>CM076450.1:22830453-25230453 GCA_038419695.1 Scomberomorus guttatus | reverse complement strand
GATACTAAAAATGGCTACAGGGGGGAAAAAAAGTAAAATAAGAGTGTGCTAGATTAAAGGCAGGCATGTCAATGTGAAAGACTTTCATTTCCTTCCTTCTCCACCTTTACCAGCTACCAGAGAGAACCTGGAAAACTTTGTGTCTCACATTCACACAATGACTCACATTGGCCTCATTATCAACAGCGCTCCCTCAATCTCTCGTGTAGACAAACTTTCTGTGTGTTTGTGTGTGAGCGTGTGAGTGCATATGCCCTCCCGTCTCCCTTGCACTGTCTTTGTGTTCACCTCCCTGACACAGATTAATTGGCTTCTATAAATCTAGGTGGAGTACCAGTTGTCAATATAATGAGCAGCGTGGAGTGAATAGGCGGAAAATTAGCATTAAATTGCATCATGCTCTGGGTCTCAGTGTATGGCAGCTCACCTCGTTTTCTGAGTAAGAACAGCACGAGGCACAGTTTCATCTCATTTTTGGAAAATATTTCTAATTCCTCTCATTTTATTAATAACAAAAGGACTTCTAACAACCTTGACTGAACTCCCCATGGTGTATTATTAGCAAAGAACACAATTTAGTCATTGACATGCAAGTCAAACATTTCTGCTGTTAGATTAGCTGCTGTTTTTCCAGATATCCTGTCTGGGCTTTTGTGATGCTTTTCCATAAGTGAACTAAAGATGTACAATTATGTAATTATGTATTTTTATTGCGTGTATGTGTGTGTGTTCCCTAGACATACAACATATTGATTATTTTACATAAGACAAGTGATCTAAGTTGATGAACGTGATGAAGTTCTTGGACTTCCTACGCATGACCTTAAATTCAACAAAGAAATGCTATCTTTTAACATTATTAGATGCCTTGCCAAAAGTTTATTCATTTATTCATGAATGTATTTATCCATCCATCCATAGGTTTTCTCAGATATAGACTTCATAATAGTTGATGTGGCCTTGTAAAAGAATTTATGTGGTGTGCTCTCCCCACACGGCTCTCATTCATTCAGTCAGTTTAATGAAAAATGACACTAGTCTGCTGTAACCTCAATGCCTCTCTTTGATGCTGATTACTAAACAGTGATGGCCTGGCTCACTGCTATATTTGGCACATGACCAGACCTGCCAACACTCCCCCTTTTTTTCCCTGGTTTCTCCCATATTTCAAGGCCATCTCCCAGCGCCCTCACGTTCTGTTGTTTCTCCCAGGAAACTCCCATAATTTGCATGTTGCTCAAACTTTATTATGAATAATACACGGATCCGTAAGTTTGGTATGTTTGTCAAACGTCACCCAGGTTCACAAAATGAACAGAACTTGAATGATTAAATTTATCTTTGACAAACACGGGGAGGGATTTTATAAAAATGTTGTTCACATATACTTCCATGTTAGCGGATCAGGTCACGTTAACAGCCACTGGGGTTAACAATTCTTGTGAAAAAGATTTAAACACAAACGCTGAACTGGCTGTTTAAAATGCAGACATTTGTGCACAGTGGATGTGAAAAATTGACCAGGGGAGAGTGGAAAACAAAACAATTTCATTAGTGTTGCTCAAGGCATTTACTCTGGAGTGATGCCTCTAGTTTGCTTAGATTGCTTCTCATAGAGATGTGCTATTTACAGCTCCTTTTACCACCTTCAGGCCACCGGCTTACGTCATTGAGACAATGAATTAATCACAAACTGACTCCTGTTCTCATCTTCAGTCAGGAAAAAAAAAATCCCCTATCATCTTCATGTCAGAGTTGAGCCTGTCATTTTCTGAATCTCTTTAGATTTTCTTTTTTCATGACACAGGAGAAGAGAGAGGTTATTAATAAATGTATGAAATGGTGCAGAACTATCTCTCACTGCTTCTCTCCCTCGCTCTCTCGCCTTCCTCTCCCATTTTGTCCAAAGCTCTATCAGGGCTCTAGTGTTGCCCTCATGGGACTAGTTTCTGCCTGTTGGTTCATTACAGCGCAGGTTGGTGGAAACTAGGAAACCATTATGGCTCAAATGGCTAGAGATGGAGCCAGGGAGATGGGCCATTGACTCACTGGGAAATTATTTTAGACTGTGTCTCCTCTCTAGGGAATACTTTTAGGGCAGTTTGTGAGTCTGTGGATGCGTGTTTGGATAGAGTTGAGCATATGTCTCCATTCACATATTTTGCTTTCTTTTTTTTTTAATGTCTATCAGTACAACCACTGGGCAAGAAGCATGGCCTCATCAGTGCCAGCTGGGTCTCTGCGTGTGTGTGTGTGTTTGTGAGCTTCAGTGCCTGTGACGTGTGAACACTGGTGTATGAAACATCATGCATGTTTCTTCCCTCTGTCTGCAGATGCTGTATGAGATTGGACAAGCCCAGTCAAAGCCGTGCGGGATAAATTTAGCTCGTGCTAACACCCTTGGAGGCCTCTTAATAATTGAGAAGGCATCTGCTCCAATTAATGTGGCCCTCTAAATGGAATCCCTATTTAAATTTTCTCTAACTGGGTCACTGTCTTTCTCACTCTTCTTCTCCCTCTCTTTCTCCCTCTCTCTCTGTGGTGCAGTAAGGAAGAAAATGAGCTGCCTTCTACTTTTAAATGGTTTTTAGGGTTTCTGAAACATCATCTGGGATATTTTGCCTGAGGTCTCACAAGCACACACTCATAGACACTGTACACACATACTGAAATAAAGTTTTGACTGATTTTTCATGTAGTCCCATTTTGAATGAGAAGGATGGGGGATTGGGAACTTCTTTGAACTCTGATTTGGTTGAGAGATTTTGCCTATTAACTCAAAAACTGCAGGGAGATGTAACCAGTTGGGCTTATTATGACTGAGTAAGCAGTTACTGAGCTCACATTGATTTTTGTTAGTTACACATTTATCCCCTTACAGCTCAAATTGGATAAAAACGTATTGGTCTTGTCTGATAAAACCTTTATCTGATAGATAGGCTTATGTTTATTTGGTTACATAATAATGTTTCTTGATGGAATTCAGTTGGGTCATGGATCATACATATACATGTTTTACAGCTGATCAAAGAACTTGATCTATATATGTGATAAAGAGTAACATGATTATCAGAATTATAGATCCAAAGTATTCACAAGCAGTTTAAAGTTTAGACTTAATCTGCACCTTTTTATATAGATTTCAATGGTTGTACAGTTGGATTGTAGAATAGAAATAGGTGGCCACAATGTGTTGACACTGAATGTTTTATAATACTAATAATGCATTAATATTCTACTAATAATAGGCTAAAACCTAAATTAATAGGCTACATGCATACACATAAGTGTTGATGATCAGTCTCCTATTTTGCAGAACCTTTATAGTCAAGTAGGCTAACATTAACAATGAAAAATAAATAGGACCTTTTTCTGAGCTCATTTATAAAAGTTAAGGCTATTAAGTAGTCAAGTGCTCTAAGCAAACCACCAAACAAAAATGCATTATGCAAACCCTGTCTCCCTCTAAATGAACTCAAAATGACTAATTTGAATTATATAGTATACCAAACATTATAGTGTATACTAATATAATAAGACGGTTAGCCTGGATGTTTTTGGATAAAGAATAAAAAACAAGTTCTGACCATATTTAAGGCTGTTAAAGTCATGGACACCAACATAAACACCAATTTACAGACTTGTTTTAATCTGAGGAGACTGGCATGAAGTGACTGGATAAGTAACATGCATCATTACAGAGTTAGTGTGAATGTGATTTCTGGACAAAGCAACAATTACCATTATCATCTTATGTGTTACCATCTTCAGGTGCCTGAGCTTTATTATAATAAATAATCCTCTGACCTGTAACTAAAGCTATGCAAGTATTTGTGGTCATGGATCTGTAACAAGCCATTCAAAGAGCTGATGAGGCCTTTTACCAAAAGGCACTTTGAAATAATAATAATAATAATAAGCTGACTTCATGAAAGCTGTACCTCTGCTATTATGAAATAAGGTTTAAAGACAAGTGTGAAAATAACAGCGAAAATAATTATGATTATTATGATAAGCCATTGTATGTTATGATATCAAGACCTATGACTGATGCAGTAAGAAAACAATGCCTTGTTGATGTGCAATCAGAGACTGAAGAAACAGATGAGTGAACAGTGCAATGTCAACGATAGCACAAGGAGCACTTGTGTCTGGAAGTTATAGGCAGCTGATTAACAAGTGTGTGTGTGGGGGGGGGGCTTTTCCCTTTTTTTTATAGGAACTTCCCCAATGTGCCTGTGGAGAGATTAGAAATAGCTACTCTATAATACTAAGCAGCAATAGCATATTCACAAAGTATATTCAGAATATATTCGGGCCTTATGAATTTATATTATCCTTTCATATATTTTTTAAAATTTATTCCATTTGATTTAGTTAACTTTAATCAGTTTCACAGGCTGGTTTCACAAACCATACCAAAGAAAAAACTATTTATTTAATTTACATTAGATTTTAATCAGTCTCATATAATCTCAAGGTAAATAGCTAGCAAGCTAAATTCTGTTAGCCTGCTAGATAGCATAAGTCAAGTTCTTGCGTTTTTAAAGATCTTTATTGAATTTCACAATGAAATTTACAAATGCCAACTGCTAAAACATTAGCTAGTAGGCTACATGTTACATGACATCATGTATCTTTGCTAACTAACTTTTTGGCTTAACATTTACTATCATCAATCATTGTTGATCATCATTCGTCATTATCTGCTCCTCATGCTCCACTCCTGCTTTCTTTTCTCCTCCTCCTCTTTCTTTCCTTCTTTTTTCACTCCTGGACGGATAATTCCTCTCTATTTTGCGTAATGCAAATAGTACTTACCTGGATGTAATGCTGGTCACAGAGACACCAATGAGATGGGGGCCCTTAGGTGGGGTTTCCTACTACTGGTTGTCGCTACAGTGATACCGCAGTTAAGGGGGATTCCCACATTTTGAGACAGTGTGAGTCAGCCCTCAGAGGCCCCTTCATGCTTCTGTTAACCATACAGCTACAGTGTCTCGGTAGAAACGAATGTGCTGGCCAAACACCCGCCCCACAGCGAGGTGGAAGTCAATGATGCAGCAGAAATTTTGGGGTGGCCAAACAGATTGTAGGGGTGCCCAATCAGATTGTAGGGATGGCACTGGCCACCCCTTTAAAACTGCATATGGAAATATGACAGCAGTGAGATAGTGAATCATGGCATTGTGCCAAAATGTTTTGTTTTAGATGTTAAAGGTCAAATATGATTTCCATATGCTCCTCATGGCTGCAGTCCAACATGGTTTGCATATTTGGACCTTTTTCAGATATATTTTTAATACAAATGTAAGTTCACAATTTGACCTAAGTTTGGTGTTCACATTTTGAAGTACTCACAATCTCTGTAATAGAGATTTATTTAGCCAGTCTTGTCCTTGTGCATTACACCAGCTAATTAGAACTCTGTTTTATCTCAGTCTGTCGCTAAATGAGCTGGTCTTGCCCTCTCCCTGACTCCCTTCCCTCTTTGCTTTCCAGTGCAGTTAAGCACACTGACTAATTATAGCACCCTGCTTCACCTTGCTCTGTCTTTATATGAACAGTCGCAGTATAAAGTTACAACTGTCGTGTAATCCCCGAAGGATTTCCTGAATTTGGGCTATCCCATCCTGAGTCACACACTGTTTTGTCTGCATCTGTCTCTACATTTTAGCTTTATATCTCTGTCTGTGTGCTTCACTTTCTTTCTATTTTTCTGTCAATCTGAATGTCTCTCTCAATCTCTTTTTTTTTTTGCGTCTGGCAATCTGTGACTTGAATCTGTTTGTCTGCACTGGGAATCTGGGGTGCCTGATTGCATATGTGTAACTGTGTCTGCATGTGAGTATGCATATATATATGTGTGTGTGTGCTTGTGCTTGAGGGTGGGTGTGTGATGCTAAAAATAGCTCTGTGGGCCATAGCGACAGGGAGATCCAGTGTGCAGCTGGAAGCTGACTCATAAGGCGGGACACTTTACTAGATGGATAACACACTGCTCCTTCAACCTGCCCCACTGATTTCCATCCCTCGCTTACTTTTACACACACTCTCTCTCTCTTTCTGATTCTCAGTCTCTACACTACTGCTGCTTTTACTGTCTCTTGCTTCAAGCATCGATGTGATACCCTGCTGAAAATCTACGCACTATCTCCCTCAGCCCACACTCTCTTGGTTCAGTCCAGCCTTGCATATCACTCAGCATTCATTTTAGCTGTGCACCTCTAGAAGATACCCCTGACCCCCATCATTCCTCCTATGTCTCCAGTGCACTTAGTTTCTGTGTCCATTCCTTTCAATCTTTTATTGCTTCCCTAATCTTTCCTCTTGATGTATCCAAATACACACACATACTCTTTAATACTTACATGCACTAGGTCAGTCACTGTGTAATTCATCACGTTAGAATAGCATTTTTATGGAGCGTCTCCCCTCAAAAGTACGATAAAAAAAGATTCTCATTGTGAAGGTAGATTATAAAGCAGAATTAGTTGGTACAGTACATGAGATCAATAATTAGGCTACAGGAAGCACACAGGTAGCAACAATATCCAGTGTGTGAATTATGAAGTACAGGAGGTGTAAGGAAACCGTGTCACTCAGACATTTTGAATTTGAATCCGTTTTTTTGTCCCTGTGCACCTTCCTGTCATGGCTGGTGCAAGCAGGGGAACAGGAATACAGGGGAAGGTCCCAAATGAAGATGACTGAGGCAGACTGATGCAGTTCAATGCTTCAATGACAAAACTTGAGTTACATAGGTTTATGGAGTAAGTGAGGTAGGCAAGGGAGCAGGCAAGAATCCAAAGTCCAATATTCAGGCAGAAGGTCAAAACAGGGATGTTATAGGGTTTCAGGTTTCAAAGAACAGATAACAAACAGGAGGCTAGAAAGCAAAGGCATAAAGTACAGCAATTTAACAATATGGAAGTGGACCAGTATACGTAGTGAGTGATGATGAGGGAATGAGTTGCAGGTGGGGAGTGGGTGGAGTAGGCCAGGTAACTGCAGGACTTCTTCTACCGATTAACCTGGAAATGAAAATGTCAATACCTCTATTTATACACTGAACAGATATTATGACATCTAGCTTCATCCTAATAAGATTAGACATTTAGTTAGAATATGAAGATTACCTTTCTGGCATTTTTTTGCCTTTTATGAAATAAATGACAAAAGGGATGATTAGTGAAAAAAATCCTGTGACCAGAGTCTAACTGAGGACATCACAGATACATGTTAGGCTGTTGGTTCATCGGGACAACTTACCTTTCCAATATTCCTTTCAAAAGCTTCTCATTACAGCAGAAAGAAGCTGTATTGCTTGCACAGAAAAGATCATAGCATAGCATCATAGCAAAGAAAATACCTTTTTATATTGGAGCTGAGGATTATGCATAGATCACATATGTATTTTGTTTATTTATATCCAGTTCTGTAGATTTATTTGGAATCTTATTTCAAGAAAAACAGATTACAAAATGGCTTACAATACAGTCAGGTATTAAATTCCACACTGAGAAATGTTGGCATATGAAGCGACAAGGGAAAGGGGCTTTGGAATAACGAGAGGAGAAAAGCAAAGGGGGAGATAAGGTTAGCTAAAGAGAGAGTGAAGTGAATGAGAATGAGAGTGAAAGAATGTCAAAGATTGGGGAAGCAGAGAGCAGAGTATGTGTCTGACATGAATCTGCTTGTGTCACACTGGGTCTGGTTTCTTTTCACCTCTCTTGTGCCTCGGTGATGCAAATCGGAAAAGAAGTCCTAATCTGAATTTAGAATTCACTCCGACCTACATCTCGGCTCAGTTCTGTTTCATCCTCGTGTTAAAAACGAGACGGTGGAGGACAGTGAGAGAAGGGAGCAAACTAGACACAGGGGAAGAACCGGAGAGATTGAGAGGAGGAAACTGGCAGGAAGTCAGACTGTATGACTCAGAAGGGGATAAAATCAGGGCTCAGGAGAAGATAAATAGCTCACTAAGATGGAGGGAGGGAGCAAAAGGGCCATGAGAAGTTCACATTATTGTGGAAAACCAGAGATCTTGATACAGTTGTTCTACAGTGAATTGTTAGCCTCTGCAACACACTTGGTGGTAATATATCAAATCCGATCTGCTCATGCTCAAGGTAATACACTTACATGCTGTTCTTAATGGTAGCAGCAGCTCTTGTAGATCATCATAGAGTTGCAAAGTGGGGGGAGCTATAAGTAAAAATCCCATTCATTTTCCCATAGAGAATGTTACGTGACAATAACTTTTCTGGTTAAATCATCAGTAGAAAGATGAACAATTGTGTTAGAAAATACTTGGTTCTTCAGTAAAAAGTCAAAGGTACAAGACTGTGTGCATACGACACTACAACTCCCAATGTGCATTTCAGCAAGAAACAATCAATCACAGAGCTTAATATTCTGTAACGTGTGCTGCTAATGGTGGGCGGAAACTAAAGATTACAGTGTTGAGAAAACTGGTTTTACAATCTGCAGTGCGAGTCGTTTGGGTTTTAATTTCTGGGTCACTTTTGAGTAAATTCAGCAACTACAAAGTGTTTTGAATTCATTATTGCTCCAATCCGCGCCTCTGACTGGCTTCTTCTTCATAGCAGCAGCAGTTGAGGCTCATGGGTAGTGTAGTATTCTTAGCCATGCCAAACTCACGGACAAAACGTGATTTGTCAGAAACGAAGTTGAAATAATTGAAACTGGTGGTCATAATATAAACCTATAGGATCATTACATTATCTAGGAGAGCGCTGTGTTTGTGAGAGTGCAACCATTGATAATAGACCATAATAAATATGGGAGGTTTGGAAGAAAAAAACACTAAACTAAAAAGGGGGAAGAGAAAACTCCATGCATGCGTAATGATTTTTTTCATAGAAAAGTATCAACTTTTCGTTTTTAACTGTGTTGTAGTTGATTCCCACAAGAACCCTCAGAATTGCCTATTCTGAATTTTGATGTACTGGATAATACACTGATGCTAAATTGCTGCGCTGCACTGGAAGTGTTGAGTTTGTTTTGTTTAAAAATAATTTTTTTACTCTACTTCTTGTGTTCAATCCACTGTGATTTGCACCAGGCACCACATGCTTGTTTAGGATTGAGCGTCCAGTCCAAGAGACTGCAGTTGCAAAGTCTGACCTTGTGTTAAGGGTGCCGCTGTTGTGCCAATTCATCACAAGGAGCTCTGAGTATATTGCAAAGACGTTGCATGTTCCTTAGGTTCTGAGGTAAAAGGCTGTGATACAAGTGTTCTTGCTTCAAATAATGAACATGATGTGTTGGTGCACATGCTTGTTTTCCAGACAAAGCATGACTGCTCATACACAGGGCCTTAAAGAAGCCCCTGTGTAATGAGACCACTGTCTCCTTTGAAACCCTCAACCCCCGCATACACACATACACATACACATGTGAGAAGGGGAAGAAACTTCTTAGCATAGGGTTCACTTCACACACACACACACACACACACACATTCACACACCTCTCACACCTGCCCCCTCCCCTCATCATATAAATAAGCACGCTAATTCACACACATGACCACGTACTTGCTCTCACACACCAGACTTACATGCCTGTAGCTCAACTCCTCTGGAAACAGAGGATGGCTGAGAATTAATGTAAGTTGAGCTTGTTCCAGTTGGTACTTAACACAAGTTTCTCACCTGATTCTGATCACAATCGAAAGCAAACTGAAGTTGTGATTGCACCACAAGACACACAGTGGTTCCAGTATAGGCTAGCTTGTATAGTTCCATAGTAGATTTTTAAACCACTAATCGTAAAGTGAGTGTAGAGTGTACAATTTGCTATTCAAGATGCCTCATTAATAATTGACAGACTCACATGTCAGCTATGGAGATATAGTAATCCTCCTTGCATCCTAAAAGATATATTTTTTATGCCTCCATGCTGGCAGCAGCCATGGCCGGAGGCATTATGTTTTGGGGTTGTCCGTTCATTCCATTCTCGGGAACGCGATATCTCAGGAACGCCTTGAGGGAATTTCTTCAAATTTGGCACAAACCTCCACTTGGACCCAAGGATGAACTGATTAGATTATGATGGTCAAAGGTCAAAGGTCAATGTCACTGTGACCTCACTTCCATCCCATTCTTGTGATTAGATATCTCAGGAACGCCTGGAGGGAATTTCATTACATCTGGCACAAATGTCCACTTGGACCCAAGGATGAACTGATTAGAATTTGGTGGTTGAAGGACAAGGTCACTGTGATCTCACAAAACATGTTTTTGGCCATAACTCAAGAATTCATATGATAATTATGACAAAGTTTCCCTGTTTCTAAGTGAAGACAGTGAAGACTTTTATTAAATTCCTTCAAAATCTTCACTACAAATATTATATAAGTGGATAGACATGGATGTAAACTGCAAATTGACTGGTTGGCAGGGGCGGTATTTCTAGTTCAGATATTTTAAATGAGCTTCTAGCTCCACAGTGTGATTTTCTGTCTGAACTGAAGTGTCAATTAAGGGCCTCTGCTGCAGGCTAAATCAACACCAGCATAAATACAATCTTCACAGAGCTGTGGTGCTGTAGCTAGTTGGACACCCTATATGTACTGGACATGGTATGTTTGTGTTTCTTCCAAACAGTTAATGATTGGATGGGTTGTGTTCTTGGTTTTGCATGTTTGTATTTCCATGTATGATAGTGGTTTTTACCCGTTTGAAAGACAGGGAGACTTTGCTGGAGCCAAATGTGGCCTTAACAGAAGCAAATGTTTTTATATGGAGGTAAATGAGTTGAGTGGCCTGTGCATATGAAGTCATGCGAGTGTAAATTGTAATTTGATTCATCAGAGCTATCCTTTCCACATCTCCCCAACTCTTTGTATTTTTCCACTGTCTTAACAAATACTATAAATATGAAAGGAAAGTGATTAGGCACCAAATTCATATGCAGCCCTGGTAAACAGTTTGCCTTGGTGCTCCATGCCCTGACAATTAATCATACGCCATATGGCGTGATTATGGATGGCTAGCATTATCTAAAACAAATGAATACAAGCAAGTAATAAGAATAATAAATACATTTTGAAGGTTTAAAGCTCCACAGTAAGTAATGCTAAATGAATCCAGGTCTGCCAGGTTTGTACAGGGGATCGATAGTTCGATGAGACTAGATATCCGTTGGGAATGTGATTATTACACTTTTGTGATAGAGTGTCAATATTTTCTTTTCCTGGTGTTAAAGGCTGCATTACAGTTTACTGATAAAATAACTATTTTTTACTGTTAATGGCTGGTTGAAATTAACAAATATCTCTGTTAGGCCCTCACATACAGGTTTCTAATGATTATGCAGTTATTTGAGTGAGTTATTTTGAGTTATTTTTGTATTTTTTAAATCCATCATTCTAAATTATTCGATCAGAAGGTCATTATTTAGTCTTTGGATGGTGCCAGATAGGTATTATGACTCAAAATAGTGAAATATGGTAAAGAGTTACTGTTTGAATGGACACATTTTAGTGCTTTTGTCTGCATCATTTAAGGGTCAGGGTCAATATCTTTAAAGATAATAAAATAGTTTGTGAGTCACCCTCTGCTGTCATTTTGGGGGAAAACTGTCCTTAAATTCTGTCTAAACATTTCTTAACTTATTGTGTGTCACTGCTCTGGTGTCATGGATAAGAATGGATGGATATCTTTAGAGTTGAGGTGCTGGGACTTTATCAATGGCCACTAATTTCTGTGCAGTGACATTTTCTGTGTAATCATTCAGGGGCTACAAACACCCCTAATGTTAAGGTTAGGATAGTCAACCGAAGTGCAGGACACAGAGACAGGAGGCCATGAGTAGACAATAGACAGTTTATTGTAGGACTGGTAATGTGGGCCAGGGGATAAACTGGGCTGTGGGAAGAAGGCTGGAGAGGAACTGGGCTGGTAGCTGGGAAACTGGGGCTAGGGTTTGGACAGGAAGCTGGGCCAAGCAGGGCAGGGGGAATGCTGAGGGGAGCCATGCAGAGTGGGTTCCAGAGAGCGGGGAGCTGAGCTGAGCCGATAAGGGAGACAGACGAGGCAAGAGATCTGGAGACACAGGCTGGAGTCAGGCTGAGGTTAACTACAGGCACAGAGAAACAGGTATTAATCCAAGGCAGAATACTGATGAAACAGTAACGAGAATCAAAAAAAGGCTAGAAGCATGAATGACTGCATGAACAGAGTCTGCAATATGGCGATGTGGTGGAGTCTGAACTGGGTGTTTGTGGCAGGGCTAATCATGATGAGTGGCAGCTGGTTGCCTGACTCTTGCACACCTGTCTCCACTAATGCAATTAGACACACACACACTCACAGCAACCCATTCTCATATTGGACGCAATGAGCGCCACACCCCTCAGCGTACGATCCTGACCACCCACTCTACTATGAATCATCCATTCAATGGAAAGAAATTGCATAAAAATTGTACATTCTTATGGATTGAGTTGTACAATCCAAAGACTTGGCACGTTCGACTTTGGCTAATATATCTGAAATAAACCAACATCTTTACTTTTTCTTAACACATATCATCTAGATGCAGTTTCATTTTTTTACGACCCTGTTTAAAAACCTACTTTGTAAAATGGAAGAACTACAACTGTGGTGCTGATTTGTATCAAGCTACATGGCATGGCTCTATGGATTTGTAGTTTTTAAAAAATATTAGTGTTTTTCCTAGAATTGGAAGTTGGAATCATCCCAGGCCTAGTTTCAGAGAGCATTTTGAAGGCCCAATGTATAAAATAAAGCTTTTTCTTTGTTTTATTGTTTGTTTTTTCTTTTTTAGTGACCAAAATGAGTCACCTTCAGAGATTACAATACTGCTGACAATCTAGGGCATGACTACAGGCTTGGAGGAAGGCCTGAGGTGCTTGGGTTAGGGTTAGGGCTAAAAATACCAACCTGTTCTCATTCCCAGGTTGTCAAACACCGACGCATGCATAGGCTACTACTTACACAACCCTGGAGATTTTTTTGTATCTTTATGATTTTTGGTTTTGGGATTTTATGTCAACATTACAAACAGTAGCCTATTCAATCAGAATCTGTTTTATTAGCCAATGCAAGCATACAAAGAATGTGTCTTGGCATTTGCTCCCAAAAAACGCACAGAATAATAAAAATAGACAAAAGTAAGGTAATAATAATCATGAAATAAAAAAAGTAATATTAAAATTACATTGAAATTTTAAAATCTATTTATAGGATGGAATAGTAATAGTTTGATTTGAAAACTTAAAATGAAATATTGACTGTACAAAGGAAATATGGACTGCGCTACAGACAAAGAAATGAAGTGTATGAAATATATGAAGGTGACAAGAGCAAAAATTAAATGTGACATGTGCATAAATAATTAAATGATGTAACAGTGGAGGTTGAATGCAACGCTAAAGTCCAGAAAGTGACAAATGCAGGGATTAAATGAGGAATGTGAAATATAAAGTCCAGTTTGATAACCCAACGTCAGAGTGCCTTATTGGATGACGTGGCTTGATATTAATTGAGGAAGACTCTCTGTTTTAAGAAGGATGATCTCATATTAAATATCCTCAGCCACATATTCTTGGAAATATAAAATTAAATGAGCAACTTCACATTTTACAAGCCGAGGCCATAAAACGCCTTTTCTTTGGATTCGGGTTGCGGTTGGCTGGCAGCAATTTGAAATGGAATAAAGCCCACCGATGGCAGACAACCCAAAAACAGTAGTCAAACGTGCCAAGTCCGCCCACAACACAATGTTTTTCCTTAGCATTACGCTACCAAAAAACTTTATTTCTCAGAGTCAAAAAAGAATTAATTAAAACTAATGGCCTTAACACTAACCTAAGTATCAAGGAGACTTTCATGTTTTTGTGTTGAGAAAAGTTGACAAAAGAAAACCTTAAAATGGGAATTGACAGTGCTCACAGCGTCTTATAGCCCCACTTTTGGGTTAATATCGGAGTGAATGGACAGCCACAGCAGTTGCTCTGAGCGTCTAATAATGACGCGGAGGCGTTTACATTGGAGTTAGTTGAAAGCCCGGTGCGTGTCATACAGACTCTAAACGGTGCCTTGTGCGTCAGTATCAGACGCCGAGAGGCGTGACAAAGCATCGGTATTTGACGCCCTGGGAATGAGACACACAAGGAGGGAGAGAGAGAGAGAGAGAGAGAGAGAGAGTGGCTGCAGGCTAGGTGGAGGAGGAGGCAGACGTGGAGGGCATGACACCTTAAGAGGAAATACACTAAACCATTCCCTGCTCATGTTCCCCCCAACAAATGTACACTCGAGCGTGTGCCGAGGAAAATTTCCCCGTTTACTCTCTTTCTCTCCAAGCTCTCTGCCAGTCTCCCTTACTCTGGTTTCACCTCTCTACATTTCTCTTTTTCTTTTTGTGTCTTTCCTCCTCATGTCTCTCCCTCCATGTTCCCAATGCATTTTGACCTTTCTGCTCTGTTTTTAATCATCTATTCTCCTCATCTTTCCCTGCCACTCTTCTGTATACCTTCTTTTCTCTTTACTTCTGTGCTTCTGTTGACACCTGTTGAGAGTTGGATAGCATTAGTGATGGTATAGCAAAAAAGAAACAGACTTGACAGAGGTTGTGGACAGAGAGGGGAAGAAAATCAGCTATGCACTATGAGTTGCTTGCTTGTGTTATGCGTTTCCTGAATCATGAGTTGCAGTTTGTCGTCCTTCAGGAGATCAACGGACACATAAATCTCTCGGGTAATATCCCCGTCTTTCCCTTTCTCCAGGTTTCCATCTCTCACTTCTTTTTCTCTCTTTCATTTGATCTCCACTCAGCTTTTCCCTCTCCATCTCTCCTTCACTATCTGCTCCCCCCATGTCAGCCAGTGCTTTCTGGCCATCATGCATTATGGAGCAAATTCAAAATGCAAGACCCTCAGCCTGTAAAAAAACAACACTAACTAACACTGTTATTGGCAGGAAAGAAATAAGGAAATAAGAGAGAGGCAGACAAAGAGAGAGGATAAAACAAGAGAGAAGAACTGGTTCTAAAGCTGAATCTGCTCTAAATTGATAAAAAATTAGAAACGATTAATTAACATGCTGCTTATTAATTCTGAAAGCAAAGTTTGGCCCTACTGTGCTACCTTCTACGTAGTGGGTTAAGCATGTGTCAGCACGCTTGTGTATTGTGTACACAATGGCAGTATGAGTGTTTTTCCATACGACAGAAATGTGGAAAGGCATTACTTACCTCGGTGACCTGTTTGAGGCTTGATGTTCGCCAATGCAGTAAGCGCCTGTTGCGTGTACCTCTTAACCTAATCAGTAGCTGCTGCTTCTTCTTTTACCATTTCTGCCTGCGATATTTAAAAGTAATCTGTTGTAATTTGGTCACCAAAGAAAGCACCAAAAGGCATCTGTCAAGCTGTTAGCACTGTTCCAGGACAGGAAAGTGTTGACATCAGTGTAGTTTTTTTCTCCTCATGTAGGTTAAATCTGCGCCTCATAAGACATTTTTGAGCAATTGGAAAATGATATTTCAATGATTACTCAATGATATTTGAGTAAGGAACTACAGTACTCATGTACATTTGTAAATCCATCTGTATCCACTGATACCTACTATTCTCTTGAACTTTAACCACAAAGAAATGGAATCATGTCTCATTCTCTTTAATGCCCGTGGAGATAGTAGTGAGTAGATAGACTTGCGCACTTTGTCCCTTACAGTTTGTTAATTAAATATTTGATACTGATGCCTTAGTTTTCTAATCCGCCTTAATTAGTTGCTAAGTGGAATTATCCTTCATAGGGAGACAGAGAGAGGAGAGGAAACACGTTCTTATGGGGGCAGAAACTAATTTTCTGCAGTTGTTTTTGTTGCACCTGTTGTTCAGTCTTGTGAAGAAAAGGAATTCACTAACCCAAACAAAGCTGTCTCCAAAATGCCATCTAGTTTGTTCAAATTGGTGAAATTAAACCCATAAATGGAGTGAAATATGTGCATCAGGTCACATTAGAGGGAGCCTGAGAGAGCCTCTCAACTGGTAAACTTTATTTATGGAGTGTTTGTTGTTTTGACACTGGCTTTAACACAATTCCCCTTATGAAAGGATGACAAAATCACTGTTCTGTAGACGTGGGGAAGAAAGGAAGACTTGAGCAGAGTGAGAGTTCAATCAAATTTTGTGACACAATGAACACAAGAAATTGATTTCACAGGAAGAGCATATTGTCTGGTGTAGATGTAAATGATGAGAATTGGAATTCATATTGGTTAGAACAGCTTGAATTTTTCAAATTTAGAGAGCATAATAGCTTTCTTTCTTGAAGCAATTTGTAAGAAATGATGTGAAAAATTATGCACTTTGAAGGGAAATCTTATAGTTATGAGAGAGAATTTTACAGGTCTGCAAAATACTGATAAATTCCTGAAAAAGGACTGTTAGATGACACAGTTTGACCTAATTGTGGAGCTTCGGTCATGCGATAACACACAGTTGAATACTGAGAAATTATAATCCCTGTATCCATTCAAAGATGGTCTTTAGCATTGGATTTGAATGGCCTTTGATCTTTCTTCGACCATCCACTGACTCCTGGTGCATGACTTTTGGTCTGTTGTTCATAGACGGCTGATGGCTGTTTCCGGTGTTCATTCGGTCTCTTTTACAGGCACCTTTTCACCGACGCAGTGTTCCTCACAGCTAAGTCTCATTGTTGTCTGTTTCAGTGAAGCTTTTCTGCTAAACTCACAAACTAATATTCATTTAACATTCAACGAATTCATTCAAATCAACCACTTGGTTAGCTCCTGTTCTGAAATTCTCCTCAGGGTCAAAATTGGATACTCTACGAGTAAAACTGCAGGTCTCTCAGACATTGAATGAAGGTGTTATTGTCGATGAAATCGCTTTAGGAAACTGAGCTACCTATCTTACATGTCTTGTTGCATGAGAACCATGATTGGATGCTTTAGGACTCGCTGGAACTGAAAAGATAAGATATGGGGTGTCTTTTGCCTAAAGGTTAAATTAGAAGTCGTAAGACCAGACAGTCGGTGTTTAAAACCAGAAGCAGTGGAAAAAATCTCAACAATGTCAACAGTATCGCAAGGAATAGAAGATAAAAGATATTTAAGTGGCCAGCATTACATGACTGAGGTTGTACTAGGTACTGCTAAGGCCCCGATGGCAATAGGAGATATGTCAAGCTTTTGGCAGTTAATAATATCAAAAACATACCAACTAAAATTTAAGTGTAGACCTGCAGATTACTGGCTCCTGCTGCTTCTCTGCACAGTGCATTATGTTTCTGATGTACACAAAGCAAAAAGAGGCCATCATTTCCCATAAGAATGTCCAACTATTCTGACCATGTTTGCCAAGCTTGGCTCTCTTTACAAGGCAGGTTCAAGGGGTATCGTTTGCACTAAATGTGAATTCCCTCTGAGTAATGTGTCAAGGAATTTATCAAAGCACTCCAAAAAGACTAAATCTGAATGCAATGGGAGACTTAGAGTCGACACAGATTGGCAGATTGGAATTTCAAATGCAAACCTCCTGGACTAATTTGCATGTGGTGCATAGCAGATTGCTTTGGAAATACACTAATCTCAAAATGAATATGCCTCCCTACATAATTCTGTCTGTCGATTGTTGCAGAAACAGGGTGCTTATTTTTTTTCTCTGTACTGCTTTCAGCAGCTATTTTTATTCATGGGGCTGAGTTTTCAGAAAGACCAATGTGTATCACATGATTATCTTCTAAATTATGAAATGGAGCATTTTAGGATTAGGCCATATTACTCCTCTGCAGCATCCCTCCACTCTGTCTCTTATTTCATTTCATTTCATGTCTTTCCGTAAAAACACCCCCCCCCCCCTTTCCTTGTCTCTCTCTTCTTTTATTTCTTTACTGCACTCTCTTGGACAAGCTTTCCACTCTACCTAGCGTGCTCATGTGTGTATGTGTTTCAAGGGGGTTAGATGAAACTGCTTTATTTCCTTTTTAGTTTCTTTGGTGGTTGCAACACAGATAAGTGGCCTAAACTTGACCCTCTTGGCTAATTTCCTTAACTGCATAATGGGGAATGATTTGCCAGGGGTTGTAATAATAAAATATATTAGAAAATCTCTCACTAACAATGGTGCTCATAGGGTATGTTCAGACAAGCATGAAGTCATTTGCACCACCTGCAGTCAGCTCATGTCATTCCACTACACTGTTGCAAGCAAATTCACGTAATGAATTAGTCCATTTAAACCTGCTCAACAACTACTGTATCAGCTGCAGTTGGTGCGATTCACCGGTCAGCGCATTGCATGGGGACATGCACCACCCCAGCCTTTTAACTGAAAAGTGTTTGTTGTGGGATTTTTTCTGTAATAGAGGAGCATTTACAAACAGCTCTTTGTCTCTAAGAGTCTTAATTGTAATATCAACAACAGCATTTGCAAATGGATCAGACAGCTTGAGGCTGAAAGATACTGACATGTATGTCCAATGAAAGTATTTGTACATACAGGCGTGCGTCACAGAACATCCCATATTTGTCATCCTAACAGGTGTCTTTTAATCAATACACAATGTTCCTTCTATCCATTCATAGCTTTATCTCTCTTCCCTCCCTAGGGGGTTTCCTTCTCTGCCTCTGTCTACTGAGAAGTAAAAGTTGAAGGCCGAATCCCACAGCTCGCTTTTGTTAACTTATCCACACCTGTCGGGAACAGGCAGTGAAACATGCTCACGCGAGAGGCAGAGAAGAAGTAATACATTGTGCACTTAGCTGTAAGACAGTATAGGCTTAATATAAGACAGTGCACATAATCTTAAGACAATAAAACATAAGAGTATAAGCTTCCATTGCACTCCCCCCTTTTAGCATTACATGCTAACATGCTAAATTCAATTATCTACCCTGTGTCCTTTGGGCGCCGTCCGACCCACCAATCGGTCAGGTTCAAAGGATTCTCAAAAGAAGTGGAGTCTCCTGACAGAGGCCACAGGTCACAGGTACACAGGCTAAACCTCCCTTCTCCCGATTGATGTAGAGAAAGGTAAAAGACCACTGTGTCTAACGACTCTAACTAGTGCCACGAGAGAAAAAACCTCAAAGGCTGGAGGAAGAAAAAAAAACATCAATAAATATAAATCAAGTTAACCAGTACTGATGATGCAAACATGATTAGAAAAAGAAGAAAAGAAAAGAAATAGGAAATAAAATTGATCGACAACAACTGAGTAGTTATAAGTATCAATAATAACTAAAATTATGGATACTTATGTGACAATAATAAGTCACAGTATCTGAATTAAATTCCATACACTCGAAACACAGTCTTGTAGATCAATTTAGTTCAGGTCTTATGATTACAGTGATGTTAGCTCTCAGATATTAGCATTAAAACGCTACCTGCTGATTAAAGCACTTAAAACCGGCATCTTAAGGCCTATAATCAATGTCAAGAATATAAGGTAAAAACTTGAGTAAAAACGTGAAAACATAGTAATATGAAAACAGCTTAATGCATAGTTCAAATCAAAACATTCAGTCAATGTTACATTGTTTTCATCATGTTCTGTTCTCCAGTGCAGAACGCTGTCTTTGTCTAATATATGTTTGAACAAGCAGAAAATAATCAATGCATTTTACACACAAACGTCATCATAATTCTGGAGGAGTTCAGTCTGGGGTTGAATCACATTGTAGAGTATTCAACCCATGTACTTTGCGCACAGTAAAGCGCCACCACCATGGAGAGGTTACAAGCACTCACGATGCATGGTGGTGTGGATTCCATCTTTTTATTATCCTGTGATCAGGGATAATGTCTCCTGTGATGTTTCTTTTCGTCCCACAGTGATGCTTTCATCCGAGCACTCCAGTTTGTGTGTGGAAGATTAGGATGTGTCTCTTTTGAGAATATGTGGGCTCTTACGCTCAACCGGGGTATGTTCTAAATTACACCGTTAGCAGAAATAGTCCTTTAAGTTCTTTAAGTACACAGACTTTAAATTGTCCATGTTCCCTGTCAAAGTGTTTTCTAACCACCAGTTTCGCGATGAACTAGAACACAGTTCCTTGCAGAGATTGCATTTACTGTCTTTTGAGTGTGTTAAACCGAAAAAAAATATTCTTACCTGCCAATCGTCCTCGAATTTAGCGGCTTCTAGTAACTCTATCAGTTCTATGTGGGGATGTGTCGACCAAATAGTAAAATACCCCACTTTAGACTCAGTTACTGACACCTGTGCATGGGTGTTCTTCAAAGTGAGTGCTTTCTCACAAGGAACAGTCCATATAAATCTTTCTTCGAGACGCAGTCTTCGAATTCTGGGGCATCGTAGCATTGCTTGATTAATAGGTACAGCAGGTAATTAAACATGCATTCTCTCAGAGCTTGGGGCATCTCTCCCTGTTATCAGGCTCTTAGGTGCTTGTTTGATCATTTTAGTGGAACGTGTAAGGGATATGGGGACCTTATTCTGTCAAGGGCTCAACCAAGTGAGGTTGTTTCAGCTGCTGTGGTCGTGAACTGCAGGTGAAAAGTTGTCACTTCCCCGAAATGTGGCCTCCATTGACTCTCTTGAAACCATGGTGAGTGTGATCCTATTCTCTCTGATATGCGGCAGCTTTTGTTTTGTTTTGCTTCTATGCTCAGCATCTGTGAAGAGCAAGTGGTTGCATGTTTTTCGTGCATTTTCCTGTGGAGATAGGGTCAGAGTTATTTGTTGTGTGCATTTGCATATTGCCAGTTGTTCAGATAACGTTACAGCATCCAGCAAATCTGCTGCCAGTTTGTGATGTGCCACAGGTTTCTCTGTTGCAGTCAGAAACTGTCTGATTTTCCACAATGTCCCAAAGTCATGTACCACCCCCAAGCATACCTCCTATCTGTGTAGATAGTAGCTGTTTTCCCTTAGCCAATTTGTATGCTTCTGTGAGTGCTTTTAGCTCTGCTGCTCATGCAGAGAAGTGTGTAGGCAATGGTTCAGCTTTTAGTGTCTTATGCTGTGTTATTGCTGCATAACCTGCTCTTTTTACCACTGTGTTTTGATCTAAGGATGCTGAATAGTCAACAAACAACTCCAACTCTGCATTGACCAGTGGTCTGTCTTTGAGGTCTGGCTTTTGGGCTGCACATTTCATTTGCTGCCACCACGCAATCGTGTGGCTCTCCATCTTCTGCAGTGGGGAGAAGAGTTTCAGGGTTAGGTACAGTACATCGTTTCACTGTAATGTTTGACATTTCCAACAACATTGCATATCTTAAACACCTTGCTGCAGAGAGATGAGCAGTTTTTTGTTCTAACAGAATGATTGACACAGAGTGTGGTATAAGCAATGTTAGGTTCTGATTACCTACCAAGTCTCTGGATGCCATAATGGCCTTTTTTTGCTGCTGTCACAGCCCTTAAACAGATAGGCAGCCCTGTTGCTACTGTGTCAAGTTTTGATGAGAAATATGCTACTGAGTTCATCATCATATGGTTTGGTCATTTCAGGTAGCCCCAAGGTCGGTGTGCTCTGTAGGGATCGTTTTAAGTCTGTAAAAGCTTTGTCAGTTTCTCCAGTCCATGTCACTTTCTGATGAGTAGTCAGTCCTCTACCATCAATCATGCTGTTAACTGGCGCCGTATGAGGTCATTCCTAGCAATGACATCACCAGCTTCTTTGTTTGTGGTTTTGGAATATTTTGGATAGCTGCTACACGCTCTGGGGATAAGGATTTACCTCGTTCTATGATCACACCCCAGAAAGGTCACCCGTTGTTGCACCCATTGTAATTTGCTCAGACTAGTTTGGTGACCATTATGATATTATATTATATTATATGTTGCAACAGTTTTCTTGTATTAATTTCACAGGCCTCTTCTGTTGGTGAGCAGATCATTAAGTCATCAATCACACTGTAAGAGACCACTCCCCCCTGGCAGACTTAATCCTGCCAGGTTTTCTTTCAATACTGCAGAAAATATTGCCGGACTTTCACAAATACCCCTGGGCTAATCTAGTCCAGGTGTATGTCTTTCCTTTAAAGGAGGAAGGTAAAACCAGAACTAGAAATCTGTGTGCGCAAGAACACTGAGCCGAAGCAACAACAGAAAACCACTTACTATCTGATGGAACCTGTGACAAGACTGCTGCGTTCACTGCCTGTAGGTCTTTGTACCAATCTGTTAACTCATCTTTGATCTTTTAACAGGAAATATTGGTGTTCTGGCTTGTACGGTTTCAAATGTTAATAATAATGAGTCAAAAAACTGGTGTTATACCCTCTACAGCCTCTGGTTTTAGTGGATATTGATCTTTACATGGTCTGTAATCTGATTTTGGAACAATATCAATTAATTGAACATGTTTGACATCATATTTGCTTTTTACCCAGAGGGCTGTTGGTATGTCTATTAGCTCAGGAGATTCAGTTGTTAGCTGCAACACCACTGTTGATTTTGCATGCATGTTTTCTAATTGCGGGTGTACACCTCTTTTACCTATGAATGTCATACCGCACACTGTTCTGTATGCGTTAGACGTTCACTGTAATACATCACAAAGCTTATCTGTGTTTTGTCACTGATGTGCTTCAGTATTAGCCTCACCCATGGTCCCACTGCTTTGTTTTGATTTTTTTTTTCTTTAGGTAGATGTGTAGTGCCGAGTCATATGTTTGTACAAAAAACTACTTTTTGTTGTTGTTCTTCTGACACTTCCTGTTTCTGCTTCACACATCCTTTTGGAAGAAGGATTTGGAAATTCAGCCTGCTTTATAACAGAAATAGTAGTCCCACAAGTCAACCAGAAATTCAATATTTTTTGCCTTGCCGAGTCATTTCAGGTGTCAAACCTCACAAATGATTTTGTCATATTGAGCTCTTCTGTCAATTTGCTGTCACTCTCTTATCTGTGCAGATTTATTTGTAGGCTTCATGTAAAAACATTTCAAAACTTGGCATTGGCTACTCTCTTTTTTTTGTTCTCATGTTTGAATGGCTTCTTGCACTAATTGTGTTTGTATCTATGTTTGTGTAAGTGTTTGTGTGTGTGTGTGGGTGCAGTCACCAAACAGACTCTGGAGTCTCCTCCGCAGAACTCGCCACCTGCCATGCCTCCTCCTCTCTGTTGCCTCTCGGATGAGTGACAGTCACACCGTGTGGGGGTCCAGTGGGCCCCCTTTTTCACCTCGGTTTGGGACGGTCTCTTGCTCAGTGGTCAGGGTCTCCACAATTCTAGCGTCCGTCGTCCCGAGGGGCCTGCATTGCGTGATCCTCTGCTCAGAGCCCACTCTGCTCTGAGGGGGACTGCCACGTCCTCTGCTTCTCCCTCTGTTTGCTCTGCTGTTCTTTTCCTTCTGACGCTCTCAGTTTCTGCTCAACATAGATAGCGTGATCTTGGATGAGTGACAGGTGTCCCCTGCCCCAGCCTACGCAATGTTGGCCTACCTGGTGACTGATTCGCTCATCAATGTCTTCCAGGAAACAGTTCTTCAGTCTGACCAGATAATCGGCCACTGTTTGACCATTCTGTTTTTTGCAGTCTTTTAATGTTTCCCATCCCATGGTGACTGGAAAAATCACTTTCAGTCTGTCACAGAGTTCCTCCATATATTTATGACCCTCAGCGCCATTGACATGGAGGTGGAGTGGACACCTGGTTTGGCGTGTCAGGTCCCGCTGCGGCCATCTCCACCTGTGGATCTCCCGGTACAGGCGGTGAGGGAGATCGGTGTGAACACAGCTAGCAGGTGGTGGCGTCTCTGACGTCCCTGCTTCATGTGTGACTGAGGCAGGGAGGAGATCCAGTTCTCTCTGTGAAAGTGAGGGCTGAGGACAGTGTTTAGTCTCCCTCTTGCCCTCCTGTTCACCACTTTGCTGTCTCAGTGTCTGCCTCAGTTTTCCACATCATAAATGCTTTCCGGTCTACTTTACTTCTACCCTTTTTTAATCCAACACCAATATGTTTTGCTCTAGGTAAACATGTAACAACCTGTAACTGTCTGGCTTTCGTATAAACCAGACATTTCAACTTCCGGCATGGAGGGAGACACATACATGCAGCAAAGCAAACATCTGGCAAACACAGCAAACAGACTGAATCCGCACCACATTGGTCAAACTGACTCAACTCAAACATCAGCCAATCTTTTCTTTTTTCCCCTGTCTCAGGCCAAAGCCTCCGTCTGCCAGGAAACCAAACTTTTTACTCAAAATTCAAATTTACTATGACCATGGGTGGACCTTTTTCATCTTCACCCCAACGTTTTTTTCACACTTTACTTAATGTTTTACTCTCATAGTTACCCCTGTCACAATATGTGTAACTTCACAATTATATCACAACCACACAATGTAGTTTATGATTTCAACAAATTTAACTACTCCTCTCTCTGTGCTGCTTGCTCACTGGCTCACAGAGCTGCAGCAGATGGATGCTCAGCTGCAAAGAAAGCAGCTCCGCTTCTGTTTTTTTTTAATCTCTTTTCACTCCTGGAAAACTGCAACTTTCTGCTGTAACTCTGTCCTCTTAAATCATGGCAGACTTGCACTGTAACTTTTATTCTTGTATTTTATCTGTCTTATTCTACTTTAGCTTATTTTATCATATTCTCTTAACTCTTTAATAACTGTACTTTGTCTTAATGTTTTTAATGTTTTAGTAATGTAGTAATCGCCTTTTTTTTTTTCTTTCTTAACACACAGACAATACACCACACACACACACACACACACACACACACACACACACACCAGACAGGCACTTTTCTTTGCTGCACTTTATCTTCCATACACAGACAGACAACTTTGCTTTTCCGGATTCATCTTCCATAGACTATGTTGGATGAGCCGTCGGCTTTTGTTTCTTTTTCTCTAGTTTCGTTAACACATCTTTCTCTCATTGCTGTAAATGTTGTTTTGTCTTTCTTCTTTAGGACTATTTCCCTTTTTCTTTTGGCTCCTCACTACTAGCGTTTGACTGATTTACCCAGTATTTTTAGTAGGTTGTCACCTCAATTAAACAAACCCATTTTCTCTATCCTGACCTTGTTTTGTCAGGATTTACACGCCGCCTATTCTTCTCCAACTATTTGTTTGCTATCACAAAATCATTAGATTCATAGGGCAGTTCTCTCACCAGACGAGGTTGCTGTGTGAATTCGTTCTTTTTCCCCTTTTCTCAGAGATACCATCAATGTCTCAGCATCTGACTTAGCGTCTCCAGTACTCGTCGTTTCACCCTTTGGACCCTCGATCGACCCTGATCGTCACTAATACTCACCTACAGAGTGGCCACTAGCACAACACCCACCTACCTGAACTCTTCCTCTTTTGGCTCCTCACAATGAGCACTAGTCCTATTGTTACTGCAAGGCAGGAAATCTCAATTCATACTCTTCTCCTGCGTGGTCCTTTGGTGGTGGAACGAGTTTCCAAACTTGATTCGATCAGCAGAATCCCTCTCTGTTTTTGAAAACCACTACCTCTTCTGAGAGTACCTGCTCACCTAATATGCTCTATCTCTGCCTCTCAATCATTCTCTGGCTCTCTCTCTCTCTCAAAAAGAAAGTGGAAAAAAGTTATCTTCCAGGCACTTATGTTACTTCATGCAGCTGCTTGTGTCAGGTAGAATGTGTAAATGAGTGTTGAGGCACTTATTCTCGAAGGCTTCTCCTTGATTTACTGTTGCTTGGATTGTACCATTGTACATTGCTTTGGACAAAAGCGTCTGCCAAATGAATAAATGTAAATTTAAAATCTGTAGTAGCCAGAGATGTACTGCGTAGTTACCCCTTAAGTACTCTACCAGTGTTGTTTTCTTGTGAGGCCTAAAAAGTCAGTGTGTAAGGTGTCTTTTTCTGCATGTTGTCCCTGTATAAGGCTGGTAAAGGCTGTCTAGTAGTCTTCTATCTGTCACCCCCTTTGACATTGCTCGATACTGTAAGTCTTATCATAAAGCCATGTTGAAATATTTTGGGGTCTCCATGGGTGCACACGTACATGTGATTGACGTCTAATCACCCCTTCGCCACTCATCTCCTGACAGCTTGCGCTGAGTGTAATAATGAAGATCTTGGACTCAAGTTAAAGCCCACAGGTAACACTAAATAGCAGGGCCATGCAAACATATGGAAACAACATCCTCACGCACAGACTATACAGCACCCATCCACCCACATGTTCCATTATATGCAGGGAAGTGATGTTTATTTTGAGTTACTCACTCATACACACTGTAAATATATAGCAAATAGACTTAAATAACTACACGCACACTCAAAAATCCCCCCCCCCCCGCCATCTATAGCTCATGTATGCCGCTCTGTGGGTGTTGGATTCTGAGGGCCACCCACCTTACTGCAGTGATGAATAAAACAACAGCCACTTGGAACTGTGTGCGCGCGTGTGTGTGGAGAGGTTCTGCTGACGTGCTGGCTTTTAAATGAACTCCTCTGGCTGGCTATTTGGCTGGCAGTATGGCAGCTTCTGGCCCTGGCTGATGTGAGCGCCTCTGCTTGCAATCATGTCTGCATGCATACATGATAACATGAGGACAATTTCCTGGAAAGAAGTAGAAGCAGCAGTGAGTGATCAGCCTCAAGAGAAAGCTAGACTCGCCAACCTGATATCATTTGTCTCTCTCATGCCTTTAGATTCCTTTGTTATAGACAAAGACAAACCATTCAAAGCATCTTCTAATATTTTTGTCCAACTCGATTTGCCTTCATGAGTGAGACAGAATATTACTATTTATGTAATTCCAATCGTGAAAATCACGACTCTTAACTCACAGACTGATGAAAATGTAGCACCCCTGGTTGCTGAACCCTGATGAGCCTTGACCAGTAACAACAACTTTTGACATGGTTAAACAAAACATGCTTGATTATCTGGAACATTTTCATCGGCTTATTGACTCAGAACTGAAATTGATTCGATCTTACTTTCTGAATATAACCTTGTGATAACAGTATTTTCTCATCAACTCTACTCAAATTCTGTACGCATTCCAGAGTCAGTCCTTGGCACCCTATTATGATCTGTTTAAATGCCTCTACATTTGCTTTGCAACGTTGGCTTAGTGGCCAACATTTACATCAAGTCATTTCTTATAATTCGCTTAACTTTTACGTAGATTTGATCCTGCTTTATGTATTTATTTTATTTGCATGCTGTGCCTAAATTTATAAGAAAATTAAGAATAAAAAATAGTAACATGGAAAACAGTCTGTGGCACATTTTATGGAGGAATAAAGAAATCTTTTACACACCTTTGTTTGAGACAACCTTTGAAAAAATATGAATACTATTGAGCTGTGAATCATATATTGTGGATCAATTATAATTTCAGTGGTTTTAGTTACTTAGATTAATATTTCAGACACAGAAATATGCACCACTAAAGATTAAACTACCCAGCAGTATATAACATTAAAATGCTGTGTACATCTTTTAGTTATGTAACATTTTTAATTATTGGCTTCTGTCTTTATACGATGATATTACTACTTTTATTGTAAGTAAAAGATCTGATTACTTCTTCCACTGCTGTATAATTGTAAGATGACGGTACCATCACACCCCTTGTTATAAGTGGCAACAAAAAAAAAATCAGTTGCCATAGTGAAACATTAATCGTGTGTGCAGTATGTGTTGGCTATGATTCTAGACGGCTGCAGAAGCTGGTACCACAGCTTCACAGGTAGTCATGTGTGTCTCGTCTCCTGCTGGGAACAGTGCATTTCTCCTACCTGCACTTACTCATCAGCATCAGTCCATTATAAAAGAAATCTCAAGATTTCTCAAATACTGCAGATTATTTCTGTGTCATCCCAAGTGAAGATTAAAAAAAAAAGAAGATAACTGGTATTACATTTTTTTTTGCCTCATCATTTTAATACCCAGTCAAAATGGAAAGAATTTTTGATTATGAAAAATTATTAATTATATCCTTGTGTATGCACACTCACAACCCACACTACCTCTTTGCCATCCATCCATCATGTACTTATTAAGAAAGATGTCTTGTCTCTGTAATGAATATATACTAATGCAACACCAGCATTCATTAGAATCCCATTATTACACCTGACCTTGCATGTTTTTTTTTCTGGTGTGAACAGTGCGCGTGTGTGTGTGCGCAGTACGTGTGAACACGTCAGTGCATTCAGGCTTGCTTGTGTGACCCCTAGGGTTGCCCATTGCTAATAGGTTTGCAGATGGAGGAGCTTTATTATGCTCTTTATGACTTTTTAACTGACTCACTCCTCACTGCTGGTAATGAACATGGTGTATGTGTATTAGTAATGAATATGAGCGAGGTGGGTGCAGGTTTGGAACAGAAGGTATTCTGTGGGGGTGGTAGAGTACTGAGGAGCGGCCTCAGGGGGCCTAGAGGGCTCAAGATATACAGGGAGAGGGTGAAAAAACTGATAAAGAGAGAGAGAGAGAGAGGGAGAGAGCGATAAAAAGAGATAGACACAGGGAGAAGGAGAGAGGAGAAGTGATGGAGGTAAAATGAGGACAACGGGAGTGGTACTAACTCTGCTTTACTGTGTGTGGGTGGATAGTTCGATGGTAAAAAAGAAAAAGAGCAATTTAGTAAGACAGTTAATGATAGAGAAAGAAGTAGATAAGACACACTCAGTGCATTAGTGATGATGCGTTAGTACTGCTAAATTGATAAGGGGTCATCTGTTTAGTGGTTATTTAGAACCATATCTCTGCTGGTTACCGGGTTGTGGGAAGCTTGTTTATGAAGGAAATATACCCTTGTGCCTGTGTGTTGGTGTGTGTGTGCCTGTATGCACGTTTGTACTTGTGTTTCTATTGTTGTATTCATAAGTGTGCTTGTGCATAGTCTGTGTGTGTGTGTGTGCCATGTATTGCTGTATTTGTGCGAGGGAATACGCTGCTTTAGCCAGCTCCGGCAGAGGAGCGAGGCTGCTGCAGCATCACCAAGTCCAGGAAAGAGGACTATTTAGCTACTGAATTGCTTCAGTCGTGATGAACAGAGCACCCTCCAGAATCTGTGATGGGTGTAGAGGGCAAGGAAGACAGGAGGGAAGAGCAAACTGGGGTGAAAAAGAGCCAGTGGGCGAAGAGACGAAAGGGATGAGATGAGATGAAGGAAGCAACGGGAGAGGGTGGAGGGTGGGAGTGAAAGGAGGGCCGGGAAGATATGGGATGAGAGGATAAGAGTGCCAGAGGATAGTAGGTAAGGTTGGAGGGGAAAAAAAAGGGACAAGTTTGTGATGGAAGGATAAAGATGACAAGGGGAGAGAGGAGGAGAGGGGCTGTGAGACGGAATTAGAGAAAAAAGCATGAAGGAGAGCACTGTGATAGAGGAGAAAGATGGGGGAAGGAACGAGACAAAGAGGAGCAGAGTTCAGAAGTTTTAGAATTATAAATATAGGGAATCGAGAAGATGATAGGATTTGATAGCACAGGGTTAAAGAGGGCCACAGAAGGAATATAAAAGTCTGAAGATGCTGAAGACATGCAGTTTACAGGGAAAAGGAGGGCATGGTGGGGGAGATCCTACAAAATCCATCCCTCCCTGAAATAAAATATGACATTCATGATGTGTACAAATCTGGAGCCTCTTACCAGCGCTTCAGGCAAAATCCTCCCAAATGTTCGGCATTAATCAGGAGAGTGAGCTTAAAGACTCAAGGTGCTTAAAAACGACTGGCTTCTTGCTTAAAAACCAGATTTGAGGGTGCCGTTCCTATACGGTTTGGTATGTTTACACTTCTATACAAAATGAAAGAGCAATGCCCATTCTTTTTTAATCCTTCCTTTATGAGATATCTTTTTCTCTCTCCTTGTTCCCCACGTCTCTCTTGATTACATCTTTGTCTCCATTTATGTCTCTTCATCTTTCACTCTGCTTCACAAATACTGACATTGTTGAAGGCATATGTTTTTTGATGTTGCAGCCCACTTACTATCAATAGCACATATTTAACGTTACCGCGCTCGAATATTCAATTTTAGATTCTCTGAATTCCACATTTTCTCCTTTCATTACAGTTCAGTATGAAAACAAAACACAACTTGCAGACATGGAGCGTTGCCTGTCCTTCAGGTTTTATTCTCAAGACACCGTAGCTCTCATCAATACTTTTCAGCACCTGACCCACAGATGTTGAAACTTCCCTCCACTACTTAAATGTACCAGCAGGCAACAGCCCTTCAAAGTCTCAAGGCTTTGAACTGCATTGCCGCACAACGACAACGCATCTTTCATAAAAGAGAGTAAAGATGAATACACGTTTATGGTGATGGATTACAGATCTTTACACGGTGATTTTCATAGTGTCCTGGCATGAACAGAAAACAACAGCAGCTTGAAAGGTAGAAAAATGCATTTGTCTAACAAAGAAAAAAAGCTACGCTGGAAAATGGTTGGCAATTATGCACGTGCATGATTCGTTTGAAATACCATAAAAACACCTGTATGGTTCCAAAAGAAAATGTTAGATCATTCTTCACAAAAGCTCACACTGCTTGCCCCTGTCTTTTTAACTCACACACACACACACACACATAGAGAGAGAGAGAGAGAGAGAGAGAGAGAGAGCATGCCTTCAAGCATATCAAGACCCACCAAGCCAGGGCAAATTTACTTGGATTAAATGTCACTTTCAGGGTGTCACGTTGAACCAGGAAGGACATAGTTGGAGAGGATGAGGGCATTGAGCGGGGTGAGTGAGTAAAGTGATGTTTAGGTAGATAGCAGCATGAAGAAAAGGATGTAGAAGAGAGGGAGGAAAGCAGGGAGATGGAGAGAATTTGGGAGTATAAGGGAGGGAGGTTTGAGATAAATGAGGAGAGAAAGGGAAAATGGGTTGAAGGGGAATGAGGGCATGGCAAAGGAGTGATGGAGAGGAGGAGCGCAATGAATAGGTGGAAGAGAACTATAAAGCAGAACAGCAGAACAAAGAAAATGAGGTAAGGTTGTTATATTAAAGGGAAGAAGAGAAGAGACAGATAGAGAAAGAAATCAGGGAAAAGGTTAAAAGTTGGAGGCAGGGTGAAATGTAGAGGGAATGAGAATGAGGGAGAAAGGAAGTTGAAAAAGACAGAGGGATTGCTTGAATATTCAGAGGTGCAAAGTAAGAAGTTAATTATTTTTTGATGCAGTGGAGTAACATAAAGGAGAATACAGAGGAGCAAGAAAATGCAGCAATCATCGCACTTATGCTGTCAAGGGTATACACAGGTCCACAGTATGTACAACGCTGTCCATTTAGAAGGTACGTCTCTATCACCCCAATTATTATTTACTTATACCTCGGCTAGGGCTTTGATGTACTCTAATATCTGGCTCCCTGCCATCAGCTCTACTGTTTTAAGATCTTCAGCAAGCCTGGCTGAACTGGAGCTGAGTCAGCTGTGGTTTGCAAATGAGCTGGACCTGGCCAAAACAGGCCAAGAGCTGACATGAAGAGAAACAAAAAAAAAACAAAAAAAAGAGAGAAAAACGGCGCTGTCAATTGTCCGCCCTTTACTTTGCTGTATGTGCACTCAGGGACTGAATCTAAACATGCCTCAGATGAATTGGTTATTTCCAAATTGTATTCAGCTTGCCGACTAATGAATGGAGGCACAAAACAAATCCTCCACCTACTCAAAGTATGTTTATTTGTGTGGGAGGAAGCAAAGCCCCGGATATCTACAGTAGGTCTCTACAAAGGAGGGAAAGAGTCAGGCTGTGTACATAACTCGAGGGGAAAAGGTATGACAGGGGAAGAGACACGGCAGAGATAGCGACGACCTTGGCGAAGCTTTGTGTGACAGTGTGACAAAGGACTGGAATGCCGCGGAACTATGACTGCAAATTCTCCTGGCTGCTCGTCTCTTTAACGATGAAGCAAATGAATTTACATGCCTATAATGGGTTACCTGGGAGATTTCCCCATTAATACATATAAACTGAAATCGGACGCATCCCTCTGTCATCCAGCCCACATACAAAAACATACATATAAGGTGTTGGTATATTACACATATTTACACACACTTCAAGCATATTCAATCACACATGCCTGTATGCAATACCCTGCCCTGTTAACAAGCTAACAAAGCTTTTGGCCTGCGGAGAACTGGTTTCAAATACAATGTGAAACTCTGCATGTTCTAACATATAATATGCATTGTATACAAACTATACTGATTATATACTTGCAAACATACAGCGTAGGTTGCTCATACATTCAACTTATACTGTGCAACACACAGAATTATATGGACAAAGACTGTCAGGGATGATTCAGTATCTTTAGTATATCTACTGTTGCATCAAGAGTCCTACAGACACTACAGATCATCCTCTGTACAGCAAAAAACAAGATTCACTGCTGATCTACCATAATATAGTTACACACATACAAAAAAAGACAAAAGAGAGCCCCTATGATAAATATTATATATATAATATTATATAATGTAATATATAATATCAGAGCTGTTTTCATATCTGTCCCCATATACGCCACTGGCTTGCTCTGGTCTCCTGTGGTCATTAATTCTTCGTCCTCCCTTTCTGCCTCACTTACACACACGCACACACACACACGCACACGCAAACACACACATTAATTTTAAGCTGTCCTCCCAAGTGTCAAAACGCACTCCCTCCCAGCTCTCACATCACCGCTGTAAATAACAGCCTGTTTGTGTGTTATCGCATCTGTGTGTGTGTGTGTGTGTGTGTGTGTGTGTGAGATTGTGTGTGTTTGTGGACATTTGACACCGCAGGACGATAACCTCCCCCGTTCATCACCATCATCACTCAGCGCCGCCGCCACCTTGCTTTCATCATCACATTGAGACGGCAACACTTTGGTCTGGCCTTGTCACAAATCAGCTATACATCACCCATCTATGTGTGTGTATGTGTGTGTGTGTGTGTGTGTGTGTGAATCCTCTGTAGTCATTATCCTTGTCAGTCCGTCGGCGTTCATGTCACATTACTGTCAGCAGCTGCAACCTCAACAACAGGTGTGTGAGTTTGTTTGAGAGACAGAGGAATGAAATCTTCAGTGCCGAGTTGTCTCTGTGAAGCAGAGAGGCAGCCGGATACATGTGGAGAGTGAAAGAGAGAAGGGGGATTTTAACAATAGAGAAGAGTTTGAGTAAATAAGAGTAAAATGGCAGGAGGCAGGTGTACAGACAGTCAGATGGAGAGGGATTTGGCGGCGCTCATAGCTGCTTAACTTTAAAAAAAAAAAGCAAACAGGTGGCAGCCCCCAAACTGTCAGTCAAGTGCGACTGAATGACAAAAAACTAATTCTGTTTTAACTGTTTAACATTTGTCATTTTCATGACCTCCTCTGCCCACGTTGCCCTCCGCTTTTACCATGAAATCATTTTTAACAATCATTCCCCTCACTCATGCTGAATAATTATCCTGAGAAGGAGCTGGCTTAATTACTGGGTCTTTATAGAGTGTGGGAAAATAATAACTCTGCATTGGATGATGTGCCATCCTAATTTGTTCATTTAATAAGGAAATTGAGCTGTGTTTGGTGTGTTCAACAATGTGCCTTTGTCTGCCTGAATGCCATTATCTGATTTTATATGGTTATTTGGATGGCTGAACTGTATGAGTGATTTCCCTTTAAAAATTAACTTTGAAAAGGATATAACCATGTTTCCATTTCCAGGCCAACTGGGCCAAAGCTTATGAAAACAATGTAATATCTTCCATATTCATATTCAAAAGCAGTGTTGATGTGAACCTGTGTCTTATTGAAAGTAACATCTGTTTCTGCAACAATATATGATATATGATATGTGATATATGATATACACTGTAAAAAACAAATCAACGTTAACTTTTGGTTAGACTCCTGTCATGGAAAACAGAATATTAAGTAAGAAAGTGCCTGGCTAAGTGTACCACGGCAGAAATAAAGCTAATTCATAAGACCCAGGAAGCCCAGCTTGGTCACATAATGAAAATTGAACTCATCAGGCCATTATCGTCCTTTCATCTTTCACGATTTTTTCCATCCTTGCATGTTGTTTGCCTGTTTTGGAAACTACTTAATGATGTTTAGGTACTTTGATCCCTTGCATCAGAATTAAATATCAAAGCGACTATGATGGAGATGGCACTACTGTAGGTAATGTTTTTAACCATCTTTAAATTACAAGGAGAAAATGCTGGAAATATTTGATGTAGATGCCGTTTTTTACATAATTCCTTCATCAGTGCTAACAAAAAGTTTAAAAAGTTGTAGGTGGGAAGGGAAAGAATTACTGACTATTTTCTCTAATTAGAATTAAACTCCATTAATAAACAAAGAGACAATATATAAAAACTAACATTACTGAGATGCTAAACTGATTGATATGTGTACAATGAAAGATTGTAGGAGAAAATTCTCATGGCAAATTAGTCAGTTATTTGTGCTTTCTGGTGACAACACGCTCCTCGTTTTTCTTTTAACTCCAGCCTCTTTCATCTATCCCAAGGGGTTATTTGGCAGTAAGTAGACAAACAAGATATTTATTGCCTCTTTATCAATGCAAACACACTAGGAAATTAATACCAAACACTTGACCAATGGCAGGCATTTGATCAATACCTCACAACCAAAGAATTTGGGATCTCTTTTGGATGCTGCATCCATTCAAATTGACCATGGTTGTTGATGATGCTGTTGTCATGAAAGGGATGGTTTGGAAATAGGTCTGTGATTTAGTGCTGCTGCCCACACACACTGTGTGTGTGTGTGTGTGTGTGTGTCAGGGTACGTTTGTGCATGTGTGTGTGTATGTGCACTCGCCCTTGGGGCGTCTGTGTAAAGCAAGATCCTGTGCTTTTATTTCCTGGTTGATTTATGTTGTGACATTTGCCTTTGCGCTCACTGTCACATTGTGTGTTGCGCACGTACGTGCACGTCTCTGTGTGTCTGTTTGTGAATCAGTATGCAGTGATGGTGTTGTTCTAAAATAAAAAGCAGGGAACAGCAGACAGTCACTCATTCTTCTTTCTCCTCTGTTTTCTTCACTTTCTCCCTCTCACACACATTCAGTATATATGGATTCCTTAATGCCACGATATGACAATAATAAAAAGCACAAGAGAATATTTGCCTATATTGGTGCATGGCAAATTTTCCAACATATGTATATATTTTTATGGTATATACACATTCAAAATGAGGTCAGGGGTTCCACCATGATTCACAAGTGTTTTTATTCATACTTTGAGGCATAAAAGGATGTTTGAAGCACCTTTTGAGGGTGATTCAAATCAGTTTCATAGGATGGGAGACACATTTCTTTCTATCAAATCCTGTTGCTGTCACACTCACCTGCAGTTTTTCATACCTGTGATTCTGTCTGCTTGTGAATATGATGAAAGAGTGTGGTTTTTAATCACATAGAGGTAGCTGATGAATCACTGCACAGGTGCAACAGTTATTAAACAGAAAGATAGAGAAGAAAGAGTAGGGGGTTAAAAGATCATGGAAGACAGAAGGGAAAAAAAGGAAGATTACTGAGTAATAGCTATAATAAGGCAAATATGACTCCATTTTAATACCCTGTCATGACTTTTGTGGTCACCAGACCTCAAGAACAAGAAGAAACACAACAAATCGTTTACAAAGAGTGATGTATGGCACTTTCTGTCTATGCCGCTTTTAACATATGTCTAGCAGCATGACTGAGGTTACTATGGCAACCCCATTGTGGAAGCCGAGATTAAAAGAGCCATTGTAGTTTTGTTTTTTTCTGCTACTTTTTGAATTTTTGAATACATTTTTTTACTTTTCACCAACATTAATATATTTCAGGCTGTGGATAGTGTGGAGTGCAAAAGATCTCAAGTGTTCTGACACAAGTAAATAGATCATCACATCTCCACCTTTTGTCTGATTTCCTCTCTAAAGCATTAGTTCCTTCCTCCTCTCCTCTCCTCTCCTCTCCTCTCCTCTCCTCTCCTCTCCTCTCCTCTCCTCTCCTCTCTGTGCATTTGTCCTCTAGACATTGCAAGCCAACATTGTCCTCTACTTTAAAGTATGTACAAGTCCTTCACCAGCAGTGTCATCTTCAAGCTGATTGGAACCCCATTCATAATTTATCTCTAATGGGATAGTTAATGAGTCTTTGTGTTTCACTCTTTATCACTTTATCCAGGCCCGTTTGTCTCACCTCATCTATACTGCATGATTATAAAAACAACTAAGACTCAATCAGTGGGAGGGTATTTACAGTTTCCAAATGCCAATGGATCAAATTATTGAAGGATACATATTTCATAAGACCTTTTGATGAAGATGCAGTTAGCGTACCGTTCCTAGCTGCCTTCAGACAGCAGTTGGTTTTGAATTTGAAGAAGAAGAAGAAGAAGATGGGCTTTATTGATCCCTGTGGGGAAACTGATCCTCTGCATTTGATCCATCCTATACACACACACTAGGAGCAGTGGGCAGCTGCAGTGCAGCGCCCGAGGGCCAACTCCAGTTCTTTGGAGGGTGTGTTACGTAGAAGTGTGTTGAAAATAATTGTCCTTCAGAAGTTTAAATATTGACAGTTCAATTTGAAATGGGGCAGTGAAAGTAAGAATCAGGTTTTTAATATCCACACATTTTTTCTGTGTGTGTGTGTGTGTTAAATTTCCTGTTTTAGGCTGTCTGTTTGTGTTACAGTAACCTATAAAGGGCATAAACAGCACTTTTCTTTAACTAAATAAGCAGAAAAGTGGATTTCTCAGGCACATCCTTGAAATAAGAATACTGATCTTACCAGATTAAAGTGAGATATACTTTTTTTAGTATTAATTTATCCCAAGTACTGCACTTTACACTACCAAGCCAGAATATTTTCTTCAGTAAATTTGGCATCGGTGGGAATTCGGACCATAGCCTTTGCGGTATCAGCAGCAGACTTTACTCATTGAACTGTACAAGACCAATTACAGCAACAGTCTTCTAACTGTGGTACAAAACAGCCCTCAGCCAATGTAGCCTGTCTGGTTATTAATGGAATTTGCAACCTGTGTCTTGCATACACACACACACACACACACACACACACACAGAGAGAGAGAGAGAGAGAGAGACTATACAATATGAGGCTTATTTTCTGGTCAGTGAAATACAGTTAGTAGTGCTTCAGTGTACTCACTTACACAATTAGTGGCCCAATGGATGAGAGGCTAAAAGGGAGGAAAAGGAGAAAAAGATAACACATGGTTAATTGTGTGTAACAGACCAAATCTCTGCCAGCCAGTCAACGCCCCACATTGCCTCTTTTCTGTCTCAAAAACTGTGACTCTAACACTGCAGGTTGACATAAATTTTTTATGACTAACTTAGTATTCACTAGTGGGAACTGTATCTGCCACTACAGATACTGGCACTTGCCAGTCTTTTCTTTTTCCGCTTCTGTTTGTGCAGCTCCCACTTTGGCTGAGTCAGTGTGCCCTTTGGCAGCATTTGACCTAAGAATGAACAGCGATGTCAACCCATTTCACCCACACTTCTCCCGTCTTTCTCATGCTGGGTCCCAATTCAGGGAGCGGATCCTGTAAGCCCACAGCTCTAAAGTGAGCACAACATAACGAAGGTTCCTCCAAATGTTGCAGAAAAATATAGCTTTTTTCCCCCCTTTCTTTGGTTACATCTTTCTGAGGATCCAGCCCCTTAATGTAGACCATATTTCAGTCTGTTTCTATTCCACACGTCCCTTAATATTGAGTAAAACTTTCCTCTTTTCCTTTTTTGCTTCCTCCTTTTTCCATAGGCGCCATCTTTGACGAGTCAGCGCGAAAAGACGATGAGGTGTTTCGCCTCGCAGTGGCAGATCTCAACTTGAACAATGAGATCTTGGAGACCGAGAAGATCACCATCTCTGTGGAATTCGTTGACGGGAACAACCCCTTCCAGGCTGTGCAAGAAGGTAGGATGATGATACTACATGTATTCGAGTTTAACATTTGTGCCTGGAAGCAGCAGGGCAGGTGCATTAGTTCCAAAGTCAAATTTCTCAAGTTTATTTTGTGTTGACGTAAATAAAAGAGAAAATCAATTTGCTTCTGGGCATGGTTCAGACTGACTGAAATGAAAAGGCCCGTTTCAACATTCATCCCTTCAGTTTCCAAATTAATTCATCAAAATTCCTTTTGATGAAACATGCAACAATTAAGATGCTTTTTTCAAACCCTGTTCAGTGCAGCTCTATCAGCCATGCCAACAGATTTTGAAAAGTGTATTTACCACAAGTACTTCCAAATGCCAATTCTTAATCAAATCTGAAGACATGCAGTCTTACCTTTTTCACAATAGCATGAATGGATCCCTTTGTTCTTTTTGTTAAAAATGGTTTGGGTGAAAGTGTAGTACATAAGTGTAGTAGGCTTAGAAAGTGAAAGTTTAAACTGAGATCTCAAACATAAGTTTATACATTATATAATTTTATACATACTGTATTGAAAACATTGTAAATATTTACTTTCTGTCTAAGAAAAATATTTATTGTATGAGTAGAAAACTTGCGTCTCAGTAGCATAATAGTCTCTCACAGTCCTGCCAATTTTTTTTGCATTCTTCAATAAACTGAGAACAGAGAGGCATGAGAAGTTATTCCATGTCAAAACCCAATATCAAATTGGCCCAAAAATCTGCCTGTTCTTTAATGCTCCCTAGGTTTTCATGCATGGCTTGTTGCCCTGCATCAGCTGTCAGCTATTTTCGTTTACTTTTGGTTGGCAGATAAGTTGGTTCACAGCCAGTTTATTTCATGAAAATATAGTTTGGACAAGAAATTTGCTCTGTAATGTTTATACATGTTAGTCAAATAGCGGGTACACTTGTCTACACAGCTAATTTTCACTCGTGTACGCATGTTTGGATATGCAAAAGCATGCCTGCCTGTCAAAGAGTTGTATAATGTAGTTGCTGATTTACAACCACAACCAATAGGCTTGTCTCTGCACTGACACTAAACTGTGATTTTTAAAAACACATCTTTATGAAGTCAGTAACCTTGTAGTAGTGCTCTAGTACAGCAAATATTTTCAGTTGATACACTAATCTGACTACTTTATCAAAAGACCCTTAGATGTAGAAGTGCAGCATTAGAGAGTAAACACAAGAAGCAGTTTTGTATTTAATGAATGAGGTCAGTGGTGCATTTGAGGACTGTAAGAGCCTTGTACTATTTTAGTTCATGTTTTTTATATTCACATTAACAGGAAAGTAAACATCTTTGCCAGGTACATTTATCACATTTTACCAGATTTAGAGTACATATGCACCATCTCCCTGCATCCCTGCAGTTGATGCTGTGAGTTTCTGTTCTGAATTATTTTGCCACATGATAAAGACATCACATATTTTACAGTGATCTGGTTTTAAACTCTGTCGGGCAGACACAGCAATTATAACATCATACATAATGACGACAAGCAGTCATACACAAAATATATTCCCATTTAGCACACACTCAACACAAAAACTACTAGTGACTTCTCCCAACTCAATAACACTTTGGAATTAAGAGCAAACGTTATTTATAGAAGAAATGATTTGCCACTTCAAACTGATACCGTTTCAAAATGAATGTTGGAATTTATCTTTCTTGAGTCTATTTTTCACAACTAGAAGTCATTGTAAACTTAGCGAGGGATCATTGTGAAGTGCTTTGTGGTCAAAGATGAAAAGAAGTCAATTGATCAGAGGCCAGTGTGAGGACTCACTTCCTTTCACATATTCCAAAACGGCAAACAATAAATCCCGAGTGCATCTGATCTCCAAGCAGCTTTCAGCGGCACACTCATTTTATCTCTGTAAAAACTGTAATCCTGAACTGCTGCAAATTACAAAATGCTGTTATAAATGGGAACAGCACCCGTATTGGCATCGCCTGTATTGCTAATGACTCATTTGACAACACAGAGGATGTGTCACACACATTTATTATGGAATTGTTTTTGTCCTTGATAGTCATCCAACAGCCTTTGTGAAGTAGGTAAAAACCCCAACGTATCATCTGAATGAAAGTGGAAAAGGTTTTCTTTTGAAATGTCAGTGTTGACTCATACTACTTGCATATTTCCTCAGTATAGAAAGAAATGTTTTCTAAAGAAGCCATTCTCATAATAGTTTGAACAGAACCTCTTAATTGATGCATTAATACACTGTTACAAGTAGGAGTGAGCTGACTAGTCTGACAATCAGGCTATCTTGGATAGATAGATCTAACTGCAGTCCATATGGACATGTATCCATCATTGGAGAAACATACTGCATTGGGTGCAAGTTTCTCATGGAGCAGCTAGTATGTTTGCAGCTAAATAGGATGATAGACTGATCATTGCCCAAAGATCCATGTTAGTGTAAGCCGTTATGACTGGCTGGCTGCCTTTAGGAATCATCAAGCTAATTAATTCAGAATAAAAAGGGAATTAACTAAATACAGAAGGCATGAGCAGCGGCAAATTCAGTACTTGCTTATTGGTGCGATACAGCAGCGCATTGTTCATGTTCTTTGTATTTAATTCCCTTCCTGTGGCGCTCTTGCTTCCTCTAAAAGGATGTAATTTTACAGTGAAGTAACATCAAGAACAACAGTTAGCCTCAGAGAGCAGCCTGTATTGATTTCAAAATAGTTTCTATGAATCTATTATTGACTGTGACATACTGTAACTGTCTCAAGCTTTTCCTCTGAACTACACAGAATACCCTGTCTTGTATACAACAGTAAAGCATAATTTGGCACCACATTCAACAAGCCAGATAAGCACACTTGTTAGCTTTTGATATAATTTTAAGTACAAGTTGTGAAGTTCTAAGGTACAGAATTGCAGTCTGCTTGTAGCACAAGGAATTTTGCCTTATGGCGGCATGTTTCCTTCAGCGCACAACATCTCACTGAAGTCATCATTAAGACATGCAGGTTAGGAAGCAGGCAGGAAAAAGATTCACCATCATCTAGAACTAATATAAGAAATGTGACTAAAACAGCTGTCTATCCAGTGTTATATGTCAGGGTCCTGGTAAACTGGGTGATAATGTACCATTTTACGCTCTTGGCAAGATTGTTTTATTGACTTCAGATAAACTAAAATCAATGGATTTAAAGAGGCGACATGAAAAATGCCAGAACGTAGTATCCCTTCAATGATTTAATTAACTGATAATCAAACACAAAGGACTCATTATCAACATCCATGCACACACTGACACACACACACACACACACACACACACACACACACACACAAAGAAACATTACATTAGCCTTGCCTGTAGGAAAAAGTAAAGAGGATACATTCATGAGCTTGTTTGCCTTTCAGTCAAACATGCAGGCTGAATGCCGGTAGCAAACAATTGTGGCTAAACTGTAAGTGTATCTTGTTTTCAGAGATTAGCTCAGAGGACCTTTGTTTGGATATACTTTACATGTATGAGTGTATGTGTGTACCTCCAAGAGACTTGTTAAGGCTGTTGTTTTGATTTAAGGGCTCTGCAGTGTTGTTTGGCAGTCAGGCTGTAATTCTTTGAAGTCCCGACCTGAGTAGTTCTATTATCTGAGCTCTGTGTGGATGTAGGCTAAGTGCCTGTGTTTGTTTCTTCTTTACTTTGAGGACAGTGGGCAGCCTGCATCTCAAGTGTCTTATTTAGATTATCAGCATTGTGTGAAATAAAAACAGTGAGTCGAGAGATGTGACAGCACAGCAGGAGGCTGCTCCTGCTCCACTTGCTCTTTGACCGAGCAGACTGAGCCAACAGCATGTTCCTGAATCCTGCAGTAGGTGCTGTTTTCTGTCTTTTTATGGTCCTTACATTGTTTATTTAAAGCTGTCCTTTGAGGCAAGTTTATTCTCTAATTTCTTGTTTCTCTAACTTCTTTTCAATTGTTTTTTTTTTTTTTTTGGCTGATTGTGCGTTTTCTTTTTCAGCAATCTCATACATCACATTCATAAACATAGACATGATCCCAACTTAGAGCTGCCAGGTACACCGCTGTCTAGAAACTGTTGGCTGCCGTAAGGCTCAGAGGAAGAAGCTGAGTTTGACTGGGTTCTTAAGAGCATTTGTATTTGCAGTACTGAATCTAGTGAGAACAGATGAAATGCCACTGATTGTTTTGCTTGGGACTTCAATGAGCTACTTTTCAATGACGAACTGGCTCTGCTTCTCATTTTTTGCTTCCTCCGTCCCCGACTGATTAGACTCCTGCAGGCCACCAACTCCCTCAGTCTGTTGACTGATCTGTCCAAATTTGTGGGTGGCACAATGAATGCTTCCCTGTCTTCCTGGTACTGAACAGACCGCCTGACTCATTTCCCTGCCAGTCTGCCTGCCAGTCTTTGTGTTTGCCCGTCTGTTTGTGTAGTTAGGTGGCTGATGAATTGATTGCCTGTCTCTCTATCTGCCTGTCTATCAGTGTATTTGTCTGGCTAACTGGCAACCTGGCCAGCAAATCAATTGTCTTTGTCTCTGTCTGTCTGTGGGTTCAGTCACCCGGTGCCCTTTTAAGCAGAATTGGTTATATCAATTAAAAAGATTTTAACACTTTTAAAATGTACATATTAAGCTGTGTTTTTTTTTATATTGGACAGAGAATGACTGATGTCAGATACCCTCTGAACCTAAAAGTTACTTGCTAGTGTTTTTTGAAAGTTATATATTTTGTATATCACTAGTTTTGATTCGCCTAAGACTAGAGGCATGCACTGTACTACAGTCAGTGTTAAAAGTGAAGGTAGCAAAAAACACCCATGAATGTCTTTGCAATTAGATTGTTAATAAAAAGACTCCCAAAGCTAAACAGTCACATGGTCAGTGGTGGGATAAAAAGCAGCAGGAATCCTTTCTCCTAAATGTTAGATTTACATACATGAAAGTGCAGGTGAAATTTGTGCGGTGACATTCATTCAGTTTGTGCTCGCAATCTACGTGTAATTAGCACCAGATGTACAAAGGTAGTAGCTCATTACACAAGCAGCACTTGGGACTGCCAAGATACATTCTGTGTAGAGCAAACTCAGTTGGCAGAGTTCAGTGGTGGGATTAATCTGAGATCACCAGGCTCATAAAATAAATAATAATGTAGTGGTGCTGCATACAAATACTGACCATTAAGTTACACGATTCCTGAGAATGTAGCTTTTAAAAATATATACAGCATATGAAGCTTTCACAACCAGTGTGGGGACAAGTGAGAGAGAGAGAGCAGCAGGTCCAGCAGAAGCTCGGAGCAGAGCAGGGTGTCTCAGGAAGGGTAAAGAGTGGGGATGGTGTTAATATGGCCGGTGTCTCACTAGAATATAATATGTTATCAACAGAGTGCAATTGCTATGTAGTGCTTGCAATTATTGAACATCAAGTTCACATTTAATGAACTTAAACTAGTTGAAATAAGCTGCACATTTAACAAGCACAACACCACCACCACTTTCTCTTTATTACACTTGTGCTATTTGCACCTTCTTCAAAGATGCAGGCACACAAAACTGACTCTTGCAAATTCTGTGAACCTCAGTAAATCCAGTGGACTGTGCAACCAGCTAACACTTCTCATTTCCCCTCTCAGTAATGCGTAATCCTTGTGCAAATTACCCTGTACATATGGCTGCATGGCTTTTGTCTTCCCTTTTAAATGATTTATTTCTGGTTCAAGTTGTGTTGCTGGCTTGTGCAAGAGTGATTTTTAATATAGTTCGCTCTCTGACTCATAGAGGAAACATGTAGGGGAATGTGGCACTGTAACAGAAAATTCTGTTTTCCTTCCTCTTACCCATGAAGCAATAGATCCATTATATTGATGTGAGTAATAAAAAAATGGCACATCACAATAACCGTATCTCTAACAATGCGGACCATATTACAATTGAGCATCCAACTAGATTTTAATTCAAAGAGAATGATCTGTTTAAGTGCTTTATCCAAATTATTTACTGTGTTCTCTGCCCTGAGGGGTGTGTGTGTGTGTGTGTGTGTGTGTGTGTATACAGGGTTGTCTCAGGAGTGTGTAAAAGAGAGCTTAGATTAAATCACACGCCTTCTCTCCCTCCCCCCCTTTCTTCCTCCTGCATGGCACTTAATTGTGGATCTGCTCCTGTCACTTATATTCACATTTCACTCCCTATCACCCATCTCCATAGTAACCGGGCTAGACATTACTTAGGGAACGGGTGGAGCTGTGTATGTGTGTGTGTGTGTGTGCGTGTGTGTGTGTCCGTATGCATGTCAGTTTGTGCCCGTTCATGTCTCCATCGATTAAAGCAATGAGAATCACCTAATTGGATAACAGTCGATGGAAAGGTGGGGGGGCGAGGAAATGGAGAGCAGGAGGAGACCACAGGAGGGAGGGAACTCAATAGTTGTCTCAGCTTATTTTTCATCTCAGCTTAGTCTTGACACGCAGAGCACACGGCTATGTTTATGCACACACTACCACACACAGAGAAAACAAAACAAAACAAAAAAAAACCTCTACCTTAGCAAGAAGTTGTATAGACTAAAAACTGCACAGAGCCTCCTCGCATTGTTTCTATACTTTGTCTCTTAAAGTGTCTCTCATCAAAATGAGGAGTAATCTAAACTGACTATTATTTAATGCACTAAAAGAAATAATCCCAAAGGCAGAATGCATCTGAATGACTAATCAAAGCATATGAATCATCCCCTTAATGACTATACCTGGAGTATACATGGTAGAGTAGTACCTGCAAAAATCAGCAGTTGCAAAAATCAGTACTAGATCAAGAACAAAAGTTTTCTCCAATGTGGTTCCTGGGGACAAAATTGTTTCTAATGGACATCCATGACTGTATGTACATGTATGTTCCAAATACTAACCTGCAAAGTGGTGATGAAATGATTAGTGGACCAGAAGACAATGAATCGCCAACAATTCTGAGAATAGTGTAAGTCATTTATCAACCAAAAAAGCCAAACATTTGTTGATCCAGCCTCAATATATTAGTATTCATTGCAGCTTGAATATACTTTGTGTTTTATACTGTTACAAGATATTTGGCGACGTCGCACTGGGCTCAGGAAACTCGTGACAGGAGCTTCTCACTATTTTCTGACACTTTACAGACTAAAAAAAATAATCAGTGAATCAAAAAAAAACCCATCATTTAATTAATCGATAATTAAAGTAATAATTAATTGGAGCCATACTGCAAAGCCCATGCTCATTTGTTTACATTTCATTTTGGTTTGTATCTAAAATGCATGATTTGTACATGTACTTTAAATGGCTGCTGAGAAGGTTCAGCACCATGGACAGCAACAAAAGCCACACAGAATCCTTTGACATTAGGAAAAAAAAAAATTTTGCAAGCAGTGAATGCTTAGAGAAACTATTAAAATAGCCTTTCTGAAACCTCCCTGTTCATTTGCCACCTTGAACATGAACATTTACAAGGATATAACTGCTCAGTGAAAAACATTACACCAAAACTGCTGCACTAGCCTACATGTGCCTTTGTTGCTAGTTTAACCCTGTAAAGCCCAAATATAGGAGAAAAATGAGCAAAACTGAATGAATAGTCATTTATTAATAAAAAACAAAACAGGGTTAGGGTTAGGGTTATTGTGGTGTTTGTTTAGAGAATGACCAGAGGCATGTGATCTAAAAAAGTAAACCAATTTATAAAACAAGGGCAGTGCTGGCATAAAGACGAGGACATTTTATTTCCAGTTTGCTCTGCAGTCACAATGTCGATCAATATCAGTATATATAATCATATCACCTTTTCTCATAATCAATCAAAATCACTTTGATATTTCTTCATGCAGCAAACATGTCTTTTATCTATGTAAATTCTTGACATATTCATTTGATAAAAAAGTTTGTGGTAAAAATGCTTCAGCGATGAAGCTCAATTATCAGTTAATGCAAAATATAAAAATGGATTAAAGTGACTGAAATATATATAGAGAGAGGATTTGCTGTCTTTTCAATTTATCTATTCTGACACAGTAGAACTCGTGATTCACAGGAACGATGTGGTATAGTGCTAAAGTCAGCAAGAAGCAAATGCCTTCAGGGTGTGAGAAACACTTGACTGCACGAGTGTGATGAGAATAACTAAATCAGACTTTGTCATGTTGATGAGTACACTTTGATAGTGTAAACACTAATAAACAAAACTTTATACTAAAAGGGCAGCACTTTTTAAATTTTTAATGTAACATTTACTCATGATCCCAAATTGTCTTAATCTACCCTACAGTGTTTTACTTTCACTCCCTCTCTTATCTGAATCTGTCAGCAAAATTTTCATTCAGAATGCAAAGAAATGGAAGACTTGTCTTGTGATCTGGGCATTTTCATTTTTTTCTCAGAATTGCATTTTAGATGATCTTCTCTGATCATAAAACATTAATGTGCCGTTTAAAAGATTTAGAAGACCCCCTCCTCCGTTAGAGTCTCAGTCTGTAATGCAAACATAAACAGAATGTCAGTACCAGTAGAAAAGTCAAAGCACTGGATTGGAGACATTTCTTCCACTGAACGTTAGCTATGGAAGATTTAAAACGCCTAAATAAAAAACAAATCAATCTAAGAAATAATGTGAAATAAATGCGTATATGTATAAATGCATACATGAAAAGAAAATACATATAACAAATTACATATTAAATACATATACCAATATTGTATTTCACTTAATTTTTATCATAATCATAATTTTACATTTTTTATTTTTATTTAGGCATTTTAAGTATTCCATGGTTACTGAAATAGAATATAATTAACTGTAAAGAGTAACAGAAAATCAACAAATTTTGTTTCAGGCTGATTTTGTTCTTATCAAGTTAAAGTGGGACCTTATTAGGTTGTAGTGATGCACTACAAGACAACCTACAGGTACCTGGTTTGAAAAAAAAGAAAATCTGTAACTTTTTATAAATAGTCTTTTTTCTTTCCTTCCTTTTTCACTGTTGCATGCTGCTAAAAACATGACATATAAGCTAAATCCAGGGAGGCAGAAAGTCTACCAGATTGCGTGTTTACACTCAGTGGTACACCACTGGGAGTGGCCACTTACGTAAAATGAGTAATTTGATTATTATTAAAACTATTGCTTAATGCAGGCTGAAATTGGCTTAATTGAGATCCTATGATAATACACTCTACCACAATATATTTGTACTTCTCCCACAGGAAGAGAAGAAAAAAGGCTTATTTGATTAGTCATGATGCTTGGCTTTGATGGTAACTCCTAATCCTTATTTGAAAAATGCAGCATTTCCAACCAACTGGCCCATTAATCTGAGGCCTCTATCATGACTGTTTCATCAGCATTATTTCATTTACTTTTAATTAACACAACAAGGATTTAATGTCCTCCAATGACAAAGATTTAAAGGACACATTCTAACTTGTTAACTCTGAAAAAATGAAATTGTGCCAGACTGTTTATCAGTTTTGGTTATGTGTATAAAGAGGAATGAAATCCATAGAGTTGGAAGACAAAGTGGCAAAAGAGTCCAACATGTTTTCAGTACATGTCCTGTTCACTTGTGCTTAATCTGTGGAAACTGTGCCTGCACGTATGTTCGTGTTTATCTGACTGTATATGACCCTTTCATCAAACTCATGAGTGCGCTCGTCCACAATATTACAAATGAGACGGTCCTTGTGTTTCAAAAAGACACTTGGACGATAGTAATGACACTGATATGGCAAAGTGACCAGGTTTACAAAGCACAGTCCAGCCTCTGAAAATAGACTTCAAACACTGTGGCCACAAAATGAAATATCTGTCACTTTTTAAGCCTCAGTGTGGCTTTCTCTGGCTTTCCTAAGACAATCTGATTGGACTCTTATAGCTCCAGGATTCTCTATAATGTGTATTCAATTTCCTGACTGTGACTGAAAGCTGGCGAGTCCCATGTGTGGAACAAGGCTTTTTTTTTACCCAAGCTAAATCACTGAAGAGGTGTGTGGAAATGGGTGGTAAATAAAAGAAGTATGATGTTGCTTTGTCTGTACAGCATATTTAATTCTTCATTTGTATAGCGCTTTAAAATGAGGGTGCATTTTATGTTCAATCACTAAAACATCTCTAGTAATGTAGATCTCTCATTACTGTAAACTAGGTTCTTTAGTTCTCTTTTAATACGTTAGCCGTCATCTGTCCGTCCATATCACACTCACAGCTGCAATCGTCAGGTTTTTTTGTCTTTGCGTTAATGGCCTCACCAACTCCTCCAGATGACGAAATTGCTCGGGAAATAGCCGAGCGAAATTGGTAAAAGCCGGTATATCCCCGGCTTCCAACTCCTTACACAGATTGGCGTACGCACCCTGTCTCTGCCGCTGCAGGAGCCAAGGACGGCTCCAGATCCTCGGTTTCCTAGCTCGCTGTCTTCGCCGTTTATTGATAGTGCAACTCACTGTCACTTTCATCCATTTCCTTCTTTTTTTTCTTGCCAGGTAAACACACAGAAAACCAGCCTAATGTATCAACCCAGAGGTAGTAGGGTATGCCGGTGCGTCGTCGCTATGTGAACAGCCCAGTTTTAGAGTGTTTACAATCAGAGGTCAGGGATTCTTTTGCAAGTTGCATCCAGTCTCGTTGCGAATCATTGATCTGAAATGGCCTTTACATTCCTCATCATACCTCAAGATTCTCTGAGCATTTCACATGCATGTGTAAACTGACCTCCTGTTAAAGAAAACTACACAATTACCTTTTAGGTCATTGGGCTCTTCCTCCTCTCTGCCTCTCGACCCTCCTCACTTTCTGTTTGCCAACACTAAAATTTGATACATACAAAGCAGACTCACACTGCAATTAGCTACCATGGAAACCGGGGCCAAAATCATTTAGTCTTATGCCCCATTCTCCTTCCTTGCCTCCCCCTTCCATGTTTCTGTCCGTCCTCCGCATCGTCGTGTCTGCATTTTCTGATGTGAATGCACAGAGAAGTCTCGTTAGCTGCCATAGAGACCAAAGACATCTCATTTTCTAAGGCCGTTCCATCACTCAGAGCCTGGAAACCCTCCTCCTGCTGCCATCCTCCCTTCATTTGTCCATTTATCTAACTGCCTAACAAACAACTGTACACACACACACACACACACACAAATGCACTAATACTGAACACATGGCCTTTTTGATGCATTGGCATTCCTCTGCTCATCCTTCTTGAGATTTATCCTTCCTCCTGTTTGCAGTAGTCATGGCTAAATTGCAAAGATCCTATAACATCTCCGTTCTTTCAGCTTTTTACATTTTCATCCATTTTTTTTTCCTCATCTCTCTTTCCCACTTCATCTTTTTTTCTTTCTCAGTCCTTGTCCTTACTCACTGATGAATTACAACAATTCACTTCCCCTGTAACCCTCTAATCAAGGGTGTGGGGCAAGGGGGGGTGGGGGTGGGGGTATCCATGGCAACACTGGCATTTTACAAGAGGCAGTATGATGCTATTTCTTGTGTGTATGCATGTGTGTGTGATGGAGTCCAGCAGCTGACAGCTGGGGACAAACCAGATCCAACCAGACTTTTTGGGTTTCTGTGTGTGTGTGTGTGTGTGTGTGTGTGTGTGTGTGTGTGTGTGTGTGCGCTCAATTGGTGGAGGGCCTGTTGATTGGTTCATAGATAGAAAGTGTCATTTGAATAGAAGTGCATCTCTATTGAAAGGTTTCCTTCCTGCCCCTACTGAGCATTGACCAATGCACGCTCTCCCTCTCTCTCTCTTTCTGTCTCTCTGTCTTTGTGTCAGTCTGTATGGCTGCTTGACAGCTTCCCCTCTCTAAATACACAAAGACAGTCCTTCTCTGCAGATGGAAAAAGATCACCGTGAAATTATTTTTGTTGTGGCTTCTTTTTTAAATCAGTTCTGTCCTTCAGCTGAAAACTACATTTCCCTTTTTTTTTGAATGGGTTTTTTTTTTTTTGCCCTTAAGACTCCACATGAAATACTTTCTTTAAATTCACATTCAGAAATTGATGGACCACGTGAGAAAGCACCCAGACCTCCTGGAGTGACATTACATTCTCCCTCCTCCCCTCACAGTTCAGCTTCGACAGTGAGCTAACATGAGATGATGTTGATGGACATATAATACTGAACACATGGATTTGAATGATGCCAAAACAGAATGGTAATGACATTATATACCTTTACATGCACTGATAAAGCAACAACAGTCCCTGGCATTACTGTCAGATGTCAGTGTTGCAATGTTGCACACAACCTACTGAAATTATAGCTATAAGCAAATCAGAACATGATGTTGGCTTTTTATAGCTCTGTCTGGCAGCATTGCTTTTATTTCAGTAGTTGTCCATGGTTGTGTTACAGAAACCTGCCTGTATATTGCATCTTGCCACAGCAGCAAGATCAAGCTGTTTAGTAGATTTGCCCAACTCTACCTGAAGGCAACATTACATGTATAGTTGCTGAAAAGGGACTACAATGTGTTTTCTACTTTTTATATAAAGATTAAATTTCACAATTTGGTAGCATGCCCCTTTAATTTTATTCCTTTTGACTGCATTAACAGCAGAGAAAATGACTTTCATACAAGATAACGGCTCAGTGGTGTTGTGTATACCGTGCGGCCAACCATATGACATCTGAATACACATCTCAGATCTGTGAGTGTGTATTACATGTTCTGAAGTGGTGCTTGATTTAGCTTGACAGTCTTTTTTTTTTTTTTTTAACCATTGTATCAATGCGATCCTCCTTCTAAGCCACAACACAGATATACTAGGGTGCACACACACACACAAACACACACACACTGCAAGTAGAAAGCCACCCCACTCTGGTGCTTGTGTTTTTATTAGAGTCATAAACTACACAGGCAAGAAGCAGCCAAAAAAGTTCTTCCTAATTTGATTTGATGCTTTAAAAGTGCTCTCTTGTGGTCTCACTGCTTTTATTCAGCGCAATTGATTTCAAGATTTTTTTTGGCATGAGAGCTGACTGTATTACTAACATCTACTACAAATAATCAACATGTTTTAGAATGTGAATTTTATCCCCATTGCACCTGTCAGTGCCTTCATGTCTATGCACGGAGTTGTGTCGATCTGGAGAAATGTCCAGTGTGTATATATACTGTATATACACACACTCACACGCACGCATATATCAAACACAGTTGCTTCCTGTCCCAAAAGTGCCCCGGAAAATAATTCATCTACCAAGTCTATGTGTGTGTAAACTATCAGACTACCCCAACCTGTCTCTCTCTTTTTGTCTCTCTCTTTTACGACTCACACACACACACACACGCGTTCCTCTACGGTCTCTATTGTCGTGATTTTGGCTTTACACTTTTTAAAGCCATTTCATTTATCGCTGCTTCCAACTTCCACACAGAGGAACGGAGAGATGAAATAGTGATGGAGAGAAGGAGGTGAAACAGCAGGTAAGGAGGAGGAACATGATGCCTGAGATCTCTTTAATTCAATATACGACGATTACAATTGATTTTGAAATTCAAACTTAGTCGTTTCTGCTGCGCTGTTAAACGTGTCATTGGAGCAAGCGCATTCAATCTCATGCAACTTGTTTCCTTTTGCAGTTGTTGCATAAAGAAAGCAAAACCAGTGCATGGCCACTTGTTTCACTTACCTCTCTCTCGCACTATCTTTCGCTTTCTATCTCGCCGCTGAGTTTTACACTGTGCCGTCCCATCTATCACTAGGAAAATGATTACAGTCTTCCCTTTGGCTGATGGCTGATGCCCAGTTGACAGTGCTGTCAGTCAGACCACTGAATTACCATAGCAGCGATAGCCCAAACTACTCTGTTTCTCCTGGGTGACAAATGGGTGACGTGTGTAAAACACCTGGGTGAGACTGGTCGGGAGAGACAGAAATAGGAGAGGAGAGGTGAAGAGAAGGGGTGAGTAGAGAGGAGAGGAGAGAGTAAAGAGAATTTCACCTGTTTTTTTTTTTTGGCCATTATTGGAAGTGCCAACGCTGCACATACACATACACACAAACAACAAAGTTTTAGGGTCAGGCAGGTAAACGGGGAGAGGAGTGATCTATAGGAAGCACTTTGATGAAATGTCTCGGAAGAGACAATGCACTGACACTAGCCCTAGTCAAGCACATAAAGAGACAGATAGGAAGAGAGACACAGAGAGTTGAAATGTGAGCGAATGAGATGTCGAGAGAAGAAGAGGAAGAAAATAACAGAAAAGTCTCCTCTGTAGTTTGGGGAGGAGGATTGGGCGAGAGGCGAGCCTGAATAGGCACTGTGACTGGGGGAAATTAGCTGTTTGACTGTTAAATTGCTGCCTTTTGCTGCTCATCCTCTGGGTGAAGAGGATGATGATTGAAATGTCACGTACCCACATATTTGTCAACCCCACACGTTTTAGAATTTCACTTGAATCACACTGAAACCTGATATGTTTAGCATTTCAGCTAAATAAAATCAGAGGTATTGAAAATTACAAAAAATGTACACAGTAAAAAAAAAAAAAGCTGACAAAATGTTTAACCAAGTCTTGACTGCAGATGTATTGATTGATAATGAAGTGTCCTTGAGCACATGAGCGACACCCCAAAATCAGGAAACGGCTCTGAAAAGTGAAGAAACTGACAGCCTGTGACCTTTTGTTTGACTTGTATATACAGTATAATGTGCTGATTCCAAAGATGCAGGTATCTATTCAAGTTCACTGCTATTCACAGTGTTGTTGGTACCATTTTGTTCTGCCTTGTATTACATTACCTGTTTCATTTACAGGCCCAGTCCTCCTGTCTCAAACAACCCAAGATACTTGTTAAGACTGTTCCTAAGATGCTTACTCTCTCTGCCTCTATTTCCTTTCCTTGATTCTTTTATAGCACTTAAAGTCCTTCATTTCAAGGTCCAAGCCTCCAGTATGCCTGAAGCAGACCTCAGGAGAATCCCTTTACTTGAAAAAAAGATCTTGATATCTTTATCGTGTATTTACTGTTGCTGACTATATTTCTTAGCCTTACCCTCAAGCGTAAATCTAGAGCCCTAAAGTCTTCAGGAAATTGTTGAATTTCCACTGAGAGCTCCTCTCATCAGTTCTACCATTATTACTGCATTGGTTACACTGTATCAGTCCCTAGTATTAAATCTCAGCCAAGCCATATGACACATTTGCATTTTTTCCTTTTTTTTGCTTAAATGTCTTTAAGATTTCTCAAGTCATAAGTTCGAAACGACACTTTTATAATTATAATTATGTTTACCGTTCTCCTTGTAAAGCCCAGCCATTCAATTTATCCCAGATTAAAAAATGTGCTGAAGTGTTTGGTGTTGTCCCATCATCCCTAGACAACCAAAGGCTGTTTCTTGTCTCACTGCACCCTCTTTATTGTTCTTTTCTCAAGTCCGCTCCTGGCCGTTCTTTCACTTCAGGGTGACAGGGTGGGAAAGAGAATGTGCGAGAAAATTTGAGACAAAAAGATTGGATAAATCTCTGCAGACATCTCCCTTCTTTCCCTCCCACAGCCAGGCAGGCCTAAAGCCACGCAGGCATAAAGGACATTGTTTATAGACAGGAGAAAGCACTTAGTTCCTCCTTCACACCTTTTAGCCAGAATGTCTTCTGAGTGTCAGAGAGAGAAAGAGAAAGAAAGACAAGACAGGGGAGAATAACAGAGGGTTGAGAGGTTATAGAAGGTGAGTGGTGAGAGGAGAAGGGGTAGGAGGGGGTTACATTCCCGAGATGAGAAAAGAGGAGACAAAGCAAAAGAAGAAGAGCAGACGGGTAGAATAGAGGAGGAGAAAATGAAAGAACTAGAGAAGGAAAGGAGGATTGATAGGTGGAGAAGACAGAGGAGAGGGAGGCCAGAGAAGACATTGGCAAGGCATGAGGAGAGGAGACAACAAGTGAGGTGAAGTAAGGACAGGGAGGTTTAAGTTGACATGTACTGCCAGTTGGTTTTCAGATTTGAATTCATGAGTGTTGCCTCATGAATAATAGGATAGGGGCATCTAATCCCATCATCTCAGTGGCTGGAATAGTGACACAAGAAGGCTTAACAGGTCAGGAGAAAGGAGGAGAGGAGGAAAGACGGCTGTGATATATAGTACAATGATATTCCAAAGGCTAAGAACAGAAAAGAAGACAAGAGCAAGTTACAGGAGACACGAAAAACAGTAGAAGTTAAAGTCATAGTAAGGTAACAATTGCAAATGTAAAAAGAGGAGTGAGGAGAGGAAAATTAGTTGTTTGGAGGTGCAAGGAGGGGAGAAAATGGCAATAACAAAAGTGTAGAGATGGATGTACAAATAGTTGGACAGTGACACCTACTATAGTTGTTTTCTTGGTAATAGAGGTCTGGAGAGGTGATGTAGGAGCTTTGAGGATGAGAGTAGGAGGCTGGGCAGAATAGCCAAGAGAAGAGGGGTGTCCACATGAGAGTGAGAAGTACCAGAAGAAATGACTGGGTTGGACAAAGGAGCAAGTGGCGAGGCAGAGAGGAGTGGATGATGAAGGAGGTAAAATTGGGGAAGGAGATGAGAGGGATTCTGGAGGGTTGAGGATTGGAAAAAGAGGACGGACAGAGTGTTTGACATGTATTATCATGGGACCCCAGTGGTTAGAGCATTCTGATGTGTTGTCTGTTGAACACTAATGGCTTTCTAGTTTCTGTGTGTATGTGCATGTTCTTGGCATCCGTCAAGCTTTGATTTTATCACAAATTTCCTTTGGGAGAACTGTGCTTGGTGTAAACCTTCTTAAAAGGCAACCTGCCATCTATTTTGTGTGAAATAACCCTGTGTAGCTTGTAATTCATTCATATTTTATCACTGTCCTGCAGAGACCACAAGCACTTAATAGGGGAGGGTTTTTTTTCCCATCCACAGAATGCTCTGTCCTCAGAGGATGTCAGTCACCTTTACCAGCTGTCCTAATTCAGTTTGCATTTGAGGACCTGCAGGTTTTACATCGAGCTGACATCACAGGCTGTTTATGCTCAGAACTTCTCTAAGGCAGACACCACTATACATTAGACCAGCACATCTGGGAACTTTGGCTTGCAATATGTCCCCGCCCCTTTTTGGGGGAAAACAAATGACACTCGTCATAGACTTTAATGTAACATAACAGTACAAAACAAAACCACTAAGAAACCACCAGAATTAAATTAGTTTATAAATGACCCAAAGACACTGTGTCAAGTAAATATATGTGATGTTTTGCACTGTTCCAGGCAATAAAAATAGCTGCTGAATTCTTAACGTTGCAGGTACTCAATTTTAAGTTAGTTTGCGCATACACTTTAGCAGCAATGAAAAGCAAAATGGAATGTAAACGTTTTGATCCAGGTGAGTAACCATTCACGTGTAGCCTACAAGTGTGATTTGATTGCTCTCCTGTGATGTGAAAATTTTAGCTCCAACGAGGCTGAAGGCTGCATTGCTTGCATTGTAAAAAACGTTTGTGAAATCCACAGTAATTTACTGTTTCTGCAGTTAATTACTGTGAATATTTTTTAAATTATAGTACTGTGTATTAGGCCTAAAAACAAAGTAATCAACATGATACTGTAGAAATCACAATAATCAACACACTATTGTAGAAAATCACAGTAAACATTATGATTCTTAGGGCTGTCACGATATCAGATTTTCACGATTATTGTGGCCAAAACAATTCATGATAATGATATTATTGCAATATCTATAGAAAATTTGAAAAATAAAAAATAATGCTATCAGTCAAATCATCTTTAACTTTGTTTATTGTGTTTTTTCGCCTCTTTTCTGGCAAATGAATTACGCTCAGAATAAATAGAGTTAAATAGAAGTGTAGGGAGGTGGAGAGAGAGTCGGTAACCATAACTGTACAAAGTTTGAAAGAAGTTTGAACACATTGAAGTATAAGGTTTTTATTTCTGCCTGAATATTTTTTGCACACAGATGCCTACAGATGACCTATAGCTGTGACTTATTAGCTGGAAAACACAATGGGACCACAGCATGGAGCCTTACCCAGTCCAAGTTCAAATTTAATACCAATACATAGAAAATGAATATTTTACACGTTTTTCTAAGGGTATGACTAGGCGTCTTCCAAAAAAATGCCATGTAGAGACACCAAATAACCCCTGCTTCAGAGTAACTGAAGCATAAACACATTATAGTGCTTTGTTCCCTTGTTGAAACTAAACTTTGTGCATACAAAAGAGTCAAAACAAGTGCTATGGTGGAAAAGTTCATATAAAAAGAGTTCACAGAAAACTATTTATATTTACATAATTTCCATTTTGTGGCTTCATAAAAAGCAATAAAATGCAGCATATGGTCACTTTCGGATTTTTATTGGCTATTTGAAGCGCCAGTCATCGACAGACTCTGTTCCTATTGGCTTGGTCTTTACACGAAAGAAGAGGGGCAGGCACCTCCTTTCAATGCAGACTCTAATTGGCTAACGTAGTCTGTGGACAGGACATGTAAGCTGCTATTGGGTCAAGTGAGGTGTCAATCGAAAAAGTCAGCGTGCAGCCGCCATTTTGATACCAAGATGTGGCTAAAGTTCACATGCTAACGCGAGTCTCGCTAACGCTAGACGGGGAGAATATGTTGGAAGATTAGGACAACTGCCGGCTAATTTGAAATTATGCAACAGCCGTTCATGGATATTTAAGGATGTAATAATGTGTTTTGGACTAAATATTTTACTGGATTGGATTCACTGGACCTTTGCCAATGTAACAAGACCGTTTTTGTCGGAGTTGTATCAGTCAGTGGAGTAATATGAGGCTTCATAGGTGAGTAGCATGAATTTTGTAGTTGTTTGTTGGTTTGTTGGAGGTCTGACAGAGGCCTTGATTGTACCTGCTGTTGTGATTGTATCTTGAAATGGTCTGCATCAATCGAATCACAAGACTCTTAGCTTTCCAAAGATGTGTCGCATGAGTACCCACTTAAAAACAGGAATTGTGTACATAGCATAGTTGTATATCACGCTATGATAGCAACAGTGTGAGGCCCGTGGACGGGCCGCTGGAACATTAAGGGGTTTGAAGAGGCGCTGGATTATTTACACGATATTATCATATGTGTATTATTAACATGATATCAATATTTCATTTTTTAAATATCACAGTTGTCGTCAATACCGGTATATCATGACACCCCTAATATTCATACTAGTACAGAAACCATGATGTTACTGTAGAAAACCACAGTAACCATTATAGTATTGTAGAAAATCACAGTAAGCATTATGCTTCTGTAGAAAATCACAGTAATATTCATACTACTGCAGAAACTACTACTCACAGAAACCTTTATGTTACTGTAGTTAAAGTAGCGGCTGTGTTTTCCCTTCTGTAAGGAAAATCATCATCATTTTGTAATACTTTCAAATAAAACCCTCACATTCACGGTGCAAATTAAAGAATTTGAAAATTAGTTTGAAATAATTATTTTTTCATATGAATACAAATATTTCAAGATGGGCTTATTTCTTCATGCTTCTGCATGTGCTTCTGGCTATTAATTTTCAGTTTTTAAATTTGTCTCAGTGTTTATCAGGTCAAGTGATTATGTAGAATTAGTTCATTTATAGCATTTACAGTAGATCCATTCTTAGTTATCATTTGTCTGGATGACTCACTCATTTCTTTGTGTGAATGAGTCACTCATTTAATTGTGAAGTCGTGAGCTGATTGGTTGAGCCATAGAAATGCATCATGTGACTTCACATTTGAATAGTATCACTAAGTCAGTGTAGGCGCCCAAGTACTTCACTGCAGTCGGTTTGGGACTTGACATCTGTTTGGATAACTACGTTAACTTTTAACTTAAAGGATTTTCTTTCTAAGAGCACTTGTGTTCTTGTCTGTTTTTGTTCAGTGTGTAGTTGTCAGATGGTATCATAGATGGATAATGTGGACTTCCTGACATCCTACAGCTTGCTAACTTTACCAGTTAACATTTGACTATCACAATATTCTTCCCAGGGTAATGATATGTCACAACAAAGGTGATTCTGCGATACACAATACATCATAAAGAAATAATCTATGAATATATCACAATATCTGTAACTGAAGAAGAAAGAAAAAAAATAGTTCAAAGAGCAGGAAATAGATAATGTACAATGTTTATTAACAGTACATTCGTTTCACAGAAAAGAAATGCCACCAAGTATAAATATCACAACACTGATAACTGTAGCTTCGGTTTGTGCCTCTCACAGAGCTGCTGGCAGCGTTAGTAAGCCTGATAAGAGATGACAGAGAGGCAATGTCGCGCTAATAACCCAAAGATTTATTTCTTTTCTGTGGCAGTAAACACAACACACGACCCACTAATAACTAACTCTGCTACAAGATACTCAGGGCTGACGAGTGACGACGGTAATGTTAACATGATAAACAGCGGTGGCTACATACTGACACTTCCCCACAGACACACTGGAGAGCCTCTCGTATTAGAGCTGCTAGCTCAGCTACAACACCGGTACCACACAGAAACTTTTACAGAGGGCCGTGAACGTGCTTCTAGGGACTGTCAACGCTCCGGTGGGAATCTTTGCGTTTCCAGCTCGGACACAGAGAGTCTGACAGCAGCTGCTTGTTATTTTGCTTGCATTTCTTCTTTGTTGTCACCTACAATTGCCGTTCATCTGACCGTCACCAGTGTATTCAGCGTCCCCATGGGTTGTGGCGCTCTGGTAGTGTTAAGCCAAAGTAGCTGAATAAATCCAGAGCGGTCCTATGTTTGGAAAAAAAAAAAAGTATCTATACTTGGTGCCAGCGTATCAATAACGTATCGCAAGTGGAAATATACAAAACTTAACCGTCAATTCAAGACCAAGCATGGTAAAATAGCAAGTAAACCCCCAGTGTATTCAAACAGAAGCTAGAGGTGTTTGACAGATAGAAGAGAGTGGCTAAGGAGTTCAGGAAAGTGAATGTGAAGGCAACCGAGGCCTTATACCGAGTTATGTTGCTTCTTGCAAAGGCAAGTAATAAAGTCATTCAAACTTTATTACTGCTGGCCACCAATGAAATCTGTATGATGATCCTGGGACTGACAGCGGGGGCTAAGCGTCCCCTTTTCGACAACACCGCGGCTCACCACATTTCACATACACATGGCTCTGGATGTAAAACAAACAAATGCCAGACGACAGTCAGGGGAGCCCAAATTTTGTGTTGCTGATGAACAAATCCAGCAATGTGGCCAGACTGAGTGTATTTGACCACATCAGAGATATGGTCATTCACAAGTATTTTTTCATTAGTTTTCTCTGCATTCCATTGAATGAATTAATGAGAGAGAATGTCACTGACTGGAATCCGTGATGGGGATTATGCAGTGATGGTAAAAAAAAAAAAAAAAAAACATCAATCATTTTGCTGCAGTGTAGACTACAAGAGGTGACTCCAGCAGTGTTTGGAACCTAATATATAAACCCGGGATGCCAAAGGAGCTCTGTGATGTCCTCAACAAATCTATCATCTGTCTGATTTCAATGTAGGCCATGAATTTCTGCAGCATAGAAATAACTGTGCATCATAACCAGTGCACATACCAGACGTCTGCTGGCTGTCTCAGGGCAGGGTCTCTGTGATCTATGGGAGGTGGTCTGGCTTTTTCTTATGGATATTCAGTTCCCTCTGGTTCGGTATATACAGAATACAAATAGGTTGACAGGCGGGTCTATCTTTCAGATATGTGTGAATGCGTAAACACTAGGGATGCTCCCCGAAACCCGGTTCTGAATTGGAACCGTTCCTAAAATTTTAAGAACCCGGGCTATTTTTAAGGTCGGTTGTTTCATCGATACTTTTTTTACATTTTGGTGTACCTCATCACGCTGCAGTCTCCTCTCTGTCCTTTCCTCTACTCTCTGTGTTGGTGTTTGACCAAGGGCGGGGCTCAGCTCCTCCACACACACACACACAGACAGACTAAAGAGGTGGAGACAGTGAACCAGGTGAAGTGAAAGATAACGTTTTACTCGAATTGATGACAACTACGCCTGTTACTGCAAGTGCAATAAAACCTTTGCGAGTAAAAAAGCCAATAAGAGCGCTTTATCAAAACACCTGTTCAACAAGCATAAACATGTAGGAAACCAATATTTTCAACTGCTTTGCCCGCAATCTCCCATCCTCGATCGCATGTTAGGCTAATAGCGAATTGTTATGAACAACCAAAAACAAAATATTCAAGATTAAGTTTATTATCCCACAGAGTGGGAAATTTGTCTTGGGCTCTTCACCCAAAAAAAGCTGTCGTAGCGTAACTGTTTATCGTAGTTTGCCACGTATATTATAACTAGTCAAATTCTTGTAAACCTAGCTGCTGGCTGAGATGGCAACCCCCTCCTCTCTACCAGCAGCACCTGCAGACAGTGAATCACATCAGCAGCAGAGAGAGGAGGACAGGATGAATGACTGATAGTGACTGATGTCTGTGTTCTTCCTTCTTTCTAAACTTCACTCAGTATTTTGATTTCAGGGATATCATTTATTTTATTGACATTTTAGATTTGTTTCCAGAGATATATTATTGAGTTTATATAGTGACTTTGTTGTTGTAAGCATTACTGTTGCTGCTCTAGAAACAATATTGTTATATTTAAAATCAATTCTAATCCTGTTCTGAATTTATTTATTTTTTTAAATGTATAAATAAAAAGGTAATTTTTATTCCTTACTAAGTCTTTACTAATGAAACAGAACCAAAAAAGTATCAAAAAAGAACCAAACTGATAATGAGTATTGATAGGAGTAGTAGTATGGTTAAAATCCTAATTATAGTAATAAATGCAATAAATATGGTTTTGTATGAATGCTGTCATTTGGGCAGAAGCTGGACCTGTGTTGAGCAGGGGAACATAGAGATGTTTCTTACTCTTGCAGATAGGCAACAACAGGCAGAACTTGTACTAGCTGTTGCTACTTGTTAGTATGATTAAATTATTGTTTTGTTTGTTGAAGATTTGTCGATACTAAAAACAGATAAAATAACACAAGCCCTATACCTTATGCCATCAACAATGTTTGCAAAGCATGAAGCAAAAGAATCTGCAAGCATGAAGCATGATGAAACTGTGATCATAATTGACACAAGTTATTATTTGCACCTAGCGTGATACTTAATTACGCATGTTAATAGACTGTTGTTGAGGCTGAACTGTAAATGCACTTTGGTTTTTAGCAAATAATTAAATCCATTTACTCTTTTACGCTTTATTAATATATTGACGTCATTGGGGAAAGCTAAAGATACACCAAAGATACTAACATTATTGGGGAGGGAGGGCTAAAGGGAGCCCCAGTCTTACATTTTAAAGAAAAATCCCACTAACCCTAACCCTAGATGAATGACTTAAATGATGGTCCATAAAAACCACCAGCCAGCTCTCCCGCCGCATAGCTTAATTGAATTACACCGAGTGCATTGAGTGTGTAAGTCAAAGGAAGATCGAGACAGTGAGAGAGACATAAGAGGTGAGAGAGAGCATGTGAGTGTGTGTGTGTGTATCCCTGAGGCAGTAATATACACAGCTTCTGTGCACAGAGCACACATTTGTAATATGCACAGCACCACGCAGATTGTGGTGTGTGTGCATTAATTAAAGGATTGATTTGCTGACATAGATTAAAAATAGACATATAACGCTTACACTTTCCAGTCAAATCAATGTCTGTCATGACAACCAAAATTGTGCACAACTTGCACGTTATAAGGAAATATATTTGGTGATCTATTGTTAAAACTATAGATATATAATAAAAATAAATATACATTTCTGCCTCAACCCCACTGCACAGACAAAGAATATTTGAATACATTGTGTGCAACATTTAACTGTGTCAACAAACAAGTTTTTATTTTCTCTGTCTTTTCACTTGATTTGTCGCAATGAAAAGCCTTGAGGCTTTTTTTTTTATATTTTCATGTGCTCTTTGACTCAAGCTCAAGGTAATATCATTTTTAACATTTTGACACATGTGGGAGTCCGGACTCCCACTTTGGGGAACCACTGCAAGGCATCAATTTAATTCCTCCTGAATAAAAAATGACCATTTTAATGGATTGTCCAATTCCTGGTGGCTTTTCAGTAAGCTAATCTCGCCTGGCAAACATGATAGTTTCTTAGAGTGAGTGGATAAATTAATCCCCATGGCGGGTTACTCATACAGAAAATCCACCCTATAAAACTCAGTGCTGATCATTTCTGTGACCTTGATCAGTTCAACCCCAGTAATCAACAAGTATATTCAAAAGCTAGCAACTATATTGTTTGATGATTCCTTTCCTGGTGTGTATATACAGTGTGTTGGTTCGACTTGTCTGGTGATTTATCTCTTTATACATTAAATGCAACTGTTTCACACTGAAGATTGGTGTAACTGTTCACAGGCAAGCGGTATTTGTTATGAAGTAGCAACCACAAAGAGCTTTATAATATGAATTTTATGCAAGAAGGAAAAATATTTAAAAAATAAATAATTTATATGTAGAGTATTTAATTTTAGAGGACCACATGCAGTGAAATATTAGCATTTTAACCACATTTACTACAAATTTACTACTTCACATTATTGCAGACAGTTTTCTAAAACATATCATTGCCTTCTGTTTTTGTTCTCGCTGGTCCTGACTGGCCTATGGGGTGTTGGATTTCAAAGAGCCAGTCTTGCATGACGACCAATGAATACCATTTAGTCGTCAATAGCACAGTGTCTCCCTGCTACAGATCTTTCCTTGACCCTTAACAAATCCCTCTCAAGAGAGATGGCAATGTTAGGGAAACACAGATGCAACCCACAAATGTCGGACTGCTTTATTTAATACAGGAATACTGTTTGAGCAACGGCATTAATAAAACATTTACATGATGAGAGTGGAGACTTCACCCTGCAACATACTTCCACCCCACTCTGTGGACAGGGTTGAATAATCATCCAAGAATGCTCTGCCAACCACAATGTCTGGCTTCACTCCATGTTGAAGTGCTGGAGCCAAACAGATGTGTTAACTTTTGTCTAGACAGAGGCTCCCCACTGAAGGATGCTTTCTTTGACCTGGTTGATTCCCAACGACCCCGTTTAGAAATGAGGAGAAGGAAGATACTGATTGACCGATTGCTGGATTGGACTTTGGGCGCCTTTTATTGATGTTGATTAGAAGAGATACAAAGTGTAGAGGCAGTAAAAATGTAGGCGGTTGTTAACGGTTGTTATTTCAGACAGAAGTGCCTACCACTTGAAATCAAAGGAAACCAAGAGCTGGGATTTTGCTACCCTACGCGGTTGCGCGGGCACTGCCCTTTTTTGTTTGTTGAAAAGAAAGGGCATGGTGCCACAACTGGAGTGTGATCAATTGTACCCTAGGCCTCTGTGTGCAGGCATGGAACGACGGGAGAGGTGAAATGTATGGTCACCATACTGTTCACTGCTGCCGTAGTCCAAATGAAACACCGTGAGAGCATCCAAAGAGCTCCCACCAGTTTTTACCCTTGAATGGCTGGAATAGCTGTCCAGCTATGCAGGTGGATTTACTGTGCTGACAGCAGCATGCTCGGTGCCAAGGCGAATGAAACATGTCTGGTGGTGATTACGCAGGGACAACGGAGGCAGACGCAGGTGAAGCATGATGAAGCCATCCTTGGCTTTCACTGTTATCATACTGGTTACTAAAATACAATGTGTAGCCCTTACTTTGCACCAGTACCCAAAGATTTTAGTTCAGACATGCAAAGATGAATCGTGTAGCCTAAAGAGCCCCAATAGAACTGATCTGCAATAATGTAAAGCATACATAATTGATAGTACATGGGATAAAGCATGCAAAACCACCAGTATGATCCTTCAAGCTGAGGCACAAGGAGTCTTGGCTAAGTGATAAAGGCCAAACGAGAGAAAGAGCCCACAATATAAGTCAAGGTTAGGAGAGGGAACTGATGCACTGAATCTCCTTTCTCTCTCTCTCTCTTTTTTGCTCTCGCTGTCTCTCTCTCAATTCTTTGCCTCAGCTCTGAAAGATGGTGTGTACAGCATAGTAATGAATTGGTCACACTCCCCCAAGCCTGGAGAATGGGCCCCATTAAATTGCATTAAAACACAATAAGGCCTCTGTGTGTGTGTGTGTGTGTGTGTGTGTGTGTTCGTGAGTGTTCGTGAGCGTGCACGTGTGTGTGCACGTGTGTGTGAGCGTGCACGTGTGTGTGCGTGTGTGTGAGACTGAAAGCCAATATTTCTCTTCCTCTCACCCTGTATTTCATTCTCACTCTTGATTTCTCATTCATTCTCCATCTGTGGCCCCGTGGCTCTCTCTCCCCTCTCCGTGCCCTCACTCCCCCCTGTCCCTTTACCTCCCACCGTCATCCATCCTTCCTCCCTCTCTCTCTCTCTCTCTCTCTCTCTTCCTTCCACTTATCAATTCTCACTAGCTAACCCAAACTCTTACACCCATCTTTTGCCCCCCTCCCCTTTCTTGCGTGTCAGATTAATATTCAGTGAATGTGTTTTGATTCATAAATATTTTGTTGTTGGCTGCATCCAAATCCAAATGGTCAAAGAGCTCCCTCTGTAATCAGATTTGCTTTAATGTATGTGAGTGCATGTGTGTATATGTCTGCATCCTTCTCCTCTGGATATGTCTGTACCAGTGCATGTCTTGGTCTCTTTTTATTGTATTTTTTTTGCGTCACCCCTTTGTGTATGTCTTTGTTGGGTAGCTGCATGTGTGTGAGTGTGTGACTTCATACCCTCTCCTGTGTATTCAAATGCTGGAGGATTAGGAAACATGACTTTCAATTTTCAGACACTGCCTCTGTGCCTTTCAACCCTTAGACTTCTAAAACAGAAAGAAAAGAGAAAAAAAAAAAGACTTAGCGCGGCTCAAACCCAGCACATAGCACAACACAACAAACCAGACTGTAAAGTGGAATTCACATCACCACAGGAAAGAAACAAACAAGTACCCCAAGAGTCACAGAAAACATGAATATAAAAAGCTGATTTCTTCAGATCATTTCTGTCCTCCTCCTAGACAGATTTGTGTTTCCATTTACTATTTTGCCAGTGCCATGCATGAAGAATATAAATACCCACAGCAGAATGAAATCTTGTCCTTTCAATATCTAGTCACAAAAATCACATTATAGCCATGTGTCCCATTTAAAGGGCATTCATTTAACTGATGACCTTTAATGACCTCTGGCAGTGACCAACTGTAATTTGAAAAACATGCCTAAACTCATAAATCTCAGCCTTTAAACATGCCTGGCAGGGCTTTCGCAACCAATAGAAACTTGTTAATAGGTGATTACTGTGATAATGACACCACTTGTCATATGCGTTTTTGGCTTGAGAATGAGCCTTGGTATTCATCTTAGCATAAATGGGTCATAGGTCTACTGGAGGTCTGCTATACCCACAGCATCAAAGACACCTCTCCTCCTAGTGCTTGCATTGGGATCAGTGAAGCTGTCTGATACAGACAATGAAATACTTTTTTCCAGCAGGAGGAAAAATGTCTGCAGTGTGGCATTTCTTTGATCTCGGGAAAGCAATGTGCCAGCTTGCAGTGCCGAGAGCAGAGGAGAGGTAAAGAGGCTCTGTCAATCCAGCCATAAACGGCATAAATATCACAAGTGAGGCAAGGCCGGCAGCTCATTTTTGACCTAAAGAGTAAATGAGTTAAAAAAAAAAAAAAACAATTTTTTTGCCATTCAAAAATTTCATTTATTATAAAGAAAAATTAAAAGGCATTTTTTTATGTCGGCAGTCTGTAAGTCAAAAAGGTCATTTTCAATATTAAATATTTTAGATTCAGTATTCTAACCAATATTTTGTTCACGCAGGAAGCAGATGGAAATTAGGATTTTCTAATGACCAAATTAGAGTCCTGACAAATGAGTCAATTGATGCAAAACATCCTGTGATTATTAATAAAGTAGTACTGTTGCAGTGAGGATTGGTTAAAAATGTCACTGTGATCTATAGGTGTAATCGTCAGCTACAGGTTCTTTGATGTCTGCTAGAAGCTTCTGTGAGAAGCCTCAGGACAGTTTAATACCATGTTTGTGTCAGTTTGGTTTGCAGACTTTCTTACACTAAAAATACTATTGTTAGGGTTCTCTGAAATTCATCATCAATGCTGTTTGATCCACCGCTGTTTGAATGCTTTGCTACATTATCTGAAATAGATGATTCAATAAATCCTTATGGGAGGTAAAAAGTTGGCATGCGTATGTGTGTGTACTGTTTGTGAGGAGAACATGTTCACCAAGTTCCCTTGTAGAAAGCAAACTTCAAAAAACATGAACAATGAGGCACATTGTCTAAGTCTCAAATGGATGGGTATCTTTTAAGTGAAAGGGTTTTTTTGACCTGTCTCTGTACAAATGTATGTGGAATTACCATTCAGTGCATCCTCAGTTGGGAAAGTAAACTTCATTGATCTTATTCATCCACCGTTCTGATGTGCCTTTGTTTTGGAATTCCACATATTAGGTATTCTGTCAAATGCATAGAGGACACAAGAATGCTTATTAGTGCCCTGTCCACATGTATGCCAATAAATCAATAAAAATCAATGACATTATACAGCAGAATTATACAAGGACATTTGTGAGTCATCTTACTGTGATGGCCTCCCATATCTGTTTGAACCTGAACACAAAGATGAAGAGCTAAACCAAATGAATTAGGACAGACAGACTGGAGGAATATGGGGAAAGGCAACATGTTCTGCAAGACAGCCTACTGAAGAGACCTGTGTACTACAGAGTGGAAAGTCATGTTCACAGTAACCAGTGCACTGGAGGATTTATGTCGCAGTTGCAATGACAGGATGAGGCTCGTGTTGCATGCCCTTGTAAAGCTAGAAGTGTCTTCCTCCACTCTGCTCTCCTGCTTTGGAGTCGATGAGTGATCATAACCAATAGTAAAGATTACCCAGGTTTAAAATAAATAAATATAGGAATTTTATGTGATCAATGGTATTATGTACTCAGGTTTTCATATAATTAGAAAATGTAGGCAGGTCTAACTGTAGTGCACATGTTATTGTGTCAACAGGGCGCAGATGAACATTATTTCTAAAAGCCAAGATTGAAAATAACTGGAATTGTACTGTAGAACTGATGTTGCCCGCACTCAAGCTTTTTGGCGCGGCCCTTAAAAAGCAGCACTAATGTTGATCTAATTGCAGCGCTGTGACGTTTTCTGGTCCCAGGCTCCAGTTGGTTGCTGTGCAATTATCATATTGACACATTAGATCACGTTGAGACAGCTGTTTGCAGTTTGATTACCGCAGTGAATAACAGAAATAACTGAGTCACAGTGAATATGCTATGTGTGTTTAGTCTGCGTGTTTGTTTTTAGGCTGCTGAAGCAGTTATGGCCACTAGTTTGGATTTATTAACATTTTAAAAAACTGCTTGCTTAGGATACTTCGGAGTTTAGTATGTTGCATTTGTTGGCTAGACAAGGTGTATACAAAGACACCATGAACTATGTTATGTCACTCATACCAAATGCATTGCTCATTTTGTCTGGGTAAAACCCTGCGTATTGCTGACTTTCAAAACAAACAACTTAATTGAGAACTTTGTTAAAGGTGTTAACTTTAGCTACTGTACACTGAAACCTGTAGAAAATATTCGCTTACTAGTTTTGCTGCAGTTTTGCAAGTTCACACAGAAGGCTAATGATGCCTCATACTTTAGCCAGTTAGAGGTTGTCACGATAATGCTGCATTACTGAGAACAGATTGAATGACTCATGAAAAATAAGTGTGGGGGATTTTTGGGATAATTTAAACTCCTTTGATGAAGGCTTCAAGGCAAAACTCATTGGTCTCACAAGTGTTGCTGGAGTTTTGATCATTTTAAAGTAATTTTATAATGCATCTTTTAATTTGTCTCTCTCTCTCACACGCACTGACACGCAAACTTTTTTGAACTGACTATAGTCCAAATGTGTTTGCTAAAACCGTGCCACAGATTTTACACCATTTCCGTTTTCACAGTGATCAGTCAGCAGTGATAAATCAAATGCTGAGCGTATTTTTATAAACTTACATTCCCTCCTCCCATATTTTGAGCCTCGAAACGGGAACACCTTAAAATACATATTGCATGAGGTCAGTTTTCAGCAGTACAGCTTTTCTTTCATTTCACCAGCACAAAAACTCGGTGTACTCCTCTAGTAAATCACGACAAACACAATTTATTGTGTCCCTTAAAAAGTGCTGCACATCCTTTGTAAATATCACTCTTAGTGTCTGAAGTTAACTACAGTAGACCAGCAGAAAATGCACAGTAAGCCCATATTACAGTATGATGAATACATCAGCTGATGTCTCAGTGAATTTCTTAGACATTTTGGCAGAGCATTCATATAGAACCATGGCAATGTGGTACTGTAGATCAGTGCCTCTAGTGTTTCTGTGGAGCATAGTATAATATTTGATTATCAAGAGAGTAATTGATTGAACTGCATTAGTTCAGTCAACACTTTTTTTTCCACACAATCTGTCACTCTCTCCTAATGCAGATATGACAGAGTATATCCTATTATAAGATATGTTCCACTGTTTTAATCTCATTCATTCTTTCTATTGCTTTTTGTCTTAAAACTAATAAGGATGCCAAGTTGGTAACCCATTTGTAATTTGCTATATGCAGTGTTTGTAATAGATGTGTAATGGCTGACGAAGGCCAACTTTGTTAGCCTATTGCTTTTAAAATACAGGTAATAATCCTTTCTGTCACTATCAGTTTATTTCTCTCTCCCTCGCTTGCTCTCTCTCCCCTCTTGCCATATTTTTGTTTTGAGAGCTAGACGAAGTCAGAGGGTAAATTCTGATGAAGACACCCCAATCAATCTACCACTCACGCACACACACACACACACACACACACACACACCTCACTCACATATAGGGAGCTGTCACTCAGCAGTAAAGATCACAGTTGAACAGTGTGACAGTATGAGAGGCACTGCATTTCTCTAGATTATGCCCATGAATCAATGGTGGCACAGTCACAGGTGATTGTCAGAGACTGGGCCTTATCTCTTCTCCCTGCCTATGTCTTCCACTTTGTCTTTATGTGCTTTTTTTTCTCTTGTCTATATGTTTTTTGGTTCCTTTTGATATGCTAACAATGTTACCTGTTATCCTTGTTGTCCCTGTCACTTTGTTTTCTGTACCATCTCTCTTTTCTTTGTTCTTAACTTGCCTCTCCCTTCTTCCTCATCCAACTTGTCTTCAGTTTCTCTCACTTACATTTCCCACTAGTCTTCCCTGCTACTTTTTGCAGACATAATTAATTTTCACTGTACTTGTTTTCTGTCATCTTCTATACGCCCTCTCTCTTTCTGTCGCTTTCTTTCGCTCTCTCGCTCTTCCCCCTCTCTCCTGTGAGAAGACGACCTGGTTGTGAGAATTGTTAGAAGTCCTGATGGCAGGCCAAATGAACCCAATGGGTGTTCTCTGTTTTTTTTTTTGTTTTTTATCTCTTTACATCCTTCCATTTCCTCATCTCTTTCCATCACTCGGTCATTACTGTCTTCTGTCAGCCTGTGATAAATGGTCCCACTGAGCCCATCACTGTTAACATGGCTAGACTGTGTGTGTGAGAGTGTGTGTTTGTCTATGCGTTTATCTATCCTTATCGGGACCGTTTCTGGTATAAACACTGACCTTATTGGGACCAATAGTCCTCATGGGGACCAAAGCCTGGTCCTTATGTGGCAAAACATAATTTCTGAAGTGCTGGTTAGGGTTAGAGGGAGGGTTAGGCTGTACAAAATGAATGGAGCCAATGCAATGTCCTAACAAGGATAGCTGTGCAAACTTGTGTGTGTGTGTGTGTGTGTAGAGATGAAAGGTCACTCAGTTCCCATAATAGTTAATGAGTGGGTTACACAACAGCGCTACCACAGATGAGCTGCACTTTCGGATTTCAAGACCAAACACTGAAACACACTGAGAGAGTGATGAATGTCAACAGATGAGAGACTAACAATGCTGAAAAATATATGCTGATGGTACTCTGACTAGACAATTGCTGCTTTAAATTCAGCTTATTTTTGGTGAAACTGTGGATCAGGGGGAGGCATGGGTGCTCCATCATCCTCCTGTGGAAACAGACAGAAACCACAACCACCATTGATAGTACAATTCAAGGGTTGTTAATGGTTGTGTTGCCTAGGTAAAGTAAAAGCAGGTGTTGTGTGTTTTGTAGTCATGGGCAAATGGTTTGCTTGATCAAATTGATTTGGTTTCTATTCCATTATGTCCATGTTATCTAGTTTTAACAGTTAGTAATTTGCCTTTGACTAGTTGCCTTTACAGATGAGTTATGGGACCCTCCTTTTGAATCTCTTTGATCTGATCAATTGAATTGCAGTTAATTATGCACAATTATGCACACAAATGTTAATTATCAGGCTTTTTAAACTTATTTTATAAATAATCAAAGGAATTGTCCTTATGCCAGATAAATGGCAAGAAAACAGTCAGTACCCCATACATTTGGCATTGATTTCCAGTTCTGAGTTTGACTCCTGACTCAATGAGTGTCTAATAAAAGCTAATGCCGAGTTCACACTATACCATTGTAGCCCTGATTTTCCACTTGCCGACAGTTTTTGGAGAATGGAGAAAGCCCCAGACCAGAGGCAAATCAGCGTTCGCTCGGCGCTCGATCGCTATGTGTGAACTGTTTAAAGACGCGATCCGAGAGACTTGCCGATGCATCGCAGACGCCCAAAAGATATCAAGCAGGCTAAATATCTGGGCCTGTCGGGGAGTCCAGATCCTGTAGTGTGAAAAGTGTTGCGACTGGCAACGAGGGCGGCGACAAGCTACAGCCAATAAGAGCGCAAGACACCGGGTGAGCGGTAAACATTTCCCGTGTTACTTCTCGCATAGTGTGCAAACCACAATGACTTCAAGATTCCCGATTACAAGGCAGAAAGTTTTGTAGTGTGGACAGTACAGCAATCTGACGACTTTGAAAGTCATGTAGTGTTTGCTTGGCATAAGGCAGAGTGTTCAGAGCTTCTTTTTTTAAAGATTGCTGCTAAACATACAAATAGGGCTACCTATGTTACATTCATTAGGCTGGTTTCCACCAGAGAGATTCTTGGAATCGAAACATTAGCCTGTTTTCCGCTGCATTTCTGAACAGAGATAGCCACATATTCATTATGTGACCTTAATGAGGGAATGGATTCACTGCTTCATTCCCAATATTGAACAAGGGTAACCAAGGGTTCTTTCAACAGCCTGCTGTCCACGTGTGGTTAAAAGAAGAATACATGAGCATTGTAAGCCCACTTTTTCCATGTTGCCTTGTTTAAACAAGGTCAAAATTGTATGACTTTACAATTACACCATGGCTTTAACAGCTTTTCACTTCCATTGCCTCTCTGACGTATGTCAACCCTCTCTTTGCTCTCTTCTCTGCTCCTATCTTTTCATTTTTTCTATAACAGAAAATCTCTGTTTCTCGCTCTCTTTCTTTCTTTCTTTCTTTCTTTCTATCTCTTTCTAACCTACTTTTCTCCCTCCCAGCCAGGAGACAACTTAACAGTGATTGATGAGTTTTCACATTTAGCCATAAAACAGACAACACCACTCCCTCATCCACAAATGGAAGAGTTGGACATGTGGTGTGTGTGTGTATCTTTCTGGGAGCCGTTTTGTCTGGTCTTCAGTAGGATTTTTTTGTGAAAACCTACAACAACGTGACACTGATGCTGTCAAGGTGCTGCATTTGCTTGGTATGAACATGAGCGTTTTGAGTGATACTGTACTTCTTATGCCAAAGTAAAAAAAGGCACTGACATGCTGTAAAATTCTGCATCTTTGTCTCCATTTTGTGGCTCGAAAGTCACAAGAAACAGTGAGAACTTTGCATTCATCTTCATTTTCCTTAATTCACAAGACATCTAGGTTATTTATTGTAATGTGTAAATTGAGACTAAATGCTACAAGTCATTTTCATAAGCAGAACATTAGATTTCTAATCCTTAAAAAAAAAAAATCTAACTAAATGAACAAAAATAATTTATGTGCTTCTCAAGGTGTGTGTTGTGTGCCTTACTTCCTAGCCTGTGTGAATACAATCTTCTTTGTCATGTACTGCACATGAGTGTTGTGTGTTTGCATACTGTACATGTGAATTTGTGTTCTCCTCCCTTGGTTGGAATTAATTTAAGCTGCCTTAGAAAAAGCTCTGGCACTAATTGAAAAATACCAAGCTCTACAAACCATTCCCTGAAGCCACTGTATTATTGTGTCTGTGTTTCCAGTTGCCAAGATACCACTTAAATGTATTGGAGTGGGTGCAGTTGATTTATGTGCTGTTGAGCCCTCAGGCTGTGACCTGCACATACTGTAAGTGACCATGGACACGCATAGTGTACGTGCGCATGTGTGATGCCTCTATATCGTAGCAGGATTTACATACATGACCAATAACAATAGTGTGAGAGCTGGAGTCATCTATGTCCCACTGTGCCTCTTGTACTACACACCTGTGATCAGATGGCAGATGTTTTAAGAATCTGAGTGCAATCATTCATCTGTTACAAGTATCTAATTTCTGATGTATCCCCTTTTTACCCTTTTTTGCCCCCAATTTGGTATGGTCAGTTTCCCTTGTACTGCAGTCCTTGTCACTGGTAATTTCACTATGGCCTGTGGAGGGTCTAGACTGCCACATGTCTCCTCTGATACATTAAGTGTCACTAGCACTTTTTTTCACCCGTCATTGAGTATCTTCACTGGGAGGGTATAATGCACACAGATTCACATTATATCTGTGGAAACTGGTACAAAATACAGAACCCAGTGCCATATTATATGCTAATTTATAATAGATATGAATATATCAGATCAGTAAATTTAACATTTGTATTAAGTAGGGGTGGGGGGAAAAATTGATTCTAAGATGCATACTGATGCGGACGTGGACGATTTTGCATCGATTCAGAGATGTCAAAAATCGATTTTCTAAATGTTAGTTGATAACAATAATAATTAGTGATGTTGACGAAAAGGTGAAACTCAACTGTGAGGGCAGTACAGCACCCGGACAGTCTACAGCGCACACGCTAGAGTTCATCTTCACAAAAGGCAGCAGTTGCAAGCATTTAATGTCTAAATAATTACCTTTGTGAGACAAACGTGAAGTACATTGTGAACTTCCTACGCCATCACTCAGAGACTAATGTTAACGGAGCGGAGCAGCAAACTCCAGCAGTAACAAACGAGACGGGCTGACCAACGCACACTGCAGCATTGAACAAACCAACTCTGAGGTGAAGAAAATAACTCCGTCTGTTTCACCTCAAAAACCCTGCGGTGGCTCAGCGCTTTGGACAACGATGGTTTTCCCCGGAGCTAATGGTGCAGCAGAGAGGCTGCTCGCCGCTGCTGCAGACATGACGTTAATAATAACACAGCAGAGCACTCCGCCTCCCCCTCAGTTTGTTATTCCCATACAGGCAGGAGACTCTAAGATGCTTATACATTAATTCATTAATGCAGTTAACTTTTTAAAATGAAAAGGCTGCGGACCATTTATCTTGTCTGCCAGTTATGTTTCATATTGTATTTCAGTGGACTAACGACACCCGTGAATAGTTTTGCACCCAGTATACTGGAGTACTGAAAATATAGAGACTGAAAATAGCCCCCTTTTCTATTCATTCAATCAGGAATTGATTCTGAATTGAAGCGGACACCAAGGAATCGGAATTGCATCAAATCGTGAGATTCCCAAAGATTTCCACCCCTAGTATTAAGTTCATGTTAATGAAGAGTGTTCACATATTTTAACTAGCATCACATATGCATTCTGACCTGACAGTGATGCTGTTGAGAGGTGCTGTTTGTGGATCCTACAACTATCAATGCAGTTTGCAATAGTAGAATATATCAGTGCATCTCAAAGCCTGCTCTAAGAGAATCACTCAAACCATACGTGTGTGACCAGTGAGCATTGCGTGACACGTCTCCCACCTGACACGTTATTAAACTGCTGCATATTGTAATAGGATTGTATGACAGATAGTATACATCATATAGCTTCATAAATACTCACAGGTACTCACAGATATTAAAGTGAATCAAACTTTACACAAACATAAAAAGCTGCAGTGATGACTGTTACAGTTAATACCATTATTACAGCGAAAAAGAAAGATAAATAAGATGTTACTGCCTTTTCTCGTATGCAATGTGTCATGTTGTGCAGTTATGTTAAAACAGACAAACACTTAATATTTTGGCACAACATTTTACAGATTTCTATATTTTTGTAATAGAAATTACTATTTTATAGACGCTGCAAGAAGGGCCAGGTTGAGTCAGTAGTATCAGATACAGCACAGACACCCACCACTAATAACAGTATTCCTGATTGGATTGTTAGGTAGTGTTTCCAGCTTGAATTCTACAGCCTGTTGTTAACAGGCTGTTAAAGTTTATGTTGATTATCTCAGGGAATCCCATTTTAAGCAGAGGAGGAAGAAGGAACATGAGTGGATGATTACCAGTATGTGTGTGTGAGAGGGAGATGAGAGATGGATAGGAATTGGAGATGCTGTTCACAAGTAGATAATAGAGAGGAGGATGGTAAAGGCAGAGACAGGGTGCCTACAGAGTGATGTAGATTCCTTCTGACACTGATGTAACCAGAACAGAAAAAGTGGAAGGGGTTCTACTTTGTAATTTTCCTAAAACTGTGGGTGGAGACCAAAAAAAGATTGCATAGCTTTTGAGTGTGTTACAACAGGTCAAATTGCTTTATAATTGTTACCCTTCTTAAACCTCAGTCATGGGGTGACAACAAGTTCATTCAATTGAAACACAGTAATAATTTAATTCCCCACACTCTAGATAGAGGAAGAATGGAGACAGAGAGAAAGAAAAAAAAAATGACAGTGGCAAGAAACAGAAGAGTTGAGAAATGGCCTGACAAAGAAAAACTACACACGGATTTTAGTGCAAGGGGGTTTATCACAAACCAAATGTAACCAAACTTGACATTCACAAACAAAGTATAGTGTTTGGCATTTGGATAGCCAGCAGCACATTTCTGGATTTTTTTTTTTTGTCTTTTACTGTCTGTGATGATACGCAGATGAAAATTACCCCCAGTTGTACAGATTTGGAAAAGTGTTGACAGTGAGACAGCTGGAGAGATAAGAAGTGTTCCACTTTTGCACCCTTGGTCTTACCAGGAGCATTCGGTGCAAATGTCTACTAGACTTTTGTTATGACCTGGCTCAAGTGGGCACAACAAAAGGGAAACACCATATCAATGTTTAACAAAAGATAACTTATTAAATTAGACAAATTTACTAAATATCTAATGTATGGGGTGTGGATGTCAGCAGGATCAGTACGAGGTGCATGATTGGAGAGTGTGTGTATGTGTTGGAAGGTGCATAAAAGCAAGGGAAATAACTAAAGCAACATAACTAAACCCAAACCAAAACCGGGAACTGGAGGGTAAAGCAGAGGGCTGCAAACAGCCGCGGCAACCACACGCAGTCAGAGGAGGGAGAGAGAGAGAGAGAGATCTCCCTCAGCTGCAGCCCAGTATTAATAACCTGGCCACACCGTGGGCCCTCAGGTGTCGCCAGTTGCCCTAACGAGCACCTGCAGGAGCAGAGCCGACAGGTAAATCCCAAGGCCAAACACAGATGACACCAGGGGTCATCACACTCGATATTTCTTTCCCTTTTTAACATGCGTGTAGACAGTTACACCCACAAGATCGCTGAACAGAAAGAAGAGGGAAAGGTTAGAGGATCTTTGTCATGACTACAATAACAACCATATGGTTAAAGTTGGGGGACCATCGTGGACATGGTTGGAAATGGGAAACGGACAGCAATGTTTTGTTGGCCTACCCATCCACCGCAACCCTTTCACTCTATAATAACGTCACTTGCTTTCCTCTTTTGCTGCTAGAGGGCTTCTGTCACTTGAACGTATATACATGTTGTTTTAAATGACTAATCCTGTCATTTTTCTTGGAAGGACAGTCTCTATTAAAACTGTAACTGTTCATGATGGGCAAGTACAAGCATTTATAAATAAATGCTGGGCATGGACAGGTGCGGAGATACCTTTGGGTCGCTACCGTCAGAAACATTGAGTCTATATATAACTTAAGGTAATTCAAGCACAATATCAGAAATGGAAGCAGGTTTCAAGGGCAGCCTGGATCTAAGAACAAGGACCTGAATTGGTTAGTTTGGTTTGTAAATGGACCATCAAAATGTTTAAAGACCTCATGTTTAGACTCGCATACAAACAGCCAGAGAGACAAGTGGGCAGATGGACAGTCAGATGGATAAATGGCCAGTGGTAAAAGGTGCAGAGCTTGGCAGGATACATCACACATTTGCAAACACATGCACACACACAGACACACACAATATTTTTTTCTCCAAACTGTCCAGTAACACACAAACACACAAATACAAAATCGCATTTAATGGGAAACGCATACAGACACACGCAGCACAGGCATTTACCCTGGTCAGGTTTCCCCAGAGTGGCTCTGATGGATGTGTGACAGCTGTGCTCCCTCATCCCCTCTCTCTGCCTCCCCTTATAAATCCTCCATTTCTCATTCAACTCATTAGCTAATTCACAAATCAATATCAATGAAACTACCTCACTACCTACTTCAGTCACACATCTCGATTTTTTTTTTTGTGTGTGTGTGTAGTGTGTTGCTTGTTCGGATCCTTTCTTCTTGACTGCCTCTCGATACGTATTCCCTCCCAAAACAAATCGATATCAATAAGACTACCTTTAACTTTCACAGTGTGGATTTTCTAATTCCTCCTCTCATGGATGTTTCTCGACATTACTTCTTTTTACTATCCAAATACTTTAAGTTGCGCTCATTTGATTCTTTTATATGTGATTTGTTTGTGTGAGTGTTTTTACTCCATTGTGGACATGAATCATGGTCGCAGTCAAGCTGGCCAAAGTCCCAGCCATCTTAAGCCTCATTCCACCGGATAATTTCCCATTTCTTTTCTTACTTGCCCCTCCTTTTTTTAAAAAAAAAAAAAAAAAAAAGAAATTTAATTAGCACAGAAGTTGAGCAAACAACGAACAAAACAAACTTTCAGTATAATAAACAAGCTTTCTTTCTCTCCCTCTTTTGTGTTTGAATATTTTATCCATGTTTGAAAGCCATTTTAATTGAATTTGTAATGGGGGCTGGCCAGTGGTGCATGGCAGAGATTAGCACTGGCGAAGAGATTCACACTGTTTAGTCCAGTGATGGTTACACACACGCAAATATTCCCCAGCCTTTTCTCCATCTTTCTCTTATATTCTCTGACAATTACACATAGATATGCTTGCTTGTCTTGCTTGTCAGGGAATGTTAGGTGACTGCTAGCATTGGGGCAGACGAATGTCAGAGGCACCCGTGGTTATCAGAGGTCCATATGTGTCTCATTAGCAGGATCACAGCTTTGTGTGTGTTTGTGTGTGAAAGGCTAATGAAGGAGGCCTTTCATCTCTGTGTGGTGATATGCCTCAAAGCACCGTGTCATCACACTTCTTGTTGTTAATATGACTGCCATGGGAGAAATCAAGACATACACAGGATGGACACAATATCACAAACAGCTGTGCACGTTAGAAATAATAGCAAACAGATATTATGCTTATGAAGCCTAAAATATTTGAGTTTTGTTGAGTCTGTGTTTGTAAGTTGTTGGTTTAGTTTTTTTTTGAGGCGATGGTTTCAGGTGCTGCGTTGGGTTGCGTTCACTGTACGTACTGTGTAATTTCTACCAAAGCAGCAGCTCATTTTGCAATCAGCCACCTGGACAAGTTACTTAATGTGAATGAGATAAATGAAGCAATTCACAATATAGTGATGCCAAAATGTGACTCCATCTGAGAAAAAAAAAACATAAAACATCTGGGGATCTGTTACTTATAGTATTTGAATAATCTTGGGTCATAAACTTCAATGTAATATATGTCACTAATTAAACTTTAAAGACATGAAAGAGGGAGAACAACATAGAACGATTTAAATTACTTCTGTGAAGCAGCAGGTCATTGAATGTGAGATTTAAGTTCAATATCACGTAGCCTCAAAAGTTCCCCCCAACTCAGTCTTAATGCTTTGAAATTCAACGCAGTTCACTTTTTAGTTTAAAAATATGAGCAGATGGACAGATAGCGCAGCCATTTATCTTTACTGTTCTTATTTTCTAAGGAGCTGTTGTTATAATCTAATTCAGTGTTATCTACCTTAAATACATCTATGCGGTGCTCATTCGCCTTTTGCTGCTGTCATTACGGTTTCTTCAAATGGGTTAATTAAATTTTCTCTTTCCCACCACAACCTTCCTTTTAATGTTCCTGCGCTCTTTTGAAACAGATATGTTTTCTTATGCCAAACTGACCCAGTGTTTTTATCTCTCCTCCCAGGTCATTGGCATCTCTATTTCCTTGTGCCTTGTGTTTGAAAAATAACCTTTTCTCCCTTCATGTTTTAACCTTTGCCAGTTTGGCCTTTTCAGTGTGGTTGGCATGAAATTATGACACCATAAGTAACGCACGAAAATGTGGATGCCTTTATAAGTATTCACATGTGAATCTGTCTTATGTGGTCTCGCCCACATTAAAGATCCACCTTTATGATTAAAAACATCTTTAGTATTTACATTAAGACTTTACATTGTTCTGTAAGACCAGGTAAATTAGGTTGTAACGTGTTTTCAAAAGCCCCTTTCTTTATACTGTAGTGTTTAAATTTAGGCCCCCAGGAAGAGCCACCCATTATGCTATTGTAATGCTAAATTGTCCTTCCTCTTTGCAGTTGGCGGTTCCTCACAGCAGAGAGGCAAAATCTCTGAGGGCCCCTTCTCTGCTTTGTTGGTGCCCAGTTGTGTGTCTCTGTTAAACTGTGATACTGTAGTGTTGTGACACTATAGGCAAACAGCGTGTAAATCTGTTGTGTTTTGCCTGTTATTGTACCTCAAAATTGTGATTCTTACACTTGACCCGGCAATGTAGAAGATAATTATATATCTTAAGTTGTGTCTTATAAAAGAATGTTTATACATTGGCAACATCAAAGCATTTAGTTTCTTTTGAATGTGTTATGTGGTTGAAATCAGACATTGATATACTCATTGCATCATTCTCTACTAAAATAGTGACACATCACATGATCATTTCAGCTGTAGTCCTGCAACCTCGTGTCCCCTGACAGGATCGGGCTGTGCCTGCAAGTGAACAGAGTCACCACCTTGGTGGGCATCTCCCTGGCAGAGGTTTAGCTGTTTGTGCCCCCGTCTGTCTCTGCCCTGTGGCATCTTTAGCCACAGACAAATGTAGAGAGGTTTTCACCTCCCTGGCATGCATGTGTCTGTGCCCTTACCCTGTGTTAGCTTGGCACACACCTCGCTGGCAGAGGTTAAGCTGTTTATACCATGTGGAGATGCAGCTTTCCTCTCTCTCTCTCTGCAGTACTGCACTTGCCCTATGCTAGGCTGGCACATGTTGGCCTCTTCTTGGCAGAGGTTGTATGATAACTCCTGCCCACTGGGGCTCTTGTACTGCATAAGGTTGGAACAGGCCAAACCACCACATCTCTGTGTTGGTACCTCTCTAGCAGCTACTCACTAGTTCAACCCCCAGCATGGTCCGTCTGGGGCAAATCTCTCCATTACCCTGCAGTCGCCTATAGCACAGTGGGTTACAGCTTGGGAAGTGCAGTGGCACAGGGGGATTTCAAGATAATTTTTCAGGGGTTGAACTTTAAACAGCCATATGGGGGAAAAATGTTTTGTGCATTATCTGTAAAATTATTTCACACATCTAATTACTAATAAATATATTGTCTGAACTACTTGTTACACTTTGGTTGCCTCAAATTAATATGTTGAGTAGGAATGATTAGCGCTTCTTCGCACTGGGGGTTGATATCAATATATTCTCTCAGTTTATTGGCTCACCAGCTAAGAAACCTGGTTGGCTAACTGACCCGACCTGTGATCTTGGACCCTACAGGTCAATGTAATACAAATGGCATTTTCTTTGGCTCTGTATCAACAGCTTGCTCTGTAATGCCTCCATCGTTGACCTCTGTGTGCCAAGACGCCCTCCGTACTAGATAATGCCCTGCAGGTTGGCGGGTTTGGCAGCTATCTCTCTGTGACTCAGTGGTTTAGCACTGTTTTGTCCGAGGGAGTGCGTATGTGTTTATGTGCCCTACAGGGTCAGTGAGTACAGAGCTTTTACCTCTAGCTCCCCAGCTTCCATTCTTTCTTTTTTTAAATTCTTCTTCATCAATACGCTTTCCTCCTGTGTTCTGTGTTCCTGGCCTCCTTTCTTTGTCTGTTTCTCTCTAGCATTCTTGGATTCTTTCCTCTTTTCTGCCCCTTTTCCTCTGTCTCCATCTCCCTTGATTTCTCTCTCCTTCTCCTCCATTGTTCATCTGTTGCCCTGTTTATTCACTGCTGTCATTCCTGTCTTTTTGTCTTTTGTGCTTTCTGATCTTCTTTTATCTGAACTGTCTACATGGTGGGCTGACAGAGACACAGGGCACACACACACACTGCACATAGAAACACAGTCATTCATAGATAAACACACACACACAGTCAAACTTTTAAAAAAACTGGGCACAGAGGAGATTCACAGCTATATACACCCACAAACCCACACACACACATTAACGCACGCACGCATGCATGCACGCACACACACACACATTGTCATACTGTGTGGCTTTACCAGGAAGAGGGCTGTTTTCAGGATGAGTCACTCTATACAGTGTTTATTTCCCTCCCTCTGTTGTGAAACAACAGCCTTCAGAAGCGGAAACCATGGCAACAGCCTCTGCAGCCTTGACTATGGGATCTCGGCCACATGACATCACTTTAGGAGCCACACATAGGCAGACACACACTAACAGACACAGACATGAAACCATGAACACACACACACACACACACACATACACCATGGCAACTGTGTTTCTGTCCATAACTATGGACTCACATCACATTTGAACCTTATATCTGTTGTCATCTTTATGTTTCAAAATCCAATCTTGTTTGTCAACTTCATGCGTGCATGACACAGAGAGTTTGTAGGACAGAGACTGTGTGTATGCACTATTGATGAAGCAGTAGATAAACCTGTTAGTTTTTCATGACTGCTAAGACACATTTCTTGAAATTATGCTCCATTTCCCAAAACTCTAAACACAAATGCATAACTGCACACTCATCTTCACAAACTTCAAGTTTCCATGTTAAAACCAAACTCTCCACTCAAACTTTTCCTTCAGACATCACACAAAAGCCATCAAACACAAATTACACTACAAAATAACCATTACACACTGGTGAGATCAATTCAAGACACTACCATAAAGACCTGTTACTGCAATGAATAATGGGGCTTATGCTTTTCCCCCAGAACAACCTCTTTACATGATGAACACAATATAAAGACACATGTATACATCTTCAAAAATTTTAATTCCTCAGTGTACTGTAGTAATAATGTACTGTAAAACTATGCAGCTGATAAAGAATGTAGAATACAGGAAAATAATTTCCATGTATTTACCTGTAAACTAATGAAAAAAAACAGCTTGTCTTTGTGGATCCATTGTTTCTAAACAAGTGAACTGACCCATGACCCTGTTATCTATCTATCCTGAGGTTCTGATTGGTGTGTGATCAATTTTGACTTTGTCTCCACCTGGAGACTTGCGTGTTAATTGGGTTCCAGCTGTGATGACTAGAGTTAATGATATTGAATACCAGTGCTTTCTAAATGAGCACATGAGTGAAAACAGGGAAATAGTGTTTATAGTTTTGGGAAATGAGTCTGTCTTTTGGTAGATGGTGTCACGGTTTGGCGATGTTTAGGCCCAGTTATAGTGTGTAAGCGATTGAGGAAAAACTGTAAGGGACTCAGCATTGACATAGAGGATGGGGTCCCCTCAGAGGCTGGAGAGAAAATTGTAGGCAAGAAGATAAGATGACTTTAAGGGTTTTTAGTCTGGACTGTGTTTGATTTCTCTCTCTTTTTCTGTCTCTTTTACTCACATGCACACAGACGAACACAACCATTATTTAGCACCTGCTGGCGTGGTGCTACATGATGGTGCTACATGATCTGACAGATGTTTTAAGAATGTATAATTATGTTTTACATATTTGCACTCAGTTATTATTATTACCATTTTTTCCTGTTGTACAAGATTTGTTAGTGTTTGAATATATTTTTAATGCCCTGTGTTTGTTGAGTGTCTTTCACTTCTTTTCCCCTGGCAGCAAGAAAAGAAAGGGAAAGTATTTGTCTTGTGACGTTGCATCAGAGTACATCTCCATTGTGAATCAATTGACATGGATAATTGGGAGAACACTCGAGGGTTTTCTGAACATAAAGGTACATTTTCTGGTTCAGGGAACTTATTACTTCTAAAAATAAATAAGCTCTCCTAGCTGGCTCAAGTTCAAACGCTTTCCCATTCAAAGTTGCTTCAGCTTATTTATACCAAGGCCACTGAAAATTCTCCAAGATAGGCTGGAAGGTGTGAACTAACTTTTAGTAATAGGGCAGTATAATTATTCTTTATTCTTGTAGGTTGAGTAAGTTCAATATTTAAGAGCAGTCAGTAAAATTTCATTCTCTCCTGATTTTAAAACTAGTCAGGATAAACTCTGAGCCCAGCCTTGTGAACACCTCTCTGTTTAACCCGATGTTGTCTACCAACACAAACAGCAGTAAGTCGGAGGCCCTGGAATGATAGTTCACGATTTTTATAACATCTAGTTCTAACATTCATTTGTTCATTTTTTCAAAGAGGAAACATTTCATTTTGTGAAAGTTCATTTTGACTTGAGATCTCTGGGAGTTTTATAGATGGTAGTATAACTTATAAAAAAGGCACCCTGTTCTTATAAGAGCCAATAGTCAAGTTTCCAGGGGTTTGAAAGGTGAGATGTATGTGCTTTTCAGTGGAAATGAGAGAAGAAAAAAAGGGGGGGGGGGGGGGGGTGGTCAGAGTGAGCAGGCAATAGAGATGAGATGGCGGTGCTCTAAAGTAAGGAGCCTGATGATTGCTCTCGCTGGGTTCTGACCTCATGCAATGGTAAACAGGCGTAGCGTTGGTTCCCCTTAACACGCAGACAAACTGCCCTACATGCTATCTCATTTTGTGTCTTGCCCACTGGGCACACACACGTACAAACACACACACACTATGAGTCATTTAAATACACCTGCCTAATGTGTTTGCATCTCATTTCATGCAGGGACCATTTAGAAATTAGAGTCCTCTCACTGATGGCTGAACTGGTCAGCAAGGGAATGTGTTGACTTACAGGTTTGACTCATGCATTTACTGAGGTGAACCGTGACATATTAGACACGAAAACACAAATGCGGACACACACCTGCAAGTGTGTGTGCAAGGGTAGACATACACATATACTCACAAACACTGTGAGACTATCTAGATTATGTAGCGTCTTTACACGTTCCTTTTTTTCCAGGACTAAGTCATTTTCTAGCCTTTTTCTAGCCAGGAAAGCTTAAATCACAAAACAAATGATGCCTCAGAGGTTTTAATGGACCAAATAGTGATTACAAAGCATTACGCTATTAAACAACAGCTATTATTTAGTTTTTAGGGTCTCCTGGATGATTTTTATTCAAGGTCTTGAGGCAGCTCAAAATATACTCTATTTACCTGAAAGTCTTTCTCTGGACACTTGAAAAGGTGAGGCCATGTTATATTTTACTAGACAGAACTGCATTAGATATTCAACACACTCACTCAGTCTGACTCTCTGTGTCTGTCACTATCTGTGACACTGTCTCTCTATCACTCCATCCCATAATATCTCTCTTCAGCTTTCCCTTTCTCCTGATAGAGGGGCATTGCAGTAGTGACAGAAAATAATAGTCACCTGGATGTTACTCCACTGTTAATGATGATATATAATCCACAGGTGGAAATAGTGGTATGCCATTTGTACTGTATTTTATTTTAACATTAAAATCTGTAAAATAGAGTATATCTGACATCTTTGTATTCAGATTTTTTTTAAGTACTGAAAATGGTTTTGGAAAAGAGAATATGGGAAATCATTACATCTTCTTATATAGGGGCCAATATGGTAGAAAGCCACTGCAATAACTCCACTACCCGGTGTAATAATTGAACAATGTTAATAAACTCTCATAATGAATATAGTACAATAAGAGTAAAAGCACATATTATTAGAAATAATGTAATGAATGACTGAAAAGAATGTTTTGTTGTAGTAAAAGTTTGAAATTAATTTTTTTTAAGAGTCACGACCTGTGGTGTGTTCATTTAATTGCCCTGACAGTCTATAATAGCATAATTAACACATCAAAACAATTATTATTAACATTATTATTATTATTTTAAGAGTAATTATTCAGTGACAAGTTAGCGACAGTTTAGTCACGCTAAACTCATAACAGTAGATCAAAAGTTTTCATCACTTAAGACTTTTAACACATCTAGATAAATAGTTTTTAATATCTAGTCATATCATATGCTGAAGTTAGAGCATTATAACATTATTCATCACTAAGCTGAAACTAATCTAATATTTTAAAAACTAGCTAATGGGCACTTTATTTATATTTTGATTTCATATTACAATTTTTAATATATCATATTAAATCATTACAATTTGCAATCTAGGTTATTTCTCAGGCTTGCATGACATTAGTGTCTCCTCTTTTAGGGTCTTTACAGGTTAAAGGCTGATTTATTGTTGGTTCCTCGACACTTTCGATCGGCAGAAATTACGTATTTTCGACAAAAAAGTGTCGCTCAGCTCCTTTCATGTTGCTCACCTGGAGAATTTTATGTCACGGATGCCGTCATATTTTGCTGCACAATGTTATTGGGTAGTGTTACTAAGGACGCCATGGAGATTGTAGTTTTCACTGAACTTCCTTATTGATATTTTGGTCTGTAACTTTTCGATAACTTGTAACGCATGGATCGGTGTCGGGGGCGGGGCCCCGTTCGTTCCTATGGAAGTTGCTCAGTGGTGCATGAAGCCAAAAAAGCCACTTCCTGAAAATATACTGCGCACGCTCTATGAGCCCAAAGCTTGTTGGTAACGTCCTTGTTTAATTAGTTTAATTAGCTTAGCTAGCTCACCGAAGCATAAATTGAAAACGTTATGCGACTTTAATTTCTGTCGAGCAACACTTACCAGTAGTGTCAAGCAATCTACCATAAATCAGCTTTAAGAAAACTAAGCTTTCACTGCTTTAATTTATTCAAATATGTATACATAAATCTATACCTCCCTCATACCACAAAACATATACAGATATACACAGTATGTTTGCTTTAATTCTTTCTTCAGTCTCTACTGCATTCACTCCACAGTATAAATTTTTGGCTGCTCTGTCTAAAAGTCAGTGAAAGACTGTGATGAGACTTAGGTAGGTTTTTATTTTAATCTTTGTGTTGTATAATGTATGTGATGGAGAACCAGAAAATGAGAGAGACTGCGTTTGCGGCTACAATTGTGAGAGAATCTTTGCTTAAAATAGCAACGGGACTCTCTTTAATGGTCTACAGTAAGGTTGACATACTGTAACACCCAATCTCTCTCTCTCTCTCTTTCTGCATCTCATTCATTCAATCAAACATACATACACGGGCTGTTTACATTCTCTGTCAGGTGTTGAGATAATTATAAGCCAGCAGGTGGAACTAAGCACTGTCACATTTGCTCCACTAAAGTGTCCTTGAGCAAGACGCTCAATCTCTAACAGCTCCAGAGGCACCGCTCTTTAGTTTGCCTTGAGCATGCTCTGACCTTCCTGTGAAGAAAAAAGCAGAGGCCCTGTTGTTATTATTATTATTATTACAGAGGGCATATTTGACTTGTGATTGGAGAATTTCCACACGGGCAAGTATCTTAAGTGCAGCTTCTCTCTGACTGTGATTTGGGACCCAAAATGGATCTCAGGGCTGGTTATGATCCATCCCTTTATGTGACTACTAGTGTGTTTTAATGAGACTGGGTCCTTTGGTGAGGCTAGAGTAAACATAGCAAAAAAAACAAAAAAAAACATGAGAATTACCCACCTCAAAGTGTTTTTTTTTTTTTGCTGGAGAGTACAGGGATGGTATATACAAGCAAGATTCCTGTTGCTACTTTAGTGTTCATTAAATCAGTACATTAACCAGCTGTGAGAACACTTTTGGAACTGACACATTACCTTTGATACTATGAACCTGACTTGTAATTACTAGGAAGTGTCCAAATTTCTGCAGTGCCAGGCTGTGCAGTTAATTGCTGCTTTGTGTCTTGCTGACTTGAGCTCAGCTGAAACATAACGAACTCTTTGCTAATTTATAGAAAGTGTCCAATTATGTTTGTACATAAAAGGTTGGCATGGCTGCCATAAAAGAAATTGCAGTTAAGTACTGATTTGCGTTTTTATACTTTTTGTAGACATGAAGAGGACATTTTTACACCTACAAAATTCTTACACTGAAATCTAAAAGTAGCAGCTACAGTAGGTACATATATCTATCAGTTCATACTCTCTTCAGGAAAATTGTAGAATTCTGTACTTGTTATATTAAAGTCATGCCCTCAACTCAAAGCTCTCCTTACAAGCTCCCTTCTACTGCCTCTCTTTTCTGTTTCCATTTGATTCATGCCAAGTCTCCAGTCTCTGTGTTTGGGCTTTTAAAATTTTAAAATAGGTCAGAGAGCAGCCAAAACGGAGCGTGCAACGACTCTTCCTAGCCTAGAGAAACTTTTAATCATTGCACAGATTGATACCAAAGGGTCAGCCTTGAGCATGCTCGCTCCCTTGTCACCTCTTCCCACCAAGCAGCAGCATTTATTTCTTGGACAGCCACAAAGGGCTGAGTCGTTTTTAATGATTTTTTTCCTACTATCTGATACCCCATAAGAGGATGAGGCTACTTGTGAACCACAGTCACAAAGCTCAAATGAAAGAGTCAATTAAAAATTCTTTATCTTTAGAATAACAAAGAATTCTGATAATATGAATATTTTCGGATTATACTTTTTTCTGGATTGTCCTCACATGGTGTAACGTGACCTTGTTAATTTACAGCCCACCATGCATGTCTTTCATCTATACCTGATTATATTCAACAATTATAGGTGTAATTCAAATTACATAAAACCCCTTGGGATCATATATTATTGGTCTGACCAATATTATGTTCATATAACGGAGCACGTGCACTCTTTTTCAGCGTTGTCTAGTGACACGGTACAATACTGAATGAGTAACTACAGTGTGATTTCTGGGTCCCTGTCTGTAGTCCTGTAGTGTTTCATCAGTAGAGGAATACATTCACCAAGATGCAAAGCAAAAACATTGTAAAGTTAGCATATCATTGCCCTCTACTGTACTCAAGATCCTCCTTTTTCCTTTGTGTGTGTGCGTGTGTGTGTGTATGTGTGTGTGTGTGTGTGTGTGTGTGTGTGTTAGCATTAGAGAGCTTAAGTGATTTTACGGTTTAAAAGGCACGTCGGCTGCTTTACTGTAAGTAGATTGGTCATGGTGTAACACATGTTCACTGGCGGTGCGCGCTGTCACTGTCACTTTACTATTTCCCACATGGCTCTTATTATCCTCACCTCAAGTGCCTATTTTAGCACTGTTTCCCTGTTAGAATTAGGGTTAGGCTGATCGTTAAAGGGGAAATGTACTTTTTAAACAAACTTGTATTGCAGTATTTTCAAATTATTATATAAAGTCAGTACATATACATTGGACATTGTCGTCTTGGTAAGCATGGGTTTTTCATGTTTACAGACAACCCTCTAGCCACCGAGTTATCTGGACATTGTTGAGGGCGGAGGCTTCAAGGTTAAAGTTGGGTTGCTCTCCAATTACCAGTCCCCTTCATACATCATTACATCTGGCCTATCGGTGCAGGGGCAGGCACCGCATTTGGACAGTTATGATTCAGAGAGAGGCTTTTCTCCCACATCTGATGGGCCAGTGAGCCCTCCGAACATGTCGGAAGACCTGTTCTAAAACCAGCACACACACAGTGTGACTGTTTTAAAATGGAGCTGAGAGAGACAACAAGGTGAAAGACAGTGACAAACTTGGGAATGGAATTTAAAAAAAAAAAAAAAAAGTTAATATGAATGAAAATAAATGGTCAAAATGGAGAAAAGTAAGCAGAGAATAAAAATGACGAAATGAAAAGCAAAATGGCCTTTCAGAGAAATTCATATACAGTATGTCCTCGATGTCTTTCCCTCCCTCCTCCCACTGCTGATTTTTCCCTTGCTCTTTGTGAGTGAAAGGCGAACCTTGGCTTATTGTTAGTCTCTCTATCTCTTTCTCTCTCTACCAATCACTGTCATTCTTTCTTCTGCTTTCTCTCTTTTCCTCTCCTTTTTTTTTCTCACTCCATTTATGCCATTTATGACAGGTCCCTGCAGTGACCCTCAGTCATGACTTACGGTTAAAAGGCAATTACCCAGTTAGACTGGAGGAGTCTGAATCAATACATGCATACACACACACACACACACACACACACACACACAGACTTTATAGATCTCCTGGGAACACAAGAGTATTATTAAATAGTTACTCTATTCTCCAGGCTTGTGGATGATTGCATAGACATAAATGCTGTGTGTGTGTGTTATGTTTGTGTGTGGAGAAAATGCTGAATGAGTTCTAGGGAGTTGTCAAGTCTGAATTGGGGTTAAGAGGTTCTTTCAGTCGTTTTTTTTTTTTCTTTTCTGCAGAGACAGACAGACAGTGGGGCAGAAAGGCAGAGAGAAAAGGTTAGAACAGTATTCCCCCTCTTAACTGAATCACCAGGACACTTCCTGTGGTTTTTTTCTTTTCTTCGGGTACTCTGTGTATGTGTGTGTTGTCACATTTGTGTGCCGCCTGTGGTTTTCTTCTTTAGTTTTAAATCTGCTGGATATCCTCAGTGAATGGCCCCTGCAAAATGACAATGTGTCCATACAGGTCCAGTCTCAGTCTCAAAGAAAATCTGTTGGCAGTACTTTGTGGCAAGGCGCATACATTTAAAAAAAATTGCAGTTAATATGTTTTAGGTGATATTTTTTATGGAATAAATTATTGTGATTTATAGAAATGACTAAGCAACTGTAGTAGTAGTAGTAGTAGTAACCACCATGATTAGAGAAGACAGAAAGCATCATTAAAAAAATAGCATATGAAAGATAGTCAGGATAACTGACAGTGGTCACATTAATTTAGCAAGAACTGAAATAATAAATGAGTATAATAAAGGGTGTCGTTTGCGATATATTTGGATATGTGGAAGGGATACAGTGAACAATACCAGCAGCTTGAAGAAATACTTAATACTGCTGTTACAGTGGTTAATAAGCTGCCCTTGATTTGGCTGGATGGCTTCAGCGCTCTCTAAAGTGGACGCTGGGAGACTGAATCCCCACTGCAGCCCAGTGCACATGCCACCATTTTGCTGTAAAAGATGGTTAGTAAATTTGATTAAAGAAATAGCCGTGTAATTTCTACAAAGTATTAAAAATCAATGAGGTGGTCAATTCTCGCTTATATACTGTTATGAGCATACAGACAAAATGAATCAGCTCCATATGAGGCAAGACCTGTCATTGTTAAAGACCCCCTTTATGTTCAAGGAAGGAATATCTTTCATTTCCATTATTCTCTGTGTGAATGATGATACTATTTGTCACATGGTTTTCCCAATGAATAAAAACGGTCCCTTTTTAATGGTGCAAAACAGAAGGAATTCTCCGTGTGTGTGTGTGTGTGTGTGTGTGTGTGTGTATTTTTTTTTTTTTGAAAATATTCAACACAGCTGATTGAGATTTCCTAATTTGACCCATCCATTTTCCCACTTTTCCAACTCATTCATACTCCTTCAGCTGCTTCTTCATCCACATTAAAGCCAACAATCCAGTTAAGCGTCAGCCTTTCAACAGCCAGCATTCACTCCACAATTTCTTCAGAAATTGCCATCAGAAATCCAAAATACATCACAAATCCCTTCGCACATGAATACATCTGTTATATCAGTTCTACTTAAACTCAACCTACCAGCTACCACCCACTGTCACTAATAAACACTGACTTAAAAATCATTACAAAAGCCCTAGCCATCAGATTAGAAACAGTCGTTTTCACCATAATACACCCTGAACAGACAGGTTTTATCAAGACATGCTTCAGATAATGTACAAAGACTATTTAATCTCATTAACCTCTCACAAAAAACTCAAACCAAGACAATTATTGTATCATTAGATGCAGAAAAAGCATTTGACCAAGTTAACTGGACTTTCTCGTTAAACACATTACACAAATTTGGCTTCAGGGAGTCATTCATCCATTGGGTAAGGACATTGTACACCTCATCCAAAAACTTTTAATCTCATTAACACCTCTAAAATCTCTAACTACACAATAAACTGGAACAAGTTGACTATACTACCACTTTCAGAAGATGCCTGTGATTCTGCAGAACAGAATTCATCACTCTCACTTCGCACTGGTAACATTAGATAATCCGGGTATCGACATTTCCCCCAGGCTGTCAGAGTTGCTTCATCTTAACTACACTCCATTGTTGAAAACAGTATAAGATGACCTCTGGCGCTGGATGAATTTACCTCTCTCCCTCATAGGACGAATTGCAACAGTCAAAATGAAAATACTCCCCCGCATTAACTACTTCTTTTCAATGCTGCCCGTCACACCAACAGATAAATGGATCAAATCTATCGACTCTGTCATTACACATTTCTACTGGAAAAGTAAAAAAAGCAAAAATTAAACTATCCACAAAAAAGCAAATCTCAAGGAAGGCTAGACGCTCCAAACTTCTTCTTTTACTACCTGGCAAATCAAATACAATACCTTGTTAAATGGATCCATCAAACCAAACATAATACCCCATGGATAGACTTGGAACAACTATATTGCAAAAACATCTCACTCTCAGATTTACCTTTCCTCAACACAACCATCAAACAACATCCCTGCTTTAAAAACACTGCAATCGCCACAACTCTGACAGCCTGGTGGAAAGTCGTCAAGATTTTACATTCTACTCCGACACCGTGTAAATACAGTCCTATTGGCACAACCCTGACTTCTACCTCCACAGTACCTGTTTTCACTATCACACATGGGCACAAAAAGGTATCACGCACCTTCACCATCTTTTCCATAACAATCAGTTGTATCATAGATTTCAAAGACCTTAGACAGAAGCACGGAGTTGAGTCACCAGTTTCAAGAATACTTACAACTTAAATCCATAATCAAAACAAAAATGAACATAACTTATAACCTACTTGAACCTTCCAAAATAATTAATGATATAATTCAATTTACAAATTTAAATAAACTAACTGCAAAACTCTACAGACGTTTATTAACCTCAGATAATTCTGTCACAGTCAGCTACTAGCTGAAGATATTTTTGCTATTAAGTCCAACACAAACCTACAGCTAATCCAATACAAAATCAGTCATAGAATACATATTATTCAATATAAAATGTACAAAATGGGATTGGCAAACACAGACACCTCCTCACAATGCACAATAGGCACAACAGATAATTATTTTCATGCACTCTGGGCCTGCCAGCCGGTTCACTCTTTTTGGGACTCTGCAACACAAAAATTCTCCACCATCTTGGACCGCACAATCCCTCCATCCACACAGCTCTGTCTGCTAGGAGACACTTCGGAAATAAACATACCAAACAAATACAAGAACAGCTTGCTCATTTCTCTAACTGTCGCCAAGAAAACAATTCCTTTAAACTGGAAATCAAAAAATGCAATAAATATTACCCATTGGACCAACCTACTTTCAGAATACATATCTGTGGAAAAAAAACACTGCTTACAGGAACAGCAACATCACAGTTTTAATGTTAATTAATGTTAATTATTATCATGGTTATTATATATATATATATATATATATATATATGTATATGTGTATATATAAGATGTATATACCTTGTATTGTATTGTATATAATTATGATAGTATCATTATATTATTATCATATTTTATTATTATATTATTATTACAATGGTATCGCTGTTGCCTCAAATGTTTATTATTGCTATAACATTAACACTATGCCTTTTCTTTCTCTCGCCACACATGCCATACTCCTTACTACACACACCAACCTGTCCAGGATCACTAAACACAGATACATATGACTGCCTCTCATACAAACATCCAAACATGCATACACACACACACACACACACACACACACACACACACACACTCACACACACTGCCCACACATACCCTACCTAATCTAATCTCAACTCTTAGACTCTTATCATCTAATTTATCTTGTATGTCACTCTTTTTTTTGTCACGTTATTTCACTGATTTAAAAAAAAAAAAAAAAAAGAAATTGCCTTTTCTAGTTCTCTCTACAATCCAGGTCCGTGGATTTTTATCTTCCTTTTTTTCATACAGGTATTGATTTGACATATATTTTGCTTTAAGGTGCTACACACTGATCCATTGATGACTTAATAACTTGTGGTAATTGCATATGTATCATTTACAAATGAGCAGTCAGTTACTGCAGCTTCATTATTATGGCATGAGCACGAAAGTGCCAGGGGCCCAACGGTCCCTCGCACTGAAAGTGTGGCTACATGCAACAAGAATTGAGACCTAAATGACACATAGTTCATCAAATGTATACACGTTTTCTAATAAGTCATATCCAGCACCACGTGCTGCACACCATAAATATTTTACTCATTCAAACAGTTTCCAATAATCCTGAAAATTAGCCGTGTAAATAGATCTACAGTCGCGATACCACAGCTGCTGCTCCCTCCAACATGTGCGAGGTGCGAGGGCCCGTTCATCGCTGCTCGCAGCTTTAATTACTTTTATTTCTTTACCCAGACTTATTTCCTCGGAAAAATCTACAATCTATACTCACCGAGGTGAGATGCTAGCGTCACCGAGCCTGTTTTCTGTGGACATCATATACTGTAGTTTCATACAGGGTAGGAACACTCCCCCTTCTTATCCCAGAGAATTCATTAAGTAGAGATTATTGTAGTATGCAGTAACCATGGCAATTCAGATTGGGTTCATTCAGGTCAATCTGTAGAAACAATAAATTTGCTTCACGACTGAAAACTCCATCTACAAGTCATACTGGCAGATTTGTGTGACATTCTGTTTTGATATAAATATGCTTTCCTTATATAACCATGTGTCCTTTAGAACTAAAGTCTTACATGGCTTACACGCCATTTGTCAAAGTGTTTGTGTGTGCAGGGGTTTAATTATGATCTGATCCACAATTTATCATAAGCTTTGTGATTACAGACAACGGATTAAATTAAAAACATTGCACGGGTTTTGTTTTGTCTGTTACTGGTGAGAGCAATAAAAGAAAGACTGAAGCCAAGTTGTGTAGGTGCCATATTGGCTCTCACTTCTAAAACACTAAAACATTTGGAGAAGGATTGTGTAGCTAATATGTCTCATAAATGGCTAGCACTGCTGATAATGAAAGTGGTTTAGTAACAGATATACAGCTAGATTCCCTTGGCAAATGGTATAGCCACAGAGCTGCTGCATGTGTCAGTACATGTTGCCTAAAGGCTCCCTAACAGTAACATGTAGCAGATTTTATCATATTCTGTTCAGAACTGTATCAAGCTCCCCAGTTTTCCATCTTATCGCTCTCTGGCGCCCTGTCTGCCCACACAATCTGAGAAAGTAATGACTATTTTTATTTAACCTTTTATTCATACAAAGTACAGGTTGGATGAACATGCATGCTCTTTTACAGCAACACCCTCTTTACAGTTCCACCAAAAAATAAGGATTTCACAGTCAGAAACAGAACGATATGAGAATGTTATTAAATATGGTTTTGAATTTATCAAAAGGTGTTAATTTTTTTTTTATGGTGGCTCTGCAGATTAGTCCATGACAACAGTGCAGTCTTTGTAAATACAGTATGTCCTAGAATTAGTTATAGATTGGGATAGCTCAGGCATCAGCCGGGCACTGGGGCAGCATAAATATGTACCAGATTTCCAAAGCAGTGAAAGATGAGATGTATGATGGTAGTTTTCTGATAAGGGATTTGTTGGGAAAGACCAACCAACCTCATCATATAGGATGCAGTGATGAGTGTTGTAATTACCACCAGTAATGAACCTTAGAGCAAAATGGTAAACAGGATCTAATAGTCAATAAGAGTGGAAGCAGTAGCATATCTGTGAGTTACGCCCTCATAATCCAGAACTCAGAGGAAAGTTGCAATTATATGCAATCCTGTTTCTACAACTCAAGAGGGGAAACTGCTTCTGCTTTTGTAAACATGAAGCCAATTTTTTTTTTTTCAGTCTTTTGACAAAGCTTTTAATTTTAAATCTGTCGTCCAGCCCCATATATTTATATCCTCTCTCTATTTCTCTATTTTAAGGCTGGTCAAAGTGGAAAATATTAGCCTTTGTCTCTGGATATTGATCACAGTAAAGTGATTACAGTGATTGTAATTTGAATTCATTAGGCACAGTATAGAACATCACCTGCATAAAGATGTATTTGACATTTATGTAGCGAACAGATAGTATCAACATAAATGATGAGAAGGTTTGTTGACTTCGCCCACATGTTCCAAGTATGTCTGTCATATTTCATTTCCCGTGATAATGTAGTTAAGGGTGAGCTTTCTCTTTCTCTTTCTTGCTCTCCATTTTGCTTATGCTATGAATCTGTGGTATTGCCTTTTCTTCAGCTCCTCTGGGTATGAGGCTTAGCTCTGGGTAAGAAAGCCAGTTAACCCAACATGATTACTGGAGTGTAAACTATACCTTCACAGCCACAGACATGGTTTCCATGTTCAAAAACTGTAATGGGCAACAGAGGAAACAGGAAGATCTCCTCCCAGACTCTTAATATTGACTTTCACTTCACTGCAGTGAAGTCAAGTGAAGTGACATGGAACAAAAGTTGACATGACAACCCAAAACAGCACAACAAACAACAAGAAGAAGAACACAGAGCAGCTGCAACTGGCTGCCACTAGGTTTGCGCCAACTACAGCCCGAGCACCACTCCATTGCATGCGTGTTTGGAGAAATTCACTGGCAAACGTTTGAACATTTTCAATGTCTCAGATCTTGCCATGAATGAGAATTGCTAAATTTGGTAGGGCTAAAATGTGTGCTCCCATGATAAGGCCTGTGTCTTTTTAAGAGAAATTGTCTATAAATATAACAATGAAATAGTCAAGTCTCGTATTAGAAATGGTTTTCACTGCAGACTACACATTGGTAGAAAGTGAATACAAGACTTCAATTGGCACTGATAAAGCAGAATTCTGGATTACATGCAGTATCACTTACACTGAAGGATATATAAGGATTAGTCTAATTCTATGTTGTAGAGATCTATCCAACAGGGGATTTGTCCATCAAGCCTTAGACACACAAATACATGGCAGAGTGCTGTTTGTGAATGAGGTATTAATATCATGTGGAATTGACACAGATTTGGCCTGCGTCTGTGTTAAAGCACTGTACATACAGTTTAATTTCTAAATAAGGTGTCTTAATTGCTCAGGAAGCTTTTGTTGTACTTCATTTTCTTTTCTGCTTAAGCAAGCAATTCTGTGGGGATTTGGCTTTTGAATGCATAGAAAAAAAATCACACTTGGTCATTAAAGAACTCATTAATTAAAAAAAAAAAGAAAAATACTGAAGATTATTTTAAATTCCAGACAATGAGGAGCTTTTGTCATGACTTATACTGTTCTCAAACAGAGTTAGAAAGGGAGGCTGTAAAATCAGACATGCATATGGCTATAGCATTTTCTCAGCTTTCATCCACCCATCATCCACAGTTAGACGAGAGGTGTAGTTGGACTTATAAACCCAATTATAGACACATTGACTTTTTTTATTTTATTTTACAAAGCTCTGTGTGTATGCTGACTTTTATTAATGCGGTTCATATTCCTCTGGTATACTCAGTTTTTTCAACTTTCCTTTCCTCAGAGAGAAAAATCAAGGGACAAGAAAAAGCATGTCAGAGCATTTGGAGAGATGCATTATAATTTAAACAACCAAATTCCCTTTGGCATTTACCACAGAGTCGTGATTGAGTAGTTTCTGATGGTTGCAAGGATTCCATCACCTTGGACCTGTATGAATTTAGGTCGTGTACCACAGCAGTCCTGCAACAAAGCGTGGTATGATTCTGACATTTAGTATTGAAATGAAAAAGCACCTGAAAATGCCGATGAACAGAGAGTAGTGAGAGGCATACTACATTATTTAACAAGTGATTTTGTACTTTTTAATACATATACTATATATTATATGCCATACAAAGCCATGATTCATTAAAAATGATAATGATGTCTTACTATGCGGTGAATTGAATGGGGCAAGAAGCTTGCTCAAGTTTTGCAAACACATCAGAATAACAGGTGGAAGGTAAATACAGTTACTTTAGTACTGGTCCTTTTGTGTACTGATACTTCAGTATTTTCATTTTGTGAGACTTTTTAATTTTGCTCCATTAGATTTGAGTGGAAGGTAATATGCTCCATTATATTTATCTGTCAGCTGGAGTTACTGCAGTTTGTGGAGGTTAGTAAAAAGTTTATGTAAACCATACAATAAGCTAATTAAATATTATGCATTAGAGGTGTTTTACGTTGCCAGTATGACAGGCAAGAATATGTTGGATTCAAAGGAATTTTCATATTAATCCGACATTTTCCCACAGCTGAATTGTGTGTGTGGATTAACAGTTGGACGTCATAGGGAGCAACAGATACTAATCTTCTTTATTCAATACTTGGCGTTATTCTCCTTTTTAAAAATGGTACAACTATTTTTTTAAATACTGTAGTTTTGCTCATATACTGTACTTTAATACTGCACTTTATGTAACATTGTAAATGCTTGATTTAACTGATAACAGTTATTCCCTTGTTATATTTATCCAAACTGTGACTGCAGCTGCAGTGCGTCTGATAAATACACCACATGTTGGAGCAGAATGCATCACATCTGCGCCTGAAAGAGTGCCACAAAAGGCTTAATAAATCTGGCCCCTCAGTTTGTTAGGACTACACCATCGAGTTAGACAGATGGCCCATCAGTCAATAAGTGTGACAGTTACTTGAACTTTTGGTCTATAAGTCAAACAGTAAGGTGGTTGGCCTGCCAAACCGAGTCACTCATTCATGCATTCAGTCAGACTGTCAGTCAGAAAGCTCTCTGCCTCGCAGTCAGTGAATGTAGAACATCAAAAGGCTGGAGCCTCACACTGGGTGCCTAGTGTGAATGCTCTATGAGCAGAGTAATGCGATTAGAGTAAACTGTGTGATATTTCCGATAGCACCCTGCAGCCTGATGGGAAACATGTTATGAATATGAAATGCTGCTTAAGAGGGCTTCTGGATTTACTGGCTTTACATGGGAACACAAAATGTTTTGACCATTCGTGTCCCATCACCCCATTTAACCCAACAATTAGCCCAGAACTCACTGCCATGTTGTCCATGTTCTCAAAACAAAACAAAACAAAAAAACACTTTATATTTCTATTGACACGAGGACTCAGAGATGACAGGTATGATGACAACATCTTCAGAATTCACATTTCTAATGGAATAAAATCTAAACAGACACATAGGTGTCAGCTTTCATTTGCATTACAAATCTAAACATGTTTTGTCTTCATGGCCACTGATGTACTAGAAATATACTCAAGATACCTGTTTTTTTTTTTACCTTCCAAACATTGATTCAGGCAACACATGCTGTGGATTTCTTTGTAGGCCATCAGTTTGTGAATGTGCGTAACATTTTCACCTCAATCAGACCATACAGCAGTACTCCCCAGTGAGCAAGAGATAAAGAGAGAGAGCAAACAGCAGAAAAAGAGGGAGACTGTAGAAGTGTGAGAGACGTTCAGAGACTATAAAGGTGAGAAGAGGCAGGCAATTTGCTATTCATGCCTTGCTTTTCTTGGTGGGTGTCTTGTCTTCTCAGAGGTCTGTGATGGGGAGAAAAAGTCATGTTCCTGTGTCAAAGGTTCTTACAGGCATCACTGATATTGAAACCCAAATTATTTATGACTAGTAGGAAAGCTGGTTGTGGCAGCAACTGACTCTGTCTCTATTGCTATGTGCAAATTTATACTGCAGGCTAGATGTCAAGATTGCTAGAAGGTGTGACACCTGAGGGATAGACAGAAGAGAGAAGCAGACAACAATCACCTGAAAAAAGTTTGATGTAATGTGACAGTTTAGCATATTGTGGCCTCTTTGATGGAAGCACAGTTATGCATCATTCTGTATGGTGGGAAGTAACCAAACTGTTCTAGTTCAGAGAAGCTTTGCTGCACTGTGTTAAAAACATTGCCCAAATTAATATGATTAATTCACATGCAAGGAAAACTAGCCTATCAACAACCTCAGGCTGTGCCACAGACTGTGTACTTAAGACAGGAAGTGAGTGTGGAGAGAAACAGTCCGGTAAGACGGTAAAACACCTGTCTGTGTTTGACTTGGCTGCCGGGGTTTTACGAGCGGACAGCAGACGCGAGCTGCTTGGCAACATGGGCCAGTTAACCAAAAGCTAGTTAGCTAGCATGGCTCCATTCAAAAGTAGAGCCACTGTTCATCATAACCTACCCATAAAAAAAAAACAACGCTGACCAACTGCATGTGAACTTGCGGCTTGTGCTTAATAACACACGTTGCTGCTGATATTCATTTTGACGCTTTTTAGCCTCACTCTCTGCCTGGACTGTCGCTATGTCTCCCTCCCATTGCAGGAGAACTCGTGGGCGAGTGGGAGTGGGGTTGCGTGGAGAGTGTGAGAGAGGAGAGATGCAAACACTGGCACAGCTTTACATAAGAAACAGGTTGTGTATTTTATCAAACTATATCGATACAAACGGTATTGTTCCATCCTAATCTTTTTTTTTTGGGGGGGGGGGGTCCTGTTGCGGTGGTGGGCCGCCCCTCCAAGGCAATGGTAGGGGAAACACTGAGCATGCTTATGGATTCTCCTTACACTTTAGTCTGTGAAAGAGAAGATTGTTCATTTAGATAATTTGAATACAGTATTATTATCAGATTCTTATGAATATTCAATGCGGCACAGCTCTCATGCATACAAATCAAGAGCAGCAATTACCACTGTGAATGATACATGGTTGCTGGTGATAATAGGAAAATATTGCTTAAACTGAATGTTAACGAACAATACAAGCTTTCCCACATGTTGTCAAATGTTTTTCTTCTGGGAATTAACAGACTGGACCACAGGGCTGCTGGGTCAGGTCTACTGAACGGTTTGAAGCCAAATGCCAATGTTGACATTAGTAATCTATATTTATTATAATTGATCATGTTTAATAATTATTAATAACAAGTAATGCTAATTATAGTAATTAGTAATGAAAAGATATGAGTTAAAACTTGGTAAGACAGGTTGATGTTTATTTGAAAACATTCATATTTTTAGTTCATTAGAAACATCAATATATTTTTACGTCAAATTCAGTACGTGAACAGCACTGTTTGGCTGCTGAGGAGTCCTGGATGTACCTGTAAGACGTCTATGTTAAGCATAGTCTAAGTTCCAGACCATGAGGTAAACATATGTAAAAATGCTCCCTGAAAGTCAAAAGCCAGGGCTTCGTTCTGCTCTGAATGCTCCGTTTGCAAAGTTTCCTCTATTTCCACATTAAACTGATGTCAGATGATTCGTGCATGCCCACAAACGGCCGTCAATTCTGTAATCTTTGCTGCTAAGGTTGTTCCATGGGTTGTTTGTGTTGTCCACACGCACGTTTCGGATCAGATTTCGGCTCAAACATCTACAGATGTATTTGAGAAGATGACATTTTGAGTAAAGAAAAAGAAGTGAAATCCGACTACTGATGTTTATTTACGTAGCCTCCAGAGGTGACGAAAGTCTTCCGAGGGGCAGCTTCTGGAAGCTAACCAATCAAAACCGACCAGGCTCATTAGGAGGGGCATCTTAAAGAGACAGGACTTAAAGCAGCCTGTTTCAGACAGAGACTGAACCCAGGGGCTGCATAAACAGCCAGTGTATGATAAATAGGGTTTTTTTTTTAACTGTAAATCATGCAAAGATATTACAGAGGCCCAGAATAAAACACAGTAATACAATAATGTGCATATGTCCCCTTTATATCCCCCATTCAACTTCCTTTTTTTCCCCTCTAAATTCTCTAAAGACTACCTGAACCACACATAGCCCCCAACAATCATGGCAGCTTGATGTACATTAAGAGCACTCACAAGGGTGCCTGTATGGATAAAGCCTTTATCTCTGCCGCCCCTCCTCTCCGTCTTCCTCCTCTTGTTCATTGCTAGCAGTTCCTCTCTCTACCCCACTCTCTCTCCTCTCCTCTCTCTCCTCCTGTGTCATATTATGAGGACTGACATGAGAGACCGGGTCCCTGAACAGTTGTTTGGACCAGCAAAGCCCTTTATGACCACCCTCATAAATGTTTCTGGGCTGGAGAGGGCAGTTGATTCTTAAAAGATTAAAACAAGTATGAAATGTTAAAATGCTGTGCTGCAGTGATTTAATGGAAAGGCAATCAGGCAAGGGACTGGAAGGCAAGAGAGGCTGGGGAGGGTGAGGGACAATGATGTAGAGGCAGAGACACAAAGCGATTGCGCAGTTTAGAAGGAAACATTTTGTCTGAGTGAGAGAGAGAGATGGAAAGGGAGAGAGGTGGAGAGGTCATTTCTCCTCCTGAGCACATCCATTTCACAGTGTTTTCCTTGACTCTCCCTCTGGACATCACCTCTCATCCCCTTCAAGTGATTATCCCTCTATTCACCATTATACATGTGGCAGAAAACCTTCACTTACACACATACTTAACGTATAGTATGTGTACACTCACACCACAAAAAGAGACTGCAAGCTTCCCTTGAAGACCATTAGAGGAAGCTAGAGATTTATTTTCAAGTGCTGCTGACTGCAGATATAGAGTATCTGCCACAGCCATTGACATTTTATTAATACTGTCATCAATACCTATTGTAAAATAACGATTAGAGCCTGAAGCCACACGGGGCATGTTGGCTTCCCATTCATCTTCTATAAAGAGTGGTAAACGCATGTGCATTTCAATAAGTCAGTCAGTAAAGGACATTCACTGTCCTAGCAAAATAGAGCTGTCACCCCTCCTCCATGATGTATTCCTTGTTTGGTAGGAGTGATACCGTGCCCCTACTAACAACTTGAGTGAGTGGCTCATGGCTTTAAAAGCAGTAAGAAAGGGATTGGCATATGTTGAGCCAATCAGAAATGCATTTATAACATATGAAATACAGTGCCTGAGACAGCGATTTTTACCTCCATTTGTTAAGAGGGTCTAGATAATCACTTAAGATCATTATGCTAGTAATCATTAGAATTGACCTTGTCCTATAGAGGAGATGACTGGACCAGGACAATGCAGTTGAAAGCATTCCCAATCACTGTGAAACCTCAGTTATTTGATGCCTGTGTGCCATTCTTTTGTCTGTACTATACCTGCGCCCTGAAACATGTCATTGTTATTGTGTATGTAATTTTCAAAACATGCTCAACTACTCTGATCTCTTTTTTTCATGCTGCACAAATTACTCGAGTAAAATTCAAGGACACATGGACTCTTACAGTATACACTAGGGCTGCACCATTATGGCAAAAATCATAATCACCATGATTGCGCATCTCACTGAGACCCCCCCCCCCCGGGTTTTTTATTTTGAAGCTCCCAGTCTATTTCTGTCGCATTTAGTGAAGCATAATCTGCACAGACAGCTATTTAAATCACACAAATATCTCGCTGTATATGTGTTTTGAATTTATTAACGGTATCTATGTTGGTTGATCAATGCTCCCAGTTTGCTGTCTGTTTCACTACAGGCAGATTCCCCTCACTCGCTACGGTGGGCAGGGAAATAAAATCAATGACTCAATAAATATAAACACTATCGATTTCTTCCCATGGAGCCGTCATGAAAACTATTTTGGTTCAGTAAATTTCTGCTGTCAGTCAGCCTGGTGAAGGCAGTTTGTCCGGCTGCTGTCCTCTCAACTCCCAAGGAGCTGCTGCTGCTGCTGACAGAGACGCTGAGCGCAGGTCGGAGTTGGTGTGGATTGAATGGATAGAGCGCTCTTACGCGCCACTCATGTTAAGATAAGGTTAAAGGATAGGTTCACAATTTTTCAAGTCTGTCTTAAAGCAACAGTCAGGGGCCCAAATGAACACTGATCCCCTTCAAATGTGCTTTCAATGTAGGTGATGGGGGCCAAAATCCACAGTATGTCCACACAGTCATTTTGTGCAAAAATTTATTCCAAAGTTTATCTGAAGCTTTTATGAGGCTTCAGCAGTCTGAGTTAGTCATATCCAATGGATATCTGCCACATTTACAGTCTTTTTATCAAATCATCATCATTATCAAATTCCCTCTTTGTGTTTCCTCGGACAGTGTTTACCTGTTGAGCTGCAGTGGAAGTATAGTAACAAAAAGAGGGACTTTGGCACTAAAAAGACTGTAACGCTGAAAGACCCTAACCCTTGATTTGACTAATTTGGACAGCTGAAGCTTCATATTAGCTTCACATAAACTTTTAAATACATTTTTGTACAGAAGGAGGCTCGTGGATTTTGGATCTTCTAATGGTCAGTATGAACAGGAGGAATGATTATGACAAGAAAAAACTAATTTCAATGTTCATTTGGGTACCTGATTATTGTTTTAATACAGAGTTGTTTTAAGACAACATAGAAAATCCTAATATTTGTCTATTATCTTCTATTACTGAAGTCAACATAAGCATGAATAAAAACAAAATATATAGTGTGAAGACAAACTGTGGCTTCAGTTATGGGATGATCCTAGAACAATGTATTGCCCTTGCTGTGTCTCTGGTCCTGTCAGCTGTAAGAAAGGAGCAACGAGTCAAAGAACAGGTGGCAGGTCCTGGGTCTATCCTATCAACTCACTGTCCTGTTACAAGCTCAATATTTCCACTCCATTAAAAAACAACCCAGCAAAAGAGGCAGCAACAAACCAGCAGATGCAGCAAATGGCCGTTTCATATGACACAGCAACTTTGCAATTTGTGGGATAAGTTGCTACACATTTTGGCTGGTAGGCGTTCATCATGAACTTATGTTTTAGTGCATACCCACAGATAAACATTTTATTAATATATGCATCATAGTTCACATTTGATTGTATTCATTATTTATAGCCCTGCATTCTGCTGATGCAGCTTGTTAATAAAGGCTATTTGCAAAGATTAAAATGAACATTTGGCCACAGTTTATTAGATGCCCATTCAGTTTGGTAATCTGTAACATTTATTATACCAAATGGACATTATTAATGCTAATTTGGTCAAACTATATCATTTGTTCTAATTACTGAGACAAATTGAATGGATAGCATCCTCATATAAACGTGTGGCACTCTTTGTGGAAAAACCATATCAGACACAAATTATTATTCAAATCAGAATATTTCTATATATTCTGATACATGTCTGGAGGGGATCTTGAAGGACAATATAAAAGACCAAGTCATCCATAGTGTTTCTAATAAACCTTTTAAAATTCCGACTGTGAAAAAGATACTGTATTGGATTTAAAAGTCCACCCTGTGAAGCCTTATGAAATGCATGTTTTATTGAGTTGGTTTCACTGTTGAATGAATATGAAGTCATGTGAAGATGTTAGTTCTTACACTTAACCTCACTGCATGCTTAAATCTCCTTGATCTCCATATCTGGGAGCTTTCCAAAAGAGAGAAGGTATCACACTTACTAGAATTAATAAAGATGTTCCTTATCTAAAACAAAGTATTTACGTCAAAGAGCTGCATGTTATGACTGACCAGCTGTAGCATCCATGCATCATGCATATCCTAAGCTAGTTAGCCTTGCAGGCAGGCCGATTGATTACACTTACAGCCGGCTGATCAATCACTTCCTGGTGGCCATTTTTCAAAGCCATTGGCATGGGTCGATAAAGACTTGATAGATGAGAGGGCCTGTGCTTCATTTCAAACAGGTCTCAGACCATGATGTGCTCTCGAGGGTCTTGGAAGTTGAGGGAAGAATAATGTGCCAGTGTTTTAATCTTATAGTTGGCAGCTGGGATCAGCCTTCATGCATGGTCATTGTTTCATGATGATCATATCCAAACATTTACTATGAACAAGATGCAGGCAACAAATAGTTTTCTTTTTCCTCCAGTATGCTGAGGAAGAATAAAAAGATTGGCAGTACAAGCTTATTAGTTTGCAGTGGAATAAGTTTTAGTCTCTTCCTTGGTGTTTTGAATGTATATTTAGTCTATTCGATCCCTGTAGGTAAGTGCGAAGTATATCAGTATCAGACTCTCTCACTGACTACTACTGTTTGACTAAATGGTTTTGAATCCCATTATTTCTAAACACATCGGCTTCCTGTGTTGCCTCGATGGTGAAGACAGGAGTCTTACGCAAAAATGAGTAAAAAGTCTCTTCATTGAATTCTGCACGGTGTTTGAGACTATTCTACTAAATCCATACAAAGAAAAATTGCGGTTGCTGACAATTTGAGTGTCTGTGAGAGACAACTATCAAACAGAGCTGTTAGTGCGACATGCTGACTCTTATTGCCATGTCACCCAGGAAATGATGACGTCCAAGAGATGTTATCTGCTGTGGAAATGACAGGTAGAGTAGTTTTTAAATGTCTGGTATTGTGTCCCCTGAGAAGGAGAGGAAGAAAAGAGATAGGAGTAGTAGTCTTAAGATGGACAGCCAGATGAATAAGGCATCTAAAACTGCTCGAGAGAAAACGAGGACTATCAATTTCACAGTGAGAGGAAAAAATAGATTGAACTAGTGAGGAGAAGTGTGGAAACGAGAAGAAAGGGAGGATGAGAGAGATTGATGTAGCCCAATCTATAGGCGGCTAGTGTACAAGTTCCCAGGAAGTTATTGATTTGAGGCCAACATTGATCTTGACACAGTAAATAAACACCTCCACACTTATGCCAGCAAAGTCAGTTAAGAAGTAAAGGGCGAAATGCCCTTGAATGTATCATCAACACTGGAGTTGGGAATCCCACATCTCTTGTTTCTTATGTATTGCTAAGAATGTAGCAGCCAGCATGAGGAGTGATCTAACTTTGTCAAACCAAATGACTTATAATTATGATGTGATTTCTTGCAGACTTAATTAAGGGAAACACTGAGTTCCTTCCGACAGATTTTCTAATTAAACATAATCTTGCTGTAGTCTAAACGCAGAATCTGTGGAACAACGCCACAGAGACTAAATGTTATCAAACTCTCGAATTACCTGGAAGTATTTCAGTATTCATTTATATTTTTTCCTCTTTGTCTCATTGTTACTGTTTTATTGACAGCACGTTAGACTTCTCGTTGGCAACACTTTTCAAGGATTTCCAGTAGTAATGATATGCATTATAGGCATCCCGAAATCCTCAAGTGCCCCCACTGTGAATACATTTTCAGTGAGGCTTTAAAGTGGGTCGAACTTGCAGTCGATGGTTATGTGATTCCATTTAAGGAGGCAGTATTGATAGTGTAAGGGATGGTAAGACAGAATAGCTTTGGGAAATACTAAAATCAATTACTGCGTCTCTTTGTATTGTCTGTGTGTGTGTGCCAGTGTCTGTGCATAGTTTAAATGTGCACAAGAGAGTAAAAATGACTGAATAAGATCCAGCCAGTAGAGATTAAGTGATGTGCTCTTTCCCTAAAGTTGATAAAATGTTCATAAATCTTGTTTCAAAGCGCACATCAGGACTGTATGGGCCCGTCGTTTCTGAGGAGGAACTCTGTAGAATCATTAGTTCCAAAAAAGAGTGATTTCAAATGGTTGCATCATCTCAAGGCAATCCCAGTGTGTGTATGAGTGTGTTGGCACATCCAGTATGCAGCAATTTTTAAGTGCACCCTTAACACTATTACAGTTTGGAGATCAGAGAAAGCAATACTGTGTGGTTGCAACACTTGTGTGTGTGTGTGTGTGTGTGTGTGTGAGAGAGAGAGAGAGCATGTAAGTGATTAAGTGAGCAAGAGGATAACAAAGAGAATGTGTAACATCAACTTTTAACCTTGGCCAGGGTGCTGTCCCCACCTCTTTCCTCTTTGAGAACTGGAGCATATGGAGTCCACCGTTGCAGTCACATGGCGTGCTGTATATGAAGATTTATAGGAGCAGCACTAGAAGGCACGTCAGCACTTTATAACCTTGGTCTGATGTCAACACACAACCACAAATACAGGGTACACTTACAAAACACTGAATACACACACACACACCCTCATATGTGCACGTGCCGTATACTGACCACATATTGAGCACGCATACATGCACAAACACACACAGCAGTTCAAAACAGTAAAATACCCCTCGGTGAAAGATGCAGGTTCAGCTTTATTAGCTAATGCTATTTGTTAAACTCCCAGACTGCGTCCCCAACTGTAGATTTCCCCAGAGGGATGATGGAAAACAAATGACCACCCAACTGCAATACAGTGAAGTACATTCTTTTTTTTTTTCATTTTCATTTTTTGTACCTCAATTGAAAAGCTCCTTTTTTTGAAATACTTATCTCTTTTTATTCCTTCAAAGCTCCTCAGTGATTAAAAAAAAAGACATTCACCACTTACTCTCTGTCTGTTTTTGAAATATGATGAAAAACAATGTTCTTTTATTCCCTACCCTTCAAATAGTCTATTTAAATCAAAAGCTATTTTACTTCTCAAAGGTCAACGATTGGCGTGTTTTCGATTATTAGAGTAATGGAAAGAAGAACAAAAACTAAATACTGGAGCAGCAGCCACCAGCTAAATGCTGGCAAAATATGCAGGCGGCTGGAAATTTGCTTCACTCACCAGCCAAAAAAACAATGGTAATCTAAAATTTGTGTATTCTCTAGCCATTTGGCGGAAGGACAAAAAAGTTGATTTTGCACCCTGCTGGCTGGTACAGGCTTTCTGTTGTACAAGTTTTGTTCAGTACAGCATTGTCACAATCACAAATACAGATTGTCATACATAGATACATGCAGACTGACACATAATCACTACTCTCTCTCACTCTCACTCTTGGACGTCATAATTTTTTCTGCTTCAGATGGCAGTAGGGTCAATGTGTCGCTCTAACACCTACTGTAGCTCTATATATACTTCAGTATTTCTGCCTTTGCATTCTCTCTCTCACACACACACACACACACACACTCACACATGCACAAACATGCATTCAGTAGTCCTCTCTACTCTTAGCTTTTGGCAGAGACACTGACGAGTCATTGCAAATAGATGTACAGCTACAACCAGGAAATAGGACTTGGAACAGAAGACTCTCTTATCCGCACGCTTAATGACCACTCTGCGACATTACACAGAGATGGAGACACTGCGACTGCCTCAGTTCTACCAGATAAACCACAAAACTCTGACTGGGCTTTCTGAGTCTGTTGCATTGAGAGAGAGAGCGGAGAGGAGTTGGAACAGAGGCACACAGACTGAAAGACCTTCGCAGTGAGACAGTCACACTCCCACATAGAGAAAGAGAGAGAAATCTAAAGGGTATGAGCTGAGAGAGGTTTTTAAATTTTAGCGAGTAGCATTGCTGTATGTAAGGCACAAAAAAGACAGGAAGAAGAATTCATCGAATCCCTTCTTACCTCTCAGTAATAATCAAAAACATTTATCATTACCTCAGAATCTCATCTCTATCTTACAAGAGGGTCAGACAGCGTAACAAATGGAGGGAGCAAGGTTAGAGAAGGACAGAGGGACAGAATGACCCCTCATGCATACCATTGGTTGAATGGAAATGCTTTAGAGCTATAGTGTGATCATAACAGAGCTGTGCATACTGTATATACTGTGTGCTGAAAAGGTTAGTTATCTTTCACATAATCTACAGCTACAAACAGGCTTTGTAGCCTTGACTACTGGCCCACAAGGACCAAAATGATAAAATTACAAAACAGTGTGCCAGAGCTGTCACCCAAATTTAATTCCAAAGCCTTTTATAAGAGTGTTGAGCCTCTAGAGCAGAGGTTTTCAAAGTGGGAGGCGGGCCTCCCCAGGGGGGCTCCAAACAGTTTCAGGAGAGGCTCAGTGAATGGAAGTGAAAAAAAAATTCCCAGAGTCAGAAACAAATAAATGCCCTCACAGACCTTTTTTATGTATTTGGTTTGATCTCAAACAGCAATATCAGGCTATCTTGGCTCAATTGTTGAGTGTTTATGGGATCAAATAACATAATCATGATCCCATCGGCATCCAGGAATTGAGCGAAACTAAGCAAGTAAACCAAGGGGGGTGGTGTGGGGGGGCAAGATGCCAATTGTGCCATTCCAATCACCTCTGTTATCTCCATGTATATTTGCCTTTTGATTTGAGATGAGCAAAAAAAAAAAAATCCATTTACCGCAATGTCTACCAACCTGTCATGACCACAGCAGGAAATTAACAATTATCCCTCTCATCTGTCTGTCTGTTTGCCAGTGTGTCCACACACCCTTTGTCTGTCTGTACATGTCTATTTCCCCGTCTGTCTTTTGAATTTCCTCTCTATCATTGAACTATAGAGCGGAGCAGGAAATTAACAATTATTCCGCTGATTCCTTCCCTTAGTCTAACTGTCTAGAGGGTTCAGGAAGAAATCAATGGCTATCTCTCAAATGCCTAATGTGTGGGTGCTTTGTGTGGGCATGTACACACATGCATACATGTTACATTATGCAGTGTTAAAAAATGTGATGGTGGCGTGTTGGGTGGGCAGTCAACAACATTTTGTGTGCTAAGGTTTCCTCTTGGTGCAAGGTTTACTTTAGAGATGAGAACAATCATTCTGGTGTTGACCTTATAAACACACACACACTTCGGTCCAAGCTGTGTTTGTTCCTTGTAACAATATGGTGTGTGTGTGTGCACAGTATTACAGTATATATGGGATGTATACAGATTGCAGCTTCTCACTGCCACTGTCTATTATTGTTGTTAAATAAAGTGAATATTGTGCATTCCACACTCACAAATTTTAGCAAAGATAAATAGAAAGTCTCGCACCAACATCTATTATTGTCAATGAAAGATGCAACTCTAGAATATAAATGAATCTCTCTTTTCTCTTGTTTGTCTTTCTCCTTCTCTCTGTCACTACTTCTACCTACGTTGACGTCTCTCCTCTCCACCAAAGGTAAGAGAAGCACAAATAGAATAGGCATGAGTGTGCATGAGTGATTGTATGAGCGGGTGTGTATGTCAGTATTGTGGTGAGCATTGCTGCCATTCAAGCAGAGATCAGCAGTTACATCTTGTGTCACATTATATACTCTGCTCTGGATGTGTTGATCAAACCACACCTCTTAAGCTCACAGCTGAATAGAACAATCCAGGGTTAAGTAATCCAGTTGATACTAAGATATGCAAAAATCAGTAATCCATGATGGCAAATTTTTGGCTTAATAAAGTCAGGTATTACAAAGGCCATCTGAATAAGATAAACTTGTCAGGCCTAGTGTCAAGATTTTGTACTGCAGTTAATTTACCAACTTTAAATGAAATTTGTTGAAGGACATAGTTCAAAGGCAGGAAAGTAGAGTGTCCTGGTTTCAACCATTGGTTGCCCCAAGGTGTTTCATCAGAGTCAGTTAGGTTTAGGCTAACCGTAGTCTTCAATGTCAGCATGTTTCAACTGACAATTACCTTGGGGGGCTAGAGTTTCTGTCAGGGTTTGAGACTTCAGAGGACACAAGTTATGTGATATATGAAGTAAATAAGCCATCGATGCCTTGATATATATATATATATATATATATCGTTTAGAACATGATGCATCGCATAAATGTATTGCAGCATTACTACACAAACAAACGCACACGCACACAAACTTGCAGAGTATGTGCAGATGCTATAGAATCAGATACCGTTTACCCTGTCCTCTGGTATTAACAATGTGGTACTGAAAATAAATGGGCTTTAAGATAAGATTAACATGGCAAATATAGTAGTGGTAGTCTTCACCCATCATGGATGTGTAATTCATCTATCCTTTGTAAGTATACATTGCCTTAGTGATGTGATTTCACCCACATATAATTAAGTTTGTGAAGTATGGAAGTTAGAGATAAGGTTATGTAAGAACATTTGTGGTTAAATGAGGTCTTTTTTTTCAAAGCCTTACTGTCTAATGCCACAGTTGGCTACAGTACAAAGACATATTTAAGATAGCAGATGGTGGACACCGTACAGTACCATGAACACATGTAGAATCTAACATAATTCAACACAACAGCCCTTTGATAAATGCAACCCTTTGCGAAGCTTCTGATGCTCAATTTTGCTTAGACTTGTCGAAGAAGTGTTAATTCAACTGTATGGTAATTCGTGTCGCTGCATTGGTTTGCATTATATAGTATTGTAAAGTTTGTAATTGTAATCAGTTATACTGTATCATTAACCACTGCTAGTAAAAATTTCTCTAGAATTAAATGACACCTCTCGGACACAAACACAGTATTCATAGCAGCACCCTTGTAATGCATTGTATTGCTTTCATGGTTTTGTGTCCACCCCTTGTACCTCACACTGTAAATATCACATAAAAGGTGGACCTTGTCAGCCTGTAGAATCCGAATGAGATTGTTTAGACTCATGTCCTCCGACTCTGAAAGCATAATTCCTCTTTATGAGAATCACTTGAAGCAATTTGAGAACATAAGGTCATATCCCATGGTTGTTGCATTTCCCTCTTAAAAAGGGTGTTATTTGTTGCTCTAGAGATAAGAGATAAGATGAACTGCATTGATCCCTCGAGGAGAAACGAGTTCCCTGCTGGAGCAAATAATAGAGCGTACAGTAGAGTAGATGAAAATGGAATAGCAAAAGCTTTAGGATGATGTCCCCATCTTGCTAATGCAAAGCTATAATTTGTGAGAGGGAGTTCTTATTACGTTTGCTATTGGCAGAATTACACATTGTAAAACATAATGAGACAATGTACACAGCTGCTTGTTAGACTGAACATAAAATAACCAGGGGGAAGTTTGGACCTGGAGTCCACAAGACAGAGATAACATTGTATGAAACACGAGACAACCAAAATCAAACAAGACCTAAAATGGAAACATAACATGGCAAAATGTTCCATGTCAGTTCTTTTCTACATGAATGGAGTGTTTTGTGACGCTGCCATCCAATGAAACGGCAGTTGCCCTGAAGGAATGTGTTTTACAGTGACATTTTATTTCTTTATTTAAGATTTTCAGGTTGGTTTGCAGCGCAGATATACTATTTATGACTCCCATCCGAACAAGGCATTTGCAAATGGCACTTTTTTTTTTTATGTTTGTTTGCATACTTTGTCAAGCCAGATTTACTGTAGCAACTCTTGAAAAGTCTTAATACTTTAAAGCCCCCAATCCGTATTTCCTTTAAAAAAAAAAAAAAAAGCCATCAAGAACTTAACAACATAAAAGTACACACACATAATCTGCAGCATGTGATTTCCTAAGAAAAGCTCACAGTTGGCTGTATTTGTTGGTCTTGGGGCAAACATGTTTGTGGTATCTTTCTTCTTCCATGAAATACATTTATACATTTGAGCTATTAAATGGACAGTTAAATTCTTAAGCTTTGTCCATTACCGAGCTGTGAGGCACGTTATTTTGGGTGTGTGTGTGTGTATCTGGAGGGTGTTGCTGGAGCTAAATGGAAGTATAGTATTTATCCCCAGAGCTAGAGTCAGAAATAGCTGTTGAATGGTTGACAAGTTTGCCTGGGGAACTGTTAAATTTATACTTGGACATCTCTCCCCACGCTACCCATTTGAAAGCATGGATGCCAAAACAAAGTACACAGCATACACACAACTCACACATAGACACACACATATGCACCTCATTACATGTAATCACGGTGAGAGCAATCATCGCACAGACAGACACTGACTCTCGAGTGTTAGACAGAGAAAACAATATTTTCTGTTTATTTGTCAGCGCGGGGATCTTCTCTCCATCACTCTCTCTTCACCTTTTACACTTATGCACATTTCTTGGATTCCACTCGCCTCAGTCAGCTAGTTATTTAGCCAGTTAGTCAGTTAGGCAACCTGCCAGACAATGAGGCCCACAGTCAGTGACACTTACTTCGACTTTTAGTGATATTTGTATCACCATTAAGAAAATGAAGAGCCAGCAAGTCAGTCAATCGCACGCCAAATGTGTCAATTCAGCAAATGAAGCTCGTTCATAGTTTTTCTAGTATTTTAAGTGCTATGTACATAGCTGTCCATGGCTGAGGGGGCTGAGGGGGTAAGGTGAAGAGATGTGGTCTTCTGTGATGAAGTGTCATATCGTGATGTTTAAGCTGATGGAGGAAACAAAAGGTGAATGGACGAAAAAGAGGAGGAGTGACAAATGAGGTCAGGAGGATGAATGAGAGAAGTGAGGAAGAGAAAGGGAGATGCAGAGGATGTGAGAGGAAGATGTGTGGAGGTCAGTGACTGTATTCTCTGAGCATTAATGTTCGAATTGGAAGACGCGCACACACACACACACACATATACACACTCCCGCAGAGCAGCGGAATGCCAGTGCCGCTAGCAATAATCTCTTAATCCATCAACTGTATTATAACAGATCCATCACGGTCCAAACATGTCTGTTACTAACTACACTGGTGTCACTCGCACGCACATAAATACATATTTGAAGCATGACGATCAGATGTTGCGTACAGCTGATAAGTGCTCACCTATAACCAGATATCAATCAGCAGTTTTTTTTTTTAATCTGACATCGACAGGCATATTGCATCAGAGAAATAAGATATGAGAAATGCCAGGCAGGAAAACGTAATCTTTTTTTTTTTTTCTTTTTTTTTTTCTTTTTTTTTTTTTTAGATAAGAGATTATCATTTCTTCGCAACAACTCATATTATCTCCCAAACTAAGAGGAAATTGTCATTCTTCTATTTTTTTTTTCTTTTAAGTAAGATTCCCGCACTGATACCAGCGTAGTACCAGAGTAGGAACTCTGTCATGGGTTATTTATGGAGAGAGATTTCAGCCAGCAGTTTGCCTTTTGACATATTAGTTAAGGATTTAGATGCAGTTGATGAATTAAACATCCCGTTTAAAAAGTACCGACATTTCCTCACATGTGTATTTAAATGAAACAATCAGTTCATGTTCGTAGGAAGAATAAATGGGATTTTTAACATGCGGATGCATTGCCCTGATGCAAATGAATCTGACAACACCAGCAGTGTTCTCCAAATCTACCATCCCAAGGTTGTATTTAATTAATTTCTTCTTAATTCAGAAACAGCTGGTGCGTGCGGGTATAGCTGGTGTGCGCGCGTGTGCTCCTGTCATCTTGTTTGAATGGCTGTGTTTGTGAAGAAACACCGCTCATTCAAAAATAATATTTGTTCATGTACACCGGTATTTAGTGAATTATCTAAACTAGCGAGCCTGAACATGTATTTATCCATACACATACAGTGTGCTTATATTTGGGGGTGAACTTTTAAATGCAGGCTTTATGTCAGACATTTAGCCTGATCAAAGCTTTGCTAAAAGTCACTTTTAATTTCTCTAGTGCTTTAGTGTTACTTACTGTCTCAATTAATAAAGTAAGACACAGTTACTTAGTGAAGTGACTCATTATGAAGTCTGATTGCAGCCGGGATGAAGCAGCTGCCAAAATGCTCAATACTTATCATCTGGGAAAAGGGTTTGAAAGTTGCGTGTGTGCAAGTGCATGCAGTGCATGTGCGTGTTTGTGTCTTCTGTTGATTTTGAGTGGAGGAGACGTACTCAGCTGAGAGCTTTTATCAGACTGAACTGCCCTGAAAGTTTTCCGCTGTATTCCCTCCAGGTGGACAAGTGCTACCAGGGTTTTCCGCTAGTGCTTACAATGTCCAGCTGGGTGAAAATAGTAGCCAGCTGGGGACCTGGGGTTGGGTGGGTGCTGCTGCTACACAAAATAAGGAGTTGCTTTTTAAGCGTAATGCGGGAAAGTTACATATTATACATATTATACCTTTCAGTGGCATGACTGATGTTAAAAGCAATATAGAGTAGACAGGCAAGACAAACGGGTTCTAAAACAACACTCCACGTCAATAAATCATTGCGATACAATCAGCGTGAAAAGCAGCTCACAATAACAAAAAGCCATGTGTCTATTTTGTTTGCCGGAAAGAAGCAGAAAACCATTTGGACTTAAGTCGGCAAACCCTGCGAGTATGTGGCCTCATTACCTGACCTGCTTACTCCTTGTGTGACTGACAAGCACGTACACACAAACAAGCAGTGAGTGACAGTTTAGCTTTCGCTTTCATGATGTAGGCTCCACTCAATTGGATGTAAGGCACCTTGCATCAATAGGGCGAAAAGCAACTCGCTATGTAAAAAAACCCCAAAAAAAACAGAAACAGAAAGCAGTCAGCTGGAAATGTTTTAATGTCCGGCCATCCAGCCGACAGCCAGCACTTATGGAAAACTCTACACTACATTTTGGACTAATTAAAGTGATATTTCACTTTGGTGTAACATTTACAGTTTTCACCAGTTATATCCTCATTCAAGTTGCTGAGAGGTGAACCACCATCATTGACGGCCCCAGTGGTTAACAATGACTCATACTTCAGTGTTCCCTTCTGAAATTCCCACATAAAATACGTAATATTAAATAAAGCCAGATAACGTAATTTATATGTTTCTCTGTGGATAACTGTGCCACAAAATAATTTAGCTCCATTGAATTACTGAACTTTGATGTGGACTTTAGGGAATAAAAGAAGAAGCTATATAATAGTTTGATCCTGCACTTTAGTCAGAAGGTTCTTCCCTGGCTGGTCCTGGCTTTAATACTGTATGCCTCATTACTGAATACCAACCTGGTTGCTACAGTGTATTTTAGTAAAATAAACTTGATAAAATATTAAAATCAAAATTCAAATAACATGCGCAACAAAGTCATCATAAAAAATAATTTAACAAGATAAAGAAAAAAATCTCAACAGCAATTATCTTTGATATCACAGCTTTGATTTCATTTAAAAACAAAACAAAGCAATAAAGTTAGCTGTAGAGTTATGTCCCTGTGGTAGTCCAGTGGCTAAAATGGATTGTTTTCATATTAGTGCATATTTTTTCTATTAACTCTTATTGTATTGCTGTTCTTAGAAATTGTGCTAGACTGCATTTGCACTCTACATCTCAATTAATGTTTTTTTTTAACATATCTTTATTATTATGCATTCGTTATATCTTATCAATTAATGTTTTCAATGGAAAGTCATTTTTAAAGTCTGTTTAAATTTCTCTAGGTTTGAAAATTGTTGGAAACATTAGGGATAATGTAAGTACACAAAATATATAACATAGGTCTAGTCGGTTTTAGACATTTTAATATGTAATAGTTACATATTATACCTTTAAAAGAAGCAAAGGTAGAAGTCATGGTAAACAGTTGATGCCACAGTGAGGATGTATGTAGAGTCATTGCTGCTGGCCATAAACTCATGTTGGCAGATATTCTCTGCATGTGACCACTAAGAAAATTCTAAATCTTTGTTGCCATAAAACAAACCCACAAAAAGACTGTCAGACTGTAAAACGACCTTCAGACTCGCAGAGTAACATCGCCGCATGTACTCGCACATTTAACTGTTCATATCCATCCCTCTGTTGGCTGTTGTCACGACGAAATGCCGGTGATACACACAGACATACACTCGCACACAAATCCAATAAGTTCTTATCTGGATCTGACTGGCTACACACAGTAAAACCTCTGTTGTGCTGAAACACCAGGTTTCATATCACACGTGTATCATAGCAAGATCTATCATCATCTCTGGAGCCTGTGTGTTTGTGTGCATTTCTGAACACGTGTGTGTGCCCGCGTGCGCGCGCGTCCGTGACTGTGTGTGCGCGCAAGTAAAGACTTCAGCCATGAGCAGCCATCCAGAATGCTTATCTAGTAAATCCAACAGCTTGACCGCTTTTTGCTGTGGCAGCAACACACAGACACACGTTCTGTCACACACAAAGCTCACAGACGCCACAAACACACACACGCGGGCACAAACCCTTGCCTTGCACTGTTTTGCCCGACATGCCAGTGTATCAACTGCGCCATTAGCTGAGCTCAGATCTGGCCATTGTCATTGCTTTGAAGTCCCAGTTGCAATATTGTGTGTATGCGTGCGTGCATGTGTGTGTAATAGTCTGGAGACATGCAGAAGGATTTCCTTTTTCAAATCGAGCTTTTCCTCTGAGATTGTTCAAATCTTTGCTTGTACTGTCTTTTTCTGTTTTCTCTTTCCTCTGACTTTTTCTGGTCCCCCATCTCTCTCCATTTCTCTCTTTGTCATCCTGTCTTCTCTCCATTCGGATGAGATGCATTGTATTACAAGCTTCTGTGCCACCACTCAGTCGTTTAACTTGTGTTTGGTTGGCTTCTGCTCACAGCTGATACCTAACAGCACAGTGAGGTGTGTGCATGTGATTATATGTTTTGGTTTGCTTGTAATTGAGGTCAGAAACTATAATAACTATTTTTCTAGACCACAGAACAAACCACATTCACAAAAAAATGCCCACTGTTTTGAGTAAATGTTGATGTTTTAAAGAAATGACTGAGCTTCTCATCGCAGTCTGTAGCAGTCCAACATCATAGAGAATTTTTAGAAAGATTACTTATGGTCTAAGATATGCTATGTTTGCTCTCTCTTTATTGTGCATCCAGCTAATACTTCTGGTGGCTTCCTTCAAGTGCCACTCAAGTTGTAAATTTCTCATTCCTTTTACTTCTGGCAATCACACTCAGAACATAACAAACCACAAAAAGAAGAGGACAGAAAAGAGGAAAGACGGGAAATTGAACAAGGCAAAAGGAAACAATTTGATCATCCTAAGAACAATGATTATAAAATAATGAAAAGAATTATTTTTGAGACTTTTTTTTTTAATCATTAGCAGACTGATGTTATTCCTGTTGGCTCCTGCATGTTGGAGAGGAGCAGATTTAATTCTCACTAATCCACCATTTAACCCAGATGCAGACAGATACATGCACACAGACTACTAATTAGTATGATGATTATTAATGCATGCAAATAACAAAGCATGCGTGCTTCCTGTCAAACAAACCTCATGTTTATGTGTATTTGAGGGGTGAGAATAAGTTGGAAGTTTTTAAATTTGTTAAAAATTTTATGAATGTATGATTGTGTGAATGCTTATTTGTATCATTTTCCTGATGAATGTTCTGATTAGTTTTTATGTTATTATTAAAGTTTTTTTTTCTTATTTGTTGAAAAGACATTGGGGCCTCATTTACTAATATGTGCGCATGCAAAATTACCATTTGATTCATAACACGTGCGCACCGGCCAATTTTGTGCTTACCACCGTGCGTATGTTAGTGAATCATTCTAAATTGACAGGTGCATACCCACTTTCGGTAATTAGCATGCTACCATGCCCCCATTTCTCTATATAAGGAGTTGCAGCAGTGGAGAGAGCTGTCACTCATTGCAAAGAGGGCCATGACAGTAAAAATGTAGGAACACTGTTATGGTGGGTGATGTGGTGAGTGACGAACTGCGAGTTGGGCGGTGTTTGGTTTTTGCTCTGCCGTTTTCAACATGGCGGTCGATGGCGAAACGATCCCATTTTACAGCTAAACAGTACACCAAAGTATGTTTCTGAAAACATTTGAGGCGAGAAATAGGCAACGCAGTAACAGAATATCAGCTCATATTTGATCAGCGCTGCCTAGTTTGACAGTTTGAGCTGAGTTTCGCGAGCCGGCCACGTTGTGCTGGACGGACCTCATTTACATAAAGTAGAGGTTGAGTCGTGATTATGCAAATTCAGATACGGCGATTGGTCCATCAACTCGCCGTGCCGTATCCATCACGCACCGCCTGGCTGGACCTCCTGCTCTCCAAAGAAAATGAAAGGGATCCGTCAACCCGACATCCGTCAATGTATTCGGTGTGTCTGCACCATTAGTGAAATGCAAACAATAGCTTCAGAAGCAGAAGCCAGAAAAAACAGATTTGGCTGGTAAACATGTCAGCCCCGAATGTTATGAGCATAGCCCCGCATATTTCTGCTCCTCAAAACGGGTATTTTAATGTAACAGAGCAGAACTTAATGTGGAGTGTTGGGGGGGGGGGGATATGGTGCTGCACATAACAAGACGCATACAGGCCGTGGATGTATTATAAGATAAGATCAAGTTATTTTTACAGTGAGTGGAGCGGTTTCTGCAGCTGTCTCCAGTGTTTATAACGATAAGTGCGTCTTTAAATTGAGAATGATGTGCACATTTATGCATGGCGCACTGCAGCGACAACTTCATTAACACCGGACAGGTCAGGATATGACAGTAATTAATGTTCTGTGTTCTGCTGCACACCTACACAGGTAAGCTGTGACACACAGATTCCAGCTTTATACAGTGTAATTGTTTGTAGTAAAGCAGCCCTTGTGGATAAATTCTGAGCTCCATCATTATTTTAGATAAAAGTCCAAGATAAGCCTACCGCCCCATACCCACTTGGTCCTCCCCCTAATGTCTGACTGAAGATTGTAAGCAACTGTAACATAACCCTATTTCCCCTCGGGATCAATAAAGTATATCTGATTCTAATTACTACAGTTAATTAATTAAATTCTTATTTGTTTCTCATATTTCTAAAATATGGCTGATGCTACCTTCACATATATAACTTCAGTTGGACATTTAAGAGAAATAAATCAGACAAGAGGGGGCAACGATAAGCAAGTAGAGTTGAGCCGAGCCAGTACCACATAGTACGGCTTAGACCCTCTCCTCTAATGACCCCCCACTACCACAGCTAGAGAAGTCAGCTTTCACATGTTAATGATAATGCTGTAAGCTATGCAAATGCAAACAAATGAAATGAGTAACATCTGTAACAAGTCCACTCAGCATGTAACTAACTAGCCATCCACCCAACCCGCCTCCTCCTCATAAGGAAGTCACCTTATATTGACGTCATCTGAACTGTGTCGCTTCCCCAGATCATAATTACTACAGCCGCTAGATGCCAGCTGAATTTTAGACCTACTAGCTTTTAGTTCATGAACACATAAGGCATAACTCAAACACTACTGATATGAATCTTTGCAGACAAATTAACAAAAACACAATGGCATAGAAGATAAACAATGCATATCATAACCCCAGAGAGGCTAAGATGTTTGTGACAAAGATTTGAATGGTTCCATGTTAATGTGGCTTCATTCAGTTATGCTATTTAATCTAAAGGCAGAAGCTTTGATAGAGCTGCTTGTCAAATGATTCATGACTTTGGCTACAAAACACAAATCATTTAACAGGACTTGTAATTTACGGCCTAAAACTAAACACTGAACTAAACCACAGAAAGTTAATGCTTTGCCATGATTATTACTTGCATATTTTACATCTATAATATTTGTGAATATCCCTGTAGTTAATATGGTTCTAAATTACTGATTAGTCCAGTCAATCCAAACACCCAGAGAATAGAAGAGGCTGGGCAGCAGAGAGTGAGACAGACAGCCAAAAAGAGTGAAACAGACAGTTCAGGCATTTTCCAACAAGTTTTTGGAGCACTACATCAATTTATATATCTCAAAGGGCCTTTATGAGCAACAGAATTGAAAATATCAAGAAAAATGGACTCAACATATTTACACACCTTCCTTTTCTCCTGGGAAGAACAGCAAAGGGATGATGGGAGGGGTGGAGAGCAATGCTCTGACAGAAAATGCAAGCAATTCTGTGCAGCACTTAGATATTACTGTAGGAAATACTTCAGACAGATTTCTCAAATTACCTTTAACAGGGGCAGAGGTGTCAAAGCTACACAGTTTGACACACAGCGAACTTTATTGATAGAGATAGTGGTAGTGTACTAAGACGAGCACATCAGGAGCATCAGCACTTTGGGAAGGTTGTGTGTGTGTGTGTGTGTGTGTGTGTGTGTGTGTGTGTCAGAATGCCCTTAGGCAGTGAACAGCACACTTACCTTTCCTCTCTGCACGGATACACCTCTGTATTCCCCAAAGAATAGAAACACACACACACACACACACTCACACTCTCAATGTCAGTTTCCATACACAGTTTCCCTGCCTTACTAACTGTGGCCATCTTCAAAAGAGTTTTGAGAGGAGAAATGGCACACCAAATATGTCCTCTGTCAAGTGGGGTTGCAGAAAGAGAGAATCAAAATAATAAATAATAATAATAGTAACTAATATAAAAAATAATAATAAAATGAAAAGAGAATATAATATAAATGGAAGGAGAGAAGTAATGTGTGTTTGCTTGCATGCATTTCTGTGAGCTTGCATCCTCTATTTTCAAGGTTGATGTTGAAGTAACGCGATCCAAAGGGCTGTGTGAGGTGTAGGCTTCTTATGCAATAGGTCAGACTTAAGGTAGAGTGGCACAAAACAGGCAAGCTGGGAAGGCTTTAGAGACTCCCGTCACTTAAATGAACATTTCAGTGTGTGTAGATATCACTCAAGTGTCTGAAGATTGTGATTTTCTGAGTGGAAAAGATTAAACCCCTTCATAAAATGGGGTACTGAATATGTGGACCCTTACATTTGTCTTTGGTGCTCTGTGGACTTCATGTGATTTTATCCCCCAAGATAATTGCAGGCATATAAAGCTCATTAATTGCATTCCATTATATTGCACTAATTTAATTGTCAAGCAGAGATGCAGTATATTGATAACATTGTCATGGTAATCAACAATAATCCTGCAAATGAGACAAAAGAGTCAATATGGTACAGCACTATGTGAAATTATACATATTTCAACCTGGCACACATATAATCCATTGAGTGGCATTTTATTTAAATTATACTTCAAAATGTGTGCCTTTGCCAAAGCACAATAATTTCTGTTTATGGAAGTTTCAATATTGATTGCAGTAGGATATTAGTAAGTTTGTACATATTTGTTTAATATTTTAAGGTATTATTACTGTATGTAAGATGTTAAAAGTGTCCTGTGGAGTTTTCTGGTAAACAAACAAAAGTTATCTTTACGTTGAGAGTTACTCACCAAAACACATTGCGTGTGGCCTTGAGGTCTCACAAAAGTGCTGAATGCATTTCCTTCCTCATACGACATTTTCAAATCCTGCATTGTTTACATCCATGTTTACTAGCTTGCAGTCTATTACTTCCCTGCCTTAGCAGGCGTATTGCTGCATTCCTTGGCGCATTACAGTGACCTTTAGATCATTGGAATAGTGTGAAACTATTTAGCAGGACTGTGTATCGCATCACCCACGAGACAAGCAAAACAGGGACCCACTCATAAAAAAAAAAACTGCTCCATTCCGCTACTAGAGGGTAGAAACTCCACAGGGTATCTTTAACAAGCTTCAGACCGTTATTTCCTGGATGACACCTCATGCTTAGTGCATTACAGTGGTCCTATGGAAGGTGAAAGGCATAATTTTGTAAGTTGTTGCAGCTAAAACCTACTTTTCAATTATTAAATACTCTATTCAGAGTGATTCTTACTGGACACAAACAACAGAAAATGGAACCAACAACTGTGAGGTGCCTACAGAGAGAATAAAAAAACATATTAGGTGACATTTTCAAGTGAAGCAACAGGCCAAATGCCTGCATAAAAAGGGTAGAAGTTTGTTTAGTGTAGATTTAGCTCTAAGGTGTAGAAAAATGTTTTGTTTTGATGAAGTTTGACATCAGCGAGCAACACACAAACTCACAGAGGCTTATAAACACACATGCACACAAGCACCACGAGCAGCATGTCAAGTTCCTCTCGAGCAAAGTTACTGTCACTGCTTGTACCCCCAGAGCCAGCTACTTTTAAGAGCATCAGCAGTTTGGGAGGAGCGCTTGGATGTGTGCGCGTACATGCGCGCGTGTGAGCATTTGCCGTGCGCGAGTCTCTGGTGTGTTAGGCAGCCAGCCAAGTGAATCAGCAATCAAAGCCACTCCCCTGGCCTTTACAGCGAGACCTCTTTTCAAAACATTAACGCCTTACTGAAACTTGAACATCCAAAATTTAATACTGACGCTTGGTGTTTAATAGATATTCCACAGGGGCACAAATGTAACGTTTAAACTTTCAAATGGTGTTGTGAGATAAGAAAGATATAAAGGGCATGTCGGAGGAGGGAAGGTGGGCAGTGCTGAGGGGGATGAAGATAAATTTGGTCCAGCCATGTTATAGGACACCACAGAATGGATCGAGGGTTACAGATTAATTTATCAGACAGAACATTCATATTGAATATACCATCAAAACATTTAGTATTTTTCAGTCGGATATTCCTTCATGATTCATGGCTGGTAAGTGTACAATATGGTTAAAGTTAGGTATCATTTGGTTAAGGTAAGATAATGATTGTGGTCATGCTAATAAAAATGTCTTGCCGCAAAAAAGAAAATGGTCTTCAGGCAGTCTTGGGAAGTTTTATTAAGAGCTGTCATATGTTGGTTTAAAACAGAGACTCACAAGGTCTTCATCAGGGTGGAAATAGTAAAAACAGATTGATTACACCTGGTACTCGACACAGATTATACACCAGAAAGAAGCATTATTGCATCACATAATGGGATGACAAAAGAGAAAAAGACAATAGAGCAGGCACTGAGCATCACCAATAAATGTACAATGTTAATCTAGGATAGTGGCATATAAATGTGTTTTATATAAGAGAGCATTGGATACAAATTGTCTATTTAATTTTTGTAGATGCTTGTTATGATTATACATCTCCATTTGAGTCTATCCAGCTTGGATACAGATGTAAGTTTCAGGGGAATTAAACCTACAAACTTAGACAGGCATGAAGAATCTGATCTTTAATCCTTAATGGCACAACTCCGACCTTGTGATGCTTTAATACATGTACAGTGATAAACCTCGTGAATTTAAATGTTTTTCTCTGTTTCAACAGTCACAAAATTGTTTGTTTTTTGTTTGGGCTCACTCGGTTACTCTTGTGTTTATCACAAAATTAGTGTTTAAAAAAAAGCAAAAACGACACAGAACAAGAGGATGGGTTTATTCATACACAGCTTCAGGTTGCCAGCAGTACTGCAGTTGAAACCTCTGCTGATAGATTGAGAGTAGCTCGAGTCAGTGATAATGTTTCGGCATGTGTTAATCTGACAATGATGTAACAGTAACAGTACCGCTGCTGCTTCTGCAGTTGCTAAATTGGTTGAAGTAGCCATATGTTGTAAACTAGGTGATTACAAATCCTGTGTCTAATGCTAATTATATAATGATGAGTATTATTAGGACTTATATCATTAAATGGATGCATTCCCAACTATGAAGTGATCTGCCTTCCAGTAGATTCTTCCCATTGTCATGGAGACAGCAGCCGACACACATAGTTACCATGAGGAATGAACATGTTGGTTAATATAAATTGAACCGAAGCAAACAAATTCAAATGAGTATCACATGCAAAAATGAGAATGAAAGTAGTTAAGAAAGTAGTAGTTACTTTGAGTAGTTACTGATTTTCTAAGAATACACTGTGCTGTATTAAGTCTGTCATTTCTGCACTTGCTTATTAGTAAGTGATGCCTTCCTATTATAGAGAAAATGTTTTCCCTGTGAACTACAATATGCACTAAATAAGAGTTGTTGAGTTATGTACTGTATGTGTCCTCTTTGTTGTGTTTGTGTGATTTGTGTGTATTACTCCCTGAATGGCTAAAAGCCACTAAACGACAGCTTGTGTGGAATCTAAGAGGCACTTACCACTCTGTGTGTCGGCCAAACTGAAGAATTTCTAGTATATTGTGTTTTCATGACAGACAGAAGTGTTGGTGGACTAGGTTCACTGATACAGCACCAACTGCCAACAATTCCTAAATAATCCAGAAGTTGATTGGCTGATCAGTTGATTTTATTTATTTAGTGAGTAATGACTATGAGAAAACAAACAAACAAACACTGTTGCAGTGTTGCACCAAGGCTGATACTTGGCTGTCTGGTGCTTCCTAATGAAAGTGAACGCTACTTTAACCTCTGGCAGGTTTTTTTTTTCTAGTCTCATGCTATATTCCATATTAGACAATAATTTGTAGAAAATTATAAAGAACATTGAGCAAAATAACAGTAAACACCTTGCTTATCCAAAAAGACAATTTAATACCTGAGGAGCTGGCTGGCTTTTTGCATGAATGAAAATCAATGAACCAAAAGCATCTTTGTATTGTGGGCTCTGGGTCCAAAAGTAAACTTTTACCTAATGCCGTGGAATTAAATATTTCAGGTATTTGGAGCATATAAGGTTATACATACACAGAATTTGCAGGTTTATTTTTGCGCCGTAAGCCATAGGCTGATGACCCTCTCGCCCACTGCACACTCACATGTACACATACATCGTATATCCCTCTATGAGTAAATATTACAAGCATTAGATTGCCACATAGGACTGTTTGCAAACAGACTTCATCTGTCCATGGCTCATATCACAGATGACCTTCCTCTTTAGAGCTATACTGAGCCAGTCGTGGCGAGGGACGCTCCATTAGTCAGCAGGCACGACACAGCTGGGAGGTGCAATGGCTCCCGCTCATTACACTGTGCTCTCCTGCATGCCATTAGCGGTCCCATTTTATCCACAACTGCTGTGCATAAAGAGATGCACAGATCTGTATACAACATCACTAAAGCTCAGCCATTCATTACCTGTACCTATTCCCCATTCAGACCAACATGGCCATTTTTGCCTTTACTTGTCAGTTTAACAAAGAATAGATGAATTGTGACCCAAAACATAATTAAACAATAAGTCCACCTTTTCATTGTGTTAAAATCCTTTTGAAAATATGGCTAAATGCATGGATGAATAAATAACTACACTACAGTGAGAGAGCAGTAGTGCTATATTATTTAACTTTAACGTTTTCCAGTGCCAAGATATACTAGGCACAATGAGGTAACTCACTATTATAGAAAATACCAAGGACTTTACAGAAATGATAAGCTTTATGGTGGTACTTTGAGTTATTTTACATCATAATGAGACTCACTAACTTACACTAAGTAATTCAAACTGTAGTAACTTTGGTCGTCAGCAGCCTAGCTAGTAATGTAGCGGACAACATCTGCTGCACTACTGTACACAACACAGCTACACAGCTTCAGAGCTTGGCATTGTGGGACTGTATAGTATATGGACTTATGTGAATAATTGTAATAATTCGAGCTGCAATCCTTTTCATTCTAGTTGTTGTTGTTTAGTGCTATAAATGAAACCATCACATTTTGTGCCTCTTCTTACTGTGAGACAAATGCCAGTTTATACACACAAAGTTAACCAATTTGCACTATGATAGTCTATTTTTTTATAGTGCAGTAATATTGTACTGACAGAATTAGTTTGACACTGATCTGAATAGTGCACAGGATTAAGAAAGACACGTTATAGCATATAGTAGGTGTATGAGAAGTCGTAGAACAATCACCATTTTACATTTATAGGACAGAAAATAGTAAGAAGTTAATGGTAAGCCATAAATGTACATTATGGTTAAACTGATTTTTTAAAATTTATTCTTTTAGATACGCACTTGTATAATCTTATATTTTGCAACCTTGGGCTACTTGGGAGTGACTTTATAAAACAATTTAAGGCCATAATATGGACTTGCATACGTATTTTGCAGCCGTTAGCTTCAGCTCCACCTGCTCTGTAGTTTAGAGAAGTACCTTTACATCACTCTCCTTTATAAGCTCTGAAAAATACCAACACATGCGACATAGTTTACTTCTCTGGCCAAGCTAATGCCAGTGGTTTATCATTTAGTGGCCAATCACAAACCGTTCAGTGGTCCACTTTGTCACTTTTGCACAGCGTGATCATATGCTAAATGCATGTGTGGTGTACTAGGATACACTACGGATGAATTTAGAGCATCTGGAGCAAAACAGCCTACACAACATAATACACTGATTAGATAACACTGATTATTCAAAATTATTCAGTAAAAAAAAAAAAAGGACTAGCAAAATGTGCACCTCATACTGTAACTGCAGCCTAAAATTAATTAAAGCAGGCTTTTCCCAACATTAAACCAATAAGGGAAACAAAAAATGAAGCAAACAAGTAAATCCTGCTGTGGTTTCACTGGAAAAATCTCCCTGTGCCAATTTTCTGATGCAGAGTGCAAGTGAATACAATTTCATCATTTCTCATCTTTGCTGTCGCTGATGAAGGAAAACCCTGAACAGCGGAGACCACCACCATCTCCAAGACGAAACAAATATTTTCTCAATAGAACAACAATGTCCTTAAAGTCTATAAAGGAGTGTCAAAGAGATGTCGGGCAATTCTCTCTCTTTCTCACCCGCATTCTTTCTCCCTCTCAATCTGCTACGTCTGATGTAAGGTACAGAGCAGCCTATTATCTGTCAGGAGCTCATTTTCTGGTTCCCACACTCTGCCACTGTGGCCGATCAGCATCCGATGGGATAGGCAGTGTCAGAGCCCTAATCCTAATGATCTGTCTGGTGAGAGAGAGTGAGTGACGAGTGGAATTAGGAAAAGATAAACAAGCATAGTCTAGAGTTGGACAGTTCCGAGAGAGGAGAGATCGAAAAAAGGAAGAGCACATTAGACTGACGGAGAGAATAAGGCTGCAGAAAAGGAAGTGAGCGAGTAAGCAGTGGGATTGTGATGGTAAGCTGTAGAATCGGCCTGTCACAGTCACTCACCCTGCCCTCATCTGCCCCGCGTAGCTTTGCAGTCTCTCGCTGATGCCTGCTTTATCTGATGCCTTTGTATTCATGACTGACTTTAAACATAGCTTCATTTCTTCTCCTCTCTAGTTCAAACAGTCAGGAGTGCATTATGATGCACGCATAGATTTACAGGAGCTGAGAGGCCTGAACTGTTGAATTTTCCACCATCTCTCAGTGACACTAAAAACACGAGGAGGACGTTTGGTTTTAATGAAAGTGCACACGTGCCATAAAACGGCACGTTCATACGGGCGTTCATGCACATCCACATTCATGTTCACCGAGACAGGCACACACAACATTGTTGCTCATGGCTATTTTAAATAATGGTCTCATTTGGTTTCATTGTCTCAGTCGTATATTTTAGACTATTGTGGGGCTTCTTAGTTTGCTCAAAACCCAAGCCATGGGATCCTAGCCTATTCTAAATATTCACAGCCAGAGTTTAATCTGTATCACTCTCTCTTCTCCCTGTCGGTTTGCCCGTTTCAGTCCCTCTCTGTTTCTCAAGCTCTCCCTTTGTCTCTATTTTGCCACTGATAGCTTTTTTTCTTGCTCCTTGTCTGTCTCTCTCTCTCTTCACATCTCTCCCCGCACAGTCTATTCTCTCTCTGGCTCAGTCCCCAATCCCTGTCGTCTCTTTTCATCACGCTGTCCATCCCAGCACTTAGTTTGTTGAGACATCATTGATGGAGTGATGGAAAGAAGTGAGTTAGACCTAAGGTCAAGGATTGTTTACTGTGAGCATCGCTGTGGATATTAAAAGGATGCCTGCCAATCAAACTGGAATCAAAAGTGCTTTATAGAGTACTTCTGTTCAACATTGACATATTAATGTGATAATGTGTGACACAATAATCCATAGATGAGGTTTTAAACAGTAACTTTCAAATAACTTTGACTTCATTAAGCTTATTGAAATCTGCAAGCTGTAAAAGCACAAACCCTGTTTGCATGTGGAATAAATCCTACACAAAAAGTTCAGACTCCAAATTCTAAATATTAAAGGTTTCATCAGCATCACATCAGATTCCTGAATCTCTAAACTTTTCTGTGCTGTTAAAATTACTACGTAGACTAATAAATATGTACAACCCACACAAACATAGAACAAAGGGTCAAAAATACCTGTTATTACTGATATGCAAGTCCAGGGGTTAAAAAAAACATAGACATATTTAATCTTTTAAATATGTGTTTATTGACCCGCTGTGCATGTTTGCATTTGCAAGCGTCAATCAAGCAAAACAGATGACATCGTCTGTAAGTTATTCCGTGGTCGAAAAATATCTGTGACCTTGTCAAACAGAGATGAATGAGGATATGCTGTGTGCTGATTTGTGTTTCTGTGTTTGTCCCCATTAATAGACATATGGTCATTATTGAAGAGAAACAACCGCATGACTCCTGTGAAGTTGTATCATCTGGCAACTGTCGAACAGAATGCTTGTTAAAATCAAGCCAAAATCAGTTTTGACCATATTTATTTATTTATTTATTTATTTATTTTTATTTCAGTTCAGGCTGCATTGTAATCATCAATACAGCACCACAAGATGGTTGCAAGGCGGGGAACAGATGGTCTGATTTGTTCTTCATAGCTCGCTTTGTTGTTATCCACTTACGTAGATGTTGTCTCAGTTTGAAATTCTCTTCCTGGCTGACGGCAAAATTGCCCATCCTGATTACCTGAAAACATTATCTGTGTATAATGACAAACAACTTGTTTATACTGGTTGATTGATTGTGTGCTTTGAACACAAGCTTCATAGTCACTAAAAAGGCAAGTGACAGATATGTGATAACCACTCAAAAAACAGAAAAACAAAGTAGGTGAAGACAGAATATGCAACAGAGAAGTGAGTGAAGGATAACGACCAGTAAATGCAGAGAGATGAAAAATGAAGCAAATAAATGCATGTACTGTAAAATCATCATGCAGCGGTGTGACATGAAAACAAAGAAGAACAAACAGCTCCTTTGTGCCAAATGTTTGATTCATTTAGACGCACCGATTTGGTACGAATTGAATCAACACAGGATTCAGGCTACCAGTTGAATACATGATCCAGTGAGCGTGGCGTTAGCCAGCAAAGCATGCTGGGGGATTGCTAAAGGAGACAGATGAATGGTTAATACACGTGTTTCTAAAAAGCCTTCTGGCTATGCAGATTGTACTGGCTCTCAGTTGCTGGTAATATATATCTTGAAATCGTTTGTTGTTGAATACAGGTTATATACAGATATCCTTAAGATGTAGTTGGATTTTTACTCGGCTAACAGTTAGTTTTATGTCTAGTGTTACCAAACTGCTGGTGTTACAGCATTAATTTTTGTCCCCCAACTCCTGAGAAAGAAATCTGGATCCCTTAGGCTTGCTGGATATTCAAATGTTTCCAGCTCCTCCTTGGAGGATCCCGTGGCGTTCCCAAGTCAGGTGGGAAATGTAATCCCTCCAGCATGTTCTGGGTCGGCTCCAGGTTCCCCTCCCAGTTGGACGTGCCTGGAATACTTCCACTGGGAAGTGTCCAGGTGGCATCGTAATCAGATGCCTGAAACCACCTCAAAAGGCTCCTTCAACATGAAGGAGCTGTGGTTTTATTCTGAGCTCCTTCCAGATGTCTCAGGCCCTCTCCCCGTCCCGAAGGATGAGCCCAGACACCCTACGAAGGAAGCTTCTTTTATCCTTAATTTTATGGGTCACAATCCAGAACAATCTGAGGTGGAACACTGAATCAAACATCTGGAAAAATAAAAAAAAAATGTCTCTACTTAATCTTCAAAGTGGCTTATTTAGAGTATTTGGTTTCTGAAATGGTTAAGCTAATCAATTCCATTTCCTCTTGCATACGAAATAATAATTAAGCATAAAATCCATTATAGATTATTGTACTTCTGTGGCATGAAGGCTGCAGGAGATCTGCAATGATTTCTGTGGCGTTCAGCTTTGAGATAATTTGCTGAAAATGAATATGAGGTGACTAATGGCATTTGTCTGTACTTTTAAATTCAAATGTGCTTCATGTTTTGTTGGGAATAAAGTGTACACAATGAAATATGTAAATTAAATTACATTAAATTTGTTTGCAGATTTAGTTTCACATATCAATCACCTACTGGACAAATTCCATTGAACTTAAAGAGAATGCAAAGCATACTAATGTCACTGAAATATCTTTATGCAAATGTTTGTAGAATCTAAACATGACCCTTTACTAATGCTAAACAGTTGTGTTTTTGCCCAGATTTAATGTAGTGACAGCCCACCTGAATTTGTTTTAGGTTTTATCACTCGCAAAGTAATTATACAGGTCTGGAAGAGGGTTAAATGAGATAAAACTACTGAGGGTTCATCCTCGGGATTCTTTCATCCATTTTCTCAGCTATTGTACACACACATAAGCACACACTTTACAGTGCTTCCACCCTTTACACATTAAATAGGACAATCTAATTGTGCTTGTCTATTTTTTTGTTTCTTTTCTATATTCCTCCTCCTCATCTCCTCCAGCAGTGAAAATATGAAAGAATGCTTAATGATGCTCAGTTATAACATTTTTTAACAATAGCTACGATAGTTTTTTTTTCACCTAAAATATTCACTAGCATAGTAAACTAAAAATATCAGGCTTTCTTGAACTGGAGGAAATGTCTGACATTACCAAGTTGGAGGGCAGCTGTTACAGTGGCTTTGCTGAAGCCATGTCCCCTGTGACTAATCCAATCTTCAGGGTAGGGGAGTGCCTGGTTCACTGATTGCTTGGCTTGTCCGTGTTTTATTGAGTGGCTGGTTTGCTGTCTGATTTGCAGACTCTAGCTAGCTTCGTGAGAGGCATGCATTCACAGTCTGCTGTTTGGTTGCGCCTTGTCCTCTAAGACTAATCTAATCTTTTTTGGGTGGTGGTTGGATGGTCAGCAGATTATTTTTGCACTTGTTGGCAGGATAGTGTGGTGTATGAGAATATTCTACAAACTATTTGTCCTTATATAAACCAGTGTGAATCATGGATTTACTTCCAGAGAATATTTTACTAGTAACCCACACTATAATAATTTTGGGTAATGGCAAGAGCTGGCATTTATCATTTTTGTCCCAGGCTGAAAAAGCTTAGAGAAACTCTGCTGTATATCACAATGTCAGTGGTGGCTGACTGGTTAACTCTGATCTTACAGTACCATGCTCATTACAAATGAATTGTGCAGAACATGAAATTACTGTATAATAAGAAAATATTAGAAAATATATATAAGAAAATATAAAATATGGCACCTGTCTCAAAAAGGTAGAGAAGGGCCACAGGAAGAGAAGGAACTGGAAATAAAGGAGAACCACAGCAAATAGGAAAGATGGATTCTCCAAATGAGTCAAAATTGTCAAGCAGAGGTGTCACCATCCCCTGTAAATACTGTTGCTAATAAACCAATGTTGCCAAACTCCTACCAGCTCAATGCTTTACGCCTCAACCTCCGAAAGGTAAAAAAAAAAAAAAAAAAAAAAAAATCTCTGTTTTGTGACATTTTGAAAACACAACCCAGCACTCTTCTTCATCTCTTGAGGGTGAACTATTTATGATGAAACCTTGCATCTGACTCAGAAAAAAAGAATAAAGTGTATCTTAAGTGTATATAGTTGTGTGTTTTCTGTGTTTGGCAGCATTGCCATAGTGAAGAATTGGATTTCACATTGCAGTAGAACCAGCTCTCACCTGTCAACATACAGTCCCATTTATCATAGAGGGAGGGAGAGTAAGAGAAAGACCTATGAGGAATAACAGGGGTAGGACAAAACTGACAAACAAATAAAAAAAACCAAAACAAGATGACTGCTTCAGTAGGAGAGATAGACTGGGAGGGATTTCCCATTTGACTGGCTGACTGTATCTTGAACTTGAATTCTTGACTTTAACAGCATGAATTGTTTTAATAAAAACAAGTATCCTGGCTTGGCTCTCAATAACCTGCTAATTTATTAATAACCTTTGTGGATTCCTGCGTATGGACCACAGAGACAAAAGCAGAGAAGATACAAGTACTTTCAAAGGGGAAGAACAGCTATGCAGTAAAAGATGGATAGAGAGTGTGTTTGATGAACTGAGTGGATGTTGAAGTAGTACATACAGAACAGTATGATTTAAACTGCCAACGAGGTATAAGACTGTGTTTTTTTTTCAAGTGAGTTCTCCGCACTGTCAGCTGCTATTATTTCCTCATTCTGCCACAAAATACTGTACAAGTGTTACATTTATTGTGAAGTGGGCATATTTCACCGGGGTGCACACAAGCAAATATTTCAAAAATGAAAGCGATTTCCTCTATATTTATTTTTGAATAAGCAGGACTGTTATTATAGACCAGGTGGGAAAGTGTATTCATTAAGGCGAGCTAAAATGCATTGCTTGTCTTCCCTGCGCCTCACAGACTACAAATAACTCTCAGGCTCTCAGTCAGTCTCTCAGCGGCTTGTATTCTCATTTACCACGTTTATCCATCATGACTCACCACCACTGTCATTTCGTACCAGATGCCCATTCCCAAGTGAAAAACAGTTCTTTGGTAAACAAGATATATTTCATGCTGAACGAATGAAATTCAGATATGGCGCAGTTTCTCACCAGTGGCGAATGATTCATTAGTTTCAGAGCCAATTTTATGGCTTTTATCTTTATAACATAGCCAGTAATAGATCTCATCTTCCTCGCAACTTTATGCTGCCTCTGACCTTTGGCATTTCAAAAGTACAGTGAACTTAGTTGGGCACTTTTATAGGCGGTCCATCATCTGGATTTGTCTTTTTTTTGTGTGGTGGTTATGAAAGAGGGAGTAATGTACTCAAAGAGAGGCTGTGAGTCAGTTTAAAGAGTATCCATCTTAACAAAGAGGATGGAATGGGCAGAGGGTGATATTGTGGAAGACAGCACTTCATAAATGATGGTTTGGTGTTGAAAATTGTTCATGGGTTGACTCTATAAAATATTAAATTGTATCTGTTGTTGCTTTCTAGGCTAACTGGCATTTCTTCAATACACTAACTTGTAGTCAATCAGTTTTTTGGGGGTTTTTTGTTGTTGTTTTTCTTTTGGTTCTGTGTTAAGTTCATGCGCTAGTGTCCCTCTGCCCAATACAAGTTTGAGCTACCAAAATGGAGCGATCTCTTGTGGCCGATGTCCGCAGGTATTTGTCCCTCAGACTGAGAAGTAATTGTCATGCTTAAGTAATAGCTCAGTGTTTTCTATTAAATCTGGACACTGCAGTTGCTCAAACACAGTTTAACTGGGAATCATGTAATGCGAGGAGAGAGCGAGGCCATAGCCTGAGTTTGGCTCTAGATGAGCACATCTTGTGCCATATGAAAAATAGCCCACTCTTTTTAACACTTACACCCAGTCCTATTATTCAGTTAGTTTTGTCAGTTAATCAGCCCCATTTTATAGTGTTTTTGCCCTTTTGACAGCTGACTTAAAATACTATCGTTAAGTGACTCCAGGGGTCACCCACAAAGTCTCTTTAATTATTCTAGTAGAAGTTTAAAAACAATACTTTATACACAGTGTCTGCCATTAAAACCCTCATGGGGGCTGTTGAAAGCAAAGTAACGGTTATATGTATCAGGTAAAAATGTGTGTTAGAATTTTAGTAGCCAGTGCAGATAGCCATTTAGTTGAGAACATGGACAGGGTATTTGGCTTTTAAGAAAGATGGAAATGGAAGCTGTGGAATTAAGGCAAACCATAGATGGGTGTCCATCCCAACTGATACAGGACCTGGCTCTATGCTGAAGTTTTTCGCAACAGTTTAGAAGTAAAACCTCTGACAATGCATTAAATGCAAGTCCGAGATTTGTTTGATTATCGTAAAAATTGTAAATGGTTTTCTGGATTGCATATATGTAAATTTCAAGTTAAAGTTTCACATCAAGGCCCTGAAAGTATTAACATCTCTGCTTTTCCACTGGAGATAAGATCCCATACATAATGTAGTTTTCACAAAATGCCACACAATATTCATACTTGTCAGTTCGAATGTCAGTTATGTGCTTCAAACATAGCTGCATCAATTCTTATCGCCGCAGTCGTATGCAAAAACGCAAGTCTTGCTATATTAAAAACCACTTGTCAAGTCAGTTTGAGCCTACAGATTGTGATGCATAATCATCTCTTATATACCAGAAAATGAACTGTGAGGTGAAATGATCAGTGTTCCCAATGCAAATATACCTATAGCATATACACTCCAAATCAAATGCTCCGCACAGGAAGACATCTACCACCCACCAGAGTTGGACTGGCCATCAGGAGCACTGGGAGAAATCCCGGCGGGCCGGTCGCTATGTGGGCTGTTTGAGCACTCTGTGGGCCGCTTAAGCAGCCCGTTATACAAAAACGAGAGCGAGAGAGATGTGTCGTCGGCCCAGCAGGAGCAGCAGCAGCAGCAGCACGACACCCCCCGCCCCTGTCGGCCAGGCCGGTCTGTGGGGAAAAAAAAAAGACCAGTGCCGTTTCTCCGCCCACACATCCACAAAGTAACATTTGTGTGTGAACAGGGGCATGTGTCTTTGTATACAGTAAAAACTGTAGTTTGCTGCCTTGCAATATTTATACTGACTAATTGGTGCTGCATCAATGTTGTTAGTTTGACGGCGTGAGAATGGTAGTAAACACTGAATTATAGGACGCATTTTGCTGCAATATTGTTGCCAACACTGTAGCATCTGTCTGGACAACATTTTTGATTTATGCAGGGGAGGTGTCGGTTGAAAGACCCTTTATTCAAGTCTGTGTGCGAGCGTGTGCGTGTGTATTAAAAATCTATCCATGTAATAGCAGGCCCCTGCTAGCTAGTTGTCTCCATATTAATTAACCTTTATGGACTGTCTGCCAGCTCTTCACTCCATTCTCTATCATCTGACACACACATGACGCACACAAAACACACACGCACACACACGCACACACACACACACAGACTGGTGGTTCTTCACTCCTCCCTCTTTCTCTGACATTTACCACTCTGATAGAGAGGTATACTCAAGTGGCCAGGGACCTGAATGCAAATGTGTGGGTGTGCGGCCATATTTCGCTGTACTTGCGGGGCCAACGTTATCTGCCTTAATATGATTACGTTATTGATAAAGGCTTACTGATTAATGCAGCAGGGTTGGTTTCTACTGAAATAGATGAGAGGTCTGTGTGTGTGTGTGTGTGTGTGTGTGTGCGCACATGCATACTTGCAAGTGTCTGTATGTTTGCGGGAGTATTCAAGTGTGCGCGTTGCATAAAAAAATGAGTTGCTCCCTGCAGACCTTTATACTCTAGCATGTGTCGATGTATGGCAGAAAATGAACTACACCCACAGGTATACACTCGTAAGCATACAGTCCATTCCCCATAACCTATACAGAAGATGGACTTATAATGTAAGGTTGCAAAGAATGAGACTGATGGAAACATTGTTAAACGGTGGGAAGGCTAGGAGGGATGGCATGAGTGTGTGTGAAAGACTTAGTAATATTGGGTGAAAAGGGATTGAAAGAAAAGGTGAAAGAGGCAGCAGAGTAGGAGGGCAGCAGTGAGGGATGAGTGAAAGAGCGCACACACACACACACACACATAGAAAGTGAGACAATGAGAAGCAGGTGGTGAGGTAGCCAGAATTGAAAGATAATAAGCACGGGCACAGGAACATAGAGACTGAAAACTAAAACACTGAAATAAAGAAGTAAGACAATAGATAAGACAGTTCAGAGGAAAGATCAATTCAATACACAGGGTAGAACATCTATTTTATCTCTACTCTGAGTTGCAGCAATACCTTCTGTATATTTGTTCCTACAAATCTAAAATAAAAATCTTCTCAAACGTCTGCATTTTATGCCGAGGGATTTATTTCTATCATTCAGTGTGTTGGATCTCTTTGGCTTTGATGTACCATTGCTTCTGGAAAGAACAAATATGCGTGATATATTTACGCTAACAGTTATGACTAAATGTTACTTTTTTTTTTTTACTAATGTGCATCAACAACCTCGTTCTAATCTGCAGTAAGAATATCAAGACGTTGTTGAACTGAGTCACAGCTGATGCAACAGGCATCCTGAATCCTGCAGTTGGCATAGCAGAGCTTGGCATCCTCCTCCTCTGTCCTCTGCATTCTTCTGTTCGGCTCACAATCTCAGAAAGCCAGCAGATTGTAGATGGAGGGCTCTCCTCCGTCTGTCTTGGTCTAGACAATTGTTAGCTGGCAGACGCTCAACATCCAATGCCCACAGTTCTTGTCTCTTGCTTCCAGATGCAGCGTATACTTGGCATCATCCCCCACATTGCTGTCCGCTTTCCTCAGGGATGGGAAGCCATACTCACTCCCCCCTCTTTCTGAAACTCCTTACAGACTATTAATACGCCCTTCCAGTACTCCTACTAAGCAAATCATTGGTTTACAAGGTAAAACAGGTGTAACAACCGATTCCTGCCAACTGAAAGAGGCACAGCTGTGCATACCTGCCCTGACTACTCTGCCGCATATTTGAATCACAGTTTGATTTGGGATCAATTCCAATATTACTCCCGGAAGCAGTAAAGAGGAGGGACCCAGTTTTTGTTTCTACAGTATTGTCTAATTATTCACATATATTTCACAGCAGCTGTATCTCTTTGAAGGTCAATTTCACTCAGTCATGTAAAAGTCAGATGATTAGGTGAAGTAACCATGTGACATTAAGTAAATCATCCAATTTTCCATGTTTTAAATGAAATGTTCTAATACCCACTTTAAAGGTTTTTTCCATGTGTCATCACAACATGTTATATACCATCTAATCCAGTGTTTGCCTATGACACAGAGGGCTGTCCCTGCTGTGTGTAAGCTTTAAAATGAACTTAATGGTGAAAGGATCGGCATAGTTACTATGTGGATATGAGGGATATATGTCAGTGGAGTAACTGATACAGTTTTGAATATTATCCTGTGAACAACACGTAGAAATCTTGCAGGCTGTAGCAATCACGCAGGGGTAAATGGCATGGTCACGTGTTCCAGTGGACACGATAAGGTTGGGTTTGTTATATATGTAACAGAAGTAGCCCATGTCTGTCTGCTGCCCTGCATGGGCATACAACAGTTTGTGCAATGACATGGACTCCAGTGCAGAGGATGTTGGATGTACCTAATTGTGAGAAAACAGACAAAATCTGAAAAAAAAAAAAGTAATGGATCTTGGATAACGGCGCAGTCTGTGTAATGAAAAGCAAGTTTTCAACTCAACTCAATTCAGTTCAGTGGGCTTTATTGGCATGAAAGTTTCGAGAACAATGTTGCCAAAGCGTCAGTGGTTCTTTGAAACTCATTACTTTCAAATAGCAGATAATGGTTCTGTCTTAAAATCCCATATGTTTCTAAAGTGCAAACCTTAGTATCTCCATGAAACAACAAGCTAATCCTTTGGCAGTTTTCCAAGACAGAAGTACCCTCGCAAGTTTTCAAACTCGGAATGACCCTCCGAGACTGGGAAGGAACTATGGATTACAACTGACCCCAACCCAACCTCTCTCACGGTCGGTGTTGGCCTGCTTTCCTTTTCCCTTTAGCCTTAGACCATGGCAACGTTGGCACCATTTTTTACACTTTCATCATCGCTGTCTCTTCTTCTTTCCAACTTGAAAGATGGAAGGAGGGGACGTGGGTGGCTGTGAGAGAGAAAGAAGAAAGAGCCTGATAGAAGGAGAAAACCAAGCCAAACAATCATGCCCTGGCATTAATTGGCGAACAATAACCCTGTTTCTACCAGCCAGTCATAATCTGGCCCCTTTGGCTAGCCTGCACTTGATTGGCTAGATGTGCTCACCACGGTGCCCTGAGTGCTTCACGGTTTGATGATCCCCTTTAATTTCTTTCTATCTGTCCTGCATCATTTTTCTCCTATAAGCTCTCTCTCCTTCTAGCCCTTTTAAGCAATTTAATGGTCTTTCTAATCCCTACGTCTCCCTTCTTCTCTTTCTTTCTGTGAATTAGGCAGCCAATAAGGCATGACATGAGGCCAGAGGGAATTGTGGGTATTGGAGTTTATTAGGGGTCACGGTCTGAGAGAGAGAGAGAGAGAGAGAACAAATCATGCAGCCAGACAGATTTTATACCAATGCGTTATTGCACAGGGAATATTTGTTGGTTGTTTGATTGGCAGCTCCTTGACGTTTAGTAGCTCATGCGTGTGCGAAGTGAAAAATGGAGGACAAGACAGAGAGAGGGCATAAGTATTGTCTTCATTATCAAATCATGTCTGCTCTACTGACAGGATTTGGTCACAGAGGAAACATTATATCTCACTATAAACCTACCATTTACCACAGATTATTTTACTTTGCTGACACATGAGTATAGTAATTGCTATAATTAATGACAGTAATTCTTTTTAAACTGAAGCAAGAAAAATGGCTGTTTAGGATATTAACCTTTTTAAACTTGGGGATGATTGCAGCTTAGTTCACTTAAAATATTTGAAATCCATTTATTTGAAATTGAATTGAGCTGTTTGAGATGTCGGTTTTGATGATAAAACAGGCCCCGAGGACTAAATTATATTCATGTAACAGCGCACAACACAAAAGTTAATACATTAAGGGGAGACAGACAGAGGAGAGAGGCAGGTTTTCTCCCACGTGAAACCTTTTTCAGGCCATGAAAAGTTAGTCAAGACAGACTGATGGAGAGAGAGTGAAGAGGAGAAGAAAGGATGACAAACAAGGATTGCTTAGTTCCTTCCCTGTGTCCTTTATGACTTCCGCTTTTACTTCATATATTTGCTCACATCATTCTTGGCCTACACGCACACAGAGTACAGATTGTCTAAGCCCATCTATATCCTGCTCCACAATTATTCCCAACAGCACCCCCCCCAACCCCCCCCCCCCCCCCCCCCCTCAATCTCCCCTCGTCTTCATCTCCTTCACTTGTCTTTGCTCTTCTCATCTTCTGCTTAGTCCTTTCATCATTGTGTTTGACAGACATTTTAACCCTAACATCAAATAAAAGCTTTTCCGTCTGCATCTGGCATATTTTTCCCTCCAATTTATATTCACTTACCGTCTTCTTTTTTTTTTTTTCTTCTTCTTACATTTGAGTCGTGAGTCCACCTGTATAGCTCTCTCTTATAATTGAGATCATCCTACACTCATCCTGAATAAATATTGTGGTGACTAACACACCTTTTTTTTTAAACAAGAAATGTAGTGGGCTCAGTTTTAAAGCTAGAGTGAAGATTCTGGTATCATATGAATGCCATGCCATGCTAGCTTGTCGGGAAGGGGGCTGAATAACGCTCCAAAATTAGCCTAAATTTTGGTGAGGGTCCCTTTGAGCTCTCGCTCTCTCTGTGTCTTCCATGTGTCAATCAGACTCTTTCCTTGTTCTTTTTTCATATTTGCATGGATCATTGTGTACCTTGTTGGAATTCAACTGGTACTTGAACATTATATAACATCATAAACACCTTTATTGTTGTTAATTATTAATTATTTTTGTGCACATAAGATATTATTACCTTCTAAGCTGATATCTAATTTTAATGGCCTTGATGGTTTTGAAATTCAACTGGCACTTTAATATATATGCCTGGGTTTTTCATTCTGTTAGTACATATAAGAAATATGTTTTTCAAGCTGACAGTCAATGGCCTTGATGGTTTTATTGGAAATCTGTAGTTCACAGAAGAGAATCTGTGTTCAAAGTTAAAAAGATGCTATTAAACAATAGTGTTTGAACTTAAATATACTTCCTTGGTGTTGATTCTAGATTATTTCCGTAATTTTACATTTCAATACCCATTATTACAAGCCTCAATATTAAGAAGAGAAAAAGCAATTAATCATAGAAAATTGTGCGATTAGTTTATTTTTTTAATCGTTTGACAGTTAGTAGTAAAAACATAGATTATCACAGAAGTATAACATAGAATACAACGCAACTGTACTGTGCAGTAAAGAACAGAAAAAACAAAAGTGAGTTTATATGTGACAGGGTCAGTAACTGAGATTAAGGAAAGATAAAGGGTAAGAAATCATATATCGCATGTGTTCACGCTGTCTTCACCATAATTTTAGCAGCACCATTTTTAGCAAATATTCTTGCAGTGAATAAAATGTGTTTAACCCTTTTTCAACCTAAGACTCCACATTACCTTTGTTCATGGAAAAAAAAAGAAATAGAAGTGATGAAATAAGATAAAAGAAGTGATGCAGCCATAATTAGCCTTCATTAGGTATCAAAGTTAGCAGATCAGGTGCAGCTGTCATATACAGCCAAAACTGTTCATCTCCTGCGTGTAGGTGCGCAGCTATGCAGAGAGCTAAACACACTTTCAATTAAGGTTGAAAATAGTGGATTGTTTTTACTGGAAGCAATTGTGAAACTGTGAAAACAGTATTGGACAACAAATTCAATGATGATGCGATAACAAATCAGAAAAAGGTACCATAAACACAACAGTCAGACGAAGGCATTGGTCAAGACGAATTAGTGCAGTAAAAAAGAAACTGGATTTACAAAAGAGTAGACTAGACTAGCTGTGAAATTAGTTCCATTCTTCATACCTGGATGAAACAAAGTATCACCAGTAAAGATCAGTATCAAGTCAACATAGGAAGTACAGCACTGTAATTACTCTAGTACACATACACCTAAAGTCAACAAAAGCAAAAAAAAATAGTAAAATACATAACAATTATCCAAACAGTTAATTCAACAGTTGAACAATGAAGTCGCATTAGCAAATCATTAGCTCCAGATAGCTAGTAAAGTGGCTAGCTTGGTTAGCAAGCAAGCGTACCTACAGATAATGCTATAACAGGGGCGTGGGCAGTAGATAAAAGATGCTCAGTCACAGGTTTGACAGAAGGCTGAATGTAACAATGTCAGTTAATTGTGCCAGTAGGGGTTGCTACTAGCAACAGAACATGCAACTGAAACCAGTTGATGTTGGCAGAATAGTTAATATAAAGAAAATCATTGTTTTGCATGTAAAAATATTTTGTAAAAAGTCCAAACTAATTCTCTCTTGAAATATCGGGCAGAGCAGTAAAACCGGGTGGTTTCTAGCCGCTCTTTCTCACCAGGGAGCAGTAATACAGAACAACAGGAGGAATAAAAAACAATCAGACCTTATTTCAGTTCCTGGGTCCTGGGCTGGCTTGATTTGCTGAAGTAACTGCTCTCCAAGGTCCTGGAAAGAGGGATAAATCTCTTTCTCTTTCACCCATAGACAACACACACACCCAGTACACAAAATACACATACCCACAGACTCAAACAAACGTGCAGCTCTACACACGTAGGCACATATGTGTGTGTACACAGACACACATGACGAATAATACTCTCAACTCAATCAGTTAAAAGGAAATGCATTTACATATTAGAGCTGTAGGGTAATCCAGGTTTTGTTATGTTCAGCTGTGCCTCCCCACAGATGCAACTAGTAGTATTAGCTGTGGTGATTTCCCCTCTTGGTTCTTCATATTTAATACATTTAAATAGTTTTTAAGGAGAGAGAAAGAAATAGTGCCAATGCATGACAATCATTTCAAGGCAGCAAGAAGGAAGAAGAACAGGAACAGGCTGAAAAAGCACAAATTCTCATAGCTGATAAGAAAAATATTAACATTTAGAATTAAAAAAAGAGGCTGTTAAATGGATGCTAGATAGACGTAGAGAGATATAAACAAGGTGACCTGTATGTAGACAGGATGGCAGACAAGTATGACCAGGCTCACCTGGCAGCAAATGTGTTGCTATGTGCATTATTCTACAGTGAAGGCAGACGAATGCAGACACACTGTGGATAAAGGCAAGCTAAAGAAGCCTCAAGAAATAAAATATTTAGGGTAATAATTTGGGATTTTGTGAGATCTGCGATGATGTCATGTTCTACTTCACTTGACAGCACCTGTATTTGAGCCTCATTGCCTGAGATAGGTTACTTGTATACAGGTCAATATCATTTTGTTAAAGGAGGAAAACAAAGAGAGAGTCCATGAGACACGCACATTTAAAACTCAGTAACGTGTGTGCATGCACGTAGACATTTGAGCGTGTCCTATATGAATCAAATTGGATGTATGCATGACATCAACATCAGTGTCTTCGCTGAGTGGGCTTCACTCACTCCTAACAACAGGAAGTCATGTGGTATAAAGACTTAAAATAAGAGATGCACAAACCAATGTTCTAAAAACAAAATCACTTGTTTCTGTCGTACTCTTGGTAACTGACAAAGCTGCCTAATTAGGGTAGGTCATATTTCCAACTTCCATTTTAAATGTCACTGCATGTTCTTATTTCTAATACGAAAACAAGACTGGGAAGAGGAGTAATCTCACAACAATATATGTTATGTTTATTATAATATTGTAGCTAAAGTATATGAATTATTATTAAGAGAAATAGACAGACTGTTGTGGAGTAGCTGCAAGTAACAGCTGGTGACATGGCCATAATTGTTCATTTAAAACTGATTAAGGGAAATCAATACAGAACCTGCGGCTCTGAACAATCAATGCAAGGCATAGAGTGGAGAATAGGGGCAGATTGTTTGTTTATGCGTGGATGAGAGACATTGTGTCAGTGTGTGCACAACGCCCTGTGTGTTTTATTTTATTTTTTCACATTAATTGCTTATGTGTGTGCATGTTAAATCAAGGTTGCTGTTGTGTCCCTCAAGGCTCGAGACTTGTGTTTATTCTGTCTGTCAGTACAGTGTTTTACTGTACTGTAGCTGTTACCTGTTCTCTCTTCTCTCTGTCTTTCTCTGCCTTGTTTACCTTGATTCCTATCTTTGCTTTCATTCTTCACTGTAATATTCTATTCTTCCTTCTATCCTTGAGCTATCAAATGCACTTTTCTTCTTTGGCCATTATATTTAGTCCCCTTTGTCTCGCCTTTTTGTTCCTCCCATTTTAAATATGCTAAATGTACCCACCCTCACTCCCAGCATTGTCTAAGTTGTTTTAGTAATTGTATTACATCCCCCACCACACCGTTGGATGTTTTACTGGCTCTTGTGTTGTTTTATATGGTCATTCTCCCTCAGGAACTCAACAAACACACACACACACACACACCCACCCAACAAGTACTGGTTCTTTGTTTCACATCCCCCAGCGCTCACCTCAACACACAACCATTAACATCCCAAAGCCTGGATCCATGTAGTACACATTCACATGCACTCAAGCGTGCGTACACATACACACACAGAAGAAACGGTTTTTCTTTTTTATTTACGTCCCTTGCCAGCATTACAAGAGGTATTGACTGTGGAGTCTATCTGCTCTGGCTCATAGTTAATTGCATGAAGCGCATGTTCGAAGCTATTATTCACATCTGCCCTCTCTGGGATTATTTACACACACGCACACACACACACACACGCACACACACACACACACACACAGACATGCGTAGACACGCAGATAAAGAAATTAGAATTTCCCCATATATAAAAAAAAAAAAAAAAAAAAAAAGTATGGTGTATGTTCGAGGCATGTAGTCGATATTAAACACCTGCTGCTTGAGCATTCATTACTTTTTGGCTGTATCTGTGTGTTCCTTTAGACCTTTAATGTTTTCTATTGTAGAATGATCATTAATCATTCAGACCTTGTCAACCTCTCAGGCACACACATACACACACACACATACAGTACACAGAGACACACGCCTGCACCTACAGACGCACACACAAAATCTGATTTATTTAGTGGGTTATTGCATTATACAGGTAGAAATTAGCTGTTATAATGGTGGGGAAAACATTGGCACACCTTGGCCATTGTCTCCATTGTTTCACCGAGACCCATAATCACAATCTGATTACCATTTATTCACCTTTGTTTGTGTGTGTGTGTGTGTGTGTGTGTGTGTGTGTAGGTGTGTGTATGTTTATGTGGGTTCATGTATATTTAAATGAGTTGCAGGGCTTCTGGGTAAGCAACAAAGATGGAGAGGTTGCAGGTGCTCTTGTGTGCGGCTGATTGTTCTTACTTCCATGTAATGGGATTGAATACATTTTTATTCATATACTGCCTCTGTGTGTGTATGTGTGTGTGTGTGTGTGTGTACTGTCATTATGTAGATGAATGGATGTGAAATAGACAGGATAAAGGCTAACATGGACAGATAGCCAGTCAGAGAAAGAGACAGACAGACAGACAGGTCAGACATGCTAATAGACAGAGAGGTAGACTCACACTGCGCATATACAATTATGTCTCTCCCACTTGTTACGGCTGACTTAAAAAACAAACAAAAAAACAATGAAAGCAGAACTGGATAAGGCAAGATTTTTAACTTTAAGGTGCTGCGGGTGCATTTTAAAATCAATAAATAATTACTACATCAATTGTGAGATATAACTTTAATAATTTCTCTTTCACTGGAAATAAAGATTTTAGTTAAACTAGGTTACAAAGGGAGATTTCTTTGTGGTAGAAAACAGGAGAAGCTCCACCTGCACCATTTTGTTCAGTGACAGGTGGTGAATTGAGTGAAATGGAAAAATCTCTTCAGACATGTTTATTCTCTTCAGTAAACTGGGAAAAAATATTTGAAGTAGCAACAATGCTTATGTGACAGGTAGGCTTGACAACAAATTTGTAGGAGCCTAATCGTGAGATTTGTGGCAGCAAACAAAGCATTGCAATTATTTTGGCAGTGAAATTATGTTTAAAAATGATACGTGTTGCAAATTATATGTTTGAAGAGCAAGATACTTACTCTGTGATTAAGATTCTATAAACTGATGTCTTTTTTTCCTCATGCAGTGTAAACTGTCAAGGCCACAACGGCCCATTTTGACTGACTTCCACTCTGATCAATGTCTTCATTAAATTGGCAGCATGGGCTAAATTGATATCAGTGTGATATCAGCATAAATAATTGATTATGCGTAGCATTTCTCTCCTTGTTTTTCAACAGTGTTCAAATCACAGACTGGCTTCAGAGGGTTTTCTTTGTGATCAATACCATTTTGACACTGTGTGATGGAATCAAATGTGAAGAAAGGATCCGATATGTAAAGACAAAATCAAAAAGCTCCTTAGAGAAATTCAAATGTTGCTGCTGTAACTTTGAATGCAAGCCAGTGGTGAACACATTAGCATGACTTATCTTAAATCAAGTATTGCAGTAAAAATGCAATTTTTTTTTTGTGAAGATCCTAAATTTTGGCTAATGCAACTTTTAATGACGCTCTGGCCTCTTCTGGCATTAGAGTTCCTGCTGGCTTCCCTGTAATTCGAATAGTGTTTTAGAGTGTCTGACACAGCACAAATATGACATTTAATCACATCCTCTGGGGCTATAGCAATGGCGTTTATGTGTGTGTATGTGACTTAGTGTGGACATAGATGTGTAAGTGTGTGTGTGTGTGTGTAAAGTAAACCATATGCCGTATGCACTTGTGTTAACATGCGGTTTCACTCTTTTTTTTTTTTTTTGCTGTAACACGGAGTGGAACCCGTAAAAGTAAATGTCACTGTGTAATTAAAATAGCAGAAAGGGAGGGGAGTTTGGCAGTGTGGGGGTCCAAGCTCTTCTCTTATGTTTCTGTAAGGATTGAAGCTGTGATCAGACTTGGCAGCATGATGAGATGTTGCTTAAATGTCAGCTACAAAGCAGGTGTTCATACATTAAGTAGACTTTGCAGAAGGGAGGAGAAAAAGACAAAGTTTTTCATTCATCTCTCTGTATGTATGTCCTTCGCGTATCTCTTGAAAAGTTCATCCAATCGACTCCACACTTGGCGGGTGTATGGCTGGGGACCCAAGGGAGTGCAGTGTTGAAATTGGTGCAATTTGGAGATGCGATACGTTTAATATTAATAAACTTTGAATAACCAGCAATCAGCGAGCTGCTCCACATCACATTTGGCAGGTGTATAGCTGAGGACCCAAGGAAGTGTAGTGTCGAGTGTGAAGTTGTTATGAGTGGTTCTCAAGAAATATATAATAATACCTCATAAACAATGTTGCTTCTGCTTCTTCTTCTGCCCATGGAGTCAATGAGTGGAAATATGAACAGTGCCACTCCGCAATTGCAACCCACATGGTCAGAGGTGGGATTACATCCGTAGTGATAAGAATGACCATAGAAAATGAATTGAAAAAGTTCAGGGTTAAGCTCTACTATTCCCACTCCTCAAGCAGGATGTGAACAGAACTTGGTATGTACGTTCAAGACATAGTGCAGGATGTATCAGGCACGTTTTGAACAGGCACTACAGTTAATCTGATCAACTTCAGCTCAAAATTGTAGTGTCTCCCAATCGCCTGCATGTGAGGAGTTTAGGGAACATCGGTAAATTGTAGCTTCTACCAATACCCTGCATGTGAGGTGTTTGGGGAGCATCGGTAAATTGTAGCGTCTACCAATAGTCTGCATGAGAGGTGTTATGGGAACGGGCACTGTTCTCTCTAGGTATTGAGAAATCAGCCTGTTCCTAACAGGCACGCTTTGAATGGGCACTGCACTAGTTCAAAATAAATGAGATGGTAACAGAAACCATCTGTTCCTGAGCAAAGCTGTATAGATGGATGCTGTAGATGTGGAATGGTATATTCCACATTTGAGACATGTTATTTATGTTAAGTCTTAATGGCTTGATTCCACCAGGCATGGCTGCGTCGCGTTCCGCCTGCGACACAGCCGCTGGAGCAGATCATGGCCACTCTACTCAATGCTTGAGATTCCACCAGACACGCCGCAGCGCGTTTCAGAAGCATGCCTGAAGGCTCTCCGCTCTGCTCCGCTAAACATACATGCCTATTATTGTCTATTATTGTCTATTTTTGACAGAAGCCACATCAAGCTGCACAGAGCAGATGAGCTGGGCAGTAAATCAGACTCAGGATCAGCATAGAGCATGGAGGTCAACTTTCAAAGTAAAACACCCTGCGCAGACTCCTGATCGTATATCGCATCACTACATCAACATTACATCATAACCGGTGGCACCAGGCCATAAGTCAACCGGTCAGAGGATATTTGACACCATGGACAACGAGAGGTTCATCTTGGAAGTGGAAAATCACATGATTTTATGACACCACTGCTGCCATGACTGCCCCGGTCCCTGGCTTCCTCTCCATGTAGAGGGGTGGGATCAAGGGCTAAGATACTACTGATAAAGCTGATTGCATTACAGTCTCCACAATATCTGTCTGACAGACAGAATACTGGAATGGTGGTATCTGTAACAACATACAGTATACATTTTTAAAGACTTCTCACCATGTGTAAAGAAAAATGCAATATAATTGATTTTATATAATGCAAGTGGTAAGTGGCTGTGACATGAGGCCTCAAAAACTGTTACACTTAATGCTGTAGATAAGTTTTACTTTAGCTATGAAAACAGATATAAAATCTAGCGCAGTCAGCCAACTGACTTGGAATAGATTATTATGTGAATGTAGAATTTACAGTATGCTCTGTGTCCCATCTGTCTCTTAGACAAGGTCTGACATGTACCTAGTAATTGGTTTTCAACTGACATGATTCGCTATCCTCTGCCATCACTGTATCGCAACACTTTAATCACTGCTTATCATTCAGTGAGCCACATGATTCTATCAAGCATCAGGACTTTAAATAGGGGGAAATGGGAACTAAGGCAGGCAGAGAGAAGGCAGAAATATGCATAGAGGTTGGGCGAATTAGAGAAATGAGCAAGGAGATAGACAGCCAGTGATTGAAAAGAAGAGTAAAGAGAAAACTAGATAAGGATGTGAAGACGACAGTGAAAATAGGAGCAAAGGAAGGACAGAATAGTAATCTAAGTGTGAGAAAGCGATAGAGACAGCAAGATAAGGAAAATGTGTGGGCAAAAGAGTAATTTGAGCCTCTTTGTGGAGAAGCACACGTAAATCCGTTTACCTGAGAACAGACACTTTAAAGCTATAGGCCCTTTGAAAGGCCAACATATTTTGTTTGCTACAGCTATCTCTCCATCACCTCTCTGCTCCCTGCAGGTATCAATCCTGCAGTGAGCACTGAAAAGCACTGACATGAAATGGAGCATTCCCTAAGAATGAAGGAAAGAAAGATGAAAGGGGAGAAAAAAAGAGAACAAAGACAGTGAATGAGGCTGCTCTTAGAGTTGGATTTTCTGGAAGACTGCAGAAGCATAAGGAATATGGATTTTTTTGTGAAGACACTTCACGGTCAGTGTTTCTCTCCCCTTTGTCTATTGCCTCATCCTTCAAATGGCTATTTTGACAAAACATAGCAGTAAAGGGCACACGAAGATAAAGTAAACATTATACATTATACACTTTCCCACTAGGATATCACAGTCTCTCCCAACCAGTGTTCCTTAGCACTCATTTGTTATAAGAGAGACACTTAAGTGGTTTCCACAGTGGTTAGAGGTAATTGGTAGATGGGCTAGGTGGTAGCATCGAGGGCTCAAGTCCAACTCACAGGCACTTCCATAATATGGAATATGGAAGTACATACATAAGCATATATTCACACATACATTCACGAAAACATCCAAATATGTATAGGATGCACTAAATAGAAAATAATAGAATAAAATAGAACAGATAATGGATGCACATTCTGCAGTCCCATTCCAGGCAATATACTGTATGTTCTGTCTTCTATTTGTCCGTATCTTTACCTCTGAATATGACAGTCTTCTGATATGGGTCCTGTTGCATAGTCTAACAAGGCAAGCAAAATGCATAATGCTGGCACTGCCAGAAAATCAATTACCCTACACAAATAGGAAAAGTAAACACATTTATCAAAAAGGTCTAAATGCTTTTACTGTGAGATTAAGAGACTGAAGATTAGATACATTTAAATATCAAACATGCAGTTTGCGTGTTTCCTGGTTGACAGTCATGACATTAAGCACCCATGTTTCCCTCAGAAATCAGCCTCATGATGTATGGGTTTACTGATATGAAATTGAACACAGTGCAGATTATTCTTAGCTCTGCGTTTGGGACATTTTTCCAACTCTGAGGTGCAACCTAGATGTTGGTAGAAATGCACGAGTAACGGCACACTCTCACACACCGTACAGGCGATGAACAGAAACACGGTAGAAACGCCAGAAACGTTAAATTCATTTACACATCAAGTGATTGTGTTATGACAAAATATGGTGATGCTGTCGTTTAATTGTCTTTACTGTGGTCAGTGATAAAGTGAGTGAGGATAGAAAGTATGAAAAACTACACCAATGGTTTCATCTGCACAGGACATTTGCCATTTTTGTTACACTGTATGTCTATAGCACAATAATAGTGCAGGATTACACAGGCCTATTCTCAAGATATGGTACCCCTATGGCAAGAATACTATTATGTGCTGCAGTTAGCTATGTGCATATCCAAGTTCTAGTTCATATCTGTCTGTGGGGAGGGTCTTAATGAAAGGGTTAATGTTAAGATTTTTATTATGATTATGATAAGATTTTATTATGTTTGTTGCAGTGGTGGCATACAGTATTTACATTCAATGTAGCACAAGCAGGTGGAAAAAATGCTAATTTTCTCATTGTATTTGCTTTTCTCTGTACACCGAGCTGTTTTCCTCAAGGCTATGTTTCTAGACCACACAGTAATCAAGCGCAAAAACAGGGAAAAAAAAAATACAACCACTCACATACACAAACATTCACACAAACATTACTGTATAATCAAGAGACAAATTACAGCTTTCTATCACAACACAAATCTAAGAGTCAATTGTTTGCCTTAGCTTACAAAGAAGAAGACACTCAACATTTACCATCCTTTTATAATGTGTTCGAGTCAGATGAATTTCGTCAGTAAATGTTGATGCTAACAGCTGCTGTGATTTATCGAGCAAAAGTGGCTGCGTCTATGAACATTGTGCAACACATTACAGTGTATCACTAATTACGTGCTTTCTTTTTGGATGCAAACTTTTGGTTAAATCATTTTATCCCAGAGTTTTTCTTTTATTCTGGACAAAAGCTTTCATGATGAAGAAAACAATCTTCAGGCACTCTTAGGGTAGTCCCATCAACGAGTACAATTAAGAAAGTTGTTTATAAAAAAGGGTTTATAATCTATTTTCTCATCCAAACATGGATTATACTAAGGCATCACATTAAAAAATTAAGTAGGCAAAACAATTTGTCCTGAAATTGAAAAAAAATTGTCCTTTAGGACCCATTCAGTCAGCTCCACTAAGAAATCAGTTGGTGCGGTATCCGTATCTCTCTAAGACAAGGTCTTACTTCTCTCAAGCCATAATTGGGTTCTATTTTACTATACAGAGATTCAACTTGTTTGAAACATTGGTTGTCATGGACATAGGATGGAGGCTTTTGTATCTAAGGCTTTAGGAAATACTCAATACATTTAGAGGCTGTTCAGTACAATTCATGTTGGCAGAAACTATGGGCCTTCCCAGAGGGAAGCTACTTGGATATTTGCATAATAGGAAAACATATTCGTCCTCAACTTTTTGCATTGTCCAACAGAGCTCTTAGATTTAGTGTCATCTGTGGTGGAGCGTTGGTTCTAAGCCTGTGATAATAATGAGTATTGTACAGTTGTCTGTGAGCTTCTTTGACATTCATAGTTCACTTCTGTAGAAAAGCATTTTCTATTGTAACTTGTAAATAGTGCTAAATCTTGTTACATTATCACACACAGTTATGAAACGATTGAAATATTTGTTTCTGTAGAATGCACTAAAAATGCACTGGACAATTTGTAGTTGCCAATGTAATAACAAAAAAAAAAAAAAGTCTGTGTTTGTGAGTTTGTGACACCAGTAACTCACACAGATAAGAGACGTGTCTCCACATTTCAGTGAAGTTGATGCCTTTCTGCTGATGTTGCTCCCACCACTTTCGTGGTCTAAGGGCAACTTGAAGGCTACGCTCTGCACTAAGCACTTCACTTGAAAGGAATACATTTATCAGGAGGGAAAGCAATGTGAGGTCAGTATAAATGTTGTTCGCTCACAACAACAGAAACTCAAATGCCAAATGACTATTCAAAAACCTAAGGCATATGAGCACTTTGTAAATCAGCTGAGGTTGCCCCCTTTAGACTGTGTTAAATGATGACTTGGTTGCAAATGTTCATGTCTACTGCAGGATTAGCGGAGTAAATTTACTGAAGTGCAGATTTTTATGTAGGCTTTCTGATTCTGATTGTGGATTTGTCATTTGAGTGCATTCAATCACTTCTGTATGCTTTTGGTTGTTGAAGATAGTCGGGGCAACTGTTCTAATGACTTTGACAGAATCATTAAAACAGTTGATCTAACCACTCAAGTTATTTCATAAGGAAGCGGACAGAATGTATTAAAATTAATAGGCTCTGTGAAAGTAATGAGCTTCAGAAACAAGGAACACCTCATGTATATTGTACGAGATGAGCTCACTGATAACACTGCTGAAGTACTTTGCAGTTTAGATCAAGAGCACCTCGTTTTAAAACCACTTTCAGTTTTGGGCCCTAAATCACACCGCACGTGCAATCAGAAAAAGAATCTGTAACCGTTGGCAACTGGTTCAACAGGGATGCAGTTGCTAATGAAGAGCCATCCAGTACCTGTTAGCTCTGATCATAGAGGCGGGTTTGAGCCTTGACAGGGCCAATGAGGGCACCCATCTGGCCATGACCTCATGCATATGAATTAGGCCATGCAATAGTAAGAGCTCTTTGATAGGCTATATGCAAATTGTACTGACTCGGTTGTCTGAAGCGATATTCACTGCATGATGTTAGGAGCTGGAAACAGATTAGGAGACGTGTAAGAGAAAGAGAGAGAGGGAAATACAGAGATAGAAAGAGAGAGGAAACACTATTGGAATATTGATGTCTCTACATTGACAGAGAAGGCCCTAGTTCACGAGGTTGTTAATGAACACAAACTAATGAGTATAGTAATATAGACACATAATTACATGTACAGAATCCTTTGCCAGTTGTTTGACATTCACTGACCCATCACTCTGTTTAAATAATGGGGTCCACCTCTATGCCCACCAGCATTCTTGGAAAGAGATGGATGCACACCAAAGTGCTTCCTTTAGCTTTTACCTGTGCAGTATTTTAATAGAATTCCTTAATAGCAAGAGCAGAAGCACACGTGTTACCTAAATGTTTGCCTTCGTCTGCTCCACTCTTTCCCTTCTGTGCCGCTGAGCTCTCAAAAGGATTCTCTGCTCCACTCTTTTATAACTTTTATAAAGATATTCAAGCATGACACCGCTGTTTTTACAGATTTTAGCCCACTTGGTTTGAAATGTTGACAGCTGGCTCCTCTGTGTGTAGCTGACACTTGTTTTTCTGTAGTGCGCACACCTCCAACTTACTCAAGCAAGTTCACAATGTTCTTTTGATGACAACCATGTTTGCTTGCTGTTTGTTTTACAGGTTTGATTTTCTGACAACATAGCGGGTGAATGCAATGCTGTTATTTACTCCACACGCCAATGTCAGATTTCGACACCTGCGTGTGTGTGTGTGTGTGTGTGTGTGTTTGTGTGTGTGTGACAGCACAGGACACGCTGTATCCTCTATTCTCTCCCTCTCCTCTCCTTATCTTGCCACCTGGGTGTTTTCATCAAAGACTGTCCTGCCACCACTCTCAGATAAAGGTGGACTCTGAACAGATAGAGATGGTGGACGGGTCATTCTGGAGAATTCTGTGCATGAGGAAGTATTTACAATATATTGCAAACGCTACAACTCGGTTCCTCTGTATGTCTCTGTGGGCGTCTAAACAATGTGCATATATACACAAGGTTGTGTTTGTGTCATGCAAAGCTTTGGTTTGCTTTTCTGAAGAAAGACACGCAGATGCCCGACTTGCCTGGTGTTCTTCTTAGTGTGAAAATACAGAAATACTTTATTTTATCCTCACCATCTGTTTGTGCAGTTTCTCTACATGTGCTCACAGCAATTAACCCTCTTCAGTCCTACAGCATTATCAACCATGTTACATTACTCTCGACCCTTCTCAGTTTCATTTTCTACAACTATATTTTGCTGAATGACATGAACTTAAATGGTGTAAACGAAACACACCTACGCTTCTCTCGACGATTAAAAGTGTTATTGACCGATGCACTGCATCTGAACTTTTCATTACATCAGATGAGCCACTGAGGGGCTATAAGTACAACTGAAAACATTACCTCCCTGCTCTCATCAGCTTATCAAGGTTAGTGATGTAAATGGAACTTACCACATCAGCACTATACTTCAAAAGACCAATTATGGTCACTGCTGTTAAACAAATGAAGGAAAGTCTGATACCTACATAAACACAGTTATCAATACACAGTGAAATGTGCCAAAAGTTGGGTGACTATGGAAGCCCATTATTCTTGTTCAGTTATGTCTCGAGCGGTCATTAGGCCCTGCAGAGTCTGAGGACCCAATAAATGATTCATTTTTTACGATGAAAACGAAAGAAGTCATCTCTAAACCGACAGTACTGTACAGTGAACATGGATGTTGTCTCCTCCTCTACCTACCTTTTAAATGGGTGTAACAAAGAAAGCTAGTCATCTGTTAGTAGAGTGAGAATTAAGTGTCCATTTTGCAGCATTTGTCCTTTCTGACACTTTTCCCACCCACCAGTACTCAGTCTCATGCAGCAACACATCAAAACACGGAAGCAAAATTACAATCTCAAAGCTATTTCATGGGACCTTTAACTACAAAGTGAATACATTGCGATCTTCATAACAGCACACAGCGCATGACAGGGCTTTGTGCCTGCGAAGGTGTATTATTGTCAAAGTGCACTTTTTTTTTTTTTTCTAATCCTATTTGTTATTTTTTGTGACATGCTGTGAACTTGATTGCCTGCAGAAGAGCAATGCAGGAGGGGGTGTCAGCAGTGGTCAAGCAGTGCAGTGCAACTTTGTGAGGGACTGATACCAGCTGTGACCACACCTGTGATTAATATATTCCCACCATAATCTCATCCTCTGTCTAAAATTTTGGCCTAGAATCTAAATGCACCAGAGCTGCTGAACACAGGATCGGGCACATAAATTAACAATCTAATGTCATGCCTTGTGTGTCTATGACGTACATTGCTGATTCATAAAAAAAAAACTTGAGATGCAAACTTTTTATGTACATAAAAGCAGATTTCTGCCTCTGCAGGAAGTCTGCTGGTGTAGTGACTTATAAAGTACATGGAAAATGAGGTGTTGTATACTATATTACTGTAGATATTCTCCTATATTTCATACAATGCATGAGTTCTGTTTGCAACGACAGAAATTATTATTTCGATCTTCAAACTCAAAAGTCTTCATCTTGCTCATGCTGTAAGGCTACATCACCTTAAATTTAATTTTCACTCTTTCACAGTTACTTAATGTGCCTCAGGCCCGCAAACCCCCTAATGTGGGAGTTCTTGATTTTTTGTGATCTTCTCTAAAGTGCAGCTAATTGCTACTTTGAGCCATAGAGGAAAAGCAAACTTAAAATGTTTAATACAATTAAGGGCAGAGAAACATTGAACATGGAGTACAATATGGAAAATACAATTGTACTCTCCCCCTCTCTCCCTGTCTCTCTCTCTCTCTCTCACACACACACACACAACCACATATGCACATAAGGCATTAAAATAAGAAAGCATTTTCCTCTGAAACTCTACCCCATTTTTAAGTATAGTCTTTGCCATACATCTATGTGTGTGTAGATTTTGTGTATCTGTTGAGTGCACTTATTCATCTGGGCCCATTTGAGAAAGAAATTGAGGCCACACTGATTTTACCTTGCGAGGCAGCTGGATTCGCGAGATCACGTGACCATTCTCACGTGATCACAAGACAGATGGTTCATCCAATCACCTGCCAAGTATTTTTTGAAAGTGCCTGCCCTTTTGCAACCAGTTTCCAAGGACAACTTCTCAGATGGTTCTGTGTAACAAACCATCTGACACATCAGGTTAACACTGATTTCTATTCCCATTTGTGTCTAGATGCTGTAAGTGTGTATACATCTAAATGCGTGTATGGGAAGGCAAGCCACTGCACTGCAGACATTCTAGCTGTGAAAAGCACTCATTGTGAGCCACATGCTGCCATCATTACTTAGAGCATGGCCTGGTTCAGCCTCCAGCGCTAAACATGGGGTGGTAGACACTGTGCCTTATGGGGTCTTTTAACTTCACAATTGGTTGTCCCAGTTCTGTCAACTCACCATAGAAAACCGTGTATGCACGTGCACACGCACACACACACATGTGACTGTGTGTGTGTATATGTATGTAGGGCTGTGCTTCTCTTTGAATGCACACCTTTTGTGTATGTGAATGTTTGTTTTCTCAGGCTTTCGTTAATGGTGTCTGTTGAGAGATACTGAACTAAGCCCAGGGCTCTTTTCTTTTTCTTAGTACTAGATACTAGTTCACAAAGAAGGCCTAAATTAACACACAAAACATTTTAAACACCTAAAAGTAGTGGCTGATCATGTCTGCTAAAGTCAAATAAGTTTCCAGTTCACAGTGTTTTGTCACAGTCATATCAAATACTTTCAGATTTAATAATATAGATTATAAAAATACAGTCAGGTCCAGATAGACTCAAGATCAAAACTTTGTCTTTCCAAGACCAACTAGGAACTAGGATTTAACCAGCATTTATAGTGTTACATTAATTAGTTTAACAAATATTAGCTGCATAGTTTTAATCAATCTGGATATTACGTTAAAGTGTTATGACGTATCTATGGCGGCTATGTGTATATGCTCTGAGGCTTTGGAGTAGGTTGCGCAGTAGCTGATGTGCGCCTCTTCTAAAATGTTATTACATGTCAGGGCTATGGCACCAGCAGTCGTACCTCAAGAGCTGTGATTGGTCAGCTTGTATTTTCTCCTACAAATTTCTGGTGCTGGTGGAGATCGTTGAGAGTGAATATAACATTGAAGGTGAAGAAAGACACAAAGTCATTTCAATCAGGAGAGACAAGTGAGTGAAGCCGAAATAATTGTTTATTATACAGATAATATTGATGATTAAGTCTTGTCAAGTCTTTGGCGCTTAGACTCTACAGGGAGTTTTTGAATCAAGGGACATGAATCCTGAGCAGCAGCAAGATAAATCCCCCCATGGAGTCCAGACACTGGTGGTGGTGGTGGCGGCTGATGACTTCTGCTGAGACTGATAAGGCTGATGAGGTTGATGAAGTGACGCGCTGATGAATCTGCAAAGACTGGGTGGTAATGGGGAGGTGGTGGGGCGCGCAAAAAACCCAGCACCATGAAAGCGCTAAAGACAGAGAGGGAGAAAACATTTAAAAAGACAGCCGCAATATGATAGGCTGACAATGAAGGTGTGTTACCGTGCTATTGGTTAGATGTGACCAGCTGACATCTCAGTTGACACCCGGGGCAATGACGGCAAGGAAATTATGAGTGAGCATGCGTGAGGATGGGAATGATAGATGGTTTGAGAAATAAAACAACAGACCTGAGCATGAAAAAGATAATCTTCCTGACTGAACTTTCACCAAAGCTCCATTAGTCTCCTCCTTCTTCTCAGTAATACATTTCTAGCAAGGCCATTACACTGCAGACTGTTCGCCGCACTTGCTGCTCTGCATAAATGTATGAACACTGCAATTGCATGGAAGGATTCTCCCGTTCAATAAAGCGACATGGCAGAATAACAATAACAAGAGTGACCTGGATGTAACTCCAGTTCTAAATGTATGTGTGTAACCCACCATGTATCACTAAGTAAATGAAAGGATGTAAAGACATTTACCATGGGGAATATAATCAAAGCACAATGCACCCTGGTCATGTAAAATACATGCATCCAGCTCTGCAGTGGTTATATCAAAGGGTAAAATACGACACTCAACTATAAATCAAAACCTACTCTGTGGGTATCTACAGCCAGACTCCTCTTAACCCCTTGTGTCGACTATAAATTCAGCGTGTGAGATTAACACGTATTTTAAAGGGAGACACGAACTGTGATTAAACACTGATTAAAGTTTAAAAAAAAAACGTTGCACAGCATGTATCAAAGACTTAAAATGCGTTCCTATTGAGAAGCAATCCAGTCTGACCTCCATGGCAGTCTGTTCAGGCTCAAAACATGGATGCACCGAGCACACACCATCACACACATATACACTGAGCCACTAATTGAGTTGCTACAGTAGCAGCCTACTACTACTACTCACTCACTGCTTTTTGAAATTGTAAATAGGAGAAATCACAGGGGACCATTTTCATTTTCTGTAATAGCATTTTTCTTTGGGATTAATGAGCACTTAACACCAGCCTGACGGTGGGGGTTGAGAGTAATAAGCACAAGGCTAGTTGGCTTGATGGGCTCATCTTCCGTGAACACCTCAAGACTTGAGGCCCTTTAACCTTTTAAGATAAGATACGATGATATGAAACTTTATTGTCTCATCTAGCACTTTGTTTATGGTATTTCTTGTGCACTTGTCGACTTCCACTTGTTTCTTACTTTAATTTAAAAAAAAAAAAAAAAAAACACCCACAAACTTCTGCGTCGCCTTCTTCCTCATTGCACTTGCACCAAGTCAGCTTTTGAGTCACTGTCCTCTAATACTTGATTGTCTTCGCTTGTGAGTCGCTTTGGATAAAAGCATCTGCCAAATGACAAAATGCAAATGTAAAAATTGTAGGTATTAGAATTTCCTAACACAGCAAAGAATAACATTTCATTAAGTACCATCCTCTCATGAACACAGCTAGTGGTTGTAGGTGGTCTGCATAAAATTCCCATCAGCTTATGAGGCCAGTATTAAAATCCCTGCACAACACTAGTGTTTATTTTTGCAACTACTGTACAAACATACAGCAGAAGCAACAGTGCTCAGCTGTTAATTTGGCTTGTTCAAATCCCAACTGTTGCGGCAGCTTTGAATCTCTATGCCAGCCCCTCTTCCTATATGATGCACTTGGCTCTCTAAGAATAGATGCAATGATAAAGCAAGTTGTCGTTGCATGATTTGGCCGGTGAAACGCTTATTTTGGCAAGAGACACACTTCTGCAGCCAAACAACCATTGAATGTTGGAAGGGTCTATCATTCAGCCTTCTGTGCTTTTAACCCCCACTCAAAAGAGATTAACACGCAGAAGCACAACTAGCCTTCGCTGCCAATTGCACCATGTCAAAATATGCACACACATGCGCATCCATATGCAAACACACGCACACATGCATGCATATTCTAGACACCTATACATCTTCATTTTTAGAGAGCACACACAGTCGCACACATAAGTTAGTGCTTCTTACCAACATCATACACAAATGCATATTCCTGTTTTGCTGGTCCATTATTGGCTATTGGTTGATTGACAATTACAGATGAAGAGTTACATGATGAACAGTATTTACACAGTAATAAATTACTTAGTACACAACATGATTGAGTTGTTGTCTGTGTGCTCATTCCAGTTTTAAAAACTGTAGCAGATCAAGGATTTTCTCTTTGATACACATTATTACTGTGGATTTGTTGACAAGAGAGTTGTGAATTATGCAAGGATAGAAAACACACTTTCGCCCATGGCGATCAATACCAGACTGTGGCCTTTATAGCTCTATTTATTTTAAAGTGCTTTCATGTCTCGAAAACCTTCCATCCACTGCAATTACAACTCAGACTCTGATAGCCAGTGGCTCCTTCGACGATAATCAAACCAAACCCACTCTGACTGAGCCCTGACACATAGACTGGGTCGTAGGTAGAAGCAACCCAGCCGCCATTACTGCAGTGGCACCTCACTTGTTAACTAGCATGTAACACTGTGATGTATGTAAAGGGTTTCACCTTTTAAACACCTTTGCCAAGAAAACTGTCCAGGAGATCCTGTAGAGCTGGTTATAAATGTAAATGCCATTGAAATAAAGGTTATAATCTACAAAACTTAAAGTATTCAATGAAATAGTCCGATACAGCTATGTCTTTTCTTGGCTACTCCAACAGTAAACTTAAACTTTGGAGAAAAAAATGATAGTAAAACCCACAAGTTTCTGCGCCATGAAATCAATTTGACTTTGAGAGGTTTTACTTCCATTAAGTCTTCATGTTTTAATAGTGTTCTGAGCAGCATACCGACCAGGCACCGGACCGCTACAGACCTACCTTCACTGGTCTGATGCTGCTGATCTCTTGCTGACTTGGTACAACATTTCTTGTCCAAAATTCCACTTTTACAGTATCTTGTGTTTCTGATTTTTGAATTGTGGGTTTCTTCTAATTACAATACAAGAAATCACAGAGGTTTGCAATCATAAGCCAGCCAGGAATTCCTTCTGGGTTTACTCTGCAAAGCATTTTCCACATCCAGACTATGGAGGTTGGACAGAAGTGGCACGTTAATGTTATTTCCCAAAGGCTTTGTAATAACCAAGTTCACATCAGTGTTTAGAGGCTAAATAACTTTCAATAACAGCCTAACTGTGTAAGAAGCCTCAGAGGTTGGTCACAGAAAAATGAAAACCAGTTCCCAGCGTTAAAAGTGAAGTAATTTAACCAATAATTGGTGCAGGCGAGTCCCTGAAACATAAACAAATTAACTTTAAAATGCAGATAGACAGGTAGAAAGCTGCACTAATGCCTTGATCTTATTTTGATTTGATTTAATTCAGTTCTTGGATCAGAAAAAAAAAAAGAAAAAACTTATTGCTAATCTTATTTATGCCATGAAATGTCATCATTTAGCATCCAGTTCTTTTATGTAAAATTTAGACAATGTGAAATATTATCTGTTGAGAAAAGAGTAATTTATGAAAGTAATACTTGAACATGATTCAGAAGTAAAAAAAACACTTTGATGCTTAAGAGATTAACATGGGGCTATTTTGCTTAAGCTACATGTAGTTTTGGCTCCTGTGTATTGAGTATTCAGAGAGGTAATGTGTGTTGGAAAAAAAAAAAGTTTGCATCCCTGGTTATTTCAACTCTACAGCGCACTGAATCCCGTTTATCTTAACTGTACACCTGAGGCACTGCTAGACTAAAATGATCAATACTGAATCCTTCAGTTCTAACATTACACCCTTTTTCTCCCTCCGTGTGCAAACATACAGTATGTATGATGGATAGTTTGGCAGGGTCTGACTTGCACTCAGAGCAGTGAAAATTCCAGCACAAATGAGGCACCGCTTCTCTGAAGCCGCATCCAAATATAGCACAACCACACTCCGCACTGCACACATTATTCATATCACACTGAAACTGGCATCAAACAAAGTATTTCAATCTCTCCAAAATAGTACGAGATGTAAACATATTTTTGTTGTTTTTATGTTTCTTTTTAGGGAGCCCCTAGTCAGACAGCAGCAGCTCATTTTTAAGAAAAGAAAAAAAAAAAATTCCTTACTCAGCTCAAACAAATGCTCCTTTATTCCGCAACTGATATATTGTGGATGCTTTTATGATTATGTGGAAAATGTGTGTGTGTGTGTGCATGCGTATAGTATATCTTTGTGTGTCTTTGGGCTTTTTCTGTCATTTGGCTGTGAGCTGGAATGGACTGGGTTTGTTTCTGTCTGCACTGATAAGAGGAAGCCGCTTACATCCCTCTCTTATCACTCTGCTCAGGACTAATATCCCTTTTATTTTTTCTCTCTTTCACTCATTGTCACTCTTTGTTGTTTCTGGACTGGGAAAAGGTTGAGCAACTTATCAACTGCCCCTCTCTTTCTTCTCCTTCATCTTTTCGTCTTTCTTCCTTTTTTTTCTTTTTCTCCCTCCGCCACTTCTTCAAGTCACCAGCATATCGCTTTGAGTGGCAACAGACAGAAAACTCATTAAGAGGCCATGTTTACTCAGAAGCCAGAACAATTTCTAATAAAAACATTTAAGATTTAGCAACTTTTAGTATTTTTTGAGGTTTGTGTGTGTGTGTAATCTCCACAGGCCTTTTTACAAAAGATAACAACCCCCAACACACACATGCACAGATTTGAAATAGGGGTGTAACGGTACGTGTATTCGTCCCAAACTGTCATGGTGCGGATGTTTCGGTTCAGTGCATGCAGTTGTACAAACAATACACTCCATGACCCAAACAATTACTGTCAAAATAGTTTAATAATCCACTTACTGCGACGTGTGGAACAATAATTCTAGAGCGAGTTCCACCCAGAACGTTTTGGTATTGCAGCTAAATATACTTATGCTCATAGGTGTATGCTAGCTAGCTTAGCCAAGGTAGCCTGGTTACACTGTAGGGTAGCTGCCGTCAGAATGACACACGAGAGACCCATACCGCTGACCGAGTGCAAAACTATTATTAAAACATGCTCCATTATCTCTGTAGTGAGACAACACTGCGTCTTCCCGTCTCCCTCCCCTCTCTGTGACAGTTGGCTTTTCACTTTGCCTTTGAGTGAAGCTGTTCAGAACAATGAAAATTTGATTTCTGACCCGGTCAGACAGCACGTTGTAAGAACCGGTTCTGAGAGAGGAAAATGTAGTTAAAAAGTATGAAAGTAAAAGTAGTGGTTTGGTCCCTCTGACTGATATTTTCTTTTTTTATTTAACCTTTATTTAACCAGGAGGTCTCTTGAGATTGAAATCTCATTCTCAAGGGAGACCTGGCCAAGACAGCACACCAGTTACAGTTTAAGATAGGCAATATATACATCATACACACAAGGAAGAGACTAAATCCAGCTCAAATAAGGCAGTTGCAGATCTCAGTTACATGGACTTATAACACGGCTTTACGTTTTTCCATATATATTTTATTATATATGACATCATTAGATTATTAATACTGAAGCATCAGTGTGTAAGCAGCATGTTGCTGTTGTAGCTGCTGGTGGAGCTAGTTTCAACTACTTTATATACAGTTAGACCATAAATCAATATAAAACAGCTGTCAGCAGCTGTCCTGACTCCTTTCAGGAAACAGAAAGGTCGTTTTCCTTTTCCACTGCAGCACAACTAAACTGTGTCAGTAATAGTTTTGGTTAGTGAGCCATTGTTGGATGTTTCATTTTTCAAAATAGACCAAAATGTTATTTTCTACCTTTCTTTTTTTTTCTGCTGTACCAAACCATGACCCCAAAACCGAGGTACATACCGAACCGTGAATTTTGTGTACCGTTACACCACTAATTTAAAGTCATTTTATTGTTTTGACGGAGTCTGAAGGTGGGATGGGATCAACACGCTTGAATTAACTTTTCAATAACTTTATCTTATTTCCTGCTTTGCTCCCTCTCTTGATGACTTTTCGTTAGCTTAGATTGCCTTTCTCGATGTATTTGCTGGAGAGATAAATTGATTTCTGTTGCATCGTGTGCTGAGCTGTGCCTGTCTGCCTGTCATGTAACCGATGCAAATTTTAAGGCTGCATTCCCATGTAAACAGGAGGAAAAGGAAAAGTATCTTATCCACGCACCATCTCAGACAACAACACACTGAGCACACAGAATACATCATAACAAGTATGGCAACACATACAGATACTGAATGCATGCACACTCAAACCAGTCAGCATTCCCAGTTGTTTTCATAAATGTAAAGTTTCTAAATTCCTTTATTAATGTAAAAATATCAGATAAATATGCAAACACGCCCATCTCGAACACAGTTGGTTGCAAGTTTTATTGTATAAGTTTTATTGTAATATTTTATTTTATTGTGTCGAACTTATATGTTCATGTTTTCTATCCCAGCTCCTTCTGACCACACACTCTATTGGCCTGTATGCTGCTTGATTGTAATGCATTTTAATACGATCATTTAAAGAAAATGAACAGCAGTAAATGGCAGTGCTGTTTTGCCTGCTCAGGTGTTCGTGGACGAGCCAGTGTGCTCGCATCATTGTCATTCAGTTTCCATAGCAATACCTATCTATGAGATAGGGCCTATATTTATCACAATCACCCACAAATTAATTTCATGGACCCTTCTTTTGGAGATTGACAATTATGAGGAAAAAATTGTGTGTGAGTTTACAAATGAGGAAACCAGCGGAGTGGAATATTTCTTCAATTTATTGCTTAAGAAATTTAAAAAAATTAAATGTACTGATGACTTCAATGAGCAAGAAAAATAGATTTGCTGAATAGGGGCAGGTAACAGAGGACAGGTAACTTAATATGCGATGTATTTTTTCATTGACGTCATTCTGACCTCATGTCTACCAGCTCAGAAAAGTTCTTTGACTTTTAAAAATAATTTTATTCTAACACCAGTGTTGACTTGCCATCTTTAAACACACAGTTTTATGTACGCAAAAACACATTTCATGCATTATATGTGTACGTATATACTGTATGTCAGACTTTTTGCAGTAATGACACTGAAATGGGGCTTTTGCAGGACGGCTTGCTGTAATTGCAGCTGTAATTATAGAGGTGGTATAGGAGATGGTGTTAATTCTACGTTTTCCCCAAAGGCTGATAACATACTGCAGTCTCTCACACATGAGGCGCACTAGTTCTACATGTTTACCTCACATACATACCATAATATGCCTTTGAACACACTTTCTCTTTCAAGAGAATGGGAAGGTGTGTCCAAACTTTTGACTGGTACTGTACATCAACACCTAATCACGCCCCACATGATCTGTTTATCTTTACATCCACTTTGGAAGGAGCTTCATGCCATCACTTGTGATCTGTGCTGAACGCGAATCACATATGAAAACCATTGATCCATATCTTTCATCCTCAACATACAGGCTGGAGACGAAAACCCCACAGTCGATGATGAGACAGGGGGGTTCAAGTAATGGTAATCTGATCGACTACATGAAAGGATGCAGTGATTTAGTGAATACGCAAGCACTCCTGGACACACACACACACACACATCAAGGAGCATGCCTGATTGTTTGATGTTTTTTTTTTTTCTCCTATCTTGCATCAAAGCAATATCTCTTTCAAAGAACGTGTCCTTCTGGATAAACATATGTTAACCATGGCTATGTGCCACAGTAAGTGTCTGAGTGACTGAATTATAGAAGTCTCTTGTACTTTTGTTATTGATGGGAACATTGCCTATTTGTCCCCAGTCCCCCCTATTCTTAGTATAGTGGGACAGAAGAAGAAAAAAGATGGTGAATAACTCCGTGCATCATCTCTTCCCTCAAAGTGCTCTTACTAGAAACAGGCAAAGAGAAGGTAACTGCAAGGAAATGGAAACATATTCCCAGTCCACATTTTCCCTTTTAAACTTATGATATGAAACACATTAAGTAAAGGCAGGGAAATATTTTCGAAGGTATCTGACTGTGGGGACAGAGGGATGATTCAGTGAATCGGAGGAGAGTGAGGTTATGTGCAGTAGTTATCTTGCACTCTTCTTTGTGGGCACAGAGAAGCTAGTCGGAAATGAAACGAAACCAGCATGAACCATCAGCCTTCTATTGAAAAGTATCGAGGTCTGGAAAATGAATAAGTAACGCTTGCTTGTACCTCATCTGCTACTGTCGGTGTCCCCTTCAAGCAGGACTCTTGAGTGCCACTCCCACCGGCTGTTCAGTGACACACAGTAGGAACATTTGGTTTTACTGACTTGAGAGTGTGCAGTACTGTTAGACAATCAACTGCCTTTCCCACCATGAAAAACTTTTTTCTAGCGGTTTTTAGCATAAGTTTATTGGACACTTGCCTCTATGACGTCAGTCTGATTCATTTGTGTTAATTACACCTTTGGTCTGTACGCAATCCATATAATACCTCAGAGAAAATCTTGACCATGCAGCAATAAGTGACTGGCAAATAATGAGAAGAATAACATCAACATGTTCAGGGCCATTCGGGCTAATCACATGCCATCTGTCTCTATTTGCATTCAAATTATGAAGGAATATATTATAATTCTTGCACAAAGTCACTGTGACTTTTGGCTTTATTACTTTCTGAGTGACCCCTCCCTGAAATGTTTTCTGTGTTTTATGTTATTTTCTTTTCTTTTTGCGCCTTGTAAATCTTGTTTTGAAAGGTTACATAGAGATGATGTTTATTTACTTACTGACTTGTGTATTTCACACAGCCTGACAAATCACAGGCTATGGATACGACATGATACATTGACTGGCCTTACTGCATGTTTGAACAGTTCCATCTGCCAGCAGCTTCGCAGCGTCAGGGTGTGAGAAAAATACTTCCATGGGGTTCATTGGATAATTTATTTATTTATTTATTTTTTGGTGGTATTTTTGCAACTATTTGACAGTTTAAAAGTGTAGAGACAGGAAACAGAAGTTATGTGGTATGCATATTAACCAGTATTTGACCAGGATGCCCCAGACTCATTGAACTTTGTGCTAAAATTGAACCTGTAAGTCAAGCATAACTTTTTAATGTATGCAAGGGATAAATAAGTCAAATGAATGTTTCAATCATTTCTAAGGATCATTGTGACCACAAGCATTTTTTGCAGTTACTCATGTACCTGTGTGGATGTGTATGACAAGGGTCGACATATTGTGAATGCTGTCAATGTGTTACTTATTTTGTTCAATGAATGAATATTGATATACAGTACATGTGATTGATTCATTGACTTTTTGGGTGTTAAACCTGAAAAGAAAAATCTAACATTCTACATTTTCTTTGTCTCCTTTCTCTTTTACCTCCTTCTCCTCCCCCTCCTCCCAAAATCTTCCTTTTTTGTCCCATCGCTTCCTGTTTTGGCTCCAACAAGGTAAGAACTGTGTGTCCGAATGTCTCCTACACCAGTTAGTACAGTGTCGTCACATTGTCAGCACCTTGTCAGATTTATAATATGACCATGGTATTTACCTGCCAACCACACACAAAAGCATTGTCACCTTTAACAATAGGTACCTTTCATTAAGACTGCACAGACAAGAAATCAAAGCACGTATGCTTTCATATCTCCCCCGTTTTGTGGGGCTTAGCAAACATTGATAGTCTCTGTTCGAGGTAATCGCCAGGCTATTTCTGCTTCTGCTGGGATTAGAGCCTCTTAATTTCTTCATTCCCTTGGAGGGAAGACATTTTGTACCATGTGGCAGCCATTTTAAATATGCTGGTTGGGTCTAGTTTTAGCTGTACTGTAGAAGTAACAGGAAGTCTGATGTTATTTTTATTTTCAAGTAGAGTCAGGGAAGCAAATTATGGTGAGAATCCTGTCCCAGCGGATGGTTATCTTTTTCATTTGAGCAGGTAGAGGTGATATTCATCTATGAAGTATTTATCAGCCTTATCAGCAGCAGGGATATTATTATTACATTTGTGTTTATTTGCGTTACTTGCGTGGGTTTGACTGCGGTATCATTTGTGTTAGCTAGCGAGCAGCGGCAGGCATGCAGGCAGGTCTGGGTGTGTGTGTGTGTGTGTGTGTGTGTGTGTGTGTGTGTTTGTGTGGGTTTGTGTTCAGCCCAGCCTCTGACTGAAACTCACCAGGAACTCTGGTTCTTTCTGTTATTTCCCACCAGTCTCTCTTCTTTTCCCCCTCTCCTCTCTGTACATCCATGAAGTACATTCGAGTACATTTCCCCTCCGGTCAGCAGTCAACATGGACAAAGAGAGACTAATTACACCGTAACACCCGACAGTGGAGGTCAGCACCTCCACAGCTCCCTGCTGCAGAGAGGTTGAGAACAGGAGTGAAGATAAATCCACTTTTTAATCCCAAAAGTTAAAAAAAAAAAAAAACTCTGAGCTTTCCTCCCACCGGTAAATGGCCCTGGTTCAGAGCAGAATCTGGTGTGACTCTGGCTGTTATTCCTCCAGAAGTTCTGTCTCTGCTCCCAGCTTTCTCCTCCAAAGCGCCTGCTGCTCAGCAGCTGTCAGCGAGCAGCGGCTCCGTCCCTCTGGTCTTCCACACACAACACTCTGCACAGCCGAAACGTACGCAAAATGTCTTTGCATTGACTTTGTATATAATTGCACCGTGCAAAAAATCTGCTTTGCGTTTGGTGTGAGCACATCATTATAGCTTTCCTCTGTAGTAAGAAAATTGGATTTGTGTTGGTTGTGTTTCCTCATACCGCTGCACAGTAAGTAATGTATGAAACTATAAGAGAACAATACAGTATATAGTTGTATAGTTTTATATAATAATGCAATGGATTTAGACATTTCTGATTTAATGTGATTTATGTGTGGTTTCCAACAGAGTTTGTGATCTATTATCATTCCCAAGAATTTGTTCTCATACACTATTTTGATTTCAACATTACTGATCGTGATTTTAATAGTAAAATAAGTTTTACAATAACCAAACACAATGAATTTAGTTTTATTTAAATTTAATGATAATTTATTAATGTCAAAGTTTCTTTAAAGTTTTCATTTTTCTTTTGATTCCTTCCAAATGTTGTTTCATGTTTTTCCAGGAGCAAAATATATTGTTATCTGTAAATAATACAAACTTCAATATTCAGACACCTTAGATGTCATTTATATAGAGTATAAACAGTTAGGGCCCCAGTACAGAGCCTTGAAGCACCCCGCAGGTAACCCTTCTGAGTTCAGACTTGATGCTGTTTATCTGTACATATTGATGCCTATTCTCAAGAGAACTCCTCAACCAGGAGTATATTACCCCTATAATCCCATGTTTTTCTAGCTTCTTCATAATAAGACCATGATCAATGATAGATTTATTTATTTATTATATTTATTTTCAAAGCTCACAGCTCTATAGCTTGTGACATTCACATCATTCGCTTGGGTTGGACCAATATTCACAAAGTAGTCATCTAATTCATTAGCGATATCTTTCATATTATCTATGATATCATTATTATTGTTAATAAAAAAATAAAATTCTGCTTTCCCACTTCCATTTTTGATTATGCTATTGAGCACTCTCCATGTATCTTGGCTATTGTTTCTAATAACCTCTAGTAATTTCCTATAATACTCTTTCTTTTGAGAACTCATTAAGCATATCAATTTATTCTTATATGTCTCATACTTGATATCTTTTTCTTGTGTCCTGTCTACACAACCTGCACTCATTTTGTCAGCGCAATAGACAAACCAGTGGTTCCCAACCTGGGGTCCCAGTCCCCACTAGGAGTCACCAAAGCTTCAGGGGGTTGCAAAGTCCTCTTGATTTTAAGGGTGCATTTATTAATTTCTGTGAAGAAAACAACTACATTTAATGGTTATTTCAGAAGTTTTTGTTTTTATTTATTACAAAAAAAATAAATAGAGATATAAACTTAAAAAAAAAACTTGTGAGGATAAGGGCACATGTAGATGTAAACACCAGCAGCATTCATAGAGCCTTCAATCTCTGCATAGTTGACACATACTTTGCAAAGCGTAATGTTCCCTATAACAACTTAGTTGCATGCTGCACAGATGGAGCTGCCTCGATGATGAGGAAAAATAAGGGCTTCAACAGCCTTTTGAAGGAGAAGGCGCCCCACTGCATAGAGTTTCACTGCTTGATACACAGATAAGCACTGGCGAGCAAACATCTCTGAGAGGAACTAAATGAAACCTTAAAGACTGTGGTAAAAATAGTCGACTTTATTAAAGCTTGCCTGGTCAACAAACAAATCTTTGCGCAGCTGTGCGAGGACGAGGCACACCAGACACTCCTCCTCCATACGGAGGTGCGCTGGCTTTCCTGGGGCAACGTGTTGGTGTGTTTCATTGAACTTAAAAATCAGATAAGGGAATTCCTAACCCTCCATAATCAGAAACTATTAGAAGAAATGGAAGTGAAACTGAGTTTCTCAGTAAGACATCATATCTGGTAGAGGTATTCAGCCTGTATAACGAGCGTGCTATGGCCTTCACAGTCACCAGATCTCAGCCCAATTGAACATGGGAGATTTTGGATCGACGTGTTAGATAACACTCTCCACCACCATCATCAAAACACCAAATGAGGGAATATCTTTTGGAAGAATGGTGTTTATCCCTCCAGTAGAGTTCAGAGACTTGTAGAATCAATACCAAGGCGCACTGAAGCTGTTCTGGTGGCACGTGGTGGCTCAACACCTTACTAAGACACTTTATGTTGGTTTTTCCTTTAATTTGTCACCCATCTGTACCTGTCAGAGTCCAAACGTCTTTAAGAGCCTTCACGGTGAAAGAACAAACAATTCTATCAGATGACTGTGTATCTGAAAGGAGCAGACACAGGTAACTTATGTTCTGAGCCCTGTAAGCTGTGGGCTACAGGTGGGCACAAAGCAGCCTGGAGCAGTACCAGGAAGCAATGGTCAGTGGAGAAATCCAGTCTCTACTACACTCCTTTCTGGTCCAGATCTACCCTTAGAATACAAACACATTTGGTCATTTGGTCTCATTATCAAACTTAAAATGCAAAACAAAACAACCAAAGAAAATGAACAGGGAACAGGCAAAACCATTAGGAAGACATTAAGTCTCACACCAAAGCCAGAGGAATCCAGACAGCCAGGAGCTCCACCTTGGTTACTGTGAGACTCTAAAGCAATATAAAGACACACTGAGAGCAAAAAAGAACAATATCTATAAAAACAATTACAATTTATTGAGTCCCTAGGGTCAAATAAATAAATACAAATCTGGGAAAACTGGAACTTATTTACTTTGAAGATCTCTATAGAAAATCTCCAAAGATTCAATGTCAAGAGCAGATTTCAGAAAAACTGAAATATCTTGAAAGAGCTATTAAGAATTATTAGACCCCACTGGATTACCCTTTCAAAGAATTAGACCTGGAAGACAATCTGACGTTTCTGCAGCCCAAAAAAGCATGCAGGCCTGGTGGCATCTTAAATGAGATGTTAAAATATACCAACAGAAAATGCAAATTGGCCATCCTGAAGATATTCAGCTTGGTGTGATCAGTGTGGGTGAGTGTGGGTCATTTCCCACAGGGGCTGATCACACCCATCTTCAAGAACAGAGACAAATTCAATCCCAACAACTACATAGGCATCTGTGTAAGTAGCAACCTGGGGAAGTTATTTGGCAGTATTCTAAATTCAAGAATTATAGACTTCCTCATTGAGCACAATGTCTTAAGCAAAAGTCAAGTTGGATTCCTTCCAAATTATAGAACAGCTGACCACATTTTCACCCTACACACACTAATTGAAAAATATGTAAATCAAAATAAAGACACAATTCATGCATGCTTTGTTGATTTCCAAAAAGCTTTTGATTCAGTCTGGCATGAGGGATTACAAGGCTGCAACCTCAGCCCCACCCTCTTCAATATTCATATTAATGAACTGACATTGTTATTAGAACAATCACCTGCACCTGGTCTCACTCTTCAAAACACAGAAATCAGGTGTCTGTTTTATGCAGATGACCTGGTCATACTGTCTCCTACTAAAGAAGGTCTTGAGCAGGGTCTGGACCTTCTCCACCAGTATTGTCAGACCTGGGGCCTGACAGTTAACATGAAGACCAAAATTATCACCTTCCAAAAAAGATCAAGGTTACACAGAAATGACCCAACATTTAAATAGGTGGGACCCAAATAGAACAAACAAATACCTGTACTTACCTAGATTTACTAATTAGTACCAAGGCAAAAAAGGGCTTTCTATACCATCAAGCATTCAATTCAAATCCAAATTCCAATTAGGACATGGCTCAAAATGTTTAAATTAGTTATAGAATCGATTGCATTGTATGGCAGTAAGGTATTGGGCCACTTACTACAAAATAATTGGCCAAGTTTGGACAAAAATCCAATTGAAAACTCTCCAAACTCTGCATGCAGGGCTGAATTAGGCCAATGTCATTTACTTCTAAGTAAGGCCAATGTCCTTTACTTCTATTCAAATTCTGGAGCCATATTAAAAAAGAGTCACCCTGCCTCTTACCATTATAAAGCTCTTGCCTGCCAAGAGTTGAACATAGAAAGGAGTCCCCTCAAAACTAACTAGACCTGAGGCTGGCTGACCTTTCACCTTCTGACATCACAAACCCCAGCCAGCCTCAGAGCAGCTACACTATTACTGAGAAGATTAGACCTAACCAAATTATAACTTAAGAAAAATACATAATTTATTGGAATATTACACTCTCACAACAATAACTAGAAACATTTGGCCCTAAACAGACAGTATACTGTGGCAGACTACCTAACCACAGTAACTGATAAGAACCTGAGAAAGACATTGACAGTGTACAGACTGAGTGACCATGGTCTGGCAGTAGAGAAGGGCAGACACTGGCAGACCTTGCTGCCCAGAGAGGACAGGCTGTCACTGTGATGAGGGAGCTGGAGAGACACAATCACACTTTCTAACAGAATGTCAAAACTACAGAAATATTAGGGAGTAATTCTCTCCAAAATTTGAAAAAAAATTGCCCAATATTCTAAACTCTGACAGAAAAGGAAAAATTACCCCTCATTCACATGTCAAATGTGATGCCAGTAAAGCCTTTTGAATTGAATTGAATTGAACTGACTGCTTTCAGCGCTCTGGCCACCATCAAAACAAAGGCACGCAACAGTCTTGATGTACACCAAAATCACAGCTGACATCCCATCACAGAGCTCTCATTAAATGCCAGGCTGCTTGGCCACCTATTAAATATGCATGTATGAGAGTGAAATTAGAAGGAAATCCTAAAACAGACATATAATTGTGTTCCTAAAAGGTCCTAAAAATATGATGAAAAATTGTGTGACACATTGCAATATCCGCAGGAAATAATTTGTTCAAAATTGTATAGTTTTACACAAACTTCCTGCAGGTATTAAGTTCACTATTTAGGTTCATTGTACATTTAATTGTTATATACAGTTTTTTATGCACTGAATATGATGAAATAAATATAAAAGAGGTAGGCTACTTTTTCCCCTTGTAAGTGTGTGTGTGTGTGTGTGTGTGTGTGTGTGTGTGTGTGTGTGTGTGTGTGTGTGTGTGTGTGTGTGTGTGTGTGTGTGTGTGTGTGTGTGTGTGTGTGTGTGTGTGTGTGTGTGTGTGTGTGTGTGTGTGTGTGTGTGTGTGTGTGAGTGGTGGCGGTGGGGGTCGTCACTGTACACAATGGTCAAATAGCGGTCCTTAAGGAAAAAGGTTGACCCCAATAGACTAAAGGGTGTTGGTCTCCTGAAGTGTGAATGTCATCCTGATTCTTCCCTCTACTCATAGGGTGGTTGCATTTAACCACTGAGACAGTGAGTGTCACTAAACTCTATTAAAAAGTATTCTCACACATATTGCTCACATGCCCTCAAACATTGTGAACAGTGTGATGAAGATGATGAGGCTGACTTACCATTAGATCATCCAATTCAGTGGACATTAGAGGAAAAGAAAAGACTCAAGACTCACTTATATTCCACCTGCTTTTTTGTGTTATCTGTTATTCCTCAATTAATTGTATTTAGTTCTATTTATTTGTGCCTGTTATTGCCCTACCTGTTTGCTGTTTGATACTTAATTTGTTTGTTGTTACTTTTGATTCGAAAAATTCGATATAAACCAATCTTCTTTTACCTATGTTTTCCTAAACCCGAGCAAGCGTTCAGCAAAGGTTTTTGTTGTGTATGTATATTCTTCACTGACTTCTATGAATTGAAATGTATAGGTCTGTTGAACCTCTGACAACACATGATTACATTTAAGTGTGAAATGTGTTTTTTTTTTTTTTTTTTTTGTAATTTTGAGAGCATTTCAGTATCAGTTGGCAGTACAAGCAAGAAAAAAAAACATGTGAGCAACGTACTGGAACCAGCTATCCCCATAATCAGCTCTTGGTTTTGGCCCAACGCTTTGATTCTTTTCTCCTTCATCCATTACAGGGACAAAAGCATTTAATACAGTCCCTTTCTGTAATTAATGTCCTGTAAGATAACACACACACACACACACACACACACACAGATCTTCCAACACAATAGGTCGTCCATCCTGCTGTGCTACATCTGATGACATTCTGATACTTTTTTCTTTTCCTCTGATTAGCTTGGAAGGAAGTGGCTAAAGGCCAGTGTCACCGAAGTGCGCGTGTGTTCGCCCGTGTTACTAATAACTACAGTATGCCTCTTCTGTATTTTTTTGCTTCCTGTTGTGAAGGATTTTGGGCTGTGCACATGAAAGCATTTTCAGAGGTTCCAAAATACTCACGCGCACACACACACACACTTCTCTTTTCCTGGCTGGAGACATGCTCTGATTACGCAACTTAATCATCTGGCATAATTATCACTGATGAACAAACCGAATGAAGAGTATAATTGTGTGTTATTATAAATGCACAACAGACTTCTTAAATTAAGAACAGGTACTAATCCTATACATGTTTTACAGCTCATCAGTGAAGGGCATGCAGCACACTGCACAAGTTATTTCAATACATATAGCATTTTTTGGCATGACCACGTGATAAACAGGAAAAAAAAGTTCTCTGAAATCTTATTACTTTAAGTGTCCTTGTTTGACGAGACCAGTGCAGACAGCGACCTTTAGTCAATTAACTCACAAATAATCTCATTAGGACTTCAGTTAATCTTCACTGACAGGTAGTGGCTTTTAGCTTGGGAACCGTCAACAAAATTAGAGGTACACTTCTGATAGACAAAATGCACATATCTCTAAACTTGAATTCTGCACAGTATAAACAATGGAGAAAAGGTTATGACTTCTACTTTTATCGCAGGTATAAGACATGAATATGCATGTTAGCACACAAGCAAGCAGTTTCAGTTTTCATTCAGATGACATCAGTTACCATGGTCTGCAGTCTTTGTTTGATAGCTGTTAGTCACGGTGGATATGGGTTGCAGTTGAGAGTGGAGGCTTGTTTAAATCTCTTTAAGTCAGGAATTTTGAAATCCTGATTTATTCTGAAATGAAGAACTTAAAGCCTTCATCTACTGGCTACATTATAGGGACAAAAACCATTTTCTGGCAATCTTAGATAGACTGCACAAAGCAGATAAGGCTGCTGTGAATGAACAACCTAAAAGCATTAGGGGGAGTTTAACAAGAGAATACTTCACTAAAAGCAGATTAAAGCTATTGATGTTTTCCCCAATTAGAACCTGATGCAAATATTTTCCCCCCACGCTATTTTGTAACACTCTTTTCTGTCATAATTTCTCATATCCTTTTGGTCCTTTTGAAAGACCTTACTGGCGGGTTTTTACAAGCATTACTGCTGACCATTTAAATGCTTTGATTACTTTTCTATCTTTTAGGCAGTCATTGAGTTTCTTTCATCTCACCACATGATACAAATTAACCAGAAGAGCGTTAAAAATATATCTGAGACATGTATGCCACCACAATTTTATCACAGTTATGACGGTTAACAATTTCTAATTATACTTTTTATGATTTCTGTGTGTCCATGTTGTCATCCAAATTTGATATTTTTGGATATCATAATGCAATAATGTAAAGTAACATAACTAAATATTTGCCGATTATTTTTTCAGTTTCCCAATCTTGGCAACCAATGGCTGCCTGAATCATAAGAAAGCAATATAAAAACATTTGGTGGTCACTGAAGCAGTAATGATGGTAAATAACACTTTATGGATGATTGGCTAAAACATGCAAAATGTAGTTTTAGATTTGTTTTTCGGAGAATCTTTTTTGTTGAAGGAAATGTTTTTTTTTCTGCTCTGCTATCTGACAGCACTCACACACACACACACACACACACACACACACTGCTCCATCTCATAGCTGTCGGTCTCATCACTCCAGTGACTCTCTCTGACATCACTGTCCACGCCAAGGCAGCAATTTCGATTCCACCATGGCCTCACCCTCTTCTCTCTGTATGACTGTTATTATTGTTTTCTGCTCGACTCCCTCTCTCCTCTACCTTTTTTCGTTTCCTCTCGCTGCCCCTCTCATTGTCTTCATCTGTTGTTTATATCTTTAATCTGTAGTCTCTGTTGCTCGCGCTCATTCTCTGTCTTCTTCCCTTTGTTCTTTGGGGTCACGGGTAAGTGTGCGCCTGTTTGAAGTGAGAATAGAGGAACAATGTGGCTGAAAGTGTAGGTCAGTTCATCGGGGGGCTAAGGGACTCCCTTTTTGTACCGCTTTCTTTTAAATGGTAAATGGCAGCATTATGGTAGCTTGTGCTACAATGCTACATAGTTATCCCAGCCAAACCACATTTAAAATATAAATAATATCTTTTCCTAATTAATCAAAACAAATAATCAAAATAATTATGAGAATAGGAAGGGCCAAGTTCTTCCTCTTCATGCTCTTTTAAGTAGCTCTGCCTCTGTGTGATTTTCACCACTCTAATCAAGGTCTGAAGACATTAGACACCTGCTGGATAAATCAGTGACATCTACTGAATCCATACAACAATTATCAATTAAAATTGTTTACTGTTTACTCACCCTGACCGCTCTTGATTTCTAGGCCTTTATTAAATATTAGTGATACTTTATTCTCTTTTATTCCGTAAGTGTGACGGAGGTCATGTCTATATAGATGGAGCCAAATAAAATCTACATCTCAGCGTCAAACAGTTTTTAATTCTGTGGCCAAGCTGGAAATAGCCTTTAAATATTTCTACCAACTCAACAGTTTCTGGATTGAATTACTTACCTTGCGAGGCAGCTGCATTTGCGACATCACGGATCGCGATGTTATGAGCTGGTAGTTCGGACCAATCGGCGTCCTGAGGAATCTCTCGTGAACAGCTGCCTCGTAAGGTAAGACGGTGATAGACAGATGGTTCATCCAATCACCTGCCAAGTACTTTTTGAAAGTGCCTGCCCTTTTCCAAACAGTTTCCAAGGACGACTCCTCAGATGGTTTTGTGTAACAAACCATCTGGCGCGGCAGGTTATTGAATTACAGGTCTGTAACTTAATTTGACTTCATAACACGCATTATATTGACTTGAAGATTGAAAATAGATAATTCTGTTTTCTTTGTTGAGCTATTGGTTTGTTAATTTGATAACATCCCTTGCAATATAGATGGATATTAATCAGCAACTACTGTATTACAAAATCTCCCATATGAGCAGTCCAAAAATGTGACCATTTTCACAGCCCGGTGGTTTTGGGTCACTTTTTGAGAATAAAAATGCCGGCATGTTATCAAAAATCACACACAGGAGCGGCATTATGCTGGCTTTGTTTGGTTCAGTGTAAAAAAGCGAAGCCTACATAATGAGGGGTCTTCTTTATGGCAATATTGTGGGATCTCTGTTTAAAAGGGGCAACTGACTCTTGGTGGCAAGTGGAGACTTTGTTTGTGCTATACATCTCACCTCTTGTTTGGCATTGAACCTGTTTTGTTTTGTTTTGTTTTTCTGGTCAGAAGAAGGCAAGAAACGATCCACATCGGAACACCAGACTCTGGGAAATTAAATATATTTCAAGAAAGTAGGGAGGCAATAAATGCAAGTGTTTGTCCCTCACATGTTCCCTCCTTTCCCTGCCTCGTCTTTTAGCTTCCCCTCCTTCATTATGGCAATAAGCATTAGGCAAGCTCCACTTCCCTCATTTGACAACTTGTGAATTGTGTTCATTTAGAAGTTATTTCAACTAAAGCCCTTGGGTGGGTGGTCTCGATCCTTAGTTTTGCATCCCACATTCTTTTGTTCTGAAAAGAAGGTGGTGAAAAATAATGGAAAAATGGTGAAATCATTTGTGGAAGCGGCCAATCACTGTTAGAAGTCTGAACTGTTTAACACCACATATGAGTGGGACCCCCCCCTGCTCCTAGAGTGGGGTGAAGACTGACTCACACACACAGTCCCACACATGCAAACGTGGCATGTGAAGGACGTGTGAGTGTGCTTGAGTGACATTCCCAAGTCGACTTAATTGAAATTACATAAGCACTCGGTAGAGCAATGTCAAAGGGTGTATGGCAAGTTATTTATACAGTATAGCGCCGAATCACAACAGACATTATCTCAGGGCACTTTTCACATAGAGCAGGTCTAGACTGTACTTAATTTACAGAGACCCAACATTCCCCCATGACCAAGCACTTGCAATGACAGCGGCAAGGAAAAACTCCCCTTCAAATTCTCCCCTATGACAGGTTGTTTCAGTTGCCTAAACCTACCCAAACCTAAGCCATATAGGTGGCAGATCAGAACACGCATACATGAATCATTTTTGTAACAAGCATATGGATGTTTTTGGAAGGCAATGATGAACAATCTAGTATTTTGTCGTTTAGATATACTGTATGAGGACTTGTGAGGACACCTCCAGTGCCTCCCCCCTCTTTCTCTATCCCTCTAGCTCACACTTGACATGCTTCTTGTTATATGGTATCACGTAAAAATAAAGCAGAAAACAAATCATTTGAATGTTTCACATGATTTTTTTTTTTCTCAAGACTGCAGTCCTCCTTGGCCTGGTTAAACAGTCTGTAACCTGTAATGTCGAGGGCTGGATTATGTGGAAGCTTACTTTGGCATAAGAGAGGCTTATTTTTAGTCAGCATAAACGGATGAATCATAGGCCCCCAAAAATCAGCTTTAAAGCCTTTTTTCTATGAGGCTATCATGAGGGGAAAGCACTAAACAGGGCTGGTTTAACTTCATATAATGATAAGGCAGTAGATGAAAGCCTTTTAAAATGATTTTGAAATGCCTTTGATCCTCTTTTATCCTTATATAATACTGACATCTGAGCACTTTGTGCATAATGCAGGGAAAATGTATGGAAAATGTGGAAGGGCATGGTAGACAGGTGGAAAACAAAAAGGCACTGAACACTGTTGGTCAAAGGATGAAGAGATTTATTACTGTGTGTCATTTTTTATTCACAGACAAATTGGGTTGATTGGTTACTCAGAAAGAAAAGTGTGTGTGGGTCCTACATGACCCGCCTGGACTTGTACCCGCTCACAAGGCTTTGTACATAAATGTAGAACTTCTTTCACGTGGTAATGACCAAAATAATTTGACAAACTTTGACCGGGGGATGTGCAAGAAATAACTCCCAAAGCTTTCGGTAAGCAGAAAAGTTTTCTGGAGGAAACCCAGGTCACGTAAGAAAGTTGGCTTTGGGTTTGAGTTTTTAGCAGAAAAGCGCTGAATGTGCATGTGGACACAAAGGCTACAGTGTGGGGTGACACTCGCACATGAGCACACGAACACACAGAAGCATGTACACGCACACACTCGGCTGACCGCTATACTGTGTACTGTAAAGTCAGAGGAACAAGGGAGAAGAAACCAGAGACATAAACCCCCAACAGCAGGTGCTGAATAATGTAGTCCAGAAAGGCACACACACATAAACACACATACCTGCCTACACCTGGTTTTTGGGGGTCTAGGGGGCATGAAGCTGGCATAAGGCCCGCTGTGCCTGTCAGAACCAATAAGAGCATTCAGCTGAGGACTGGCATTTACAGCTGATTTGTCAGATCGGCTGGCCCATGGGGTTCGTCCAATAATAAGCCTCCACCTGTGGTGATGGATCACCTGTGACACAGCTGGCCACACGGGGAGAGACATGGCCACTGGCATGCTTTGAGACAAGACAGGACCAGACACAGAAAGGAAGGAAGAGAGAGGTAGAGAGGAAAGAAAGGAGAGCAGGAGGAGGCGAGTGTGCACTGTGTGTGTGTGTGTGTGTGTGTGTGAGTGTGTGTGTGTGTTGTACCATACACAGTTCTAAAACAGTGGAAGAAAACGGCAACGACCCGTGTCTGGGGAATATTTGGATTTACAGTAAACAGCAGATTTGGAAGAAAGTACAGTTCTGTTTTTGTTGCAGAAGGAACACTATGTTTTGAAAATTAAGTTAATTGTTTGAATTTATATTAAATTTGGACTGTTAATATAAACATAATTAAGATAGAGGAAATCTAGATGCATTAAATGAAGGATTTTGACAGCATTGATACATGACACTACTGTATGTGCGGTATTTTCTTTTTCTCAATTAATTATTGAGTGTTTACTCACCTGTCATTAAATACAAAACATTAGAAACAGACAGCTTTTCACTGTAGATTCGCTCTTTAAAGTACGTGAACATAGTGATGACTGCTCAGTTCCTGGCTGTAGCAAACTCAAGAGACAAGGCATTAACAGACAGGGAGAGAGACAGCAGTATGCGGGATGTGTGCATGAATGAAGAGGAAGAAAGGAAGGAAAAGGAGATGGAGGACTGTTGAGCATTATAGTGCCGGCCTATCTAGATAAATGGACTCCGGACAGATCAAGCATAGCATACTGTCTGTAGGACAGATGTAAGTGTCCAGCTTTAAGTATGATTCACTCTGCATGATGATATTTGCCGTCTCACGCATGTCTTGGCGGAGCAGATGCACTCCTATTTCAGTTAATACAGCTGACGCACACAGGCTGCAAATCTGCTCGTGTTCTAGTTGTGCTTACACTCACAGGGGCTGAAAGACAAATTGCATTATGGGAAATGTAGGATCCAGCGTTTTGGGAGTGTGGCTCATACGGCTAGAAGTGAAGATACTTCAACCTCTGCTGCTTCAATTTTTTAAAAATATTTTTTAATCAGTTACTTGCAAGCCTTCTAACTTTAAGGAAGTGCAAAATCACAGAAATACATTTAGCCTTTTAGGTTGTCAATAGTTGCTTTGCACAGCTTGTATGAATCTCTTCATTAGTTTTATTTATTTATTTATTTATTTTCAAAATTAGCACAGTGCCAGAGCAGAAAAAGATTTCTTGTAGTTGCCTCTCTCCTCTGAATGTCAGAGTACTTTCTGGCCTTGGGACAGGAAATGACCTAATCAGGAAGTCTGTTTTCTCCCTCTCAGATCCCCCTGTCAAACTTAACTCAGCTATCTGTCACTCACACACGGTAAGCAATATACTGGATGTCCAGGCAGACATAGCTGTACACACAGACATATGCGCCCCTGTACACAAACATCTACACACACGTTCACACTCAGAAACCTACTCACAAGCAAACACTCAGCCCAGAGCCTTCACTTAGCTCAGTGCCTTGTCAGTCCTTCAGCGTCTTATTTTAAGTTGCAGTCATCAATAATGGATGTGCTGAGGGGAATAATTGATGGGACACACAGCTTCCTCTAATGCTGCTTAGTTTGACGGATGAAGGGACAGCAGGAACTCTTTGGTAAAATTGTCTTTCACCCGCCCACACACACTCATATACACCCACACTTAGTTTGATGGATGGATGAACAGCAGGAACTCTGTGGTTGGATCTTTTTCAGCACTTTTACAGCAGTTATTATCTACATAATTTAGAGTAATATTAATAAACTATCGGTCAGAAACCCAATAATGAGCTGCAGTCCTCATTCTATGTATGTCAGGAGTGAATGTATGTTTTGAGCCCGGAGCGACTGAATTTCCTCATTATGGATTTTAGAATTGACAGGGCTAAAGAGGTTTAGCACAGAACTGTGATTGCAGGTCACCCAGGCAGACGGCATAATTACCATTGTTGGACAGTCGCGTATTTGCATATCATACCATGTCCATTGAAAGAACGGTTTCTGATTGGCTGACAGGTGTCTGTTAAACATGTGTGTCGGGACACCTTAAACATAGCTATTTTTAAGACTTAAACCGTTAAAAATCAGGACACAATGTCGGTTTAACTTTAGGTAACCACAGCAACAGTACTAATGTTTATTAGTCATTGGTGAAACCAGCTTTACCCTGAGTTAAATTGGCCACAGTGAAACTTTCTCCAGTGTTTTCTTTAAGTGGCCACTGTATAATCATGATAATGCACTCCAAGGTGTTCTGTTATAGAAAATATCTGACTTGGCTTCCGTCTCGGTGAAACACAGCTTGATCTCCACGTTATCCATGGCCTTCATTTATAAGGGCACCTTTTTGTGCATTATTGCTTACTAAATTGTCACTTTTGTCGTCACATGGCACGGCTGTGGAAATGTGCTGTATCACGCCTGTCTTCCCCAAGCCACAAGCAGCCACAGAGACAGATGGCTGAAGTACAGCGAGTGATGTGTTTATTTACGAGAGAGGAAAAAAGATGGAGTTGGGAATAACCTTAGGGTGGGTGCGGCCAACACATGGAACAAAACAAATTGAACCAGGAAGGTAACAAATAGAAGTAACAAAACAAAAACAACAGCAACAAAAAACAAAACAAAATTAAAAAAATACAAATTCCACTAATTTACCTCCCTCACTAAAATAAACGAGATAAGATTAACCAAAACTGGCAGCACATCCCTACAAACAGATAACACCATCAGCATGGCAAGTGAAGATCTTAGAAATGACAGTACAAACGATGGCAAGTGTGACTGGTGGGAGGAGGGGGAGACAAGCTTCTGCTTCATACAGATTCAGTGCCATCGCTTCTCCTTATATGGTCAGGTCAAGTTCAATTTATTTATAGAGCACATTTAACAAGATTAGATCAAAACCTAGTATATGGCTGGACTGTGTATGGTCAACGTGCGAAATTGTGGCCAATTTGTTACAGGGATAGTCAGTGGTAGTGTCTATAATGTGAATTCCTGGATATTTAATGTTCATTGGCAATTTTCTGTAGTGGTCCCAGTAATATTTGTTGTTAAAGTGTACTGAAGTAGCATATCACATGACATGGTTAAGCTACGTTTTAGTCAAAAAAAAGGGTATAAATGCAGTTGCAAGAACAATACTTTCCACTCATATCTTGGGATGTTTGATTTGAAATAGAACTTTGATTATCTGTTAACCCCCTGTTTTCATTCAACCAAATTACAATTGAAGAATTAAAACAAAACAAAATAAATATACATAAATTGCAATAGACAAAATTGACAATTTTAATATGCTATAAAAATAGGGGGACTCAAAAGCAATTCTATAAAGGTGGGTCTTAGCTGGGATTTAAAAGTGGTGATAGATGGGGAAGATCTGACGGTGAGGGGCAAGCTGTTCCACAGTCTGGGAGCAGCGATGGAAAAAGCTTGGTCACCTTTTGATTTTAACGGGCAACAAAGCAGTTGCCTTCTAGTTCTGAACTTATTTCCAAACACCTGTCATAAGTTAAACCCACTGCGTCACTGACTGAAGGAGCAAACAGATCATAGTTAGAACACACGGCATGACAGCAAGCAAATGCACTTTATTTTCTTGGCCGCATTCAAGCTTTTAAATGTGGTCTCAGTGTGTCTGCTCTATAGCAGATATGTTATTGTAATCCCTCAAAGGGACATGCCCTATTGATGACCCAGGCACCCACTTGCACCATGCATCTTTTGTGTGTGTGTGTGTGTGTGTGTGTGTGTGTGTTGAGACCAGAGAAACTAAAACAGCTCTCTCAGCATGGAAAAGTCTGCTCTTGCCTTTGGAGATGTTGCTGTCATTTTATGTGTAGCGACATCTACTTGCTACTGCAAGGCTATTTCAAAACTGTGAAGAGGACACAGGAGAGTGTAAGGGAATGTAAGGCCAAAATATAAGTGTTTGCTGAAGTGTGTTTGCGTGTCTGTCCATGCATGTGTGTTTGCCTACATGCATCTCTTAGGGTATTTTTCCCCCTCTCCTGTTTTAAAATCTAGTGGCCCCTGAAGCCAAAAACCAAACATTATCCAACATGTCACACAGCAAAAGAGATATCATCTGACTTTTTCCAAGAAGAGGAACCCATTCAGTCTTTCCCCAAGCACTAGTTTGGTACAGAATAGTTTATTTAAAAAAAAAAAAACATGGTATTCTTATATTTTTTATGTTAAATTACAATTCACAAGCTCTACATTAAATAATAAAGCAGCAACATGGTTTCTCACTTTTATTTGTGTATTTATTTGTAATGTTCAAGTGTACATTGATTGATTGTGTGTACACACATTTTATTTGTGCGTGTTAAAGCAGTGTGTTTTTTCTATGGTCAAAGTTGTGGTAGATTTGGCTGACTGCTCAGGAGCAAATCTGTTGGAAAAACAGTGATGCCATCTGGCAAGTTGCATACACATCATTTGAACAGTGTCGCATTTGTGGTGAATGACTTGTAAACAGACCTTTCTATGTACACATATGTACAGACATAGGAGTATGTACATGACTGAGCGTGGGTGTGTGTGTGTGTGGGTGTGTGTGTGTGTGTGTGTGTGTGTGTGTGTGTGTGTGTGTGTGTAGGGCTGCGTTTGCGCAGGCCTGGTTTTAATGCAAATGCTCTCTTTTGTGCATTCACTTGTGCATGACTGTGACGGTGTGCATGTATCTGTTCAACAGTTGCCTGGTATTGATTTACATACACAAGCATCACATGTACATGTACATGCTTGTGCACATACACAAGCGTGTGTATGTTGCTTGTATGCCGCTTGTGTGCATAGACTGTATATGTAAGTCTCTAAGCGCCTGTCAAGGACTCATCACAGTCAGCGGCAGTGGAGTGCTCACTTTGTTAAGACACTCAGGTGAGATGAACCGTCACCAGAGAAACCACTGCAATGAGTTAACTCCTCAAAATATACATGATGCATTTATATAAAAAAAATATTGCATCAAAGATAAATTGTAGCTACTGCTCTCGCTATTTTTTAGAGAATATGAAATGATTATCAATCCTTAAGTTGCAGTAAAAGACCACTCTTTTCCTTATATCTTGCTTCACCCAGTGATGAATTAAAGGGTTGGAGACAGTCGGATCTGAAGAACAGCTACAATATAGTTTAATGTTTTAATATCAATATTTAATTCCCAAAGTTATAACCATAACTGTGCACGACCTGTGTTAAAACCTTCCATCTAGACTGTCTAATGACAAACAAAGAGAGATCATGACTGTTATTCAGAATGATGATCCACATTTTACTGAGTCAACCATCCACCATACAAAAGTTATTCCTCCATTACTTCCCGACATATCATCCTCTTTTTTTTTTCTAGATCCAATATTTCAAATATGCTCCTGTAGTGCTGTGTGTTCATTCACATATGTCTACATTTTCTTGGAAAGTTTCAAGTCCTTTTTATACCCTGTCTACAGCACATCTGGGTACTGTCAAGCTAAGATTTTGCTGATATTTGAATAACATTTTACTACAACCCATAATTCTAGTGTCTTTGCTTTAATGTTAGCTGGATTTATTTTAAAAGACACATGTAAAAGGGAGCCTGACCTGTCAAAGGCTCACGTCTTAATAAACTCACAACTCTCTCTGTCCCGCTCTAACCTACTGGCAGCACTTAAGTGCCAACAACACTTAAGTAACCACTTTATCCATTAATGTTATCCTGCAACCTTTCCACTGTGCTTCTTCTAAATAGTCTTTCCCTGGCGATTCCTTTAAATAACCAGTGAGTAAGTCCGAGATGCTATGTTCGAGAAACTCTTGTCTTTTCCTTTGAATAACACATCTGCCGGATTTATTCATTTAGGGATTACAACTGTTCCCAATTATTCTCCCATGCTGCCATGTCTGCCTTTAAAAATAGAGAGGGTTTTTGGTTATGCTAGGATTAGTCTGGATGAGGCCATTGGGCTGCTGCTTCAAGACAGGAGAAGGATAGGACCATCTGGGCACACACACACACATAATATCTTACATAGATATGCAAGCACAGGCATGGATATTGAACCTGACTGACATATATATGCACACAAACCCCATTACTCATGAATGGCAGGAGATGGTTAACCTTTATTCTCCATTTTTAGCATATTTTCCCGATATGACAAAATACCTCATCCCATGTGGCACTCGAGATGTATAGTTCAAACATCTCTGGGACTCATTTATCAATATTTCAGCAGGTATGCTGACATTGAAATGCTAGCCAAAATACCATTTGAAATACATGGAGCGCATTGGTGCCAAATGGCTGTAATTACTCCCTGCTGTCTAATTTGCATTTAAAATGTTTTGGGTGACATATATTGACCGTTCTCTATGTACAAATGATTCAGTTATACAAATGAGGCCTGTTGTCAGTGTAAAGCTCTCCAGAGATCTGAGCATTCTGACAGGTTATCGCAAGGCTCAAAGAGTATATTCCTCATGGGCCTTAAGTCATTATTATAATGTCACACACGCTCGTGTACGTACACTTTGATCACTGGAAATAGACTTGTTATTAGGTGTAGGGCCAGATGTTACATGACTAAGATGGTTTACATAATGAGGAATATAGTATCATCATTGTAGTGTGTGTGCGTGTGTGCGGTGGTGTGTGTGTGTGTGTGTTTGTGTTTAGCCATATGGGCTGTAATTAGTGAAGTAAACTCTGGTCAGAAGAAAGGAAGAAATTGGACTTTCTGTTTGTGCGTGTGTGCAGATTCTGTGCGGATCATGTGGGTCATGCTTCTGGACAAAAATATTGCATATTGGGAGAAAATGCATATTTTTTTGTGTGTGTGCATGTTTTGTTATATATATATATATATATATAATCAGCCAAATAAAGTGTGGGTTGCAGACATGCATATTCACGTCAAGCTGTTTAGGTTTCTGCAAAAGAAGTACAATTCAATAGCTGGAAGAAAAAGAAACTAAGAGAACAGCATAATGAAATTATTATTAGAAATGGAAAGCAGTATCTTTGAATACATAATGGGGACTGACCACATTAAAGTAATAAAGCTAAAAAATTCTCTCTCTTTCTTTCCCCCAACCAGACTGTACTAAGGATTGAGAAATAAGCTATGGATTAACCAGCCAAATAGTAATTAAAACTGAGACATGTGAAAACATTAGTTTTCACCACATCCTGTCTTCCATGTCACAGATTTCCATGAGTCAAAAATCCTAATGCGATGGAAGATGAATAAACACCATTATAAACACTCCCAAACAAGAAGGAGAAAAAGATCATTTGCTTCTTTCAGTGGAGAAAGATGTGATGTGATACGATGTCGTGACGTGATCACAGTATCACAAAGTACATCAAAATGTTCAACAGACATGTGGACATTGTTCTGTAATGTATGTGGAAAACACGCCTGAATGGTCAGATGCATGTGCAATATCCTTGATATGCAGTATGATATGAACTGTGTATACTGCGCAAGAGGATGTAATGAAGAACATTGTTGTCAGTGCGCATTTGAGGGGATTTGCACTTTAAATGACCTCCAAAATCATTCAGGATCGTGCATCATGCGAACTTGCTCTGAAGCATTCTTAGGGGTAAGTAGTAGTACTCAGATTACCCTTTTGTTCTAACCACTGACTGAACCAGGTCAGTTTTAAAAAATTTGTATAATGAGGTTCTATTTAGTGTTTTTGCGATGTCACAAAAGTGGCTACAACAAAAATGCAATGAACGTGAAGAGGATCACAACCGGAATATAATAAAAATTACAGTTATGTATCATTTAGATGTCGTCTACCCACCTAAATTACTTCTGCATCCGTGGCTTGTATGTAGAACACGAAGAGTCCCTCATTTTTAGTCATCTTATCTTGCCATTTGAGTTTTTGTCAGGACGTTATATCATTTCAGTCGCTCACACATGCAGGCACTCAAACATAATCATGTGTTTGTAATGCGCTCTGACCAATGCGTCGACCATGCCGAGCCGACTGTGAGCTGCGGGCACTTTGAACAAGGCATGACCAACCCACCGGCTAATGAGAAAACTAACATGTTGCCCAATGTATGTTTATCCAGTAAACTCTAGAGGCAGGAGGGGGGAAAAAGGGGACATGCATTAGCACACACTCAGATGTACACATGCAGGATTAAACTGTCTATGTGACAGAGGGATCAAGCAGGGTAGGACTACCTCTGTTATATTTTCTTCGTTTAAACTCTTTTCATTTTGCATGGTATTTATCTCCTAGGTCCAGATTACATGCTTCTACAGTGTAATGGTAGCTGTTATAAAGAAAGCACAAGAAACACTCAACTTCAAAGTTGAAAGGAAGAGCTAAGCCTATAAAGAATTTGTTAGAATAAAAAGAGAGGGAGAGAATGAATGTTGTTTAGCACTCCCAGAAGTGGGCTCTTGTGTATCGCACCTCTTCAGAGAGTTGACTGTACAGATGTACACATGGTAGAAATCCCACCCTTCACTATATGCTCGCTGAACCACTGCTGCACTTTCGATCACCCCCAAGTGGATTTGTCTGGAAATAGTTGTAGTGCAGCATATAAACTTCACAAGGTCTGCAAAGGAGCTGGTGAACAGATTTTGCTTGTTTGCATATTTTTTATTAATATGCTTATTTGGTTTTTTTAGCGTGTTACCTCAAAAGGAGAAGCTGACAGTAGAGTTAAGAGGGTGGTGCTGGGATAAGTAACAGATTTTTACAATCAATTATTATGCTTTTCCTGCAAAGTTTAACTGAGACCTGCAATTTGTGACACAAATCACAATCAAGCCACAGCAAAAAAACAACACAGCATTGACTGTGACAGTATAAACACTCTTAACACACAGCTTAGAAATAATGGAAGCTCACTTGGATGCATTATAAAAGCTAAACACGTCAGTCCATAAAGTCAGTGACACAGCTCCAAGGGGTTATTGCTGGGATTCTTCAACAGGTAGTAATTTCAAGTCAATTTTTATTTATATTCTGTAGCCCAATATCGCAAATCACAGATTTACCTCAGCAGGCTTTACAATCCGCACAGCATAGAATATCCTTTATCCTTAGACCCTCCATTCCAGTTCATAGGAAAAACTGGTATTAGTTTAAATCTTTACATGTTAGTGGCATACATTAGTATTAAAAAACATTAATGATAACATGAGGGGGGGTAGAGATGTATAGATTGCTCAGTTTCTGAAGAGATGGATGACAATGGTCTTTTTCTCTGGGTTCTCTAGCCAACTCATTAATTTAATTGAGCAATTAAGCCTGAAGGTAGCATGTTAACTGTGTGTTCTTTTATTACTTGTTCTGCAAGCATGTGTTTGTGTTCGTTCACACATTTGAGTAAATTTGTGAGAAATCCTGTGAATGTGGATTCTGGCATATTGAATGTTTCCTTTCTTCCTTACTCCTTCTCATTTTCTCAAGCAAAGCCTTGTACTTTTGACTGGCTGATGCGGTGACATCAGAGTCTTTTTCAACATTTAACAGTCCAATAAAGGAAAAATCCAAAAAAAAGGAGACATTTCAGAAAAGAAAGTGGAGCGCAGTTTAATATAATTGTATCAAAGTGGAAAAAGAATGGACAGAAACTGGAGACATTTGAAGAAGCCTTAAGGGACCGACTGCACTACAAGACATTTCCGGCCTGCTCTCTGTTATTGAGCCCTGAAATCTTATTTTCTAACAACTGATGGGGTTCTAATACAGTTAATCTGTTTCTTGAATCAACTGTCATTTCCTGCCTCACTCTAGTTTGAATACTTGCCAAAGAATAAGTAAAATCAGAATCAGCAGGATCGTACCATTGTCAGATTCATTTTCCTGCTTTAAGGAAAGTATCAGTCCTCAATGTATTTGAGCCTGAAGCTGATTTTGTTTGAAATGGAGTTGGCGATTTAAGGAAAATACATTTTGACCAAATTTATTCCAGAGTCTGTTCCCTTTTGACTAGCACTGGTACGAGAAAACCTGTTGAAATGATGATGAGTTGGCAGAGTTGTCAAGAGGCACCAGGGGAACGCACTGTGGTGGGCACTGGAGAGACAAACCTCAGATAAATATTATATGATGGCTTAAATAATAGATAGGGAAGCAGAAGAAACACACGACCCTGCAGGGACGTACAGACACACACACACACACACACACACACACACACACACGACTTTGCACATGCACACAGGGATATGATTGTTTAGTTAAAATAACTGGCATAAGAAGATGAGGAAACATGTTCCATCTCAGTCTGTTGATTCATAGGTGCGATAGAGAAACTGAAAGAATTAATTAACAATTAGGGAGTCACACCTCATTCAGAAAGACACCTAAACATACACACACACACACGAAGCACAGACTAGCATATTATTCAAATTTCAGTTTTGCTCATAAGAGGATTAAAGTTTCTACTTATGCACTGTAAGACAGAGACTGACCTCCACTTGCCACAAGGAAAACATGACACCTTTTTTCAATAAATATTCATTTTTATGGATCAAACACCATAAACAGACTATTGTTTTCTACGGGGTTAAAGCCCTGAGCATACAAATCAATGTGGTGCCCTATAAATAATTCAATAATGAATTGTTTTTCATTTCTTTCTTTCTTGTTTTCTGTCTTTTTTTCTTCTTGCTGTCTGTCTTGCTACAGACTCTCTCTCTTCCACTCTCCTTCCTTTTCCTCTCTTATACTGTATCTGTGTCCAAGTGGAACTGTTTAGCATAGAGCCATTGCTTCTCAGGGGAGAGCTGAGCAGACCACATTATTACTGTGCAGCATCTGTTCTAGCATGGACATCGGTGAGATGTACATGGGCGCTTGCTGCAGCAACTTAAAAACCACACTGTATAGTATAGAGGGAAGAACACCCAGGGAAAATACTGTAGAGTGAATCAAAAGTTGCATCTCGATACATGTGTGACCTTTGTGGTTTCTTGCCACTGGAGGCAACCACATTTGCTCTGACTGATAATATAGTCTCTTTTACTTTTCACTCTTTTATTGACATGACTTGGCAATGTTAGTCTATCTGTCTGTGGGTCAGTTGGTCCGCCACATTGGTCCAGACTGAAATATCTCAACAACTACTTGACGGATCACCATAAAATTCAAGAAAATATTTACCACTTTATATGCCATTATCTTCCAAAAATATTTTAATTTGACTAGCTAACAGATCCTGTCAAGTTTGTCAAAAGTCATCAATGTCTTAATACACACTAACAATACATTTTCCTTCTCAGGAGAATAATGTGTACCTTTGTTTTCATACATTGCACTTCCTGGATAACCTCACAATGGAGTCAAAGAGCCAGAGTAATTCATCATCCACCAAATCAGTCAGTTAATCACTCAGGCAGACAATCCAATCAGAATCACTCAGGTATAAGAAAAAGTGTCTAAAACAGTATTTTATTTGCAACAGTCTGGTTGCCAATAAAGTCCCTAAACAGGCATCTTCTGTACATCTGTTGTAAAGCAGATAGACAGAGTCAGCTCCATGTTGGTCTCTTAACCTGTTCTTTATGGGCCTGCATTTCATGCTGACAATGATCAAGTGCAGTGACTGGTAAAAAAGTGCTTGCACTGAGCTCGGGGAGATTAGCGTAGAGGGGGAGTGTTGATACTCCCACATTTTTCACAATCAAACCACGGATTGTGAAAAATGATTTTTCCTGTCCACTCCCCATCGCTGAAATCTTTCAGCAGGATGCTCCATGTGGCAGCTTGATCCAAAAGCAGTAATTCCATATGCCATGTCTTTAATAATTTTAATATTTAGACTAATAATATGACAGTCCGGCCTGGATAATCTAAAGGAGTACTTCAGTGACTGAACAGGATAATTATAAGAAGCCATCACTTTCTTCAATTATGAAAAAACTAGGTTACTGTACTCTCCTCACTGAAACATTATCAAACATTCATTGCACCTTGGTGGGGCGCTCGCTGCTTTTAAAGAACATAAAAGGAGCTGAATCAAATAGATATAATTAATTCCAGTCCCAATACAGCAAGTGATTTATATTAGTTTGAATATACTTCTGATTTAACTGCATCCGCTTCACCTGTGGTAGCACCTGCAGTCATGGCATTACCCTGCCTGTCTTACTGTGTGATCATACTGTCAACAAAAGTTTTTTATCTATCACACCTGACTAGCAGACCGTGTTTCATTAAATAGTATAAATATTCTTTTTAAAAAAATTTAATTGTCTGTTCCCTCATGTCAGGGAGCTTTAGACGGAGTCGAGGCTATGTGACATGACTGTAGGTGGGTCATCTCAAACACTTCCAATGTTCCTACAACTTCCATTACACACGTGTTTGTAAAACGTAATCACTGATTGTCCAGCAAGCTGTTCTGAATTGTTGAGTTATTTCATCAGTACATCATGACAGGGCATTGAAATGGCATTAAGTGCTAACCTGATGCACCTGTGTGCCTGCTGTTGGAAAATCCTGGCATGGCTGACTGGGCTGCGCAGCCAAACAAGCATTAATCTGGGTTAAGGTGGTGCAGGAGGTGCTTGGATTTTTGTGTAAAACCTGCATGCTCTGGTGTGTGTGTGTGTGTGTGTGTGTGTGTGTGTGTGTGTGTGTGTGTGTGTGTGTGTGTGTGTGTGTGTGTGTGTGTGTGTGTGTGTGTGTGTGTGTGTGTGTGTGTGTGTGTGTGTGTGTGTGTGTGTGTGTGTGTGTGTGTGTGTGTGTGTGTGTGTGTATGGTGTGCCTGTCTGGGCTTATTCATCTTAATTTTTTCCACCTTAGTTTCTGTGTGTATATGGCAGTGTGTGCATAAGACTGTGTGTAAAAGTTGCTGTGCTCAAGCTTATGACTCACTGGCTGGCAGTGTGCAAAGTGCCTCGCAGAGAGTAACAAACAGGAAACATTGGGAGAGACAGGTAGTGGAGTGGGTAGATACAGGTTGTGAACTGTGCTTTCAGACGATCTGGTATTAGGATGAGTCAACCTGTCTGTGCTTTAAGGAGGACTCTGGTTCCGCTTGTGTTCAGTCTAAATATAGGATTGTACGCTGCTTTGTGCTTGTTAGTTTCATTTAGCTTCACATCTGCATTACTCCAGGCTGAAAATAGACACGCACTCATTGACTCACACGTTTTATACAATGAGAGGACCGGGATCAAGGGTGTACTCATTAAGGGTCTCAGAAGGGCACTTGAAGTTAAACTAGGACTAAAGGTGCTCTTTGAAAATTGAGAGGTAGCTATGAAACTACATCTGTTCACGTTCAGTGAAGAGTAGAAGATCAGAATGAATCGTAATGTTACAACACAAACTATAACTGAAATTAAGACTTGATTCTTAATGATAACACAATGGACAGTTCATACTGTGGGTCCAAGCCAGTTTGAAACAGTTGTGCATCTCTGAGAATCTGCCCCTATTTGGAAATATCCTAATAGGTAACAGATTGCAACAGGATATACGTGTGCTTCCCCTCAAAACATGACCCACTTTTCTCTAAATACTGTTGAGCTCTACATTTTCACTTATTTGCCAAACTTTTTTCTGTCTAAACTGTGGATTTTAGCACTAAGTTTAAAGGAATGAAGTAAATGTTTTCTACATTACTTTTCTGCCTGTGAATCAGCTCGCCTACACTCTCAGCAGGTCTCTGCTCTTTTGAGGGGAGCGGTTGCATGATGCCAAAGACTTAAGAATGAACTTTTGAACAGGCTTCCTTTTTTTATCGAGGTGTATTCCCAACAGTGATGAACCTGGAATACCCTCGTGAACTCACAGCCTTTTGACAGCTGCACAAAGTGTCACGACACCTTGTTCGTCACAAATCTATATCTGATTGGGCAGCTAGAACTAAGACATTTAATTCCTGTAAGTGTGGATGATATCAAATTTAATTACAGAGGTAACCATATTTTTAATAGATTTAGTCTGATCCTTATACAGCTGTAACCAATTAATTAGAAATGCAATATACATGCATACAATTAATTTGCATGCACTCTAGCATCCTGAGTGTAATGCTACCGTGACCGCAGTGATTCTGTGTAGTCAGGCTATGATTTAGAGGCAGCAATCATTCCATTATTCTGTGGGTTATATATTCATTTCTGTCATCCCACAGACTACATAAGTAACTTTTTTACATTAAGTATTTGGCAGAAATGTATCCACCCTTCACATATATTTGCTCCATTTACCAAATTGGTTCACCCGACACTACATGAAAGCGCACCGCTGTGGTGTGTTGGTGTTAGCACCTCCCTAGATGTATGAATTATTTAAGAGACTAGATAAGTAAAGTTTGTGCCTCACAACAGTGAATATCTGGCCCGGCAAAACCAAGTCTGGATAATATCCACAACAGAACTTGGAATCTTCAAAGTCATTGTTAATAATACAATATGGTGTGGAGAAAGATCAGTGACAGGAGGCATGAAAACACTATACACAGATTTCAGTCATGTGAAAACAAAAGCTAATTTCGGATGATACGTGGACAAATTACCTCATAAAAATCAGTAAAATCAAATTTCAAATCTCAAACAGCATTTCGGTAGCTCACATTTGGTTTTTAACACTGCTGATACAAACACTGGGTTGTGTCTGTGTCCATGAGGTAGCATATGTACCATACATCTGTCTTTCCAGACCAAAGAGTAAATAAGAGACTGAATATAAGAGAGTGAAAACAGTGTTTACTCAAGAAAATACTGAGCCTTTTGTCTCGTAAAGGTTTTAGTTGAGCGTTTTTTGCATTGCACAGCCGCACAGGCAGAGCAACATTAACAAGACATCCACAGTTAAATATATGGATGTTTACGCAGATATGTGCACATGTAAAGTACATACTCTTTGAACTGACAGTAGTGAGGAAGCAGCAGAGAGTTTATTTACTGTGATGAAGATTTTCTTTGACATCTTAATGCGGTGTCATGAAGCAAAACAAAAACAAATGCAAGTCGTTGCACTTGTTTACTCATCTTGTTGCATAAGGGCTCATTTAATTTGATCCCATCTTATACAGATTTCCATGTTCACTCATCTTTTCAGTCGCAGACTCTTTGTGCATTTAGAAAGTAATTGCCATCAGATTGGTATCTACTAAGTTGCAGTGTTTTTTTCTACAATATATAATTGTGACCAATCATGTGTTTTGTTTTGTTTTTTTTAATCAATCAAATGCACAATTTTTGATTGGGATGTAAACATTATAATTGGGTATTAGGTGTTGATGCATGTCAAAGTGAAAAGCTCTATTCAAAGCAACTGATTTCACCCTGCAGTTTCAGTCAAATATGAATTTCTCAGATTGGCATTGAGGTGTTAGTTTTTTGTCCCTTCCTCATAAATGTACCTGCCTGATGACACGTCTGTGTGGTAGAAAAAATATACAAATCCTTGATTTTTGCTCAAGAAGAAATACTCTCATACTATCACATTCTGGGAAAATAAACCATATTAATTTGCTGTTTTTTTTTTTTTTTAATTCAAGCAAGGATACTGAAGTGTTAATAGTTTAAAACAACAGGTACATTGTGCACTAAAGGGTCTGCGCTCTGGACTATACTGAGTTTGGTAATTAATGACAACTGCTGGATGTTTACAGCAGCCTTTCCCAATCCCTATCAGAATTATCATTACAGGAAAAGCACAGGTGTAACTTATAACACTTACAATGGCCCTCTTCCATTTAAGTGTTCCTGTAAGCCATGCCAGTAAGCCAGCATGCAGAGTAACCAGGGTCCTGGAGTTGGAGCACATTATTATTTTATTAGTTACACCTGTGCTTTTCTTGCTAAAACAAGTCAAATGTCTGCTGTGAAAAGGGCTTAAAGTGTGTAGACTCTTCTAAGTTTGTCCTTTGCATCTTTTTTTCCCCCCAGCTTGTAAGACAATATCTCAGTATTAATATTAATTGACATTGTGTCTTTTGCATATGTTTATAACAAAGAGGTGATAATGATGAGTGTGTCTTAGATAAATTCTCAGTTTCCTCTATTGTAGCTGCCAGCAGCCTCAAGTTCCTATACAAGAGCAATAAGTGGTATGTATAGAATAATATGTATAGACATCTTTGAATCCCCTACGCCAGTGCTGCGTTTTCATATTACATTCCCAATTTCATACCTATTATTATGTACCTGACATAACCATAGTATCCTGCTATGCAGAGAAGATTGATTTGGTTTCTCTTTTATGTATTTTACAGTTTTTTTTATTGGGTTATGGATTTAGGTACACTGGTTATGGACATCTAGTGTGGCCAGTACAGATGGCGTCCACATCACGCAGAGCATTTTGGTTAAAACTGTCTGGATTTGATGTGGGTGCTGCTTGTCATGTGTCCAGTCTATGAAATCTGACAAATCCAAAGCACTTAAATACAAGTACCTTAAATAATGCACTTATAATTGTTGATTCTCTGTAACACTTGACTATACTGTAAGTCAAGAGAAACTACGTAATGAGCTATATTCTTTTTGTCTCCTGCCCTGCACTGATCCACTTCTTCTCAGCAGACAATACACGTAATCCAAACACCTGGCAACTGTGATCATAAATCTGGCAGCCACCTCACCGAAACTGTCTTGGCAAACAGACTCCGAAATCAAATGAGAATTAGAACATTTCTTGCAGCGTTTTAATCTACAGTAAGCGATGCTCTACTATCAGTTAGGTCTGGAGCAGTGGGAAGGAGGAGGAGGAATCAAGAGGGGGAGTGGGAGTAAATACTAAAATAGTCATTTATTTTAATTTGTCTGCTTACTGGCTCCAAGATACAGCTAAATAGACTGTAGTATATTATGTATGGTGTTGAAAAGAGAGTGTAAATGTTACTTCAGGGAATATGATTGAGCTTTGTGGGCATGGATCCACATATGTGTGCAAAGCCGTGCGGGTGTGCGTGAGCACGTTTGCACGTGTTGCTCGTGGGCCTCGACGTCCTTGTTTCCCCCTTTCCCTTCCTCCTCTTTACCACATTGTCTGCAGGCTCTCTCTCTCTCTCTGTCTCTCGCTGTCTTACACACAAACCTCCTGCAACGCTGTGAAAGCAGCATCTGTCTCCTCAATTTATCAATATGAGCGGTAAATGTGGATCACCTCCACTAAAAAAAAAAAAAAAAAAAAGCTGGGCTTAAAAGTCTAGCACTAGCCACTCCTGTGTTTCAGAGTCAAGTGGTGCATGTGTGTTTGTGTGTGTCTAAGGATATGAGATGTCTAAATAGTGTATCAACAGCTATTTTCCACAGCTGAGCCAGGAGAAGCCTTTGAAAGCCAGGGCTAGGTCATATTGTTTATCACCAGGCTTTTCCCATGGTTTTTCAAAAGCTTAGGTACCAACATAGCACCAGGCAGGGTGCTTTAGATACTTAAATAGCACATCAGCGTCCTTTGGGAGCAAACATAAGACTATTAGAGCCGATTTAGAATCCCTATGCAAGGGATAGCAAAGTTTCTGAGAAGCGGAACACAAAGGGATTTGGATATTGTCCTTGTGCATGACAATGTGTCTCCATGTGAGTTGTCCTTGAAGTGGTCTGATTATGATAGTTATGTAGCTTTGCAAACAATAGAAAAGACAACCCTTGACAGTACAACTTAGAAAGTAATACTGATGAATCAGGCAAAGTCAGCCAACAGTCAGATCATTTTAAAGTTGCTATACGGTTACATAAGTGTTGTTTTTTTTTTTTATGAAAAATGGTCTTATTTCTCAATGGGTTGTTTAACAGAGATATAAGGAAGAGGAGAACATACTTTTAAGATTAATCCTCTTTTGTCTCACGTATTTGCTCTTCTCCTCTAGGCTGACAGTTTAGATTTAAGAAAATGGAAAAAAAAAACACACATTTTGTGATTAAACTAAATTTCTTTTCTCAATCTTTCCTGCTCTCTCATTCTCTACCTCCAGCAAGATTCTGCAGACTCTGGCAGAGACAGATACATAAATCATCTCAGGAGGCTCGTTGCCCAGAGAAACAGACTGGGAGCACAGGAAGGATTATATACAACTCAGTGGTATAGCCTCTGGCTCTCTGATAGGCTGGCATAGCAACCACAAGTTAGTGTTAACAAGTAGTTTTGGTGTGAGCAGTCCAAGTAATTTTGCCTTATGTGTGCTTTGATTGGTTGGGTAGGCTTGCATCAGCATTAGGCCAGGATAAGGTTACGTAGGAGTCCTGACAGATAACAGTTCTCAAACTGTGTGCTAGCAAAGAAACTGCAGGGAGAAACTTGGCAGGCACAGCAGCATACGTGGCAAAGAGCTGGGATGAGTATGCAATTTATGAATAATTAGATAAAAAGTATTACACAAATTATTGAATTTGTGACAGATAGTAATATCTCAAAGCCACAGGGAGGAGGTAATTGACAAATTTGATTTCATAATTCATATACTGCACCAATTTTTATGAGTCAAAAGAGCTTTATACAGAGAGAAAACCCCACCTGGAGTTAATCAACTATAAATCACAGAGCAAAATTATGATATGTGCATTGACAAAAACCAGGAGTGGATGTAACAAATTACATGTATTTTTGTTACTATACTATATATATTTTGTACTTACTACTTACTTTTACATTTCAAGTATTCAGTTGTAAGAGCAAGTCAAAAAGTCATGATAAATGTGTGAAAATGGAACAAAAGAAATGTGCCGAATAAGCAGCTTTACCAGAGAGGAAGCTGCTGGTGTTACTGCAGCCGCAGGAGGAGAGAGCTCGATGTCCATCAAGGAGCCACTTGGCAGTCAGCTGACATTCTGCAAAAGACACAGTTTCTAAATGTATACGTTCACCGGTGGAGTTCTGGGGGGGGTGTGTGGGGTGCAGTTACACCTGGCCTGGAGCTAGCAGTTTGTGAACAGTGCAAAAATGGCATTATGGGTAATGGTTGAGTTTAGTATTATTGTACCTTGGCATAGGTAGAAAAAAAGGGGGGGGGGGGGGGGGGGGGGGGGGGCTGCATCTACCTTAATTAATTACTGATTTAATAAACCACCCAACAAGCTTGCTGAGTGAACCATACAACTTCTATCTTTGGGGGGTGCGCAAGGTCTGGCTGCTGATTTTGACAATCCCTGTCGCAGTGGTGACTGCTCATTCAGCTGAAAATGCACAGTGGGACAAGAGAGATTGAGTGGCATGCTTAAATTATGCATTATAAATGACTGAGCGGGGAAGTATAACCTAGAGCATCTTGTGGAGGACTTGACGGTGCAGACAGGACAGGTGAGTACAACAGCAAAACTCACTGACGGTTGCAACTCACTCTCCAGAGTAGAACATCATCCAACCACTTAATGTGTGTTGAACCCACCGCGGTGTCCGTAGCCCTTTTTCTTTATTGTTGCTCGTTTTGGTTTAACTGTCTTGAGATTTGTTCTCTTTTCTCGGTTAGAGCAAGGCTATACTGAGGGCGACAGTTGTTTATTTGTAATTGAAAATCAGTTGTGCACACAGGCTACAAAGCGGCGGTGACAACATAAATGAGAAAAGAATGTTAAAGAAGAAAACCGATCAACAAGAATGAAGCACAGACCAGCTGTAAACATATAAAACTGAAACAGAAAACATTTATACATGCACGATTTTATCAACACACAAACAAAAGGCAAACTGTACATACAAAAATCCACAGGTAATACCTCACACTGTGAACCTGGTATTCATCATAGTTACCTACTCTGTTTGCACTGAATATATTGTAGCTAAACAATAACTACTGTAGGAAGGGTAAGCAACGATGGAGGAAAAAAAAGGGCTGAAAAAAGACAGTGTCACATGTTAAACCAAGAGGAACTCGAAATGAAACCATGTTTTTGCATATACAGTACATTCTTACTTAGAATCGTGTCACAATCAAATATGCCATGAAATATTAAATGACGTAACCAGCAAAACACACATTTGTACTCTTTGACCCATCATGTGACCTAATTTCATGTCTCTATCTTATACAATCATGACTAAAATCTAGGATCTCCAAAACATAACCAACCATTTTTCAAAATATGTAAAACCAGGCATTTTTTTTTTGGAATGGCTCGTCAAACACTTGAAAATATGTTCAGAAATAATGACATATAACAGATATTTGGTCCTAACCTGCTTGGCTGCTGGTGTTGGATGGCCTCTGTCGTGGCCTCTCTCACACAAATAACTGTCACTTTCCCAGCACTCACTATCCCTGACATACTGAAGATTATGGAGTAGTCAAGCATTAAATTGAGCTAACATAACAACTTGTTTTCTATATAGTACATACCGATGCTCATACACACCCGTTGGAATGACATGTTGCTCCGGTCAGCAATATGTTTGTTCATGTGTGCGCCTTTGTGTGTGTGGGCGGGGGGCGGGGGGGGTTTCAGTACAAGTAAATCCAATAAAATGGATATAGCAACACCTAACAGAGAAACTACAAGAAAATGCTCTAATAACTAAAGGAAAGAAGACAAGAAAAACTAGTTTATTGGTCACAAGAGCGAGCATCTTTAACACCGTACCTGCAGCAACAACTTCACCTTCCTCTTTTACCCATTGATTGTCTTTTCATCCTCCTGGCTCCTTTTTTTGGTATTCTAGTCAAATTTCTTTGGATATTTTACTTTTGGAACAGGAAATTAGATTGGAACATTTTTTTTTTTTAAATCCCATAAATCCTCATATTCCACCTTATACCAAATCATTCAGCTCATCCCTTTTGTGTCTTCTCTCATCCCTATGACAACGCTGTCCTCCCTACTTCTTTTTCCACACACATAATGACACTTGCATGCACATGCTGAAGGATATGAAAATGAATGATTGAAGAGGTTGCAGCGACACGACGGAAGGAAGCTGGGAGCAGGGAACAGACAGATGGAGAGATGGGCGGGGCAGTGATGTTAAAGGGAAATCATAAACGTGGGTGACCATGAATCCTTCAGTCTTACAGTCCATCCTTCAGCCTACTCGGGGAAATGGAAGTAAATGAAAAAAGTGGCAAAGAGATGGATGGATGGATAGATTAATGTGTAAATGGGTGGATAGATAGGCAGACGAGTAGATGAATAGATAAGTGAAGAGATAAATGGATGGATGGTTTGGATATTTAGGATTCACAAGTCATTACAGCTGCACATACCTTCAGAGGGAATGAAAAAACAGTTTGAGGAATGACTGGAGGAGAAATGGAGAAAAGGAGGGATGGAGTGAGGTATTTAATGAATGCACTGCATGCAGTGATATATTGATGAGTATATGAAGGGATGGATGCATGTATGAATCTTGGTTAAATGTAATGAGACCACTCGTGTCTTCCACAGTTATGTTCGTTTCTTGTGGTTTCTCTTTTTTTATGCATTTTGGTTATTGCAATAACTGAGAACCCTCTCCAGCCATTTCTAACTTAAAGCTGGTCACCTTTTTTGCTGTTTCTTGAAATTGCCTGTGTCTTTTAATCTTTTGTTTTATTTCTTCTCTGTTAGCTGTTATAGAGTGACCCACCCACAGTCTTTATCCTCTTTATTTCTTTTCCCTGTAAGAGAGTGACTGACCCATAGAAACCTACAGACATTTTTCGCTCCATTCTGCTCCATTTGACCCAATCATCATTAGCCTTTCTTTACTTAGCTAGCACAATTATATAAATCGACCGCCTTGTTTCCACAAATTTGCCCATCATACTGTGGCCGAGTGAGTTGTGAAATTGCTAAGAGAGCCAAGACACAATGGATCAATTATCCCGTATGTAAAGGATCACATCAGCTTACCCTCGCTTTGACACGTGTCTTGTGATAATAGGATCCCAAGCTTAAGCCATCTTTTCAGACATATGTTTCTTTCAATTGATCTATGCTGGCCTTTTCTGGTTACCAGTTTCCATTAAATCCCATTACAATTGTAATGGGATTTCTGTCAATACTAATGATTTTCCTGTGTATACAAATATACAATAGTATTCATAGAATAAGAAAACGCATATAGTACATATAGATATATTTGCACCATATTTACATGTTAACCTACCAAATGATTATTTTTAATGGACTCTTGCGAAGGTCACCTCATGTATCATTTGCATTTGCTACATTTACTTTTCTGTATTTTTGCTATGTAACTGAAATGTACCCACATGAAGATTGACGACTGATTGACTGAATTTAAACAAAATACAGTATGACCGGCGATATTTCAGGTTAATATTTCAGTGAAAATTAAAAGGTTAATTCTGATAACAAAGTAACTGTTAACTTGCCACATTGCCAGAATCTGGATTAAATGACCAATTAAAAGCACCCTAGTTGTGGCAGAGGACCTTTGGACTCAACCTGAGCCTCCATCACCTGTTACCATGGCAATCTGCAGGGAGAGAGAGAGAGAGAGAGAGGACAAAAAAAAAGAGATGCATATATAGAGAGAAACAGACTGACAGACTAAAATGGGATAAATAGACTGAAAAGGTGGGATAGAAAAACAGAGACTATGTGTCTGTGAGGGAGCTCTGCATTGAGACAGTGACAGACAGAGACTGACTGAGAGAGACGAAGCAAATCAGTGTTTAGTGACTGTGCTGCGCTCATCAAGGATTCAGCCCTGCACCTCACACAATGATAAGGTTTAGATTGCAGTATTCGATCCGTCAGATACAGTACACTCCATGCTATACTCTTTGCGCCCCTTCAGATTATAAGTACATTGGTTCCCATTTTAGAATAGAATATGGGCTCCTCTGTTGGCTGAACTGTGTGTGTCTAAAGCACAATGGAGCGACTCTGTCGATATTCCATTACGCTGTATAATGTTAGGGCTCCAGAGGACTGAGAGAGAGTGAAAGCGGGAGAGGTAGAGAGAGAAATAAGAGGAAGAACAAGAAAAACTCCTGTAATCCTTATGGTATTCTACTCACAGAGCTGTGTTACGCAGTACAATATCAGCAAATGGGATTTGATAGGCATATTATGGATGATTTGTCTTGCTAATATTCACTCTAGAATAGAACGATCCCTGATTGTTTCACATCTTATATCTGCATAACTTTATTTGGGAATATCTATGTAATGCTTCTCTCAATTCTGCCCTTCTTCTACGTCTTCTCTTCCAGCTCTGTGCTTTCACGAAATGTCCACGGCTTTCTGTGTAATGGTTTGAGAGAAGCTTGGCTGTTTCGTATTATGGCTCCGTGACCCGCTCTCTCGCCCAGTCAGACACTTACTTCTCTGATTCAGTGGCTGGATTTTTCTGCTTCAGGAGCCTCCTTTTGTTTTCCTGCAATGATAAAGGAAAGTCCAAGTATCGCGTGTTTGTACGTGTGTAGTCTTCCACGAGCATGCATGTGCAATCAAGGAAATGCTTTGGTGGAGTGTGTTAAGATGACAGGAAGAGAGGGAATGATAGAAGAAAGTGAAAATCTGTGGTGTGTGCGTGTACTCACTGGTTATTGGTGGATTGTAACTGTTTCTACAAGATATATGATCAGCACGTTTGGAGTGGAAATAAAAATGAAGAGAGAGTTTTGAAAATGGTGTTTGGGGGAAGCTGATCAGTCATTTTGTATGGTTCATGATGATTATCATCGTTCAGCTGCCAAACTAGCGTACACACACACACACACACACACACACACACACCCACCCCAATGGCAAATGAGAGCATTCTGTCTTTCTTTTTGTTCTGTGTCACCGTCTACTTTCTTTCCCTCCCCTTGAACCCTCCTGCTTACAGTCCTCCTCCCACACCAGCAGGTTGTTTATAATTTTCTAGCATGGTAAGCAGTGGTCACATTAGCATGAAATTGACTTGTTTAAATAGCCATAAAGCATTCATGGTTGCGGTGATGGCACTGTTGCCTCTCATGTGCTTTCCCTTTCATTACATGATATATCATCATTTATGCCGTGTGTGTGTGTGTGTGTGCGTGCGTACACCAGTGTGGATGCACAGTATTGTACACTGTTTTCCTGTTGTATTGCTAGTGTATGTGCAGTTATGTATTTCTGTGTGTGTTTGTGTGTGGAAGCAGGGAAGTGGTGATTGTAGTCATTCAGACAACCTACTCACAAATCATCCTCTTCTTTTTCTGCTACTTCATTCCGTTACTCAGTCTATGAACATATACATCAATCTCCACTTTTTAATTAGCTTTGTTAAACTATTTTATTCTTGTCGCTGCTTGTGGGAGAAGGGATTATTTTCTGTGTGAGCTCCCAGTGGAGTGAAGCAGAGAGAAGGGGGGGGAAAGAGATGGATCCGCAATAATAATCTGCAAGAGTAGACCCCAGAGAGCCAAAGCAGGGATTGGGAGAGATGATCCCTCAAGGATGAGGGCAGAGAAATACTGCACAGGCCATCAAACTTGTTTCCTCTCACTTGTTCTTGAGAGAAAATTGACTTCTGTCTCAGTCAACCATTAATACGGTTACAATGACTGACTCCAGCGCTAGGCAGCAGGGCCACATACTGTACATATGCGTTCTCCTTCCACATGTGGACACAAAGATACTCGTAAATATCACTGGTTCAATTGTGCAGTTCAAATGAATATTTCTTGTGTCGGCGTGTTTTCCTTCTGGCTTCTGCCAGTTGGGTGAATTATGAATGAGGTGAATGGTCTGCTACAACTCACTTTATGTCCAAGGGTACCAACTAAACATCTCTGTCACACTTAGAGAGATGCAGGCATTCATACTCTCTCTCATGTCTGCACACAGAGCTGCACGCACACTTCAGCAAATTACCTACAACCCTCTTAGTATGAATAATTTTTGTCTTGTCTAAATTCCTAAATGTAATTTCCCATGCCCCGGAGGCCTGTACTTTGTTTTTAACAGTTTTAATTGTGAAGCACTTTGTGACCTTGCGCTGTGAAAGGTGCTATACTAAATAAACTTTACTTACTTTTGTTCTCTTTAAAAGAGAGCACCGGGTCACTGCAAGAGCTGGTGCTGAATGATTTAGCCATTAATTTGTTTTTATGTCTGCTGAAGGCTTACAAAAAATAAAAGTATTTACCAAAACCATGATGGCTTACGCACTATTTGCATGGGATAAGGTAATGTGGAGTAATCTATTGTAAGCTTTATATATTAATTGTAGGATATTATTATATTATTACTATTGGCCAACTTCACCATCATGTGGGCATAAGAAGATACCAGCAAATCTTCATAGATGCTTTGAGGGTCAGCAATTGTGTCAGGTTTAGGTCCAGTGTAGTTTGTGTGCATCACATATATACATGTGTAGCCTATCAATAATTTATTCCAATTACTGTTTGTTATGGGAAGGATGCTACGTGTGACATGTGCAACCTTTTCCTGTAGCAGCTCATAAATACAGCAGGCGCTCCCTTCTCTGTAAACTGGGAGACAGATTCTAGAGAACTCTGATCCCATTAAAACTGGTCATTAACATTACAGATGTCCTGTCACAGCAGTTGCTTTACAGACATTAGTCATATTCGCACTGGACTAAAATTACCTGCAGGGGTTCATGTAATTTAGGAATTTTGCCTAATGTCTGGGTTTCATGTGGCATATTAGCCAATAGATGTCTGCGATTAAGCCAAATTTACAGAGTTACTAATTTGATTTTTTTTGAATGGGTGATGATGATGATGAACTTCCTGAGTTTGCACTAACAATTCTATCAAGGTTTATATTCTAATTACCACCACAGCTTCCAAAGTTTTCAACCCAAAAGAACAAAACAACATATGGAAAAAAAAAGGAATAAAAACAGCAATTGTTTTGATTAAAATACAACCTAAAAATAATATATGGACATGCCAATTTACACAGGAATATTGATGACCAGTTTTTCCCAAGATATTGGGAATTTGAGCACACAGACACACATACACGCACACTCACCTGGAGGCTAACCCGTATAACCATTAGCAGCACAATCGTAGCAATTTGTGGAAAATGGCTTTGCTCAAGGGTATATTGGCAGTCATTTAAGGTTGGTGGGCACACCTTGCTTCTTAAAAATGGAACAAAAAGTTGCGTTAATGACAAAAGGAGCGAGGGGAGGAAAGAGAAAGATGGAGGCCCTGTTATAATGGTTGTAATGGGGCCGGCGATTCATGCAGGCCACGCTATTGAGATGGAGATGAGAGCGAGAGAGAGAATGGAGAGAATGTGGAAGAGAGATGGAGAATATGAGATTGGAGCGTGAAGTCTGCTGTTACTGTGTGTGTGTGTGTGTGTGTGATGGAGTCAAAGTGTGAGTGAGTGAAAGTATTTTTCAGAAACAGAACACTGGTGCATTTAGCTACTTTTCTGACCCCCTATCATGCACTGTTTGAAGTGTAATTCGGCTCTCTGAAGGAGGGAGGGAGGGAAGGACAGAAGGAGGAAATGAAGGATGGAAAGAATGAAGGAGGGCAGAAAACAGCTCAGTGTGAAGTGTTAGGCTCACTGGTGAAGGAAGGGGGGGGGGCGAGAGAAGGGTGCAAGAAGGCAAAGGGGGAAGTAAGGTGGTAAAAGAGGAGTGATAAGCAGGAGGTGCAGAAGAGGACACAGCAAGTGGGAACAAGTGGAGGAGAAGAGGCCAGCTGAGTGTGAACATGAACAAAGGACAAGAGAGGGTGGTAGAGAAAGCGGTGGATCATGCTAAGCACAGACAGAAAAGTCAGCTGAACTCACACCCAGTGTGAATGAGCCTCGAAGCAAGAGAGGATATAGAAAATTGCTGGAGAGGAGAGCTAAGATGAGTGTGGAGACAGGATGGAGAAGAAAGGAGAGGTGATGGGCAGGGCAGGAGTGCATGTTGAGCTGAGAGAGAAGGACAACCTTTCTTTTGTCGTCTGTTTGGGAGGGTATGGAGCGTGAATGGTTCAGGGTGAAAGTGATGAGAGAAATGAGGAAATCTGCAACGAGGAAAGAAGGGAGCGACGTAGGAGCGATGGAAATGAGGGAAGGCGGGAGGAAAGCCAGGGAGGAAAGAACACAGGCTGATCGACCACATCTGGTTTTAGAGGGAGGGGGCAGAAGGGAGGAGATGCTGAGATGTGAACGACTGACTTGAATTCACATGGTGGTCGGAGACGACGGAGATGTAGGCCGCTCAGTGTGAACGTGACAAATAAATGGGTAGTAAAGGGAGACTCTGAGAGACAAAGGGGTAAAAAGGTGGAAGCAATGAAAGAGGTTGGATGCAAGAAGAGAAAGAATAAGTCAAAGGGGAAGGTAAGGGATTGAAATGGCAGCAAAATAAGTGTCTTTTTTTTCATGTTTTTCATGTTGTTGCTTCTAGGAGAGCATGCCTGAGCACCGTACGTCAAAGCCTGACTGCTTGGTGCTGTGAGCCTAACTCCCAGAGTCAGCTCTGGGCAGGCCCTGGTGTTCCTATTCTTGCCAAGATGGCCCATCTCCCCCGTTAGGCTTTTCTACAGGCTTAAAAAAAATCCTTCTTTGTCTGGCTGCTCTTCTGGGAGCAGTTTTTCAGTAGGAGATCCTACCAGGAGCTAATGCTCCAGACAACACAGATCCCAGGGTCATTGGAGCACTCAAACCTCTCAACTCCAATATAGGAGGATATCTCAGGAAGGAGAGGCTCCTCTAGCAGGTTACTCCCGCTGTTATGGGAGGGGGGTTAAGGAAGAGGAACATGTTGGAGACAGACCTGGAAGAGAGACAGCATTTCCTGAGAGAGAGGTGAGAGAAGGAAGTGAAGAAGGGAGGGAAGAAGTGTGGTAGCTGAGCCGGAGAAAGGGAAAGGCCTGAAGCAAAATAAGCCGTGAGGAGGAATAGTAGCAGGACAGGAGTGCTCCCTTGTGAGATCAGAGTGAGAGCTGCCAATGTGTGTGTATGCCTGGAGGGAGTTAGGGGAAGCCAAAGAGAGGGTAAAGACAGGCAGGAGAGGGGGGGGGGATGCAGAACAAGTAGAGGAAGGAGCAGAGTTCAGTGAACTAGAGAGGGAAACAGGGCACTGTGCGGTGTGAGTGAGAGGAAAAGACAGCACGGCAGTCAGTGTGGTACAAGTGGGACGGAAAGGAGGCAGAGTCAAACTGTGTGTGTGTTTGCACCTCTGTTTCCCCCAAGAAATGTTTCCTGGCAGTGTTGTGAGGCATCTTAAACAGCATTTAGACCATATGGCACTAAGACTCTCCAGGGCAAGCACTACAAGTGATCCTAGGTTTGAGAGGCATCCGATTTGGGCACAGAATACTTTCCCCTCCAATATAATGAACATTGGCATGCCTCGTCCACCATGAATAAAAAAATATTTCTCATATTCATGCTGCATTCATGCAGTGTAACTACCATAATAAGGGGTTATAATGTCAGTCGAACATACAGTATATGTGAAATATTTATTTGTCTACATATTCGTATGTGTGTACATACAGCTGCTTGCATGTCATTGCGTGCCTTTGTGGGTGGTTGTGTATGTGTAGACACTTAAGTCTCCGGTGAAACCTTGTCAGTCCTTGAGATGTTAACACTGTTAATGTGTTTACTATTTCCTATTTTCTTTGTAGCTGACTAATTGTCCCAAGGACTCGTAGACAACACGTAAACACGCCATAAAATGAGGCTACTTTGTCACCCGAGATAAAAGCAAGCTCCACCTGTTTCAAAACTGAAAATGTTGCTCTCATCAGTATTGTTAACATGAACATTTCTGTCCCAAAGCTAATATCATACTGATGTGTACTCTGCCTCCGTTCCACTCAAAAAATAATGTTTTGGAATGTTTGTCTGGGATGTTCATGTGCGAGTTTGAGTTTAATATTATAGTAGTGTTTACCAGACCCAAACCACAGAATGATCACTAATCACCAAGAAATTATGCAGTAGAACTCTGCTAATATGAATCCCTGGTGGTGGTGAGTCCAGTTGAACCAGCAAAATGTTCTGATGACTACTAAAAACCGGGGAAAGCATTACTTAAAATGTCGAGCACACGTGCAAACATATTTTAAAATGTGCTAATTTCTACTAATCAGCATTATTGTGTTTAATTGCACAGTCGTGTAAGGAAAGGCATATTAATGTGCTTTTCTTTTACCATGTGGACTACTCCAGACTACTGAACTGACTAGCCTACCAAATATACAGTATGTGAGTATAGAGTAAGGCCTGTAAAGGTAGACAAGTGTGTTGTGGATTCATTTAAGCTACCTTCAATGGGGCACAACAGCAAATTATCACTTAGCGCACAAACAAGCACGAAAACGTTGCTTTTTCTCCATCTGTGCTCTGTGTGAACCTGAAATATTGAAAGTTATAATTTGATCAGTTTGTGTATAGTTTAGCTATTTTTATTTGACGTGTTTTTGAGTTGAGGAAACTTCTTTTGCTGTCTGAAGAAGTCAAAACTCCACTCAACTTATTTAAATCTTCTTTTATAATGTGTTGTATTATGACCCTGAAGAGAGGCAGCGAGCCAAAATGCTTTGGTCTAACAATAACAATTTATGTACTACACGTGTTGCTGGAGTTTTGAGAGTTTTCTCCCATTCTCCATGCAGCCTTTTGAAGTAGGTGAAGTTGTGCGAGAAATCCCCGCTCTGTTTCTTTTCTTTTCTTCTCCGGCTGTGTGTTTGTGAGTGTCACTGGGGAGACTGCAAATGTTCCATTCAATCTCAGAAATCAGTCCCCCAAAAATTGCTTACCCCCGTGTGTCAGGACGCTTGAGTATTATGAATGCTTTAAAAAAAAAAAAAAAAAAAAACATACCTGACTCCACCTGAACATGAACTGTGAGATCCCATTGTTCTCTCTTTGCACTTTCAGTCCAAAGTATCTGAGAAGAAGAAGAAAAAAAAAAGATTACTGACCATTAAATGCGGGCTTTTACAGTAACAAGGGTTGTTGCAGGGCACATACTATAAATGTGTTCTCCGTCCTAACCCGAGGTCTCCCAATAACCTGTACATGTTATCGTAATGTAAGAGCGAGAATTAGAGAAAAAGAGAACACATTTCTGTTTTTACGTCTCTCCCACTGAATGACTCCCTGCGGCTGTTCATGGTAGATAGGCCTACTCATTACCTGTTTTCTTGGCTTGGCTTCTTTTTGCAGAGAAAGATTTCCTCTATACCATTTGAGGCGTCAATGAAGATAGACAGCAGGATGGATACGTTTAATAAAAAAAAAAAAGCAAGGAAATAATCCCGAGTAAAAGAAAGTGAAAGGTATTAGGAGAAATAAGATGTAGACAGTGTTTTTGTTTGTTGAGATGATTATGAGGGAGGCTAAATTCATTAAGGAGGAGACGGCTCTATTGGGCACTATCTTCTTTTTCTCTGCTCCTTAATGGCCTTGTCGTTCTCTCCTGCCTTTTCTTCTTAATTGCTCTCTTTCTCTTCCCCTTTTCGTCTGTGATCTGTACTGGTTCTGGATCTTAAGAAATCAAAACCATTATGCATCAAAAAAACATGAAATTCTCTTAATGATGTTAATCATACCTTGAGAATATTCCCACAGAGAGTTTTAAGAAAAGGGTGCAAGATCATTATGGAATCATTGCCAAGTCCGATGTGTGTAAAATCCCAATCATTTTGATGACACACACACATTGCATGCTTGGATGCTGTGATTAGAAGAATGCATGCATGACAACTTATAGAGTTATAATGATGCTCACAGCGATATAAAAGTAATTATGATTATGTGTTATCATAATTAAAATGCTACTGATGAAAGTGAGGCATGGATACATCCAAACACAAGTAAACAACACACGCAAGTGAATGTATTCATATGTACACATATGCATAACAAAAATATATGCATACACAAACACACGCACACACGCACACATACGTCCAATCTTGCTGCCTGTGTCTGTGCAGTAATGTGTGTTTTTGTTTTTAAATTAAAGCTCTTTTGATTTCACCGATAAGACGCCCAATCAAGTGAAGAGTTTTCCACCTTGTTGAGATTCAGCTCATGTACTCAACACAAATAGTGAAGAAAGCGAATGTAGAAACATATGGAGTGGAAGGGGAGGCGGATGGCGGTGGACACACGAGAATAGGAGAGAAGGGAACGCCAGAAAGTCTTTAGGAATTCAAACGATGGTACAAGATCTCATAAAATGGAGTGATTTTTTGTGAACAGTTAATAATTTGGGAGCAAAACACAATTTGTCAAGGTGTGGAAAAGGCAAACAGAAAAAAAATAAATTTTCAGAATCAGAATTTGGCTTCTATGCATAATGTGTTGATAGAAATATCTATTGTCTGCTTCTTCCTTCTATAGCACTTTCTCTTCTCCTCGTCCTGCAGCCGTCTATCTTTTAGTACCTGCTATTGTCTAATCAGGAAAATGGCAATTGCAGTGTGTCCTGGAAGTTAAATGTTGACCATTAGCCATCTCTCTGTTATTAAAGACTAAATGAGAGGAATTGCAGTGGCCTTCAAAAGCCCATTCACCCATTATTGACTGTGATTCAAAACATCATTGCAACATCTGGGTAATGAAACTACTCAGGATGTATGTGTTTCCCTGTTCATCTTTGGGTGGCGTGAGTTTGTTTTCATTAGGTGCGCGCGCGCGCGTGCGCGTATGTTCGGATTGCTAAAGAGACTGCTGTCTTAGATACGGTTGGTTGAAAGGTCTCATTGACCTATTACACACCAACACGGAAAGGTCAGAAGGGAACACACACATGAACAATTGCACACATGCTCCCAAACACACAGCATCTCATACACCTGTTTAGCAGTCAGCTGACACTGAAGCCTTTCATCTCTAAAGAGGAGAAAGGAAGGATTGTACCTCTCCATTCATACCAGCCGCGCTTTATATTCTTGCTGCCAGATGTTCTCTTTCTCCTCTCCTCTCCTCTCCTCTGTTTTTGCTCCTTTTTTTTTTTTACTTCACAGCAGGCAAAGAAAAAGGAGTCTGGATTATCTGTGGCTTGTTCCACCAGAAGAGGCAGAAAAGCACAGAGTGGTTTGGAAATGTCTGTTTCTGAGTGGAAGAAGCATAAATCACATTACAGCATTCTGAAAAGAAACAACAGAGGAAATAAGTTTGAGAGAGAGAAGGGGGGAGAAAGGAAATGATTTTTTTTTTTTAAAAAAAGAGGCTGAGGAAAAAGGCAAATATGACTGAGAAGGAAATACAGGGAGATACGGAGACTTCCCTGTAGTCCAATAGCAGAAACAAATTTTTTTTGTATTTATCTTTTTAATATATTTTATTAATTTAAAAAAAACACACACACGCATAAAAAACATCATGACAGCACCTAAACCAAGAATCACAGCCATGTAACAACATACACTACAAGATTAATATCATAACACAAAAGGAGAATTCTTACAGTGTGTGCTGCTGTCTTTTGTCAGAGAAAGAGTGCTTTCTGTATGCCAGTGGCAACCATCACATGAGACGTGGGCACACTCAAATATGCATGTATATGTAATCATACAGTATGTTAGATGCACATACCATACAACAACGCTTTCAGCTGCAGAGCCATGAATGACAGCAGCTACAGAACAAAGGTTTAGTCTGCGTTAAGAGTCATTAGTTTTGCTGATAGTCTGACAATCAACAGCAAAGTATTATTTTTGGTGGTGGTACAATTTTAGTGTGATATTGTCGTAAACAACTAATTATTCTCATTGGGCTCAAACCAGATATAAAATTGGATCCATTTGTGAATTTTCACACGCCTCCCACACACACAGCACAACCACACTCTGTAAAAGCATCGCCATGGACACCACCTGGGCTAATACATGCAGTGAACTTGGACGCATTGATTGACACAAGCTGATTGATTACTCGGGGAAAAAAAAATTAATTCAATTACACACCACTCCCAATTAGAGCAAATGGGAAAACGTGTTTAGAAAAGAGCAATTTACCAAAGGCTGTAATGATGGCTGTGATTTGTGTTCAGCTACACAAGGGAATACAACTCATCGACCTGGATGACGAGTTCAAATTCCTGAGAGAAAAAGTGAGAAAAAGAGAATTGAAGTACAGAGCAGAAGATGGATAGATATTGTCAGTATGGTGTGAATAGGTTTTGCAGCATCATGGTACTTAGGGTACTTCAGGATAATTTTCAACTCTAAAAGCTATTTCCTTTTTGTCTGGCACTTTTTCCATGGCGCAAAACATTTTCCATATTCTAACTTCATAAAGTTGCAGGGAGTATCAGAGTTTCTCAAGTGTCTTATTTGAATTTCTGCTGTGCCATTTTCCTTCTGGGTTCAAGCTGGGTTTCTGCACAAGACTTTGGCTGGTCCACTGCTGTATTTAGGCTATCTCATTGTTTTTCTGAAGCCTTTTTAACATAGAGATAGCGGCATGCTTTGAATTATGCTCCTCCTTGGAACATAAAAACCTCCCTACGCCAAGGTCTACAGGACTAAACATTCTTTCTAAGAATCAACCTGTGTTTGGCTAAAATTACTTCCCCTCTAAAAGTGTTTGTACTGATGATGAGCAGTGGCCAGTGCACTTTGTATTATGGCTGATAATACAGCTTTGGTGCCGTAAGACCACAAAATCATCAGCTTCTGACTCTTTCACAGGCTCCTTTTTTAAACTTAAAGCATGCTGTCATGTCAAAATTGGCTTTCACTTGATAGGTCTGTTATTATGGGCCAGAGTCAGTGTTGAACTGACTGACCATGTACCAACTTGCACCTTTGTCAAAGTGGTCTTTTGACAACTTGTTTTTTTTGGATGCTTAATTTAGTTCAGTTATAAGCTCAAATACGGTTCTGGGTACTTATGTATGTTTTTGCATATCACCTCTCAATTCACTGCCTCCATCTGATTCAAATCTTATTTTTTTTTTACATTTAAATGAGTTTTCTCTTCCACTTAAACTAATAAACATTGTAAATACAAAGATTCTCTTGCTCTTTCCCTGTTTTTTTTTTTGCTCTGTCTCTATCTCTCTCTTCATATATTTCATACTAGGACATGTCATGTGACTTTATATCATTTTCACACATTAGTCACGCTGCCGAGGTGCACACGAACCCGAAAGGCAAGCTATATGCAGTATCATCACTTTTGAGCATTCAAATAAGAAATCATCCATGTGATTTTTATTTATATATTCATTTATTTAGTTACTTATTTCCCTAATGGCTGTCTGCCTAATGTTTGTTTTCGACAAGGGTTGTTCCTCTGAGCCTAATGTCTTTGTTTGTGACTCAAACATATTGTGACACAAGGCAGTATTTTTATGTAAGCCCTTAAAAGCCTAAGTAATCTTTCTGCAATTAAAGAAAAAAACAACAACAAGAGAAAACAAGTGAAAACCATTATTTTCTGACATGGCTAAAAAGCTTTGAATGTCTGAACAAGACATCTGGGATAAAAAGAGTTGATGGAAAAAAAAGGTGTTTGTGTCAAAACCGTACAAAGAAGTCTCAGGGAGGGAAAAATGTGCGCACGCGCACACACACACACACACACACACACACACACACACACACACTCAGCCACGTGCCTCCCAGAATCAGCAGTTTGTTGGGATATGTTGAATTTAGTCCTGTGATAAAATAACATGAGATAAACAACACTGCAAAGTACATTAATTTGATTTATCAGTTAAATTGCATTTCAGTCAGCCAAGTCAGGTGGAGTAGATTAATATTTAAATGCAGTATATGTAGAATTGGTGTTTGGCATCTAGGCTCTGACCTCCACACAAAGAAACATTGATCTCACGCAGCAGGGAGTGGGGAGCAATGATACTAACTCCCCCCCCCTAGGGGAAGATAGATTCAGAGCCTACAGGTGGATGCTGGGGTGGAGGTGGGGCTTTTGAAATGCTATATGAACGGCAGCAGCAGCAGCAGCAAGCAAGCATGTGAGTGGTGTGGCAGCAGGTATGCAGCAAAGTGTTAGCAGAGCACTGATGGCTTAAATATGCCGCCATGATTATAAGGGTGCGTTGGATATGTGTTACAGTGTGGGGAGTATGACATCTAAGTGGAGTGGCAGCTCGAGTTGGGCCGCCTGAACTAACTTGCAGGTGTTGCTTCATTACTTTTTCAGTCGAACTCACCTTCAGAGAGACAGACAGAGGTATTGATGTCCAAACAGTTGATTAAGGATGTGTATATGTTCATTTATGGCTAACTGTGGGAGTAGCTTGTGCAGGCGTGCACAATTCTGCAATGCCTTGGCCTAATAAAAACAGGTCCCCCAAGAGTTTGCATTAGAGCGTGCACCGTGCACCTTGCAAAACCATCTTGTTCTCTGCAGGAAATTTATCCAGTTTCCAATTTTTCCAGCTTGTTTTTGACTCCCCGATTCTTTGATTCATATGTCAGGTTTGTGACAGTATGATTCAAAGCATGTGTCTCCTGCAGTAGGTTTTGGAAATCTAATCATCATCTTTTTGTGTGCCTGGGCGTCTTTCTTCATCATAAATTGTTCCATTGGCTTTGAGGATGCAGGGTTTTGGATTATAGAGAGGTGAAATGAAGGATGCGGTTTTGACAACAAGACATAGCACATGGGCTTGCAGGTGGAATTGCTAGCCTTTCTAGCTTTGGAAGTGTTTGAACCAAGCTTTCCCTGGTTCCTCTAGGAACCAATTTTCATGTGTTGGGTGTTACTTCCCTCCCTCTCTCCCAGCTGTTTGGCTTGTCTGTCATTGACATTTGGACTTTGCATGATTTCACCTTCATCGTTACAAACATTGAGACACTTTGTCAAACACACACCGGCCCCTGGGCGACTGTCGACCTGCACAGACTGAATGGCTGAATCAATCTTTTAGTGGGTAATGATTTAGTTGGTGCCACATAGTCTAACTAAGCGTGCGCTTATGTTATTGTGCTGGGAGCATTTCTTCTACTCGTGATGTTTTGGACAAGGACTGTCTTATTAACTTGAGCTTCCCGCCTTGATGTCTACAACTAAAAGAGAAAACTTGTTTTTCTGCTGTCATATTCAGAAAAACAACACAAGGACTTAAATGTATGTCAACGGTTACAAGCTTAAAACTTTATTCAGACAGGAAACAGAAACTTTTTTTTTTTTAAAGGAATCATAAGGTAAAAAGTTCTTCTTTTGGTCATAACACGTGGCAGTTTAGAAAGTAACTTTTGTGGGAAGAAAACACATACACACAAGGAAAACTTTGGTGAAGTAAAATGGATTGGAACATAAAAACGTTAGCTTTCAGTGACGCCTGAGGAAAAGGACAAAAAATACATAAACACAGCCCCTCTCCCTCTTTCTCTGCTCCATTTTCTTGCCATTTTCATCAGGCACAATGCTTTTTTTTTCCAGATCACATTGGATAGTTGAGCCCGGGGGGAAAATGGAACACATGGCTTTTCATTAATTGGTATTTATCAAATTAACATTTTAAAATTACCCGCAAAACTATTACATTTAAATTTTTGTTTGCCTGCACTTGTTTGCAAATACTGATGTGCATATGTGCAGCTTTGGAAACTAAACCTGTTCAGCTGACCAGCATTCTCAGTGCAAACACAGGTGCACTGAGTCATTGTCATTGCTGGCAGAGTAACACGTACCGATTCAAAATTACATAAACATGTTTTATTTTAATTACATCTGCTACATTAAAACCTGCAAAATGGCTAGATCTTAGGCAGACTTAATGATCAAATCATTGAAAGTTTTTTTAGACAAATTCCACAAGAAATTTTATTGTTTTGCAAGTTAGCTGCTCAGATAACATTTTATTCTAAAATAACTTTCCCACATTATTAAGCATCAGAAACACAGTGGCAGACGTTTCATTGTCTCCTGGCATGTTATTCATCTTTAAAATGGGCGTTATCTGCCCTTAGAAGCATATTTGGGCTGCTTTGTATTAATATGTGGGTTGCTGTATATAAATTATTAGTAAATTTGCATCTTGGAACTGTGGGAACAAAAAAAAAACATTAAATTCCTCTTTGAAGTTGTCCTGGATTCTCCTCTTGGTCGATAAACTGTCAGTACATCATGGTGGGGAGTCCTCAACTTTGAAAGACAATTAGAAGAACTAATTTGATTGATTGGCCATAGTTGGAACACATCCTAAGTCCACCTGCTAATAAGGTATTCTTCCTACTAACAATAGGGTATATTCACTCTCTCCCAACCCCTTTTCCAGATAACACTGTGCTGTGCTGCTCCAGGGCTGTGCTCGCTTCTCTTGGTAAACATTTCAAACACTGCACTTCTTAAACTGGCAGCATTAATTACATTAAATTTGTGCTGCCAAATGACAAATCTCTCTTTTTCTCTTTGTGTTTCTGACTGCCCTCCAACGCAACTGCACACATACATGCAGTGAAATAAATAGACATGCGCCCTTACAAACATGCCAACACACTCAAACGGCACAGAGAGAAAAAAAAACAAAAAACTGTGCTGTCTCACAAACCCCTGTTTGTCTGAGCGGGTGCCAGCATGCCCAAATTGGATCACAGTGTCTTCGATGGGACTAGGTGTACAAGTATCAAAGAGATTGAAGGGCTGACAGCCAGCCAAATTAAAGCATTAAACCTTAGCATCTGTCTGGTTTTTGCACAGAGTGGGGCAGAAAAGGGGAGTGAGTGGGAGAGAGATTATAGAGGAGAGATTTTAGGGAGGGGGACAGACAGGTGGTAGGGAGTGGGATGAGAGCAAAAAGGACAACAGTCAGAGCATGAGATAGAGAGGCGCCCGGAAAAAAATAAAACAGTGACAGAACCAGTGAGTAGGGGTGGGTCTTCTATTCTATTTAGGACACGACCTATACTGGATTTTTGGGCCCGATGCCGATATTACAGAATAAAAAAAAATCCGATATCGATATATTGGCCGATAATCTTGTATATACAGAATATATACGTACATAAATGTACATTTTTTACAATGATCCCTCAAATGTGGTGATATTTTACAGTTTAACAATAAACTTCATTGTATAAAATGACATCAATGCTCTGAAACAGTAAACTTGGGAACACTGAGAATTTAATAATTATAAATTATAAACTATAAATAAAAAAAACACAGAACAAAAAAAACATGTGCGCATATATTAAAGCTGAATTAAGAAAAAAGGATTAAATATACATAAAATGCTGCCTATATAACTTAAAAAAAAAACAAAAAACGGCACGTCGGACAACATATAGATCGATACGATAGGCCAATATTGTCCAATAATATCGGCTGACCGATGTATCAGTCGGGCTCTAATTCTATTCTATTCTAAGAGAGCCAATCATAATGTCTCCTGGTATATTTATAAGTACAGTACGCACAGTCACAGCACGTACATGTCCACCCTCCACATTTAATATTTGGAACATGACAAAGTAATTTGTTTTGATTTATCAAGTTAAAGTGCTGGAGGCAAGGACAAAAGGATAATCATCCATCTATCATAATGTGAATAATATGCATGACATGTACTGTACAAGGCTGTTGTTTTTAAATTTCAGGCTTCAAAAATTACAGAATATAATGGTGCTGCTTTAAATAAATAACCTTACATGAACAAGGCGTTATGTTAATGTGTATCCTCTGGACCCCCCCTCTTCATTTTCTTAAAAAGTCAATAGTTCATGTCATGCATTTTAAATGTACTTCTGTGGAAGTGAAGTACCATGAAGTGAACTTTTCAAAATTTAAAATGTTACTTATATCCTAATAAGGTCAATCTCAAAAAAAAAAACTTCATTAAAATGTAATGAAATTTGCCTCCAGTTATACTTGGATGGATGTACTTATATATGTTGCTGTCTTATTTTGTATTACCCACACATGTGAGGTTCCCAGCAGTTTATTCAATAGACCAAAATTAAGCAGTTAAGAAATACTCGCCTAAAGGCTTTCAGACAGCGAGTGGTTACTAATGTGTCTGTCGCCCAGCGACGTTGATGTTCTGTATTTTGAATCGACGGCAGCAGGGCGCAACACTGCCGCCCCAGCTACAGGCAGCTGCCTTCAATCCTGCACTGATAAGTAATAGCCTGTACCATATACCACAGGCTGCCGCTATTCACCTTGTCTAATCTAATCTAATCTAATCTAATCACAGAGCTAAAAAAAACAGGTTGTGGCTTAAAATAGAGGAGATGGTTAGCAACAAAATGTATATGACACGATTAATATAGTGAAGTATTGCTAACTAATATCACAAAATGTTGGCCCAGACCTGATAATCAAACTTTGAAGCAGACCGTTTCTCTTCATTGATATGGTTATTATGCCCATACTGCGATCCATAGTGGCAACGTGGAAAAAGTTTGTACCATCAGCTCAGACGGCAGCAGCAGCAAATAGCTGCGTGCATGCACGAGAGAGTGGCAGCTGCCCTCCCTCTCCTCGCTGCTGCCGCTCAGCTGCCAACATGTTTACACTGAAAACGACGAAGGTGGCGAGAGCACTTCAAGAGAGGAAGACAGAAAAAGTAACACGGAATAAATTATATTCTTTGCTTTAGGAGGATATGCAAACTGTATACAGAATTAACATATGCTCTAAAAACTGTCGACAAATTTGTTCCAATGGAGATGATCACTGGCTCCATTAGAGACCTGAATGTAGCTGAATGAATTTAAACCACAGTGTTGGAAAATGTGAGGTCAGTCCATTTTCCCCGTAGGAATAAACAAACCAATATCACTCTCAGAAATGTACCTTTTCATTTGCAAAAATTCCCAGGCATGATATTTACATATATTATACATTCAGATTATATATTGTAATTCAGATGCCGTTGTTCATTGCCACAAAGTCCATTTGGACTTTACTTAGTCTGATGATGTAGATTAGGTCCCCTGCTAATGTTTGATGTGTACTAGTCAAGCTATGGTTATGCCCTTGAGACAGAGAGATACAGTTGGAAATGTGTTGCTGCACAGCAAGAGTCGCATGCAAGCACTGAGCATTTCGTTATGGATGGAGTAAACTTCCTTGCCGTTGTCACCAAGTGCTTGCTCATGGGGGAATGTTTGGTCTCTGTAAATTAAAGAGTACAGTCTAGACCTGCTCTGTGTGAAAAGTGCCCGGAGATAACTTCTGTTGTGATTTGGCGCTATATAAATAAAACTTGACTTGACTTGGCTGCTGTTATACACAAAGAGCCAAATCCATAAAAGGATTGTGCGGCTTTTGCAGCTGCTAAACCTGTGCAAATGTGGAAAAAAGATGACGTGTAATTCACAAAGCACCCGCAAAGAGTGAAATACACTGCAAACTGCGCTGCCAAGCAAATAGCGTCATGGTGCACCTGTGCCATTTGCATGTGTGTAAATTAGGTAATATTCATACATTCAGTACCCTTTCTATGCAAATGAGACTCGTTGCAAAACCAGTCTCATTCACATAGACCAGTGCTGCAGTAATCGCCACACGTAATTAGGGTGGAGTTATTAGTGTCTTCAGATAGTTGGTGTTAACTGCGCACACTCACTCCTCACTCGCTCTCTCTGTCTCTCTGTCTCTCACTCTCTCTTCAAATCTTCATGCTTGTGAGGCTTGAATGATATTGAATTGATATTGAATGATATCAAGGGCGAAATCTCAAGTCAGACATTGGGGGGGGGGGGTCAAGTGGGGTATGGAGTGGTAGGCTTATCTCAGACTTTCAGCTACCAAAAAATAAAAATGTCCTGACAGCTCTGATGGAGCTCAGGATTATCCATAAGGGCTGCTTTATTACAAATAATTCCACCATATAAACCTGGAATCTGCGTGTACCAGCTGACCTGTAGATGTGTAGCAGAACACAGAATCCCGGCCGATCCGGTGTTAATGCTGCTGTGTGATGCTGCAGCCAGCTGTGACACACATACAGCTGTGGGCAACAAACGGAACATCAGTGCGAAATCCCGGATACATTCAGTGACACCTGAACAACATATTTTGACATTTGACAGTTCATGATGTTATAGACACGAAATACTGGAGAAGTAAAAGAAGCAAAATACAAGAAAGTTGGTTTGTTATTGTGGAGAGCTCTATGTGTGCGCACCTCTGATAAATAAAGACACGCAATTTGAGGCTTTTGTGCTCTCTGCAGTTTTCATTATGGACCAATATGTGTGCTGAAATGTGGAGGACTTTATGGGCGTGTTTGCGCCGGCATATCAGTAGCGCAAAACCTTTTGTGAATAGGACCTTAACACGAGGCGGATTGCGGGTGCAAATGCTGTGCAATTCATGGTGCTATTAGTGGATGCAATCCATTCTTTGTGGATTTGGCCCAAACTCTGCACAGATGGTGTTGTGTGTGTGTGTGGGTGTGTGGGTGTCTGTGTATGTGCAGTGTAGCTACTTGTATGTGTTTTCTGTTCTTGGTATATAATGTGAATATATATGTTGTTCTGTTCATTTGTGTTCGTAAGAGCCCAGAATATGTCTCTTTGATCTCTATTTAAACGCTGTATTGACTTAAGTTACAGTGACAAGTGTACAGTCTGTTTGCAGAAGATATTAGTGTGACAAATTAGGATGTCTCCTTAGAAGCACAGTTGGTGTCTTTATTGCCTGCTCCACACCCCTCCACCCCTCATATAGTACTGAAACACAACCACGCACACACATACATGTGAGAAAACAGAATACATTTGCATCAGCTAGATTAACAGGCAATCTTGGGTGAAGCAGCATTAGACAAACAGGAGCTGAGCCAGACTTGCCCAAAATCCCCCCTTTTTAGTGCAAAACAGCTGGATGAATTATTCTGTTTGTAATCCATTCTTGATTGAGTCTGTTTTATTTGTACTTCCATTCTTTTTCTTTGATAACCTCTGACTTTGACTTGTTTTTATGCCTCTGCGCTGGTGACAGCCGCAGCCGGAGGCATTACGTTTTGGGGTTATCCGTCCGTCTGTCTGTCCGTCTGTCCCATTCTTGTGAACGCGATATCTCAGGAACGCCTTTAGGGAATTTCTTCAAATTTGGGGAAAAAAATGTCCACTTGGACTCAAGGATGAACTGATTAGTATTTGGTGGTCAAAGGTCAAGGTCACTGTGAGTGACCTCACAAAACACGTTTTGTGAGGTCAAGAATTCATACGCTAATTATGACAAAGTTTCACACAAATGTCTAATAGGATAAAATGATGAAGTGATGACATTTTATATCCAAAAGGTCACTGTAACATCATAATGTTCTGCAAAAACACTTTTCTGGTCATTATTCAACGCCATAACTCAGGAACAGAAGGGCAGATTGTGACCATATTTCACATTTGGTTGGATACTGAGTTGGTGACACTAATCTTTGGTGCTCTCCTTTAAACTGTGGTGATTGTTTTATTAAATTACATCAAAGTCTTCACTACAAATATTATGAGTCTGGACAGACATGGATGTAAACTGGAACTTGACTGGTTGGCGGAGGCATACAATCGGTGGAATAGGCGGTATTTCTAGTTTTCTTCTCAATTTTTATAGCTCAGACTGCGATGCGTTTCCTCGTGCTTCTGATCACAGATTACTTGTGCATATTTTGATGTTGAAAAAATATTTATCACTATTATTGTTTTGAATGTTCTACCTCACATTTGTGAAATGTTATGCTGTTTGGCCAGTGTTTGTCATGTTCTGACCATAAAGAATAGTTTAAAACCACAGTTAACTTTCACTCAGGAGCAAAAATCAGCCTTTAAATTTGGAAGAAATAATGATTTGACATTTATTGTGATAATTATCTATATTGACGGATATGAACATTTTTATTGTGATAATATTTTTGGCCATGTCGCCCTAATTAAAGGCTAACAATTTTTCACTCTAGATTAAATTTGTTAATGACAACACAATCAAATATAATGTTGGTATAAACACACTTTTTCAATTAACATTGCTGTTTTTTTGTGGCTGTTGAGAAAACCATGTGTTCATGTAATGCTTTGTTATTACTGTTACATCTTTATGTTCATGTTTTGTGAATCAAATGTAATCTCTGTCATAATTTTTTCGGCCTCTCAGCATTGTTCAGCTCCTATCACTCTGTGTCTCACTATAATGTCACAGTGCTGTCATTCTGTTTCTAACTCTCCCACCTGCACTCCTTCATTGTTCCTGTATGCCATTTCTCTCTCTCTCTCTCTCTCACTCACTTGTCATCTCCGTCCTTCACTGAGCTCCAGTTTTCTGTGCTCACGACTCCTACAGAAAGTCTGTCTGTTGTTTGTGGCTGAGGGTGTAGTAATCACGCTCATCGATCTAGCGGTATGCAACACATCCAGCAACATTATGAGGTTGTTAACACTGATGGAAGAAGAAACGACAGACTTGACTTTTAATTTAGAGCCACTCAACATGGAATACAAACACAAGAATGTGCACAGAGAAATACTATCAAACACTCACTACAAGCCCCTGTGTGCATGTGATCAGTCACTGAAATACCAGTCAAAATTCTGCACTATAATGGCTCGTATTGTAACTTAAATCAATACAGCATTAATAGCATCAATACAACAGCAACAGTCATTCCAATTGATTCAGGATGTTCAGCTGTTCTCAGTGAGACTCAACAATAGAAGTCTTCCAAAAAAAAAAACCACTTGATGGGTTTTTATTAGATATTTATAATCATACACTAGTGAAGGGCAGCAGGGGGCGCTCGGCTGTGATTGCCTGACACAGGCACACAGCACGCTCTCATGCCCACCATGAATGACAAGCACACAGAGAGGGTCGGTAAAAATGGATATGTTTTGACGGTCCACCGGCCCAGAAATGTGTTTTTTGATGGTCCCCCGCCCCACCGGGATTTGTCCCAGACAGTATGCCCGATGGCCAGTACATCACTGGCCGTTGTTGCAGCTGTAAAACGGTGGATAAAGTGTTTTAAGCATCACAAAACCCCCGTGAAATGACTCGTTTCACTATCAGGATTTGATCCATTCGGTCCTATAACGTTTGGGAAGTCTAGAAGAGCCGCACGATTAACGGCCAAACGGCCAGCACGGGAATGTCGCGCCTGACACCAGATTTAAAAACTCTGTATACTGTGAAATACAGAGAGATTTATCTGGCGGTGATAGGCTTAATCGGCATTGTCTGAACTCGTTTGGCAGAGGCTTGAATGTAACAGACATTCATTTATATGTAAAAGTTCCGCAGTGCAGGTTTGATTTTGAATTTGAATTAATTCAGTGAACAAAACAAACAACAACAGAACGATCCTCCCTTTGTCCAGAAAGTCTGAAGAGTGAAAGAGGATAGAAAGTTATTTACAGTGTATAAAACTATTTATAGCCACAATATTTGGCAATTATGTGTGTGTGATTGGTTTTGTTAATTGTTTTGTGTTAGTCGCAGTCATAATAAAGTAAGATAAAAATAAGCAATTTCCCTCTCATATTTTCCCCAAGCAATTGCCCTTTTTTTCCACATAGCAGTTCACAGCAGCACTTCATGGAAAACAACAACAAAAAAGTTTTACAGTACATAGACACTATGGAAAACTTACCAAAACCCAACTTCCCAATTCACTTCTGCCAGAGGGATGTTCCAGCAAGACAACATTTCCAATCAAAGTTTTAGCCTCAAAGTCAATTAGTTTCCATCAGGGGGGTCACACAAACAACCACTCAACAATATGCCACTCATTAAAGCAATCAGTGTTTTGGTAAACGCATCAAATTAATTTTTAAGAAATGAAGCACCAAAAAAAAAAAAAAAAAATACATTTGTTATTCTCTTTCAATACACAGTATGTTGAATTAATTTCATTCTTAATGAGGCTTTGCTATCCTTATGAGATGCAATTGCAATGTCTGTCACTAATTGGCGTGTATGTGTGTGTGTGTGTATACGTGTGTGTTTGTGTGTCGGTGTATGAGCACCCATGTGTGGGACTCTGCTGTCTGAGACTCACTGGTGGTTCGTCTCTTGTCCCGTTCCCACCAGGCTGTGCTGCCACTAAGCAGCACAGCGCTAAAAGCCGTTATTGTCATCATCGTGTGGAAGCAGTTTGCATCTTCTATTGTTGTTCGCAGTAACTGTTGTCTAAGTAGTGATAAGTACCAGTCAGCTGAAACCTGAACCTGTGAGAACAGTGGTGTTATTGAATGGGGTATTATTTGCAGTTCAGCAGAAGTTAATACCTCTAACTATTATTCAATATCTGTTTCCATTACTGAGATATTTCCTCACCACTTGGTGCCAATTCATCTCCCCTGTTAGTATCGAGTATATGTGTAAATACTATGAGCGGCTTTTCTTAGTTGTTTTGTTGTTGCTTAATGACACCTTACAAGATTTTATCTTCTGGTTTTGTTTTTAATTGATGCCTTTGTGATCAACACTAAATCAGCCAGAGACAGTGTCTCTAATAATAAGCCAACAAAGTTCAACATGCACATACACACTGCATTGCACACATTACTACAAATATGGGCACTTTTAACACAAGTATTTTTTTTGCAATAGCTACGAACAACTATAGAAAGACAGAAGTATACTGTGACTCTATTTACTGTACTTAGCACAAATACAGACATTGCTGGTACTGTATGTCAAATACCATCTAATTATAGTTTTTTAGTGGCTGCGGCTTAGCAGGTAGAGCAGATTTGTCAATTAATCACAGGGTTGGCGGTTCGATCCTCAGCTCCTCCTGTCCACATGTCCTTGGGCACGACACTGAATCTTAAATTGCTCCCGATAATTAGGCCAGTGCCTTGCATGGTCGCTTTGGATAAATGTGCTATATAAATGCAGTCCATTTCGAATTTGGGAATATATTCAGCGCACTCTTAGACTCTCTTTCTTTCTCTCTGTCACTCGCTCTCATACAAAAACACACTCACTCGACGCAATTAACATTTCCCCCAAACTGTGAACAGGCTGTCAAGGCACACACACACACAAACCCACCGACACACAGCCACCAACAAGCACATACATATAAACATATACATTTATGAACACTAATGCTTAATGCACTAATCATTTTTGCATGCATTAGAATAAGACAACCACCCACACACACTTTCTTTTTGTTATAGTAGTGTGCTGTAACAATTTAGAAAATTTCCAACAGTGACAATCTGCCTTATACTGGCACACACACACAGACACACACACACACACTGGCGAAACACCCTTACATCACTTATTTGACTCTGAAGCTCAGGGTCAGTTTTTGTGGGAGTGAATGACGTGTGCCACTGAACAATTCATAATTCAGAGGAGACAGAGAAGAAAGAGTGAAGGAAACAGACTAGACTTAAAGGCCTTGACAGACTAGAATGTGTGCAAGCCTTTCAACACCCCAACAGCTATCACAGAGATCATCGCGGATTTACATCGGGATCATTAAAGCCAAAGCTGACAGCTACTTTAATGAAAATGGATATTTATCCTTCACACAACTACAGTGAAGGAGCCAAAAAAAACACAAAGCATGGCTGTAAATGTTTTCATGCTGTGTGATTGGCTATAAACATTTGCTCATTCAATTACAGATCAACAGAGTGACAGCAGAGGGGCTTTACTGAGTACTTTGAACAGATTTTGCTGTCTCTTTTCAACTTGAAACACATCAGTCCCTTGCTCCTCTCTTCTCTCTAGGTCTTCAGAGGGGGCCTGCCATCTGTCATGTGGCGCACACACGCGCAGAGTCACACACACCACGCGCACAGGCGTATACAGTATAGGAACAGAGAAACGCACCGACAAAAACGAAAGATCTGGGAGCAAGTACGCAGCGGCGAACACATTCACACAGCAGAAATTTTGTAAACACACACGCAAGCACGTACATATTTCTTTCCTCCCTCTGAGCTCATTCATTCTTGTTACAGCAACATAAAAGTTATCAAGCACGCTGTCAGGGGGGGGAGAGAGAGCGAGAGAGAGGAATAGAGAGGGAGAGAGAGAGGCTGAGAAAGTGATGACATGGGTTTGGCTGCGGTGCTCTTGTGTATTTTTCTCAATTTCATTTTCTGGGACATTGGGTGTGTGTAAAGTGTGTATACTCTGTGTAGCAGTCTCTGTGTCTTTATAGTTTGTATTACGGAAGATATCCAGTTCAACTACAGTTTAGAATGTCACTGCGGCGCATTGAAGAAGACCTGTGAACTGCCGGTATCTCTTCTGCTTTGATGCACTGTCTCTATGAAGGACTTCCCATGTAGTCATGATGTAGTCACAAACGCACACAGTATATCTGCGCAGTCCGTCTGGAACGACACATTCACAGCAGTGGACCAGCTCTGCTAATGATTTGCATGTAGAGGCCGGGAGAGATGCAGTGTCGCCTGTCTGCCAGAGTGGGGCCGGTTCAGTTCGGCTCAATATGCTTTCCTGGCATGAATGTCATATCCACAATCTTGCAAAAGAGTGCAAATACAACTGGAATGCATCAGAGAAAAGATGGATCTCTCTCTCTCTCTCTCTCTCTCTGTCTGCCATTACCCTGACGCTCTTTAATCTCTTTTTCTCCCCACTGTCTCTTTCGCTGTCTCTGGTCTCATCTCCCTCATTCTCTTTGTATCTCGTATCTTTGTGTGTATCTCTCTCTCTGCCTTAAAGGTATACTATGCAGGAATTGTTGGCTGGTGTTTGTAAACACACAGCATTCAAAGTTGGACCCTCTTCCCGGCCACACGAGCGAGCGCGAGAGAGAGAGAGAGAGTGGTGGCCGAGCGAGCTAAGAAGCGAACGGAGAGTGCGAGCAGTGCTGGCAATAACCAAGCCGTGAATCAGAGTAATAAAACATTATTTTCTGATTGTTTCACAGCGGTTATGTTCTAAAACACAAATAAACACACCCACTCTCTGCTCCGCATGTGTGTGCGTCAGTCAAACGAACACACCGACAGCAGAGGAGCAGCGCAAATAGCAGAGGAGGGAGAGACGGAGAAGCAGGGGAAGCACTGAATCAAATTAAAACGCAGTGATGCAACCTGGTCGCTACGCTACCAGTCCCGACCTCACACCCTGCGCGCTGTTATTGGCTGGGGGCTACACACCCACCTCCCAAAGGTTACAGCCCAGAAACGTCCCGAACACAGCAAAATAATGAGAAAATAATAAATTACATGCAGAGGGCAGGGTCTCTGCAGATAAATGCACCGCCGCACACTTCCAGTGGGTCATAAGTGATGATTGAGAGGGATTACTTTTGTATGAGTCTATACATGTTTTTTAGTAAAATCCTGCATAGTATATCTTTAACTTTATATGTATCACACTGTATTAATCTCTCTTTTTTTTCCCAATCTCTCTCACACACTCTCCTGCCTGTTTTCCTTCCTTCACCTCCATGCTCTTCTTCCATCTGGCTCTTCTGTAAAATAAAAGGTGAATGTAGCCTTTAGCTAGGCACTAGGACTTCAAAGCCCTCTCATTTTCCTCCTCTCTTTTCATCAGGGGCGGATTGAGTAGTGTTATAACCCCAAATAACCTTTTCACCGCACGGCCCTTGTCTCTCAGTCTGATCTCTCATAGATGCCAAATGGGGAGGCTTTTATCTCAAGTGCCACAGAGAACGTACCGTATATACTGCTTGAGTATACAGTGTGTGGCTCCAAGTGGACTCAAACCTTCTGTTCCAAGAAGGTTTGATTCCTCTTGGCTGAGTAATTACATCTCCATACTCCACACACACACAAACAAGCACATGTGTGTGAGCGAGAGATAACACTAATATTATCAATACTATCATTAAAGCTGGTTTTATTTTCCCAGCTTCAGTAAGTGTAGGTTCACAAGCGCTACAGGATTGTTAGCAAGAGATGGACACTTGCAGAGGGTAAATGTAGTGTATATATATTGTAGTAAATAGAGAGTGATTACTGATCACAGCCAGAACCTTTGGAAGATGATAATTTTGTCAAATAATTTTGTCAAATAAAGCCAAATATTGAGATGTATTCAAACATCTAAAACCCAAAGATACTCAGTTTGCTATCATACATGAGAGAGAAACACATCAAATCCTCATATTTGGGGTGCTGGGCATTGTAAATGTTTGCATTTTTGCTTAAAAAGTGACTAAAAAGATTGATCGATTAATTTTCTGTTGATTGACTCTATAATTGGACTAATCCTTGCAGCTCTATCTGTTACATTTCCGTTTTAAAAAACAACAAAAAAAACCCAACATGAGACGAATGCTTTGTTGGTAGCAGTGTTGACACTGAAAAAAACTCATAATTATCCTTATAAAGGTAACAATCAATTAATAATGTGTTATTATGGTACTTTACATAATCTCCGTGCCTCCATCAAGCTAACTGGCTGGTAATGATGTCACTTTCACTTACTGTAAGCTTGCTACCCACACACGTATGTTCAGTTGATCATTTGGATAGTAATTGGCATGTGGGACTCTGAGTTGCAGCGAGTGTCGTGGCCCGCCTCTGCGTTCTCTCTTCTCTCTCTCTTTCACTCTCACTCACACACATACACACTGATTTACCTACACACCTGTGTGAACGTGTAAATCTCCCAGTTATACCACCATTTTTCAAACCAGCAGGTGGGATTTTTGCAGTCACAAACTTCACTTCATTAAAGTTGAATAAGGTGTAAGTTTGTTTGTTGGAGGCTGCCATGCTCCCAAAGCTGAAAGTTTTCCAATTCGCTGGTACGTCAGGACTCAAGCATGCTCAGTCCACTTTTACGTAAACCAAAGACTCATCACTGCGTATTGTACTCTGAATGTGCTTGTTATAGTGGAAAATGTAATACAGAACCAAGTTGTGCATCGATTACTTTACTGCAGTTTAAAATTCATCAAATAAATTATTTACATTGACTGTTCCTGTACATCCCCTTAGGCAATTATTTCGCATTATCACATTCATGAACTGGAATTTCCTCTTTCAGTATTGAACTGGATTTTACGAAGCCCCTAAGGGGACATTGGGGAGAAAAAAATAGATGGGTGAGAAAAAATAAAATACTTTTGTGTTCCCCCGAGAAACTTTTGTGTTCTCTTGCAAAACTTTTGCGTTCTCTCGAGAAATATTTTGAGTGGAAAAAAGTACTTCCGGTCAGAAGAAGAAGAAGAGCAAACTGGAACACTCGGCTGGAGCCACTATAACAGTATCATCTTTCGTAATGTTACAGAGGTAAATTATGGTAAGTTCTTTAATACGTTAATGTTAGTTCACTAATGTTACATTACAGCTTTGCTAACTTTAATCTTACCGCTAACATTATCTTTTTTAAAATCTGTTTATTTAATTAGCAACTTTTGTGAGCTTACTGAGCAACAGCTTACATTAGTATGCTAACATTTGTGTCTGTATCGTTAGCTTTAACGCTCCTTAGACTAAAATGTTAGCTAAGTGATTGTTAACTATACTAATGTTATATTCTTTCTGATTTATTGTTAGAACTATAAGGAAACCTTGCTGGTCCCGGTGACTGGCCAGGGACCACTAATAGAAACCCTTGATCTGGCTCTAAAATGACAAAACATTAACGTTTATTCTAGAAAGACATGCCATGAAGGAGGATCTTCAACACTTTCTATGGTCGAGAGAAGTCGAAGAAGAGGACATAAAGTATTAAAGGTTTGTTTAATAGATAGCGTTATAAACATGGTTGTGATTTAAAATAGGGAAGTATTGCCCTATAACTTCTCTGATGACATTATTACATGTGTTTAAATCAAATATTGTTTCCATCGGTGGTCATTTAACTCTCTCACGTTTCACTTGGATGAGAAATAGAGTTTCTATTGGTGTTTATTCACTTTGCTCCCACCTCCCTTATATGCAGCCGTGTGACTGGCTGTGGCTTGAATTTGCCTAGTAGACAAGTGTAACAGAACAGAACGGCATCTCATCAGTGGCTCAGTGGGCCTTAACATTATGGTGCCGGGAGGTTGTGAAAGTATGTTTGTTGCTAATATTATTACAATGGATGTGCATGATTCTCTTCTGTATTTTACTGTTAGGAGTTAGCTAGCATTAGCGTCTAGCCTGTCTCTGTAAACAAATGTGTTAATGTAACATTAGAGCCTGCAGGAAACAAACAGGCTGTAGATGTCTGTATGTTAGTGGCAGAGATGCCAAGTTAAACTACAGCCTGCATGTTTAACTATATTTTAGTAACCTGCACCAGACTAATCATCACTGACTGCATGTTGTGACAGTATAACTACAGGCAATGAATACATCAGCTGTATGAGACTGGGAAAAAGAAGGTTACATGAATTTTACTATGTAGGCTGATAATAAGACCACCTCTTTATACCTGCTTTTCACCATTGTGAAACTCGCTGTGAACTCTGAACCACCAAGAATTAAATTCCTACGATAGTTAAAATAATTACCAGAATATTGTGACCCAGAAGTTAACTAAACTTCTATGGACAGGGCTCTGCAGCACTGCAGTGTATGAGATTGAAAAGTGACTTCTTCTGTTTTCTTTGCAGGTAGAGATGCATTTCCACGACAACAATAGATCTGTGTCCTGTCAGAACTCTGAACTCTGCAGTGTCCCACAATCCAGGAATACCAACGAGGTCGCAACAAGAGAAAACTGACTTTCAGGCATCAAGTATTTTGGTCAACACGCTGGCATAAATAATGTCTCTTATAAAGAACACAACAACAACGTATTAAACAGTGTTTCACTATTTGCATCATTAAACATAGCTGCCACCCCAAGAAGAGGTTTTGAGGTGTTCAGAGTGACCAGCTTACTGTACCAGGTCACTCTGACCAGAAGTGACTGCAACATTGCCGGTTAGCTGCCGAACATATTTCCAGCCTGCTAAGATGATTATAGCTGACCTGACATCAGCCATCTTGATAGACATTACTATACAGACAATGTCGCTTTAAAGCTCTGTCATTTATGTTTTATGTTAATGTTGTAGAGTTGTTCTGAATGTTGGATTAACAAAAAAGTGAACTCTACTGGCTGACGTTTATGTTGTTCTCTCATTGGTTGAGCTCTTTTGCATGAATTGTAATATCATCAATGATATTTTCAGTGTCCCTGCTAAAAACATACACATTTAATTTAAACAGATGGATATTTGCTGGTCTCAGTTAATTTATTTCCACAGCTCGAACCTCCTGAACAAAGTAAGATGTGTTGAAATGCTGATCTATAGAATTTAAAATAAAAAAGATTGCATAGGAGTTATGAGGGTGCAGTCCTTGTCTCCTTTGTTTACAACTTAGTACACACTACAAACATGCAAAGCCACTTTTGCCTGCCCCTTGTTTGACCATACAGATATATACTTGACACTTTAATAAAGAAGTGATTTCAGATATTTACATTTTAAGACCCAGACAGTCTATATGATAGCAGAAACAAGGCTGATGCACTCCATGTGTTTAATTAGATATTTGACTGTCCATGAGTTGGTCATCTTGTCTTTGAAGGTAGGTCGCAGTAGATTGTTGGAGACATCAGTGAACCAGCATCAGCGTCAGCCTCTGGGTTTGCAGGATATCCAGATGGACCTAATTCTAGGGAAAAAAAGAGAAGATCTCAGGAGTATAATTTAACAACAATTAGAGCGATTAGAGGAACGAGTACACCAATTATTTGGACAACTACACCTGTAACGGGGAAGATGGTGACTAACAGCTAGTTTGACTTGTTTGGAAGGTCACTGCACCTTTAGAAAGCCAGGAGAGAGAATAGCTGATATCGTGTGGAGAGCTGACCAGACAGGCACAGGGAAAGGAGAGCAAAGAGGTCTGTAGTGGCAGAACACAATACACTGGCTGGCATGTTGTGCTGGATAGTTGCCTGGAGGGAAGGGGCTACAGATCCCTTCACAGTTGTGTGTGCCAGCACCAGGATTTGGAATTTGATACAAGCAGCCATGGGCAGTTGGATGCATACATTAGCACTGTCTGTGCATGTGTGAGTATGTGTGTGCATCATATCACAACTGACTCATTTCATTGCTTATGAACGCCGGAGAGCTCTACTCCTTCGTTTTCAATTAAAAACAGCAGCACATATGAACCTCCTGCGGCAACTTGTGCCCAGGGTCGAATACCTGATGAGTGCATGGGTGTGTTTGCAAACTTTGATGATTTATCCATATCTTTGATTTATCCATATGAAGGCTTTGGATAATGAGGCAGGGTATTTTTCATACAATTATTAAATGTATGACTTTGAGGAGTGAGAGAACTTGGAAAATTTTAAAAAATGTTTCCAAAATGAGCTCAGAACAAAATCATTTGAGACCTAAGTAATGATACGTTACTTGAAGGTGGTTTCTGCGTAAACCCGTTAAAACACAACATCAATTAGCTGGTGGCTCAATTAAATATATATGCACAAAACATACAGCCTGTTGTTAACATACAGCCTGTTGAAGAGGAATTCGACTGTGATCTCTTCCTCTTACATCTCAACGCAATGTATTTTTCTGCTTAAATTATTCAATTAATTAATTTTGGTTAATCACTCTAACCTTCCATTACATGCATGTCAACTGCTCTCTATTGTTTCTCACTCTGTTCCCACCTCTGTCACCGAGGGAGCAGACACTTTCTTTCTCATTGAAGTAACTCTGATAGAGTCATGTATCATTATAGAGTTCCCTACAGTCTTTCCATAATTCATCCATCTCTCGTTCCCTCCCTCCTTTCATTGCCTTCACCCTCTCCCTCTCCTGCACGCTAATTTGCATTTGTCTGCATCTTGTCTCTACAGGCCTTTGTCCTCCCTTCATTTTCCAGTGCTCTTCACCGCAATACATTGATTTAAAAATCTCTGTACCTCTCTTTCCAGTCTTCATTTTTACTTACCTTCTGAAATGAAATTTTCAACTTGGTCTTTACAGAAAAGAAGTCTCTTCTTCTTTTACCCGTCTTATTCCTCGTCATTTCTCATTTGATCAATTCCTTTCCTCTTACATCCAAATGTGTATTTACAGCTGCAGCTAATTAAGTTGTTTCATCACTCAACATGCTGCTATCTCAGGCGCAGGGAAGTGCATCATAGAAGTGGGGGATATCTTTTACTGGTAAATGGTGTAAACACTTGTAAATATGATGTTTAATACATGACACTAATCTGTTATATCATCACCACCAGTTTTCTGCTTGTACAAATTACGTGTGGAATACCACACAGATCCAAATCGACCCACTCAGAAATCAGCAAATGTTGTTCCCCATGAATAGTACAGTCCTTCACTGGGTCAGTCAGTACACAAACATGTGCCTGTGCCCCCACCTCAGACCGATAATTGCTGTGTTTACAATGACAGATTGGAGTGACTGAGGTGCAACACCCCCAGACACTTTGTCAAAATATGATCAAATGTTTTGTGTGATGGAGAGATGAATAGCGAAGTGATTATCCGTAGTAATTTCCCCAAATTTCATTATGGAGGACAATCAGCCAGCCAGTCTATGTGGGGAGTGTCAACAGCTGACTGGTTAAATTGCACTCATCACATTCATTTATTTAGATAAATCAACTCACTGCCATAAAATATCTTTCAATCACTCACTTTCTGTCAATGACGCGTACGCACAGGCATGCAAGCGCGTTGAAAAACAGAATTACACGTACAGTATCGCACATGCACGCACACACCTGTGTGCAATTGGGACACCAAGTGGGGAAATATGACATCTGCCGTGTATACAAGCACTGAAAACACAGACACACCAAGCCATTAGCAGTGAACAACAGCCAATCCATTTTCTAAATATGATTAAAGCATTGACAAATGGGTCATTACCCTAGCTGACAAAGAGAATATGAAAAAGATAGATAGAGAGAGAGAGACTGGGAGTAGGCAACAGTCAGTTTGTGCTGTATGTGTGTGTTTGTGTCTCTTTTTGGAAAATGGCTTCCAATTGTTTACATTAGAATGTGTTACAAGGCCACTAATCCCATTCCACCAAATCTGGGGAAAGAAAATAGAAGTGCGAGTGTAGAGAAGTGAGGGAGGAGAGAAACAGAAGGGCGTAGATCTGTCCTGGTGTTGGGACTTGATTAGGAGGAGGTTTGGTCATTAGCAATAATTAACAATTATCAAAGATTAGAATAACGGGGCTATTTACAGTGAAAACACATGCGTGTGTGTGTGTGTGTGTGTGTGTGTGTGTGTGTGTGTGTGTGTGTGTGTGTGTGTGTGTGTGTGTGTGTGTGTGTGTGTGTGTGTGTGTGTGTGTGTGTGTGTGTGTGTGTGTGTGTGTGTGTGTGTGTGTGTGTGTGTGTGTGAGAAAGAGAGAGAGTGGGAGTGTAGATGGGTATGTGTGTGTGTTTGTGGGCAAGATGGCGGATGTGATCTCATGAGATGATGTCACAAGATCTCAAGGATGGTGGACGTAATGAAGTAATGCGAGAATCAGAATGGCAGACGTGACCATGTGAGAAAGTCACATCATGTGAGAACCAAGTGGCGCTGGATTTCACACCAAGGTGTGAACTGAGCAGAGCATGATGGGAATTGAAGTCCATTTTGGACTCCTTTTGTTTGACTTGGCGCCTTTCTTTGCGATCAGGCTTTGTGACTGTGCGCAGGCCTGCCTTTGTCTCATGCACATGGAGTATGAGGTTCAACACTGGTGAAGTAATAGCAGTAAAAGCCCCAGGGCTGTAAACAGAAGAGCTGTGGATTTTCCCAGGGGACACATTCATTTCCTTGACTTTACAATGGATAGAGCTTGGACACAAAGAGATATACAACGTCAGGTCTCTTTTGAATGGGTTGAGGGTGGATGGAGGGAGGAATAGCCGAAGCAGACAAGGAATGAATATAAACTGTTGCAATGAGAGCAGTCAGAGACATTGGTGATTGATTGTACCTTCTTTGTGTTCAGTAAAAATTTGTGTGACCAATAAAAAAACTCTTTATTCATAGCTGTTGTTGCCGCAAGCAGCTTTTACTTTAGTATGACAAAGAGGATAGCAGGTAGAGAACTGAAAAAAAAAAAAAACATATGGCAGAAAAGTGCTGACAACCTGGAGAATATAGAGAGTGGGTGTGTGTGTGTGTTATCAGTATCAGGAGAAAAAGAGAGCCATATGAAACAAAAGGTGGGCAGGCAGCAGGAGAGAAAAATAGAATACAATTACATGAAGGCTATAGAGTTTCTCAATTCATAGTGCACAGGAGGAGGTAGTCTATGTTCAGATGTTTGTTTGTTTTTTTTCTGCTGCAGGTCCTTTCTTTAAAAAATCACACCAGGCTTGGTGCAGAAGACGTGCATAAAAATTGCTCCCTTATTTCCTTCAAATTATCATTTTAGACTTGGTGTTACAAGGTCTAAAATGTGGAACAAATACTCAAGAGAAGTTTAAGAGATGAGAATAATAGAATACACGGAACATGGATAGGATGTTAATTTCCTGAACTCTGATCTTTTATATTAAAAAATAAGGGGAAAAGAGTAGGAAAACGTATATATTGTATAGTAATTGTTGTGAGTTTCTGCTTGTAGACTAGCTGGATGAATTGATGTTAAAGTTGATGTTAAAGGGAAGAAAGGAGGTGGAGATGTAGATGATGGAAGGGATACTGCTGAATATTAGAGAAAAAAGTAGGTATAGAGGTAAAAGTGCGCAAGGTAGATTTTAACTGGATTTAAACAATTTAGTTGATGGATGGGTGAACGAATGGATAAATGGATGGTGCTAAAGAGAACGGGAGGATAAAAAATGAACTAGTCCTGAATGATCTACTGTACATGCACCAATCTCAGATAATAGAGCGAAGGATTGGATGGGTGGCAAAAGGTGAAGGAAGGAGAGATCAGTGATGGGTGGCGAAGAGACAAGAACAAGAAGAGCAGGGTGTGGAGAAGAGGCCTTTATCTGTCCTGCTCAACAACAACAACAGCGGCTAAAAAACCAGGAAAATTATACTGTTGAATCATGTTGAATAGAGGGAGTGGAGTGGTGGAGAGGAGGGATACAAAAAGGACAAGGTAAATAGATGAGTGGTGTAAAGGGAGCTTATTTTCAAGAGAGAGAAGTGAGAAGGGAAAGTTGGAATAATGGTGGAGTGAAAGTAGAATGGAAAAAGACAGAGAAAGAGAAACAGAGAGACAGAGAAGGAGAGATGGGGATTGGGGAAAAAAAGGGAGAGGGGGCATTCATCTGGCGAGTGTGATAACGGTGAGTGCAGTAACTGGATAAATATAGTGGTAAAGGGTACTGAATTGAGGGGCAGTTGAAGGGAATGAGGAGAGGAGGCACAGACAGGAGTTACAGAGAAGACAAAAAAGAGGCTGGATGAAAGAGGATGTATACATCTCCAGGGCACAAAGACTAGAGCTAGCTAGGAATAGATGATGTTAAATGTGACAAGATGAAGCGACCAAAGGGGGTCCATTAAATGTTAATGGGAACAGGGTAGGGGGGGTGGGGAGGCATACTGGGGGCAGGAATAAGCACAGATTGCGAGAAATCATTGGTCTGGTATTTTCAGCAACAGGAAGTGCCAGGAGTTAGAGAACTTACAGTAATACATTTCAAGAGAAACAAAGTCGAAAAGGGCATGTTATCTTTTGCTTATTCTACCTCCCCGACCACATTAATTCAAGTGCTAATTCCCTCAAGGAGTGTATATCAGCACACCAATGGTCCACACACACACACACACACATGCAGGCACACAAAAAGGCATATATAGAGCAGTGCATATTTGCGGCCTGCCAGCGGTGTGAGTAAGCATCTCTCTCTGCCACTCACTGCTTAGCCGTGAATCGCACAAAGCATGGCAGCAGTTCGGAGCTGTAGAGCCGGAACAATACATGAAACAACACGCAGACACAAGTAGGTCATCCACAGAAACACACACACATGCACAGAGTACTAGACATGAAGATACCCATGGCTATGACAGATCTGCGGGCACCGGATAGAACTTGCACTCTCTCTTTCTCTCTTGTCAGTGAATTTCTAATGAAACCAAACGCTTGATTATGACAACATACTCATCTTACAGCCAACACATACTCTATATTTTCATTCGGCTTATTGCTTTACGAAAAGGAATACTTCACTCCTGCTAAGAATAAACTCAGTTGTCCTTGTTTCTTTTATCTAAACAATAACCTGCGGAAAAAAAGTTAAAAATAATTAAATGTCTAGCTGATATAAATGAAGAAAAGATAAGTCCTTGACTAGGCCTTTTCTTGCAGTTGAGAAAAAATAAATAAAGGATATACAGTTTAGGCTTATAGCAGGAGTGGGAAATATGACAATGAGATGTTATAAACTTGTCAACTGAATTGCTCCTCTGTAAGATGCGTGATGGGCCAGATGCCTGAAGAATATGTATTCAGACATTACAATTCCTCTTCAGTTTTTCAGTTCAGTGCTTTGGAGACCCATCCTCATTAAAACCTAGTTATTTGATCTTTGATCTCTATTTTAAGGTTGCATTAGGAGTTTTACAGTCCAACAGCAAACAATAACAATATATATGTGTGTTCAGTGTGAGATCAGTACTACTATTTCTACTCATTTCCAATTCTGATGATACCAAATAATCCATTCAGATGTGTGTTATTTTGGAAAATGACATGCACTTCACTCTTTTGTACTTGAAACTTATTAAATGTATCGGCTCAGTAATACTTAAAAGGCTTAGAATACAAACTACACTACTACTACATTAGCAATTCTATTTTTACTTAAGACTGTTTTATTCTATTTACTCTAAAACTGCATTATCATTGAAGTCTAATTGTGTCTAACTTACTCAAGAAATGTTATACAGCTACAGGCATACAGACACTCTTTTATTGGTTTTCTTCAGGTATTGATTTCCCTGCTTCCTAACCCTCTCTCGTTCCCTTTCTCAGTCACTGGGCCACAGAAACCTGAGGACTGTGTATCAGTGTGATAAAGTGGGTGTGGGTGTGTGTGTGTGTGTGTGTGTGAGAGAGAGAGAAAGTGTGGTGGGAGGAGAGCTGCGTGGAGAGACAGAGATAGAGAAAAGAATTGGTCACACCTGGGTGCAGGTGAAGTGCTTGCAGTCCATTTATTCTGACAGACCGACAAGCTAGAGAGAGAGCTCAATAACATGCTCTGTTGCAGACAACACATGTACAATACACACACTGATATACAGAACATCAAAAGGGTTTGCATGTAAACAAGATCTGGCTGAGTTAGTGATCCACGGTATACTTTGGATATATGAAACATCATGAGAAGTAATTTATTTTATTTTGTTGAGTTAGAGGTCTCGCAGGTTCAATCGAGCATTTCATTTCGAAAATCGGAAGTCGTAGAAATTCTGATGCCGAGGCGAGCAAAATAAATAAACACAGAGCAGATGAGCTAACAGTATGAACTCCTGGATATGCACATGTGTGTTTGTGTGACTGACGTGTACATCCCTCAAATAAACACCTCTGCAGGACAGCTTGACAGATCTTAGCTGCTTCAGCAAAATTGATCCCGCAGTGATTTATCATGGATCAGTATACTGCTCATATACAAGAAGGGTGTAGGTGTGTGTGTGTGTGTGTTGGTGATGATGGTGGGTAAGTTTGGCTTAGTGGGCGGTTATGTTTCAGGATGACAGAAAATGTAGCCATTTGGAATTTTTTTAACCTATTTGTTTGCACTCCTACACACCTCTCTCCCTCTGTAGTCCCAACCTGTTTTGTGCAATCATTGTACACAATGGTTAAAGGGTTGGCAAACATTCATCTATACAGCTTAACATTCAACTCATGCTTAGTCTCTTTAAAAAAAAAAATCATATTCACTTTAAGCCTTTCTTAATGTAAGCAAAGTGTGTTTCTGTTAGGTGCTGTCAAACTCTTCAAAGTGACTGCACACATATTTTGCTGAACCAGCACCACTAGCTCTCCTTTTCACTCTCCTTAACTGTTGCCTATTTCAGAGTGATGTAACATTGGGCTGGGTTAACGCAACGGGCCCTTTAAGTCATTAGCAAAGCGCATTAATGAGCCTAGTGCTTAGAACCCCCCTGCAGACTTAAAAGTGTGTGATGTAGAGGGGATGAGGGCACTAATTCTCCAAAGTGCCCTAATGAGTAGAGGATTAGCAAAGCCTTCCATTAGCTAGAGCCTTGATGATGCTAAGCTAATGCGCTATAGCTATACCCGAGCATGTGGCTACAGTGTTAGTTAGCATGACCGCTATAATAGGGTCTGGATAATGTAGCTTATGATACTTGATTGGCCTATTCAGCCTAAATATTAAGCCAGTTTTAATGTTAGACGGATACACAGGCACACTTAATGTGTGCATACATAAATCCACAGGTGTGTCTTCCCACACACACACCCACAGGCATACATATGCTCAAACATTAAGGTGATAGTACATGGAAGATGAATCCTGGGCTCATTGGCTTTACAAATAATAGCCATGACTAAGCAGTATGCTGAGACTTCGTGAAGTTTAATCATATATTGTTACACTTTAATTAATTCCTCAAAATGTGGACTTGTAGAATAGGCAGTGAGATTGAAACTGCTTTAGCTTCTACTCTTTAATCATCAACATCAATGCATGAGGAGCTGCTTGTCTGAAATAACCCTTAAGCTACTGCTAAAAGGGAAAATTGATCCTAACAATGTATTGCCAGTTAATTACAGAACGGGCTTTGTGTTCATATATTTTTAGCTATTGCCTCTGAATGAGATTTGTCACTGAAGTGCTTAAAGACTTGAATGACAACTGTAAGCCATCTACCTTGTAAACTGTGATTTTCTTGAGTGGAACAGCTCCGCAGTGCGTTGTGCATTAAGCTTTTTTTCTTTACAAATGCACTGACTGTTCAAGTCAGCTAAACTGACATGCATTTAGTTTAAGGGTGACTTGCATCTCAGAAGTTATGTATCTAAATTAAATCAGTAATCCTTGAACTATGTAATTAAACAGTACACACAATCAGACAGACACAATGTTGTTTATCATTAATAGACGGGCAATCACACATGCTGGATTTGTCACGATATGAGAATTCATCCTCACAAACCACTTTGAAATCCAACTCATTAAGTTGTTTTTGCGCAAACCAGTTGACACGGGAGACGTTGTCATATTGTATAGCTCTCACGCTCTCTCTCTCTCCCTTTTCACACACACACACATGCACACACACAATGTTTTATTCTGCTTTTCTCAGCACCATGAATCTGTCTCCTCAAGCTTTTCTTTATTGGAAACCTTTTTCTTTTCTCGTTCTTTCTCTGGCTTTATTTTTGCAGAGTCGACAGATTAGTCCGTGCAGCATTATATGGTCTGACCGTGTCTGTTTTAGATTGTGCTTTCTTGCCATTGTACATTGCTACTGCACCATTTGTATGTGCGTGTAGACTGTATGTGTGTGTGTGTGTGTTCACTGTACTGTCTTTAAACTTTTTTCTTTTACGCAGTGACTCTGTGACAGGATTTTCATCAGCTTGAAGTTAAATAAACATCTGAGTGTGGTGCTTAGCGCACAATGAAGGACACAGGGAAGAGCAGCATGGGAGCAGAAGTGAGGGATGAAATAAGGATCAGGATGGATGAGAGATGGAAAGGGGGCAAGGACATGAGAATTTGAGTGGCCATGTGAGTAAAGGGAATGGAAGATCAGACTGAGGGAGGCAAAGACATGTGCGAAAAATAAAGGAATAAAGAGGTGATGAATCAAAGTGAGGGAAGAGGATGGGTGGATGTTTGTGTTGCCATGAGGGTAAACAAGAGATGAGGGAGAAAATGGCTAGTGAGTAAAGATGGTGAAAAAGATGGGTGGAATGGGTAATGTGCTGAAGAAGGGATATTAGGAAGGAGATGGAAGCGCAAGGCATTTGACTCCAAATTGAGGACAGTATACAACATTCAGTGGTGCTGTAAGGCAACTAAAATGAAAATCACTGCAAGACATTAGCTCTGAAATGATTGGGGCTGAAAGGTAAGCATTCAGATGGGCTGTTTTAGACAACAAGGGAGATAACAGGGGAGTGGGTTGAGAGGGTACTGTAGGAGGTAGAGGTGCTTCTGACAGCACTAGAGGCCTCGGAAAGGATGAAAATTGGAAGGAAGGAAAAGGAGGTGAAATAAGCACAGATAGTGTTTAGAGTTGAGGAGCATTTAGGCAGGAGAGCACAAACAACTGGGGGATTGTGGATATTCTCTCTGGCGAGAAGGGCGTCTCTTACAACATGCACAACTTTGAATAGACTTTGTATAAAAGCCTACTTTAATAGTCTTCTATACTACGTAGAGGATTGCATTGGGATTGGGAGCCCGCCAGTCCCGCGTTACCCAACACAAATCTCGTGGGAGATTTGCTGCGGGTAGGAGTGGGCGGTCAAAAAATAAACTGCAGGTCGCGGGATTTAGCTAGCGCTAACCAGAAGGATGATGGTAACGAACTGGACTCTGTTAGTTGCGATAAATGTGCAAAAGGGTTAGTAGTAAGTGTAATTATTGCACTACTATGAATGTAATTATGCACTAGAATGTAATTTTGCTACGTTATTACTGACAAGTAGGCCTATGAATCTTTTTTTATTAATGCTACACAGTAAAATAACGTGCTTTCCCTGCCAGATGTGAGAAAACACAAAATCAGTGGATTGTGCAGGTGTGAATGGTCAGAATGTTGCTGGAGTGGACACACACATTGCGGGAGCGGGCGGTAATGGTCAGAAATCCAGTGGGAGCGGGCTCGTATTATTGTTCATGAAGTAGGTCAATCAATAATGTGGAGATTGACACGAGACTCCAAGCTTAAGGCCTGACTTAACTTTGATTCAATAGCTAGAATTGTGCTTGCTGTCAGCTTTTGTCAGTATGGAAAAATTGGTGGTGCAGAGTGGATGGAAACAGGCAAAAGCATCAGTCATTGTACTCTGACTGTAATTCAGTATTATTAGATGACAGGGTTCCTCGGCAGCTTACTAAAGTGGAATAAGTAAAGCACACTCTGTACCTCTGAGTGTTTTGGTGACACAGTCATCAGAAATCATATTATATATTGTAAGTATTGTGTTTGTCTGACAGCACAGTATTGTGTATATATATATTTTTTTGACATTTGAGTTTTATAGGAACAAACCACCCCTCTTCTTCTTTCTCCTACATGTACTTTTATCATGGCCATGTCTCCATCCATTGAGAGAGTTATAGTGCAGTATGTGACAGCTTGGAATGAGAGTGTTTTGATACTCTTAGAGGTTTGTCTGCATTTATTGACAAGGATTAAATGCAGAAACTACCGCTGCTATATTCTGTGCCTTCGCCTATGTATGTATAAATATATATCCAGTTCTCCCTGTTTTCATGCTCGTGTGTTTTTAGTTACCACAGAGCAGGTTGTGTATGACTGTTACAGCTTTGGTCCTCAAAATAACTACTGTATGCAACGCATGCGGAAACAAGCAGGAGCAGTTCGCTATTTTAATTTCCACATCTCTTGTAGTCGGTGCTGCAGTGTGGTGACCTGTAGAATAAGAATTTTTTGCCTTGGTGCACTTTTACCACAAATAATTACAGGGAATTGGTATTGCTTAAAGTTTTAACAGATATTTTTACCACTGGTGACTCCCAGCAAAAAAATGAGAAATAGAATAACTCTCTTTGTATGCTTTGAAAAATAACATGTTCCTCTTCTGTTTTCCTCCTCCTTTCTCCTCCCTCCTCCTCCATCCAGCCTGCGAGCTGATGAACCGTGGTATTCTGGCTCTGGTCAGTTCAATCGGCTGCATGTCGGCAGGCAGCCTTCAGACTCTGGCCGATGCCATGCACATCCCCCACCTCTTTATCCAGCGCTCCCCAGCGGGAACACCCCGCTCCGCCTGCCCGCCCACCAGTCGCATCCCTGGAACAGATGACTACACCCTAATGGTCCGCCCACCTGTCTATCTCAATGAGGTCATCATGCAAGTGGTGTCTGAGTACAGCTGGCAAAAGTTCATCCTCTTCTATGATTCGGATTTTGGTAAGGAAAAATTCATCAGTGATATATCTCAATATTGATCATTATAAAGATGTATATAACCTTTTATGTTTATATCTAATTTGAGAGTGGATGTATTTAGTTACTTCCCTCCCTTGGTTCAGTCATTGACATGAAGGAAATGAGACTCTGCAGTAGGTAAGGAAGATGATTCACTTGAGCTGACATCTATATAAGGTCTAATGTATGAAACTAGTGTTGTGTGAATTTTGAATTTATCTGATGTAACAGTATCAATGGTTTCTCAGCGTGATAGGACATTAGAGAGCTAATGGATGTACGGTTAAGTCAAGAACTCTCTCTCTCCCTCTCTCTCTCTCTTTCAAACAAACACAGATAAACACAGACAGACATGGACATGCATATACACAGAAACCTAGAAATAGGCACACACATGCATATGAATACATCTTTACACCAGTGACACACCAGTCTGTCTGTGTGTATGCTGTCTCATTTTCTCCTCCTTCTCTGTATCTGTTTCTTCGCCCTTTTCTCTTTCCAGTCCATTAACTCTACCATTAGACTGGAAACATCCTATGTCCCTTTTATAAAGTACCACTCAGTTTGTCCAGTCTCGTAGCTTCCTTCTGCAGAGATATTGCTTTGCTGTTTCCTGTGCATGTACAGGACACACCCACACATTAACAGGTGTATGCATAGATGTGCATGTGGTTTGTCTTTGTTGTACATGTTGTGTCTAGGAGTCCTTTCTGACTCCGACCTTTCTGATCGCCTGGCTGCAGCAATTTACGCAGCTGTCCCTCTCTTAAGGTCACACACTTAATTAAACTCGCATAAAGCACATGCTCTATCGTTTATGGCATCATACTGGTCTGGGTTGTATTTCACAGCCCTAGATTGACTGATTGTCACTATAATGTCTTTCCTTCATTTTCCGCTCACGGTTCTGCTCCCGCCATCTTGTTCTGGCACTTTTATTTGGAAAGGTGATTTAACTTGTGGTGCACCCCTCCTAATACGCTGAAACTCAAAAGTATGTTGCACTTTTGATCACGTCCTAATGAGTCAAAGCAGGTTTTTTTGCCATTTTTAAGCTGATGGAAATCGTCATCTGTGACATCACTCATTGGTGGATGGACAAAAGCATCACACTCGTAAAAGTTCCAGCCCACAGAGAAGAGTGTAATAGTTTTCTCTCTTCGGTGGTTCTGTCTTGATTTATTCCTTATAGCCATAATGGGGCTCCATTTCACTCATTACAGTCAATTAACACAATTGTTGTAAGCATTGATCTCCAATGGGATCTCTGCAGTGGAATTGTTTTGCAATGCATTATGCAGGGTGAAACTCAATCTTCCAAGGCATTAAAGCAATTTATCACTGTACTGAATATGTCATATGAAAGTATGTTCTAACTAGTGCGCTTTACCAAGCAGTTTGTAGTGGATGAATATGGAATAGCGGCTAATGTGACCCTTCTGGAAATGCTAGTCCCACACCTCAGGAGTCAGTGTGGTAAGTACTATGATTAAATCAACCCCGAGAAGCACTTGGAAACATCATTTTCATCTGTCAATGTACAGGTAGACAACAGTAACACAGTTAATGTGAGCTTAAAGTGCTTTAGGCCTATTCTGTATGTCTGCTTTATTGTTGGCATAACAACAAAACTGTCAAGAGCCCAAGCCCCGGGCAACAACGTATATCAAACTAATATCAATACATTTAAAAATTTACAAAGAAATCTTGACATGCAAGAAAGTTCTTTGTGTCAGGACAAGGCGCCATGCTGAATCTGGGTCTTCCAGCATCTCTCCTTAATCACAGAGAGATTGAATCTAAATCTGACATATATCTGAAGGATTATGTTGGTTTTCCATAAACCAAAATCTGAAGCAATTGACTGTGAGTTATTTAAGTTCTGCATTACTTGGCAGGCTTTCATTACACACCATGAAATCAACTTATTGCATGCAAATTATCAATAAATATATTCATGCCTCAAGCGAAAAGGCTTTTACTCCAACCTTAACCTAACCCCAATCAGGACTGTAACCAAAGTCGAAACACCATTTTTTTTCCCCAGCTAGACAACCTTCAATCAACTGGTGTGAATCCAAAATTTGTCCCCAAAATGCGGTGAAGTTCACACACAATATCTACACAATACCCCCATATACACACGCACGTGCACATTGACACATGTTCGTACCCTACTTAAATCCCCCTATCCCCTATGTGCTCTGTGACCACTGATTCAGCACATGGATCCTCTGGGTTTTGGCAGCGCTGTTCTCTCAGCCACAGAAGGCCCTTTAAAGATATCACCATTGTTCCCTAATGGCCTCACCCCCCTGTTCAAGGAGAGAAAGGAGAAAGCAAGAGTGAAAGAGAGCGAGAGAGAGAGAAAGTGAGGTAGGGAGGGAGAGAGAAAGAGACAGAGATGGCCTTTTAAGATGATAGCAATGTTCCCAAAAGGCCTTGCCTCTGTACAAGGAGAGTTCTTTAGAGAACAGACAGCCGAGTGTGTCCTCTCAAATGAAGCTCCGGTGCAACTGTCCCAATCCCTATTTTCAGCTCTACTGGTGCGTTCTGGACACTGAGAACACATGTTTTCTCTCTATTATCTCCCTCTCTCCTCTTAGGCTGAGTGTCCATATAGCGTTTTTTTTCTGAGTGCCAGCTCCTTTTTTTCAATTCTTCCCAATGAGGAGAGAGCATATGCAACCGCCTAGAGAAAAAGCGCTGCACCCAGCGTCTCTTTTCAGAGCACTCTGCCTTTTTTTGTGTGGCCACACTGAGCGCTTCTAGTTGAAAAGCTCTGAACTTTTCAGAAAAGCGCTGGTGTCGTCACTGTCGCTCCTTTTCAGGCAAGCAATATATTAGATGGGACGTCCTCCGTTTGGTGATCATGGCTAAAAAAAAACCAATGTCAAACAAATAGATAGTAGCCTAAGAATAACAAACAGATAATAAAAAGCAAAAGAAGCGCTCCCCAGCAGCTGCCAGCGCTTTTATGCCAGAGAAAAACACTATATTGACACACTCCCTTTATAGTTTATGTCTCTCCCTCTCCCCCCATATTCCTCTCTCTTTGCTTCTTTTTTGTATTGTATTCACACTGTAAAACCTGATATATATATTAGAGAATGTGAGTGACAAGTTGCTGTTACCTGCCAGGTGACCTTGCCCATAGTCCAGTCAGAACTACAGCAAAACCGGCCTCGTCAAGCAAATATGGGAAGTACCACTTAGTGGTAATAAAAATGTTGACATTAAGATAATTTCTTTTGTTTTGCTTATAGCCAATGACAAGAGGGGCCTGAGGCACAACAGTAAAAGGTTACAGCTGAACAAAAGAGCTGTTCTGAAAGTGTAATGCCTGTTGGGTTGTCAGTCTTTTATTAGGACAACACTGATATTTCAGACAAATACACTTTGTTTAATAAAATTGAAAGTGAGTGAAAATGATAAAAGGCCTTAAACCTAATCAGAGGTAAATATGTCACTTTAAGTTGACATGCAGAATGATAATTATGTGAGAAACATTGGCATCACAAATACAGCTTGTCTATTTTGATACTGTAGGTTTTTTGGAACATTTTTGGAACTTACAACTATTGACCTTGCAGTGATGACATATTGTCACGTATTGGCTAAGGTGGTCAATGGACCAAACCCTCTAAAATGTTTGCCTGTTGTTGTTACTTGTTACCTACCTGTGTATTTTCTGTTATGTTATCTCTACTTGTAAATATTTTAGCAGAACTTTATGAATTAGATATGAAATCAAATTCAAGCCCACCTCAAGAGAATACAGTACCACTCATACCAGGCCCTGTTGGTCATAGATGCTGCAGTATCCTGGTTCTGTCATGTCCATAGTCATTAAAGAACTCTCTCACCTTGCATATAGTGCACTCGGCACCATGTGCTGACTAATGAAGCAGGTTAATGGTTTAAAACAAAATGTCTTTCCCTCCTGTCTTAAATTTTTTCTTGCTAACAATTTTCTTATTATCAAGTATTATTCTTTTTTTATTCCCATCACACACTGAAAGGTGTGAAAATGTCAACCGTTAATCTTCACATAAAGAATAAGAGTGCGTACCCCATTGTGTCTGTTGATGTTACAATGAAGAGTGTCACCTCACCTTGTTGCATCTGCCCCTTTGTAGGGGTGGACAAAGAAAAATACTTGACAGGGCAGATAGAGGTGCGGCATTGAATGAGCAGAGAAAAGGGTAACAACAAAAGAAAGAGAAGAAATGAAAACGAGAAAGGAAGAATCGGCACTGAATACAGAAATGCTTGAGGCATACGACAAAAAGTATGTATGTTATGTGAAATATAGAGAAGATGCAAAATCTGATTTTTAATGGTTCACATGTAGACCTTTAAGGTCTGAAGATATAGGCTTTTCTTCTCTGTGTCTGATGGGGAAAATCTGTCTGAAATTTAAAATGTCGAGGTTTCACTTTAAGAAGACGCACTGTTGGTAAAATCCCAGAGTGCATTTGATCTCTCTGTAGGCTTCATATAGAATCAAGTAGAGTCTGGGAACAAGAAGGGTACAGCAGCAGTTTGGGGGAGGATACTTATAGTTTTTTTTTTCTTTTTCAGATGTCTTGACTTCCACTGAATTAAAAAAATACTGAATCTGACAGGCAAGTGTGAAATTATATATTGATCACTGCAACCATCAGGGGCTGAGCCCAGATACTTCCCCATCAAAAAACTTTCAACAATGTACTTCTAAATAAACTGTTTCCTTGCATTTTTTCTTGCATGGTAGGGCTACACATTACTTTAAAAATGTGAAAATTAGCACTCAAAGTGACTGAGTAAACTTTCATAATTTGGTTGCAAAATCATTGCTGATGGACCGACTTGATATGAACCACAATATACTGTATATTATACGTGACACTGACCTACAGTGATGTGTGTGGGACGTATCTAAATCATTTAGATTCAGTGTTTATTTCCTAGTTTAATCTGACATCTCTCGTGAGTGAGCTGACTTTTTAAACTGACTAACGTTATCAGCTCAGCTATTTGCCTAAAGTTTTGTTTTATGGAAGCTGTGGTAACTAAAAAAAGTTGGATTGGTCATAAAACTTGCCTCGGGTGCTATCACTGTTTGTAGGACTACCAGACCGATAAAATATAAAACTTTTTGACTCTCTATAACACAAGACTAGGCTAGTTTGGTGTCGCTAGCCAAAGGGAGGCACAGCTAAGCTATCTTTGCTAACGGTTTAACTGGTTAACTGGCTACAGTGCAATGCAAAGTATGTTAGCTGTATATGGCTTATGCTCTGCTCTCATGTTCACTTGACTTGGAACTCATACAGTTATTTACACACCTTGTTTTCCTGGCTCAGCATGAGAGGATGTTTGTGCCACTGCTTCACCTTCAACCCCTTTACCGGTAAAAAAATCTTCATATATACATTTTTTCCTCACTCTGACTAACTGTGTGAGCTAGCGTTTAGCATAGTAACCCCATCAATTGAAGAAATGACAGAGACCTGTCAGCCAATAAAACTAGAAGAAGTATTTCTACGTACAGTGGAAATCTCTTATAGTGATCACGTCTGTCCGGCTCAAATTGATCACAATAAGAGGATGATTATCATAACTATATATTTTTTCTTTTTCTTTATTTCTCATGCAGATTACAATCTAATTGACATTTGTATGTTTATTACATGAATATAAGGTAATAAAAAAAGACAGCATCGCTATTTACTGAATTTCATTGACTGTTTCAAAATACAGTACAGGTCTCCGATTTCTGTTGCGCCAAATCGGACAGTGATCTGGTTTCTCGCCAAACTCTGTTTATAATTCTTGATATTTTAAAAGTTTTCTCGCTGAATAAAGGAAATTAATGCCGGTTTTTAATTACTTTTTAACTGATCTACAGTTCGGCATTACTTGCTGGGCCTGATCCCGGCAGTTTGAGCCGCTGACAGCCGCCGTGTGGATACCACGGCATGGCGGGCAGAGCTGACGGTTTGCGGAGATAGCGGCTAAACAGAGCTAATGACTTATCTCCTGTAATTGCTGGATTACAGCTACTGGTTGTCAGAAATCCAAGGCAGTGTCTGAAACACAGTCATGGGTTATCCACTTGAGAGGCTGTGCTTTCCGCAGATATGGTGACGGATCCTGAGCTGTCCGGGCTCAGGGCAGAGCTCCTAACCACTGAGAGCCTGATCAGCGAGCTACTTAGCCGACAAACTAAACTGCACTTGCGCCTGGTCGAGCTGGAGACTGCTCAACAAGAACCAAAACGAACACTGTAAGCAGACTACTTGATTACCATAAGCAAATCATTTAAACAGTATTTGTATAGGAATGATTCTGTCCCAAGCTTATTGATCCATATAAGCGGTTGATCAATGGAACCATGATCACTATAAGCGGTTTCCACTGTAAACCCTCTCTGATTGGTCTTGCCTCCGTTCCGTTCACTGAAGATACACAATTACAATACTGCCATCTTCTTTTGTGACAAACTGCTCAAAGTGGAGAATTATTCGGGGCTAAAGAAAAAATCTTGCCCAAGCCAGTTGACACCCATGGCCCTACTATTTGAAAGTCATCTTATATTTCACCTGTTTAATACATTATTTTTCTCTGATAGGTGGTGCAAACGCCGGTCATACACCAAGTTTGCCTTTTTATGGTTTAAGCATTGAAAATATTCATAATATGTAAAATATCTCAAGATATTTAGGTATAAACACAATAGCTGAGCAATCATATTTTCAATTTTCCTTTCTCGTCTAGACAGCAACTGTTTTATGTTTGAAAACATAGGAAACATAGTTAAAACCATATAATATTGTTTTCCAATTAGATTTTTTACCCCTGTAACTATATTTGCATTGAAGTTTCCAGGTATAGATCTTTTATGTCACACAGCCAATATTTTGGACTTGTGGCGTCAAAAAGAAAAGAGGGTTAATCAGCCAAACCTCTATAAATCCACAAGCCTTTTACATGGTTTGTTTGAACCTTACCTGGAAGTGATGACTTGCCATATTTGAACAACATTGAGTGAGGGAGGAAGAGATGGAGACATTTATAGAGACAGGGGGGATAGAACAAGGAGTTATTGAGAGATGGATAGATACAAGGGATAGATGGATATCTTGTTTTAGCTGTAGTGAGGCTAAGAGACGCTGCAGGGGGGAAGGATGGTGGGAGGTGAAAGAGAGTGTGAAAAATACATAAAAGCAATGCCAAGAGAGACATGGGAAAGTTGATGATAAAGGCAGATTCAGAGGAATGGAGGAACACAGGTACACTCATAAGCCAAACACCAAAGATACAAGTTTTATAAAGGGAGGTCATGTCTTATTTCTCCTCCAGAGTAAAATCGTTCAGAGAGCAAAAGAGAAAAAGAGATAAAAGAGATTGTGGATATAAAAGGAAAAACAGAAACAGTAAAGCAGAGAGGGGATAGTGACGAAGATCTGAAGGCATACCAGATTTGGTAGGGCAGAGTAGAGGCAGTCAAGCAAGCAGATAAACAGAAAAACAACTAAAAAAAGGTGTAACACCTTTTTACAAAAGGGTGCGACCCCAGAGTAGTGGTTTACATCCTTGGAGGACACTGGGAGTGGAATGTCTATATCAATGAAAGGTTGAGTTTGAGCCAGACAAAGCGCTAAGAGACAGAGACAAACTAAAGCAAAGCAGGGAGGATCTAAAAGCATTAGGGATATGGAGGTATAGCAGACCCCAACATGTATTGGCCAAAGCCTGAGAAGTTTTTCTGGATAACCAGATAGCAGATACCCTTAAGTTTAGGTTAGACCATAGAGTTGGCTGTCAGGGCAGAGAGAGAGCAGCCAGCCAAGAAGGAATGGAGTGAGAAAGCCTATTTTTTTATCCAGTACATACAATACAACTACAGACACACTTTTTTCACCATTATTTTTACACACCATACCCAAGTCATGTCAAAACTAACTACCATTTAAACGTTCTTTTTTTTTGTTTTTTTTCTTGGTCACGTTAACCATAATATCATGTTTCATACTATTGTGTGAAAAACAGTGTAGCATCTTACACTGGATGTCCACTGGATGTCACTGCTTCGTGTTCTGGTTGTGACGTGGCTTCAAAAAGTGCAGTCAAGGTTCTGTTGTGGTTCCAATGTACAATGGAAGCATTACATAATTTAAACATCTTAAAACAGGTTTTCAGTGGCCACATTTCCACATTTCCTCCTTTTTTTTGTTGACATTTTTTGTGTTTTACAAGCATATTTGATACATTTTCCAGTCATTTATGTGGTGTTACCAGATATTTTGTGGCTGTACTAGCTAATTTAGTTCAATTACTGTACGTAGCACTTTATATTTTTATTGTATCTGTTTCCTGTGCTGTATAAATGAAAACACAAAGTCAATAACAAATAAGGCATCATTAAATATAAAATTAATGTACATTGTCAATAAATATAGGTACAATATTTAGTCACAAGTGCAAAACTATGGTCATAAAGTTTCTCAGTCATAATGGACAGTTTCATAATGCATTGTTTCCAACAGAGCCGGAACGTGATGCAGCCACATCTAGTTGTCATTGAAGGTTAGAATCTCAGAGAAATCTTTCAGTCCAATACCGATCATTAAATAGTATTTGCAGTTTAGACTGGGTCAAAGCAGCTCAGGTCATAGGAAGGTCAAGATCAAAATAGGTCATAAAAATAGGAAGAAAGAAAGAAATGACCAAGGGAAGTGGAGAGAAGTTTAGACAGTTAAGGTTCATGAAAGGCAGTGAAGAGGGTGTGTGTGTGGTGCGGGGGGGGATTAAAAGCCAGAGAAGATTTGGGGAGATGGGGAAGGTGATGCACACCTAAAAGGTGCCAAGCCTTTTATGGAGTGTTGGTTTTTTATAAGTGTTGGTTAAGCTCTCTGCGGGGGCTCTGGGAATGCAAAGCCTGGGGCTTTGAGGGAAAAAAAAGAGTCAAAGAGAGGAAGAGAAGGAAGGAAATAAAGCAAAAGAGCAGTGGACGGGGATAGGGACTTAGATCTAAAAGAATAGACGATTTAGAGAGCAATAGGCAGTCAGGAAGACTACTGATGCTTTATGGCCTAAAGCATTTTATTTCCAATATAGAGGTAAACTTCCAAAGTTTAGGTTCAGATCCCTAGGGCTGGGTACTTGAACATTTTCAGCCACAACTTCTACTGAGAAATTAATTCTCTTGTCCTAGGCTTAAGGGAAACAGGCCTGCTATCCATTTTGAGGCTCAGTCCATATATAAGAACCACTGCCTTTGAGCCATACAACAGTGAAATGCCTGGGGCAGGGATAAGGATAGCCAGAGGTATGGGCCAAGGGGAAAGACAAAGCAAAGAGATAAGGATGTTGGTCTAACAACAAAACAAAACTAGGTGGAGATTACATGAGAGACAGTCGCACAGAAAAACACTGTTATCAGCTTTACTAAGCTATAAACCGATACATTTTCCTCCTCCTCAATAACACCACCCTGACAATGGCGTTTAGTTACAAATATGATGCTTTTAAAATGTTTTTTTTTTCTGTTGAGCAGGGTTAATTATATCCATTGTTTAATGTCCATTCAGTGTTTTAAAATAATATAACAAATTCCAAGCTGCTTGGTACGTGGCAAATTTTAATGTTTAATATTTAATATATCTGTCACTAAAAGACTAAAAAGAGAGAATAGCTACTGAGACTGCATCTCTTTATGGAAAAAAACATTGACTTTGTAATTCTAAAATGGACAGTTGTGTTTTTCCTCAGTCACTATTCATTACAGTAGCAGTTTTTGAAGTCAACATACTGTATTTTGGTCATTAAAGGAACTACAAGAGTAATTCAACCCTAGATCATGTTTCTAAAACAATATCAAAAACAAAATACTGGTAGAAAACACTTTCTACCTGTACTGCCAGTTATTGAAATTAAATTTTCTCTCTGTTGCGTACTTTGGCCTCGACCCAATTTGTCATGAAAATCTCATCACTCTGGCATTAAATGGATAGAAAAGCGATGCAAGTTTGCACTTACATACCCTACCTTACTCCTGCTCCAGGTTGCTCACTTGAGCAAAACTAATTTATCTCAGCAGAGATTCCATGGAGGCAAAAAACTCAAATTATGATATGAAAAATGGACAGTCAAGCTTCGTTCATATTTATATGCATATAAAGTAGACCAAATGCTGCTTTTTACACGTAAAAAACTTAAGGAACTGAGCTGCATTGTTAACATCATCATCATCACCATCTTCAAAACTTTCGCTTCCTAGATTTTTTAGAAGCGAAATCATCAGTGATGTCATCATAGGACAGCTGCTGGCCAATCTCATGATTGATACTGATTATGGCAAGACCACTGAGAACGCTGGGTTATGTAACACCTGCAACGCCTATTGACCACAAGGGTAGTTTAAGTGAATATTGGACCCGTGTCTAAGTTTGTAGAGCGGGGTTGAAGATAAGTAAAGGACTCAATCAGTAGCTGGAGCCAGAGGGTAGGTCCAATAGAAGATTGTATTACAACTTTTCTTTTGTAAGAAAAAATGATACAGCCTAAGCTGGCATTTTTAACAAAAAAGTATATACCTTCTTCAGGTGCAGTAAAGCAGTTTCACAGTAGGCCTATACAAAACCCATATTTCTCCACAATATTCCAGCAGTTAAACATACTGTTAAAACCAATAACAGACATAACATAAACCAATTCAACTTCTTAATAAACCATATACATTAGGGGTTGAGCCAAATCTGAATATGGTATTCGGAAAAGCACAAATGGTGGGGTTTTATGAATATTTATTTCGTACAAATATTTTAAAAATTATTTGTTTTAAGGAGGAAAAAAACCCCATGTCAAATAACAGCGTGCAGGCTGGGCCTCGTAGCGTAGCAAGGTTACATCGCTGTCTCTGTGTCATGTAGCGCTGAGTGGTCAGCACAGATGTCTGTGATCTGTGAGACTGGGGTTTGAGACCCAGTGTGGGAACCCTCCCTTTCAAAACAGTTTATTGAAGAACAGTTAATACACTCAATATCCTAAAATTAGAAGTGTAATAAAAACAGGATTTTTTTTCTTTTATTCGAATACAAATAAATGTTGCTGCTTCAACAACTACAGATACAAATACTGGGCTCTCGGCACATCCCTAATATACATGTCCTTAGTTCCTCTAAAGCAATGAGTCCCTTGTGGAGTAAAAAAGTTCAGTTCTTCAAGTTTCCTCAGTCCTTAGTTGTAGTCAGTCTATTCAGTATTTAGGTCAGTCAGTTTTGGATCTATTCTTAGTTCTGAGGTCAGTGTAGAGTTCAAGGTGCACCCGGTAATAAGAGCAAAGGGATTGTGGGCCTTGTAACACAGTCCTACCACACCAGTGTCACCACATAAGGGGATGAAGGAAAGGTGTCTTCCTCCGGGTAGATGAAGTACAAATGGTGGCTTGCCATCTTCTTCGTCAAGGAGAGAAGCCAGAATCCAAGGTCCAAGGCACGGGATCTTTGGGGAGTCTCAAAAACCTAGCCTGTATAAGAACAGGCTTATTATTTTAGGTCAAGTCTCCAATATCTATGGCCACAGTAAATCAACACATCACTAAACTCTCAATATGCCACTATAACATAACAGCAGTTATATGAGTTCAATAGTTTTAACTGCACAGTATCTTTTATGAACTGTTTCTCCTCTTTTTAACATCAGTCATGAATTATGACACATTTTAACAATTTTAACATTTTAAAAATAACCATGGACTGAGGTAAAGTACACAGTATTCATTTCTTACACTCCTCATGTTTTTATCATAGAAATAACATTTAAGTGCTTTCACTTCTATATTATCTCCTTACGCACAATTAAAAATGTTTATGACACTGGCAGTAAGAAACTAGAACTGTGATGCTGCCATGCACATAATACCATCATGACACAGTGCAAAAGTACTCAATTAGCAAATTAAAATAAATGAGCCACATTTTACATCTCAAGTTTTTGAGTAATCACCACAGAAATTTCCCTTTAACTTAAGGTCAACACTGTAATATCTCACAGCAGTGAAAATGTAATAGATGTAGCTCACACATTTCTCTCTTTCCGACTACAGGAGTTAGCTACGCTAGCTTAGCCGAAAAATTAACCCACCAATACATTACGAAAGAATAGTTAACCCACGGCACGCAGGTCCCAGGATTGGTCACTCAGTCACTCCGCTTGTCTGCTGTCCTCGAGACTCGGTTTTTATAGTTTCTTACTCGCTCCACACTCTTTTCTGCATTTGGTCTCATCAACTATTTCTCTCACAGCATAGTGTTGACCTTGCTAGCAGGAAGGGGCGGGATTTAACGTATTTCCTCCAACGGGAACTTTTGCTCTGCTAACAGGCATTATTTTTTTTCCCACCCACATTCTGCAAAGATCTGCCCCTACTCTGCCCCTGATTGGCTCTGACCCTGATATTTTTACCCCAACCCTAACCATCTCACTCCTCATACCTAAACCTAACCAATCTAATTAAGGAAGGCAACAAGTACTAGCCAATCAGAGGCAGAGCTGGGCGAGTCTCCGCAGAATATGGGTGGGGAATACGCAGAATACAGCTGTCATACTGTAGCTAGAAGGGGCCCCACAGAAGGGGGTTTATGGTGCAGCGGCGGTGCACTGTATAGTGTCATGGGAGGTTTAAAGGGGTTTATAGTTGTCATTGCAAAATGTGCAATGTGTCAATATGAGTGGCCATCGGGGTCCCCTTTTCCCGAATTTTTTTGGGGGGCCCCAAACATTTGCCTGGTTTACCTCTCCTGAGGGTCCGCCCCTGAGCATTCTAACAAAAGTTACAAGCCCAGGCTTTAAATGCCTCGGGGAGGGAGAGCAAGGTTGAAACAGAGCAGAAGGATGGGAAGGAGAAAGGCCTGAAACTGTAAAGTCAGATGTCAAGTGTAAGCACACAATCCCAAACTTTGGTATTTTCTCTATTATTTGAAGATGGGCGAGATTTGCAAGTCAAGCAGAGGCAGTGTGAAAGGGAGAACAGTGGAACAGGGAGGCTCTGACAGACAACCAGGGAGTTACATTGGCTGAATCTCATTTGCAGATGTTTGATGTTTTCCCGAACTCCACACTCAAGGGAATCCCATCTAATACTGAATGTGTTTAAACCACTTCTTGGGCTGTTGGTCTATTTAATTTCTTCACAGTGCAAAGTTCATATCAGTGTTTTCTCCTCCTTCGCTGTCCTCCCTCTAATGGGGTGTTGCTAGAGCAAGAAGAGCTTTATTTAGATTTCCCATAATTGTTTCCTCATTAAAAGGTATTAAATGCCTTAAAATTGTGTACTTTTCTGCCGCTCGCACCCAGTCAACCACACACTCGCTACGCACACATTAGGCACTGCCCTATTCCTTAAGAGGAGCTACGCTACCAAGAGTTTCCAAGGCAACGACACAGAGGTTGACTCACGTTTCAGTACAGAGAGGCCCCCAGAGGGGGGCACAGAGAGGCGTTATTTTTGGCATTTAAAAAAAAAAAAAATTTGGCCTGGCGGAGGTTCTCGTTGTACAATTATAGGGGGAAACACTGGACTTTACACACACCCAAAATGAGATTCAGCCCAAGAGAACAGAAAACAAACAGGAAACTGAGGGAGGTTCCAGATGAAAAGCTAAGGAAAGAGAGAGGGATAGGAGGAAAGCAAGCAGGGGAGACAGGAGCTGAGGTTTCTGAACACAGAGTACCACTGAGCTGGTCGGTACACGCAGGTGAAATCCCTGCATGCTCTTGGCTGCTACACAACATTAACTCTAGCTTTCACTTTGAGCCAGGGAGTTGGAGGACAGAGGGGAAAGAAGGGAAGCCTGACAAATGGGGGAAAGGGACACACTGTAAACTGTATAAAACTCAACCATGTTTTATGAGGAATTATGGGAACCATTCCAGTTGATTGGTTTTTTGTTTTTTTGTTTTTTTGCAAAATGCCTTTTCAGTTCCACTTGTATAACACTTGGAAAGCAATAATCCACAGTGGTGTATCGCAAAGTGGGAGAGGGAGCTCTAAGAAGGCAATCAGTATGCATAATGTGAATATGTACGTTCTACTCATCCTCATAGAGATATGGCTGGAGCTCTTTTACAAACTGTCATATCATTCAAATCTCTTTTATGTTCTTTATCATGAATGGAAGACGAAGCAGAGGAATGTTGCAACAACTAATTTTACAATGAACATTGCAGTACACGGTATGAATGCAGTTGAAGAAAACCCAGTGTCTTGTGTGTCGGCTTAATGTACCATTGAGCTCGTAAACTAAAAGAAGGTATATGAAGTGACGCAGTATACAAAACCTGAAGGGACTCAGGGTCATACAGACACTATAAAAGTTTTTATAAATATTGCAAAAACCACTTGACAGGGAACAGCATGGCAGCAGTAATACAGTCCTCTCTGTTAGATGAGGATGAAGAGGCCTGGGACTGTGGGGATGCACGGCATGTCTTTGCATGGGAGACTCGGGAGGAGTGGTTGAGTAAGGTGACAGCGCTAGGGGAGAAAGCTGTTGAGATGATGGCTGATCATGGTGTTAATGGACCGGTACTGTCTCCCAGAGGAATGTTTCTCAAACAGATGGTTGCCTGGTTGGGCAAGGTCGGTGGCAATTTTACTTGTGTTTTTTATCCGCTATGGTGTCCTGAAGCTCCTTGATGGAAAGCAGCTGACAGTCAATGATCCGCTCAGCAGTGGGGAGCACATGCTTAAGCCTTGTCCTTTGAACAGCAGCGGGCAGGAACTCAACCGAACGTTGATGGAGGGAATGAGGATGCTTTTGACTATTAATGTGTAAAATTGGACCAGGATATATTCGCATTTGAAAGTCAATGAGTTTTTTCGAAGTGATAGTCATTAAACATTCCTGTACTGAATGTTTCACACATCACCACCACATGATTTCCACATATCTTCTACATGTCTGTCTACATTGCTGAAGATCTCTAAGGACTATTATTGTTTATTCTAATTAATCATGTTATTATCCTCTTCTTTTTAATATGAATGTAATTGTTCCCATGAGGTATTGAAATTATGAATTTTATGCACGTATCTTAACATTTGGCAAATTCTTGTAAACTTTGCTGGCTGAGACAAACCAGTACCTCCTCTCTACCAGCGGTACCTGCAGGCCGTCAATCACATCAGCAGCAGAGGACAGAGGATGAAGGACTGCCTGCGCAGAGAGCATCTGCGCACACACTCTGTACAGTCCCAGAAACAGGTTGTAATAACGAAAAGGAAAAACTATGAAATCAGGAGATTAATGGGAGTAATTACCAATTGGTAGCACAGCGGGAGAAAGGGTTAAAAATAGGGAGGCTCCCGCAAAAATCGGGAGTGTTGGCAGGTATGTAACAGATGGCTACAAGGCAACAGAGATGACTGTACAGTAATACATGTAAAAATGACATAAAGCACAGACAGAGGCAGAGTTGACAGACACACAGGCATATCGGTAAGCGCGTGTTGGTGAAAAATGGACTGGCACAAATTAATTTGTAATGTATAACAAAACCAGGAACAAGCATAACATGCAAGAACAAGAATAAGCAACCAAGTAATGTGCTCTTTGGGTTTTCTACATGATTAAATTTCATCTTGCTCTGGCGACAAAAGCTTTTTGATTCTGTTGATTTACAAAGGTTTCTTAGCAGAGAGAACATAAATCAGACAATGTAAAATGTTTATTGATTATAAACAGCAGTGGCTTTGCCATGATAAATATAGAGATTTAAGAACTGTGCCTAAATCTGCTTAGACTGGTAAAAGTGTACAGTGTGTGTGTGCGTGTGCGTGTGCATAATCATACATCTTTTTGACTGTGTTTGCTATGGTGTTTATTGATGAGAATAGAAAAGTGAATGTGATTTTGCCTTTATTGTGATGAAAGACAGAGCCATTGTAAACTGAAGCACAGACATTTTATTTTTTTGTGGGAACAAAAACCATCTTTGAAATGACGCTCAGTTAAATGGGCACCTGTGTGGTGATTTTTGTTCCTACAACCTTTAGGTATTTTGTATTGTCTTGTCTGTATGCACAGTATGTATGTATGGACATGTGAGCCCCTCAGTTTGTCTGTTTTATTACAGCTTATTTACGAGTTATGTAGCTCATTAGGAATCACAGCACTGGTGATGATGATTGTGTTGTCAATGATAATACAGTTATAACAGTAATTACTACTATTACTACTAATTGATCTTACTGCTAATTAATGATAGTAATTAAATTTGACTGGCTTGATAACTTTGTGCTGCTGGAAAGATTAGAGCAATAATGTTTGGTCATTAAAGATGCTATCTCTGTGTCACTAGCCTCTCTTATACAGAGAACCCGCATTATAGCCGTAAAGAGGATCTGCCTTTGAGCCGCCTTTGCTTTTTTACACTAAACCACACAAAGCCGGCATAAAGCCGCCTCTGTGTGCGTTTTTACATAGCATGCCGGCATTCCAGATTCAGAGGCGTGACGTGTAGGAAGGAGATCAGACTGATCAGAGGTGTAAACTCTGCCATGAGGGAGTACAAAGACGTTACTAGGACGAGGGGACGTTAAAGTTAAGTTAGACTTTATTGTCGGCTTCCCGACTCGTTTAAAAAAAAAAAAAAAAAAACGAGAGAAAAAGAGAGAGAGAGAGCAGCTGTGGTCAAGTGAGCCAGAAAGTGAATGAAGAGAGGAAGCTGAGTAGAGTAGTGAGGAAGCTGGGGAAACAGATCAATAAACGTTATTTTCTGATTGTTTCACAGTGGTTACGTTCTAGAGCACAAATAAACACCCCCACTCAACCCTGCAGCTGTACGCCGCACCGCCTGATTTGGTCTGAATACAGGCTATCACAACAGCGTCAACTCCCTGTCCCGCCATGCTGGCTGTCACACAGAGTCGATCCGGCTCTGTGACTACCTCCGTAGCCAGCTTATTGGCTGACCAACTCTGCCCCCCAACTCCATGTCCGTATACAGAACAGTGAGGTGGATCAAAAGGTGCAGTATCCCCGCCTTGAACGGGCTGTGCCAATCTGTCTTTCTCCTCATCCCACACAAACACATACTGTAGATGCAAAGATACACCAACAATATCACAATTAGTAGATAAACTGCGAGAGGTGACATGGGTCCACTGAAACAATATGTTTTCTCAACCAAAATGTGTTATACAAGTAGCGTAGCTCCTTTAAGGAATAAGGGAGAGAGAGCGATTGTGTTTTCTTCTTTCTAAATACATTTCTTTCATAATCAATGGGGTTTCATGGTGTCTCTCCTCTTAATACATTGTTAAACCTCCAAAATTCGGGATTGATGCAATCACGCCATCGCCCTCTAGCCCTTAACAAGTCTAATCAATCCAGTTAATTGCTCCTCCATGACACTGGCAATGTCATCTGTTTTCCGTATCAAATATATCATTAGGTAGTTGCTTTACATAACCACACAGACATACACACACACACTCACATCCTCCGACATCATTAGCAGTAGTCTCAACCAAAGTGTCTTAATTAGGATTACCTTGACCTGCAATGTACCTCATTAAGAATAGAAGAGTCCAGGCTGACACCAGCATCTTGGTTTTGTTATCATGCAAAAATAACTCTTAATATACTGTAGATAATTACAGTGGTTTGGTGCTTTAATCGAAAACTCTTAACAGTGTCTTGAGTTATTTGTTCTCTCTGTGTCCCGGCAGGAATATGTAGTGGATTCAGCAAAAGTGGGACACTTTTTATTGCTAATGCGCCTTTTCTAACAGCACAGATATTCAACACAACAAAGGAACTTCTTCCCCATTTGATTGTTCAAAGTGAAAAAGTAAAAGTAAACAAAAGCCAACTAAAGTCTCTAACTATCTAATCACTAAACTTAGCACAAAAAGTAAGGGAATTTGTGTTTGGTAGATTATTTCTTTGTTGTAACAATGCTTCTTGGCAATAAATCTTATACTGTTGGAAAGCCTCTTTATTTCCCTTTTAAATGGTGCCACATTTGTAAGGAATATGCATTTGTGGGATGAGCAGCAGAGCTGAGTATGTGGGTTGCGCCCATGAAAAATTTGCCAAATCTTCTGTGCCAATGCCAAACAGCTTATTCTGCCATTGACCTGTTTGGTGTTTGGTGGATTGGATGATTGAAGTTTGAAGAAACAAGACATATTGGCAATTTAACAATTTATTCATTTAACAAACAGGAGCCTCAGTAGCGTGTAGAAGTACCATACACAGCCACAACAGCCTGGCACCTCCTCCTCATGCTGGTCACCAGGCTGGTCACATAATGCTGTGGGATGGCATCCCATTCTTCAACCAGCATTTGTCGCAAGTCAGCCAGCGTGGTCGTGTTGGTCACTCTGGCACGAACAGCACACCCAAGCTGATCCCACAAATGTTCAATGGGGTTGAGGTCAGGCCTCCTGGCAGCCCTATGAGACCGGAGATTGGCTACGTGGAGATGGTACTAGGGCTCACTCCAAATAATGCCGCAACTTGGTTTTGCAGAACACCAGCTTGGAGTTGCCTTATCGCACGGGTCCTATCCTTGGAGCAGACACATACTGACCACTGTAGCAGGGCCCATGCTCACAGGTGCTGGGAGCACCTGGGGGTACAAGAAGCTCAAAACAAGTGTCAATAGCAACAGCAAAAAAAGCTGTTTGGCAATGGCAGAGAAGATTTGGCAAATTTTTCATGGGTGCAACCTACATACTCAGCTCTGCTGCTCATCCCACAAATGCATGTTCCTTACAAATGTGGCACCATTTAAAAGGGAAATAAACAGGCTTTCCAACGGTATAAGATTTATTGCCAGGAAGCATTGTTACAACAAAGAAATAATCTACCAAACACAAATTTCCTTACTTTTTGTGCTAAGTTTAGTATTAAAGCACCCATATAAGACTGAAAAAGTGTGGTCCAAATTATTAGTTATGGATTCAGCTGGAGAAGGTTAGTGGCCATACAGGCCATACAAATGATTATTAGACATTATTAAAATGGTAGTAGGGTGGTAATGCAGGCTACTAGGCCATCTTCAAGGTTAAACAAGAATAAACTATTTATATAAATGAAATAACCTTACAACACTTCACAATATGATTTGGATAATTAAACCTGGTTAAACAATGTTTAACCTGAGGGTTGCTTTTCTCAATACTCACAAGGCCATCTTCAAAGTCTAACAATTGCAACAAAGTACAAACAATGTGGATGAATGAGGTGGCCTCACAACAGCACAGCAGGATCTAGTGGTAGCTATTCTCAATAGCATCTGATGTAGTTGTAATGTAATACAGGAATGAATAATCATCTCCAAAATTTCAACTTCAAAAGCAGATCATTTTAACCTACATTATCTCAAATCAAGGACCATTTTAATACACAACTCAGAAGGTGACTTCTGCTCCTCAAGACTTAAAAGGGCCATTTTAGTCGAGGACTAGACCTTACCGCGAAAACCAACCCTTTAGCGTAAACATGCGCCGCTCATTTACCCTGTATGAGAAAATGAGAGAATAATCATATTAATGAAAGCGCAGCCCAGAGCGGCTGGATGAAAGCAGAGATCATTACATGGAGCGATGTGTCCTTGTATTTAAAAATAATTCCATCCAAAGTCTGACTAAAACTTAAACTAAAGCAAAGAAGTCTGTAGAAGTCTAAATAAGTCCCTTTCCACTGCTGAACATTTGACTCTTTGTTAATTCAGACACTTTTGTGCTGTGAGGAAAAGCTCCGCTCTGTCAGTCTGTCTCTCACTGCAGTGACAGTCTGCTCCAATCGATCAGCGACAGTTCCACTGAACCAACTCAAAGGGTGATCCAAAAATGTGGATTATTTGTTTTTGTCAGTTGCTGAAAATAGTAAAATGATCATTGATATAGGCTGCTTAAATATAATCACCTGATTGTGGGGACTATATGATGATAGGTTTATTTTAAAAAGGCAAAAAGTGTGGTGGCAAAACCATAACTTTGTTCCCCTAACTGAATAATGGGGATGCATTTGCTCCATTGCTCAGGTGCCTATGCCCATATGTTGGGCATAATACTTTGGAGACCTAAACAGGCACACAGGGTATACTGCATGCATACATTTGCTTTCATACCTACACACAAGCACACTTTTCTAGAACTGATTTAATTATCTGTAGCCTTAATGCTGGTATATATCTGTTGATATTGATAGTTTTGTCTATCAGTATCAATAGACCAAAGTATCTGCATCAACAGTCCTTTCTGGCAAAAACACATGCCTCCCACTTGTGAGTCACCACCAAATGCTTTTGTTTTCATGTCTGTGTTTTTGCCTTGTACGTTCAAGTTTCTAGAAAGAAGGGTATTCAGTTCTGACAGATGGATTGTACTTACAAAAACAGCCTTAGCTCATATTAATACAAAGAAGGATCAAATCTGAGTAACACAAAAGCACTGATAGCAAGGAATCACTGCCAGAGAGGGCTCATAAGAATAAAGTATTTACTGAGCCTATTCATGCAGAGAGTGAGATAACAAGTCAGCTATAGAATATGTGTACAATGATGAGTGATGGTCTTAAGATTTGTTCTAAATATGTGTGCATGTGCAAGTATGTGTGCAGTACTGTGTGCCTGTTTGTTGTCGGCCATCTATAGTGTCTGGTGTTTTTCTGCATCATACTTGCAGAGGAATACATACAGTATGTCCCTTTTAAAGGGAAATATGTAGTGACCTCTCTCCCTCCATTTCTCTCTCTCCAGATATTCGTGGTATTGAGGATTTCCTGGATCGGACCTCCCAGCAGGGAATGGACGTGTCCCTTCAGAAGGTGGAATCTAATATCAACATGATGATCACTAGTCTGTTCAGAACTATGCGAGTGGAGGAACTGCATCGCTACAGGGATACGCTACGCAGAGCAGTGCTATTCATGAGCCCGGCTACTGCCAAGGCTTTTATCACTGAGGTAAGGAGTGTGCTTTTTGCTCCCGCATTTTCCAGTTAATCTGAGTTAAAAAAACACCACAGGAGTGCAAGCTTTTTATCAAGTCAGAAATCTTAAACTTTAAAATCCCTTTAAGATACAGTAACTTTTTTTTTTTTTCCTTTTTGTTGAGAGGCTAGCCTGTCTTGTGCAACAAATACACTGAGACAGGAACAGAAAAGTATAGGTTAGTGCTGGAATTGATTTCTTGATCATCTAACTTAATAGATCAGCACAGCAACGTATCTTCCAGAGGAAAGCAAGAAACACTAACATGCACAATTGTGGTTAAAAGAAAACAAAATCATCAGATAGACTCTGTGGATGCATCACTCACACACTGTATGTATGAAATCCTATACAGTTTACTACAGATACAGTGTGCAGAACACAAAAATCTTGGTTTTACTTGGCAGTTGTGTATTTTAGGCTTTTACATGCGTTTTAAAGGCATTTTGTCTCAAACAGCTACACATGTATTTATCATGCCATCAGACTCATGGATGCTTTCGCTGACTTAAGTAATCCTCTTTGTGTTTCTCCCAATTAACCAAATCAGCTAAATTACAGCAGCAGTTCCTTTCAAGTCCAATGTAGTATTATTCATGATGCCTTGAACATGGCATGGCACTCATAAAAATTTACATTGAAGATAGGGAAATTGGCAGAGACCGTGTCTCTCTGTCAAGTCAGTATTTGTTTAGGGTGCACAGTCACAAACAAGGTTCATGGTAAACCTGGCATTTAAAAAGCACACAGTATACCTATATATATAGTATACATATATTTCTTTACTGATATGTTTTAGCTACCCCCTTCCCACACTTATGCACATGTGCTCAAACACACACACACTTCATCACCCCCTACCGTCTTGCTCTTTATCTCTGCAGAAGACAATTAGGGGAGTTCCTTTTGCTCTTATACATAAATGATACGGAGGTCATGGTTGAAAGCAATAGGCTATAGCATTAGTTATGAATTCATAATTTAAAGTGGTAGGATGGGGCTTAATCCCATGTGTCATGTTCTCATCTCAGTTTAATTAAAAGTGACCTCGGAAAGAGCAATCACAATCTAATTTGGTTGGAGGCGTGACAGGGAGGGGGTGAAATATGGGGTGTTATTGTGTGTCTGTGAGTGTGTTAGTGTCAGTATTTGTGTTTAATTGCACTTCTGAGGCTATGTGTGTGTGTGTGTGTGTGTACGTGTAGTCCTAGCCTTGGAAGTGTAGCACAGAAACACGCTGAAGTCAGTACGATGTGCCGGCCACAGGAGGATGACAAAGTGTCTCAAGGTCTTGTGCACTTTGAACATACTATGGAAATCTTTAAAGCTGCTTTAAGTGATTTTTGACCGCTAGAGAGCAGAAGGACTCCAAAACAAACCCACTCTACTCAACATAGTAACATAGTAAGTACAGAAGGTCAATGTTGAACCAGGAAATCAGTCTACACAATCCAATCGACATTTACGAAGTGCGGATTCAGAAATTATTTTAATGTTGGCCTTTAAAACGTTACAATTTTATTTGCCAGATGCTTTCATCCAAAGCAACGTACACATGAGAGTTAATACAACACAAACAAGGACCTAGTCAGGAGGGATCAACGCGAGTAAGCGCCATAAAACTAAGTTCAGGTCCGGTAGGATATAGGTGCCAACAGGCAGTGCATAGAAACGTTATTTTCTCTTTCAAATAAGTGTTGTGACAGTGCTGTGTCATCGTCAGACTGCTTGTGTACTTGCCCCATTGGACTACATTCTAGCAATGCTGTAGCATCCCCATATCTTATTAGTGAAGTCAGTAAAATGCTGTAATTGATTAAAAAAAAGAACAACTATAATACACTACAGAAATAAGCTCCTGTTTGTGTGGAGCTTACTTCATCCATAATTCACTGCAGGTGCATTGTTTTCCTCATTGGGGACGCTAGCATTTACACCACTTCATCTTTTGTGTTATTTCAACAGGTATTATTTGCACATGAAGCCTGTTCTGTATCAGACACCAATAAATAATAGCTTTGATTTACTGCAGACTGCAGATTTGAAAACATAGTTAGTTAATCCAATTTCACTGAAAGAGCAAAACTAAGGTAGATCATGGTCATTATCTGTGCCCCTTTACACAGTGAATTTATATTCAGTGACCACCCCCAAAACAGCAGATACTGGTTAAACAGAAAATAAAATAAAATAATAAAGTATCTGATGAAATGGGGAAAAAAAACACTGAAAAAAGGACTCAAAACATTCAGAAATTGGTGATTGAATGCATCCTCATTATCACTCATTCATTTGTTCTGCGAGATCTGATCTACAATAGGTGTGGCAAATTGCTTTAGCTATTATATAATGTGGAAGTGTCGGCCTCCATTTTAGTGTGTGAGCGGAACCCAAATTAGTTTTCTAGAGTTTTTCTCTCTCTCCTTTGGGAAGGTTGACAAAGCAGTCATTTAATCTAATTTAGTCAGACATCAAATGGAGAGGGGTTTCTGAGATGAAGTGTCGGGAGATGGTAAAGATTGGTAGATAAGATTGATGATCACATATCTCCCTCTCTCTCCTTGGAAAGATGATGAGGGAGAGACAGACTGAAAGACAGACACAGGCAGGCAAAGAGACATGCAGAGACACACAGAGAGAGAGAGAGAGAGAGAAAGAGAGAGAGATGGCTGGGACCTTTTTTTTCCTCTATCAGTTATTTGTGAGGTCATTTGTCAAAGAGAGCACCTCCCATCCAGATGCATTGTGGACGGCCACACAAATTATGTCGTCCCACCAACGGGGGCATCGGATCAAAAACGCCTCATGTTGTTTAGGAGGGCAATGACAGCCATATTTTGTTATTTTGTTCGGATGATAAAAAGGAAACAATTCAAGCATGGAGAATGATTAAAAAACAGAGTGTAAGAACTGGAAGAAATGAACAAAATAAGGAACAAAGTAATCAACATATAAAGGAGGGAATTTGATGAGGGAAGATTTGGTGAACGAGCACGTAGTGTAATTTGTTATAAATTGCCATCAGGGAGTTGCAGATCTCTGCTTATTCTTTCTTTGGCCACTGTGACAAGTCCTGGGTTAATAACAGCCTGCAATTGTTGATTGTGCACTAATAAGGATGTTCGAAGACTAGTGTGTGATTTCTAATCACCTTTATGAATAAAAAGGGGGGGGGGTGTGCTTGCTGAATTTAAAGGACCAGTGTGTAAGATCTAGGGAGAAATATTGGCAGAAATAGAATATCATATTCATAAGTATGTTAATATAATGCAGCATTATAGGTAGGGTATTCAGATGGTTGACAGATTGACTAACAGAGTGACTTACATTAGTTGATGGCTGCATCTATAAAAGAGCGCACAAGGACCACTGTAAATGTAAGGAAGAATGGTTTTGAGCCATACCCTGATCACAGATGAGAGTTATCTTGAGCATGTTGGCTCATCTCTCCCTTATTGCGACTTTATTGTGAGTCTCTGTCCTTGCTTTTCTGTGAATTGTGGCGTTTATGTGCCTCTTTTGATGTGAGCCCAGCAGGAAATACAGTTCAACATCTGCTGGATTGTCAGCAGAATGTCTTCCACCATGCACATCCATGTATTTTACCACACAAGCACATGGATATACATGCAGAACCAACATGCTCATTAAATTCCCTACATTATTTAACATTTTCTTGCTCTGTTGCCTTTTTTTTTTTTTTTCAGTCTAGTACATGTGGGTGAGTGTACCAGCCACTGCCAACAAGGATACATACATCTCCCTATTCCACCCACTTCATGTAGACAGGAGAGCAAAGTGGGTTTCTTGCCCTGGAACCATTGTCTTATTAAAAATATAACTTGTCATGAGTTATGAATGGCTTCCCTGGACTTACTCAGCTTGTAAAGGACCAATAACATGATGAATTTAAGAAAATGAAAATAATTTCAATTGCTGCTGTGAGGTTTTCTCATGGTTGGGATGCTTAGTTATTGGAACACGAAGCAGAAAAAAAAGGTAATATACCGTAATCCTATGTCATTGGTAAAGTCATACATATTCATACTCTAACCATGAATTATGCATAAAACCTACACATGGTGACTATGATCTTGCTGTGTGGGTGATATATTGTTGGGACAATAAGAGTGACTGTAATATACAGCACTGGAAACGACGATGAATGACATTTGTAAATTTCTACATCGTCAAATACCTCATTTGAGGAGAGAATTACCAACGAATCCCATAGTACACCAAGAATAAACTGCAGAGAATATTAATTACAGCGTGCTGCCAGCAGAAGAGCAGCCATTTCACATGCTTTCATTTGTAAGACAACAAAACACTGTTGATGATGTGTTTCTACAAACATTGCGTTGTCCGTTTGTGTTTCAGTCAATGCTTTTTTCTTTCCACTCATCACACATTTTCTTGCCAGAAGTAGTATATATATATATATATATAATGAGTGAATCAATGTTATACGAACAAAAGTATTAGTATTTGGAAATTAGAAAATATTGCCATGAGTCAGAATTTACTCAGCCAGAATTAGTCTTCTATTCATCTCTGTTCTCTCTTTCGCACACAAACACACAAACACACACACACACACACATGCATATGTGGAAAATATGAATTTTGCCATTTGATCTCAAAACGTTAAAATTTTAAAACGATGCCATTTTGGGACTGTTTTCTCTTTAACTGACATTTCTTAGTTGAAGGACCATCAAACGAGTCGGAGATTATTCCAAAGATGACAGATGTCGCAAATGAAACATGAAGGGAAATATTTTGTGTTGAATAATGTATCCACCGCTGAAGTTTTTGCCTAAGTAAAGCCTCCACTCGTCACTGTCCAATGTCTTTCCTGACATTATAAAGATGGTATTAATGTTTGACACTGACAAAAATGATATAAAGTATATGACATGCAGGAAAGACAAGAGTATATATATAGTCTATTTGTACGTTAAGACATTCTACATTATGTGAAAACACCATCATATACATTTAAATACATCTTGGACTGGCTGTTTTCTTGCCGTGGCTTAGTCACTTCAATGAACTGTAAAACCAACCTGAGACAGCTTTCCTTTTATTTATGTCTTTCTGATCATATTCTAGGTCTGTTTCATTCTTCTTTCGCTGACAGTTCCCCAAACTCACAGAAACGGTATATAAAGGCATTGTGATCTATGCTCCTCTCCTCTATCCGGAATAGCCTGGAGAAAAAAACATTTTGAACTTAGGGAAGTTTTTTTTTACTCGGTGGGTGGAATTTTGTTGTTACAGTCAGGGTGGGTGGCTCTGCTGGGAGCTATGTTTTAAAAAAAAGCTGTTGTCATAGCTTCAGGATTGTACTTTTTCTACTTTTTTTTCTCTCTCTCCATTTCTCTCTGGCTCTCACACCACTATCTCTAGCTGTAGCTCTTAAGCTTTTTTTTTTGTTGATTACTCTCAGTTTAAACTGTAGCACACCACCCCACTTAGTATCTACTGGCTATGAGGTATAAGGCTACCAGGTATAAGTCGCAGAACTTTGCCTGTCTGCTTAAACCTTATAGCAGTTCCTGCTAAAGTAACAGAACCACCAAATGAAGAAAAGTTCAAATTTGAAGTAAGCATATCAGAGCTTCACATAAAGTTTAACCCCAGCTGGCAGTATGCCTTGGCTTTGATAGAGGTCTGACATTCAAGGTTTCATCTATGAGTGTCTACAACCACAAACAACTGCGCCAAAGAGAACGAATTGATGCCAGAATAGCAGGTGCACTGGTTACAAGTTAAAAATGTTCTTTTCACCTTTCCGCCACAAAAAAAAAACATCCTTGTACACATGCTTACATACATCCTGTACACAATCATGCAAATGCAATCACTCACTGAGCCAGAAATAGTATAAATGCTGCTGATAGTGTTAAAGTCAAGATTGTCAATTCAAAGGTCTGTTTTTGCAAATAAAGAAACGCAATTTTTCCGTTGTATATTTTTTACACCCTTCACTACTTAATCTCTGATGAAATACAATGAATGTGAGCTCTGATAGCGATTATCTAAAAATATGTGGCTATTTTTTGTAGATTAGGTCACATATCTCCAGTGCATGTTACTATATGATTTTTAATGGCCTCAACAACACTTCCTACTCATTAGCCTAGTGGGAAGGCACACAAAATCTTGAGATACCCCTACTGGAGGTAGAACAAAGCACAGCAATGTTTTTCATTCATTCTCTAAGGTCTGCAGCCCCCATTAAAATAACTGCAAGCATGGCAGCACGGGTACTGACATCACCCTAACTTGGTGTTGTCCATATCCATAAAAATCCCCGATGCTTTCTTCTGAAGTCATCTTCCAACTTTCTAGTTGTAATCTCTGCTGTGTAAAGACTTCTACAGGATTCACTCCCCTCTGTCCTGCTGCTATTACAGACATAGACATAGTAGCTGCGACCCCTCCACTTGCTCACCGGCTCATCTCTGTCGAGCATTTAACCTGCAAACGTATAGGACAGCTAAAAAACAAAGATTTTTCAGCAAACTCTCGTCCTTATCTAAACATGTGAGACGAGCCACACGACATACTGTTGAGAAAGGCTCTGTTCCAAGGCTGAGAGATTTTCCTATTTCTGGTGCGGAATCCGAAAGTTCAGGTTTGACTTCGGCTCTGTATTTAGGACCTGGTGGTCTCCAAAGGACCCCCTTAACAACTTCTGCTTAAACTACATCTGCATGATGTCCTTTTTGTCATCATTTGCACCTGCAGAAAACAAACGCAGGTACCTCCACTGTTTCTATATTATTTGATGAGGTGACAATGACATTTCTATCATATTTTATGCAAACAAACAGTTCAAGAGAGCTCCACTAAATCAGCATGTGTGGCATGCTGTGGCAAATCACCACTATAGGAGTGATGACAGAAATTGGCATTCTGGGTGGCTGTTTGGGGTTCTGTGATTGATTTGCCCCCTCTCTTTGATGTATACACTGTACAGTATATAGTACATTTTGCTGTTAGAGCTTAATCAAACAAGAAACCTTTGACAAAAGAAGCGGATCAGACTTCATCGTTGGCCTTGAATGCATTGACCAATTTAACGTAATGTTGCGGGTCATGGAAGAAACAGAAATGAGAGATTTAGCTAGCGCATTGTCCCGGCCAGGAGGGGAGGCTTTGAGACATAAGCCACAATGGAATTTGCTTGAGGATATTTCTGGTTACACATGTCAGACTGGTGCTCCATTGTCAATTCAGCTGAATTTCTGCTCAAATGCCAAAAAGCTGTTGTCTGGAAACACAGATGAGATAGGAAAACAGAGAATTTTTGACATTTTGAAAAAAATTGCCATCACCACACATCTTGTCTACACTCAGAGCACTTATTATACAGAAGACAGAATTATCCACAACATGACATCAAACATGCCTACAGGTATTGTGAAGAAGCAAAACTCAAAAGATATTCTCTCTTATGTGTGAAATCTGTCTTATGCAGAGCAATTTCCTTGGTCATGGGCAATTTTTGTACAGATCTGATCACCTTTTAAAATACATTTTAATTCATCCTCTGCAATCATCCCTGAGGGGTCGGGATTAGCAGGCTTCTGCTGCTAATGGAGCCTTAAATCAGATGTTCTGATTCTGCACTGCTCCACTGCCATTGATGAATATGTATTTTCTCATCAACACCCTGTGCATGAATTTTCCACAATTTATAATGAATTGCCTCTTATTCATTTTGTTCCCAAGGGCCATGGAATATATGCCTGTGAGAGACAATGTGGGCTGTCAGTTACAGTCAAAAAATAGAATTTTCTATTTTTTATATGATTATTATATTATATTATATTATATAAAACAGATGTTAGTTTTCAGTCAGGAATATAAAAGTAATACCTAATCCTCTTAATCTTAACATGCTGTCAATATGAACCACTTTTTCTTGTCTCAGACAATTTGAGTGCCTGTAGTATGGTGCTTCATACTTTCTGTAGCTTGATCTAATAACTTTGGTGTAGATTTAAATTGGCTGACTGATAATTGTTAATTATGCTGAGTACTCGAACATGGAGAATCAATGTATCTCAGGACTATTTGATTAAATGTCAATGTCTTTTAAAATGGAGGGAAGTTGGAGAAATTCCAACAAGGAAATGACACTGTGGTTTCATCGTGGTTTAATCCAGTCTTCAATATGCGCTCATCTTTTTTTTTTTTCCTTTCTCTGCGCTTCCTCTTTTTCTTTTGCTTACTGAAACATGAAGGCCAACATTTTTGCCATTCTCACTCTGCATTTAACTTTGCCTGAACTTTTGCCTCATTAACCACTCAGCTGTAGAGTGCAGTGGGCTGGCCAGGCATTGTCAGAATAAATTGAAGGGTAGAAAATGACAGTGATTAACATGATGATTTGCAGGTGGTTTGATTGAAAATCCTTGACTTATTGAAGTTTTGTTTATCTTGGCGTTGCGCAGATTGTGCGTCATTCCTTTGACGTCTTTGCTTTGGCGATGGAGCATGAGGGGCAAATGTTGACACTTGTGGTGAAGGTGTAAAATGGAAGGGAGGAGTTTATGATGGAGTGGCATACAGGGAGAAGGCGGACAGAAGGGTACTGATATAAGAAGAGATGATGGAAAAAGTGGCAGGATGAGGTGGGAAACAACCATTAGAGTGTCTTCAAATACATTTAAATTGATAAATGTTGTGACTTATTTTACAACATTTCTAAAACTAATGGACTTCCTACCAGCTACAATACAGATTGCTCTGGGCTTTTCAATTAATGCTCGCATGCATGGCTCAGACCTTTCTGAACTTGAAATTTGTATTTGTTCCTTAGTAAAGGGCAGCAGAAAAGTGATTTAGGGGGGGCAAGGCGGAAAGGAGGAATAGATAAAGAGACACAGGTGGATGATGTAGATTTTTAAGGGCGAAAATGTTAAGAGAATGAATAAAGAAGGTAAAGAGACATGGTGATGGGGAGGAAGCAGATGAATACTCTTTACTAGAGGAAGCACAGAAGTGCAAAAAAAACAAAAACAGAAATCGATGAAACAGAATGAAAACACACAAGCAAATCTGTCCTCCAAAGTGAGGTGCTGCATCTTGATATTTAAGAGATTCTACCTTCTGTAAAGTGGCATTTAGATTGTGACATCAGACACTTACACACGAATCAATAGCTCTAACATGCTTGAAAGCACACACACACACACACACAAATGTTTTATTTGTCTTAATATCAGCACATTTTGAGAATATTTTCAAATGAACAAAATGACAAAAGTCTCCCTGACAGTAATCTACACGATATTTTTGTCTTTTAAGATGGTCACAACCAGCAGCACCAACAGTTAATGTTTATGGATACACTCGCCGGCCACTTTATTAGGAACACCTGTGCAATCTAATGCAATCCAACACAACAGCTCTGCCATAAATTCTACTTTTACAAAGCTTGTACACCTTCAGTTTTTGTTGACGTTGTCAGAAAAGGTGATAATTCTACTTCATGTTTATTCACGCTCTGTGCTCCAAAGGGTCAACACAGAGAACATGTGGTAGAAGTTGTCAATTCTGACATGCTAGCTTTTTTGTCGTGACGTCAGAAGAATGTCGTCCACTGTGAGACACTTAATTGATTTTCATTCTCAAAGCCCCGCGTCTAATTGGTCAGGCTGATATCATTTAGTCTGAGGTCAGAATATTATGACAAAACAAGCCTAATTAGCCTTATATCATACATGTAAACGAATACATGCATTCACACAAAACAGATGCGCATACCTAGAAAGAGAAAGAGAGAGAGAGGTAGCATTATTTGCCAGTGCAGTTAAAAGGGCACTTCAAGGGCTTGGCTCTAGGTCTCTCCTTGAACTTTATCACCAGACAGAGATGGCATTATGTTCTTATCTCAACAAACAGGGTGTGTGTGATGTGCGATGACATTAAGGTTTTATCTGTGCACATGGAGCTGGAAGCACAATGATAATAGATCATTACAGTGTGTGTGTGTGTGTGTGTGTGTAAGCACCAAAGGTTAGAGCTATTGACTGCCACTAGTACAGCCACTAATAGGGATGCCAGTAAGTACTTTAGAGATGATACGGAATCGTGTGTGTGTGTGTGTGCGCACACGTGTTTTTCACCGCACTTTTTTTTTTTGCCAATGGTCTTATCTGTTGTGTCCTTCTTTTCTGCTGTTTCCCCGACACATACACACACACACACACACTTTGCCTCACCCACACGCGACTCATGCACTCTATGCCCTACAAGCATCCTTTAGCTTCCTTCTCTTCCACCATCGTGTTTCCATCTCTATCACTTCGTCTTGCCTTTATCAATTTATCTGCCTTTGCCCTCACGCGCAGAAAACAGTTTTAATTCCACATGTTCGTTCTTTATTACAGGTCACAGATCATTATATGAAATCCTTACATGCACTCACAAATATATCAAAACTGTATGTTCTTCATGGCGCGAGTCTAGTGTTTAGAGAGACAATAGAATAATTAAATGCCCTCTATCCATCCTTTCTTTCCTCCCTGCTTCTGCTGTTTCGATTATGGAACATGTTTTGGGCTGTTACATCCTCTAGTAATTCCTATACTCATTTCTTAATAGGATTTATGCTATTGAAGATGTATTAGATGTGAAAGTGGAATTGTCTTTGCTGAAAGACAGAGAGATAGAGAGAAATGGAGCACATTTTAATCAGAAATGAAAAAGGGCAGTTTATACAAGAAAAATGGTAAAGAGAGGGAGCGGGAGGGGAAGGGGGACAAATGGGGAGATGATCATGGATGGGAGAGTCAGGAAAAGACAGACACAGATAAAAGCACGGAGCGGTTCAATAGAAGCCACAGAGTTGCTGTAAGTACAGTACCTTTCTAACAGTAAAGCAGAAGGATTCCTTTTCCAAAAGCCTCTTACTGTGCATGGCTGAATGGGCACAAACAACATAGCTTTATATATATTAATATTATAGCTACACTGTTAATGCATTCTGTTTGTTTTTGTTTTTTCGTTTTTAATTGGGGGGGAGGTTGGGCTAGATAGTTGGGCGGACAGAGTGTGTGAGTTCTACACCAGAGACAGCAGTTTGGTTTATTTGTAACCATGAAGGCGATCTTTCCACTGACAGTGTGGATGGACATGTTTCATTTCAGTTTTCTACATGGTATTTTTTCCAGTATCCAACTGTATAAATCCTTTTAAATCTTTCAGACTGCAGCTTGAACTGCGAAGTGTATCATGATGCAAATTGACAACTCTGTTATGCTATGACCATAAAAACACACATGCACGCACACACACACACACAGACACACACATAGACAGACACAGCACGCACACACACAGAGACCTATTTCCAAACACTCCGACCCATGGAGACCCCCTGCTGCGTGTGTGTGTGTGTGTGTGTGCAAGTTTGCATAGGGGATGTGTATTTATTGTGTGCACAAGAGGGCTCACAGTCATGAGTTTTGTGTATGTGTGGGGTAGTTTCTGTTCGTTTTTTTTGCTGTAAGTGAAAGTCACCCATTCATTTTCTTTTTTATTGATTAGTCCATCCATCACATGTGATATCTGAGACAGTTTGGACTGGATTTTGACCTAACTTGCTCAACAGTTACATTTCACCACACTATTTCAGCATTTTCAAAACTGAATTGATTGGTCCTCTAGGAGGGCTGCAATTGCGCACCAAAAGCTGGTGCCATATTTGTTGCTGATTGGCCCAGAAGGGAGGTCGTAATTCATGGACAGGCAGCTCATTTCCTGCTGCCTCGGGGGTTTCTTTTTATCTTACCTCTCTTTTTGTATTCCATCCTCTATTCTCCTCGTTCACCAGCACTTCATTGTTTCCATCATTTACTGTTTGATGCAGTGTTGATAATGCTGTGGATTTTTTTCTATCCCCGTCATATTCTCTCTCTCTCTCTCTCTCTCAGATTCACAAACATACAAATAACAGCACTTGAACACGTTTGCCCACTTGCAGACTATGTTATCTCCCTCTGACTGTCTCATCTCTATAAAAGGGTCAAGGCTCAGGGTCAAATAGGCTCCCTCCCACAGGGCCCAGCAGGAAATAGAGGAATAAAATTATTTGATAATTGAGAGGGCAGAAGATGTAATCTGTCTTTAGGGTCAGTTGATCTATTATCTCAGCTTTGCTTGGATTTTGGGGCATGGTGCCCCATGGCTTCATTTTTGTAGAAGGCTTGTTGTGCCAGAGCTGTGTTTAATAACTTATTTATGAAGTGTGCTCTCAGCAAGGAGAACAAGTTCTCCTTTGTGAATGAGTGTAATTGAAATTTTTGATAACATTTAATTTGTCTCAGTAGGTAGGTCCATTAGAATCTGGGTCCAACAAACCAGTCCAGATATTTTAATACTAACAGAAACCTGGTTGACTGTTGAAATAAGGATAATGTCATTGCACTTGATGGTTACAATACAAATAGGGTGGACTGAACCACAAGGGGGGAGGGGGGTTGATATTTTTGTGAGGAACTCTTTTGCTGTTTCTGTGTTGCACTCTGTGTCTCTGCCAAAAGAATTTTAATTGCTAGCATTAAATCTCTCTCTAATTCCTAATTATAATATGGTGGTAATCGGGGCCTATCGCTCTCTCTATGCTCATCAAAGTGCTTTAGACAAATTGGTAAATCTTATATCAAAGTATGAGGGCTCTGAAGTTTTGCTCATGGGTGACCTTAACCTTGACTGGTTATCTTCTATCTCTGAGGGGCTAAAAAAAAAATCACTGTATTGAATTAAATTTAACTCATCTCATTTCTTCACCTACTCGGCCAGACACCAGAAATCCAGAAAAGTCGACCCTGATAGATATTTTCTGCATTAGAGATTCCAGGCAAAAAAGATTCTACCACATACTATTACAAAAAGAGACGCTAAATCACGGTCATGCTTATTCTCTACATAGGCACCTTTCTCTAGATTCTGTCCTTGTCTCAGAAAAAGAACAAATCTGCGGTATTTTTAAAAGTCATTTTATTTCTTCTGGTCACCTGTTTGAAAATCCAATCTATCTACAATTGCCTCAATCAAAGATGGGCTCAGTTGTAATAGCAATACCCCGTTTGGGGAAAGATTTTCCCTTAGACGGTTTTTTGATGCCCTGGCCTCAGTTGACCCAAAAAAGGCTATTGGAGCAGACCTTTTAAATACAAGACTCTTATTACCGGCTGCACCTATTGTAGCTTATCCTTTAACTCATTTTCAATGTAACACTTGTATCCGTGAATATTCCTGAAGTGTGGAAAGCAGCACATGTACTGCCTATGCATAAAAGCAGTGACACTAGTGATCCAAATAACTACCGCCCAATCTCTAAACTGTCATGTTTAGCTAAAATCTTGGAAAAGCTCATCAATAATCAATTATGTCGCTTGCTAGCTGAGCATTGTATCTTAAAACCCCATCGGTCTGATTTCAGACCTGAACATAGCACTTTGACAGCAGCATGTAAGGTAGTAAATTATATAATCTGTTCTCTGGATAAGTCTGTGTTATATTGCCCTCTCTGCATTTGGCACAGTGGATCATACTCTTCTCTTGGATAAACTTAGGTCAAATGGTTGAGACACAAATGCATGTAACTGGTTTCACGGTTATCTTACTGGCAGAACGCAAGCAATAGTTGCTGACGGTCATCAATCCGACTTCCTTGAAGTCACAAAAGGGGTGCCGCAGGGCTCAATACTAGGTCCAATTCTGTTCACATTGTACATAAATGTTGACGAACTGACTAAAAAGCTTAAGTTTGGATTAGGTTTATTTTTCATAGAAATAAGCAGTGCCTCTCTTTTAGCAGTAGGTTTTATCAGTAACATTTTTATCAGTGCTTGACTATGCAGATCTAATTTACATGCATGCTGATGCCCATACCCTCAAACCCCTTGATGCTGTGTATCACAGTTCTCTTAGATTTATTACAGGTTTTAGAATCCATCATTGTATCTTCTATGAGAAGGTAGGGTGGTCATCACTTACCACTCGATGTGCACAGCACTGCCACCCTAAATAAACTACAATTTTATTTATCATCACTTTTAAGACTTAGAAGTATGGGATACTTTACCCATTCACAAGAATGCATTACTTTGGATATCCCTTACATGAATACAGAACTGTGAAAAATTGCATTCACCTATTATGCTCCTCATAGGTGGAATAAGCTTCAGGACTCCCTTAAATTAGACACATTTTTTTATCCCTAGAACATTTTAAGATCCTGTTGGATGATGTTTTATATAATAAATGCTACTGTTTTTACAATTACAATTTCGTTTAGCAGAGTTTGGTAACTACAGAGGAGAAGAGTCTGACTAGCAACTTAGGGCCCTGTTGTGATGGTGGTACCAGGCGCCTTTCATTGTCAGATAGGTGGGAGCTGTTTTAGTTGCTGTTTTGTAAGCGAGTGTAAGCCACTGATTTTCTGTGTCTGTTTTATCCCAATGTAATGTACTTATATTACTGTCATTTTCTTTTTGTTCTTTTGTATTTTATAAGTAATTTGTCTTGTGTTTGTGTTGTATTTATGTTTGGTAAAACTAACAATCTGTTAGTTTTACACTTTTTGTTATATGACCTGTTTGGTTGTGTATTTGCAGGGCACTATTGTGAATGAGAGCATTGCTCTCAATTGGTTTCCCCTGAGTAAATAAAAGTATCTATCTATAGGTATGCTATAGATTCACCTTAGCATTATTTGGTGTATGACAAGGTACTTATGCACAGGTAAAGGCTAAAAATAGTTTTCTGGTAAAGATTATTTGCAAAATTGAGCTAAAGCCAAATTGCACTACATCAGCTTTTAACACTAGAACCATCAACATACCAAAACCCCCTAGAACCGCCGGAGGGGTAATTTTCACCCCCTGCTGCAACAGCGTCAGCAATCGCAAAGATGTAATTTAATTTCTTGAAGCAGTTAAGTTGTTCATTTTCATCTATTTTTAAAAAAATAGTAAGTCTTGACAAAATAACTATTTAAAATTCAGTTTATGGGGTTTATTAATTTTACAGTCGCTTTAGGCTATTTCATTACAGATCGAGAAGGTCATACATTTTAAAATTCATCAAAAACTGTAGGCTACAACAAATAACAAAATAATTAACATTTAAATAATTTAATTATTGTAGGATAAGAACATGAATTTTGGATAATAACGTTTTGTTTTATACTCGGAATAAAGAAAAAGAGGCACTCTCCCTCTCTTTCTCTCTCTCTCACACACACACACACACACACACACACACACACAGTGCTTTGGCAGGACTCTTCATCTGTTCACCCGTGGATCATACATGTTTGCAGTAGTGCTAAATTATATGTGTGCATAAGAGTAACTGCTGATAAGTAGGGTTGGGAGATATGACAATAACCTGAACTAAACATGGTTTTCAATGTCTGTTCTCAGTTGTTATTGTTAACTTGAACAGCAATATAGTCAAAGTCATTTAATTTATAAACATACAGTATGTAGCAATGACCGAACACAGTTAATCTGTAGAACAAACAGGATCATGTACTGTATGTATTTGTTGTTGGTATTTTGTGTGTGGTGTCTATCCAGCTTTTTAGATAATATATGAAAAAAAAACTCGAATGTGTCTACTTTTATCTTTAAAGTTAAACCATTATGATGTAGTACTTTACTGTGCCCTTCTCCTCTCTTTGTGCTGGATTTTACACTGTATGCACTTAATTAAACTAAAAAGTGGCTTATAAGGTGAAGAGTTCAATTTGTGCAAAAATGGCCACTCAGTATCACAGTGAAACAAAGGTGATGCTGTGAAGGGTATTAACAAGAAAAGGCACAGTTTTCTCAGAAATACTGTATCAAAACTATCTGAACAAAAGAGCAATATCTAGGGGTCAATTATGTTTTTTTTAATTTAATTTGTAATTAGTATCTGAATTTCACAGTTGGATGCATTCTCTTACAATATTTCTGAGACCAGTTCAAATGGTCTTTTCATCATTTAAAGCTAAGCAAAAAATGTCTTAATTAAATGGATTTATAATAACCTGAATTATGTCAAGCTACCATCAGCCTCCAGAGTTACCTGTAAAACATGAGTGTGCAGTGGGGTCAGCTCCTCTGACTGACAACTTAAGCATATGCTTCAACCCCTGGAGGACAGATCAGATGTGTAATTGAGGACCATAACAGCTGCTGCTCTGCACCATGTACAGCTGGTTATTCCCTTCATTGCTCACTCACTTAAATGCCAACCCTTCATCCTGTGACACTAATTTGACCTCTCTCTGTCTCCAGTGGTAACTGCTTAATCTCATATTGTTACTCCAACACTGCTGACTTATTCGTCTTATGTAAGAGTATGACTTATAGTGACCCTTTATGTAAAAATTGTATGTGCTAATAATCTTAGACTCTTTTGTAAGTACTTAAACATACTTGGGTGTTCCCTGGCTGAATTTTCAACAAATCCCAAAGCATAATTTCTGTGAAACTATAATTTATGCATCCACATTAGCAAGGATTTTAAAAATAATGAATGAAGCAGCTCAAATTTGAGAATAGGTTAACACAAAAGACCCTTTTTTGACAGTGACAGCACCTGAATGGATTTAAACTTCAAAACCGTAAGAATTGGATTTGTTGTATAGAGATAAACACGTTAACATTGGGCAAGTGTGTACTAAATAATAAAGTATTTATCTTTTTTTTTTTTTTTATGAAGCAAAGCCTGCGAGCTAGTTCAGGCAGGCCAATTCGAGTCGCCGCTCCACCCACATGGCATACTCCCCTCACTGTAACATATATCCAACGCAGATTTAATCATTTTCCTTAGTTTATTGTGTGCCTGATTGAGGCCTTGTTTATGAATCTATCATAAATGTACAATACATAAGTTTACAGTATATATTGTATACAGAGTATAGAGTGTAGATGCTGTATGTCTCTCTGTATGTATGTGCTATGTGTGCTCTTGTGTGTATGATTGACACTTGTGAAGATAAAGCTATATCTGGTGTCATGAACAATTGACCTGTGGTGTACTTCTCATATAGTGCAGTCAGGGAGAGGGGTAGAGTGACAGATGGACCATTGGACTGACTGCAGACAGATGAAAAGAGGTAGAGGAATCATTTTATATCGGGTCAAAGATTAGTCAACCTGGAGAAAGCAGAGCTGGCTCACTGCAGCACACCGGTCAACACACAAAACCACACAGGCACGCACACACTCATTCTTCCTCTCTATCAAAAACACACAAAGGGGCACACACAAACGTATACAAGCTGTCTTTCTCTCTGCCCGTTGATTCATCCAACTCGCTCACATTCTCACACAAACAAACACGCACACAGCCAACGTTTTGGGCCTTCTCATCTGACCTTGCCATAGGCAATTTCAGTTGGTATGCTTTCTGACATATAGGGCACAGGTTAATCTTTTAATTCACCTGTATTCTGCTTTTCTCTGCCCTGTTTTTCTCTACACTGACATGACCTCCCATCAGTTGGGCTACTGTGCTAATGCTTTTTTTTTTTTTTTTTTTTTTGCTGCATTTGTTGTAAAGATGTTTTACAGAGGCCAATAAAAGCCTGTAATTTAAAGATGATTGTCTATACTTTTGGCTCATATTCTACTTATAAAGTTATACTGATATCGCATCAAGATGAGTAAACAGCATTACTTGGAATTACTGGCCCCTGCTTGGATGCGTAAAATATCTTAAGTGTACAGAGTCTCATTAAATTTTTACTATTGTAACCCCAGTGACTTTTTTGTGAAGTAGGAGTACATAATATTTAACAAATAGTGTTCTCAGGGAAGTGTTGTGTGTAGTGTTAGAGGGCAATGACTTACACTGTATATTCATGGTTAATTATTGTCAGTGTTTATTCTGTTTGGTTGAAATGTACTTCTTGGAAGCGTGCTAACAAAAACAGTTGGATATATAGATATAAAACTTTTTGTTCAGCACTTTCGTTTGTCAACTAAATTCCCCTGCATACAATAGCCTCCTCCTCCTCATCATCATTGTGTAACTGCACAATTATGTGTGAAATCATAGAATATGCATTAATGAGATGATGGAAACATCCTCAAAGACCTTATTGCAACACAAAAAGTTTCCTCAGCTAGCAGAAAGGTGTTTGAATTCAGTCAAGGATTGACTGACCATTAATGGTTCAAGGTTGAAGCTTATTGAACATTTATTAATGTGACCCAGTCATTGACATGTACAGCAAATGTGTTTTTTAGTGGGAAGCTTAGTAGTAATCATGTTAGAGTTTAATTTTACTTGGACAATTGACCATTAAAATGCTTTTTGTCCTGGCAATGTAGCATGCATTAATTCAATATACAGTCAAATCCCATTGCAATTATTTTTAAACAGATTACAGCCAAATCCCGTGTGTAACTGATAAGAAATATGCAGAATGCATGTTTGTGAAGTGAATCTGAATTGTTGTATTAGCCAGTTTCTAACTGACACCTACTGTAACTTCATGGATAGATAGATTTTTAATAAGGGTTATGGATAAGCATACTATGTGTGTGAAATTAAAAAAGTCCCTCCATCCTCCTCTACTATTGGAAAAAGCAGTTGGTAAATAAATTAAAGAACTTACACAAACATACATATGTACATGTGCAAGCACACACAAATACACACAGTTGTTTAACTTAGACCTATCAAGACAGCTTATTCTATTTGTTCCAGCCATTGATCTGTTCATATCTAAATGTCAGGTTGCATATTGTCATATTTGGCGGGGCTGGCTGCGGCGTATGTGTGCAATTGTATGCACGTGCTTGTGTGTGTGTGTGTGTGTGTGTATGTGTGTGTGTGTGTGTGTGTTATGCATTCTCTCTGGGGATTTGGCAGTGCTCAGATCTGTGGTCTAATCAATAAACTCAAAGGCCGACATGCACACAAATACCCTCAAAGTCTCGTGTGCTTTTGTGTTCACACATAGACACACACAGAAACCAACGCACACACAGTTCGAGGATGATAGATGTCTTGCATGTTGGCCCTGTTACCCTTTGCCACCGCAACACATACTATCAAAGACCTTGGCTGTCCTAGCATTATATTATATGTCAGACAGAAAGAGAAATAGAGGAGACAGGGAGAGCATTAGTTAGAGAGAGAGCGAGAGAAACGTATAGCTCCTGAGAAACGTCTGCTGAAAGGACAAAAAAAAAGTGAATGACTTAGAAAGTGAGTGATTGATCAATAATGCCGATGGTGTGTGTGTGTGCGGCGGGTTGGTGAGCAGGGCGAGACCCTGTCAAGATGAGGTTTGGTGGCTTTTGTCGAGTGTGACAGCTCTCTGTGTGTCGGTGTGTGCGTATATGAGAGAGAAAGAGGGAGAGATGGTGTAAGAGACCTTGTCAAATGGGGTTTGCATAGAGACAATGCTCTTGAGAAATCACTGAAAAAAAAAAACTCACACACATAAATTAACACTTGCACACATACACGCAATCTGCATTCTTCAGTGTCTCTGTCTCTTCCTCCCCGACTCTTTCTCTCAAGCGTACATACAAAACCTTTTATAGACTTTGTTGATCATTGGCGTGTGAACACAGCTGTACTAATTAAACAGACAGTAATAGTAGTGATTTAGAGTCGTTAGTTGTTGGGAAGAATAACTCACACAGGCCTTTGACACCCCTCTGACTCGTGTCATAGTAGGATCCAATGTGGCCAAGACCGAGCCTTTATAGCCCTTCTTTTTCCTGAAGGTAAATCCCTTTTTATTCTGTGACACTATGTATAAAAGTCACTGTTTTTTTCTACTTCTCCACACTAACTTTGCTTAGAGCTTAAATGTACCCCGGAGGTGCTGCTAACAGTTTTGTTCATGTGCAGTGTTTCTTATCAAATCACATAAGTAGCTGCTCACTGCATAGCATACCTCATAAAACATCTATTTAAATTTAGTAGTTGACATTTCTTTTTACATCAGTCCGAGGTCTTTTTCTGTAGCCCTGCTTGAGTCGCATTATTTGAGACAATTCTTGAGACAACAGAGTGCAAAACACAACGTTAGAGATCTTTTTATGTATTTATGAGAAGTGCAAGCAAGAGACATCGCCTGCAATAGTCTTGCGCCGTGAGCCCACGAGCACCAGGATGTTGACTACAGCTCATTTAACGGCCACAGGTGTCACTAATGAGAACCTACATACAGAACCTTTAACCATAGTTTTACTAGTTCAGCTACAATCCCGCCTTTACCGTCTTCCTCCCCGATTTCAGCTTTGTCCACTGAGGATGAGCCTCACAAATATCTACACTTTTTCACAGTTGGTCTTCAGTCAGTCTTTTACTTTCTCCTCCTGCCACTGTGCCTCTCTGCTGCCCTCAGCTGTGCTGCAGAATGAGGTCAACCCAACACCTCCATACCAAATGATGGAAGACAGTAGCAGAATGCACTGTCAGGTGCACAGTAACTTGAGGCAGGGAAAGGTGATCTACAGTGCACCAGCGTTTTATCACTGAACTGTTTTTTTTTTTTAACTGCGTGGCATTCACTAGGATTCTCATTTCATATTGCGAGCTGCTACAAAACACGAGTCTCACAGATAAAATGTGAGACTCAAGATAAAATGTCTTGTAACGTATGACCCTCAGTAGTTGGTAGAAATGTCTTGAAAAACTACACAGGGTACATTTTTATGGACTAAAACCATTGTGAGTACATTTTGTTAATGTTTTAATGTATTACTAATCATATGCCATTTTGTCCAACCCACTCGCTGAGTAATGGCATACATCAAAATGTATGACATTACTCAACACTACCATGAGTGCATACCTTTTATCCCTGAGTGTCCCCTGTGGTATATCATAATAGATTTACGCTTACTTAAAGTTTCCTGAACCATTATATTTTTCTTCTATTTTGAATGTTTTTCAAGACAAGAGGTCCTGTGTCACTTTTACGAGGAAAAGTACTCTGAAGACATCATTTTAGAACTTAAAGCACTTAAACTGTTAACAAGACAAACAGATGTCTTAAAAAATTAAACAAAATATTGACTGTTTATTCTTGACTGTGTGTGTTTGCTGTATGTTGGGGCAGGATGGTCCTCTCCATGGCATGTGTAAACCTTGCCAATGTTCCATCTGGCCACATGTGTGTGTGTGCACTTCATGCACACAAACCATATACTGTAGTAACAAATCTAACCTTCAGCCATAGCTGCCATATCCCAGATATGTATGTACATACATGTTTTGGGGTTTATGATATTTTCATGATGATGTGTATGTGATGGCCATGTTTGTGTATTCATATAACATGACACAGAAAAACAAACAAAAGGCTTCAGATTAGCAGGCTTAGCAGCTACTGTGCTAACAGAATACATGCCAGTGGAGTGCCTTATTATGCATGTGCGTGTGTAAGTTTGATTTTGCCTGTTTGCACGCCTTCAATCTGAGCTCAGTGCTCCACTGCCAAGTATGTAAATCCATAGAGCAAAGCGGTGTCATACTGCACCGCCCCCTGCTCGACATCGTCTCTTTGTAACACACAAGCATGCAGACACACACTTGACATCAAGACACACACAATCAAACATGCATAAAGCACACTGTGGGAGTAGCGTAAGTGAGGCGTGTGACATTAAGCCTAAATGGCAGCGATGACATACCGCAGTTATGATGTATCAGGGAGAAAATGCCTTGGCTAGCATGCACTAAATGCTCGATTCATAAACGGGGAGAGGGAGAGAGAGGAGGAGAATGAATGGGAGAGATGAGTTGATTAAAAATGTGTGAGAGGATGACAGAATAAACTCCTCTTCTTACAATGTGCAAAGGAGTGGTGATGTTTTGTTGTGATTTCTAACAGAGAATAGAGACATGCAGGTTAGACAGGGGCAGAAGAGTGCATTAGACGATTAGAGAATGATTAGAGAACGGGGGAATGAAAAAGGAAGGTGCAAAGTGGTTACATAGCTCACTAATGGATAAAAGGGGGTGGGAATGTTAAACTGTGTTGTATGAAGTTTTCGAGAGCCTTGAAAGGGGCAGAGGAGGATTGACGGTAGCACAAGCCTGCTAGCTGGCAGTAAACAGAAAGAGGAGAAGGCAGTATGTGGACAGACGATGATCTCTGCTGATGGATTGGAAAGCTTTCAAATGAATTCTAATGCAGATTCTGCTTTTTGAATCCTGGTATTTGAGTATTTGAATAAAGAAGAAACCTCGCTCGAGTGCTCGGCTATGTGTACATTTTTATTGTGAATGAAGCTGTGTTCATTGCATTGCGTCTCGTAACAAATATACTATTACATATGACTTCTTGACTCACTGAAAGTCATTAATAGAAAATCCAATAAAGAAAGATGTCACAACATTGGCTACTGATTGTAATTTATGGGAAATTACAGCACACAAAAAACAAGTTACCTCTTGTCTCTCTCCTTATTTTTCCATCAGCATCTCCTTTCTGTCTGTCTCTCCATCACTTTCACATTCATTCCCAACTTTCCTCCCCTTCCTCGCCCCCCTCCCCTTTGTCTTCCATCTTACAGCATTCAGGTGGAATGAAGGGTTTGAGATGATAACAGTAATCAGACTCCTCTACCTCAAGAACCAGACACGGACACCTCATCCCCCAACGCACACATAAAGACACAGAAACACACATTAATCATAGCAATCAAAAAGCAGGCTCGGATAGACCTGGCTGATGCCACAGTCATTTTTTTTGTGAGTGCATCAATGGATGTACAACCATATAGCGCAGTAACATAAAAGTACTTTTCTCTGGTGCAAATAATGCACCAGTGGCTTTACTGTGAGGGAATGCAGTGGTAGAAATGAGTCTGTGCAAGTGCGCATGGTTGTATTTGTCGATGTTTTTTTTTTTATGTGTGTCTACTTTTTCACAGCTTGTGCTTGCATGTTTAAGTGTGAAGCTTGGATATGCCTAGTTTGGAGGGTGGGCTGTAGGCTATTTGCTTGATTTAATCACAAATAGTGCATGAAATTAAATTACACAACTAATTTTCAATTTAGAGCACTTTATTCAATAGCAACGCCCACTTTCCCTCTTTAAGCTTCCCCCACAATGTGCTTAGGCAATATCTGCTTTTGCATTAATATTTCTTACCCTCTCACACACAGAAACACCAATAGTGATATACATGAATATGCTATATAGACTAAAATGCATACAATGCTTACAGTAGAAAAAAAAACTCACATGAAGTCGTTTTATTTTTTTGATTTATCCTTGTCTCAGCAATTTATCAGAAAGTAAGATTTGCAGAGTTTGTGTCTAAGTGAGAGCGATATTCCCTTTTCTACCAAGTCATTTGTATGCGTTTGTATTTATGAATGTGCCGTAGCACATGTTTAATCTAAGCTGCTTTCATCAAGTCAGGCCTTGCCATGAGCATCAAACCTTGACTCTGCGTGTCAGCCAGCAGCAGCCATTTATCAGAATCAATGATTTTTCTCTCGGTTGGACTCCTTCAGGAGTGACAGGTGAGCGGAGGTCTTTACTGGATCAAAATGGCATTTGGCTGTATCACGGCCACTCGATAAAACACATACGGGACCGGGGTGCGCAGTGTTGTGATGTTGCAGCTCAGTCTTAGTTCTCGCTGTCTGCTTTCGGACTTCGAGAAAAAGGCTTACTTTTATTGACACTGAGTGATTGGATTTGTTCCACGCCGCAGAGCTGGTGTTTGTGTGATCTTCTGACTTCAGAGAGTCAGAACCAAGCAGAAATGAAGCTTTTGTGGAGCTGGTCAGAGAGGTCAGAAGGATCTCTGTGGTTGCATTAAGGGAATGACGCCTGGGTGACTCCTACCTGCCATGTCGGCACTGAGTTGTTAACAAGACTTTGGGTTTGTTTGCGCGTGTGGAGAGCTACACACATGTACACAAACACAGCAGTTTGGGATGTTCGCAGCTGTAGTTGTTTGCAGCTTTGGTCGTTTTGTGCACGTGTGTGTCCGTGTTTTTGCGTGTGCATTTGGGTGTGTATGTGTGAGAGAATGTGTGTATTGAACAGTTCCAACCCCTGAGGAGTCGTGTCTAGTGTTAGGAGTCTGCCCTTTCACTAATTAGCTTGAAACATCTGCCCAGACGGCTGCCGCAGGGAGGTCATGATGGATGAACAGGAAGCACTCACACCCACCAGCACACATACAAACAAACAAACAAACAAACAACACATATACATTTACATTATATTACATATAGTGCACAAGCACATCACAAACCAAGTTACCCGTTCATTTTTGCATTTCCATGTTTAAAATGTTTTACCCATAATCCCCCAAAAATATTGTCTAAGATCTAAATGAGCACCAAGGGAAGGGAACACAGAGAAAGACAGCTCGCCAAACCTCTGTCCTCTCTTCGGTCTCTCTCCTTCTCCCTTCGCCGTTCGTTTTCTGCAATGCTCCAATAGATAGAGACAGAAACAGCAAGAGAAGACAAAAAACATGAATAGCCTCCAGTACTCTAGTGTAGAGCTGCCGCGGTATTGATTTTTTCCCTTACCGCACAAATTAGCGTAGCCATTCAAACCGCCACAGTAAACGCCATAAAAAAAAAATCATTTAAACCTCAGATGTTATAAAATAATTGGTTCCTAAATAAACTTTTCAAATGCATATATTCCTGCAGTAGTCTATTCTTTATAGCCTCTATAGTCTATATGTGTATCTTTACTTTGCAGCAGGAATATTGGTCGACATTCAGCAGGCACGCATTCGTTATTGAAACACAGACAACATAGGCTACTGAACACTGTTTATTGACAGTAACACGCTTCCAAGAACAAGAACAAATTGTTCATGAAGTCATCAGTCAATAGGCCATTACACATTTATTAAGGCTGTGCACTGCAAAGTTTGCTTGAATAAAGGCCACTCGTTTAAAAAAGAACAATAATGAAATAATACAAGGTCTAATAAATTAAAAGCTGTTTCCACTTTCATTTTCTCACTTTTAGCTGCTATATACACGGAATAAACATTCGAATGCCTTGAACGCAGCTTTTAAATGAATGTAAGACCACTTCTTTGCATTGCAAAGTTTAAGAAATAATAAAAATTCTAAAGCGCACGTTCGTGGTGGCAATTGTTTGGATAAAAAACAAAACAATGAAATAATAAACGGCCTAATAAATTAAAGGCCATGTTAACACTTAGATTAGCCAGATTAAATAACTTTTACGAGCAAATATTGGAACATAAACAATAGGCCTAAAATAAACAAACAAACAAAAAAAAACCCCAGCGGTGAAGCAGGGATCAGCTTGACTCTTCCTACACAAAGTCAGAGTGAGTAGTAGAAGCAGAGAGGAACATATTGTATAAGGTGGCAGAAAAGAAAATTCAAGGCAAAGATCTTGTTTTGAATCTCTCCATCACTCTCCTTCCTGCCTTCCTCCTTGTCTGTGTCACAACCATGTTTCCTGTAGACAGAATGTTTTACGGCAGCCGTTCGTGTTATTATGATGAAGTTTTATGGAGACTCTGTGGGAGATTAAACCACTATTAGCCACGCTCCGTCACCCTCTCCAGCTGTTGCCTTTTGTTTATGGCTAAAAAGTGTTTTATGACACACGGTTCTATAGTCACCTAGACAATTATAGCTAATGATATACGAGTGGCACTGTATTTTTACACCAGGAGTGAATTGGGTGGGGGCGCGGAGTGGAAAAACAGGGAAGGAAAAGAGCGAGTGAGAAGTGAGCAATTAAAGGAGAGCAGAGATGATGGGATGAGAGGTGAGGCAGGAGCAATGATAAGAGAACAAAATTAAAGGGTTGGGAGGTTTGGGAGAGAGAGAAGGAGAGACGAAGAGGTGAGAGGCAGAAACAAGTGTGTCAGAGAGAAGAAAGTCAAAAGCAAGGTATCAACACTGAACCCTCACACTTGTAAATGGTACAGATGGAGATATGCCTTGAATTTTTTTTTTTTTTTTAAAGAGACAGGTGTGTAAAGGAATAGAGAAAATAGAGCAGTACAGAAAGAGTTGATAATAAATGACTATTATTTGGTTTGAGTTAGCGGAGAAAGAGAACGACACTAAAACATCTATTTTTTGCTACTGCATATCTACTTGTTACAAGTTTTTAATGGCACTGTGTCATTAATTCTGTACAAATGTATCCCTTTTTTAAGAGATGTTCTGCTTAATTAATATAGCCTGTGTTCAGTTTTACACTCTCGCCCATTTGAGTAAAGAAAGCAAAACTCGATGCCCTGAAACTTTGTCACTCTCCAGCTGTGAGAGTGGATCAGAGTGTCTGTAGATCAAGATGTAGCTGTTCTCATAATATGCTCTTAAATGTATTCATGTTGGGAGTAACAGATAGAGATATCCCCCTCATGCTTGTTGATTGAGAAGGTGATAACACTAACGAGTTTGCTGACATCACGGGGAAAAAAGGGCCGCATGAACAAGAAAGCAGAGAGCGAGGTAAAAGAAGGCTTTTGCTGCTATATAAAAGGGAAATGGATGAACAGAAATATATGTGCAAATGTACTGTACACGTGATGTTCCAGAGACATTTGCCTTGTGTGTGCAGTTGCTCTTTTCTATTGTTCTATTCCAGTGTTAAACATTTGTGTAGTTATTGGTTAAAAGTTGTCACATATGAGTATTTAAGTCACGTCATTAACAATTCATGGAAAAGGTTTTCATTTTCCCCCTACCGGAGTGTACCATTTTTGAGGCAGTGTATCTGTAGGTACTTGTGTGAGTGAGATACAGAGGAGGAGAGGAAGAGAGCGAAACCCACCTCAAAGTTTATCTAATGTGTGTAAATGAGTGCAACAAGCAAAGGTGACATCCTGTGTAATAACTTTTCTTTTAAAATCCCAAATGTTGAGATTACAGGTGTGTTGTGTGTTTGCATCAGTATGAAGAGATTTTTGACTGATACCTCGGCACCTTTTGATGCGAGTTTTCTCATATCACTCATGCCAAGTTTCACACTGGGTTTCAGACTTGTTCATTTCCATGATGTTCTTTTACATAATGTTCACACTTCAGCTATCATGAATCAAATCATCCAGAAGCCAGAAGTATCTTTTAAAAAAGCATTTCTTCTTTCTTTTCTATGATATGATAAGGTTACTTGGGTATTTGCATATTCTTTCCCTTCTTTTGACCATTTTAGTGTCTCTTATTTCTGCTGATCAGTGACACCTTTCTGGTTTTTTTTCTCTGCTAAATGTGATGATGTGTTTTGTTGTGCTGCAGGTGGTGGAGACCAACTTGGTGGCCTTCGATTGTCACTGGATCCTGATTAACGAGGTGGGTGCCATGGAAATGATTTATTGATCCTGTACTGGGTGTCTCTTCATCTTATTGTGTCTAGTATCCCGGAAATATTTATTGTTTTGAGTCCCTCGAATCTCTTCATTGCCCGGGGTGTTTTGAAGGAGAGCTTAACAAATAGTTGACAATACAGTAAAAATGTTATACTTTATATGCCCACTGATAGATATAGCTACAAACAATCAGTTTTCAAAGATGAAAAAAGTGACATTGGTAGAATTCCTTTAGATAAAAATTCTTCCAGTTCAAAATCAGTATCACTACTTAAATATTAAAGGGGACCTATTATGCTTTTCTTTATTTTCAGATATATAATGTCACAATGGTGGATGTTGATGTTAAACGTTGAAGAAGCAGTAAAGCAGGAAATGTTGGCTTTGCAGCGGCGTAACTCCGATACGTAAAGCTGGCCAATCATGCAAAGCTACTCTAGTGGAGTCCAAAACTAAAATTTAGAGCTGGAAATGAGCATAACAGGTCTTCTTTAAGAGCTTTTTGAATTAACAGGAACAGATAAGCACTTGAAGTACACAAAGTTACTGTCCTACTCCTCCCAGTGTGCAGTTTTTATTTTTATAGGAGATACTCATCCATGTTTACTGATCAGAGTGACTACTGGTCATAAGAGAAACATAATTAAACTTTAATATTAGCTGTAATTTTGTATTATTTTCTTTCTTGGGGATCTTTGATCTTGCTCCATGAGAAGTGCCTTTTACAAAAGCAGCATCATCAGCTACATTTGTGTGTGTGTGTGAGTGTGTAGCCTTGGGCATTATAGTGAACTGGGAAGGCACAGCAGGGGTCCTTGCTGCCACACACTCCATACACATCCATACACACTCAAAAGTGGATGTATTGAAGGAAGAGCAAAAAACAACATTTACTGTAGGAACAATGAAAAACCTAATTTGGTACAAAAGATACTCAGATGCTTTAGTTTACTATAGTGTTTCTCTCTCTCTCTCGTTCCATTTTCAAGCCATATAATAATGCTGCTAAATGCCATGAGGCTCAGCAGCCCTATTGCTTGCTAATTAATGCAGAGAGGGTATTTTTGTTTGAAACAAATGTTAGTATCTAGAAAGTACCAGCTATTAATGCTGCAGGGACAGCCAATCATTATTTTCTGATGTTCACTTGTCAGTAAGTTTTTTGTTTTGTTTTTTTTTTCATATTGATATGGATGAGAGGCTGCTGTAACACAGTCACAATCCCTGTTAAGTACCTGAGACAACCTCTCAGTATTGTTTTTGCATTTATTCAAATGCTAATACTTTGGGAGCGAGGGAAAAGAAAGAGCATCTTCCTTGCACTTTAATGAAGATAGCAGACTTAGCAGAGGTAAAAATGGGGATAAATCTGTTGAAAACAACCAGTCTGTATTAGCTACCGACTTCTTACAGACTGTTATGCCACTTAAATGTGTCTCCTCTGCTGATTGAAATAGATGGCAGACTATAATGTGCGTTTCATAATGTAACACTAGAGACTTTATCACTCCATTTAAAAAAAAAAGTAGTCTGTGGTCCTACACTTTCCTGAGAGGCTGTCGTCGTCTACTTTGTTTGGCAGATGATGTCAAGCAGCCTGCTGAGTAGTCATCATTACTTGACGGCCTAGTAGGCCAAATTCACATCTATCTGTCTAAAAGTCTGCCTTCATATTGCTTTGCATCCTGTCAGGCATCTGGTATTGTCTAACACTCTTCAGGCTTCCTGGCAGCGGCCCGCTCTTTGCTTAGCTTCCTGGGAGGCTCAACATGTCATTTTTCAGCCCACGTGTATGTCTAGCAGCATGTAGCACTTTGTACCTGCTGCCTATGAGGAGTCAATGATGAAATGTACTCTGGCAGACACAAACTCCCCCATTTTTAATATATAAGCAATGGCAGAATATTACTGAAGTATGTTTTTTTTCACTACAGTTACATATACAAAGACATCTCTGAAATACTGCGTGTATAAGAAGGCTTTTCACATTTTTTTATATCATATAAGGCTTTCTAACACATCACATGCATAAATAAGAAACTTTTTAACAATCTGTTACAGTTTTTTTTTAGTTTCCTAAGCAAAGTATCAAGATTACAGCCTTTTCATTGGCTAAAAGCTACCACGTAAAGCAGTCGGCTTGCTGTCAGCTCATTGCAAAAGGGTAGTCGTTGGTGTGTTAATGTTAGAAGTTTTCTTGATGTAATTAAGTCACATCAATTAGTATATTTCTTAAGACTTACAGTCACAGATGTCCCAACATTCTCACACTTCTATTAGCTGTTTATGTCTCATGTTCTCTCGCTCCTCAAACAAATCTCACGCCACAGTTTAAATCAACATTTAAAATACACCAACACTACAGCGAGCGAGTGAGTCAAGTGAGTGTTAATGGAGGAGACCGAACTGGGTCATAGGCACATTGGAAAGACTATATTCTTTTATCTCTCTTCTCTCGCTAATGTTTATACATGATATGGCACTTTCTGAATGTCCACCCACAGTTCATTACTCATTGCATGCATTCACTTTATATGTAATCTAAGTTGCTAAGCAGAGCTTAGATGAGCTTTGATGAGCTGCACATGCACACGTGCAAACAAATACTCTTAATTCGGCAAACTAAAATTAGAGAACTACTTGCTGATATTCAGCCCAACAGCTTGAGACAATAAGAAAAGCAGGTGTGAATGATGAATAAAAGGAGGAGGGAGATGAAGGTAGGAGAAACGACCAGAGTTAAAGGAAGATGATGAGGGGGCAACAAGATGAAGTGAGGTGAAATAAGATGAGGTCTCACTTTACCAGTTTACATTTGACAAATTTGCAAAAAAGTACTATTTCATGAACTTTCTATCTTTCAAAATGGTAATGAACCAAATGTTAATTGTCATGCTACGCTACTGAATTAATCTGATTTGGTATGAGATTAACCTGTAGACACACAGTAAAGCAGTTCAGATTCATCGTTTCCCCCAATTTTGTATGTATTGACAAGATAATTCCATTCAGAATTAGACAAAATTTTCCATTAGTGTTTTTCAGTCCAGCTCTAGCTAAAAAAAAAAAAAACCCATAAATTCAATCAACATTATTTAAAACTAGCTGTGGTTTGAGACAACTTGAAAAATGGGACAGTTAAGTGTAAGAATGAAGTTAATTAGGAGATGTACTATATGTTTATGTCAGTGAAGCCATTCTTGATGAGGCTCCACTTATTATGAACAAACAGGAGGGACCCAAATGCAGGACACAGAGAGGGATGTGCAGTAAGAAAAGAGTTTTTATTGTAGGGGAGGATCTGGATGAGAGGCTAATGGCAGGGAATGGAGATCCGGCGACAGCGGAGTTGAATGAAGGTAATGGAGCAGTGTGGCTAGCGTGAGCGGAAGGGTATGAAGGACAGCGTTTGCAGGCAGGGGTATCTCGGAGGCTTGGAAGTTGTTGACAGGCAGACGGACAAGCAGGAGGACAGGCAGGCGAGTAATGATCCTGGAACACAAGAGAAACAAGTTGGCATGCGAGACATGAGGAAACTGAATCAGTAGGAATATAAAATGAGTTGGCCTTGAATCTTAGCTACCACTGTGGTTGAAACAACAACCCGGTGAAGAGCCGGGGCAGATATACTGCAAGCTGATGAACTGATGAGAGGCAGGTGAGAGAGCAGACTGGGGGAGATGATGAGCCGATTGCAGACAGGTGTGCAGGATGGGCAGAGCCGGGAGCCAGGAGGACGAGGAAGGGGAACCACGCCCACACACACACAAAACATAAACACAGAGAGAGACACTGGGAACACAGGGAAGGGGAAAACATGAGGAAACACTCGCGAATCTTCTGGTACCGTAACACCACTCCCTCTCTCCTTTCCTCTCTCCTGCTCGCATCTTTTTCACTCTTAACTGTACTAAAAATTGACAAAGTCTTCAAATTTAAAGATAAAATACAATGTCATAATCTGCTTATCAAGATAAAGATCGGAACGTAGTCATAGACGGTTCTGATGTAGACATAACATCCCCACCATGGGCTAAGTGAAGCTGTAGTCCTCTAGCAGAATGTTTAAAATAGATGAGTGGCTACAATATTTTGTCATAGTAATGTCTTCTAGTACTGGTTCTTTGGAGAATTAATATTCCTATGTGTGAAAGTGCTCTCCCTCCCTGTGGTTTATTATGGATGAGGGGGTACTGTATGGTTGTCATAACTCTGCTTTATCTACAGCCAGCAGTCAGACAGCCCCACTGAGGGGGAGTTCACAGTTCATAATTGATCATCCTTCCTTTCCCCATCTCCTTCGTTCTGCTCAGGATGAGTGGATGAGGATGAGGAGGAGGAGAAATAATAAGGGGAGACTCACGGCTTCTCTTTCTGTCTTTCTCTTAAGTTTGGGGGATCACTCCATGAATCCCTTCATGCTCTTTTGCATGCTATCATTCTTGATCTTCCTGGCAGTACACTCTCTTTTTTTTTCGTTATTCTATTTCTCTCCATTCGTTTCTGGCTCTTTGTCTCGCAACAGAACAAGTGCATGGTAATGAGATGAGACAAGATTAGGCTTTATCGTCATTTTGGCTCTTAAATACTCCGTATCACTGCACGATATCCTGTGAAAACCATGTCACTCAAATTTTGAGGATTTTCATGCTTTGGATATAACTGAAGGATATGGTCTTCTATAAGAACATTCTGCAAACTGTGGATTAATGAAGCCTCAGTCCTTGGAAACATATTGAAGATACAAAGTGACCGTTTTTTCAGCTGCGGTCTTAGCTAAGTTGTCTTAAAGAACATACTTATTTACAGCAACAGAAGTGCTTGCAGAGGGAGAGTGAGTGAACAGTTGTACACACTCTGTGCACAGCTGGAAGTTGCCCAGTATGACTGCAGCCATTTAAGTCTACTGTTGTTGCTAAGCAGCTCCCCTGGAGCTGTTGGATATTTTGTGTCTTGTTCAAGGCAAGTACTATCCAGATTCCCCTGCATGGTCTTGGGTTTCTGAATCAGAAACTTTTTGATCACATTTTTGTCTTCCCTTTCCCCTTGCAGATTTTTTTTTTTTTTTAACAGCAATGTCGGAGGTTAATTCTGCCTTTTCGCCTGACTCTCTAATCCATTGCCATCATAATGTACTGTCTCACTGCATGCACGCTTGTCAAAGATTCTCCCTCATTAACTTGTATTTAACATCGCAACTAACATTGTGTTCGTACTTCATTTTACCACACTCTTCCTCCACCATCTTCCTTCACCCACCACTGCTCAATGCCTCTCTCCATCTGATATACACATACTCCACATTTACAACTCAACCATTACCGGGTTCTTTCCCTTTGTCTCTCACTAGTGCAGTGCCCGTTCAAAATGCGGCTGTTTGGAACGGGTTAATTGCTTTTTTTTTTTTTTTTTTTTTGTGAAACAAAAAACACAGGCTTTCTCTCTCTCAGAGAAAGCTTTCCAGCCTGTGTCTCTGTTGCTCGCTCGTGCACTTGCTCGCTTTTTTAAAATGAGTCGGGAAACCCACTACAAAGCCTAACATTTAACATTATCAAACAAAGAGAGATGTTGTCTCCTTGACTCTCTCATGGCAGGGTTGTACAGCTCTGACCATGCAGTCGCAGGGCCCAGAAGCCTTGCCCCGCTGCTGCAGAGCGGAGCTTGATCGCTTGTTTATTCAGAGTTTACATTTATTAATATTAATCGTGCCACGTGTCCAATTTGCACCAAATTTGACACTGCACTCCCTTTGTTCCCCAGCAATGCACCCGCCAAGTGTGGAGTCAATCGGATGAACAGTTCAAGAGATACACAAAGGACATACAGACAGAGATTCCTTCCTTCTAGTAGATAGATAGATGCAGTGGTCCACGCTGTGCAACTCCCATCATCATGACCTCTGTCTTCCTCATCCCCTTGGTGCTATGTGCAAAAAGCACAAAGATGAGAGACAGAAAATCAAAGAAGAGTCAAAGTGAAAGGAAAAATTTAGCAATTATGGGAGGTGGTACAGAGTGAAGAGAGGGCAACTGAAATGAGGAGATGCACTTTTCTGGATTTGTTTATTTTAACCTTTGAATGAGTAAAAACAGTGATTTTGAGTTCTCATAGGGAAGTGGAACTGAGAGGGTGAGCAGAGGAGTATAGTAGGAGGAAAGAATAAATAAAAACAGTGTTATCCCTTCAAGAGAAGGAAAGATTTGGTGTCGCTAGTGGAGAGGGGGGAGGGACTGTGGGGAGAAAGAGCAGAGGACAAAGTAAAAGGGTTGGGGAAAAGGTGCCAAAAAGAACTGAGGGTGAGGGATGTGTTTTCGCTTTTGACCCTCCTCTTCAAATAAAACACTAAAGAGGAGGATTTGGTGCTCTTGGGGAATAGAGGGATGGAAAGAGAGGTGATGGGTTCAGGTTGATGGGGACCCAAACTTCAAGCTTATGGAGTAAACAACTCATGATTCACTGCAGATATGAGCTGCAGGGTGTTCTGGGCGTTACAACTTACCCACAGCTTCTGGTTCCAGATTTGGACCCGGTGCACATGGGGCCCTCTCAACCATCCTCATGACTGAAAGATTTTGTATGTTATTGTTTAGCTTGAAAGGTGATTTGGATTGATGACAATGGATTAACAATGACAATATGCTACCTTTTGTTAAAATTTCGATTAGGACTGACACACAGTTTTCACAGAAAACTACACGGACGTGACAGAGTGTGCTGATAGATTTTCTCAAGCAAACAAAACATTTTTTCATGATTGTTTTAAAGTTTGAATACATTTATTTGGTTTGACTATGACAGGACGTTTAATTTGGTCATATTTTAATGCTTTGATTGAAGAAGCCCATGATAGGTTGACACTAAATTGCCTGAGGAAAGTTACAGGAGAAGTGAAACTTATGACCAAAGAACAATTTGATAATATGAGGTGAATGTCAACCCTGCACCAGTAACGTCTTCCTCCCAGGGACCCCCTTGTGTGTGTATGTATGTGTCACATTCATTTAGTCTCAGCTGTTAAAAGGCTAACAGCTTTTAGAGCACGCCACCACTGCAACTCATACTGGGTAAAGTCTGCTCAGTTTGTCCTTAGAAAGACAGAGATAAAGAGGTAAACAGAAAGTGACAAAGGAAGAAAAATGGCTGTTGAGAGGAAAAAATCTTTAAATGATCTTTTCCTTTTATGTTTTAGTGTGTCTGCTTGTGTGTGTGTTTGCATGCAGGTAAATTGGTGCACCTATATTTGTGCGGGTTTGATCCTTTGAGTGGAGCACTCTGTATAATTCTTGCCTGCCGATGTTTCTTTGCATGCCCTTGACTGCCCGCTGTGAATCTTAATTCTCTTTTGGCCCACAGATCTGCTCTTTTAGCAATTTTCAGCATTTTCACCCTGTCCGGCATCTTTTTGTTAGCTTTGTAATTCAGTCCCCTTCAGGGTTTTTATGTAGGCAACTGTTTGTGATTTTTGCCACGTTTTACCCCCAAAAGCCAGCAAATAGATTTCTTACTTGTTCTGTTTAGAAAGTAGATACTTGAGAGCGCAGGGCATTCATACAAGGTTAAACCTGTTAAATTATTTCAATCCTTCTCTGAGGCATAAATATCCATTTATTCTTTTCGTAATAATTTATGTCAATTGTAGATCATGAACTCTCAGTTGACTTTCCGTATTTCAAGAAAATCCAAATTGACAGCAGAGGAAAGGAAAATATTTGAAATAAACTGTGAATGTCCATCTCTGTTTTGAATCACAACACTGACACCCTTTATTAAAAATGCTCTAAACATCATAAATTTCATTTAAAAATAAAATGCATTTTTGCCATATAGCACAGGGCCATATAGCAGCCCAATTAATGCAAATGAATACAACTATACCAATGAAGCCTGTATAATACTACCTCTAATCACCATTGATCACATCCTATGAGGACTCACGGGTCTTAATGAACCTTCATTACATTCAATTAAAATCCACTGAGACTAGTCAATGAACCAGTGGTACCTATAATATTACTCCTTACTAATATGAAGTGTGTGTGATAGCTTGTTTATTCATGTGCATGGTCTGCAGACAGAACCCCATCCATCCTGTCAAGCAGGCTGCCATGTTCAAATGAAACAGAATCAGAGGGATTTTGCATGATTGGGAGGCTTAAAAACAATCTCACAAAAACATATGCACACAAACACACACAGATTTACATGTAAACTGGAATGTGCACACATGGCACAGTCAAACACACACAAACGCAGACAATCACTGCACACATATACAAAGAAAGCAAAGGCTGTCTCGGTTGGTGGCAGTGTTACCTCCACCAGGGACGATAAACGTCAGTTCTCATCTCATCACCGCATGACCCTCTGCACTTTCAGAGGATGGATGGAGATCCATGGACAGAGAGCGGGAGAGAGAGATTGTGTCCTAGGGCTAAAATTAGCAATGATTTCTCCCCCAAGGTTTTGCAAGGACATATAGAGTACGTGCAAACACGCATGTATGCACACAACAAGCACACCCAAACACACACACACATACATATTTTTACTCTGCTCTCTCCCTCTTTCCATCTGCTGATATATAACTTCCATATTTAATAGCTATTTTTGCAGATGATGACAATGTTTTTCACTGCTGGTGAGGTGAAAATGGAAAAAGTAAAGCATATGAAACAAAGCCTGAACCACTTAAAATATGTCACTTCAATATGAATGGCAAAAAATCCATTTTTAAAAGGACTTTTATAGAGTGGTACCCACAAAAAGTTTTTTTTGTTGTGGTTATAGTTCTTTGTATTTTTCTTGTCAAGAGTGTAGGTCTTCAGCAACAAAATGTAACATAATGGAGTTGCTGATATGGATTCTCTCCTCTCTTTGTTGCTTATTCCCCACTCTCTCCTTTTCTGAATCCCCATCTTTCCTCCACCCATCCCACCACCCTCCAATCCTCTCTTTGCACTCTCTCAGGAAATCTCAGACTATGACCTGCAGGAGCTGGTCATGAAGTCAATCGGTCGGCTGACGTTGGTGCGCCAGACGTTCCCCATGCCCCAGAATACATCTCAGCGCTGTGTCAAACACAACCACAGGATTAACACTTCCCTATGTGACCCTAAGAACCCTAAGGCTCAGCAGCTGGAGGTGAGTTGGTTTGGTGATTTGTCTGTAAAGCTGGTCATTTATTTTCAAGAAATCCAGTCAGGATATCAATTTTATGTTCAAAACCAACATAAGTGTCACACTGAAAGTAATTGATTCTATTGCTGGCAGCCACATACAGTTGACCGTGTGTGTATTATGTGTGTATTTAGTGGCTAATAGGATAGTGTTGTGCCATGAAATGATTTTGACCTTAAAAGTGTGCCATGGCAGGAAGAAGGTTGGAGAATGCTGAGGGATCTAAGGAGGTTGTACAGTAGGTAAATCAAAGGAAATGACAAAATCAAATGACGCAATGAACTTTAATTACACCCATCAATGAATTCAGTGTCAGAGGTGAAAGGATTGCATGTTGTTCCAGATGTCTTTTACTCTCTCTTTTCAACCTAAATATTGTTCCCATTGCATTTTATTTAAACACTGCTCTCTGGGTTTTATTTCAAAATATTTCAAAAACTCAAAGTACCAAACTAATTATGTATTGTAATTATATAAAAGCTGCTCCGGTGCTCCATTTCTGTCTTTTAAAACTGCTCCCAGTGTTTTAGTTTGACATTTCAACATGTCTCCTGACCCAAAATGTTCCTATTACACCAGGCTTGTTGATTTGACATTGTCACAGCTTGTGCCTGTGAGGCTTTTTTACCTGGATCATTAATCATTTGGGGAAAAGTTGGCTCACATCCTCATGTGTTCATACACCACACAATTCATCTTGTGGTATGGTCATGGAAAACACAGAGTGACATTTTTTTTTTCTCCACTTTCACGTTTTCTTTACTTATGGTGTTTTTTTCCCCCCTTTAATATTTCCCCTAGGGTGGCAATATGTATGCAATTATTATCCCTTTTTGTGTGTATGTGAGTCATCAAGCTGCCATCAAATAGAGCAGAGAAAAGGGAACGCACTCTTATTTATCTGTCAGGACAAGAATATTAAATTGAATTAATGTGCTGTTGATTTATGTGGATGCACAAGACCCTGGGGGAACACATTTGATGAAAGTTAGAAATATGTTGAAAACAGAAATGTGGTCTTAATGTTTATGTGGATGTCTCCCTTTCAAGTCCTAAGACAGTTCCTTTCTGGGCTTTTGCCCGCCGTCTACCGTTATCAGTGAATGAAAGTAAGACAATATTTGTTGCTAGACCTTGCATACATATGCTCTTTTTATGTTTTTAATTAAATAAAATAAAATGATTAAATAAAATCCATAAAAGGTAAAAAAAAAAAAAATAAATCTGCTCTTGCCAGCACCTCTGTAATGCAGAGATATCCAGGAGGCCTCCATACATTGAATAATGTACGTAAATAAGGCTTGCCTTGTGTGTCCTAATATGAATAGAGTGTTTATCAAGTGTAAAAAGCTATTATCATGAATCAAGCCGGTCCAATGTATTCATTATACTGTAAGGGATTCGTGCACTCAAATAGTATTATGATTTTAACGGAGAATTATGAATTATTATTGTGCACGACTCAATTATGAAATTATTCGTCCAGCGACATAACTCATACTAGAGTATGTACAGTAATAGGGAAATAGTCCTCCTTATTTGCCATACAAGAGAGGCCAGTTAGAATTATTATTGTTATTAATCTTAATTATGATTTTGCAAGGGTATAGGTCTTTTAAGGTTAAGTGACTGAGATGCAAGCCCAAGAAAACACCAACAAGTTCACTTTTAGTTACACACAGATTTATTACTAATAATACAACTACAGATACTAAACACTACAACTACAACATATTACAAACAAGACACAAGAGGAAAAGGAGAAACTGGTACTCAAGGCTATAGCTAGTGAATGATTAGAATGAATGACGCAGAGTTATCTATTGTGTAGTTGGTATGAGAGACCTGATAACAGAAATACTACAGTAGAAATACTTGCTTGCTCCCTGGGGTGGCTTCTCGCGGAGAATGGAGTTCCGTGTGCTGGGGTGAGAAGCTGGAGTCTGGATCTTGTAATGATGAGTAAGTCGGCCGGTCCGGATTTGAAAAGTTCCCATTGGAAGAGAGCTTCTAGTTTTGATTCTTAACTCATGACTCTAGATTTTGAGGTCCTGGGGTTCCGAATCATACCTTCAGACTAGCAAAGAGCGAGCATTCCACCAGCATGGCAAAAGGCAAGAAGACAAAGATAAAAGCAAGGAAAAAGGCAAAAAGCAAACTGTTTCTCAGATAAGAGATTATTGTAAAGTTTCAGTCTGCCTGCTCAGAAGATGCATCCTGGCCAATCAGGGATTGCAGAGTTCTTGGAGAGCAGAGTCAGTCCCGTCCTGTCCATGGACAGGCAGGTTTAACTCCTCCATGCTGTCACTCCTTTAATCAAAATTGTTAGTCTTATAACAATTGCATGATTTCTAATTCTGCATTTTTTATAATAGCTTTATCGTTTTGAGAATGAAACAAGCAGAGTGGTAAATATGAGTTGATATGAGTAAATATGTGTTATAAAAGATAATGGAATTATCTTAAAGGCAGTGGAATAAAAGCCTAACTAAAGCAAACACATATTCTTATATACACACACATACTAATGCACTATATTAATTGTTCTTAGACAAAATGTTCATGGGTTGTCAGTCCTTTGTTCGCTTTGGTCTGACCGCAAACAGCATCACAGTGTGTGCATGGATGTGTGTGTGTGTGCGTGTGTGTGAGTGGGTGAGTGAGTGAGTGGTTGAATCTGAGAGTGAGAGAGGGAATGAGGAAGGCGAGAGAAAGACAGAGAGAGACAGACAGAGGAAGCAGATCAGCTCAGCGGTCAGAGAGTGGCCCAGAAGCCCAATTTCACACTGCACTGAAGCACATCAACTCAGGCTGACCACACAAGCACACACACATACACACATATAATGCTCGCTTGGAGTGCAGAACCCGCTGATCATTCAAACTCTCCACAGAGCGGTAGATTTTGACTTTAATTTTTGAAGAAAAAGCAATAGGCACCAAGACAGAGAGACAGAATGATAGATGGACAAAGACAGCAAGTGAAAGACAAAACTGTAAAAGTGGAGATACCTCACAAGAAAGTGAGAAAAAGTTAGATGTCAGCTAAACTTGACACTGTAGTTTTTCTTTTGTCCTATCTGCCTGTCAGTAAACTATTTGACAAGCAACAAGGAACATACTATTCTTTGCCGTCTTATCACTCATATAACCTTTTTATTTTAGTTTTATTTTATTTCCAACCATGTTCCCACTTGGTTTGCTCACATTTTAGAATAGCGTGTTGGAAGGAGAATGACAGACTGAACAAGCCCTTCATTGCTCAGACATACAGTAGATGAATCTACTTCAAAAGTACTGAATTCCTCCTCTTTCTTGTTTAAAAAAAAAACGTGCAAAAGACTTTCATCCTTATTCATTCTTGAAGAATGAAATATTCCAAATGAGCCAAACCTTAAACTAAATGTTTGTTCCACGCTTACTTGGAATAATTTGCAAAGGGTAATATCTTAATTAGAATGGTTACATGGCGTGAAATATTATGATTCCACTAATAACCCTGTTAACATTTATTTATTTGATCAGTCTACCATAACAACTGCACTTAACTTTGGTTTTAGCTTTATAAATACTGTATAACATCTGCATCTGGGATTACTGATTGGTAACCTGCACAGTATGAAAAAGCCAAAAAATCAAACGCTGAAGTGACTTCCAGGTTTGTTAACAGGATTATCCTCACTCTAATCATGACCTTAGGTGCACCAGAAAAAGATAATTACTTTTTTTTTTTAAATAGAGAGACTGTTTCCTTAATTAAGACTTAATTATAGGTGTACATGTAATTTTTTCAAGTGTGGATGTGTGCCTCAATTGGCCACCAAAGTGTAAACCTGTGATGAACTGGCTACAATCCATTATATTCAAGTTCACAGCTTGTGATGTTAAACTTCCACACATGATGGACTTAAATGTAGCAGTTGAGGTTAATGGTAAATATACTTATATAACTTCCATTTTCCTATAATGCTCAAGACAAGATCATGTCTAGGCTTATCCTACAGGAGCAGTTTCTTTTCACCTGAAATATGATGTGATCATGTGACATTTGTCAGCTTTGCACGTTGACAATTATCTCCTTAATTTAAACTGTTTATAAGTGCACTATGAATTATGTGGATACTGGGGGCTGCAGAGGAGACACCAGATTCAACCTTCAAATTCAAGTAAAATGAGGCTGCAATTCTCAGCTGCAGTTGGAGGAACCTTTGCAATGGGACGGCCCACATCGGCTCATTGTGGCATTTTATGCCTATGCAGATTTCAGAGGATCCAGTCCCTAATTTGGGACACAGCTAATGATGCCTCTGAACCTGAATGGAGTTTTTTTTTTTCCCCTCAGGAAACATGCATAAACATCATCTGTGTACTGTCAGTATTAGAGTGGTAATTATATAACATTTTTAAATTACAAAGTAGCCAGATTAGCAATAGGAACTAAAGTAGTGTATTTGCAAATGAACTAGTTAGCCATTGTCGTTAGAACTGTCTGTGTTAGTAGAAATGCTGCGATTATGATTTATATACTGCTGGTGTGTGTTTCATCTGTTTTAAAAATGTATGTACAGGGCAATGATTGTGTTCTTATGTGTGTGTGTTAATGTGAGAGTGCACATCACCTGCATATGTGTTTGTGTGTGTGTGTGTGTGCACAGAAACAGCCTGCCTGCTGTAGTCGATCTATTTATTATATTCTCATTAACATGTAGACAAGAGGTTCAGTAAATCACACAACAATCGATCATAGAGTGGATAAACTCCTCTCTTTCTCTCTCTTCCCCTTCACTATCTTATTATGCGGTGCCAAATACTCATCAATACATTTTAATTAATGTCTTCCTTAAAGCTTTTCTTGTGTGTGAGTGGGTATCTGTGGGTATGAGTGAAAATGTGCACAATTTGAGTGAAAAACAGAGGCATGTTTTAGGTGAAATTACTAATGTAATGCACCACAGGGGCAGGAAACATATCGCATATTAACAGATAAAGAAACAGGCAGAGATAGAAAGGACAGAGACAAGCTGCAAAGTAAAGTAAGATGTAAGTTTTTATTTTTTAATCAAGTTACTGATGGAGATGTCTGCAAGTTAAGTATTTAGCTTTTAACAGCATTCTAGCAAGAAAAGGTTTGGCCTCTTTCTCCCATGTACTACTAATGCCTGCAGATCTTTACTAGTCTATCTTACATAGCTTCATAACCAGAAGAGAAATAAGAACTAGACTCCAAAACTAAACCACATGAAAGCATGAAATTTGTCGTTTTGGATGTCATGAGAGTGTAATGTGAATACATTATTACAAAAAAAGCAACAATTACAACAAAAGCAAAATTTGTGTATTGCAACTAATATTGTTTTTATATCTATATATCTATTTTTTTTGTTTGCTTATTTCTTTCTCTCTGTAGATCACCAACCGCTACATTTATGATACCGTGTTGCTGCTGGCCAATACGTTCCACAGAAAGTTGGAGGACAGGAAGTGGCACAGCATGGCCAGCCTGAGCTGCATCAGGAAAAACTCCAAACCGTGGCAGGGAGGCAAGAGCATGCTGGATACTGTCAAAAAGGTTTGAAAACGCACAATAAAACACACACACACACACACACTTTATTAGCCAAGTATGCAAGCATGCAAACTCGGATGTTCTGGCACATACACATGAGCACACACACAAACCAGGTGCCTGTTCCAAGAAGCAGACTTCCTGAAGTAGCTGCACGTAAAACCTGAAAAACCTTCGAATCTGAGATATGGGCTGATGTGAAAGACCTGAGAATTATTCAACAAAGTGATCCAGATAAGTCATGGAACATGTAGCTATACAAATGAGAAACTGTTAATTGTCCCCTGACCAGTGTTGGGCACATAGTATGTGTATAGTAACACAAACTGAGTTACAGGCAATCACAGCCGAGCGCCCCCCTTTACTCACACTGCCAGAAGGGGGAGACAAAAGTCCCGCACTCCAGCTTTAAGTCACCTGACTCTAATCTCAGTTTGTGTACTGTCCATCTGTTTCATCAGCTTCCCGCAGAGCCTTACCGCTGTGTGATGAGTGTAGGTGTGTGTGTGTGCCAGTTTGAAAACAGCTTATAAATACTTTGCATCAAAAGTTACAGTTTTTCTAAAAGTATTCTCAATATATCTGCCAAAACGAAGTCTTGACTTACAGCAGAAAACACCTTTGTGTAAGTTTGAATGCCATTGTCATTCAGTGACATTGACTGAGGTGAGGATCCGCCGTTAAAAGCAAAAACATATGCCCATTCCCTAACCCAACTACAATGTGCAAGTACAATCTCAGATTTCTTCCTATTTTTAGTTTTTTAGTTTTTAAGTGTCTCATGTGTATGTTTTAGCAGTAGGAAAATGCATTTTTCACACTCTTCATTTAGGGAGCATGTATTTGCATTTCAAGACATTGTGCTCATTACATGAAATTTTGGAGACTAGGCACTATTGTTCCTTGGCTGAGACACTCTAGTTGAAACAGCAAGATCCAGTCACTGCTAAATTCATTTATACAATTTCTCATCTCTTGGTATAACTAAAATCTCCTCCAGGGATGAAGAATGACATGGAAGAGGCTCTAAACAGGTATACAGTTTTTGTATTGGAGATCCCATTTTTGTTCATTACTTCAACTGAAAGTTTCGAAGTTCCTGTCTGCACTTAGTTGACTTCAGTAACCAAGTGCTCATGAATTCAAAAGATTGCATACCTTGAAAACAAGAAACGCATGCATCACTTGTCAAATTTTCCTCAGTTCCTGAATAGTTGACTTTCGGGAGCCGCAGCTGTGATTTTAGGAATCTCTGCATTTTCATCTTGAGTTTAGACCGGGTTTGGCAACTCTTTCATCACTGTTAAATCCAATTGGATCAATGCCCTCTGTTTTGATATCAATAAAAAAACTACTCCAGGGGTGGCAGTTTGACTGAATGATGAAGCCAAGTGAAATGCTAATTTAGGATTAGTGTCAGACAATAATAAATGCGGCGCAATGGCTTTTATATCTATCGCTGCATTTCACCTTGAGATCAGGCCGGGGTTTGGCAACACTTTCATCAGCCAGCCCTGGCTGTTAAACCAACCCTGATGACTGTCTCAACAGAGCTAAAAGAGCCCTAAGCAGTAATAGAGTTTAGTTCAACAGCCTGGCATCAGTTCCACTTTACAGTGTATCGGCAGCACACTTTACTTACTGTGTGTGTCTGTGTGTTTAATCAGCGTTTTGGTATGTGGGGCCATTATGGTAATGATAAATACTTATTTGCAGCTGTTGATGAGGAGCTCTACTGATGTTGTTTGGTGTTTGTTGACAAATTCAGAGTGGGGGATAAAATCCAGCAGCTGAAACTGCTGTTTCACTGATCCAAAAGTCTGGAGTGTCTTCTGTGTGCGAGCTGTTAGGAGAACTACATATGTTGCACTACGCTGCCGTTAGCTGCTATATATCCACCCTTGAGACTCGGTGACTCAAGCGCTGAGGTTTAGGATTCATTTTAAATTTGTGTTGATCACTTTTAAGGCACAGTAAGTCCTGCAATGTGGCCCGAGATCCTCAGGCAGGGCCCATGAGGCTGTCTCAAAGTCCAAGCTTAAATCTAGTTAGTTTGATCTTACTTTTCAGAAGCTTTCAAACATCAAAAAAACAGGATACCTTCATGTCTTCTGTCTTATTCATTTGTCTGCCTTTCACTCAGTGGCCCAGTGGCATATCTTTGGAAAAGCATCCCCCTCGCTAAGGTGAAAAAACACACACATGAACATTGACTGTGTAAAGTTCAACAAAACAGCCTAATACAGGAAGTTCATTTTTGTTATGTTGTGCTTCTATTTCGGGAGCCTCTACTAATCATTCTCTCTTTGAGGTCGACTTCCGTGTTTTCATGGTGTGCACACGTAAGAATGCAGCCACAGGGTTTCAGCAGATGTTAATTACCTTGTTAGGCTGAACCAAGTAGTCAAGGAAGAGAGAGGGGAGTGGGGGTGGCTTTTGCTTGGTGTTCCTTCAGTTTATTATCAATTTAATTTAATCTGTATTAGGCAAAAGTCATTTGTACTTTGTATATGGAAATATTAGTAAGGCTAAATTGTAAATATATTTTTTACCTGTATTGTGGTAGTGTCCATGTGCCCCTCACTGTATAATGGTGCTTGTAGAGACCGTAGGTATATATGCCAGGTGGGAGACAGGGGGTCAGGTTGACTGTCACCTCTGCTGCAGCTGTGAGACTGCTTTTGTTGTCCACCAGCCTGTTACATGTTTGTGAGAATTAAGGAACTTTTTGTAACTTTTGTAGCTCATTTCCATCACGCTGGTTTTCATCCTGTTTGTAGGGGTTCACCAACATCACTTGCAGGGTGAAATTAAAAGAAAGATGATTGTCGTGAATGTATTGTGCCAATACTGAGCTGCCAACATTAATTACCTGAATAATTATGAAAGTTAATGAACAGTATCCGACTGGGTTTCACCCTTGCCCAGCTTGCAAGGAAGCAAATAAACGTGTACTTTATTGAGGGTAAGGGTGTGATCATCTCAGGGGAATAAAATAATAGATTATGGTAATAATTTGTGTCAATATAAAATAATAAACCAAATAGAACATTAATATCTTATACACACGTATGAACTGCATCATATACGTTATATACTCATAAAGGCAATCATTTTCTGCCCTGTATTTCTATACATATCAACACATTTGCACATATATGCAAGGCATATGCACACATACACATGTATGCACATGCATGTGTGTGTTTCTAGATAGATAATTCTTAAAATAACAAAGATGCACACACAAAAGTATGTCTGAATGTTTCAGCTGAGGGCTGTTATTTAGCAAGAAACTAGAAGAAGGCGGTTGAACTGCCTGCGATTGGTCATTGTTTACAGTCGGTGTTCACAATGTTTCCGCCGCAACCAAGTGGCCAAATAATCTGTTAACTTATGTTTAAAGCAAGCGGGAATTACCATGGCTTGATACTGAAGCTAATGCCACGGACAGCAGCTAGATGCTGGCTCCAATGGACGCCCATTCAAAAGGCGTCAACTTCTCTCTAGAAATACCAATCGATCATGTTTTTTCAACGAGTCATTATGGGCTCAATTGCTAAATTAAAATAGTTATTTTGGCCCCGACTTGGGGACTCACGTTGAGTTGACGATTGTTGCAAAATTCTGGTAAGTTTAAAAGGGAACTTCGGTAAGACTATTTTTCAACATGGACCCTATTGTCCCATCTTTGGGCGTCTAAGTGACTAATGGGGACAAGAATTTTTGAAATTGGTCCAGTATTGAGCAGGAATGCTGCAGCTGGCAGCCGCAGAGCGGGCTGTAATGTAATATAATGTACCTCCACTTGTTTTTTGCCACTGACAGGCTCAGATTGTTATTCTGACAACATTATGGAAAGGACCATACAGAGAAATAAAACATTTTCTTTACCTTTCGCTTGATCCTATCTGTTTGTTATTGTGTCTTTCGCTCAAGGAGAAGTCTTGATCTGAAATCTTGCAAGAGTTGAGCTGTTGTCGAAATTAGCTAAATATTCAGCCATGACTTTGAAAATCTTTCAGATAACACTAAACTTTCTGTACTCCATCACAACAAATTCCTCCCGGCACTGTTCTCTCCAACTATGTCATGGCTGAATATTTTGAAGGAGACTCGGTTAGACACAATAACAAACAGACTGGATCAAGAAAAAGGTAAAGAAAAATGTTTTATTTCTCTGCATGGTCCTTTCCATAATGTTGTCAGACACTTATAATAACAATCTGAGCCTGTCGCTGGCAAAAACAAGCTACTCCTTATCTGGACAGTCCTGGCTCCAAACAGAGAATATGGTGCCAACCATAAGCAGCAATTCTGGGCTTTAAACTGGTTCCAATGCAAACCAGTGGGTTACATCACACCACGCCACTTCCGTCTTTACTTACAGTCTATGGTTTAAAGTAATTTAACCAATCATAATCTATGAGGTTGAAAAAGATGAAATACTGTACACTGTGTACTCATAAATGGCACAAATCATGTTCCAAACACACACATGTGAGCACTTACACACGCACACGTAAACACACACTTGCACACACAAACACAAAGAATGAGTCATATTAAGGAGTATAACACCTCTCCTTCCCTGAAGCAGGCACAGTGTCACTTTCACTGACTCACAGTGTCACTTTCACTGGTCACACTACCGGGAGGCAGGGTAACGATTGGGGACTGACTGACTGTGTGTGTGTGTGTGTGTGTGTGTCTGTGTGTGTGTGTGTCTGTGTGTGTGTGTGTGCTTGTGAGTTAATCTACCTCTCTACACATAACACCTCTACTGCAAAAAATGCCCAATAGCTCCAAACATACACTTTTGTTTTCATCAGCCCTGTACTTACACAGATCACTGTGTGCTGTTGACTGCTCCATTTTTAAAAACACTGAAACTACTCTGAAGTGTGATTTTTTTTTTTTTTTTTTTTTTTTTCCCACCAAGTGCAAAACATATTCCCTAAACATTTCCTATCTTGGACACAGAAAAATGCAAACATGCACATGTGTGCAAACACAAAGTCACACTTATTTCAGTGTATTACAACAAATGTTTGTAATTCAGTATCAGTAATCATTTCATAAGGGATGAGTGGATGAATCATGTCTAAGTTTCGCTGTGAACAGCTTGCATGATTAATCATATCTGATGTTTCGCTTTAGAATCCTTACAACAGAAGCTGCTGTATGAAGGCCGCAATTTAATGATCAGTGTTACCAAACAACAGTAATAGTCAAATAAATCAGTAACCAAATAAAAACATTTCTCCTTTCCTGTCCTGTTCTTGCAGTTTGGAGTGAGCGGCCTCACCAGTTTCCTGGAGTTCACTGACAACGGCACGAACCCCAACATCTTCTTTGAAATCCTGGGAACAAATTATGGAGAAGACAGGGGACGAGGAGTCAGTAGGGTAAGTAGTTAAAACAGAACCCCTGTGTGCTGAGCTGCTGTGGGTGAAGGGGGAATCATCTCTGCTCTTACAGGCAGAGTGGATTTACATAATTCCTGGATTTACTGTGGAATTTCACTGCACCTGCTCTCAACATTATTTTCATCTCATATTTATTCAGGTATTTCTTTCCTTGTGGCTGTCACCCCTGTGTAGCAGAGTACAGCCCTGCTACCTTTATGTATTCACTTTTGGATTGCGCTGTATTGGATTACATTCTTCTAAACCATCTATATTTGTGGCAACAAATGCACAGAAGCAGTTAAAGCTTCTTTATATTTTTATCTATTTAGTTCACAGTTAGTCCCCTTCTTTGTTTTCCTGTGTTTAGTTGCTTGTTTATTTAGTATTTTCTTTTCTGTGCACCAGCAGGATGCAGCATCAGCCCAGCAGCTCACCTCCCCTTCAGTGTGTTAATTGGATTAGTTAGAAGCATTTTCAAGTGGTATTTGGTAATGATACATGCATAATGAATTTTAACAGGCCTCATGAAAGACATCCTTTCCCCTCACATGCATGCTCACACATATTCATAAGACGTGTTTGTTTATTGATTGAGTGTATGTGTGCACATGTGTGTGTTTTAATGGCTGTAAATGTGCAGGCATGGGTGCGTATGTGTCTGTCTGCACTATTTTTATCATCAGCTGAAGAGCTGGGATTTAAATTCTGTACTTACTGTATAACTTCTTCTATTTCTGACTCTTTTTATATGTATACTGTATGTTTATATTGTTAGGTTCAGCATAACATACAACATTATGATCCCCGATACTCCTGGATTCATGTGTGGATTACGATTACGGCTTTGTGAATGTTCTGGATGCACTGGTATCTCTGAAGGCTTCCCTGATGTTACTGACTACTCTGTTTTGGTGAATTATGGCATATAAGTGTGAAAACAGTAGATATGAGTTAACAAATGAGACCCAGACTTGCAAAGCATAATCCTTCATAAAAGCCCTTTGGACAGAGACACATTTGTGTGCACAGGTGCACACATTTGCATACATACACAAGCGGCAACACAAATAACACACACACACATACGTACACACGCACTCACACCGTGTCTGTGCTCCATACCAGAGGGATCTCTTTACAGATAACAGTTGAGATAGTGAGCTGTGATTATGGATAATGTGGTGAGGCACCAACATAACGCAGCATGCCATCACAGACAAAATTAATCTTTAAAGCACAGCATAATTACATTAAGGCACAATCCCCTAATCAGAGAGCATAATTACTTCTGAGGGAATTAAGGCACTTGTTATACAGTATTCCTGCCACAGTCTCCCTTAATAATCTGAACATTTGTTGGACTGTCGTTGGGATTCAATTAAATTTATACATGGAATCAAATGACTAAAGAGAGGTTGATATTCCTCTCAGAGTGTCTGGATATTAACTTTCTTTTGTTTAGAATCAAGTCTTTCCAAATGATGTGGAGCCCTCTTATAAATGGTTTTCATACACAGCATATAACCTGCAATAAACGCAGGTCAGATATATGTCAGGCTGTAGAAACAGTTAGTGAAAATAACCTGGTTCTGACCGCCCCACCACTGAGAAGAAAAGCCTGAGATACCTGACCCAGTATGTGACTAAATGTGTGAAAAGTGAAAAGGATATTAAAGCCGCAGGGAGGCAGCAGCAAATACGACGGCATCCATCTCGTAGCGCTCACACATGCCAGTACCTGCGTTCCCATGTTCACATGTGCAACTGTGAAAATGTTACAGAAAATGTCGGCTTAAAGTATCAAACACAAAGTCAGACCCATTACCTTTTCAATGTGATGGAGAAGGACAAAAACTGGTGTGTGTGGGAAATTAAAAATCAAATCAATTTTAATTATATAGCGCCAAATCACAACAGAAGTTATCTCAGGGCACTTTTCACATGGAGCAGGTTTAGACCGTACTCTTTAATTTACAGAAACCCCCATTCTCCCATGAGCAAGCGCTTGGCGACAGCAGCAAGGAAAAAATTCCCCTTTAATGGGAAGAAACCTCGAGCAGAACTGGGCTCTAGGTGGGCGGCCATCTGCCTTGATCAGTTGGGTTGAGAGAGGAAAGAAGGAGGGGGAGAGAGACACAGAGAAGCACGATTTCTTCTCTTCAATGGAGTGAAAAGATAAAAAGAAAGGTTAAAGGTCGTTGAAGGCTTTGATGTAAATCTATGAAAAGTATCGCCATGTCACGTCTTCTCCTATGTAGTTAGGGAGTAACAATACTTGATTCTGAGGTTTATTATACTGTAGGTTCACCACTGTGTAGTGAAGATGGCATTTTATCATAATGCATCCAAATATCATAGTCCAATATGATTGTGATGCTTCCTCCTTGATACATTCACTTTAAAGTAACCAGGGACATAAAGTAACCAGGTACCTTTGTGTCCATCCGATGATTAAAGTGACATATGACAGCTTAAGTCAGAAATATTATATAGTATACTCATTTGAAAAATAGAATTTATCTTGGTGTTAATTGCCCTTTTCAAAGTAGCCAAAATCCCATACTTAATGAGTCACCTTGCTATCACTATTAGCACGCACCTAGCAGCAGCAGCAGTAATGTAGCTGAATAACATGCAGATGCTGAGGTGAAGTGGATGTTTTTTTTTTATGACAGCTACTGGTCAGAGGGAGCTGTTGCATTTCAATCAAACACAGAGAAGGGACACTTGTTTTGGCAGCTGCTCTGTTTGTCTGGTCATACATTTACTTTGTAGAAAAGTCTCTTGAAAATCTCCCATAATTCCAGCGTTCTGTTCAGTGTCCCAACATTTTAACGTTTAGCATGTATTTAACATTCTCCACAGTCACCGCATCTCCTCAAATAGTGGTCGGGGCCTTTATTTACCTCAACTGCAGAGGGTACCAGGCTTATATTACAGAGAGGCATTTATTTCTAATTCTCTCTGTTTGATAAGTATTTTAGTGCTCAACTTTAGTTGTTCATATTTTAGTACTTAGTTTCAGTATTTTATTCGTTCATGTTGACCATGCCCCCGGCCATTATCAGAGACCCGGCTTTTAATTGACTACCATCTTTTATTTAAGGAAATACAGTTTCTGCTAAATATTTGATCCTTAGCATTTGCAGACCTTCGTTCTATTATTTAACCTTTACTCTGTGTCTTAACAGCTGTGGGTACTGAAGTTTCAACTGACAATGACCTTTCCTAAAAGAAACATGTCTAACTCTTGAACCAAATTAAATTAACATTGGTTATTTTTCTGAATAAATTATAGATCATCTCCCTCTCTCTCTCTCTATCTGCCCTGCCTCATCCATACACCATGTGCATAACTTTCATACCATATGAAGTCAAATGTATTTCTCTTGTACCCGACTGCTTTCATGCCATTTATGTGTCTTATGAAAAATGTGGATAATGGGTGCATTCACATGTATTTTTTATAGGCCATCCATTCAGCATCCATCCTGAATCAGTATCAGTATTAAAGATTTCTGAATTATTTCTGACTTATGGAAAACAGGCAAAGAACCCAACTCCACTACCACTGCAACCACTGGGATATTGAGATATAAAGCGCGTGTGTGTGTGTGTGTGTGTGCGCACACCTGCATCATAATACTAACTATACACAGTGCTGTATATGTATACTCCACCTAATTATCGTATTATTGCTACATTCTTTTGAGAATACCACTTAACCTGAGCTTTGTTTTCTTTCCTCCCTCACTGTTCTGTCTCCTCTTTCAGTCTTCTTTTTTTTTTACCCCTGTTGAGAGTCTCACTAATGACATGCACACAATCCTGCCTTTTTTGTTTTCCTATCTTGCCTTAATTAAGTTATTCTTCTGAGGACCTCTCTATTTATCCACAACTCCCTTCTCTCTTAATCTTTTCTTCTCCTTTCCCTTCCTCTATCCTGCCATTTATGAATCTTCCAACTCATTCCAATCTTCTTTTACCTCTTTCAGTCCTCAACCACCTTGTCATGCCATTTATCCCCATCATACTTCAGACATATGCATACAGTTGTCTAGTGATAATGATAATAGTGGACACCTGTGATCGGTCATAATTATTACCGCTACACTGTGGTAGAATTGGCTTTCTGCTCCATTACCTTCAGTGGCTATACACAGGAACCTATATCTGTACCTCTATACATCCGCAGGCACGCCAGGCTCCACTGCTCTCTTATATAGAGGCGACACGTCTACCATGTGTAATTGTTTTGTTAGCTATCTGCGACATCTTAAATGACTTCAGAGAGGGAAAAAAGGTATCAGATTTATACTTGAGAACTAGCTCAATAAAAAAAGGGTTGTGGCTAAGCAGGGGAAAAGGGGGGAAAGGGGGAGATGATGAGTAAATGGAGAAAGACTGATGCGTTGCTAAATTAAGGAAAGGGGGAGATGTGATGAAGAAAAAGGTAACATGAAACAGGGCTGGAGAGACCGCAAAAACGCAGATAGATGATCTAATCGTGATAGACCCAGTAGCACATGTCATAATAGAGTCGCAGCCATTACACTCTTTCTCTCACACATGCTCAAGCTCTCTTTTCTCTCTGACGCAAGCGCATATTCTCCATCATTTGGAGGAGAGACAGAAATACTCTGCCTCTTTAAAAGAATCAATGGCCTGCAAACTGCAGTGTTTTTAAATTGGGGTCACCTTCAATTATCATCTCCAGTCTCCTCTGACATATGTGGTAAATTACGCTAAGTGACTTCAGAAAGTCACGAGACCTTAGAAGCTGCCTCACAGTCCTGTCATCTTGCGTGAAACATTTCCCTCCATTACATGTTTTGAAGGATTGAAAGACATTTTTTTTAATGCGATGGCTTAATGTGGCCACCAACTCAAACACAGATAATAGCTACAGTTCACTCACGAATGCACGCAAGCCCATCTACACACACTCATTTGCATAAATCTTCTGGCATGTTTGGAAATGCTAAGCTAACCCTTTTGGCTTTGCGTGACAATTAATGTCAGCTTGCATGATCATCAGTACATAACATAGAGAAAAACACTGGGTTTCTATTACCCTCAAACAAGCACACACACATGCATGCAGAGGAAATTTCCTATCAAACATTAGGCAGCTCAACTGAGTTGCAAACTGAGTTTATTCCTGTTAACAGAGTCTCTTTCAGAAGGCTAAGCTATAGTGACACACCAGGCTGTTATATTCCTTTTTCATAAAACATAAAAGAGAACAGATATTCTCCACAGACACATATGTTAATCTATGGATTGGGAAGCACAAGATGAATCAAGCTTCTCTATAGTGTGTCTACTCGTGGCAAGAGTGGTTGTGAGTTTTTGTGAGCTTCTGTTCCAGAACAAGGAGTTAAATCTTTCATTTAACTTGTTCCAGCTCTATTGAATTTACCAACACATCCTCATACCGAAACAACAGAATAGGTCTATTTCCAATGACTCCCAAAATGACATATGTGAGTGTTTTCAGCGCCCTCTATAGGACAGATGGTGTTTTCAGAACAACCCATAGGAATGTGTAGATTATAAATCACTGTTAAAAAATGATGGTGTGACAACACTGTCGTTAAGGTCTGGTTAGGTTTAGGGAAAGTTGATGGTTTGGGCTAAAATGATCACTTGAAACGTGGTTAGTACTTAAAGTTAGGTAACCTTCGTTGTCATGGCAACAGTAAACATGACTCGCGGTTGGAAACATGACACTCGCCGTAAGTCACCTTATACTGATGCGTCATAATTACTACGGCCACTAGATGGCATAAATGTAACTATAGGTCATACCTACAGTATACTGTCGTTTTTCTTGTGAGGACGGGCTGGAATTTACCGCACACAGCTGATTTTCATTTTTTATGATGAGTGTCATAGAAGGATATGAGTTCTGTTTTTAAAGAGCTTTTCTTAGACATTGTTGTCTATGGGGACAAACTGCATGTCTGAACAAACTATGAAAAGACTGGACTTAATGGATGGCCTATGCATGTTTTTTTTTTGGTTTTTTTTGCCTTGGAGAGAACACCAGCTCTTGCTCTGGTACAGCACAGTACTGCGAGACACATATGTAGCAACTTTCTGCTGTTTTTTTTTTTGTTTGTTTGTTTGTTTTTCCCTTCTCAAACACTCGGGCTTACAGACTAATATCCTGTTGCTGGTCTCTGTCCAAATATTACTGCTCACAGTGCAGGAGGGGACTGGGACTCATCCTGATATCAGCTGTTCAAATCAAACATGTCTGAAGCAAGTGCAACGGCTGTTACTGGACTGGGAGCCCAAATGTTCTCAACATGAACCTTAACAATAAGACTCTGCAGCCGCGCTGGTGTCTCTGTGAGGCTGTAGTGTAATATTATTATTATTATATTATTTAAATTCATCCTGAGGTGTGTACCTAATTCCCCTCCATCCAATAGCAGTTGAGACATTTCACTCCAAACCTCATACTGTCACAGCTACGGTGGGGCTAGAGAAAACAACAGGGGATCAACAGAGTCATAAAGAAACATTGTCTGGGAACCATGTCTGTAAAAAATGTACCAATCAATCAAGTATATGCTGAGATATTTTACTGGGTAAGTGAAAACTCTGATCTGCTGATGATGCTGGATGAAAAGAGAATTCATCTTCTGGGATCTATGGATGTCTGTACAAGATATTATAGCAATCTATCCAACAGTTGTTGAGATATTTGTTTCTGGATCAAAGCGGTGGACCGACAAACCAACTGACATTCTACCATGCAGCTAGCACAGCTAAAATTCAGCTCTGATATGATCCAAAATTACACGCAAATTACACACAACGCAAAAAAGAAATCTGTGAAAGTGCATTTAAAGAAGAGATTAAAGAAGTAAGTCTGTAGTATGAACAAACTAATAAAACAGTTTAACAATGAGTTTTTAGTTTTACTCAGACCTAAAATACTAAATAAGACTTAAATTAAAGGCCAGATCAAGACTTTCTGATAATATCAAATATGCCATGGGTGCTAACAGGAAAATGGTCATAATAAGGTGTTAAATTAATTCCAATTTTTTATGCAGTGCATGCAGATAGTGTACAGCAGCCTCTCACACATGTTTTGATCATCGAACAAAATAGCGAGGATGCAGCTCTAAAGGGCAAGTTAGCCAGGGCTATTTTAGGGAGGTTAGATGGGGGGCAATACTACTGGAACTGATTATTACAATTATGTAAAAAGGTCCTGCGGGGTGAGATAGAGAGGGTGATGAGAAAAGAGAGGGAGGCTAGAGAGGAGGTACCGAATGAGTCACACAGGAAAAAAAAAAGGCAGAAAGAGAGATGGGCGATCTGTGAGTCAGAAAAATGAGACACAGATAGTAAGTTAGAGAGGATATAAAGTCCAATAAATAAATCAGAGAGAGAGCGAAAGCAAATCTGGGAGAATACATGCAAAGAGTGAAGGGCAGAAAGATAGTGACAGAGAAAAAAAAATATCTCCAAGGGGAAAGATCCCTATTTCCTCCCAATTTTCCGTCCGATTAGGTAGATTTGCATGTGTCTTTATGCGTGTCTCCCCCACCTCCAGGCCAGGTGGGAGATTGCGAAAAGGATGGAGGAGGTGGGCAGAGGAAGAAGGGGAGATGCAGTAAAAGATGCAGGGGTAAAAAGAAGGTAGGAGGGAAAAGAAACAGGGAGGGGGTGGGGTGGGGGAGGTGGGGGTGAGGAGCAGAGAGGGAGACAAGAGTGAAAGTCATTGATTTGTCCTGCTCTAGAGATTCTTTCCCATTCACTTATCTCCGTCTCGGTCATCTCACCTGATAGGTGTGTGTGTGTGTGTGTGTGTGTGTGTGTGTGTGTGTGTGTGTGTGTGTGTGTGTGTGTGTGTGTGTGTGTGTGTGTGTGTGTGTGTGTGTGTGTGTGTGTGTGTGTGTGTGTGTGTGTGTGTGTGTGTGTGTGTGTGTGTGTGTGTGTGTGTGTGTGTGTGTGTGTGTGTTTTCTCATTGGGTAGAAGGTTTTAAAAATCTGGGGGCCATTCTGACTTCTCAGAGGAAGACAAAGCAAATCACATCCTCTCTTCACCTAAGCTTAAGTTTGAAAGACCCCCCAACTTTTCCTCCACTTAAATAATTTATTTCTCAAACATTTTTAAATAATTGTCATTTCCGACGTACCAAATTTTAAAACTTCATTTCTAAATTTAGAATTAGGTCCCTGCCATCGGATTGTGAGCCAGGAAATCCAAATTTGAGTCTGGGTGGTGTAGGGACCCAGTCATTAATTAAAAGACACTTAATAGTGGTGTTTGTTTCTTTCTATGGAGAGGCTGCATTCATTTTTTGCAGTGACCTATGCGTACAAGAAACTTTAACGTAGCTTTTCATTTAATTTCACCAAACATTTAGTTTTATTTTGAACCCCCACCATCTAACACCAGCTCTGCATCAACTGAGTAAAAGTTTTGAAAGTCATTTTCAATGCAAAGATAAGGCAACAGTGAAAGTTTGATATGTGGCGACTGAGCCTGTTCTACATAATTGTCTTCTTAAAGTACTCTGACATTTTTGGGAGTTAGATAAAAAAGATTTAATATTAATTTAATCTCTTTGCGTTCAGCACAGAAATGACGTGTTTAAGACAAGTTCAGCCTAGCTTAGCAAACATTGGAAGTACAAAGGTACCTCTACAACTCAGATAATGCAGGTGGTTCTTGGATGTGTTGGTGGCGAGCTAGCAAGATGCAACAATTTGGAAAGTTTATTGGTTTTCTTTTGGCTAAAATTAGCTGTTTCCTCCTGCTTTGTCTTGGGCCAATCTCACCACTGAATGCTCAGAGAGTTAAGTTGATATTGATCTAACTCCTATTAAGACGGCAAATAAGCATATTTCCCAGAATACTGAAGTATTCCCTCAGGGCTTCAGTTCTCAGTCTTATCTTTCATCCTGTCCTTCTCTGAAGTGTGTCTGGGGCAGGAGTACTAAATAGCTGCGTTTTCCAGCCTTTGTGATAACAGCTTTTACCCTTGTGAACTCATGAATACTTGAGTATTTGCCGGCTTCTTCTGTGGCTTGATTGATGTCAGCGATTTGTTTTAGCTGGAAGGTCGTGTCAATCATGAGAGAAGACACATGCACTGACCAGCAAGTTATATTCTGGGTGACCACGGCACAGCGGACACCGGACACCGGACACTAATTAAAGGAGACAAACTGCCTCTGGTGTCCTTGGATCAGCCCAAGTGCGGCAGCGCATGTGAATTTTTGCTGTGTGTGTGTCTCTGTATGTGTGATACAGAAAAAAAAAAAACATGGAGAGAGTCACAAAGAAGGGGGGGGGTGGTGGAGAAAGAAGGCCTCGCAAATAAGTGAAGCAAACAAATATGAAAAAGCAGAAGAGACAGCATTTTTTAACTATTACCTGCTGTCACACAAACCCCATTGGGAAATTCATTGTGGTGCCAAACAAAAACACCCGTTGTGTAAACAGTATGGGTAACACCAAACACTAGCCCGCCAGCCACTCGTCTGCTTCTCCGTTTGTTGAGACAAGCTAGGAGAAGTTTTATTCCCCAGATACTCCACTGTCAATCCTGTCTCATGTCTCAGCCCAAGACACACTCTGTGCAGTTACATAAAGAAACTGAGCACAGGCAAGCTGATTTTTAAGAAAATCCCGCTACTGTATAGAGAGACGCCAATAATAAAATTCTGCCGCACGTTATCATTGAAAGAATTCAGGAGTCGATGTAGTATAACAACTCCCGGGCTCTCAGGAATGAAAGAAAGCACGCGAGAAAGAAAGGATGAAGGCATAGCAGTGCTATTGTGTGCGCACATAAAAAGTTCTCATTCTGCTCCTTACCTATTTCTGGAATACTGAGCACATTGTCTGTATAAACCCTGCGCCTGAAAGGGAAAAACATACAGGAAAGTGCTGAGGAAGTCAGCATTATAAATATCTGATGCCAGCCCCCTTCACCAACCTTTACCACTCTGCTGCAATGAGATATGAGGTTTCACTGTCTGCATTTAACTGGAACTAGTCCCTTTTTGAACCTGAAAGCGTTGTCAATTCTTGCAGACGAAAAAAAAAAAACATACATTCCACATTTTGTTTGTTGACGCATTTTCCAGCATTTATGAACTTCTCATACTTCTTGACTTTCAGACCAAGTGAGACGGCTGTATATGAACACTGATGAGAGAAAGGAAATCACTCCCTGGTCTCTCTTGGATGTCATGTTATTAGTACAACATTACTTTGGCTTATGGTAGAGAGAGAGAGAAAAGTTAGACAGGGCATGTCTGGGTGGGTGGAAGAGCAAAGGTTCAGAGAAATAAAAAGAAAGTGGTGGGGGTCTTGTCTGAGTGATGATTGAGGAGGAGGGAGGAGGAGGAAAAAAATGAAGCAGCAGCCATGTTTGAGCCCTCAAGATAATGTTTTTATTTAAGACAGGTCAGAGAGATGTATGGACAGATGAGTACAGAGGGGGAGTGATGGATGGACAGGAAAAAAAAAACTAATAAGTAATAAGGAGATGAGATGGGTTGTCGGTCCTTGGGTTAATCTTGGTTACGTGGTGGATGGATTGATGGATGGATGAACAGATTGACAAGAGCAGGGATGTGAAGGAGAGATAAGGGGGAGGCCTAATTGCCTGTGACCTGGTAGTAAACATGGCACTACTAAGGTGGCGGCAGAGGATGAGGGCGGGATCGGCGGCGGAAAAGAAATGAGAGCGAGAGAGCAGTGGTATCTGACACCCAAGGTTGTGTCCTCGTGTTAAACATACCATGGCTTTGCGAATAGGGGCAGACGACTGGCCTGGAGAGAGAAGAGGGGAGGGGACCTCAGCCGAAACTTTGATTTTGCAGAGAGATTGATCGAGGATTACAGAACAAGAAAGAGATTAAGTGAGGTGAATAATAAAAGTGGTAGAGGACAGAGAGGGGAGCATCTACAGAGACAAATATATCATAGAAGCAGGACAGAATGCCGTGTGTTAATATTACTCTAGCCAGAAAAAAAAAAGGAAAAACAGAGCTGAGGTATGGTGAGTCATGGAGTTTGTCAGGGATGAGGTCTTGCTTCTCTGTATAAGGACACCACCAGGCCAAAGCTCAGTCTGGGGCAAAGCTGTCCAGCCAGGAAAATTTAAACTGCACTCCAAATGAAGAATACAAATGAAGCTGACACACAGGAGCGCAGACTAAAATAATGTACAGGTAGAGAGACAGAGATGAGCACAAATACCAAAACCTATGGAGATGTAGGATGGCAACCCAAACCCTGTTTTTTTTTTTAGGCGGTTTGCCACGCCCGCCTGAAAAACTGAGACATTTAAATTATGGCTGCCAGGGTCAAATTACAACAACGCTACAAGAAGATCCCAGTGCTGCTTTTGACACACTTGAGGTTTAAAAATTGCATGCTCATACTAATTTATCACAGCTTTTGTAATTGTAAAGTTGCTAATAGTCCACAGGATCAGAATCAGCTTTATTGGCCAAGTATGTTTATGCTGCAAGGAATTTGACCCTGGTTTAGAAGCTCTCGATGTACTTACACACACACATATTTAAACATTGGGATCAGCAACAGACATGGGTGAAAATAAATAACAAGGCTCTGCAAGAAATTTAGTTGTGTAAGGAGAACCTGTGGCAGGTGTCTTGGTGAGTGAATAGCATTACCTGACTTTACCTCACTCCACCATGAAATTGGCAAATTTCCCATAAACTTTCCACATCTTCACTAAGCTAAATCTGTGCTGGCTCTGTGACAAATATTCCCGCTGGCACCAGCAGAGGCACAGGCTGCTGCAATGATGAAACTGATGAAGGAGTTGTGTGAATTGATGGGACCCGTCAGCACATCTGTCTCGCAGTGTCCCGACTTCGACATCCTGTCCTTAACTCAGTCATATTGCCAGGAACATGATCCTTCTGTCTAAAAAAAGAGCATCCCGTATGACTGTGGGTTCAATCTCGAATTCACCAGTAAAACCACACAAAAGGCACCTACTCACAATAACTAGTGCAATTTTCAGTTGTTTTGTGATTTCCAGACAGGTTGGAGTTTATGACACAAAAAGCTTTTTGGTGCGAAGCCCAGAATGCCTACTTTTCCTCTTTATTGTCCTCATGGATATAAATAGTCGATATGTGTTTTGTTTATGGCATTTTCATTCCAAATATTTTTATGATGCTGAAAGTGTAAATTCAGTAATAAATTCAAATTGCTCTTTAAAGTATAAACATGAATTTAGAGATGCTCAAGCGCACTAAAGAGACAGTAGAGAAACAAGGAGTAGCTGCATGACTTCAGTTCTTAGGTGTGATCCTGCCTCTAGAGGCCAATCATGGCCTCTTCACTCTTCCACTGAATAATCAGTAAATATTGGCCCAAAGCTATTAAGAACAGCAGCAAATTATTCCCCTTATAATTACTAAGACCTCATTTTCAGTATGAAGTTTTTTCATCGCGCATACACACTTAGCATAGTAAGAGTTCCCCAGGCAGCAGTTAACCCCCGAAGAGCCACTTTAGTAAGAAAATCTCAATGAGGAAACGATATTTTGTTTAACCCAGCCATGATGTTATGGCTCAAGATATAGGACAGGGCACCATCAGCCCTCATCACGCATCTACTCTTCATTATAGCTGCAGCCTGTTTGTCCTTAAACAAGGGGATGTGGATATGTACTTTGTGTCTCTGAGTGCTGTCCCTGTTTGTTTTGTTGGTTGTTGCTGTTGTAAGTCATTTTGCGTGTTAAGACGACACTTTTTTTTTGCTTTTCGCGTGTCATTTCACGCCTTTGAGGTCATAAATTGCCAAAAACGACCTATAGTTACGTTTGAGTGACGGGGGAAGTGACGCATTTCAGATGACGTCAATATAATGTAACTTTCTTTTCTTTTATAATGTGTCTGAGACCACTAACCTGACATTTTTACCGTCACGTCGGGACATTTAACCTAACCTAAGTTGTTTTTCTGCCTAAACCAAACCAATGTTGTTAAATGACACGCCAAAAACTTAAAAGGTGTAGCCTATCTCAGTGTACCAGTGGACTGAATACAAAAACAATCATATCATGGAATAATCTGAGTGAATCACCTCATGCCTACAGTAGATTTTCTCATAGGCTTAATATGTATAGGCAATAAGGATTTGCGATGTGTATGTTCCTGTGTGGGCGTGTGCACGTGTGTGTGGTTACACATACTAAAGTGATTACAGTGTGGGGGGGGGGGGGGCAGATTTGCATTGGTTTGATATGCCATCCATCCATCCTTTCCTCTTCTTCCACCTCTTGTCAGCCCCCCCCCCCCCCCCCCCTCTTATTTCATTTCCTCTCCTCTCATCTCCTTCCCTGTCATCTCATCCTGTGTCTCTCTCACGCTCTCTCTCTCTCTCTCTCTCTCTCTCTGTGTCTCTCTGTCTCTCTCTCGTTCAGGCTTCTCTGACTTCGCAATCGGCCCTTACAGGATAAAAACTCACTGAATTCTATTAGCGTGTGACTATCCATACTCTGCCCCTGGTCTGTCAGTCAGTGTGTTCATTTTCCAGCCTCGGACCATGTCCACACTAATGCTGATACATTTTTAAACACTTAATTTTCTCTGTTTATCCAATTCTCTATTTAGTCTTCCAGTTTCAACAAGTGAGTGTTAGTTTTAGTAGTTTTTCGAAAAAGCTCTCTTACAGAAAGTGGACAAATTCGCAATACTTCACCTCCAAATCTTTCTGTGATCACTTACATTGTATATGAGTATAGCTGACCATCCAATAGCACTTTTGCCAAGAAATTACCACTTTCCAAATATAAAGTACATTACTTTTTTTAAAATAAATTTAGTTTTTTTGTCTTACAACATAGAAAAATACAGTATGTCAGTTGGCTGTAAAGGATCACACAGAGTCACTGGCTGACAGAACAGCGGTTTCAGGCAGTGTTTGTAAAAAATAGTCGTCCAGTTTAAATATAATCTGTGTGAGATGGAATGTGGGCAGAAAGGTTTTGACAGTTTTAGTGTGTTTAGCACTAAATAGCTCTTGCAACCTAACAAAAACAAACAAACAAAAAACTACTAAAGAAATCGTATCTAATCTGGCAAACAAAACAAAAAAAGAAAACAAAAACGGTCACAATTTGAATAGTTTGGGTGGGAAAGACTCCAGACACTGATTCATATGTTTCTTTATTTTTATTTTCTTTATTTGTAGCCATTCTTTGTCCTACCCATTTTTAAACTATAGTATTAGTAATAAAATTCATATCACCAGTATTTTCCTCCTCCAACCTTTCTCTCTCACCATCAGCACCTTCTTGCTCCCTTTTGAAATAAATCATGCTGCATGTATCCATCTGTCCCTCCCTCTCCCCTGTCTACATCTAGACTTCACTCCCTCCATTTATCAGTCAAATTCTCTGACCGCCCTCCCCATAGCATCTCTTTCTTGTCTCCTCTATAATGTCCCACCCTCTCCCTCTCTCTCTCTCTCTCTCTCTCTCTCTCTCTTGCTCTCCCTCTCTTTCTCTCTGCCAGCTAGGCCTGCAGGCTTTCAGCAGCATTACAGCGTGTAAACCTCGGATTACAGCAGCCGGAGTCTGCCTTGCACTGCATGCCTCTGTGGTTCACAAATACACAAGTGTGTGAATACACACCCACCCACACACCACTTACACATACACATTTAAGATATTTACATAGCGGTGGACACACACAAACCTTACAGACAGAAAATACGCTTATGTACATAGCACACAGACATACACATACTGTGTACACAAACAGCACGAGTACACATTCAGTACACACACACGAGATTACTGTGCACAAACACAGACACCGTTCTACTCCATCTCAAGTTCCCTTAAATCACTCTTTTACTCCCTATGTCGCTATACCACAGCTAACTCACCAGAGGATTAGCTCCCCTCTCTTCCCGGGTGTTTACCTAACTTCTCTACTGATTATTGCTGACGTTAACTCCAGCTGCCCTCCCTGTACTTCACTTTGTTGCGGGCCACCTTCCTCCACTTTGCAGGTTATGAAGGGCACATTATAAAGATTCCACATTTGTTGAGGCTCTCACATAATTTACTGCTGCGATACCCCTGAGCAAGGTATCAAATCACAACTCTGTCTCCTAGAAATTACATTCAGAGAGAAATGTTATGCCACCTGACATTACTGTCTCAGTTTTAAAGCTAGTGAAGACACTGGTATCATTTGAAACTACAACCTAAGGCATCCTTTGGTACCAGCTTGTCTGGAAGGGGGCTAAATGCCTGGAAAGGGCAAAAAAGGGTTAAAAACTGGCATGGCCATTTTCAAAGGGGTCCCTTGACCTCTCACCTTAAGATATCTGAATAAAGATGGGATATCCATGAGTCTCCCCTTTACAGACATGCCCACTTTATGTTAATCCCATGCAGTTTGAGGCAAAAACCATGCAGTTTTTTGCATGCAGTATGAATGTGTTATTTTCGCCTGTTCTAAAAATGGTGTATTTGAATATTTCTGCATACTGGGGTCCCTAAACAGTCTTGGAATTGCATAAATTATTACTGGAAAGCTGAGACTCTTGTGGATTTAAAGAGCCCAACTGTATTCATGTGTGAAGATGTAAGTCTTTGACCTTACTGTATAAAATGACCTATTGTGACCTTTAGGATAATCACAGCCTCATGAAACTTTACAACCACAAACTAGAGACTGAGGGCATTCAGAGGATGTGAGGTATATTTCTAAGGTATATTGACAGTAAAGGGGTTTTTGAGCAATTTCCAGAACAGAAGTGCTCATCCAATCGCCAAAAAATGCAATTCTTACAGAAATCTCTAAATGTCAAAAGTTGTTGATACCAAATCACAGCATGAATTTTTCTATGGGGGGTCCTCAAAGTTTGGTGTCGGTATTTTGGAGGGATTTTTGACCATTTTTATCAATTCTCTAGTGGTCAAACCCCAAAATTGCTGAAACAATGAGCAATGGGAATGGCCATCATATACTTCCATCATAATGTTCTGAGCCTTTATACACTCTAAACTCTCAAAGTTTGAATAGGCGCCTAACCAAAGCACAATGTGAGCTGCAATTATTCTTCAGGTTCCCAGCTTTCAGATGATGTGTACCACTTCTAGGTGGCATATACTGCTGACCTGCTATCTCCCCCTAAAGATCCCCTGCCCCTCCATAAAAAAGACAAAAATGGTTGAATATTGGAAAAAGTCAACAGAGACCTGAAACAGGTGACAGGACGTTTACTTAAACCACAATCTTTCCCTAACCACAGTGCTTTTGCTGCAAACATTGTACGCTCACTTTGCAAACCCTGGTTTCTACAACTTCTGTGTGGTACAAAAACCGAGTATTTTGTTAAGTGGAGAAAATGCAGCCGACAGACATAACCCAGGTAGCTATTAGATTTTCTGCAAAATACAGTAGCATATAAATGGAATTTCTAAGGGACAAGGTTTTATATACCTTAAATGCTCCAGTGGAACTGTACAAAAGATTGTGGTAAAAGTGCCAGCTCTCATATGTGAATTTGTGAGACGGTGTGAAGGTGGTTTCATGAAGATATTTCCATGGTCAAATAAAGTGGACAAGCACTTTCTAAGTTGCTCAGATGGAAAGGTGAAGTGAGAATTAGGTAACGGTCTAAAGAGGAATTACTTTTATTGCCTTAAGCAAAGCATATTAATAAAGACGGGGCTTATGAAGATAATAAAGAGAGGGTGGAGATAATTTCAATTATTGGTCTTATGTATGTTTTAAGGAACAGCACAAACTGTGTGTACACTCACTTTCATTTTTGTGGACACTCTACCATTGAGTAGTAGTTTTCTTAGATGAAGACACCCACTTCACATTTAAAAGTTTCCTCTGTGTCACAGAAAGTATTTCTCAAATATTTACTGCTTCAACATTTGATATTCTGAATGGGTAAAAGTTGCCCTTCCCAGGGCAGTGCACCTGAAAATATATATTTTTCTGGGCAGGAAAGCCCTGGGCAGGGAATAGGAGAGAACAAAGAGAAGAGCATTATGTGCCCTGAATTGAATTCTAATTCGGTTCTGATGTGAAAAGGTGGATGTACTTCTTTATACCACATTAGTTCAACTTCATCTTCTTATCTGCTTCCTTATGATGTTAAGGCTGGTGTTGCAGGTGGCTCTAGTTTTTTGTTTACTTTCCCCTGATCTTACCCCACTCCTCGCCGAATGTGTGTATTTATCTACTGCTGTAGAAAATGTTCTTTATTTCTTTTCCCTGGTCATCCGTCCATCCATCGCTCTCCTTCCCCTTTTGAATCTCTGGCTTTTCTGTGCTCGTTGTCTTTTCCTGCTAGACAGTCAGTTTACAGGAGAGGTCAAGAGATGTGTTAATGCAGCATAAAGACGGCTTTTGAACAAACCAGGCTCAGAGACAGGCCCTCGGTGAACAGCGGGAATCAGAGTGACGGATGACAGGACTGAATATGCGCTTGTGTGTGTATGTGTGTGTGTGTGTGTGAGAGAGAGAGAAAAAGAGAGTGAGTATTGGACAGCTGAGAAGTGAAGGGTGCCAAGTGTATCGTCTTGCTAGAGTGGCTGCAAAACAGCCCCTAACTGTCCACACATGCGACACAAACACACACACACACAGAATGTCAGCGTCCATTTCTTCAGAGGTACAGTACATGACGTCCAGCAGTCAGCTGTCTACCAGACCTGTCAAGGTTTTAACAACTTAGTCACACTTACCGACTGACTGAGTGACCAGCTCACTGGCTAGCTGACCAGTTGACCACTGCACTGAACAAACTGGCTGCCTGTCAGGCTGACTGACACACTGACTAACTATCAGAGGGCAGCTGTCGTTTAAATTGACTTACTAGGTGTCATTTTCTACTTTTTTAGCAAAACTGCAGGATTAAACTGAGAAATCAAATGATAAAGATGCATTTAGGGTAGGGTTAAACGCAGGGCTTTATAGGTGTTAATATTGAAATTGTCCATGCATGTGCAAGTTTTAAGTACTGCTTGTTTGGATTTAGCAACATGTATTGTTCCACACGTGGGAGGCAATATCATCTTACAGCTGAACAAGAAAAAAATAGTAGATCAAAGGAATTATGAATAACACTCAACAGTAATTGCATTCCATTGCGCGCCCTACTAATAGCAGTTGTATTCCTGAATTTGCCATTGATGTGATGGATGATTGCGATTGTCCTGTTATGAGCAAATGAAAGTAGTATGCTATTACGTGAATTAGGTGTTTTATATTAAATGTCAACTGATTATCTTTTCATGTGTGCAATTTTTTTTTTTTTTGCAATGTTTGTTTGTTTTAAAGAAAGAATTTAATATGTTCTTAGGCAACCACAGTATCCAATATTTGCCAATGTTTATTTTAGAAATAATGTTGAACCGAAACAGCAGAGGAGGTTCTAAACTTTTTCATTTTTGGTTTTTAGTAATTCTCCTTGCTGTGGCATGCTTTCTGCCAGTGTACAATCAACTGGTGTAGAGGAAAAGGAAAAGAAAAAAAATCCAAAAAAGAAGGAGAGGAAGAAAGCAAAGACATTAACACAGCAAAACTAGCCCAGTGCAGTCTGCTTAAAAAATAAAAAATCCGTCTACCTCAAGGTTTTTTTCAGTGAGCTTTATGTAGAACCTGCAAAAAGGTTTTAGCAGGATTATGGCTCTCTGCTTCTCTAAGATAGTGATTCACAAAGTTTTAGTGGTGATCCAGATGGGTGCTCTAATTTTTCTGAAGAAAGCGTGTCCATACTAGTGGCTTAGTTGCCGAAAGTATGTTACTTTTTTTAGATACCCGTCACAAAATTGATTAAAAAGGGTTATTAAGATAAAAGTAAAATTATGTTTCTCTGATGGTTTAAAACCAAAGGCTTGCTGTACATCCATTTCCAATATGATATCTCACCATATATGTGCATGTATAATAACTCCACATGTATGTGCATGTATTATTTATAACCCAGTGGTATTCAAAGACTTTAGATTATTCCTACTGTGCTTAACATCAATTAACAGTCCCTTATGGATTTACTTCTTCATCTGTACATGCATCATTATGTCAGCCTGCATGTGCGTGCGTGTGTGTCGTGGGAGGGATTCATATGTGTGTGTGTGTGTGTGTGTGCCTATATATTCAGCCACGTGTTATCTCTGCTTCTTCAACGCATTTGTGTGAAGTCTTGCTAAACAGATAAAACAGGAGATAAATGGTAGCTACTAAGCCACAGTTTTAAATATTACATACACACTACCACACTAAAGTAAGGTAGCAACTTACGCACACCTGGGTCTCACCAGAGATCAGAGTGAGACCTAAATACCTCAATAGAGACATATGTCTACCTGCCTGCACTTACCCCAAACACCAGACAGATGTGGAGAGATGATGTAAGGAAGCGGATGGGGTAATGATACAAAAGTGAAAGAGACAACAGACAAATAAAGTTGAGAACTTTTCCTCTCATTACCAGTACTGAAGAACTTTGCAGATAACCCGTATCAGGTTAAACTTGTACTCCCCACTGGATCCCCAACCCTTCAGCAGCCTTCCATCAGCCTGCTCATCATTATGCTGCACTGTCTGACATCTCTCACCTCATTTTCCTACGGGGAGAGAGAAAGCAGTGGCAGAGAATATTTTTCTTTTTTTAAATAACCAGTTTTTTTTTTTTTCGCCCCGCAAGTCTTTCTCTTACTTTTCACTGTGTCAGCTCTCCAGTTCTCACTTGGTTTCTTTCTGCCTCTTTCTGCCCTTCTTTTTCTCAGCACCTCTCTCAAAAAGCGTATAAGACAAAAGCAATAAACAAACACAGGAAAAACAAACACGCTAATTATATAAACACCTTAACATTAATTTATATTGCATTTTGTTTCCAATGACATGCTCATGGAACATTTGATGTTCTGGGAACTCCACTGCAGTCATGATTTTTATTTATTAAGGCAATAACTGATAAAAACATTTCCTTGTTATTCAATTAAAAAAAGAGAGACACTAAATTAAATGATAACACAGTATTTCATTGTTTACTCATTAGAAGTTTGGTATTTAAAAGCCTATTAAAGAATTTTGAATTGTGTGTATATAGACATGTACATCACCACCACTATTTATATAGCGCCAAATCACACCAGAAGTTATTTCAGGACACTTTTCACATAGAGCAGGTCTAGACTGCACTTCAATTTACAGAGACCCAATATTCCCCCATGAGTAAGCACTTGGCGACAGCGGCGAGGAAAAACTCCCCTTTAACGGGAAGACATCTTGAACAGAACCAGGCTCTAGGTGGGCGGCCATCTGCCTTGACCAGTTGGGCTGAGAGAGAAAGAAGGAGGCAGAGAGGGGAGAGAGAGACACAGAGAAGCACAGCAACAACAATAACAATAAGAACAATACTAATATTGTTTTTATTACCCGGAACTTCACTTCATTTGTTCTTTCATTCTTTCTTTTCAGTAATGTCATGCATCTTAGTTGTAAACTGACATTATTATTTGGTTACCTAGAATGTGTTTTATGTGCACTCTGTCGCCACACTCCTCATACGCAGCTCACACACAATTTTCTAAAGCTTTGTCGATCACGTGATGTGAAGTATGCGTTTCATTTCAGTCAGACAGTATGCACTGATTAGCTCATCTTCAGCCAGTCAGGAGGAGCTAATCAGTGAAAATGGCCTGTTGTAATGGTTATCTAATGGGTATCATAAAACATTATAGGGCACAAGGACAATACCAGATTCTTTTACCAATTTGTTGGTAAGATTTAGTGAGTGAATTTGTCTTGCAAGCATTAGATCTGTCCTGGTGACAGGGGCTGTGTCAGCTACACAGGATTTCTGGTTATCCAATAAAAAAAAAAAAACAAGAAAATGTTTTTTTATTTTTATTTTACCAATGGACAATTTAGCCTTTTTAACTTTTTAAAAAAAATAGTGACATACAGTTAAGTCTCCAAATTCTCAGGGAGTAGTTCAAGTCAGACTAATATCAGTTCAGACATACAAATGTCAAACCACAGAAGACCCTCATAACATACACAGTATAAATCAGGCCCATGATCACTTTCCCATCGGCAAATCCAGTCAGAATTGGTGAACATCACTCTAAAGTAAGGCCCTGTGAGATCAAAGTGTAATTTATTATTCCATTTGATGTTACCTTGTGGAGTTATTCCAAAGGCAGTTATGAAAATGATTGAATGACAGTAACAGTACCCGAGGTGACTTTCTGGAGGAAAAAAAAACATTCTGAATTAAAATGAACTCATACCCAAAGCTGCAGTCAAATTCCTATCCATCTGCTAATTGTGGAGGAGTTAAAGATACTGCATTTCAGATTCTTGGATCTGGGATTTTTTTTTTTATTATCATTATTTTTAGAACGCTTCATAGTCCCTAATTCTTTTTGTTGTTACAAATTGTATTATGGGTGAACTACAGGTTTCAGTTGTTCAATCAGTTTGTGTACAATAATTTTCTTTGTTTGTGTTTGTGAGAGAGAGAGAATGTCATCCACAAGTAGCCGCTCTGTGGAGTTTTTAAATTATTTTTTTCTGTGTATTGAGGAGATAATGCAACACTGGTGGGAAAAAAGCAACCCCTTTCTGGTGGACCATGTTTCCTTTTACATTAATAGCTTGCATATTACACCGTTTATCAGTAATTTGCCAGCAATATTTCTTTTGCTGTTCTAATTGTTTTCCGGAAATCCAATTCTATTAGTGAAGTAGACAATTGGGCAGAACTTCGCCCAAGTGACTTTTTCAGACATAATTGCTTTCCAGGTAGTAGTCTTATTATAAAAGACACAATGATTGTAATAGGGCATACTTATTTTTTATTCTTAGTAATTTCATCATAGCAATAACTTAGAACAAAACTATTAAAATGACTGTGCCAAAAGGACAGCAATTAAGCAAATAGAGTTTGTGAAATTAAATGAGACAGACACAGAAATGGATATAGGATGCAGACCTGCGTGGACACACATTCACACATATATTTTGTGTTTGTTTATTCTACCTACCCACTTTGAAGGGAACTACTTTTCATGGAGGAGCAGGGTGGACAGGCACACAGACTGTACGGTAGAGATTAGGCAGCCGGTGGTGCAGAGCACCGATACTTGTGCAGCCTGGACTGCTTGCTGCAACAAGCTGTCCCTTCTCTGTTAAACGATGGTGACACAGAGGGGGGGGATGGAGGACGGGTCTGTGGGCTAAAAAGAATTAGAAGAGGGACTGAAGGAAAGGAAAGAGAGGGGAGAGGACAGAAGGAAGGCTCGGTTTGCAAGCTGTTTGGAGACTGCACTGACACACATGTTGCTCATCAGCAGGGGAGAAAGTTTTGGGGGGGTGGGGGGGGGTTGACATCAGAGGAGGGAGTGGGAGACAGGAGTAGTGAAACTACTAAGCAGCTTGTCTGTGTTCGTGCCTGGCTACTGTCTCTTTACTGCAATGGCAGACATATGAGTGTTTGGCAGAGACGACAGAGGGAGTGTTGCAGAGCTACAGAGGATGGAAGCGACACCCCAGATGAAACAAGGTTAGCTCAGAAAAAAGAGATATAGTTTATGAATGGAGGGGTGAAAAATCATTTTGTAATTTCCCAGCTGTTGGTAAAGATAAAAGAGATAAGCTACTACAGTTGGAGATAAGAGTAGTGTACAATTCAATATCGAACTGCATAAAGCCCAAAATCAAATCTCTCCCTCCACTGGTGGAGCTGATGGTGTTGTGTGAGGGGAAGTGTGGCGGCTAATAAGGCAATTGCCTAGGTCCTATTTCATGGGGAGCTGCTTTTTTTTTGTCTACAAGCAAGAATTTAAGGCAGTCAAACATAGGAGAGAAATGTAGACATACATTTTTAACATTTATTCATACTTTTTTTGATAGTTTTACTCTTTACAACTTCCGGTGCATATTGATTTTGTCCCAGCTGCTAATCCCTGCCGGTGCTGCATGCACTGTTCCCAGCTCCTTCGCTCCAAAATGTCACCTGCTATCGATTGTGTTTTGAATCTCTTTAAGTCATGTATATAACAATTAGACCCAAAGCCACATTTTGTGGCACAGCGTGCTTTGATGTTTGCCAAGTGAGAGATGCATTAAGCCTCAGAACACCTCTTAGTAATTGTGAGATGCCTTTTAGGCCAGAGGATACCTTGCCGTTTGATTGTGTGTCCAAAATGTGTGGTACGTTTATCTAAGTGTGTGTGTCGGTTGGGTGGGTGAGTTCTGTGGAGTGAAAGGATTTGTTGCACAGTAAATGACTCTTCTGGCCCCCACACAGCACCGGTCGATGGTCCAATTATTTTTAAATATGTGTGCTTACGCATCCTTTGAAGTGTCCGAGGTCTGTGTGTGTGTGTGTCTGTGTGTGTCTGTGTGTACTGTATGTAAGTGTCAGGTGGTCACAGTGCGGGAGGAGGTGGGAAGATGACTGAAGTATATCCCTTTTTTCAGTGTGATAGTGATGTAGGCTGCTTGTCAAGTCAAAACAACAATAACAATACTGAGATACGCACATTTTAGTGTGTGTGTGTGTTTCGGCTTTACTGACCTAGAGCCCATGATCTCACATCACTTTTTTTTCTCAGTTGCGTCATCTTTTTTTCCTCTATTTACCAAAACAAATAACATTATTGACTATGTTGCTTAATTAAAAATACTAATTAAAAGCAGGTGTATTATATCCACAAAACACATATGGACAAATTAGCCCACCGGTACAAACCAGTTCCCTGAAGGAAAAAAAAAACATGAATCTTAGTTGCAAAGTTTGCAAAAAAAAAAAAAGTTAATGACAACAAATGACTAGAGGAAACAATGAACAACATGAACTAACATCAAGTCGTGATGAAAACATAATACCCCGCTGTGAGACATACAAAATCTCACTTATCACTTCAGCAAAATGACAACATCTGCCGCTAGTGAGAGTGATATGCATAAATCAACACTTATTTATATCACTTTGCTTGAATATCTGTTTGTTCTTACAGATGCAACAGTGATTCCCCCTGAGAAGCACATAGCCTAAAACATTAAAGCTACAATTTAACAATGCAACGTGTTGAATTGTTTTTCTGTTTATTGCCATCACAATAGATGTGAAGATTCTAATGACTAAAAAAAAGGGAGCACGAATGATGACAGTAAAAACATTTTAATACCCACATGTATTTCTTGATGGCTTTACAAACATCAAAATTGACTGTTATGTTTTTTCTCTTAATTTTATTCATCATTAAAATGCCTGTGAGTCAAATTTGTTTTCTTTTTTAATGCAGTAACTGATGGACATTTTCAAATCTCTTGAAAGCTTTCAGTTTATACTAACAGTTTGAGTACATAGGCAAAGAAGCTAGCACCAGAAGCTCTCTGTGTAGGTAATACCAGCTGAGTTAGCTTAGCAGGAGACAATTTACAGCCCACTGCTGTTAGCCACAAGTTGGAAATTCGGTGCCTGTTTTCTTTGTCTTTGGTGAGTTCAGTAAGCTTAGCATAGCAAGACAGCAGGACACGCTAGAATGAAATGGCCCGTGTTGCTTTGGTTTAGCTTCAGTTATACCATCACCCATGAATGTGTATGTGTTTGTGTATTTGGCATGTGTCCTGTGTGGGGCATTTATTTTGCTTCTTAAATATGTACAGTGCCTTGCTGTGTGAATTTTAAACTAAAGGTAAGCTAACAGCAGATAATTCAATTGTTGTGGCTATTGGAACTGGTTAACTTAGCATTAGCTTAACTTGCTAATCAACTCTTTCTCATTAGCTAACTTAGTGAAAAGAAAATGTAGCGCAAAAGTGGATATGTGATTTCTGATGTTATTGATGTTTTACTGTATAAATACAGTATTTCAAACATTTAACAATGTAATTTGGAGTGAAATTATCTTATTAATTCTGAGTGAATTCAGCTCCTAACTAGCAATGTTCTGAAAGACTTTGGCTATAGCAGCTCTCCATAGAGTCTTAGCTTGTGTGTTAGCTAGCTTGAAAAAAGCTTTGTTATGGGACCATTGTCACTGGCATGTAAATACATTTTAATCGTATCACAATATCGTTCTATAAGAAGTCGTTGAATCTGATAGGCCAAGATATATCAGGTTAGATCTCTGCATCTATCCATACAGTATTTGTGCTGGGTGCATGCACACAAGCAAATGCGGGTGAATCTGATCGAGGTGATTAAGTTAACCAATGTTGTTGCAGAGAAAATAGCAGTAAGATGAGAGAGTGGAGAGAATTACAGACACAGAGAGAGAATGTACTTGGGTTAAAAGTGAGAAAGAAAGAAAGAAAGAAAGCCAGAAAGACTGATCAGAGAGCAGTACATGAACAACATAGGGAAATAAAGAAAGGAAAAAAGAGATAGTACCAGATGCATAGGAAGAAGGGCATAGTGGGATGCTAATAGCAGTGTTTTGAAGCCTGTGTCTACATGGGAACGGTCTAGACACAGTGGGTCATCCACTTAACATGCACACACACACACACACACACACACACACACACGCACAAATGCACATTTATTTCATACTGTCGGGGGGAAATGAGCCCTTATCTGGAGCTGTGGAGATAAGCAGAAGCAGTGGGCCACTCTGCTAGCCAGGCTGCCATTTTAGCTCCTGACTCACATGTGCATGTTCACACGCACATTCAGGGCTGCCTCCACACTTCCCTGTTATATGAAAGTCAAAACAATATAAATATAGAGTGGAAATATTGATATTCAGATAATGTAGCATAGCCAATTTTGTTGAAATATTGCAGTTTTTTTCATTTCATTTTGACTTACCATCCTCTCTATCTCTCTCTCTCATTCTCTCTATTTTCTCTTCTTTGTCTTTCATTTTTTATCCATAGTAATGATTGAAATAAACCTCCTAACGCTTGTAAGCTGTAAAATAGAAATTCAGATACATTATGTTAAAGGACATTTTATTATAGGTGACCAAGAAATTGCAGAAATGTTGACATGTTTATGCACAACTTATGGTAGTCAATAATGGATAGAAATATAAAAATATTATTCAGCAAAATATCATAATGCTAAATAATATTTCTGGTAGTACGGCTGGTGAAGTAGCATCAGTGCTCTTCAATACAGTACAGTACATGTTTACAACGGGCAGTTTGGGTAATACTTCTTATATTCATTTCAAAATTCACCTTCATTTTCACCTCCAGAAATTGGGCTATTATCTCAGTGCCTGGCAATGACTCATTAAGTCATTGAACCATACCATGGAAAATTCACAAGGTATTATGCCAATCCATAGTGAGAGTGGAGAAATAAAATTAGATGTGTCTCTACTGCAGAATGTGCGTGTATTAGCGTGCATCGCGTGCGTGAACGGCTGAGGGATGTCACATGCGTTTACTATGCAGTTGCTTACAAAGCCAGCCTGGCCCTGATTGATAGCCTCTGTGATTACAGAAGTGCTCAGTGATGTTGATTGATGTGTCTCATCTTATTGACTTATAACACGGGGAAATGCAGCCCAACTACCTTCATTACGAGCCATTACAGAATGTTCACTGCTGAATTTTCTTTGATATTTGCTTTTCACATCTGCAAAGTGCACAGTTAACTTTGCTCAGTGTGGCTAAGAGATTTATCACCTCATCCAAAGCTAAAGCAGATGTTTTCTTATTGACTGATAGCTGGGATTTATCACCATCTAAAGCTAAAGCAGATGTTTTCTCATTGACTGATAGCTGGTTTCACAGAGACCGACGTAGTTTTTCAGGTATTCCTTTAGAGCTCTTGTATTAATTATGCAGTGCAAAGGAGTCAATAGTAAGTGCCTTGCTTGAGGGTAAACTGACAATTTGTGTCTTAAAGAGGCAGTGCAGAATCCATTGAAAACAAAACTGCACCAATTTGATTTTGTAACTGTGTCATTATCCTATCCCATATCCATTCACACCGGCTTAAAATACAAGAGTCAGGCTTAGTGTCATACAGCTGAACCGCTCAACACGGGCTTAAAATACAGTGTGCTGTGGCAGGTGTGTTTTCCTAGTTCACTTACTTGCATTTGGCTATTCATTACTTTTTCCTCAGGGCTTTGTCACAAATAAGCCACACTATCAAAAGACCGGGTCAAGATTTCAGGAAGTAAACAACTCAGTAGGCTGATAAGGGAACACGCACTGCTCTACAACACCATTTCAATTTGCATTTGTCATGTTTTATTTATCCATCCCTGTTTTCACTTTTCAGTCGAAACAATTCCCCTGGTCCACTTCAAAAACTCTGGTGGCGGAGTAAACTGTTTCTCTGTCTCCAAGCTAAACGTCGCTGTAATAGAAACTTACAATAGGTTGTATTAGATTCACTGTTTGTTTGTTTTTTCTTTTCTATTTAGTTTGTTTTATTGAACGTTATTGGTACTGGAAAAAAAGAGCTTTCTTTCAAACTATCTTTTGCAAACCTACAGTCTTTTAGTGTGCGCTCTGCTTTCGCTACATCACAGCCTATTGTGGACAGAGATGAAACACGATGCGCACCTGAAGCAGCAGTAGGGATTTATTTGGATCAGTTCCACAGATCCACACATTTACCAACTTTTTATTTTGTTACAGACATACTGAGTGGTAGCGCTGCAACAGGTATGCAGGCTGGATTCACAATCGGGCTCCGAACTGTTGTGCCAATGACATGTTTACCAGCCAAATCTGCCTTTTCTGGCTTCTACTTCTGAAACTATTGTTCGCATTTCAATAACAGTAAAGTTTTTCTACATTTTTACCATCACGGCCCTCTTTGCAATGAGTGACAGCTCTCTCCACTGCTGCACCGCTCCAACAGAGCTTTCCTTATATAGACAGTAGTAGTCTTTGCCTTCTGAACTATGCACTGTTTTCTCATGTGCACATATACTCTTTTATGTTTTTCTTCTCTTGGCTTAGATGATGCGTACACTCATCTGCATCAGTTCTTACAGGTGTTTTTATGGTATGAGTGCATACTTGGAACCGATGGAATGAATATGTGTGTCCTGCCGGTGTCATGAATGGTATGAATGTGTGGTATGAAAGTGGAAGCCTCTCTGTGCATGCTATAGGCCTCTCTTGGTGGCATTTGGCTGCACCGCTAATGTTTTATTGATCATACACGCTCACATTTTTACAAGCACTTAGAGCAGCTGCTGTGCTGTAAATTCACCTTTTACAATGTCTCTCATCATCTCTTCTCACCACATATCGGTTTCTTGTTTGTCTGCTGTCTGCTCCTCATCTCTCTCCCTGTCTCTGTTTCTCTCACCCTTGGTGTCTCTCTACCTTTTTCATGTTATCTTTTGCCTTCCCATGTGTGTCCTGTCTCTTGTTTGTGAGTCCTTTCTATATTTTTCACTTCACATCCGCCCCCTGTCCCATGTTTGCTCATCTACTGTAGGCACACACACACACATGCACGCACATATGTGATAACAAGGATGGGTTACAGGCAGCACGTGTGCATATAGAGTCAGGTGTACATACACACATTCACACACTATGATCAAGGGCCATATTGACACTGGGATTGTAGTGATAAGAACACAGCGGTAGTTCTGTATTATAAAATAAAGGTTAGTTGGCTCATCCTCAGAGAACCAGAAGATTACAAAGGTCTCTGTTTTCTGCATGTTAAAAAATAGAGAAAGAATAAAAATAGGGGATACAGATTTTGTTTGTGTGGGAGAGGAATCAGACTCTCAGTTTAGCTCCACATCTCCCCCTCCAGGCTGAAACAAGGATAACATATAATACAATCTACCTGGCTGTCTGTTTGAGTTACATAAATACAGACAGACAAGCAGTGTATCAGTGAATTTTGAGCAATATTGTAATGATAATTAGAATATTGTACATTATATTTAACTCCCTCACAGGTGTTTTATACTGATTCTAGCAGATGAGACCTCTGCTCACGTCGAAGGTGGGTGAAGCTTTGCTGGGACTTATGTGAGGTCACTGGACTCTTTGTACTAATAAGAATGATAAAGGTGTAACATTTCACACCTAACAGGTGCAACAAAACGTAAGGGAGGGACAGAGAGATGTCAATCAAACAGTCTGACAGTCAAACCGCCCACGCATACTGTACCTGAGATGGGGTCTTATCTGGTAAATAACACTGAGTGGGTGGGCCACGGCTGTGCAGGGCGTTTAAAGAGAAATAATACGCTTGTTGGAACATACTGTTTTTTGAAGCCCCTGTACATATACACAGGTGTTTTCAGTTATGTTTAATTAGACTTCAGTGCAAGTTGGGACACAGCTATGATGGTAATGGTAGATGAGGTCACCAAATTCAATACCAACAAGAATGCTTAAGGTTTAATTTGTCCCAACTTACCAGATGCAACAGGAGAGTTGCACCTGATAATCGGGCAAAATAAGTTAAAACACCTGTCGGGATGTATCATATAGCGCCTTCAAGTAAACGCCAAATTTCTGTGAATATTTTTTTTACTATTTCAGTCACCTATTGGTCAACCACAACATTGTCATCATATTGTGGTAGTGAACGTGACTATTGGCTTCTAATGCAAAAACCTGCTCCTGACTTTTCTGTCAACAATACTTCAAACATGATATGAAATGTTAACTAAATGGCAGGGCGTAGAAAAGAAACCAGTTTAGCTAAGCTTTACTGTAAGTATTGGTCCCATAAGAGAATTGATCAGAATTGGCAAAGAACTGCACGTTCAACAGTAACTTCAGGCTTTAGAAGCATGGATTATCCCATATTTCCCTCTGCAGCATGCCCTCTGCTTCTCTGGTGTGTTTGTGTTTTCTTCTAAGCACAAATCATGCCATGCAATTTTGTGTGTATCACAGCGTGCGTGTGTGGTTGTGTGTGTTTGTCTTTGGATAGCAGACAGCTAAATCACTTTTTTTTTCTCTTACTGCCTCTCTCTCTCTACAGGGAAGCCAAGCTAGTTTGATCTTTGAAGCTAAAAACAATATTTTATTGAAAGCAGAAAGCTGCACATAGATGAAAAAAATATGGTTAGGGACTTAAATAATGTGTTCCGGGGGAAAAGACCGGAAGTTTATGATACAATTTAATAGACATCGAAGTCTGGGTCAGATAAATCACATTTGAATTCTAGAAAATCATAATTTTGACAGGTGCATACTGCACTATAAACCTCAATGAGTTCATGTTTTGCTAAAGAATTTGACATAAGTGTACAAAGAGAAGTAGGTCATAATAGAAAATAGGACACTGGAAGATAAAATATTCAGTAGGTAGATAGATATTTGTGTTTTTAAGTCATTAGGTTGCTGTCCTCTGATACTCCAAGTGTACCTCTCATGAGTGTAACATCTCTTTTGTGTTACTAAAGCAAACACGATCATCTTTGTTTGTGTTCTAACTTACAGTACCTTATTAAGCATCCTTATAGATGATGTTTTATGCAATGATGTAATGTTTTTTTTGTGCGTGTTTAATCTTATGCAGGTGCTTGAAGTGCGTTTGCCTCTCTTCTTGTTTACAGTTTATCACTTGGTAAACCCAACCTGGTGCCTACGGTGTCTGTTAATCTAACTGTTTTGTGTCTGCGTGTGCACACTGCAGCTGGCAACGTGGGACCCGGTTCATGGGTTGAACGGCACGCTGACAGACAGGAAATTGGAAAATAACATGAGAGGAGTGGTGCTACGAGTCGTCACGGTCTTGGTGAGTATGGCTGACCAGCGTGTTCGTCTCTGTGTGAATGTCTGTGTTTTTATTTAATATCTTGTGGTTTCCAAATTTACATACGTACATAAAAATTTTACTGTTTGGAAATTGTTGTGACTAGTGTTGGCATGGCAGCTTTTAGCGCTATTGTAAAGCTGTCCTTTTGTCTAGTTTTCCGCCCATCATTCAACTCTGTCTCTGTGGAGATGCAGAGAGGGACAGATTGAGAGCTTGTGCGAAGGAATGAAAATGGCAAACATTTTTGAGACAAGTGTTAAGCAGTAGATAGGAGTCAGAGAAGGCAAAATGCAAAGAAAATGTAACAAGGTGAGCTTACAAATGGACCGAGCTTTGATCATTTCATTAGCTTCGTTTTTGACATTTGACAGTCAGATGATAGACCTTTGGAGTCTTGATGATAGTGAGACTGCAGCTCTGTCTGTCTCGCCTGCAGCATCGATTTGAGTACATCCCATGAATGCTTTAAAGATTCACTGCTGTAAATTCTTCATATCCAGTCTTTGAAGTGAGAAGCAGAGAAGAAAGAGATAATGCTAGATATCTTTGTGGCTATCCCCTTTTCTATCTTTAATTTTTTTTCTTTTTCAGTCTTATTTTCATCTTCCTTAAAGGGAGAAAGAATACTGTATGGATTTGGGATTTTGAATATCTCCTTTTTCCTGTCTTCAGTAGGGTGGGTCCTATAGGCTTATGTACGTTTGTGTCCTTCTGGCTTTGTGTGTGTGTGTGTGTGTGTGTGTGTGTGTGTGTGTGTGTGTGTGTGTGTGTGTGTGTGTGTGTGTGTGTCTGTTACCCTACATGACTGACGCCTCGTGAGGACAGAAATAGATAGAAATAGTGTGTCCAGGGTGCTACCCGGATGTACTGTTTTCTTTTTATGTTAGAATGGTTGGGGGGCACATCCTGATTGTGTGTGTGTGTGTGTGTGTGTGTTAGTGTGCGTGCATGATGTGAAGGTTTCTAAAGGGACCTTTGGAACAGATTGTTCTGTGTTGCCTTGGGCCTTTTTTGCTCTAATATAACTGTTTTCTGTCTGTAAGGTGCAATGGTCTCATAGAGTACCAGTCAGACACACACACATGCACACAAAAACACAAACATTGACCTGTAAAAGGATGCGTCCATTTAATTAATTAGCCACACTGTTGAATAGTTATTGATTAGTTAGTTAGTGATGAGATCATACCACTATTAGGGCCAATAACTCTAAATCAATGCTATTGATTAACAGGCACTGTATTGATTATTAAATGGATGTTACCAAGTGGTGGCTACATCACTATAATTATGTGTTTATGGCTCTTTACAGCGCTCATTAGTGTAACCATTGTGGCCAAAATGTATTTTTTGCAGCTGTGAATTTAATTTGAAGCCTTTAAACAGTTACATTAAAATGATGTATTGAAGACAGGAACTTGATTTTCTTCAGAAGACTTTTTTTGAGGGCGCGCCCACATTTCCCTGGTTTTACTCAACATTTATGAGTAGCAAGCTGTGAATACAGCTCCTGCAGCCCAAATATGCAGCCAAAGGCAGAAGATGTCCCCTTTTTAGACTTGAGTTCACATTTTTGGAGATAATGAAAAACCGCTCAGTGTTTTCCCTGAATGAACCTGAAAGTTTTACTTTGGATGAAGTCACGCAGTAAGCTACACAGTAACCACATGTACTACACTTAAAAGCGTTGTGATGATTGATAATGATTGATGGGGGTGATTTATGCGGTTTACATTAAACTGTTCTTGTAGACATTCAGTTAGAAAGATACAAGTGACTTTCCATAATAATCATGTTTATAGGACAGACAGCTTTATATTTTGTAATTGTGGAAAGTTTTGTTCTGAAAAGTTGTAATTTGGTCTTTGTTCCACAGCTATCAAAGTTATCCAAAAATATTCATATCATATTGTTCATCTTAGCAAACTCTATTCTAATTAAAAATACCCTGCACCACACTGCTTTTGGGAGTCCCTGTAGAAAGAAAAAACATGACACTTGAAGTTTTCCCTCTTTGTAAAAAGCTGTTTTTGGATGAGGATGAGAAAGAAGATTGTCTCGTGTCAGTTTATGTAGTATAGAGAGAGAGAAGCTAAGAGAAATTCTCTAAAGGCCTCTCAAATGTCTGTAAACTGGTACATCTAGTACATTCTCAGGATATCACTAGCTGTGCTCTTCTAGCCCATTGATTTGCAATTATAAATGTACCAATACGTGTATAACGACAAGCGGCTGTGCTTAAAATGCATTGTGAGGCTCTACAAATATTAAACAGCAAATTTAGGTTTGGGGAAACCTTGTGGTTTGGGTTAAAAATGCTTCTTCATTAATGTTAGAGCGCCCTTGTTGTCATGGTTACAATAATAACACCTTGGATACGGTTAGGGAGCGACACCAGTCAGTTTCCCGTGTTAAAGAATGTTTTGTTGATCCACCCCAACCTCCTCCTGTCCCGCGGACTTTGTCACTCTAGAATAACGTCACACTGTTTCATGTGCTCCAGGCGGATAAGAGTTATAATTCCTACGGCAGCAAGAGAGCTTTGTCACTTGAATGTCAACTCGTGTTTTTTTGGGGCATTTGCCCTCGTTTTTCTTGGGAGGACAGTCTCCAATATTACACTGCACTGCTTGATGATTACTCAACTATGACTTTACTCTCACTATAACAAAGTAATGTTCAAGTTGAGCCAGCAAAGTATGAGATAGGGGCATGCAAATGCAAAATGTACAGACCTAGACAAAAGTACAATTCTATGCTTTTACTACATAGCAATAATAGAGAGATGATGGGAAATGAAGAGAGATGCAGCAAAGGTCCCTGGCTGGGGATGTTTCCGTTCAAGCCATGGGGGCGCCAGGAAAATTACCATTTTAGCAACGAAAGCACAGACTTTACCTATAGTAGTGTGTTCCAATTAGGGCAAAAAGCTGCAAAAATTACAAGATATCAATATTGATCAATATGGAAAAAAATATTGTGATCATATTGCCAAGCCCAAGTTCCAATTGATAAAAATGGTGCAACTTTTGGAAATTTTTGCACTTTTGGAAGAAGGATGAAGAGAAAAATCTGTAAGGCGCCTTTATATAAATCATAAGTCACAAAGTTCAGGATTTATCCTTATCTGTTGTTTTGTGATATATATATATACCCCATCTTTATCAAACAGAGACTGAGGGGAAATTCATTTTTGTAACAATATGAACTCTAATCTTCGGCGGAGACTGGCAGGGCTTTTCAAAATATATTTTACACCATTTTCACAGACAAATCCACAGAGTGTTTTGAAAATGCTCACTGTGCTGCAAATCACCACACAACTTTGTCATTCCCAACATTCCCTCAGAGGGCTCTTCAGATGCCATTACATAGTCTTTGTGGAAAAATTGCTGTTCCTTGTCTCAATCATGTCTCCAAAAACACCCGAGCAGCACTGAGACCACATGTGGTACTTCCAGTCAGGAGAAGACGGGATGAACTTGTGCCAAAGGAATTAGTGTAGAGGAAAGGCAGGAGGAGGAGAAGGGATGATGGGAATGAGAAATGGAAGCAATATTGGAAAGACAAAGAGGAGATGGAAGAGAAGGATTGCTGGATGTAGAGGGATGTGAGATAATATTGCAAGGATGACGAGTGGGAAGTATTGTAGCCTCGATGGATGAATGGATGGAAAGACATGAGGAGTCCCAGACATATGTTTAGGGAAAGACGCTGTGGTGTGGAAAGATGCCAAATGGTGTATATCACAGCTGGTGAGTGGCAGGGGAAAGAGAGAGACAGAAAAATAACAACAGAGAGAAAAGAGAGAGGCGAGAGACAGATTAGCGTCACAAAGCCAGCATCTCTCAAGGTAATTTTTCCTTACAAGATTTTCGTCTGGAAATCATCGACTCAGTATAGATTGAGCCCGGCAGCTTAAAGTCAGACCAACCAATAAAAGCGTTTAGATGATTTTGTGACTCGTTACCTCTCAAAAGTCAAAAATTAAACAACTCTTTAAGCCAGATGTTATGGATTAAGCATGTTGCTGCAAATACATGGACTTTTTATTTTAGTTCAGATTAACTGAAAAGCGTATATTCCTTCATAGTTTCAGAGCGATTTGACAATGTTTCCCCAACAGCTACCATGTTTAAAATCAGGCTTAAGAAAGAATAAAAGACCAGCGGCAGTCCAGTACGCACAGCGGTCATCCAGTCAGGTGTAGGAACAGTTCATGTTGATGTCTACTGTAAGTGAAGGAGGAAACTGTCATGCATTTGTACCGCCAACTTGAAATGACACCTGTTTCAAACAACCTGTGCCCTTGCCACAGAATAATGAGCTAAGCTAAAATCGTGGGTTGACACTAGAGAGACATGAGCTGCTTTTATATATTCTGTTCTCTTAGACCTTTACCTAGAGTGCACCATAATCAGATAAAATACCAAACATGCTTTCAGCACTTTCAAACACTCCCACCCCCACATACACACACCTACACGGAGTTACACATGCACAGTACAGTTTTGCTTTGTATTGATTTTCTGCTGCTATTTGTTGTGTTTTACAGCTTGGAAGCTTGTGTGGGTGGGCACGTGTGTATGCATGTACAGTACATGCATGTGTACAGTATGGGTGCACATGCATGCATGCTTGTGTGTGTGTGTGTGTGTGCATGTTTGTTCACTGTATACACAGAGCCTGCATACTTGAAAAAGCAATCAATGCACAATGAGCCAGAATTATTGTTGGGAAAACATAGAGAGAGAGAAAACTGAAGACGGATAAGTTCAATGTGTTTTTAAATTAGACAATTTTTCAGGGAACAACTCAATTTTTTTACATTAGAAATTTAATCAATATACTGTTAAGTTAAACCAAACAATTTTTTTTTTTTCAGTTTTCTTTTTTACTTCATAAAAGCCAAATTTCCTTCCTTTCAAGACTCTCAATCTTCTTCTTTCTTCTTCTTTTTTCATTGTTTGGCAGGAATATACCACCCATCTAGTTTGATTGACAGTTACCTAACTTATTAGATTCTTCAAGACTCCTGTTGTCCTACCCTTCAGATAAAGAATTTGCAAAGAGAAAATCCTGAATACACTCACACAACTTTGAACTGGAAATATATTTTATGTAATATAGTCTTGCACCCTCATGTGTATGCTGGCAAAACCTTTTGAGTTCCTCTGTGTTCACCAGTACCAATTAACTTCTAAAAATGTCAATGTAATGCATGATTTACCTCAGAAATGAGCTTCCAATGTGAACATTCAGCCTAGAAATGTATTTGGGCCTGGGCAAATGGCCGACTGGGTTATTGTTCCCCTGAACAACGGTGCCAATGTTTTCAGCACCATGTTTATGTTTGTTTATAAAGGTTTAAAGTACCTGCATAGGGATGAAATCAGTGGCACTTGGGGGTATTCAGTATGGAGGTTGTGTGTGTGTGTTAGTGGGTGTTCCTGCCTTGATTGATGGATGCTTGTGGTGAAAGAGGGACTTGGCATGCATGTCCATTCACTGCCTAATAGCTTATTGAACGGCAGCAGCTAGCAAGGATTAGAAACCGCCAAGTTAATGCGTAGCATAGCCGGCGTGTGTGTCTATGTGTGTGCTTAATGTGCAACCAGTATCCAGTCAATAACACACACAGGCCCTCATAAATCTGCAAGACATATTGGCCTAAAACATTTCACTAATCAATAGGGATTTATTAAAGAAGAGTGAGGGAGAAAGGGTGTGTGTGAAAGAGACAAGAGCCAAAGAGAAAAACTCCTCAATGAAACACTCAATCCAAGTACAGTATATAAAAATATAATTTTGTATTTCTTTTCTAAAATAAATTTCCCACTGGCTTCCTGCTCTCCTTGCTAAAAAAAATACTATGTTTTTCCTTGCACTGTGTTCACTTAATTGCTTAAAATGTCAGCATTGCTGGATGTCATTTAACCTCAACAGGAAGCTGCCCTTTAGATGCCATGGAGATATTGATAAACAAGAGGTTCAGCCCCAAGTGCATTTAAAAAATGAACCAATAAAAAACAAATCTGCTGAATTGCATGATGTGATTATTGATTTCAAGCATTTCAATGCACTTGAATTAAATAATAAATAGATTATACGCTATTTTTTAAGAAATTAATAAACACGGTTCCCTCTGTGAATAAAAAGAAAACAGAGCAGGGAACTTGGAGAGCTCTGCCAAAACAAAATTGAGGGGTACATCTTGATTTTCATCTCCTGGAATCCCAAATGCACGGTCAAAAAAAAAAAAAAGTGCTCAGCTAAGAATATAAACAGGTGGGCAGATTTTAAGTACAACATGTTGTTGCATCTGGTTTGGTATATTTATCAGCATGTGGTTTGCATTCACAACAACAACAACAGAAGGCAGACATGTTTACGGTCAGAGCACTGTTTTTGTACCATATCGGTAAAAAAGTGCCTCCAATGGTATTTAGTTTTCTGCAATTTTCACATTCTTGTTATGTAAAGTAATTGCTCATGTCAGGTATTCTGTCCACTAGAGGCACCGTAGAGCAATGTTTTAATGCTGTAGCACACATGGATGACATTTCACCTAAGCTGTGACATTCAGATGTCAGAGGAGTGACAAATCATATTTGCACCCAACTGCAGAGAACAGTAATGCATACTGGGAGTTAAAGGTGGTAAGCTAGGTTGTAAAGGTAGTGATGTGCCAGTAGAAGTGGATAATGACTAGCAAGCACTGCAAGCCAAAGTAAAACTTATAAATTTAAGTCTTAAAACATAAAGAGGCTTTGTAGGAAATTCATTCAACTGTCCAAGATGTTTTTTACAATGTAACCTCCACACGACAATCCACCCTCACACCACTAATATAGTCATCTACCTTTACTTTTAAGGTGTTCAAATAATGGCTCCACACCAAATAACTTACAATTACATGAGCAGTGTGAATAACAATGTGTTGAAAATGACATTTTGTATGTGTAGTGTAGGCTTTCAGCCTTTAGGATGATGGTTTGTGGTGGTATAATGGCCACTTGAGTAATTGGGTGATTTAATGCTTGAATGACTGGTGTATTGATTGGCTGCTTGACTGACTTATTGACACTCTGATTGATTTTTGCCATCTAGGAGGAGCCATTTGTAATGGTGTCTGAGAATGTTCTGGGAAAGCCAAAGAAGTACCAGGGCTTTTCCATCGACGTCCTGGATGCTCTGTCTAACTACCTGGGCTTTAAGTATGAGATCTACGTCGCTCCAGACCACAAATATGGCAGCTTGCAGCCTGACGGTCAGTGGAATGGACTGATGGGTGAATTGGTCTTCAAGGTGAGGAGAAAATCATGTACATGCACCAAAACACACCCACACGATATAAAACTTAATTCATGCAAACACACTAAACCAATACACAAGGAGGAGAAGCATGCATGCAAGTTTTACTTATGCTAAGTAGGACTTTAGCCTCCTTCAGGTAGGAGTCTGTACACAGTCTTGAGTGGCATCATAACATTCCCACTAGAAATTGTGTCACTTCAAAAATAAATATTTAAATTGGGCTTAGGAGTTTAACTTCTTTAAATTGGATAGAGCGATTCAGGCACTCAGTCCCTAACTATAGAAGCATGTAGTCTGAAGTGGACCAGAGAAGGGCTGACCTCAAAGATGAGTAGATGTGATATTGCATATTGGCGAAAACAGAGCATCTTTCGATTAATTTGACTAACTTCAAGTACCCTGTGAGTGTTTCTCAAGAGAGTGTGAAGCTATGAATGTGGATTTTACAAAAACAGGGAGACCTCTGGACTGAGGGCAATAAATTTGCACAGTTATACAGTAACAGGTGCCAAAGCCTACAAGTTACTTAAGTTTGCCCCACCTTTGTAGTCCATTAGCATGAGATGTACCAATTCTGCAACTTTTCCAGTAGCCATTGGCAAAAGTACTGAATATTTGAGAATGTTTTTTTCAAGAACTGAATATGTTTGATTATATAATCCATGTGTTCATCTTTGGCTGTTGATGGCAGAAAGAAAGAAAGAAAGAAAAGTGAGCTCACCTTAGTCCCTTGCAGTCACGTCATTGTTTTATCCCCCAAATAATTTATGGACTCCTAAAAGAGGATACAACATGGCCTCTAAAAAAAGGCTGAAATAAAATGTGCTCAAAGTAATAACAAAATTCCATTTAACACCAGGACCAAGGAGAGAAAATATATTAGGTACAACACTGTCACCATTTAAAGTGGGATTTTTAAGCGTAGTAATAATTCATGATAGCTTCTACAACCACCTCAGCAAGTAAACTATTCTTTGTAATTTTATATACTAACTATGCCAGGATGGGGGACGGCAGAATATCACGTACCCTGAAACCAAGTTCCATTTTGTTGCCTTCAAGACTAATGGATAGTGTCCATTAACACCACGTTGAAAAATCAATCCAATCTCAAGTATATCTAATGTGATCATTTTTTTCTAGTATGAACACATAAAATTTGTTTTAAACCCACTTCAAAATGGTGTTCAGTATGAAATTTTAGGGAAGCTAATGTTAAGTGAGGTCACTCGTGCCGTCAAACAGAGTTGTAATTTTCGCCTGACAGACGTCAGTGCGGCATTTATTTCAAGCAATTGTTGATGCAAAATATCCCTTTAATGAAACAGAGCATAGGGTGCATTCATTAAACAATAGGGGGGGGCAACAGCAGTAGGGGTTGATTCTCATATACAGAAGTTCAACCATCCACATACAGTTTTATATAGTAAAGACAAAGATGGTCTTTAATTAGCTTCTCCCACTGTTTATGTGTGTGAGTGTTTGTGTAGGTTCTAAGTTCGTATCTACATGTGTGTGTACGGCACCCTTTGATGTCCTCCTGTACTTTTACTAAGCTTCTGCACATTTTGTTCATTCTCCATAAGGAGAGGAAGGTTTTTTTTTTTATTATTAGCAGCAGTGTTTTCTCAGAAGTTTTTAATGCATTCACTTCATTATATTCTTTTGGCTGTGTGTCAGGCTTGAACATTTTTTAAGACTGGGCTCTCCTTCCCCTGACCTTGAATACTTGTGTGTGTGTGTGTGTGTGTGTGTTCAGCATTTGTATTTCCCCCAATGCAACAGCTCACAAAATGATAGAGAAATGCTTAGAGCACAATGCATATTTATGTGTACACAGACAAGCATAGGCTGTAAATAAATTGAACATGCAAATAATTCTGTTTTGCCCATCAGTCAGCAACAAGGTTTATCTCTCCAAAAACCCAATTATACCAGATAATTATTACCCAGAGTGCTCTCTGGAAGTTTCCATGTTGACTGACCACAGCAGTCAGCATGGCAGTTCATCTCTACTCACACACACACACACACACACACATGCATGCACACACTTGCATGCATATCGTTGTGTTGTCTCAACCAACAGGCATCCTGCAGGGTGTCTCCTAATATTATTCTTATGCAGTGTAAGTGACAATTTCTGCACATTTAAGCATTTTGTTTCCTCACTCGACTGTGAAATTAGCAGATTTTTTTTTGCCTACAGTGGATTAACATTTTTGTTTGTGTGTGTGTGTGTGTGTGTGTGTGTGGTGGGTAAGCATACAAGTGTGTGTTTGTAAGTGTGTAATCGGTGTGTATACAGTGGCTGTAGGGCTTAGTGGTCGCCTACAAAATCACCTTACTTGTTCCAGTCAGTTGTTCCTTGCAACAAAGAAAATCTCATTATCGAACAAGTTCATAATATGTGCCCTCTCTCGCACTTGTATAGATTTCAAACACAGGCACACGCACACTAGAGCATCTTAAATCCTTGTTATGGTACAAGCAGATGTCTACAGCTGCTAGCCAAGCACTGGGGACTGAAAACATTTTAATTAGCCATCATTGTTTCTGCATTTAAGCTAAGCTCAGCCTATTTTTCTTGGCAGCCATACTCACTGACAGCTTTTTTTTTTTTTCAAGTTAAAGTCTTTACACGTAAATAATTAAAGCAGTCTTTTGTGGCCTCTTAAATTCTAAGAATTCAGAGTGATGAGAAAGGCGTTAAATGCTTGTGGAGGCATGTTGACACAAAAGCAGATTTTAACAGCTATATGTATATGTTTATGTGGACTTACTTACACATACAAGGCTTTGTATTAGTTTACAGACTCTTAAACCATTTTTTCCAGAGAAACCTCCTACATATGTTGTTACTTTGATAGTTGGGGGTTTTTTTGTTTTGTTTTGTTTTTTATAAATGAAGGAAGTAATACATGCTTTTTTTATTCAAATGTCTTTCACCAGGGACAACGATGGAAACATATAACAATAAAATAATATGGACTTTATCATTATATCCCTCACAAGGTTTACAAAAACAGAAAAAGCACATATAAATAAAAATAGTCATATATGTCACAAGTGTTGACCCAAATGAAAGTGAAATTTACTTTTGGGTATCCCTTTCTTCCTGAAATACACGACCTAAAACCACCGTTTTATCTTTGTTTATCTTCAGTCTCCATTTATTAGTCCAGCAACACAAAGGATATAAGTCTGAAGATCACTGTAAGCCTCTGCAAGAAGAAATATATTGTCTGAATAAATAACAGTGCCAATTTAAACATCAAAAAGTCTGACCTAATATCTACTTGCTTAATTTCCATTGCAAAATCATTTATTGAATGTGGAAGCTGTATAGGTGAAAGCATATTCCCTTGTTTCACACCACATGGTGTTGAAAAGCAGCCTGTTACGGTCATTTGACAGGGCTTTGTAAAGCTTTCACAGCATTAGAATTTTCCATCAATACCCAAATTTAAGTGACTGAAACTGGGGAAAATCATGGAAACACAATCACAACAGCTGACTAGAGGTTAAGATCAGCCATCTGCTGGTATTTTTGCATTTACCTTTGAAGAAAACAAAAAACATATTTTCAATAAAAGGTCTATTCTCACAAGACATTTTTTTCATCTACCGACACAACAGATGCTTCTAGATGATACTTAAATCTCTTTGTATTTAGTATTTTTATGAGAAATTTTAGATGGTGGGAAGAAACAGAGACAGGACCTAAACCAATTACCTATCTCTGGGTACAAAAGTCCACATTTTTCCACTCTGTTCCTTCACCTACACATTTTCATAGTGTTGATACTTCAAGCTCCTCTCTTCCCTTCCGCCTCTTGCAGCGAGCCGATGTGGGACTTTCTGCCCTGACCATCACGCCTGAGCGAGAGAGCGTCGTGGACTTCACCACACGCTACATGGATTATTCTGTGGGCGTTCTGCTGCGCAAGGCCGAACGCACCGTGGACATGTTTGCCTGCCTGGCGCCCTTCGACCTGTCACTGTGGGCGTGCATTGCGGGCACCGTGCTCCTGGTTGGCATTCTGGTGTACTTGCTCAACTGGCTCAACCCACCCCGGCTACCCATGGGTTCTGTGTCCTCGACAACACTGTACAATTCCATGTGGTTTGTGTACGGCTCCTTTGTACAACAAGGTAAGTAAAAAAAAAATCATGTATATAATTTATACATAAAAAAAGGATTGATGGATACACAGATTTGGCTATTATGATGCGGTTATCTCTTGTAGGAATGTTTCCATGTGCAAAATGGACATTTGATTTAAAAACAAACACGCAATTGTGAATGGCAACATTACATGTAGACAGTAAACAAGAACATTTTGTTGTCACATGACAAACCTCCTACAAATGACATTTACGTACTACTAATTTGTCTCAACATATTCATGCAGAAATAAATTAAATGCTTCCCACATAAGGAAACATTTTATATATTTAACCAAAACCATGATAATTCCCTAATCTCACCTCAATCAAAGTGTTCTGGCAACCTTAAACTAGCCACACCCAGGACACGTGATGTGAACGCCTCTCTCTGGTGTCTAAGTATTGCACTTTGAATGCCCACTATTCCCTCTGACCATATACGACATACGGCATTACAGAAACGTTGCTCTCGGAGCTTCTGGAAAAAATGTTGGCAAGGAACATAATCCACGCGGCAATTACGTTATTTCCAAAATTTATAAGGCAAAACCAATTAATGGCATATGAGTATAATTCTTAAGAGACAGGATTTCATATGATATTATTTAGTTGTCACATGATCCACCACGTGACCAAAAGTAAACTTAAACTACAAATAGCTCGGCATTAGCGAACCTGATGATGCAGGTATGTTGTTTTCCCTGTTGCAGCCTTTTAATGAAGTCAGTCAAGCTCTATAATACTGTGATTCCTGAATTATTTGTTCATTTTCATAGTTTATGATTTATACCTCAGCTGGCAATCATTAGGTGCATATTTAGAGTTATTGAATAATATTTTCCTGCAGGGATTTGGACTTTTATAACACCAAGCTGCACTTGCAGGGTCCATCACAAAGATAAAAGATAGATAGATAATGGCTGGGGAGGAATTGGAAGAAAAAATGTGATTGCTAAAGCAATATAATGTCAAAAATGTAATAATAGCTGTCCTCTGGGTGTCATAAGTGTGGAGTGAGCTTTTGTGTTTGAGCACAATAGTCAAATGAGAACAAAAAGGAGGAGACGTTTTGCTCCACATGGATTGTGTTGAGGATAATGACCTCATCCTGGTTATCTACCCTAAGATTTTCCACAATCCACCGGGCCGTGCTCAGGTGTGGAGATCAGACAATTGACACCTAGGGAAGGATTTACGGTAAATTTCATCAGTGCAGGAATAGAACCGTGACAGGGAAAGGAAAGGGCAATTGAAAGAGGGGGGAAAAAATAAGATCACATGAATGTGTGTGTGTATTATGCCTGTTTTTCGTTTTGAGTGGTTCCTTGAGTAGCCATGCATATATTAAGTGTAGTATGAAAGAAAGGTTATGAACATGACTTGAACATTCACTTGTAGGGTCATTCTTGTGTGTATGTCAGTGGTTTGCAGTATTATAAATAAATAACTGCTATTTTCTAGTGAGTACAGTGTGCTCTTCTTATCATGCTCTGGAACACGCAATAGTTAATTTTTTAAGCTACATTAATTATGCAAATTTTGGGAGGAATAGTTTCCTTTTAAAACATTGCCTGTGAAACATTTCAGGCCCTGAATAAGCAACTGATGAGCATTCCACTGTTTGGTAAATAATCCTCCATCTTGTGCTGCAGCTAATGGTGGTAATGATGATGATGATACATGCTAATTGCTATTTGATATTCGCAATCGTTTCTCTTTTTAGCTGTAATTAACATTTTAGTCATGGCGTCATTAGAGGAAAAAAAAAACTGAGAGAGAAAGAACCTAATTTTTCAAGAGTGGGTCCTCCTTTGTGTGTGAATATATCGGTGTGTGTATGGTTTGTGCTGGGTGTATATAGTGTGTGTAATGTATGTTTGTGTGTCGCATCAGGTACTTCCTGTTCATGAGAGAAAGCTATGCTTTAGTCACAGGTAATTCGTTTCTGATTTGGCTAGCCAGAAATATCTCTCACAAAATTAACTGAGCATGAATGGTCTACTGCTGCAAGGCTAAGTGGGCTGACCTTCGCTAGCTTTAAAAGTCACGGGCTGGATTGTGGGTTTACTTTCATCCTAGCAATCATATTGTAAAGTCGAGATCTCCCCAGACACCCAAAAATTAATTAGAAAATGAAACCGCATCGCTGACAAATTATGAATAATTTGAAATGCAGGTTCAAAAAAGGTTTATAAAGTAAGTGGCAAAATATACACATACAGAAGCATATACAGCACACCAACTGTTTCATACAACAGTTCTCTCCCTCTCACAGCACCTTTATAATGTCCCAGACCTTTGTGCTTCACCCTAAAATTTTACCCTTAGGGGAAAATTAATTCAGATGCAAAATCACATGCACGCTCACAGCAGGCGGGAGCTGAAGGTGAGTGATGAGAATGAATAGTCAAACATGACGCCATAATTTTGCTTTTGGCTCTGTCAGTATGACTGCTGGAGAGTTACGTGTAGAGGGATTACATTGATGTCTCTCCACCTTTCCCTTTTCTTCTCCTCCTCCCATCTCTCTCTGACTAATTCATTTTCTTCCTCTCTCCTTTGTTTTCTTTTCCACTTCCCTTACTTATATTTTAATTTTTCTCCCTTTCATCTCTTTTTTTTTGTCCTTTGGTCCCTTTTCTCTATCATCTTTTCTTCCTTCCTCTATTCATCCTTCCTTCTTCTCCCCATGTGTCCCTTTCTTTACACACCTCCCATTTTCTCTTCTCTCTGTCATCTTTCCTTTTTCTTCACACCTTTGCACCTTTTCCAGTGTGTGTGTGTGAGAGAGAAAGAGAGCAAGCATGTGCACACAAAGGCCAACAGTGGCAGTGGTGAGAAAATGTCTATACTCAATAAACTGTCTAATTGGTCTCAAGGAGAGTGAGAGAGACAGAAAGTAGGAAAGAGAAAGTGCAGAGGAAGAAGTAGAGACACACAAAGAAGGACTTCATTTGACAAAATCTGCTACTTGGAAATTGACTTTGTTAACCGCTACATCAAAGGCCCAATAGAAATCTTGGGATTTGGTTTTATTATTCAACAGTAATACAGTATCTCTTCAAACAAAAGAACCACCTCAAAAAGCAACTTTGACATTAAATATTTAACAATTGTTTAGAGAAACAGCTTCAAGATGCACAGCGAGAATACAGGGGGGGAAAAAACTCAGATTACTTGCTTAACATAAATATTGGCAGAAGGGTGTGACTGTTAACCTCCAGTCTTTGGAAAAAAAAAGGTAAAAGAGAGATTCAACATAAATTTATACAGCCCTAACTTTACAAGCAACCGTCAAGTGAAGGGTATAAAAGGTGTGTATATAGCTCAGTCCATCGGGACAAGGTCAGGCAGCACATTAAAAAGCCTCGTTGTACACACTATTAACAACAAAAAACCATACTGAGGGGAAAAATTGTAAGGTGCAAGTAGTTTTTGGTACAAAACAGAAGATGATTAAGATAAAATAAAGTTTTGCATTTACAAGTGGCACACAGGTAGCCACTTTCTGTGTGTTGAATACCAACTGCGCAACCTCACTGCAACTCAAAACCTTTGAGTGGAGTTGTCCAGCAGTATCCATCTTTTGGCGCACATCTGTTTGGGATGTTGCTCAGAATTTGATTCCGGTTTTAGTCACAATCCACCTGTCTTCTGCTAAACGCGAGCACCGCCCCATTGCTGCCAACACGAATGTGATGTGGGCATGTCAGCACTGAACACACATTGTGACAGAAGCAGGGATGAAAGGATTTGTGGATGATCACAGAAAGGTGAAGTAAGAGCGGGAGAATGTATGAATGTTATCCATGTGGAGGGGGAGATGTGGCAGAGAGGATATGATTTAAAGAGTATGTGAAATGTTTCCTAAAGAGATTAATTTTAAGCTTCGGCTGGGTCATTCTTTGGCCCTGGCTAAGGTGGGAAGGTCATTCCAATATTTTTCAGAGCCAGGAGGGAGGAGAGTCAAGGCTGGAACGAGTGATTACCAGGTCACATTATTAGAAGAGCCAGCAGACAACATTAGCAGAGTGCTGGCTGGTATGTAGAGGCTGGACAGATCATGGCCTTGAGTGATGGGGATATTCACTCATTTGTAGTCTTGTACGCCAGGTTTTGGATTTGAAATGAGCCACCACAGGTGGAGGGAGAGGAGGAGGAGGAGGGTGACATGTAAGAATTCAGGAAGATAAAAAACAAGACCGCCTGCAGCAGTTTGAATGAGTTGTGGGGAGCGCGGTCAGAAAAAAAGTTGCAGTACCTCAGACAGATGTTTAAACAAGCTGAGCAGAAGTGCTAGTAAGGAAGTGCCTACTTCACTCAATGTTGCAGATAATTGTAAACCAGCAAGAACAGAAGAATGTGCTTAAAAGCAAAAGAGCCTTTGTGAGATGGACATATTCATACATGGCGTGGAATGAAAGTGTTATTCATCGTTGAAGATGATAACACTGTTCAAATTACAGCCTGCAAAATGGATTAAACATAATTTTCTACGGATAGACAGAATAAAATCCAAAGACAAATTAAAGTGACCATTTATTACTGTGTTTGAGTCATCTAGGGAATTCTCTTGAATATTCAAAGTAAATGCAGTAATGATGCAATTAATTTGTGATCCATTTCATTAAAAGCAAACCTCAAAGTGTTACAAGAAAAACATAATTCTAAGAAGAAAGAAAAGAGGATAAAACACCAGGAAGCCAAGGAATAGCAGTAAAAAGGAGTGGATAGATAATTTAGCAGTTGAAAGAAAAACGTCTTACTGCAGAGAGAGGTTTCTGGGCTTGTTTTAACAGAAAGCTCGGGGTCTGCGTTGCCCTCAGGTGTGCTTGGGCAGTGTGTTTCGCAGCTGGGGAGCATGTGCTACAGATTACATTTTCAAACTGCAACAACTGCGATACTTCTGTTTTTAGGGTTGTTTTTTATTTATTTATTTTTGGTGCAAAGCGGCCCTCTTGGAGAGAGAGAGAGAGAGAGAGAGAAGAAAGTTGAAGTGGCCACAGCTATCAAATGGACTGTGAACTCTGCCGTAATTGAAATGCGCAAACAAGCAGCGGAAGCTGGCAGTCAAAGGAGGCATCTCTGCTGACGAGTAACCTGTGTAGGAGGGAGACACTGTAATGCAAGTCAGACTGGTGGATAGAGAAATATTTTAACAAAGAGAGAGTGTGAGAGCGGACAAGTTGCCCTGTTCCTCCATCCCATCTCCTCTTTCAATACCTTCCTGTCTCCCTCTATCCGTCTCACCATCTTCCCATTTCCTCTTTGCCCTGTCCTGACTTCGAAGTTGTGCCAGCAGTGTTGGAGCGAAAGTAGAACAGTCGAAAGCAAAACTCTGGTGTCACGTTGAATATTTGTCCTCTCACAAATCTTTCCCAGTCATTCTCTTTGTCTCACTTTCTGCCATTCTCCTCTAATTAATGTCCTAACCAGTGGGGGAGGAGAAAGACACTGTGAAGAAACACTGTGTTTTTGTGGGTGTGTGAGTATATGCATATACAGTGTGTTATCTTTGCATGCAGCAGCACTGTCAGCGTGAGTTGCTGCTGTCTCTCAATTAGGGCGAACTTTGTGGGAAGTATATACACAATCACACATGCACACTGTGAATTATTTGTTTTCACTGTATGAAAAAAATGCTCAAGTGCACACACACACACACACACACACACACACACACACACACACACACACACACACAGTCAGGGCCATAGGCCATAATCAACACTTTCATCTCTCCATCTGCTGCTCCAAACATCTCTCTCTCTCTTTTCCCCTCTGCTTTTCTATTCCTTTCACACAGTCTGCACCTCCTTTTTTCACTGTCTCCTGCTGTGCGTCTATCTGTCTGTATGACTGTGTGCGTGAGGGAGAGAGAGAGAGAGAGAGAGGGAGAGAGAGGAAGAGTTTATGTTCTTTTCACAGTCTTGTTGGAGAGCAATATAGGGAAAAAAACAGTTGTTTCTCTGTTTCCTTCCTCCATCCTTTTTGTATTTCATCCTTCCTTCACTCTTCTCTCCATTCTCCAATTCTCTCTATTTACTGCTGAGTTTTTGCCATGTGAATAGAGTTCACATTCAGCACTCCCCTTTCCCTCTCTTGCTCCCTCTCTGTGTCTCTCCCTCCATCATTATCTCAGTTTCTGCTGTGCCATACTGCTGGGAAAGCAACGTTATCATCATTTTCCTGCTCTCTCCTTCTCTTTTCCTCCCTCTCTTCCTCTCTTTATGACTTCCTCTAATCCATTATCCCACTCTAACGACTCTGTTGTGCTGCTGTGAAGTGGACCCAACTTTAGGACACCCATGCCTCCTGACTGTGCCCCTCTATCTCTCCATCTATCCTCCCTCTTTTCTTTTTTTCTGTCCCTGTCACAGTTTCCTTCTGACTACAGAGATGTGCCACTGCGAAAAGAGACCGTCTCTCAGCAGTTCCATTAAGTTCATCTCTCTCTTCTGCTCTTTCTTCCACTCTCTGCTCTCTTGTTTCTGTCACAGTAGCTTCCTTTCCTTCCTCCTCTTTCTCTCCATTCCCAGGGATTTTCAGTTGCTCCCTCTGTCCACTACTTTCTTACCGCTCACATGTGATGAGGTCTGACTGTTAGTGGTTCAGCCACATTGCGTTCATGCCTCCTTTTATCCATTCTGCTCTCCATACAGCTTATATTGTACGTACAGTTGTTAAACTTAGCTACACCTCGACCGCCTACAACATTAAAATGCTGTTACATGTTGCATCTGTAATAATAACACAACAATATAGCATACGTAATAATATAATATTCTGACAGGTGTCATTCTGCATAATGAGTTATTTTATCTTTGCTGAAAATGCTTCTGTCTCTTCTAATTTTGAATGCAGCGCTTTGAGTTGTGATAGAGTCCTTTTATACTTTAATATTGCTACTTTTACCCAAACCTGCAATAAATGAACCAAAGCCTGCGAGCCGGCTCAGGCAGCCCAACTCGAGTCACCACCTCACTCACATGGCATACTCCTCACTTCAACATATATCCAACGCGCCCTTAAGCTGCTTTCAGACAGCGAGCGGTTGGGTGTGCGGGAGGGCGGCTGCCACTCCCCTGAACGCGCACAGCTCTATGCCTCTGCTGCCACTTTTTGATGGTTCAACTTTTTAAACGTGCGGCTTACCATGTCACCATAGCAAATGAATGAATTATACACCGCTTCACCAGCAGAGAACACACAGATCCATGAAGAGAAACTGTTCTGGAGCAACATCAGCTTCAAAGTCTGATGATCTGATCTGGGACAATAAACAATATTTAAGATACTAGTTATCAAAATGCACTTTATTAATCGTGTGTTATTGCTAACCATTTGCTCCGTTTTTTTTTTGTTTTTGTTTTTGGCAACTTGGAGGCAGCCCGAAAGAAGCTGTAAACACAAAATAGACATATTATCACCCTTTAAGTTGATAAGATAAACTGAAACGGCCGCTTGTGAATTCAGAAGTTTGTGTCCACCTGATGAATGTAAGTCCAATATTCACTCTACTTTTAGCTCTGGTTTGCTCTCCACCAGCTTCTGAAGGAAACGTTTGGCTCTTATAATGAATAAAAAGATGCTATAAATCTCCGTAGAGCTGAGGGGAACCGCAGAGTCAGGTGAAAATTCTTTGCGCATTCATCACCGTGTTACTCTTTTCACATACAAATAGTCAAGTTATTTAAGTAAAATATCTGAATACTTCCTACACCACTGTCAGCCTACATGTCCTAATGACAGATTAAATGGCCAAAATATATATACAAAGGGTAAGTATTTGTGACTCAAAGGATGGATTCTGGATGCTTTAACACTTTTCTACGCCTTGCTAAAATAATAGCGAATATGACATTTCACAGATTCAAATGTCATAACAAGTGATATTCAGCAGTTTCAGTCCTTGTACTAAGAGGCTTGCTAAGCAATTGGAAAATGGAAATGTGCCTCCTGTCTATGTTTTGATTGTTGTCATAGAGCAACAGATTTGGCCTTCAACTTTAATTACCCTGCTTCTCTCCCGCTGGTAGAGACGGGGGCTGCAGCCAACAGCTACGATATTTGTCTCATATTACCCAGCATGCTTGCGTTACACATGTCAGGGTGTAATGTATGTGTTGACTCTTGCATGCTGTTAATGCCATTTCTCACTTTCTCTTTCCTTTTCGCTCTCCATCTTATCGTATAATCTCGTCGGTTAAGTTGCACGAACAAAATGTCTCCTACTGTTCTACTACAGTAAATGTCACATTCAGATGGAGACTGAGCAAAAAGAGAGTGCGACGGAAACAGATAGACAGAGAGATACGACACTAACATTTGCAGAGTGGACAAATCTTTAATTAAAAATACAGTATAACAAACATCCTCACCTGTGTTTGTCTGTGCAGACTATATTGTTAATGGATAATTTGTACCTGTCATGAAAATATATATCAAAGTAGATCCGAAGCGCACTGAAATTGGAGTCTTGTCTTCTAGCCAGATTGCTTCACCAAGGTGTCAGAGAAGCTGTAGATAACAAGGAGGGTGGGTTAATTGTAATACGAGCATATTTATTTTGGGCTCTCTGTTGTTAACCGCTTCAGACAAAACAGAGATGGTGAACTCAATTTATTTTATAGTGAATATATTGTAAGGGCCAGAGTTTGAGTAGAATGCAACTAGAATAAACAATAGATTTAATTGCTTCTTGATAGATGTTGCTGTTTTTTTCCCAGAATTTTAATTAATGTACAGTATGTTTTGGAGTTTTAATAAAACTATTAACTTTAAAATGAAAATTCAAAAAACAATATTTTAAAGCTCAATATATTGGATAAAGACTCTTTGTAATGTCAATACGACACGGAGAGTGATGCAACCTTCGACAAGCACTTGTCAGAAACACAATAGAGACAAAGAATAGATTCATGGGTGGCTTTTGTTCATCAACAAAAGCCATGGCAACAAATGAAGTTCGGATTTCCCTCAGTAACCTTCAGCGAAGCCAGATAATTGCAAGATTTATGTGATCATTTATGTTAACATGGCATCCCCCCCTGTCTGCTGCCCCCCCCCCCCAAACCCCTCAGCCAGATGGAAGAAGAAACAGAAAAGGAGGAATAGAAGATAGGTCAGTCAAAAGAGATAAAACAGTGGGAGAGCTGAGTGCTGCACACCTTGTTAAGACACCTTGTTAGTGCTCAGTCAGTCATTATAGTGTCTGCTGAGGCAGGACTAGAGGGTTAGAAAGCAAGACAGAATAGCTTAGGAGTGGCCAAACTAACATGAAAGCTGGTGTTTTAAATGGAAATAAATACAATGCAAGGTGGAGGTGGTAAGATAACATACTGCTCTACTTACACTACAACTTGCCAGTTTAAAGGCACAATATGTATTCTAAATGCTAACGAGGATTCACATCTCTTGACTCCTGATTGACAAATCTATGAGTCTGTAAACTACGATATCGGTCAAAAATTTGGACACACCTTCCCATTCCCTGGAATGAGAAAGTGTGTCCAAGCTTTTAACTGGTACTGTATGTGATTACATAGTTTAACATGTGAGTCATTAATGTGTGATGTCCATTCTCTTGACAGTCTGTTAGTATGTTCATAGTCGTCAGATTGGAATGTATATTTACATCAAGAACACAGTGGATCATATGCGTTCCCCTGTTGTCACCTGCTGGTTACATTATTGTTATATAAGAAATTAGAAGCAGGGAAGTGTATTTATTGCACACATCTGTCAGTCTAAGCTGGTTTATCATTGTCACTTTGCACACTGAAGATTGGCATCTGGCTCATATATTAGCTACATCACTGCTGTCATATCTTATTTGCTCCCAGGGGAACACACTTCAAACACTTAAATCTGAGAAAATAACCAGGGCTTTCTGTGATCGTCAGTGCATTTATTTTTTGCAGCAGTGTTATTTTCACTGGATTGGATTATTATATTATCTCGATTTTTTATTCCTTTATTTGTCCAATTATTATTTCATACTATTAGTCACTATACCAGAACTATCTCACTAGTTTAGGGTGGGACTAATATTTCCAGTTGAGGATAATTTAAAGTCTAAATGTTTTATCAAATATTATTTTTAAAAACATTTTCTTAGACACTTTTATTCATTTACGTTCTGTTTGAAAGTCCCATCATTTTATTTAGTCAGTATACAAATTAAAGTATTTTTTGCTTGAAATTATAGATCATGTAATTTTACCTCTTTACTGTAAACACATGATTACACAGCAGAAATGCAGCTTTTTCTCTGCTCACAGTTACAGAGGAGAGCGTAATGTTGCTAAATTGTAGCGGACACTGGAACAGTTTGTAGATTAAGTAGTTTCTAATTACAATATTGGAGTTGATGGTCTTTTTTACTCACTGCAGGTGCAAAGTCCATTAACAGCATATTAATCTGTTCAAAGTCCAAGGTCCTTTTTTCTCAGAACATGACTTTGCTAGTTGTGTGTAATCCCAGGTGAATGTGATCTTAAAAGTCATCTTAAAAATGACACAGCATTTGGACATTTTTCAGCATTTAATATTCTTAATTTTTTGTTTGTTTGCTGTGTTGTCACTTGCAGTGACTGAGTGAACAGTGAGATAACAGCTCATTTTTGCTGCAGATAAAATGGAACAGCTTTGAAATTGAGGGGAACAGATTGAATGTAATGAATATTTATTTCATTTATTTTCTAATGTTTCTTCTCTTAACTAGTTCATAAAATTTAATTAAGAGGCCAATAACCTTAGTTCCATTGCCATGGAAACAATAGACAGGTTGTGTGTAGGTCTATGTGTGGTTTTGTGTTGTGTGTATGAGACTGTAGCAGCGTGCGCGCGTGTGTGTGTGTGTGTGTGTGTGTGTGTGTGTGTGTGTGTGTGTGTGTGTGTGTGTGTGTGTGTGTGTGTGTGTGTGTGTGTGTGTGTGTGTGTGTGTGTGTGTGTGTGTGTGTGTGTGTGTGTGTGTGTGTGTGTGTGTGTGCGTGCGCACTCACCAGCTATAAGTTGCCTTTGTCTGTGGGGAAAAATTCATTTTCATCGAACATCTGCAGATGTTTACATCCTACTGATGACAATCAGGAGAAGGGAAGAGAGGGAGGGTGAAATAATGGCAAATTGGATGTTATTGGTCCAGAGAAAAAAAAACTGAGAAACAGAAGAAGGAAAATGGTGTTTAGAAGTGTACAGTTAGGTTTTTTTTCTACTACTAGAGGAGACAGAGCGACAGAGAGAGCACTTGTTAAAACTAATCTCTGAGGCCCAGCTACATTCTTTTTCACATTACCTTTCTGTTCTCCAGAGATGAGGACCTCTTCACTATCTAATCAAATGTGGCAACATGCAATTATGTACTCAAACTTTAAAAAAAAAAAGAAAACAGGTTCACTTTTAGCCAATGGGAGCATTAATTGTTTCCATAATAAATAGTATTTTAAACTCTGCTTGTAATTCATATCTGTTCTGACAAAACTACTCAGTGTAATGACAGCGAAACAGAAACAAAATGGGTGAGGGAAAGGCAAGGTGAGGACAGAGAGACACGGAAAAATGGGAGCAAAAAAGAAAGTGAAACACAGGAAAAACTTTGGGGAGACCGTTAACTCATGAGGATCAGGTGAAGGTGGAGAAACAGGGTGTAAGACTCTGTCCTCCGAGTGTTGTTTTAGAAAGATTGTCCTAATCCTGTGGTAAAAATAAAAAGTAGGAGACAAACAAGGCAGATACACAAAATCGGGCATATGCGGTATGTGTGATTTAATGGTTAATTAAAGGAGAAACTCAGAAGTTGCAGATGTGTAAAACACAGTGAGTCTGGACATGGTGCCCTTGAGGAAAAAGAGAAGTAAGAGAAAGATGGGATGTTGTTGAGTGACTTGGGGGGGGGGGGGGGGGGGGGCGGCGAGTTGTGAAATATTGAGAATGGCATTGTAAAAACAGAATATGAGCGACTCAAACACTATTACTATCAAGTGAAAGGGCTTAGAAATATACACATGCTCTCATATTTGTGTACTGTATGTGTGCATAGGAACACACACACACACACACACACACACAGAGATTGCCCTAGTCAAGGGAAAATTGCTGAGAGAGCCATCTGTCAGAAGTTGCACTCAGCGCCAGCCATAGTCTTATTGGTTTCGATAGAACAAGACACTGTCTGCATGCAGTCACCTATAATGAGACCACAGTAGCTGCCAGCTGAATGGAATGCGTGTGTGTTTGTGCGCGGATGCGTATGTATGCGCCACTGTGTGATTTTTGGTGATAGAAAGGGAGAGAGATCAGAGAGCCCTGCATCTAATCTGACTGGCTTTGTATTGTTTGGCGCAGAATGTCTGAGGTTGTTTTGGGTTTTTTTTTCATCAGGAAGCTTCATAGTTGCTGTAGGTTTCAGACACCCACAACAGTTTTTTTTTTTTTTTTTAAACTTCATTCTTTCCAAACATGCTTTGAAATTCAACACCAGTTTAAGGGAAAAAAAAGTATATTTGGAAACAAATGCCTTACAGATTGGGCAGTAACTAAAACTGCACCGCAAAGTCTTCTGTTACTACTGTTTCCTATTCTCCCATGAAGACTATTAGGGTGAGATCTTAATAAATACCTCAATTCATCTCCACTTTTTAAACAACCTCTAGATATTATGGATTGGCTGCACACTGGTGTGTGAAATTTTCTCTCGTTCTGCAAGGCAAGGCCTTACTTTTTGCCCTTTAGAAATAAGTGGATGGATACACAAAAATGCCACATACACATGCGCGCGAACACGGTCACACACGCACAGCCTTGACTTTCCGTTGGCTGTTGTAACCCTTATATTATACACAGATTGTATTGATCCGCATATAAGAGGCGAGCAGGGAAACACAGCCTGTAAATAAGCTCAAAGTAATTTCTGCTGACTCCGTCATATTTATGTTCCTTTCAACTGTGGAAAGGAGGCAAAAGTGCTGATGAGGCTTGAAGAAAGGAGGAGAGAAGAGGAGAAATGAGTGTTTCCGTAATGAGTCCAATGTCAAGCAATTTCTGCATATGGTACACACGCACGCTCAAATACACGCACACGCATTCAAAAGAGGACTTGTACTCCAGCATTCTGGAAGGGCATTAGGAAGTTACCGCACTAAGCCATACACACATGTAGATGCAGACACATGCACACACACACAGAAAAAAAGCCAGGGGTTTATCGCTGGTCTTCACACTCGGCCCGGTGCAGTCTGGAACTTTACTGCCAGCTCTACCTTCATTCATTCCAGGGAATAAGAAAAAGCTCTCCAAGGCCAAAAAGCAGCCAGTTTTAATTAATGTTTACAAGTGATGATGCAGCAAGTTGCTTAGAGTGTCTCTGAAGGGCAGGCACACAAACGCACTCACACACAAGTAAGTGTGTGTGTGTGTGTGTGTGTGTGTGTGTGGTGAAGTTTAGGATGATCTTGCCAAAGGATATATTTAGTCAGTGTGACCTAAAATTGAGTGAAACTGTAGATAATACTTTTTACACAAAGATATTTCGGAAGGCAATGTAGTGCACAGTTAGAGAGAGGGATGTGACATGCAACAAAGGTCCGCAGGTGAAATCGAACTGTGGGCGTTGTGGTTACGCGGTATGTATCTGAACCAGTCGGCTGCCTGGGAAGTATTTTATCGTTTATTTCAGTACAAGCTGAAGCTGAAAAAGATGAACACACACGTCAACACGTTTAAGTTCTTATCAGCTTAATAATTTGGAACTGACTGTGATATATATATACACTCGGCCAACCAGCACAGAACACAAGTATTTAGTTTAATGGCCCATTAAGCTATTTTTCTTAGGTCACGTTAGCCATAACACCACACAAATGGCTGCCAGCGTATGATCTCACAATCACAAAGCGCAGCCTTATCTCTTATGTAGATGATATCTTGCAATCAAGCCCAACCTTTTTTTTTTCAATTACCGGCCCAGCAGAACATTTTTTTAGAACTTTTTTCTGTTTTTTTTTCCTCTTCAGTGCTTTAGCTACACTGAATGTTTCTTTTCACTTGGGATTGTGTGTCCTACTTGCACTATATATGCACATCGATGCAGACCATATAAATGCAGACCACTGGTGCAGCCAGAGAGGGAGAGAGTACTATTCCTTAATAAATTACTAAAAAAAAACAAATCCGACGCTGTACAAAACCCAAAAGCATAAATTCAACCCGAAACCCAATACTTTGGTGGAAACCAGAAATCTAATTGATGCAACAAACTTTAGTGTCTGCCTTCACATATTTTAGATAACTAAATGCATGCCAAGTAGAGCTGTTCAGGCTTTCTTAGTCCAGCTCATTAGGTAACCAGACATATTTCTGTGATGGCAGACTCTGGATTCTGAAATCTGTGTTTCCCAATGAAGCCAATCAGTTTTTTTTCATGGCTCCAAATACTGGAAAGGTGTGGGTGTCTATGTTGTGTGGGAGAGGATGTTTAGAGTAAGTCTGGCTGACTAGGTACAGTATGTTGCTGTCTGTGCACCAGTGACTTTCATTTGGATCTCCCTTCCAAAAACGACTTCATTACAAGCAAAATTTCAAAGCTAACAAGAGAAGACGAGAGAGAGAAAGCAACAGAGACAGAAAGAGACCCAAAGCAAACTGCCGGAAAAATCGATTTACAAAGTTGCCTTTTCCTATTAATTTCAATTCTCCGTAAAGGGCCATCAAAATACTCTCTGCTTTCATTTTTTGTCCAGATGTAAAACATGAACTGTATCTTCCATAGAGACAATGGGGGTGAATTGAAATAATGTAAAGTGTTATCTGTGTCCCTTAAATACACACACATATACAGTATGTAGGCGTATGCACAAAGAGTCTTGCTCCATCTTACACAAACTGTGTCCCTCTCGCATACATGCAGACATAGCTGATATCTGCATGGTGAGCATGCTCCGAAGCGCAGCTAAGTGGGGGAATAATTTGCATTTCAATCTTTTAATTTGCTCCCTTTTTGTGAAACTGAGCCGGCTTCCACAAGCTTACCACAGTGAGTACAGAACCCCATTTCAACGCCCCCCCTTAGGGTGCTACAATTTGAATATCTTTTTTTTTTTTGCCATTTGAACTCACATTGAAACTCATATTCCTATTTCACACATTGAAATTTTGTGGGTTTTCAACTTAAGTCATGTTCTGAACATGTCGAGTCTGCAAAGATACAGAGTTAAAGACACATTACACTCGTCTCATGAACTGCGGTGTGACGGGGAGCTGAAATTCCTAACATACAAGAGATAGAAACTGCTCAGAATAGCTGCATCTTAAAAGTAAAAACAGTGGTCTGTTGTGGACTTCTTTTAATCTTTCAGACTACACTGATGTGGTTAAGGTTCAGAAAAACAGCAGCAATTGAAAACAACACGTTCTGTTCTTCATCAAAATGCATAAAATATGAACCAGGTAAACATTCGACAGTCGGAATACATTTAGATTTTGTCTAAAATCTTTTAGAATTACGCTTATCTTTTTTTTCTCAAATTAGTCTGTGTCTGTATAATGGAACTGCTTTGTTGTCTTAGTAATAGTTTTGATTTGATTACATTTACCTTTTTCATCTTGAACTTGGTGTTTTTTGATTACTTTGCTGATGTTCATGCCATGTAAACAGAGTGATATCAGGATATTGTAATTTTTTAATTTATTTTATTTATCGATTCACTTTATACAAAGTTCGGTAAACAGAAGAAATCTAAATCAAATCAATATTTGATGTGAGCACACTTTGCCTTTAAAACAGCACCTGTTCTCCTCAGTACACCTGCACACAGTTCTTCAAGGTACTTGGCAGGTCGGTTGTTCCAAGCGTCTTGGAGAAGTTGCCACAGTTGTTCTGTGGATTTAGGCGTCTCAGCTGCTTCTGTCTCTTCATGTAATCCCAGACTGACTCCATGATGTTGAGATCAGGGCTCTGTAGGGGCCATACCATCTGGTGCAGGACTCTGTGTTCTTCTTGTTGCTGAAGATAATTCTTTATGACTGGCTGTATGTTTGGGGCTATTGTCATGCTGCAGAATGAATCTGAGACCCATCAGACACCTCCCTGATGGTATTGCATAATGGATAAGGCATTTAAAATGCCTACAACTTTATACTATATATCTCGAACCAGTGACGTCACTTCACCAATGCTGCTTTTTTTTATTTGTTTAACAAAGAAAAAAAACATGCAACATTTAAGACTAATGAAAGATTTAATCACTTGTAAAGCTGGAGATTTGTTGCAATTTGCAGGCACATGCTGTTCATGTATGTGCATGAATTAGCAAAGACATTCAGTTTGTATTCAGTGTATTATGTTTGGGGATTACTTTTCTAGAAGTAGGGCGAGGGAGCAGGTGACCGACAGATTGAACAAGTGTTCTTTGAAAAGTACAACATCTGTGTCCTGCAGTAATGATGCAGCGTTTTTACCAGGCATACAACTAGATCAAACACTTACATAACACGCACAAAGGCCTTATTTAATCCATTTAGATGATCTTTGGTTTGGTCTCCTTGCCAGTTTGGCTATTTCTCTCTGACCCTTTTCCTCTCCCACGCTCAAATTGTCTCTCGTCTTTGATCTTGTCTTTGTTTTCAATTCCGAAGATATTTTACATGTAATGATATTGAACCTTCTTATTATTTCATGTAATTGAACACAACATTTTCTGTCCCCCTACAATGCAAATTTCAGTTGTTCAGTGTGTGTGCACACGAGTCTGTCTGTATACAGTATGTGTGTATGTACATGCCTCTCACTTACAGGTATGCAGATTCATGTGTGTTTTGTATGTTAGTGTGTTCGTGTGTTGTTTGGGTGTCTGTATGTAGTGCATATGTCGGTACCAACAGGGTCCAGGACTATCTGTCAACATCAGAGGTGACTCATTGCCAATATGAAATATTAATATATCACTCATGAATATTAATAACTTTATTGAAGCAATTACCATAATACCAACACTCTTCCAGCACATGTTACACTTAGTATTAAAGGGAAGTAAATTATACACTAAATAATATGGATTTATTCTCTTTATGTGAGTTTTATGAGCACACAGAGAAATAGAAGTGCTCGCCTCTGAGCGTTGCGTCAACCACACAGAAGATTTAGCTTTTAGCTACAGTATATTTGGTGCAATACACTAGTATATATTGCACATTGTCCCTGTCAAATTAAAAAATGATATGAAAATAAAATAGATTTATTTCGTTACATAAGCTGTAAGTGCACACAGAACAAATTCAAGTGTTGCCTAGATGAAAAATCGATTCCCCCTAAGAGGAAAAAAAAAAAAGTTTCCTGGGGAAATGTGATGTAAATTTGGTTGCCAAATTGTTGATTGCAATTTGTATTTATTATGTTAAGTGTAATCATCTCTCACAGTCACAATCAAAACTTTGGATGACATTCATATAACAATCAGTTAAATATCACTATATTAAAAGTCTTCTTGCTGTTGGAAAGATAAATGCAATTAGCCAGAAATTACATGAGCTCAAGACTAGCTTTCACATCTACATAATCTCTTATCTTTAATCAATACTTGGACAACTCTGTTATGTTTAGGGTGACAGAATCAAATCAAATATCTTCGGTCTTTCTAGATTGGTTAAATGTATTCATCACTATTAAATATTGAGAAAACAAAAATAAATAAATAATTGAATAAGCTAATGTGAACACATTAGCCAAAAGCAGTAAAATTAGATCATCTTGATTATTCCCTCAGTGGTCCTAGAGGTTTGGTGTGTTTTTGTAAAGAGTGTGAATGTATGCTGAGCATGCATGGATCAGTGGCATTGCTTTTCCTGTCCCGTTTTATTAACTTCCATTTTGCCTTCACACTTATTTACATCTCCCTGAAAGTCTTTCAGATGCACACATTCCAGAAATGCTCATTAAATGCTGCATACATCTCTGTTTACCACTTTATGTTGTATACTTTTATTCCATCATGATGGTGGTCTAGGGTTCTTAATCAGAGTGCATACTGGGAAGGGAGATACCATTAGGTGCATCTCAGAATCCTGAACTTCATGCATCTTAGCTCAAATCCACAATATTACTGGCCTGCAGTATCCTTGTAATGGCGACATTTGATGGCTTGAAAAAATTGCTAGCCACATGGAAAATCCCTCTTCACTGTGGCTGATAGCTAAGGGTATTAGAGGTGGCACATACACAATGGAAAGATTGAAGAGAAGAAGGCAGGAGAGGTGGTGGAGGAGCGATGCAGGCACTCTGTCATACTCCCTCTGCCTTTTTCTGTTCTCTCACTTTTTCCCTCTTCACCCCGGCCCCAACACCGTAATATGCCTTTCCCAAGTTGTTTACAATCACTGGGACACCGTCAGTCCAGAGCGATTCAAGTGCTAGAGGAGAAATATAGGGTAAAAAAAAAAAAAAAAGAATAACGATTCCTGCAAGTCATCAGGCGGTAGAGGGGTATAATCTGAGGCAGTGGAGGTGCTTACTCAGTGGTGAGATTTGAAGCTTTACAAGAAAGCCACATATATATAAAACCCTCCCGGATGTGCCCACCGTTCGACTGGCTTCAAAGCTGCTCTCATCTGGAGGTACAGTACCTTTAACTGCAGCATGTCAACAAGGATGTGGAAAGAGGAGAGGAGCAGATGCGGGGAGCAGTGAGGGGTGCAGAGAGGCAGGGAGAAGAAGTAAGTGAGGGAGGCAGGCAGGCAGAGAAACACAGTGAACATGTTTGATGCAGATGAGTTGGCTTATAGAATAATTTTGTGCGCCAAACCTGCAGGAAACAACACCTCCTGTATCTGACAAATTTTTCACCCCTGTTTCCGGCTGTCACTGTTTATTTCATTCAGAACAAATGAATAACAGTGTGTAGACATATGTTTATTTGGCTTTTGTGAGTGTGTGTTTGGCTTTGATGATGTTTGCCTCTTGAAGCTTCTGAATTTGTCGACTCTAACAAAAAGAAATCAATAACAACCAAAATACAGCATATATTTTGACTGACCAAAGTTCTTTTATTGTCAGTAATTGAGACTGCCCCAAAATGTTTTAGTAGCATATATAATTATAATCAAGGCTCTTTGAGATTCTTCAAAAATTAAGCCCTATATTTAAAATCATTGGTATTCATGTAGTAACACTATATCTAGAATTATATATTTCTGTTTATTTTTGTTGGACCCTGAACTCAAATGACTTCAGAAACCTGGTTATCCCTAAACAGGTTATCCTAATCAAGCATGTTATGTAGCCTGTGGATGCTGTAAATTGCATTACTCATAATTTCAGATATTGCAGATTATTGTATTTGCCAAAGCACAACTAATAAACTGTTCTCATCCAGATTTGAAAGGAACACATCTTTTTCTCCACTCAAATGTGCTTTGTTAACATGTTGAGTGTTATAACTGTTTTCTTTACATGGAAACATCTTATTTCTCCTCTTTCTGTTTTCTCTCTGCTCCTTCCACACAAAGCAATACACCATGTGATGATACAGTATGAGTAATCATGTTTTATTTTGTCTTTTGATGAAACATTCTGGTTCATTTGATAATGAAGAAACCGTTTCTTTAATGAGACTCTGTTGCTTCTCTCATTATGTTGACAGAAAACATTGGGCGGTGTTTGCTGTTGCAAGTATAAATGTAATTTCTTGGAGACAGGGTTGGCTTTTCTTAGTATAGAGTTTGAAAGACTACAGACATCATTATTTTGTTTTAAGGCTTTGAGAAAAAAATCTTTACAGAATTCTGTGACATGAAAAGCTTTCTACAGTGTTTTAGTAGAAAAAAATGTAAAGAAGTGATGTTTTCTAAACTGACTGACCAGTAAAGGTTTTTTTTGCATGAGATTATTTAGGCAGCAGAAGAAAGTTTGAAATTTGAAATAGAATAGAAATAGAATTTAGACAAAGGCTTACTGTTTTATGAGGATTTGACATTTTTCTTATGGCAAGGTTCTTTATCAATCAGCTACATGTAGGGTTACAACAAGTTGGTATTATCCTGACCTTGAAATGCTTTATGCATATTGCCCCTTTGGTATGTTCCTGGTCTGCACAGTGTGTGTAGCATGGTAGAGAGGCTTGACAGAAATGTGAGGCAACTAGAAAAGAACACAAATTAATGTAAATAATCTTTAAACTTTCCGTACAAGAGATTAATTTAGATTAAAATACAAGTTCAATGCAACTGTGCCAGTAAAGCAGTCTGTACTTTGCTAAAGAATAATGGGTGATTCTTACAGGCATCTGTCATCCACCACTGCTTTTAGCAGGACAACACCACTCCAGGCATTTCTTTTAGATACTTTCATCGTTCTGCTTTTATAGCCTCCAAACTCTGTAGCCGTCAATAACAGCTTTTGTGTGGATCATTGAGTTACAAAATAAAAATGTACGGTGTTATTAAATTTTCATTTTATTTAACACCTTTTAAACCAGATAAGTCCCACTGAGGTTGAAAATCTCTTTTGCAAGGGACACCTGGCCAGGGTGGCTCCATAAAAAGTTTCAGAGGGGACAACATCAGGCTCACAAATAAAACAATACTGAAACCAGATAACAATGTTCTGAAGGCTAAAATAAGCTGAAGAGAGAAAATTAGAAAAAACAAATAAGACTAAGAAGATTAAAAACAGAGACAATTAATTTAGGAGTCATTTAGAATTAATCATTGCCTTGAATTCAGCCAGAGATATCAGATTCCTCAAATTAATTTCCCTCTACAGATTATTCCAAGTGGCTGGAGCAGAAAAGATGAAGGCTTTCTTTTTCATCTCTGTCTGTATATTAGGGACAAAGACAGATATCTGTCTTATGATCTGAGATAATGATTGGAAGTTGAACTCTGAAATAAGTTTGCAGAGATATGCAAACCTATATACAGTGCTGCTTGAAATTTTGTGAACCCTTTAGAATTTGCTCTATTTCTATTTAAATATGACCATGATCAGATTTGATCAGAAGTCCTAAAACTAGACAAAGAGACATCAATTAAACAAATGAGACAAAAACCTTCCACTTGTTCATTTTTTTTATTGAGGAAAATGATCCAATGTAACATATTTGTGCATGGCAAAAGTATGTGAACCTCTAGGATTATCAATTCATTTGAAGGGGATATTAGAATTGGGTGTTTCAATCAATGGGTTGACTATCAAGTGTGAGTCTGGGAGGCCCTGCCTTATTTAAAGAAGTGAAATCTGGGTCTTCACTATCAAAGTCTGAGCTTCACAACACGGGTTTATGGAAGTGTGTCATGGCTCGAGCAAAAGAGATTCCTGAAGGCTTTAGAAGAAGAGTTGCTGATATTCACCAGGCCGGAAAGGGTTACAAAGCCCTTTCTAAAGACCGTCGACTGTCAGGCAGATCGTGTACAAATGGAAGACATCCTACACCATTGTTACCCTCCCCAGGAGTAGTCGAACAACAGAGATCACACCAAGAGCAAGGCGTGTAAAAGTCCAGGAGGCCACAAGGGACCCCAGGGTAACGTCTAGGAAACTAAAGGCCTCTCTTGCAGTGGTTACAGTCAATGTTCATGAGTCCACCATCAGGAGAACACTGAACATCAGTGGTGTGCATGGCAGAGTTGCAAGGAAAAAAGCCACTTCTCTCCAAAAAGAACATTGCTGCTGTCTATGGTTTGCTCAAGACCACGTGGATAAGCCAGAAGACGACTGGAAAAATGTTCTGTGGATTGATGAGACCAAAATCTTTTCGGCTTGGATGAGAACCGTTACGTTTGGCGATGAGCAAACACTGCATTCCAGCATAAGAACCGTATCCCATCTCTGAAACATGGCGGTGGCATAATCATAGTTTGGGCCTGCTTTGCTGCCTCTGGACCAGGATGGCTTGCAATCATTGATGGAGCAATGAGTTCTGAGTTAACCCAAGCAAATTCTACAGGAAAATGTCAAGGTATCCGTCTGTGAAATGAAGCTCAACAGAAAGTGGGTCATGCAGTAAGACAACAACCCTAAATACACAAGTCTCTCTACCAAAGAATGGTTAGAGGAGAAGAAAGTTAATGTTTTGGAATGGCTGAGTCAAAGTCCTGAGCTTAATCCTATAGAGATGCTGTGGAAGGACCTGAAGCGGGCAGTTCATGCAAAGAAGCCCACCAACATCCCAGAGTTGAGACTGTTCTGTAAGGAGGAATGGGCTAAAATTCCTTCAAGCCAATGTGCAGGGCTGATAAACAGCTACCAAAAACATTTGGTTGAAGTTATTGCTGTAAAAGGGGGACACACCAGTTACTGAAAGCAAGGGTTCACATACTTTTGCTTCACACAAATATGTAAGATTGGAGAATTTTCATCAATAAAGAAATGAATAAGTTTAATGTTTTTGTCTCATTTGTTTAATTGGGTTCCCTTTATCTAGTTTTAGGACTTGTGAAATAGAAAAAATTCTAAAGGGTTCACAAACTTTCAAGCAGCACTCTATTTACACACGAAAATGACATAATTAGAGATTCAATATCTAAAGAAAAGTACATTTAGAGTTAAAAGTCTCATTATGTACTTAAGACAGCATATCTGTAATGCTGCATATTTGTGCGTTTCCCATCTGAACCTCTTTGGGACACAGGATCATTTTCATACTTGGAGAAGCCAGTGTGGTCTCTCCTGTTCCTTTCCTGAGCCCTTTTTGTCCAGTGTCACAGCTGTTAAAAAGATATAAGACGACTAATATGACTGAGGGTAATGATGACACTGCTTATAGTTTCTATTCAATTTCATCCCACTATAACACACTATACAGTATCAATTTAACCACTTTTGTGATTCAGCCTTTAAAATGGAGTCTTTATTGCGAGAAATAATCCATTTATTCTTTTTGTCATTTAAAACTTTCAAATCTGTTCATTTCTACTTCTGATTTTAACTTGATATGTGAACACCTCCCAACACTGTCACTGTGTTGCCTGATGCTTACAGAGACCAACCTGCAAGTGGTTTTCACATGCCTGTTTGTTGTCCTTCATCCAGACACTTTTGGGCCTGTGAAATGTCCAAATTGTAGTAAAAATCTTACATCATTTTGTGGCAAGATTGCAGTGATTCCAACTGGGAGCTGACATCAGCTGAACATATTCCAACTCCCCTCTCCTCATTTTAAAAGCCCTAATGAACTGCTCTAGTCTTCTTTCATCCAAGAATAACTGGAGTGTGATGCGGTAACTTTGAAGAGAAGCCTCAGAACGGTTGGCAGCAGGAATGTAGATTTAAAGAAAATATGGTGCATTTAATAGGAATGGATTTTCAGAGCTGTGGACAGACACTGTGAACCCCCCTCACTGTCTGAAGTTTTGGAAAGGAAAGTAGAGAGAGCAAGAGATTGATTATTCAAACATGTTGCTGATGCAGTTGTGGGATGAAATTACAGAGCCACAAGTCTGAGAGTGAACGCCTCAAGCACCTCTCGCCAACACTTCAGCAAAATAAACTAGTGACTAAAGGTGCTTGTTTACACTGAGATCACGCAGTGAAGAGGCCGTTCTCTATAGGCCATGCACAATAACAGAGCTAGTCCTTATCACCAATTCATCCAGTCGCTCTAGCAGTTGACCCTCGAACTCCTTCTCATTGACACTGAAATGTGGATGTTTTCCTGACACAGGAAATACACCTCTCCCTTATGCGGCTGTACTCCTTCCTCCTGCTCCTCAATGCATTGCTGGCATGCAGAGGTTTAAGAAAAACTCTTGTGCACAGCACAGCACGGGGCAATACCTGAAGTCAGAGGTGTTAAAGAGTGCCAGTCAATCTGCCAGAAACACTTCAAGCTGCACTTTGAATTACCATTTCTTCACTGTTGTAATTATAGTGAGCAAATTGTTTGTAGGCATCCAAAGGTGAATTACGCTTCCAATAGAACCAGCCAACCACAAAATAATCGTTGATGTTAATTTATGTTATATCTACTCATTTACACTCTTGTAAAGAGAAGCTGTAACTGGTGATTAGTGTGAGACATTGTAATAAATGGTTGCTATGACATTATGCCTACATACAGGGTATATCCTCTTTGAATTTTCCTGCATAAAAATACACAACCAAGAGGATAATAAAATGCATTGTAAAAATATTAAAAACATAATGATATGATAAAAATAACAGGACACCCCTAAACCTGAACACTAAATAACTAATCGCAGACTCAAACTTAAAGACCAGAAAAGGTCAAATGTTTGAGATGCAGTGAATTTTTAGGACAAATCAAGAAGAAGATCAAGAAGGTGACAGTTTATAGTTCATCTAAGCAACACTGAGTCTGTACTCATCTGTATCACACTTTGCACCTCTTTCTCTATAAAATGTCTTGGTCTCATAGTCACCCCAACAGATTAACTGCATGCACACACATATATACACACACACACACGCGCACACACACAGAGGATGAAGGGCTTTTTGCACCAATCATCTTCCTCTATGATTAGTTTGTCTCAGAACCGAGGGGTGAGGACTGTGCTCTCATGTATCGGAGCGCTTGATGTCCTTGCCAGATATTTGGGCAGCATCCTGAGTGAGCAGATGTGTCTGTGAACCAAGTGCTGCTCCATCTTTCTTTCTTTCTTTCCATGTCTTTTTTTTTTATACATTTTTATATGGGACCACCAGCCAGAGTCGATGACCGTCACAAGGATTTTATAATCTGAAACAAGTTAAACCATAACATAATCTTGCAGATCATGTACACTACACGATTCTATTCAAGCTGAAAGGTACACTAATCATGTTTTTTTTTTAGTCCATTAGTCATCTGCTCAACATATTCCTAATTATCTTTCACTCAGCTTTTATTCTCCCTGTTTTTCCTTCTTTCCTTGGGACATACAATGGCAATGAAACAGTGAGACACTCAGCTGTATTTGTGTTCATTTAGCCACATGAGCCAAAAGGCAGGAAGATAGATGAGAACAAAATCAGAGATAGAGGAAGTGTCTGAGAGAATTTTTTTAATAAAAACTGAGAGGATTAGAAAGAGGTTCAAGGACTAATTACTCGAGCCGAGCTGCTTAGCAGCCAGTAGTGGGAGACTGCAGCTTGTGTAGTGATGTTGTGGTACTTGGGTGCTCTCAGATTTTATGTAACTGTGTTAATGTGAAACAGCTTTACTGAAAAAAGATGATAAAGGCTAAGCAAAACCCTTCCCTGCATGACTAAGAAATACACATGTACAGATCATCTAATGACTACTAAATTGTATAATAAGACAAATGCAAATTAAGTCAAAAGAAATCATGAAAATGGGATTACAATAATATCCTAATAAGACCACATGTATCTAGTCAGGTGTCCATCTATACAGTCGATCTGACCATGAAACTGGAAGAGTTGGGACATGAGAGAAAACAGCAGACGTTAGCGCCATGAGTCACAACATGCAAAAGAGAGTCTGTTGGCCAGCTCAGAGGCCAGTTATGTAGCAAGTTAATCAGTCAGGCAGTCACACAGCCAAGGGACCAGGCAGCCAGCTATCAAACTAACCGATCAGGCTCCTCCTGCCCACATGTTGAAGTGCCCTTGGGCAAGGCACTGATCCCCAGATTGCTCATCGGTGTGTGAGTGACTGCAAATGGGGGAATGAGAGGCAAAAAACGTAAAGCACTTTGGATAAAAGTGCTATATAAATGTAGACCATTTAGCAAAAGTTTAGCTGTAAAGTACACAATGGGGTGCCTTTGAAGCTGTTGAACTGGCATCCACAAAAGCCCCTTTATGCTGGCTGTGCTTCCTCCAAAATCCATAACATACACACATGCAAACGGAGACTCGCACACAAATTCAGACACACTCCCAACTTTGACCCGAGTTTTCAGAAGTGCTACTATAGGAGAACTTGAATGGTGCCTCGAAAAGCGCCTTGAAGAGGAGCTCCTTTACTCGAAGTCCTGCAGAGAAGAATCACTGTATAGTTTCCTTTGCTTGTCCTGGTTGGACCCCAAGAAAAGCACAATTACCTTTATTGTAATAGTGTATTCAGTCTGTTGGCAACTGAATTAACAACTCAAGAAGTCAGTTTTATCTGTATTGAGATATTCAACCTGATAAATTCAGCTGACACTTGCATGATTTCTGTCTATTCAGCGCATGTTCTTTTAAAGATGACAATGTCACTCGCTCAGTGGCAGTTGTTCAGACTTTACTGAGGCTGTCTGAGCGGCAGCATGGCGTTTAGATGACTGCTTAGTCATAGATCTCTAATATACAGCGTGCATGTTCATCAACAACTTATTTGTCTTTGCTGTCATTCATTCTCATGGTGCTTTTGTAATCCATACTGGGGAAGCATGTTTTTTTTTGAAAAGATATGTGTGTATGTCTTGTACGTATACAAACTTACACCCTGTATACTCGCACATGACGCATGACTCAATCGCTCATGACTTGAATGGTTTGCTGACTGCCTGTGTTCGTCCTCTATGGTGACATCCATCTGGGCGTATTTCACTGTATAAAAGATGGTTTTGATAGCACACAGTATGAAAGATGCTTCCAGTGGTACAATACATTATGAGAGAGAGGTTGATAACACAATACACTGTTTGAAAGAACCCTGTTTATATATTGGTTTTGATAGAGCAGTGATGTGTGCCTGTTGTGCATATTTAATGTCCTTTACTTAAAAGGAAGATATTTTTTAATTGCATTTACCTGCTGTTGGATGATATTATTATGGATTTCAAAGCAAGTTACGCGCTTATGAATCCTATATACAATGCTATTATATTATATATTATACAATGCTGCAGTATATTACTAGTAATTGACACTATTGGCACCTTGTTCATTAAAGGTACCCTTTGGAGTTTCTGGCCTCTAGTAGTGCTATGGAGCCGTTTTTAATGGGCGGGTTTCCGTTTTGTTTGTCTTGTGCACACACACAAGGACACACATACATGCTTAGGGGTGACGTGATACATAGTCCTACCATTGGTTTCACACTGTTCCAATGATCTACAGGTGGCTGTAATGCGCTAAGAAAGAAGGCGAAGAAGGAGACTGCAAGCTAGTAAACATGGATGTAAACAATGCAAATACTTTAAATGTTTTAAAACATAGGCTTTGCAGATGTTTCATGAGGAAGGAAATACATTCAGCACTTTTATTAGACCTCAAGAATACACACAATGTGTTTTGGTGACTAACACTCAGTGTAGAATAAGTCAGAGTAGTCCAGTGCACATACAAAAATCAATTAAATAGCAATACAAGGAGTACTTGCACACTAAACACTTTATTTTAACAACTGTTTAAAAGCAGGTATGCATAGTAAACTAAGAGATGTTTCTCACATTTTGGCATCTTTAAATCAAAGCCACCCCTGTCTTCAAATAAACCATGTTAAAGGCCTTTTCAACCCTCTTCTCAATGTTCAGTTAGTTTTACTGACCTTCATAAATCCTGTTGTGGCAGCCACCAGCCACAGATAGCAGGTTCAAACGCTGTGAAGGCAAAGACGGATAGGGAACAATGTCATATTTAAAGATACCAATCTTTATTATACAAAAATATACTTAAATAAAATTACTTTGAGCACAAAGGAGCAAGTTGGTTGGCAGTAATACATTAAAGGTCACATGCACCCAATCTAACAAAAACTGGACCACATTAACAGGGCAGAACAGCACATAAACTAGTGCAAGATGAGCTCACAGTCTGTACACTGAGCCGTGTGCTCAATAGTGCTGACAGGGTTATCACACAAAGTAAAAAGTAACAATTAAATCAAAATAAACAAAACAAAACAAAAAAAGGAAACACCAAGGCAGTGTCCCACTAGCAGCTATACAGCAGATTCCCCCAACTACCCTCGTACACAAACACTCAAGGAGCTCTTGGAAATGCGGTCCATTAGCACCCCCCTGCTACACCAAGGCAAGACACCTCCCAGACACTGGTAATGAAGCAGGAACATCCACAGTCCCAGTCAGCATGCCTCCGCTAACACACACTAGATGACGGAACTAATCCGCGTGCAACTAAACTTAATTCACTCTCATTAGTGGTGTGTTTAACCCGCTGCACCGGTGTGCCAGCCCTTTGCGGAGTAGACAAAGCCCTGAATGGAACCTGTGGCTTGCCAACAAGTTCCCCTTATCACCAAATCACTGTCAGGTAGGACACCTGGCTTTACTATCTTACAAGGATGTTACTGCTTTGTCTCTGTCTCTCTCACACACATACAAACACACAAATAGAAGACAAAATGACTTTTTCAAAAAGTATGTTGTCGTTGATCTTTATTTGATTTAGACATTATCCAGGGACAGAAAGGACTATAAAACAAAACAAAAGCTTGCCCACCTTCAAATTTTAGGACATTCGTAATGTCAGAACTAGCAGAGTAATTTTCCCAGCTGTATTACATATTTTATAAAAGTCGCTTGTGCAGCCAGAAATCAACATGAAAATTGTTCTGAGACTCGACAATAGGTTTTCTCTGGTGACTTACTCAGTCTTCCATGGATATTGCCAGTATGAAACCCAAAATACCCTCTGCAGGTGGAATGGTCATGTTTTAGAAGCTATTGAAGTCCAAGGTACCGCAGTCACGGTTTGGCATATATTTGGACATTTTTGGCAGCCCATGTTATGAGAAAAAAAGCATCTGTGCCTGCTGGTTGCATTCATCTTCCCACTGGCAAATCCACAGTAATTTCTCCTGAATTGTTAATGCATGAACTTTATCAAAAACATTATTTACATATGTATTATACTTTAATTGAAAAGGCTGTATTCTAGTTTTTTTTTTCAATATGTGACTCTCTGTGAGAAAACACTAAAAACTATAAAAGATAAAGGAATTTAAAAACATAACAGAACTGAAGATGCCTTATCATTCTACATAAAGGCATACTAGAGATGTGCAAACATGCATAGGGATTATTTGAGTATAGAGTACAGTACTACACATTACTGCGTCTTCAAGCTTGCGGTAAAACCTGATGGCAACAGCAAATGTATTGCCTAAAAAAGATACCCAGAGAGAGAGAGGGAGAGCGATAACAAATGTGAATTAAATCAAATGTTCTAAGCAATGCAGAAAAGGCCTGAAAGGAAGATAGGAAAAGCAAGGATACCGTGGAGAAAGAGAAGGGGAGTGAGATAAAGGTAACACGGGATTATGTGGGTGTCACATGTATTATTGAGTCTCGGCTGGGGGAAGTGGAAACGAGAAGAGCATCTGTTGGTCTGAGCCGACATAGCAGTGATCCCCTGCTACAAGAATGAATGACGTTAATTTCTAACAGACTTCAATAAAGGCAGCGAGGAAGAGCTTGCAGGCTGCAAATCAATCATCACTCTGTTTCTCATTTGTGTGTATGTTTATATCAGGTATGCATACCTAGATATGTGTAAATGCATTATTGCTAGTATGCTTGCATATACAGTATGTGTATGTGTGTGTGTGTGTGTATGTGTGTGTGAATAGAAAGGCTAGCCCTCAATCTACCAGAGAAGAATACAAAAGCCAAAGATAAATGTGTGCTATTTTCCATCTTTGTTAATACACAAATAGATTCTTTTTGTGAAGGCCAGGGTTAGAGTAACAACCATTTCTGAAGCTAACAGAAAGCCGAAGCAGTTAGCTTTTACTGTAGCACAATATTTCAGAGGACAAGGCCACAAAAGCTGTTTGTAACACAAGGCAGAGATATTGAGGTTTTATATTTGACGATGGACAAGCCCCTTTTCAGTGTAATGTCCTCCAGGCAGCATCAAATTCTTATGGGAAGGCCTGATAAGTATTTGCACCTTCTGTTCAGATTCAATGTAATTTATTGCAGGTTATGTTTTTTTTTAACTTGTGTCCCCAGTTATGCCTGCAAGCGTTATGAGAGTAATTTTACATCAAGACATTTCCTGCACATGGCACATTTACTTCAACGTACAAATGTTTTCTCAATGATTTGGCAAAGATTTTTAATGTCTTTCTAAAACAGCACAAATTTAATGCTCTGCAGTTTCTTCCACTTTATTCCGCCATGAGAAGATTAGATCTGTACCAGATCTGTTAATCCAACCATAATCTTTCAGGATGTGCTTTGCTGTTTCAACAGCTTTTTCTCTTGCAGCAAAGAATTTGCTTGTATGTGTTGATGTGAACAAATTTTTTTTTTGTCTTTTTAGGCTTTACTGCACAATTGTTAAACACTTCTTTTCTGTCTTTTTTCTCTTTCTTTCTAGGTGGAGAGGTGCCCTACACCACTCTGGCGACAAGGATGATGATGGGCGTTTGGTGGATGTTTGCTCTAATTGTCATCTCCTCATATACCGCCAATCTAGCAGCCTTTCTTACCATCACACGCATAGAGAACTCTATACAGTAAGTATCCAGTAAATTTAGTTGTTTTATTTCAAATGTTCCCAAATTAAAAGTCAAAATACCCCCAAATTAAACGTTAAAATACATTGTTGGTCCATGTACTCCAGAACGGCACGGTTTTCTGATCTGATGCCTATATCAACATATATCGGCAGGGTGACATAATTTGTATGTAACTTTCAAATACTGTAAATCACTGTTAAAGGTAAAGTCAGCGATTCTAATCCAATACACTTTTTGTCAAATTCAGTGAATATCTCCTCATGGTCCGCTAGCTGTCCATTCTGTGTGTGTGCTGAAAAAAAATCTGGTGTTCATACGCAGCACTGGCTCTGTAAATGGGCATGTAAACACAGTGGCTCGGAGCGAGCCACTCAACACTACTCCAGCCAATCAGCAACGCAGGGTGTCAGCGTCACAGGGAAGTCATCAGAGCAGCTGTCTGTGAGGACATTACAGTCTCTTGTCTCCAGCACCCTGTTGAATGGTCGGGGAGGGCTGGTGAACTGGAGAGAGAGAGAGAGAGAGAGAGAGAGGCCGTGGCAAATTCACATAGAAGGTGTTTTCTCACAGAACAGATACGCTTCCATTTTATTAAATGTATCAATCCACACTGAATCTGAGACAGTCTCACAGAGACCCCCCATGATTTTTTTATGATCTGAGTCTGTTTGTCTCATTAATGAAGCATAATCTGAGCAGGCAGCTGTTTAAATCACACAAATATCCTGCTGTATATGTGTTTTTTGAACTTAACCGTATCAGTGAATCAATAAATACAAACACTGTGGATTTCTTCCCGTGGAGCCGACATGCAAACTGTTTTGGTTCAGTAAATTTCTACTGTCAGTCAGCCTGGTGAAGGCAGTTTGTCCGGCCGCTGTCCTCTCAGCTCCCCAGGAGCTGCAGCTGACAGACGGCTGCCTCTGTGGACAGAGACGCTGAATGCAGGGCGAGTGAGAAGTGGGGAGGCCGCAGAGAGGCGGACAGTGTGGATGGACTGTTGTGCTCACATGAGATGATTTTTTTTTTCCGCTTGTGATAATGTGTGAGAGGAACAGAAGTGACTCTACAGCTGACACATCGCTCTGGATTATGCCATATTTCTCTTTTGGTCGTTGCCAATGCACGTCCATGAATTTGGTGGGGCAGAGCTTCTGAAGGAGCACAAAGGGAGGGAAGTGTATTTGTTTGGGTGTTTAGTTCAAATATCAACAATCTTTCTCCAGAATGACTGACTCTACCTTTAACTGATGTGACAACATGATGGTTAAGGTTTGATTTGGTTTAGGCTCAAAAATGACTTAGGTTAGGTTTAAAAAAAGATTATGGTTTGGGTTAACATAAGCACTTTGTTAGGGTTGGTAGTTAGGTAAGGTTAGTGGACCTTTGTCTTCATGTTAACAATAGTAATCATGTGGTTAAGTTAATGGCACAATAATGAACATGGTTTAAAAAAAACAATCTTAACTCATGGTTGGAAATGTGTTAAAGTTTGATGTTTTGTTGACCCATCCATTTCCCCTGACCTCCTCCCTACACAGACTTTGTTGATCTACAATAATGTCACCTCATTTCCTCCTTTGCTCCCATAATAATTACTACAGCCTCTAAAGGGCTTCTGTCATTTGAACGTAAACATACAGTATGTCATTTTGGGGCACTTGCTGGAACTTGTCTTGGGAGGACAGTCTCCTAATTTTCTGAAATATTGACATTTATGTTGGGATACAAGAACTGAAAACATATATTTCATATATCTGAACATATCACTATTTTTTATTGTATGTAGTTATACTGTAAAGTTGCACTCCACATCTACACAGATGTACAATCCCCATAATGCAAAGCCCAGGACACATGCAATTATGCACACATACACACGCACATGGTAACTCACACAACTCACCAAAGAGTGTGTGTGTATAGCTGTGCGTACATGACAGATTGTTTCTAACACACAGAGACACACTGCAGTCTTCCTCAGTGTGCTTGATTGTTGCCCAGTGCGGAAATCCATTCTAGCAGGCAGGTTTAATGCATAAGAGGACAACACACAAATACGCAACAATTTCCCTACCCTTTCCTTCCTCTCAGTCCTTTCTCCCCTCCTCCTTCTTCACCTCATTGTAGAATAGTAATTTCCTGTCAGCCTCAAGTTTGGCTGTGTGTGTGTGTGTGTGTGTGTGTGTGTGTGTCCGTGTCCGCGTCCAGTGATGAAGATAGGTAAGATAACGAGAAATGGAGAGATAAAATGAGGCAAAGTGAGGAAGAAAATGAGAAGAAGAGATGGCATTTTTGCATGTTCCTGTCAGGTTAGGGGCAGAGAATGTGTTACGGCAAAGCCTTCTTCTCTCATTTTGCTTTCCTGCACACACACACACGCACACACACACACGCACGCATTATTTCCCTAAGCTCTGTGCCCTCTGTATCTATCTTTGTGATAATATGTTTGCTGCTTCTCTCCTGGTGGCACTAGGAAACGCTCATCTCTCATTGGACTAATCAGCATGCCAAAGCATCCGCTATGCCCGGCAGTGCCACAGTTAATTGTGCTTGGCTTTGGAATAAACAGCATTTATTTCTCAAGATCTCATCACTATCTGTCTCTTAATTTGTTTCTGTCAGTTTACCTTTCTCTTTTTTTTTCTCTTTTCTGTATTTGGCAGATCTCCTCCTTTTTTCTTTCCTTTACTTTTGTCTCTACTCTTTCCTCCCCTCTCTCCTTCACACTGTCTGGCTTTAATTTTATTTTTCATCTATAAAATCCTTATCTAAGTACTTTTGTCCAGTCCCTTGGAAAATGCGCAGAAAGAATGACTTTTCTCACTCCCTTTTGTCTATCCTCCCATATATTTTTTTTTTTTTTGCTTAAATTTGCTGTCATTAGTTTGCTGCCTCATTCAGCATCCATTGAGCTAATTAAGGATTTCCATAAATTTTAATGCATTATCTTTAATTTGTTGACTCTTCTGGGGTCATTAGTGGCATAATTACCACCTAAACAGCAGCAGCCACATGGCCTTGGGCCTCCAAAGATGGGTAGTGGGGTGAGTGGTGAGAGGATACACACCCAAAGTAAACTGAGAGATGAAGGGAGTAGCCGAGCGGAAAAAAAAGGGGGACTGTGATGTTGCAATTAGCGTGTACTTTTATCTGATAAATACTTGATTAACATATTACGCAGACCGAACGAGAGTGAATGCATATGTGAGTGAGTGAGAATGAATTAGTTAAGTATGGAAAAGAGCAAGCAAGTGAATGCACGCGCAGGAATGGAAGAGGAGGCTGGGGAAGGATGGATGCATTGCTCTTCTTAGCGTCTCCATGAGCCGCCAGGACAGACAGGGTTTTTAAGTATTAATGCCCTTGTTTCATCCTGGAAATGAAATAACAAGTGAGCGTTCAGAACCCTCACTGGACTATTTCACGCTTGGATGTTTTCCCTCAATTTTAATGTGAATACTTTAGGAAAACAGCGAGGAATGGCAGTGGACAGAGGCAAAGAGAGGGAGCAAGAGAGAAACAGAAACAGGCAAAACAGTATGAGCATTATATAGTGGAAATAAAGAGAAGATATGTGGAAGAAAAGATGAGGCAGATTAAGAGGAAAAGGGGAGGATAGAGGCAGAGGTTAGGAGCTAGAGAAGGGAACTAAGAGAGGGTAGAGAGAATTAGAGTGAAAAGAAGCAAAACTGAGAGAGGGGAAGGGTTTGGGTCATGGCGATGAGTCAGAATGAGAAATGGATTTCTGAGGGGTAAAAAAGTGCGAAAAGAGGCGGCACCTGTTAAGAGAGGAAAGAGATGAAGCGGAAGAATTGGTTGGGATGGGAGGATGGAAAGACGGGGGAAGTGTTTGAGGATGAAAAGCTTCTTGGCCCAATCTCACATAACAGATGTCATATTTTATGGTTGATAAAGATTGCCAATGAAGTCAACCAGATGTTTGTGTGCGTGTGTGTGTGTGTGCTGGTGCGGCTGGTGACGACTCTGTACGTGTGCATGCATGTCTGTTGCATTCTAGTGGTCAGCTAAGAAGAGGAGTGGACCTCTCAACTCTCAAGACAGTTGAGAGGTCACATTGGTCAAACTGGCACGAGCTCTTTGCTTATTTAAAGCCTCATGAGCATCATGGACTCATGAAGTCAAGATTGACTGTCAAACTGTCGCGTTATCACCCAAATTTTCATTTGCTTAAAAGTTTACTTAATTATCAAAATCAAAATAGTTGTTGATTATTTTTCTGTGGATCAATGATGAATCAATTAAATGTTGCAGCTTTAAACCGATCAAGTCTCTATTAGCTATGCCCAAAGTAATTTCCCCCACAGAATCATAGAGTCAGGATCATCTTTGTCCTTTGGCATCTGAAGGAAGAAAAGCCGATTTGTTGAATCTCCTCAAATGCTTGTGGAATACTCTGTGTATTAACCTACTTTAAACACCTAAGTTGGCATAGCAACGCAAGTCCTCCAGGCATAAAAATAAATGATAGATTTTTAAAAAACGGCTAAAATAACAAACCCGGACTGCTATGGTCTCCTTAAAGGTTATACAGTTGTTAGCTTTGTGAAAATCAAAATTTGCCTTCCTCACAGCATAATATTACTATTGTGTTGAGTCCTTTAGCTTTCAACAAAGATAACTAGATGACCATATATGAAGAAACAAAGATATACAAACACAGATTACATGCACTATACACTGATGAACATGGAATTAAGCAGCTCTCTCTCTCTCTCTCTCTCTCTCTCTCTCTCTCTCTCTCTCTCTCTCTCTCTCTCTCTCTCTCTCTCTCTCTCTCTCTCTCTCTCTCTCTCTCTCTCTCTCTCTCTCTCTCTCTCTCTCTCAAAGACACACACACACACAAAACACACACTTAAACTTACCATTTGTCACAGGACACATTCAGCTTCTGTTCACTCCATTTACTTGCTCATTGAGCTGCTTAGGGGGAATATAATTGGTTGCAAAAGGAGCTAGCATACACACAGGACAGAGACACACGACTGTGTGTGTGCACGCACATTAGTGTATCATACAAAACATTTACAAAAGACAATTAAGTCTATAGTTCATATATGCTATCTCCATGAGAGAACACACACACTGAGTAATCAATCTGACTTATGGACAGCTATAAATGAAGACAACCACTGGACGTGTTTTGATTGAAATGAAAATGTCTCATCCACCTCTTCTGTTGTCTTCCTTTCTGTCCACTTCTCCTTTAAATCCTCAGCTGTGATATGATATTGGTTCAGTCACTGTGGATACACTGGACATTTGTGTTGTTTCATCATTAACCAACCAACCTTCTTTTCTCATCAGTGTAATGAATAATCAATCTGTAAACCCTTTTAAATCTTTTGTCTGTGTCAGTGAAATCTAATCTCAAATTTCAGGATTCCCCAGACATGTCATATTTCTCTCTCTTGCATGCATTCACATACCATCAAATAAAAAGCTTGGAGATGCAGTGAAATCAATTCACACAGGGGGGATCCTGGTCAAAGAGTGTGCTGACAGGCCTACATATTCTTGTGGGAGTTGGGGGGGATTATTGAGGCCAAAGATTAATTGACGGTAATAAAAGATTCATGTTAACGGTAAAGTTCATTAAAATCTTCAAAGCAGTTTTTTAAAGCGGGTCAGAGAGATACTTGAGGAGGGCATGAGAGAGAGAGAGAGAGGAAACGCAAGAGCCGTGACCTTCCATAAAACATGTAAAAGTGTTAGCTTGTGTGTGTGTGTTTGGCTATGTGAGTGGGCATCCTTGTAATAAAACAAACAGTACCTACTTATTTATCTATTTATTTAACCTTTATTTTACCAGGAAGTTCCATTGAGATCAAAAATCTCTTTTACAAGAGAGACTTGGCCAAGGTAGCAGCCCTACAAAATCACAACATATTAAAATGCAACATATACAACATGATATACAAAAATTCTCTCTCAAGAAAAACAACTACATGCCTCCAACACCACATGCTCTATGATGCCCTTAAATTCATCCCTGGATATAAATGTTTCCAATTTTAGATCTTTTTGCAGGTTATTCCATGGCCAAGCTGCATATTAGGAAAATGCAGTTTTCCCCAGATCTATCAAAACCCAGGGTACATTAAAAAGCAACCACTTGGAGGAGCATGAGACAGAGAAGGGTACAGAGATAAGCTGGAAGTTTACCCAGTATTGTTTTATAGATAAAAATATACCAGTGCTGTTGTCTGTGAGTGGTCAATGAACTCCAACCCACCAAATCTTAAAGAATGCAATGGTGAGTAAGGGACTTTGCATTTGTAATGAAACATAGAGATGCATGGTGCGATCAATGAAGGCTCTGTAAGATGGAGGAGGCTGCATGCATATACAATATGTCACCATAATCAATCACTGACAGAAATGTAGCTTCCACAAGTTTTTTTCTTGGCATTGAAAGTAAAGCAAGATTTATTAATTTATTATTTTTTATCTTCACTTTGAGCTTCCTAACTAGATTAATAATATGTACATTAAATAAAAGCTTGTCATCTATCTATATACTCAAGTACTTGTACAAGGGCACACTTTCAATGCCATTGCCATCAAATGTGAAAATGCTAAAATCATCAAGCAACTGTAAGAAGCTTTTGAGAAGACCATGAACTTTGCTTTCTGAGCATTTAAATTCAATTTTAAACTCAGCAGAGCAGTTTGTAATGACTGAAATGCACTCTGAAGCTCTTGCACTGCCTGTACTATAGAGGGAGCATGCATATAAATGACTGTCATCAGCATAGAAATGCATTTTTGCTTGAATGTCCTTACCCAAGTCATTTATAAAATTAAAGAACAAATTATGTCCCAAAATGGAACCCTGTGGGGACACCTTTAGTTATCTCAAGAAAATCAGATTTGTGGCCCTCTGCATGGAGACATTAAGTTCGAACTATAAAATAATTTCTGAACCATTTAATAGCCTTAGGACCGAAACCAGCATTTCTAAGTTTGTTCAGCAGCAATTCATGGTCTACTGAATCAAACGCCAATAAGGCAGCGCAATGCTGTTTTCTGTCCAAGGCACCAATGAGATCATTTGTCACAACGATAGCAGCAGTAATGGTACTGTGGCCAGTTCTGAACCAGACTGAAAATCACTTAAAATATTGTTATCAAGTAAAAGCTGTTTTAACTGTAGGTTTACCTAAGATTCAAGGATCTTAGCCAGGACTGAGAGTTTGGCAATCAGATGGTAGTTGTTTAACTCTGAGGGGTCTCCACCTTTAAGTAAATGGAGAACATAGGCAGCTTTCCAGGTTTTAGGTATTGAGTTGGACAAAAGGCTCAAATTAAAAATATGATTAATGGGCTCAGCAATAATATCTGCCAACACCTTTAAGAGATAAGGATCTAGATTATCTTGACCCGCAGACTTTTTACTTCAATGTCTTTCAGAGCTTTACAGACTTTAGCAACTGGTTTAAAATCAAACCAATCCAGATTTCCATCAGTTGCAGTAGTGACAGAACATGAGACAGATATATTTATATTTGAGCTGTCAAATACAGACCCAGCACAGATAAAGTGCTTGTTAAATTGGCTGACCATGGCAGCTTTATCCTTTATTTCATTTGAGCAAATATCAGAATGTGTTCAGGGAAGCTTGAAGCAACATGAGTACCTGACAAAGATTTAATTTATTTCCAGAATTTTGAGGGGTTATTTAGGTTCTCTGTAACTGACTTCAGATAAAACTCTGATTTGGAATTTCTGATGATTAAGGTGCACTTATTCCTTAGGGCTCTAAACATAGTCCAGTCAGCAGAGGAGTAATCTATCTTGGGTCCAAGATTTATTTCTTAAATAAATTAGCTTTGAAAGACTGTCCCTACCACTGATCCCTTAATGGGAACATGTTTATTAGAGATAGACAGGAAAATTAAGTAAACATATTCCAATGACAGTTCAACATCTGGAATCAGAGTGCTAAGGTCACTGTAGTACAAATCATGCAGGAAAGCCTCTTCTTCAAAGCTTTTAATATATCTTTTAAAAATGAAATGGGGTTTTACCGTGGGGATTTTTATATTCCTGACATAAGCAATTGCACAATGATCACTAACATCATTGCAAAGTATGCTAGTTGAGGTGTATTTGTGAGATGTATTTGTTATAATTAAATCAAGCGAGGTAGATTTATTTTGTGCTAGAGGATTTTGCCGTGTTGGCGCATTGATGAGTTGCACAAGGTTTCAGGAGTAACACAGTTCTTTAAAACAGTCTGAGGTCTATGAAAGCCAGTCCCTATTTAGATCACCCATAAGGAGGAATTCAGAACCATTTAATCCATGTAAAATATCTGAAATAGATTTGAAAGCATCCTTTGAGGCAGACAGGGGTCTATAGCAGCCAACCAACATGATATGAGAATCCTTTGGTACACCCACTTTGATGGCCAAGACCTCAAACTGTTTAGCTTTAGTAATTGACAGAGTTACAGAGCTAATGAACTTGGATTTGACATACATGGCAACCCCACCTCCTTTACCCACCCGATCAGTTCTATAGACTTTATAACCATCAATAAAAATGAAGTCATCAGTTACTGACTTCTTAAGCCAAGTTTCGAATAGAACCATTAGGACATAATTTGTCGTATTTTCCCAGATCTTGATCATATCCATTTTAGGAACAAGACTTCTAACATTTAAATGTATACATTAAGGCCAAGGCCTGTTCTACTTTTGAAATCTTAGGGAGTGGGTAAACATTGCACGGAGGTAGTAGGCCCAGGATTGGGCTGAACATTTCCAGACAACATCAATAAAAGCATAACCGTACCATTGCAATTTTAGTTTGACAGAAAATTATTTATCAGGACCGCCACCTACAAACTGCGAGAAAGAGTCCTCTGAGACGATAAAATAGTCATTTAACAGCATTAGATTCTGAAGATATAGGATGTTGTTGACTTGCACTTGAGAGTGGGAAATCTTCAGTTGATGAAGTGGACTGATTGATGATATGACTCAAGAATTCTCGTTGGAGAAGTTAAGAGTTGTGTGGAGTGTAGCAAGATGAATTCACTCTTCCTGTTATGCCCATTTAGTTCATTTAATCCAGGGTTGCACTGAATAAGCGTCAGGAATATGAAGAAATACATGATGCCAACTTAAATGCTGTTTTGTGGAGGACAGACCAGGTAGCAATGTGGGGTCTTAAACTTATATTTTGCCCATTGTTTAATCTGCTTTGTGGGTGTATTGCAACTGAATTAATGAAGTAAGATACTGTACACTTGTTCTTCATTAAGCAGGACATGTTGAGTGTTTTATTTGTGCATGTTTTGTTTCACAAATGCGTGTCTCTCAAATCATGGGTGGTATGTAGCAGCTATTTAACAAACAAACAGTAATTAGTTCCTGTAATGGTTCTCCATTACATTTCTCAGCGGCCAAACTGTTTGAGAGGCAATGCAAGCACTGTTGCATTATAATTAACAATAGCTTGTATATTCCCCTAGAGGTGGCAATTTATGGGTAAGGGGTACAGTGGGAGAGACAGGAATAATAAGAGAGAGAGAGACAGAGAGAGAGAGAGAGAGAGAAATAAGAAATCGTACAAAACAGAGTGACTTGTGTGTTTTTTCATTTCCTCTTCTTTGTTAATATCTCCCTTTTTTAGTGCAGTTGTACAGTAGATTTAATTCCTGAGCCACTTTGTTGAGCACTGTGAACTGAGTGAGTGCTGCTGTCCAAACTGTTTTCCGCCCCGCTTTTTCTCATATTTGATGGTCATGGCCAATTGACATTTTCTATTTTTATTCCATGCCAATTACATGTTGCTACCAACTCACACTTTTGGCCCAGGAGGGGTTTAGATCCAAACCATCCATTAATAGGGAAGGAATAGTGTGAATCACGCAAAGTTAGGGGTGCAACGGTACACAGAATTAATGGTTTGGTAGGTACCTCGGTTTTGGGGTCAGGGTTCGGTACGATTTCAGTACAGCAGAAAAAAGGGAAAGGTAGAAAATAACATTTTGGTCTTTTATTTTGAAAAATGTAAGCATCCAACTATGGCTCATTGGCCATAACTATTACTGAAACAGTTTAGTTGTGCTGCAGTGTAAAAAGAAAACAACCTTTCTGTTTCTTGCAAGGAGTCAGGACAGCTGCTGACAGCTGTTTTATGCTGATTTATGGTCTAACTGTATATAAAGTAGTTGAAACTTTCTCCACCTCCAGCAGCTACAACAGTAACATGCTGCTTACACACTGATGCTTCAGTATTAATAATCTAATGATATAAATATATATATAATATATGGAAAATTTAAAACCGTGTTAAAAGTCCATGTAACTGAGATCTGCAACTGCCTTATTTAAGCTGGATTTATTCTCTTCCTTGAGTGTTTGATGTTTGTATTCCCTATCTTAAACTGTAACTGGTGTCCTGTCTTGGCCAGGTCTCCCTCAGAAAAGATATTTTAATCTCAAGTGACCTCCTGGTTAAATAAAGGTTTAATAAAAAAAGAAAATATCAGTCAGAGGGACCAAACCACTACTTTTACTTTCATACTTTTTAACTACATTTTCCTCTCTCAGAACTGGTTCTTACAACGTGCTGTCTGACCAGGTCAGAAATCAAATTTTCATTGTTCTGAACAGCTTCACTCAAAGGCGGAGTGGAAAGCCGACTGTCACAGAGAGGGGAGGGAGACGGGAAGACGCAGTATTGTCTCACTACAGAGATAACGGAGCATGTTTTAATAATAGTGTTGCGCTCGGTCAGTGTTATGGGTCTCTCGTTTGTCATTATGACAGAAACGACACTGCAGGGTAACCTGGGTAAACAGGCTACCTTGGCTAAGCTGGCTAGCATACACCTATGAGCATGCTACAGCTAAGTAGTGCGCTGCCAAAACGGAACTTGCTCTAGAATCATTGTTCCGCATGTCGGACTAAGTGGATTATTAAACTATTTTGACAATAATTGTTTGGGTCATGGAGCATATTATTCATATGACTGCATGCACCGAACCGTAATGTCCGTACCGTGAAGATCCGGGACGAATACACGTACCGTTACACCCCTACTCAAAGTGTACCGTCCATGGCCCTCCTCCCCAAACCCAATCACCTAACACTGGGTGATAATTAAGGTGCCTTTAGCCTGTGCAATAACAACAATTGTGTAAATCTATTGCATGTCACATTGTGCACTTAGAAATGATGGTATAGTTTTAAAATATAGGCTGAGATATATACTGTAGAGACTTGAAAGTAGTGTGAGTGAGTAGGGGGCTAAAACCTTTGTGCTGTTGACATCGAACAAACTAGTTATTTTTTAGCGTACCCCAGCCCTTATGTTTATGCACACTCTGACTTCCTTGCTGATGGGACAAGCAAGGACAGTTCCTGACAGTAATCAGTTGAATTTCATCACTATCCCAAACTGCCATGGCCTGCATTAAGGGGAGTCTTAACTTTCTCCTGCATCTGTGTGAATACTAACTCTTTCCACCACTTGTCTCTCTGTAGGTCTCTCCAGGACTTGTCCAAGCAGACAGAGTTACCTTATGGCACGGTGCTGGACTCTGCGGTGTATGATCAGGTGCGCTCCAAGGCAATGAACCCGTTTGAGAGAGATCCTATGTACTCCCAGATGTGGCGGATGATTAACCGCACTGGAGGTGCTGATAACAATGTTGAGGAGTCAAAAGAAGGCATTCGAAAGGTAGGTTTTTACATTTTAATCTTTAGTTTTAGTAAGTTGTCAGTTTCTAAACAAAGTTACTTTGACACATGTAAAGTAACTGTGGATAGTAACACAAACTTTGGAGTTGAAGGACTACTTTGGTTTTGAGTGCAAGGGTCCAGGTGCGGAATGGGGGCAACACCAAAGCAATCATTTATTATACAAAGCATTCAGATTCAGGCTATTGTTTGCCAGCATATTAACCTTGTCAGTTGACAACACATAATTTGGTTTTATTGTGAAACCAACTTGATGGACAGCATGGCATCATTCTCTGAGATACATGCAGTGTATGATTTCTATTTTCAGAAAACATAGATGTCACATGTTTTTGTTTTTAAACTATTATATATTATATTATCCTACTTTTTTTTATCTCTTTAGGGTCTTATTGTTTTTTATTTGTAAATTTCGCTTCTCCTGTCTCCTGTTTTTAATACCTGTGTTATTGATTTCTGTTATATCTCTTATAAACATATTCCATGGTATGGTGCGACATTAGTCCTTAGAACCAGATGAGCCTCGTGGTGTGATTATACTATAAGATACGTCCTGTGTCCCGCATCCTTGCTGTCCCAGAGAACAATTTCACTTGAGATCATTGCTGCCCAGCATTATGCTAAACCAATCATAAAACAATTTATGTGACAAAGAAATGGGCATTTGGTAAACAGAGTTAGGTTTGCTTAATGATTATATGTAATGTAATGATACCACTCGGGATAGGAGCGAAAACGTCTCTTTCAATAGAAGCATTCAGCACATTTATTTGTTCAGCTGTTTGCATTTGTGTCTTTTCCCAAAATAGTAAAAGACAGAACTTCATGAGCCCAGCAAACGCTGTCAAGGTCTGTTGCCTGATCATATGTTTCTGCGTTCTTTGTTTTTTGAAAATATTGCAAATCTTTTTTTTCTTTTTTTTTTTTTTTAAATAAGTGGTTTATATTCTAATACCACACATTTTTATATCAGCATCCAAAAGGCTCAGTTTTTCTGATGTTATTCATAAGAATTTTGCATTTGCTTGTAAAGCTGCACCCCAAATGTATAACACATTTAATGTATACAGTACAGTGAACAGAATATCAAACTGTATATAGAGTATTCAGTACATCCTTCTTGTACACAGCTCAACCTCAGTCCTGTTTTGACATACAGCACCTGCTACAGAACGATGTTAATGATACACAGATAACGCTTGCATGGTTAAATACTTAATTCCCTCGGTGATTACCCGGCATCATAAATACCTGACTGCTGCATCTCATTTGCACACATCCCACTTTCTGTTTGCATCGCCCTTCTCTCTCCCAGTGAGGGTCTCACTTTATCCCTCCTCCCTCTGGAATATATTAGCCTTGAACTGGAGCCAGCATTGGAAGTGATGGGAGGAGTGATTAAAGTGGCGTGTGGTGTTTTTAAAATGATGAGATAAATGCGGCACATAACAGGATATAAGCACACAACTGTTAACACACATACGTTGCTTTTTGGCAGAGGTGTTTATTGAGCATGTACAGTATACCAGAATCATGAATAACTCAGCATTTTATTGCTAATCTGAGTTATCTGAGTTATGCGTGTATGTAAAAGCCAGAGGTACTATTTTCTCTTGAATAACAACTTGACACAAACAGCTTGATAAATACAAACATAAATCTTCTAAACAGATTGAGTTTGATTAGAAATTTAAAATTATTGTATTGCGTTTCACATTTAGTTTGTCTTTCATGCTATCATACCAGTTGACTGAATACAAATGTTTCTCACAAAAAAAGTAATTAAAGGATCCTAAAAAATGTTAATTGCTAGTGGTCAATTAAGAAAATACCAATAGAGGAATTTTAATGCAGACATGAGTATGCTAGTTCTTTTTTCAAATGTATGTAATATTGTGAAAATGTCATGTTAAGGACTGTATAGAAATGATCACATCTTAAATGAAGAGCTTAGAAAGTCCTGATACCAGTGATAAAACTCACATGGATATACACCTGTAGACCAGGTATCTAATAGTATCCACATTCATTCCAGTCATTTTAAAATAATTTGAAGTAGCTTAAAAAATCGAACAATATTGCCATTTGGAGACATTATGTAGCAACATGCTGACATTTTCACCTCTTGGCATATATACTGCGTGAGTAACAGCGCCACCGAAGATTCCACCGGACAGCTGTAAGATCATTTTAAAACAGTTCAAAAGCTTGGACATCACTGCTGCAAGACTGCTCAATATTGATGAATAGAAGAATGAGGTGCTATGTGAGCATGGAGCCTGATCTTTTTTTCAGTCATGTTTTACTATTTGTGCATTGCGATGGATTAGTGTGGTACAGAGGGATCATTACCTCACAGGTTATTTTGTTGACATTGGTGGATAGGCTGTCCACTCCAAAACCATGTTAGAAATCATTACAGTAGATGAGAAAGCAGCGTGGGTTCATATGGTATCTACTATCTACCCCATTTGTGGAGAGCATGCTGTTGAAAACAACAGGGCATGATCATCCGACTGTGGCACTTATCACTAAGGCCAACAAGACCAAAGTCTGTTGTTTTGTACTGATTGACTACAGTGAGTTGTGGGATCAGTGCTACATCCCAGCTACCAAAGATCAGCTAAAAGGTGACAACAGTAATAGCCAGAGGATGAACGGAGTCACCTGTGAGATGTGAAGATGACCATTCAGGAAGAGTCTGCTTGCTGCTTATAATGAGTTGATGGCTGGAGACAGTGAGAAGACAGAATGCTGTTGGGGAAATTTTAAGTACCTGTCCGCTGCCTGCTAGTGGACTACAGTAAATAGAGGATAATCTGAACAGAAATTCATTCAACCTGCTTGTGGACGCTGAGTTGGAGTGTCAGAGATTGGGCCGCTGCTTGGTGCAAGCTAGGTTGCATTGTTTATCAAGCTAATCTACACAAGTAAGCCTAGCACAATAGTGTCAACCAAAAGTTATGAGTAATGTGTAATTCATTAATTTTTAACACCCTTATGTGTCTGCAGAAAGAGCTATGTCAATAGTGATAGTAACACAAAGTGACAGAACAAGAGTCAGCATTAAATATCTCGTGGTTACTGATATACTGTACATTTCCAGGAGCTATGCTAAAGTACTTATGGGTGAATGTTTCTTTAATTAGTAACTAAGACTGAATGCTTAATGATGAGTAAATAATATGACAAATGTTGCTTTTCAGCAGCAACAGAGTGCGAGCAGGCAGGACTGACAGGAGACAGAACTGGACAAAGTGCTGTTCATAAGCAGGATGGAGAAAGGACCTGGTTGTATAACTCCTACATGGCAGAGGTGACACCTCATGTAGTGGCAGCAAGCACTGCACAGCAGCAATGAGAGAGAACACGAGAGGGAGGCAGACCTTCCCGTCTGACTATTCAAATAGCTTTATTGGCATGAACAAAAACATGTTGTCAAAGCAGTTACAGAAGATTCACATATACAGTGGAAACCATTTATAGTGATCACGTCTGTCCGGGTCAAACTGAACACTATAAGCTTTTCTTTATTTCTCATGCAGATTACTATCTAATTGACATTTGTATATTACAGGCAGCGATCAGACTGATTAGAGCTGTACAACCCTGCCATGAGGGAGGACATAAACATTACTAGAAAGAGAGGATGACATTTCTCTTTGTTTGATAACATTAAAAGTAAAGCTTTGCTGTCGGCTTCCTGACCCATTTTAAAAAGAGAGAGACAGAGAGAGAGAGAAGCAGTGGTCTGTATTACATATTACATATACATATTAAATACACAGGTGTGACACAGGCTACATGCACATGCGTCGGTGTTGTGTTTGTCCGTTAGAAGCTGTCACAAATTGACATTTTTACGCTACACTTTTAGATCCTGACTGGTTTACCTATATGTTTTAACAAGGTAAAACATTTTAGTCATCAGACTTTTGGATCTTAAGTTAGCTGTCAGCTGGATGTAGCCTACTGGACTGCCATGACTGCTGCTAGCTTAGCTAGGTTGTTTTTAGCATCTGCCATGCTCCAACTTCTATGCACCGCTCCAGGAGTTAGCGGATAACATGCCCCACAATATTGTGTTTTTGTGCCGTTGCTTCAGCGATGTTGAAACTCGTGATGCTCGCGATTTTGTTGTTGGGTTTGTCTGATGGTGAGTTGTTTATATGAAATGATTCATGTGTGTTTTCACTCAGCTGCCAACATCCAAATTTTGTCGGAAATCAAATATATTCAGTTTACATGACACAAGTTATCATGACACAAAAAAATCCTCATATTTGCAAAGCTGCAACAAATACATTTTTGGCATTTTTCCTTGAAAAATGATTATTTGTTTATCAAAATAGTTGCCAATTGATTTTATGTCAATTGACTAATTGATTAATCATTGCGGCTCTAATTTTTGTCCTCCTGTTTTCAGCAGAAATAAGTAGTGAACACAAAACAGTATCAGAAAATAGTTGATTATATTTGCCGTGTCGTCACCATTCATATCTACACAACCAATGTGTTTATGATTAAATTGTTTAGTAGAGCACAAAATTGTTTACAAGAGCACAAGGTTCTTCACAGATCTCTAGCCTCTTAATTTTGCTCTCAGAGTGCACCAGATTGATGCATTTAACTTTAAAATGAACAAAATTTTCTTCCAGAGGACCATTCCCCTGCAACCCCCTAGAGGGTTTGAGGTCCGCCCACCACAATCTCACAAGATCCTGTGGGAAACACTGATTCGTTCATGCTTTTATTTCATCACGGCTTGATTATTGCAACTCCCTTTTCTCCGTCTGCAGCAAAAATCTCTCTACTCTCTACAATTAATCCAAAATGCAGCCGCCGGGATTTTAACAGGTACCACAAAACGAGAGCACATTACACCTATCCTGTTAGTTTTAGAGTTGATTTTTAAATTTTACTTATCACTTTTAAAGCCCAGAACGGTTTGGCCCCAAGCTATATTTCTGACCTTTTAACTCCCTTTGTTCCGTCACAGGCCCTGAGGTCCTTAAATGCTGCTCTCCTGGTGGTTCCTAAATCCAGATTAAAAAACAAAGGTGACAGAGCGTTTGCCGTCAGGGCCCCCAGACTTTGGAACAACCTTCCAGAGGAGATTAGGAGGGCGAAGTCTATCTCTTCATTTAACTGTCTTCTTAAAACGCACTTTTATAGTCTAGCCTTCCTGTGATCCTTCCATCTTACCTTTCCCACACCATTTGTTTTATTGTTTTAATTTTTAATTTTTATGTTTTATGACTGGGTTTATGTTTTATTGTTTTATTTTAGTTAGTAGGCAGTATTGCTCCAGTATTGTACATACATTTGATAAGATCATATACCACCTATACCTCCGAGCCTACTTTGAAGGATTCTGAAGAAAAGTCCTCAAGCCAAATGGAATCAAAGGCTTTTTTAAAATCGATGAAACAAACCAATATTTTCCCTCCCTTTTTTTGTTTATTAATTAAAGTGTGTAAGGTGTATTTATGATTGGAGGTTCAGTAATTTGGAAGAAAGCCAATTTGACATTTGTTAATTATATGTTTTTCTCGAATAAGGCCTAGTATCCTGGAATTCAGGATACTACAGAATATTTTTCCGAGGTTGCTGCTGACACAGATCCCTCTGTAGTTATTAAGGTCTAATTTATTTCCATTTTTATGGATTGGGACATCAGGAAAGCAGCCAGCAGTCAGCACTATGTTGAGCAGTTTAACAACTGCCATTTGCAACTCAGGGGTACTGTTCTTCAGCAGTTTTATTTTTTATGCACTCTGTGCCACAAGCTTTTTTTGGAATTAAGAGTTTTCAGTATGTCTGTTAACTCTTTTTGTGTAACTGGATAATGGATTTTTTGGTTATTCTTGATGGCTGATTCAAGGTTCCCTAACTAATTTCAAGTTGATTTAGGTTCAGATCTTCAGGTGGGATACTTTTATAGAGGTCATTAAAATATATTTTTTTCCAAATGTCTCCATCTTGTATTGCTAATTGTTGTGGCTTTGCAGTTTCTAAACTGTTCAGTTCCCAAAACTGACCCTGGTCTACTGTGTTTTCGGTCTCCTGAAGCGTTTCATTGGTGTAGTGGAATTTATTTTGTCTAATGGTCTATTTATACTGTTTTAGAGTTTCAAAGTATTCATTTAGTAGCGTTGGGTCATGTTGGTGTCTGTGTTTTTGCTTTGATAGCTGTCTTAAGTGTTTTCTCATTTCTTTACATTCACTGTCAAACCCTTTTTTTTCAAAGGTTTTTTGTTTACCGTTTCGATGGTGGGGTTTCTTTGTTTTTCCAAGCTTTGCATTTAATGCACCTTTTTGGAAGATACGGTTAATGTCCTTTGTCGCTTTATTAAGAGCCTTCAGACTTATTTTACTAGTGTGAATTGTTGAATGTGTTGATTGCACGTTTTATTTCATTCAAATTTAAAATTTGTACAAATTGTTCGGAGCCCAGCTTACTGGGCTGTTTCTTAACAGTATCTTTAGTGTGTTTTCTCAAGTAAATATTAATCTAGCTGTGATCTGAAAGGGGGGTTTCCCTGAATGTCTGAATATATGTTTATCTCCTGTGTGATCTATACAGTCAGGTTCTGATGCATTAAAGTCCCCACACAGAAGTATTGGGCTTGAAAGTGACGTGTGTAGGGAGCTGTAAAACTCTTCTTCATGGTATGGTGACTTTGATGGAGGAGTGTACTGTATATTGCACACATATAAATCTACCTTGCAAGTGCCTATGTGTTTATTTGCTTTGTTTTACAGTTGTGATGTGTTTGGTAAGATCAGCTTTGAGCCAGATCACCATTCCTCCTGAGTCTCTACCACAGTGCACTGTGCTCAGCTCGACTGAAGGCACTGTGATCTTACTGTAGCCTGAGGGGACACTGAGTAACTGTATTAGATCGGCACCACGTTTCAAACAGAATCAAAATATCAGCATCCTTTACAGTGTGTAGGATTTAGTGGCATCTAGCGGTATGTAACCGACTGAATACATCTCCCCTCACCCTCTCCTTCCAAGCCCAAAGGCCCTCTCTAGAGCCAGTGTTTGGTTTGTCCGTTCTGGGCTACTGTAGAAACATGGTTGTGCAACATGGCGTGCTGTGTGGAAGAGGACCTGCTCCCTATGTAGACATAAAGGTCTCATTCAAAGGTAACAAAAACACGATTCTTATTTTGATGGGATTATACACTAATTAAAACATGCTTATGAATATTATATTCCATTTCTGCCAAGTCTGTTTTGCCGGACGCCACTAAATCTTACACACTGGTCCTTTTAAGAAATCAGGGTATGTGGTCTTAAGACCAAAAACCAAAAGTGCTAGAGTACAAATCCTGAATATTTCAAAAGCTTATTGTGAAAGATTCCATTTGTGAGAATAAATAAATAAATTCAGCCAAAACATGAACAAAATAAAACAGACAAAATACCAATCTGGTGCAACCAATTTACAGACAATTTAAACTAACCTTGTATTTGTTGAAACAGCTGATATGGCGAGTACAGTTTGTAAAATAGGAGGGGGAAATTACAGGCACAGGCATGCAATCATTTCCCATTCAGGCTCTTTTTACAGTTAGCATTTCAGCTGAAGGCAGGTTAGCTTTTCTGTGATTTGAAAATCAACTACAAACACCACATACCTTTCAATTAAACAGCTGTTCTGTATTTAATTTCATGTGTGTTCTCTTTGACTAGCAGCGTGCGCAGGTATATGTGTCATTTTTATGGAGGTTTTTGAGCTGCAGGCTTTCCGTACAGCACAGTTCAGGTTCACCATACGGCACACAGCCCTGTAACATTATCAACTTTTGTCTTCTTAAAGGCTCCGTTTTTCAGTTCAGCAGCTTATAAAAACTAAGTTCTGGATTCTTTACCTTGTCGGTAGTGAATTCCACCACACAGCAGCTTTTAGGCATTTTTCTGTTGTTTGCTAGCAGACAGAATTGTCAAGGAGGCACCTTCACTCAGTACAAAGTCAATGGAGAGCAATGAATTGTTTTCCCCTCCGGGATGGGCGGGACTTAATTGCGCTCTGTCTCTATGCACCACCACTTGTTAGCAACGGTCTGTGTTGCTGTCTTTCTATTTTATGTCAGTACTCTGTTTCCCAAACTTAACCCTCCCTCTTCTCTATGTTTCTTTCTTTTTTTCCTTCTTGCTATTCTCTTGATATTTTCTTTTCTGTACCTCCCTCCGTCTCTCTGCCAGTCTCTTATTCATCTACATTGTTTTAAAGGCTACAGGGTGCACTCTAGTGGTGCATTAATGCTCGTCCCTCTCTCGGTTGCATTGACACAGGCTGATGTTTTCTTTCTGCTGCAGTGACACAATTGCCATGTTTAACTGTATTTTGAAACCTCCGTAATGAAAATATATGTTATTTGATGATTCTAAAACAAAGTACTCTAAATGTCAGTCAAATGCTGTTGATATCCTCCTCCACATTTAGTTCTCTCTCTGAATTAATTTCTCTGAAATAAATTTTCCTTTCAGTACAAAAAGAGAAAAATTTATTTTACCTTGGAGCTTGTCACACAGAGAAAAAAGAGGTGTCAAAGACTAAATGATCTCTCGATCTTTTCACAAGGTCTGCCATAAAGAGATGTAGAAGCTAAGTAAAACACCTAATGGCTAATAAACTGAAGCAATCATTTCCATCTGTTATGATTTCCTCTCAAACTAGTGAACAATACCTACCTAGTACTTTCAAGCTGGAGGGTATTTGGAAGGCCATGATGTTATTAAGAGACCCCATGACTCAGTCAGACTCGGACATCTTTTGCTCTCTGCCTCTATTTGATATATTTTGATGTGTTTGTCTCCTTCAGTCCAGTCCCTTTGCTATATTTGATTCCTATGAGGTTAAGAACTTGATATATTTTGCCCCTCAGTGTCATGCTCTCTCTCTTCCTCTTCTCCCCCTCCCCGTTCCTGCTGCAACTCGCTCTCTTCGTCTCTCTCACTCTCTCTCTCTTTCTCTCAGGCCTTTTCTCTTTCACAATAAACCTCTTACTCCTCTCTGTCACCGTTGTCTCCTGTGCACTATGGATTTTCTTCCTTTTCAGTTTCGATCCCCTGCAGCAGAATAATATTATATGTCAGAGCGGGTCAGTGTCTGAGCTGTCTCTTGTATCTCTCACACACACACACACACAAATACACGCGCGCACACAGAGAGATGCATGTGGAAATGCACATACAAACACAATTTTTTTTTCACATGTCAGACATATATAAGCCTCAAACACTTTTACTCACATGCACACCTCGGATGCGTTGATACACACAAAGCGTGAGGCCTGTCACAGGGTAATATACGTGTCACTCCTATTTCAGTCAATGATCAAGGTGTTCAATAAAGTAAGAGGTGTTGCACCTCCGACTTGATATCTCATTAACTTGGTGTCACATATGATATCAAAGAGTAGTGTGTTGTATGTCACTGTTTGACGTGGCGTCTCCATTTAAAGCAATGCATTACTCAGTTGCGATCGCCTCTATTTATTCTTGGAAGGTTTCAGAAAGACACTTTTTTTTTTTTTTTGCCTCGGCGTGATGTTAGGCAGGCCTTTTAGCTGAGGAGCTCCTGACAGCTCAGCGTTTGACTGTTGTGCTGACTTGTAAAAGTAATAACTAAAATTAACTATCAATTACTTACCCTCTTAATTACTTAACCTCTGCACCCCCTAGACTGCAGCTTGTAAAGTACTGACACAGACCATATGTGATGTGCTACTAATATGAGGCATCATATATTTGTCATAAAAATAGAAGGTCATAGTGACAGTGATGGGAACTCCCTCTGCTCACAGCTATAAAACAGAACCAACCAACATCTAAAACTATGCCATACTGGAGGTATTTTTTTGTGCATTATACAGTATGCATGTACATAGTTCAAAAGGACACATACTGTTTACATTTTATGTCTCAATAGCTTAAAGTGTTTTATAATATTAAAACAGTGTTCATAGGATGATTTTTTTTTTCTAGTCACATTTGATTTCAGCTCATGCCACAGGAGACCATAACATATAAAGGAATGGAAAATGGAAATGTGTCTCACTGAGTGGCTTTTAAGTCTTGATGGTGTAGCACGCTCACACATACATATGCGGCCCTACACTCAAGCTTGAGCGCACACACTGCTAAGACATTCACATTTGCATGCTTACTCGCAGCACACACACATGCACACCTGACACAGTTGATGTAAGTGTCCCTGTGTGAATATATGACAGCTACTCTCTGTCAGGTCTCAAGAGTCTTTGATGACTGCTGAGTGATTTTAGAGTTGAGTGGATTGCCAGTTTGAGTGATTTTCTGTCTGCCTGACTTTCTGCTGCACCATGCAAGGTTCCACTTTAGAAAATGCGCATTACATATTATCATTACTCCCCAGTCTCAAATTGATGGTAGCTTCTAAAAAAAAGAAAAGATTTGTATTGAAGCATTAACTTAAATCAAGGCTAGGAGTAAAGAAAGCATGGTAAAGGCTGGTCTTCAACAAAGATACACAACACTTTTAACGGGTAAATATGGCAGCAGTGAATTCAGTATCTTTCCAATCAAACCCTGAACAGGACAATGAAGCCTTTGGCAGATTATGGATAATTATGGATAATTTCACCCATACATGCAACTAACAGCCAATCAGGGCTGTGAACCGGGAGGAGAAAAGGAGGGCAGAATGGTGTGTTGGAAACAGTGAGTGTAAAGTTAAATGCCTCCAATATATGTATATATTCAGATTATATGAAGGACATTTACCTCAGCCAACACTTTTGCATTTCTGCTGTCATTTGTCAGATGACATACCAATCAATAGAGGCACACACACGGTTCATTCACGTTGTATTATCACTTATATTCAATTATAATCTTAGGCATGTGCTTGATGTGTTTGTGTACTGTCAAAAATCTCATCTCATGACACTTTTGTCATGGATTTAAATTTTCTGGGCAGCGTTTCATGAATATTTTTCAAAATGCATGCACTCGTACACACCCATACCTGTTTTACATGTTATATAATATTATTGATGATGGAAAATTGCCTCACTTGTCCTACATATGTTTAACTCCATTCTGTAACAAGCCCATTTCCCATCACTTAATGTCCCCTTATCACCATCTACCCATTTAGCATAATGACTCTAGAAATTATGATAAAAATTACCATCATTTCTTCACCTCTGCTACATATATTTCGAGACTGGAAGTAAGGAGCTGTATAATGTAAGCCTATAAGCTTTCACCAATTTACCATAATGAATTCAATGATAATAATAAAGATTACATTGATTCCTCTGCCAGATAGAACTGATGGTAAATCAACCAAGACCTGTTTAGATCCTCCAGCCCTGGGTGAGGCCATCACGGCACTCCGGAGGACAATTGAGACAAAGCAGAGAAGAGATGACGGGAGGAGGGGAAGAAGATATGAATGGTGAATGGGTGCTCGGGGAGTAAGAAAGGGGAAATTGGAAGATTTAGGGAGGTGGAAAGAGAGTGATAAGGGAGGAGAGAGTGACCGAAAGAGAGCTGCAGACTGCGGGAACTGCTGTAAATGGGTGAGAAAGGAGAGTGAGGTGAGGGAGGGATGGAGGGATAGATGGAGAAATAGAGAAAGAATTGGCGATCAGGGACCTCAATAGAGTTGAAATGTAGGAAAGGGAGATGGAGGAAATGAGAATGTGGAAGATGTGAGATGGAAGAGAGGAGATTGAGGAGAAAGAGCACAGAGACAGAAAATATGGGCGAATTTTAACACCACGTTTTACTAATACATAAATTCTTTATTTTCCTATTGCCTTAATGGACTCTTGGGTGCATTAATCAGTGGGGCTAAAACCATCAAATAAAAAAAACACCCTATCAAACATTAGAGAGCGGATTTAGTGAGACAGACAGAGAGAGAGGCAGAATTTGTCTGACTACAAATGAGGCGTCTCCTTCAATGACAATGATGCGTTAAGTGGCCTGGGTCATCTTTTTCCTCACAGTAAAACCTCATTACTCGCAGCTTATATTATTTTATTAACATGAGAGGTAGGATGAGGGAGAAACAAAGAAGGAAAAATAAAGAGGGGGGGGGTGAAAGGGTTATGGATGGAAGAAATCAGGAGGAGGAGAATGACTAATACAGGAAGCGGTGACGGTGATAAAAGGGAGGCAGATGGAGGAACAAGTAAAAGTAGGAAGAGAAATAGGAAATGCTGGTGAGAGCTATGGCAGCAGTGAGGAGAGAGAGACATTAATGGATGGAGTGGTGGTGAGGAGGTAAACACATCAGAGAGAGAGAGTAAGCTTTGGGAAGAAGGCATTCTTCGCCATCTCTCTTCCCTCCAGCTGTTATCTAGCCACTGTCCTCATCCCCTAATGGAAAAAAAAAATGCAGGTAAAAACATGTAGATGTGTCTCAAGATTTCAACACTACACTCCCATCTTCAAGCTCCGCCTCTCTTCATTAGTGAGTTAAGCAATGTGAAGCAAGGTGGATGGGGAAAGATATTCAGAGCATATCATTGAGCCTCACCCCACATGCCTCGCAGTGTGTGTGTGTGTGTGTGTGCGCGCTCTCAACTCAGAGAGGCCTCTCTAACACCTGTTTACCCTCTCAAATCACAGTCAACAAGAGATCTGTAGGCAGCGGTGTGCTCTGAGTGTGTGGGTGTGTGTGTCTGCTTGTCTCACTGCGTATGTGTTTGTGTCAGTTTCACAGTTCTTTAAGGACCTCCTGCCAACCAGGCATTGGTCAGGGAGTTGCCAAGGTTACCGAGCAGGGTGGCCCAGCTGTGTTCGGGTGACAGATCTCTGTATTTGCGATTCGTCTCTCTCTCCATCGCTGTTTGAGAGAGAGAGAGAAAGAGAGGTTGACTTTTCATGATCAAAGCTTTCAGGTCTCAAGGTTGCCTGAAGCGATGCGACTTGTATCTCTTACATGTCTATTAATGTACAATGTCCTTCTGGTGCTTCCTCTTTTCATCCTTTTAATTCCCTTCTGTCCCTTTCTTGGTTCCATTTTCTGCTGATGTTGTTTTGCTTTCAATGTCAAGAGTGATGCTTGTGGTTTATTTGTGTCTGAGCCAGTGTGATGACATGGTGCAGCTACATGAGGGTCAAGACACGACCAGTTTCATTAGATTTTTAAAAATTAATGTCATTCTTATGTGTTTGTCATGTATTTTATTGGATTTGAATGAAATCTCTGCAGAGGCATAAGCTGGCTTGATATCTATCTGTCACTGTGCCTGAACATGACTGCCGCAATATCCTCTGTAATAACCCAGCCTCTGCTAAGACCAGAAAATGTCTTTTTTGGCTGCTGGGCTCTTTCATTTTCTATTTTCTAGTAGTGCAAATCACCCTGACAGGAAAAAGGGAAAGCTCTTTTCCTGCAGAGTCTGATAGCTCATTAGGATTCAACACAACAAGCCCAAACAGCAAACATATTTTCCTGCTGTTACAATCCTTTGCCTGTGTGATGACAGTGTTTCTGTGTTGTGACTCAGATTCAGGGAGAGCAGATGAAAAGAGGAAAAACAGTAGGAGGAAATGGGAGAGAATTTACTCTCCATATTAAACAAAGGAGATGGTAAGTATTAAAAGAGACATTTGACATAAGAGAATGATAGATGCCGGATAAGAAGATGGCAAGATACAGAGAGAAAGATAGATAGAAACCACCCTTGCCAAGTGTGGTGATTGATTAAAAAACTGGCATGTTTGCTCGAGATGTGACAAATCGGGCTCGAGTCAAGGGAGCAGAGAGAGGGAGAGAGAGAGAGGAGGGAAATAACAAAGAGGGTATAAGGAGGTGAATTATAAGTATTTGCTTTAAGAAAAGAAAGAAGGAAATAAGAAATAAATCTATTATTTCTTTCTGTCTTTACTTTCTTTTCTTTCCATATCTAATAATGAAGCCTAATTGCCTTCTTATCGGTTTCTCACTCTTCTGTCAGCCAAGACTCAAGAATCCATTTGGCACCCACACAATCTTTCATTCCCTCTCCCTTTTTTATCTCTTTCTCTCTCTCTTACCCTCTCTTACTGCCTCTCACTGTCTTTTATTCTCCCGATCCCTTTTGTCTTACGCTGTACATCCTGCGTCTGTAATAATTACAGCAGCTAACAAGGAAATCAATGAAAGTCAACGGATGGAGACGGCAATTAATGCGCTCTTGTTGTTATGATTGCGTAGGTGTTCTCCAGTGTGTGTGTGTGTGTATACCTACAGTATATGTTTACATTTCACTGTGTGTGTGCATGTTTATATCCTGTTGTACAATATGTGAAAGGCTGCCTGTCTTAGGGATGCTTGCATACATATCTGACAGCAGAAACTTTCTCTCTGTTTTGATTCTGTTATTCTCAGTAGAGGATTTGCTTATCATTAGCCTGTAGCCTCGCTGAGATAAACCAAAAATTGGAGGATGGAATATTCCTACTGGGACTTACTGTATCTGTCATACTTGCTCTAATGATTTATTATAGAAATGGGTCCATGGCTACTCAGACAGAAAGAAAGGAAGCAAGATGCAAGAGAATCTAGGGAGAGCATAAATGAATAGTGTGTATAACTATTCTACAAAAGTACCAGGAGTCTTAAGACATTTCTAGAATAGGACTTCAGTATTCTGTTATATGCGATATTCTTTTCATCCCCTCTCAATAACGACGCCTAGCCCTGGAATATAAGTGTTCAAGGAGAGACCCATGGGCCGAATCTGGCCCTTCACCAAATTGTTGCCCCCCATCAAAATCAGAAATTTTCACTTATTCACTTAGTTACATCAAAACTTTTAAACACGTCTATCTGTTTTATTTCCAAGGGATTTTTTGAGAATATAGGATGGTGTCTTCACTGCACCTGTAAACCTGCAGTGGCTCCACCTGTGAACAGTGCTTGAAAAACTGGCTCTTGGCCAAACCTTGCTGCACGCCCCTGCCCTCTGGTGTACACGCTTAATTTAATAATGAGTCAAGTCAAGTCAAGTCAAGTCAAGTGTACTTTATTGTCAAAAATCTATGTAACAGGGTTAGCACAGAAGTTTGAAATTGCGTTTGACCAGCCTCCAATGTGCAGTTTAAAAATAAAATAAAATATAATACAATACACACTCACACACACACAATAAAAATCTCATGAACAATAAAATACACACACACTCTCTCTCTCTCTCTTACATACATACACACACACACATAAGCAGCAGCAGAGAGTACAATCAGTGGTCATATAGGTTGAGACCTGTAGTGCAGATGCATTATAAGGTGCAAAGGGTAAAGTGCAACGGCATGGTGAATAAATAATTATAATTGTTCGTGGAATGATAAATATTTAGGGAATGTTTTCTTGAGATGATCATGTACTTTTCATCTGTGAGTTCAGGAGTCTGACAGCTTGTGGAAAGAAGCTGTTTCCCAGTCTACTTGTGCGGCACCGCAGGCTGCGGTAGCGCTTCCCTGACTGTAGTAAGGAGAACAGTTTGTGCGCTGGGTGAGTGGGGTCTTTGATAATGTTCATCGCTCTCTTGGAACAGTGTGAAGTGTACAGGTCCTGAATGGCTGGTAGTGGTGATCTGATGATCTTTTCTGCTGTCCTCGCCACCCTCTGCAGCGCCTTCTTGTCTGCAGCTAGACAGCTGCCATGCCAGACAGAGACACTGCTGGTCAGGATGCTCTCAATGGCACCCCTGTAGAAAGTGGTGAGTGCAGATGTGGGGAGGTCGGCTCTTCTCATCCTCCGCAGGAAGTGGAGTCGTGTGTGCGCCTTCTTGACCAGGGTGGTGGTGTTGGTAGACCATGAGAGATCATCTGTGATGTGCACTCCCAGGAACTTTGTGCTTTTCACAGACTCCACTGCACTGCCGTTGATGTTCAGTGGGATGTGTGTTGGTTGTTTTTTCCTGAAGTCCACAGTAATCTCTTTTGTTTTGTTGACATTGAGAAGCAGGTTGTTCTTCTCACACCAGTTGATGAGTTGCTGTACCTCCTCTCTGTATGCTGAGTCATCGTTGTCTTTGATGAGGCCAACCACTGTTGTGTCATCCGCAAATTTGATGATGTGATTTGTTTCAAATCTGGCACAGCAGTCGTGGGGCATCAGCGTGAACAGCAGGGGGGACAGCACACATCCTTGCGGGACCCCGGTGTTTATGATGGTGGTCGCTGAGGAGTTATTTCCGACTCTGACTGTCTGCGGTCTGCCTGTTAGAAAGTCCAGCAGCCAGTTGCACAGTGAAGTGCTGATGCCTATTGTACTCAGCTTGTTCACCAGATGTTGGGGGATAACAGTGTTGAACGCAGAGCTGAAGTCAATGAACAGCATCCGCGTGTGACTCAATAACGACGCCTAGCCCTGGAATATAAGTGTTCAAGGAGAGACCCATGGGCCGAATCTGGCCCTTCACCAAATTGTTGCCCCCCATCAAAATCAGAAATTTTCACTTATTCACTTAGTTACATCAAAACTTTTAAACACGTCTATCTGTTTTATTTCCAAGGGATTTTTTGAGAATATAGGATGGTGTCTTCACTGCACCTGTAAACCTGCAGTGGCTCCACCTGTGAACAGTGCTTGAAAAACTGGCTCTTGGCCAAACCTTGCTGCACGCCCCTGCCCTCTGGTGTACACGCTTAATTTAATAATGAGTCCCCGTGTAGATACTCATCCCTCACTTTCACTTGATGTCCCGCTATTGTCTGGAGCTGTTTTGCATCGCCTCAGTGATTATTCTATTGATTTTAAAGTGGAGATGTAAAGTGTCTAGAAATGTCCCTCATCAAGCCTTAAGATTGGTATGGGGCTGATCTGGGCATATGAATGGGCTTGTATCAGCGAAAATAAACCTGATCAAATGCAGATCCTTCCTTTGTTGTATTCTGATTTGTTTTATCCACCACAGCTTGCTAATGTTGCAGCCCTCCTCTCTTTTACAACAGCTGGGCTCTGTTGCCCGCATTTCGCTGCATATGTGAGTTTAAATTAGACTGTGTAGGCTGAGCATCGACAGACATTGCAGGCAGCAGGTCATATCAACTGTCGCTAATTAACGTTAATTCCTTGAGCAACTTGATGACAGGACTAATTGAAACTTGGCTGTGGTCGGGTTTGTGAGCTCTCTACAGTTGGTGTCTGTACTTGGTGTTGAGTGTTTCTGTTGTTCCAACAACTCCAACAGTAAAATGATCTTGTTGATCGTGTCAATTTCAGGAGTTGCGTCCTCCCAGTTACACTTTCTTTCATGTCAGATCAGTAATTTAAGCTTGTAAATAGCTTCGAACAAGGACCTTCAGTGTTTTGATCAAGTACTGAGAAATAAGGTGTCAGATTTAGTATGCTACACCTGTTATTTCAATGTGCCAGACGTATATTTAATTATTTATTAATATTTAAAACATTTCATATCTCCTGCTGCTATGTATATATATATATTTTTTTTTTTTTTTTTTTTTTTTTTTTTTTTTACTGCAGTGTGTATACTGAGCATCTTTGGCACAAAAATGCAAGTTTTCTCATTTTCATGTTGTAACTTGTGCCCCGGGAAGCTGTCTCATTCAAGTAAAGTATCAGACTCTGATTCAGATTCCTAATATCAAAGGGCTTGGATCGGGACCAAAAATAACGTGATCGCGACCTCCCTAAAACTGGCCTTGACCCAAAGTAATCCTAAGTCTCCAGTATGTCCTGATACAGTTTCATTTCATTTTGCCTGGCATTAAAGCCTGCTGTAAGTGGCGAGAAGCATATGTCAGCTAAATCAGAAGAGGCTTAAAAGAGTCTCAGACTACTTCAGTGTTCTTTTTTGGAACTGGTTGCAACATTATTGCACCTATAATTTTGCAGTTTGCAATTTAATTCCTCTTGTGTTTAGTGGCGAGCAGAGAAAACACCTCATCTTTCCAACCTGTTTCACATTCTTTACTCGATCCAGTGCTGAACAAAACAGGAGAACAGCAAAACATCTAATTTCATCTCCCTCCTATCTTGCGTAACGTTTTCCATTTGTGGCTGTAATGATGATGAGACAACTCACCTTAATGAGCCACAGAAGGTAGTTGGGATTTATTGCTCAAGGTTCCAGTATTGCTAGAAAATTATCACACAAACACGAACATATTTATCTTGCAGAGTATAAGCAGAGGAAAAACCTAAAAGCAATCACATCACCTGAATAACACAGGAGTTTCGATTCGAAGATAGACAACACCATAAATTGGGAGGGAGACCTCAATTCCAAACCAGCTATGGGCCATGTAATTAAAATGTTTCAGTTATCTTTTTTAAGGCAATAGAATTAAAGTATTTCTTTCACTGTCTTGGATTCCCTTTTTTATCCATGACTGAAGAATACAAGATACAAAGATAGCAATCATTAGTACATTTATAGGCCTGTAGGAGATTAAAATGCACTCCGAGATTGGCTTGGAGAAATATGGGAGAGAGCACAAAAGCAATTAGAGCAATAGAAACACAAAGAGCAAAGTTGCTAAAGTTGGACAACAGTATTAATCAAAGGGCCAAATGTCCCTGCTGAAACAAAAGAAAAGAAAGCATGTTTTAAAAACATTTTTCATCTGCCTGGTCTGCATCGTGTTTAGCCAGCTCTGTGACCTAAAGCTAACTATTAGATAACATCTTAATTTCCACGATAAAAAGAGGATGAAAAAGAAAAATGGAGGATGAATCACCACTGTAACTCCCCTGCGTTTTGTTTTGAGGAGGAAGCTGCAAGTTCAATTATAGGATTGTAGATGAATTAGGGGGACAAAGTAAGGGGTGGAGGGATTTCAAAAGAGAAAAAGAAAACATGATATAAATGGTTTTGGTGCCGGGATATCTGGTTACAACTGACCCCTCTTTCTTATCCTCACCTCACCCTCAGCCCATTCCATTTCTCATCCTTTCCTCCCCCCTCCTCCTTGGCATTCTTTTGCTATATTTTTTCCTGTCTTCCTTTGTCTTCTCTCCTCTCTTGCCCTCTGTCTTCCTCTCTTTTCCTTCTTTTTCACTCTCCATTCTTTCTGTTCCTGTTGCATCCTTAATGTTTTTTGTCCTACTCTTTCTGCCTTCTCTTTTGTTTCTCCTTCTTTGTTTTCATCATCGTCCCCTTTCTTACTCCTTCTCTTCTTCTATCCTCTTCTCTGCCCCTTCACTGTTGGGCTCCAGGCCAGTATGAAGGAGTTTTCATGTCCATCCTCCCCTTCGTCTCCCTCCATCTCTCTCTCTCTCTCCGCTGTCCTCTCATTTTCATGCGGCTCGCTAGGCAGCCATGCTCTGCGTCTTTATCTCTGTCTGTGGGAGAGGCGGCGGCCCAGTGCCTGCAACTAATGGACTTTTGGAAAACACAGACAGCCATGCATCACAGTCCGGAGAACTAGGGAGAGAAAGGAGGAAGGATTTGGAATGAGGGCCGAAGAGAGAGTGTTTTCGGAGCGAGATGGAGGACGTTCGAAAGAGAAAGAGTGGTAGTGAAGGGAAAAATTTAAGTCAGAGGTTCTAGTAAAGCAACGCAAGGACGAGAAGGAGCAGAAGAGAAAAAGTCCTGATGCCTGTGAGAGCTGTAATCAATAATGAGATCTGCAACCCATTCTCACTAGTTTCAAAATGTAACACTGCACAACCCTTCCCATAATTTACCCACACTGCCTCGTCAGCCAGCCTTAGCATAGTCATGTAAACTGAGAGGATGCTCAGTAGCATTGTCATATTCAGTGTATACATTCTTTCATGCTTACCAGAACATTTATTGACAAAATTATCTCTTTTTAAATGTTTAACCTTTAAGTTTCTGGTGGATTGTGTTTTTATTACTCCCTGTTCAGACATACGGACTCAAACATTAGAGGCACAACAGGCTGCCATTCATTGAACCTCCAAAAACTTGAAAGCAGCTCATGAAAAGATGTTAGAAATGCATGGGGGTATAATGATTAATAGAAACCTACTGAGAAATCAATGATTCGGGGTTAATGCGACCCAAGAAAAAAATCTGTCTGGGTAGCCTAAATGAAAAGAACAGATTCTCTGTCAAGTGAGACGATTCAATTGAGGCCCAGCTCACAATGTAGCATGTAAAGCTTTCCATTGTGAAACGGGCAGCACAAATATAAGCCTGCCAGACATAAGTTCCCTGTAACACGAAATCTATCCATCCACAGAGAACAGAAAAATCTGTTTCTTAAAATTTAGTAGCTTTAATGGTCTATATATCTGCATCTCAAATATGCAAGAATGTGCTTTTCCTGTTGTTTTGTCTTAACTAATCATCCGACATCATGATATCTAGTACGTGTCAAACCTATAAAGGTGTGCTCCTTTGTTTTTGATCTTTTTGCTTTCTTCAACCAAGACCTCTTTTGAATGGTTGTTTTCCATAAGGACACAGGCAGGATCCACAGAGAGAAGACTGTCAGCTTTAGCTTAAGGCTTAGCAGGTGGAATAATCTCTGGTGTGTAGGTCACATCTCAACTTGTGGAGAATCAAAAGCATACAAGTGTGCGCGGGTGCATGCACACACAGTCACACGTACGCATGTCATGACCTGGAAATGAAGACTGAGCTCTATGCACACACACACACATACAGGACAAGGACTTGCCCAGTAGTTACAGCAGAGATCATTTCCACGCTCCACTCTCTCCTCGTGGACTGCCTGTGGTCAGGTGGACATAGAAATGCATCTGTAATGAACGAATGCAGATTTTCAACGGCAAACTCATTCCCAGTCTCACAGTGGAGCCCATCAAACTACAAGACCTGCATCTGCAAGTGTACCCACAGCCTGTGAGGGCAGAAACTGTAATTTGCAGTGAGGATGTTAATATTCAGCTCAGGTCTACGTTGAACTCCAGGGCAAGTTTCTGTGAATACTCATAACTAAATGAATTCTGGATAATCTAGTGTCTGATCTTTCCTTACCTTCAGACAGGTGTTTGTGCTGACTCAATGAGTAAAGACACGAAATATTCCCGCTGTCTCACTGTTTACATGTTTGCATGTTGAAGAGTGACTGGTAACCTGCGAGAGGTTGATGTAAACATCACTGCCGGGTCGGATGGAACATCGGATCAAGCAGCACTACAAAAGCAGATGCCTCAAAATTTAGACAAATTCATAAGGACCAATGGGATCATATGATCTGCAAGATTCATTTTAGCGAACACCAGCTGTTCGTTTATTTTGTGTGAGAGTGGCTGTGGAAGAGCCTCCTGCCTGTTATTTTGAATATGTCCCCTTACAGGAGTGTTAAAACAGAAACAACAAACTGGATTCATCCTCAGGCTTGATCCAAGGAGTCGTGTTGGCAGGTGTCGGTTCTTACAGCTTCACTGGTCTTTCATGGAGGACTGGGCAAGTCGTACCCATTTGAATATTGTTTATAGGATTTTACAGGGAAAGTGCCTCCAGCTACTTTTACAAGTATTTTAAGAAAGTGGGGGAAGACCGTAGTCATAACCAGACCAGTGCAGCAAATTACATTTTTTATAGATGGATTTTTAAGACAGTTAAGGATTCCTTTCGTGCCGTAGAACAGAATAAGCTACCTTCTTCAGTTAAGGAGGAGCCTAAATATGTTTTTAAATTCTACCTTAATTAATTGATATTTACACCTCAAACTATCAGTCTTTTATGACGTGATTTCCTTCTTAAGTGTCTTTTTACTTTGCTTTTTTGAAAAGATTTTATCAAGTGTATGCTCATATGACTTACTTTTCTAGGTCATTAGCCCTATTTTTTTAACATATTTTAACCAGGGACAACAATAGCAATAAGTTCAGGACTTTATCCCTGACAAAGTCTGATATGTTGTTTTGCTTGTTAATTTACAAATACTGTATATTAGAATGTTGTTAATAAACTAAACCAAAAGCATTGAAATTAAGTGAAATGTTGTGAAATATTGGCATGAGTGAGGTTCTGCTGTACAGTATTTTCAGGATCTACCATTAAAATTTCTCCTGAAATTCAAATTATTGCAGGATAAATAGCAACAGTTGAAAAAAAAAAAAAAACATCACTCTATTTAATTACCCTTGGGAGTAGATGGAGCTACAGTGACTGATGGTGTGAGAGCACTCATGCACCTAAATCTGTTGCTGGAAAAGCATCGGAGTGCATCAGTCATCATTTTTTTTCCTATTCCTTTATAACTATTTCTTTCCCGCACTTCCAATTAAAACTGCTCCAAATCAGTCTGTATGGCTTCTGTATTAACATATGCAAGGCTTTTTTTTGTATATGCCAGTGATGTGATAACTTGAAGCTTCAATAGAAATTCAGTCTAAAAAGGTGCCCTTCGGGTGTGCACACACAATTCGGCTACAATGTGCCACTGTTTTTCCTAGCAATTATTTCTTGGTAGTGTAGAGGATCTTTGACACTGTACTTAGACCATTTGGCACCACAACTCTCCACTGAAACCAATGCTAATGATCTTAATAATGATTTAGGAGGGCAGGCAAAATCTCAGTATTGGGTCAAACTCTGCAGCCTGCATTTGATCAGCCTTTTATTTTGTCAAAGCTGCTTTGGCAACTAAGATGTTAAATTGGCAGCTAGACATTCAGGATCCTGCCTTGAATCTGAAGCTGAGTGTCCATGGTGGTGCTACAGTGATACGCTGTGCTTTTAGCCTTATGATCTCTGGGCTGCTCTGGAGTGGTTTGCTGCTGTTTGTGATGCAGTCGGGATGAATGTCAGCGCTTCTAAGGCCATGATTCATCTTTGATAAAATGTGCCCTCCAAATCAGGACTGAATTGTTCCTTCAAGTGAATCATTCCATATATCTCTGCTGTTGTTTCTCATTAGCAATGGTGTATTGTGAAATTTAACGGTCCTTAAGTGCCGTGGCAACCATTGAAGATGACCTTTGCTCCGCAAGGAAAGAAAGGCTTTCAGTCAAGTGCAGCGGCTGCTGAGATGTGTTTGACTGTGGCAGTTAAGAGAGCCACAAAGGAAAGGTTTTAATTTACTGGTTGGCTTTCTGACACTTACCAATGGTTCAGGATATTTTGAGAGTGACCAGAGAGCTGCCAAATGAGGTTCCTCCACAGAGTGTCTGGTCTCATTCCCTTTGACAGGGTGAGGAGCTCAGTAATCCGGGACGACCTTGAAGTCAGTCGCTGAATCTCCACGTTGAGAGTAGCAAGGTGACAGACACGGTTCACGCATTTGGTCTGTCCACTCAGCATGATTGAGTGGGTGGAGATACTGGGCAGACCCACTGGAATAGGACCTACTCATTGACAAGTGGATAGATGGACGAACAGATGGACAGACATTCTGAATTCACCCATTACTCTATATATCCCACCCCCGCAACTACATAAAACAGAAGAATGGTCTGTGTGGTTTTCACATATGAGGGATGGTTGCGGAGAGAGAATATGGCGCCTGACAGTATCTTGGTACGGCTATCAGGAACTCTTTTCCACAGAGAGAAAACAAGAGAAAAGGCTCAAAAAAAACATACAGTCACAAATGAATTAGCACTGCAGAGAGAGAGAGAGAGAGAGAGAGAGAGAGAGAGAGATGGAAAGCTCTCTGGATGGACGACTTTCATTTCTGTATTTCACACTTAAAGCAGTTATGTGCCAGTTGCATGCAAAAAGAGGTACAGTGTGTGTCTGTGTAGAGACTGTGAGCGCTTTTATGGCCTTGTGTTTCACGTTTTGAAGGTCACATTTTACAGTTATAATGCAGACTCGTCTAGCTGTTAGTAATGAGCTTGGCGATATGTTGATGACTCTGAGATGAAGCTTCATAGAGACACCCCACTTCCTATTCTCTGTCCCTATCTCGTCTGCAAGTCTTAACATGCTTTGTATTATCCTCACATTTAACTCTCTGTCACGTCTCACTCTGTCACCGTCTGTGTTCATCACGGAGAGATTTTGCTTCTTTCTTTCTCTCTCGTTCAGTCTGTTTCTGTTTCTCATAGCTTTCTTCTGTTTGGCCGCCCTGCTGTGCAGATGATGTTGTTGATTCTTTTGTTTTTTTGTTTGTTTGTTGTTGTTTTTTTAAGAGAAGATAAAGAAGCAAAGAAAATGAAATGCAAAATAAAAGTGTTCATTTTGCATGTGTTTGCTAACCTTGGTATTTAAAGACGTATGCTCTTGTTTTGTTCCTCTGTTGGTTTGTTTTACCTGCGATCAGAAACTATATTGAGGACAAATGTCACTTCTCAGACAGACTGTGTCTATTTGGCTGACTGCCTCAAACTTTTTCCTTTCCAGACAAAAAGAAAAATGTAAAAATCCTGACTGTTATGTATTAATTATACATCCCTTCTTCACTAAATCAAGAAAAGGACAGATTTTATCTTTGTGTGTCAGATTTAATTCCACCTTCAAGGACAGCGAAATACATCGTTGAATTATAGTAATGGCGTCATATAAAGCCTCCCCTTGTACCCCATGTGCCAGCAGTATGCCATTTAATGATGCATTATGTTTGAACACCTCTTCTAGAAAACAGCCAAGAAACTCATTCTGAAGTTGTTTTTTCTATATTTTTATGTATAATACACACTATCATGAACACCGTTCATGACCTTCTAGCCCACTTTGATGTGTGATTGATTCAGTCCAGTCCGTTAGCATCCGGGGGTTGACATTCATTCAGTGACTTCACAGTGCAACATCCACCTGGCTTTTCTGCTTCAGTTGTTCTCCTCTGAACAAGAAATGCTGGTTACACATCACACAGCTGAATAACTTCAATCCAGCTGTGATTTGCTCCCAAGCCTCCCACAGTGATTAGTTGTAGCTATGTATTTTTAGCCTTTTTAACCAGAAGAGGAGTAAATTATTAACCATCCTTATTGAAATGCCCCTTTTATTATGTGCCTTGAGTACAGCAACAGTATACATCAGATAAGCTGCTTTATGGAGAACAGATTCAGCCCAAATGTTATTGTCCTGTGGGTGGACTTTGGTTCACAAACAATCTTTTCAATATAAGTACAAATAAAAAATACTTCATTAAAAAATAACATAATAAAAACAACTCATCTCATCAAATTCCAGATTAATTATATTTTGTCAAGACAATTAAAAAGCTGCAAAAAAGTGCAAATTACACAGTTGTAACATGGGGGGGGGGCTGCTTTTTTAATTTTGTTTGCTAATTAGAAAATGTAATTGGAGCTAAATTAAACCTGCTTCTTTTAAGCGTTAGTATATATCCCATTTCGCCAGCTTGCAAATCCCCGGCCAATCAAAGCAGTGACCGCCTGTGATCTTCTGGGGTTGCGTTCATATCATATGTTAAAACAGCAGGTCCTGGTCTGAGCACTGATGCATGTTAAGATCTATTTAAGTAGGCTCATGTGATTTTGCCAACTACCCATATTCCTTCAATGCTTTATTGCTGTTGTGATAAAATTATATTTCAAGTTATGTAAAGCATTACAATAGACATAATACTTGTGATAAGTTGCTTGACAAACTTCGACTGTGTAGGCCCAGCTGTTGGTGCTGGTCAACAGGGCACACATGACACCCAGGAAGTGGATTCACTGTGTGTGTCTGTGTGTGTGTGAGAGAGAGAGCTGGTTAAGAAAACAAGCGCACAAGAATGCATAAAAAAGAAATGATTCATACTTTGCAGAAGCAAACAAATGTAACACTTCATTATGAAAAATACAGTTGAACAAAGGGAAGATAAAAAGGAAACAGAGAGAAATAATAATTTTTCTGCCAGATCCTATTAAGGGTGGCATCTTAGTTTTGGCTCACTGATCCGTCTCGGATGATCCGTCTCTATAACATCTGTCTCCAATTACTCCTCTCTTCCACTATCACATCTCTCATCGGCTTAACGGGGTCTGAGCAAAGATTTGCATATAGCGTGGCAATAGGCGATTAATTATTTTTTTTTCTTCCTTCCTGAAGAAACAAAGAGGACTAATGACAGCTGAGGGTAATTAAACAACAGAGAAAACAAAGAGAGGAGAGGGAGTGAAGAAGTTGTCATATTGTGTCTCAGGGGACGGAGGCGACTGTTGCCACTAGAGCAAGCAGTCGGACAGAACGCCTCATGAGGAATTGATGCCACCTGCGTGCCACACTTTCATCATCTGAGATTTAGATGAGCCTCTTTGTGTTTTTTTGCTTCTTGGAAGTAGGAAATGATTGTTCATCGATCTAGATAGAGTGACAAGTAAAGTGATTTTGACTGTGGCGTGTCAGAAGATAGTACTGCACTTGTGTGCTATACTCCAACTGCAAAATTAAGTTGTTCTTTTAAGCTTCATTAAATAATGGTAGAATTCCACGTCGTTCTTTAACATTGTTAATAACAAAATGCAAATCTAAAGTGGTGACAAAGCAGCTGATTTATTGTATCATCACAATATAGCTAGATAATTACCTGTTACTCCCATACATTATGATTATAATAAAAAAAACAGTGTCACAGCACTCCTAATACACATTCTCTTCATATATTTCAAGAGAAACTGTCCTGAAACAACCTCCCACACCTACATTGATGCAGTGTGATGCGTGGAAGGGGAGGGACCGTCTCTCTCTTCTGTGCATTGATTGATTTGCTTGCACCTAATCTTATCTTTATTCAAATCTTCACATATCTGCAGGAAGTCAGCTAGCGCAGACTGGGGGGAATATTTGGCTGGAGAGCAGCCTCTCTCATGGTAATGCTCTCTGATTTGTCAAATGAGACCCAAACAAAGGCAGCATGTGGGATGCAAGTAAAAAAGACAGAGAGGGAACGAGTCAAGAGACGGAGCTAGGTGACTTAAGGATAGGCAAAATTATTAGTACGTCTGTGAGAGTGTGGTTTGAGTGTGTATTTATCTAGAGTCCAAAGAGGGAGTGAAACTGTGTAAATTGTGAGAAGCTCTAGTTATTTGGCGCTTGTGGCTTGAGATGTAAAGATATTAGAAGTAGATTTGAGTTTGTCTTTGGGCAGTGGGTTTTTTTTTTTTCTCTTTGTGTCTGTCTCACACCAACTTCTCTCTCATTTCTCAAAATCAAACATATCAAAGCCAAAGAAGAGTGATGCAAGACAACAAATGCAGACGTATGCAGTGAGTGTGGGCTGTGGGGAGACGGTTAAGAGCTGGTAGCAATTATGTGTGCATAGAGGCAGAGATGAGAGAGATCGGACAGTAAAAAAACGTAGGTTAATGATGCAATTCTTGAATTCAAACCGTCTTTTAGCTGCAGTAAAAATGCCACACTGGAGTCACAGCTTTAAGTCTCCATATGTAATTTAAATCCCTGCATTCATTTCTTTTGCATGAAATAAAGTTATGGTGAGGGGTGATTCAACAGGCAGACTGAGCTGCTGAGACTCTCCTCATCAGAAAAACTACACCATTGGTTGTTTGGTCAAATATGTAAACTTGATTAAACTTGTTTAGATTTTCCCGATAAACAACCTTATATGAATATGCTAATAACTGTCCCGTTACCAGAAAGTGACACAGCGAAACTGATCTGCACATCTTCACAAATTATTCGGTTCTGGAAGCTTGGTGATGTAGTGACTACTCGTTAGGGCTGGTTGGTAACTGCTGTAGCTGACAAGCTGACTGCTAACAGGCTTGCCAGCTGGGACATAGGCTAGTCAGTCAGTTGCAATAGCCCTCCAAACGTCTTTCTAATTTCTCTGTGTTGTGCTATTTAATCCCACCTGGTATTTTGTTCTCAGGATTAATTTCATTCAATTGAGTTTTTATTGAAGATGGAGAAAAAGCTCTCCAAGCGAATGAGCTAGCTAACTGCTAAGTCGTTATCACAGTCACTAGCATATCTACTAAACAACAATATTAGATATTAGAACAATACTAGTAATTATATTATTGATTACCATACTTATCTAAACATATATGTGCCCATAGACTGTAAAAAAAATATGGACGTAGTCACCATGATGTCACCCATTGGTTTGTGGACTGCTGTTTTGAAGTCTCGATTTGACCGTCAACATCTTGGATTTGACTGTCGCCATCTTTGATTTTTGGGGCCAGAAGTGACCATGTTTGGACGAGAGAGTGGAGCTGACCCTAGTGAGCGCAGGTTTAAGGCACTTCTGCATTGGCTTCACTTTTCAGACCCAGAGCTACCCGCTTGAGTGTGTCACACAACATACATGTTGAGTAAGGAAATGTTTCAAGCCTGGATTTTTAGTTACTTATGTACATTTTAAAAATGTAAATTGATTTTTAATGAGGTTTTCTTACTTCCAAAACAGAAACCAGAAGTTCCAGTTTCATATAGGCTCTCTATTGGTCAACAGCACAAAATTGCAGGTCAACATTCACCAAAGTTGAACTCGATTCCATTGGAGTTAAATGATTTTACCGCAAGGTCAGGGTGGATGGTTGGGTATAAAACGTCGTAGCAGTCAACATTGGTTTCTTTTAACCATGACCACAAACTTTTCCTATACTTAACCTAGTAGTTTTAGTTTATTACGTGATGTGAAGCCACTACTAATTCATGTGAATTTCAAGAACGAAATAATGCATGACTCAAAACTGGCAAAAATATCCTTCTTTATTATGGCAATAAATTTTCATCTTAAGTTTTTACTGTTTTGCAGCCTCTTCATCAGTGTATTCCCACTGGAAAGAACAAAGCACAGAACCTCCCATTTGTAAAATATTTCACATCCATTGCTTAAAGGCTAAATACTGAACATTTAAGAAACTGACTCCACACTAGGGGACGATTTGTTATGTGCCACTTTGAAAGTGTTTGTAATCTAAGTTGTAATTTATGGATGAGGAAAAAGACAGTTTTTGATATATTTGAGTTTAAACTTAGAGCGAGATGAAGAATCTACTATTCCTTTTGCATATCGGGTGCCCTTGAAGGGATCTTTCTAAGAGAGGGGAGGAGAGAGAAAAAGACAGAGTTAGAGAGACACTGGACCCTGGAGTAGTTTAGTCGTTTTGAAGTTTCAGCATGGTTGGACTCTGAAGCCAAACTGTTTGAACCACGGATAAACTAGAAGGACCTCTTGAAACCTGCCTAGACATTCATTGAGCCGGTTCTGTTGTATAATTTGAAAGTATCGCCCAGAAACAGTTTTATAAGTCAGAATGTGTATGAGCTCACGCCGAGGTGCACATGCCATGTGTAAGCAGTTTTCTTTTAGTTGAACTGTCCTCAAAGTTTCAACTTTCACCTTTTGTTTATTCACAGACTTTGCTTCATCTGGCTGATGAAGAAGAAGGTGGAATGACCTCATGATGGAAATGTTTTTCAGTTGGTAGATTCAGACTTAGTGAACAACCCTGTTGATCCAAACGTACTGCTGAACACTAGCCTACTGAATTTCTTTTTCTTTCTTTTTTTATTACTACCAGAGCTCTTCTTATCACTCTAGGTACGACTTTTTAATCTATAGCTAATGGATGAGGTCACATCACTTTTAGTCTTTGAAAGGATTAAAGATTTTCCTTTGAAAGCCCATCTTGTTCCAACCACTTCTGCTACAAATTAGGTTCATACAGTATACTATTAATTTATATTGGCTAATACGTATAATGTATGTGGAGGAAATGTCATTTTCATTTTTGCTAGTACTTGGTTCGGGGAAACCTTGAGGTCATGATAAGTAGAACATGGTTAAGGTTAGGCAACTAAGGGCCATTTCAAACCTAAAATTCTCTAGCCCGAATCAGTGGATGAGTTAGTAAACTTGTTGCATTTTGCCCTTTTCACGCAGAAAAAAATCAAACGAACCAAAATACATTACTAAAAAGCCACATGAGAACGTTCACTCTGCTCACTGGTTACTTGTGTCTGGGATGGGAGCAATAACATAAAGGTCTTGAGTCAGCATTCATTTGGTTTATGAGATAGAGTACAAACTCCATGTTGAAGTGATACACTTTTGACCCCAGCCTCCCACTTTTTGCCACAGTGATCATCTTGCATATTAACAAACAATTGCCAGTTAACTTTTACTCCCAGATGTATTAGCATTTACAAATCCCTTAATTACCATAATTGATAGGAGACAGGATTGATTGGTGTGGTCCTGATCTAATTGCTGAGCTCTGTCATAGCTTTTTACATTGGCTAAAATCCTTTAAGATATTCTAATGTTCAGACTGAAAACTGAAGGTTGCCAAACTTTCCTCTTCCACAGCTGTAAGATCATCAGCCACTGAACCCAGACTAATAAATCTGGCTGCGTTCACTTCATTATTTTAATAAATTTAATTATTTTATGTTTGGCTCATCCAACTCACCCTGGCCTATATTTCCTAATGTCAGAATTGGTCATGCATTTCAACACTGTTTGTTCTGTTCTTTTCTCTGCTGTATAATTGCAGTGGTACACTCATTTTCCAATTTTATCATTTATTTATTTTGGTCAGTAAATTACATTGTTTGTGTTACACTGCAGTTAGTTCAAATGATGTACCACCTGTTTGTTAATATTTTAGTCACAACTCAGTCAGTGTTCTAGTGGAATATTTAGGACTAGTAATGACAAATAATGGTGAAAGATTAGTTTTGATTTAACTACTCCATGTTTCCTGTTTTTTGTCCATGTGCCATCAAATACACAAATCACAGTTGCAGCAAAAATAGCTCAGGCTCATGGTTCAGTGTTGTTATGGCTTCATTAAATGACAAAAACCCTATAAAACTGATAAACAAGACACATAGAACATAAACAATGAAAGAGCAACAGAATTAGATTCATTTCCCCCCCCCTCTCCCTGGGAAGGAGGGATGGAAATTAAAAAGTGGCGTGAGTGATAGAAGAAAGAGGAAGGAGAGCGAAGAGAGACGCTGAGATGACTTTAATTTTGTGATTGTGGCTCTCACTGGGTTGTCCATGTTACATTCATTAGAGAGAAAAACAAGGTCCAATGCAATGATTAGGATTCACTGGTGGATGTTTGGTAGTGTGTGTGTGTGTGTGTGTGTGTGATTGTGATCTGTAAGGAAGCATGTTAATGTGCTTCAGTCTCTATTGTGAGTGTTTGTGTGTATCTGTGTGAGAGAGTGTGATAGTTGCCAAAGTGTGTGTCAGTGTTTCTGAGGAAAAGAGCTTCTGATAATTACCTTGGCACAACTAGAGTCACAACCCTGGACACGGAACAGAAGTAAAAGTGTGTGTGTGTGTACAGTGTGTGTGTGTGTGTGTGTGTATGGTATCCAAGGGAAATCTAGCAGTTAGTGTGAGTGAGCTGAATGTTTCCTCCATACATAATGTTGTGCATGATAACCTAATCTCACAGTACAGACATTTTCAAGCAAGTGAAGACCTCAGACTGAGCACATTTAATGAAGAGTTTATGTGAGAAAAGGTCTATAAATATAAATACAGATATTAGCATGTACAGGACTTGAAGATTGCAATGAAAAAGCAATGCTCAAACCCACCTGCAATTGCAAATGCTTTAAAAGTGTTTTAAAAGCTCTCCAGATGCTATCAAAGGCTAGTGAGTGAGTTCAATAACTTATCTCTTGGTCCCAATTTGTATGATTAAAAAGGGAGTTTTATAAAAAAAAGGTTATGCTTACCCTAAATACTTCACGAGCGTATCCCACTGGTACGCTACATTCATGTGGAGTCTTTTTGTATTTGTTGATTGAGGCTTTTATTTGGGGGTTAAGCGCAATGTTCCAGTGAGAGACAGGCTGTTCTTTTCTATTGTTAAACATCCTCTCCTCTAAGAAAGAGCTGCCATTTTTAGATTTGATCGAGGCTCTGCATGCAATAGCCAGCTATTGAGTATAAGGTCAGAACCATTAATAATAGTTTCTATTGCACAGAGAAGAACATTTTGTTATATAATATAGAAAAATGAGTGAAATGTATAAGCAGAGTGTAGGCAACAGCCTCGTGAGGAAATACAACTTATATATATTATACTTTAGAATAGAATATGTTAAAAGTTATACCCCCATAGGAAAAACTTGGATATGGTCATAAATAATACATTCTGAATAGGTGCAAAGATGTTGGTATTTACATAACACAAACAGTGCAAGCAAATGTTACATATTGTATTTAGATTAGACCAGTGTGTAATCCTCTGTGATGGTTTCATGCCAAAACTGTCAGCTTGTTCCCCTCCATTCAGTGGTCTTTCTTCAGCACAAACACAGTGAAAACTCTTTATGCAGGTAATATGGCCTTTAAGTCCAAAATCACTCGATCATTATCTGGGCAAACACCTTTGCTTATGTGTGATCTGGTGACGCCAATTAAAAAAATTACGAAAATATCACATCCTCCTCCTCTGCTCTTACAGCTGTGTTTACCTCTATGGATTCTGCACGAGCAGAAAACTCCCCGGAGTGATTACTGTGCCTGGTGGTTTCCCCTGTAGCCGAGTTTCTGTCACCATTTTAACGTGTTCAGAATATTCCATTCTTAACTCAAATAACCTGGTGTTGTGTTGACGTATATTGTAGCACGAATGTTTCAGCTCTCTTTAAATAACACATACAGTATTCAGGTCATACTGTACTCCAACATTAAAAATAGTTACTGTGACCTGTAAACATTCCTTTCACTCTCGGTTTTTACTGTGATCTGAAATCTAGTTTGAACTAATATAACTGATAAAAGTAATGTTAATTTTACTTCTTAATAATAGTGTATCGTATTAGCATATTTCCCAATAATTTATTTATCAATTTGTCTCTGTTTGTTTGTTACTCAGTGATGTTACTCAGCCGCTACGAAAATAAGGTCTTGCCTCCATAACTCCAATGTGAAACAAAGTAAAAATAAGCATTTCAGTGTCAACAAAAACATGCCAGCAAGCAGCATATATTATTGCTGTTGGGATCATGGATTCTTTCCACTGTATTTTAAGTAGCCTTAAGCAAAGAGGCATGAGGCAGCTGGTGGCAGCATCTTTTCATATTTGTTTTTCTTTTTTTTCTTTTTTTTTTACAGGCTCACTGTTTTATCTGTGTGCAGGACACCACAGGTGGACAGGAATATTCTTTTAAGTGCTTTATTTGTGGCATCATGGAGATTCAATCGCAGGGTATCAAAGGTGCATGTAAACAGTTTAACCTGAATAACACCTTAATTGGAGTATGGCCCATTGCCAGGTAACTCTGTGCATGCAAATGCAGCTTGTGAAGCATATACAGCTGCCTTGCATAGATAATCCCCCTGAGTCCTTACCAAAGTGGAGAGCTCATCCATCTTGTATGCCAGTGACCTTACATTTTGTGTAGGAAACAGATGGAAGGTAGATTTGGAGTCTCTTCTTTCTTCAACACTGTTGTCTTCCCTTTACATCATTCAGACCTAGGCACACTTCAGGGAGATCAGCTACTTCCAAGTGCCAGACACTGTAAGTCAGTAGTAGCTGTTGTTGTTGTTGATCAGTCGGAAAAGAAGCATCAGTACCAAAAGAGAAAGGAAAAACAAGTCACTGGTACATATAACATGTTCTGAGTTTAGGGAAGGTAAAAAGAATAGTCCAGGCTTTCTCAGCTTTCTCTGGCTCCTAAGTGTTTTTAAGATCCAAAGTTCATAGCAGTTAAAAAGTTGCGAAAGTTTTCATGTGAGCTGTTTAATTAATCACGCAGTAATAATTATAATCAAAGGTAGTGCAGCAACAGGGGAAAGCTGGCCTGCTACTCACCACTTCTGTAGGTATGGTGCCCCACTGTTTACAGCTATTCACACATTATTGTCTCAGTTTAACAAACACAGCTGCAGCTGCTTCAAGAGCATTCACAGGTGCCAGCATCACTTTCAATGTATGGATAATTCCTTTTTATGTGGCTGCATGTTATGTTAGAATTGCTGTAATAATTATTTTATTGAGTTGAGTTTAATTGATTTTAGCTGCACTTGAAGACGTCTTGTGGTGATTTTAAAGACGGGTACATTTGACCCAGTCTTCACTGGTCTGAAACCCACGGCTGAAAAGATGAATTGAACAAAATGAAGACTTTATCATCCAAATAACATCAACCTTCTCTCCTCCATATTCTCTTTTACCCTTTTAGGTCAGTTCTGTTCATTATATTGTGCAGAACTCTCCTCATCGTCTCTCATTCTCTCCATCACATGTTCACTTAATATTGACTATCCATTTTATAGTCTTTTTGTGGTTAGTGGTTTTTCACATTGTTCAATGCAAAGTATACTATATCTAAGTAGTTCCCGCTCTTTCCGTTCTAATAATAATAAATTGGCTTAAACTTGGCACTCTGTCCTTTCTTCTAAGTCATCATCATCAGCTTTTAAAGCCCTACAAAAACTCTTAAACATTTTTTTTGGGCTTGCTTTTCAACTCTTTCCGTTAAATGCATGCCAAGACTAAAATGTTCCCACCAAAACAAGCACAGCACTGGAGCTATAGTGGTTATCAAAATGATTGACAGGTCTTTTATAATGCACAGACATTTAAACAACTACATTTAAGTTACTGATGTTTTTCGATGCTGTTAACAGGTTTGTTGACATCAGTTGTGTTTGTGTACGTCTACATTTATGATCTGTTTACCAAAATGCAGATTCATTTTTTCGTATCAATCAAACTCAATTAGGTATGTGAAAGGAAGTTACTCTACTTTGAGTAGTAAACTGAGATTTCTGACATCCATTGACGATCATTTGTGTCACCATGGATAGATGTAGCGTGATATGAAAGTAATTTTCACCTCAGGAGTCACAACAAGCATTGCAAAGTAAAATTTACAGTTGTTACAGTAGCGTACATGGTATGGTGACTTTTTGTTCCATTGTGGGAATTTTCACACTTACAATTCAAACACTTCACATGCTAAAGGATTAGGATTGTGTTCGTGAGATTAGCACATCTTTAGTTGTGCTTCCAGTGTGGCTGACATCAGAGGTCACTGCATACATACTGTGTACAATAATTCTTTTCAGCCCTTTTTATTCAAATTTAGCAAGAAAAATGTGTTTCTAATGTTCAATTCTAAGCTGTTGAAACTGATTTTTTACTAATTTCCTTAGTACAAAGCCTATAATCTTTCCAATTCAAAAGCAATAATGAAAAGCCATAAAATTATTCTTCAAAGTAATAAAGTGCTCTTTCCACTCTTTTTAAGGTTGTAAAGAGTAGAATGAACCATTCTAATGCCCTGCAGTGAATTATTGCGCACACACACACATGCACACACATGAACACACACACACACACACACACTTTAGAGGACTACAGACTGTGAAATTACCCAATCAGAGGGTCTTGTCGGTTTTCAGACATTAGTCATCATACCTAGGCCAACTGAGGTGATACGCACACAGCGAAGACACAGGGGTTTGAAAATTTCATAAAGCTCCATTAAAGTTAATGACACACCAAATCCAAAATAATGTGTTAGCAGAAAAGAGTGCATGCTTGCGTGTGTGTATCCTTTTCACACTAGGCTATTTGAGTGAATTGTCAGAAGTGGTGTCAGGATGTGAATGTCACAGGCAGGTTGTTTACTCTCCACTTTTCATTTTCCTGTGAAAATATAGATTTATTGCATGTTAACGAGAAGCGATGTTACAGGGCACCGTAATTCGACTATGAAACAGGCTGTGATTCTCACCTTCAGTTGCTGAGACCTACTGGTTCTTCTCAAGCACGAGCTGCAAGTACACACTGTCCGCACATCTCTGCTTTGCTCACACATAACAACATGCACACAAACATATAAAACATATCCCAACATATATCCTCTCACTGGGTGCAATAAAAATGAGCCAACAAGCCATTAACACTTGTGCATCTTCAGTCAAGAGGGACTGATGAATAGTGAAGTTTCTGTGCCAATAAAGATTTCTGTCTTAGAAGAAGAGAATAATCTTGCTGCAGTGCTAGACCATGTTTATAAAATCTTGGCATGCTGAAGCGAATTAGTCCTTGAAGACCACTTTTATAGCAGAGTACTTGTGCTGAAATCATTCTGCCATGATTCAGCTGATCCACAAAGTGCCATGATTCAGCTGATCCATAAAGACATGAAGAGATAGAACATGTAGTCACTACCTGACCAAGGATAATACCAACTCCTAATACAAAGTGATTGTAAAATATACCTGTCATTCACTTTTCTCTCAGAAAAGGGTGATGAAGATACAATATCCTGTCATTTTGTGTTATTTGCTGCAGTCAGTCTAATAAAACAAAGGGGATAAGGTACAGAACTGTACTGTAAAGATCTGCGCTGTTTAAACAAAATGTGGGTCTTCGTCAGACAGTGATGTATATTGCTCACACAAATATGGGTTAATATTTGGTTAAGTTTGTTTGTGGAATCTTCAAAAACAGTATTTTGTGCCAAACTACATGTTGAAATTTTCGAATAGGTCAATTTTCTGTTGGCCAACACAGCAGATAGCAAGCAAAGCTAATTTTTTGCACATATTTCACAGCTGAACTGTTTGTTGTTATTCACCCCAAACAGCCAGTGTACCAATTGTACAGACTTTAGCTGAAAGCAATCAATGCACTGACTGTGTGTGTGTGGGAGTGTGCCTGTGTGCTCAGCCTCTGACTGATCTCAGAACTCACCAGAAACTTGATTTTTTTTCCTGTTATATTCCTCAAGTCTCTCCTTTCCAGTCATCTCTATGTTTATGTATTACAGAAGGTTCATAAAGCCAAAGGTTACACGCAATTTTTTCTATTCAAGTTGAATAATTTTCAATCGGCCAATCGTGTCAATTCGCACAACCCTGGGCAAATTTGCTTCTAATCGTGTCTTTTCATTGACTTCGTATCCTATCATGCCGACCCTATAATTCATTTTGTGTTCTGTCTGAACACAGTTAATCTCAATAACTCTGAATGTCACCTGTACAGCCTGAGGTAAAGATGCACCTTTATGAACATTATTAACTGTGTGTAAATGTCTTGTTTTATTTCAGGTGAAGTACGGTCGGTTTGGCTTTGTGTGGGATGCAGCGGTCCTGGAGTATGTTGCTAATAATGATGAGGATTGTTCCTTCTACACTGTCAGCAACAACGCACCAGACCGTGGATATGGTATCGCCATGCAGCACGGCAGCCCCTACAGGGACATTTTCTCCCAGAGGTAGGAGCCATAACAGTAAACAACAGTCAGTAGCATCCTGGACTGCATTTTATTTGTTATTTAGAGCACAGGCTTCACATGCACATTGGTGGACCAATCATTTTGGTTCTGTGCTGTTCATCTCAATCATAGTGTCATCAGTTTTAGGTTGAAAAAAAATCCCATGCTTTTGAGAGGAGCTATGAGAAAAATGCATACATATACTCTCCACTCCTGGAGAGGTCATGTAAGATTTTATGACTGGCATTATTTCAGCAAAATAAAAAATTCCACAATGCCACACTCATAAAGTTTGCCCCTCTGCAGTGCTTGAAAATCTGCTTTGTAGGTCAGACACCGAGTAAATAGCAGACTAAATTGTACATCCATCTTCCAGAGAAGAAGAGGCGAATGGCACTTTCACAACTTGTGTGCAGCCAGGTTGTTTAACCTTTGCATGAACCATCGGTTCATGCTGAGGTTAAGCCAATAGCTACCTAGCTATCTGGAGTGGTTAACCTCAGTCTGACAGAAGTCCAACAACGCGACCTCACAAATAATTCAACAGTAGACAGTGTGATCCCAGCAGTTCATCTTTTTTATGTTTATCATGGAGCACACTGTAGGGGTTTTGTTGTTCAAAGTATCTCATGGATAAAGAAAGTAACTTATTCTTATTCATTAATTCACTCATACATTCACTATATACTGTATCTAGTCTGTTGTGGCCACTAGAAAGCGTGTCGATGTCTGCAGACGCTATTAAAGGTCACAGACTCCTCTCCTCTCAGCTGCAGATCTGTCGTCTGTGCCGTGCATCTATGCAGAGTGTTTGTTTACATGAATTTTTAATGCCATGCTGCAATGTAAACCACATCACCAGACTGCAGGTTAGGTCGTATAAGGTGAAGTGTTACTGTGAGAGCCGCAACCCAATAGAGAAACATGGTGGCTTAATTCGTGATTGAGCATGGGATCATTTCAAGAGGAGGGAAAATTATAAATGTCTAACGCCTTCACTAAGCTGTCACAATATATCATTTGTAAAATAGTCTGTCAGTGTTGTTTTATGTGCGGGTGTGTGTGTAAGACATTGTATGTGCATGGGCCAAAATGTGTGAGCTTTTCAGAGTGTGAGTGACTAGGCCTGTCTGTTTATAGCCCCATATCCGGTGAAGCGTTGCGCTTCTGAATATTGCCTATCATGGCTGTTATTAAAATAAACAAGCAATTAATTGACAGGCCATGTTTCCAATTCCCTTCTATTATTTCAGGGGCAATGTCACACTCTTGGGAAGACAGTTACAAACAGTTTGCTCACACTGGTCCCCATGGTTCATACAAAAACAGACAGAGAAATTATCAGGAGAAAAAGTTTTGTTTTTCTTTGCTGTGATTTCTTAGATTTCTCACCCAGACGTTCTGTATTATACAAATGAATGAAGCAGAAAGAGGATGTTTAACAGGAATTAAATTAGCAGTGGCCTGACATCATGGAGGTCTGATTATCGTTGGTGGCCTGGTCATAACAAGTCTGGATACTTGATGCATCCTTCAATTGGATTTGTGTTGACTGGTGGATCTCCCTTTGTTCAAATTAAAACAGCTGTTTACTGGGTTAGATGCAATTTTATCCTTAAAGTAATAATAATAAACTTTACTTCTATAGTGTCTTTCAAAACCAGAGTTACAAGGTGCTCCACAAAATACAATACCATAAAGTATAAGAAAACAGAGAAATAAAACTTTTTTTTTAAAAAAAAGAACATCATACACAGAAAATGCAATAAAAACAGTGGTCAAACAGATAAAACAAAATATAAAAAGAAACAACATCAAAACATTTTAAAAGACATTTTAAAAATATTATATAAATGCCAGTCTGTACAGGTGGGTTTAAAAAGGCTTTTTAAACTGAGGCACTGACTCAGCTGATCTGATACTGAGGGGGAGTTTGTTCCACAGCATTGGAGCTAAAACAGTAAAAAGCATGATCCCCTTTTGTTTTAAGCCTGGATCATGGGACTTTTAACAACATTTGATTCTCTGAGGGGTCTTGGTGCAGAATAAGGGGTTAAGAGTTCTGAAATGTAAAGTGGAGCCAGACCATGTAGGGATTTAAATGTAATCAATAGAATCTCAAATTGAATTCTGTAACGGATGGGCAGCCAGTGTAATTTGGCCAGAAGTGATGTGTTCCCTACGTCAAGTGTTTGTGAGAAGCCTTGCTGCTGCATTCTGCACCAACTGTAGACTGGCAACTGATGCATCATTTAGGCAAGTATATAATGAATTGCAGTAGTCTGGGTGGGAGGAAATGAGGGTGTGGATAAGTTATTCAACTGTTTTGGGGGAGCATTGGTTTGACTTTGGCAATATTTCTGATTTGTAGATAGCAGGATTGAACAAGACTCTTAATGTGCTGATTGAAACTGAGGTACTCATCAAAAACAACCTCCCAAGTTTCTAGCTGAGTGTGTCGTGTTAGTTGTTAGGTGGGGGCCGACACTGTTAGAAATATGATCAGGACCAATAACCAGGACTTCAGTCTTATCTGTGTTCTGTTGCAGGAAGTTAGAAGCCAGCCAGTCATTCATGACAGCAAGGCAGAGAATCCAGATTGTTACAATGTTTGTGTTGTTACGACATATAACTGGGAGTCATCGGCGTAACAATGGTAGGACACAGGGGTGAAATGGCGAATAAATGGCCAAGGGGCAACAGATAAAAACTGAACAATATAGGGCCAAGGACTGAGCCCTGTGGGACTCTTACTCTTAAAATACTTTAGGAACTTCTCACAGTCCTCTGCAGAGGTGACACAAACAGTAGCTGGGGCAGGGGTTACTATAATGTTGATGGTATTGAAGAGAAATCTTGAGTTATGCTTTTTAGAGGCAACTAGTAGTAAAGTAACTACACCAACCACTTCTGCGTTTGAGCAGAACATAAATTGCAACTTGCTGTAATTGTAGGTCAGATCTATAGTCATGCTGTGTCCTGTTAAGGTTTGCATGGCTGCCACAGTTACAACACTCCACTTGTCTTGCTTATACAGACCTGTAGCAGAGAGGAATTTCATTTTGAACCCTGTTTTTTACTTTGATAGTAGCAAAAAAATTGGAGTTGTTAAATTAACAAGCCATCAATCGCAATCTCAGTCAGCAGTAACAAGCCCAGCATGCTGTGACGGCACCTTTCCAAAATACTGAGAGGAAATGTTGTGGAACTAGTATGCATGTCTCTGTGTTATTAAGTCTACCCAATGACTGTAGTATCTACAGAAATGAGATTGCTGACAGTAGATTGCTGTATGAATCTCATCCTCTAAAAGGGAATTTTTGAAGGAGTAACACACAGTGTAGGGTGGACGGGGCAAAAGCCAGCCAAAAACCCTAGTACCAATGGGAGGATTTATATAAGACAACAACTGCCAAGCCTGCCTAACCCTTCTCAGATGCCAGTACAGGCACACGTGTCTTTTCTCAGTGTAAAGATAGTGTAGCTCTTGTATCAGTATATTTTGTCAGACATTTCTGTTTTCTTGCAATTTATATTTCATACCTAGACATGACATGACAACAGAAAATAATGACTGCAGACAGCTTCAGGCTTTTCTGTCTTTTTTTTAGAACACATTCTATGTCAATATCTGTCTGAGGCTTTTAATTCTGTCGATCTCAACATTCTGTCAGATAAGTTGCTTTCCATTGGTTTGGATGATTCTGCTTATAGCTGGTTTTCGTATATTTCTGGTAGGTTTCATTCTGTCAATGATCAGTCCCAGTGAAATGTGTAGAAAGCTGTCCCACATGTCGGGTCCATTTCTGCTTTTTTTTTTTTGCCAACTCACACTCGCAAAACATACACATTTCATAAGAGCTCAAACTGTTGATCCTTCCACTCCTATTCATGCCTGCAGTCGTGATCTAGTTGATATAGTACAGTGCTGTAAATACATAGAAATTTGGGTGGCTATTAGATTGTGCCAAAATAGTCATAGAAGTCAATAAAACTTATTGCTCATAAACAAAAAAAAAACAAATTACACTCTTTACTGGAATAGAGCTCTCTGTCTTGTATACTATCTGTTATATTATTCATGCTGTGTTATGGATACTGTGCACTGCCGATGTGACTTAAAGTTAGAGACACTCATTCCTCTCAGGGGCTTGAAGATTTTATTGCATATATTTTTAAGAAATTGTGACTTTCTTAATCAATATGTCTTTTGCAAAAGAGATCTTGATCTCAATGAAGTGTCCTCAATTAATCAATCTCAGTAACGAGAAAAGAAATAAAAGAGAAAATAAGATACTATAAAGACAACACAGAGATGGAAGATGATACACAATATACCAGCAATCGATAGAGATCCAAATCGCCAGTGATTGTGTGGTGTAATTGGAGAGGGAATCTGCAGTTTCTGAGGAATATATATTTTATGTTTGTGTGTCAGTGAGTGTGTGTGCATACTGCATACTTGAGGAGTGTTTACTATCTGCAGGTCCCTCGAGGTAATATGAGAGATGAAAAAGAATTTATTTGCTTTGACACTTTGGAGAGAAAGAGGGAAGGGCAGTGTCTGTAGAAATAGATAGACTGCTACAACTTCATCGTTTTCAACCACTTTGTTATGAAGAAGCCATTGCCAGTGTTCAAGTGAAGCACCACTTCATGCCTGTGTTTCTGTTTGTGTGTGCGGACCTGGGTGTATTTGGTGGCACTATAGAACAAATAATGTGCGACTGTGTACGTGCTTGTGTGTGTGTGTGTGTGTGTGCGCAGTGGTGCTGCTGTTCTGTGATTGATGGAGACAGCCTGCAGATTTACCAGAGTCAGAAAAAAGTAGTGTTAAGGGCTAGTCCGCTAATTTAAAATGACAGCTACTGACAAGTTGTTTTGAAGTGCTGAAGGGGAACAGTTGTGAAAAAAATAAACCCTCTCTCACAGGCATATATTGTGTGTATGTGTGTGTCTCTGGGCATTAATATGAAAATTTAAAATAGAAGATTTAATCCATGGCAGATGGACATCTTGAGGGTGCTGCAGTCTAAGAAGATAAGCTGCAGGCCAGACATTTTATTGTGCATATTGAACATGGTTACATTTCGATTGCAAGCTAGATGAGGTGCCTTTGTGTGTGATTATGGTTAGGACTGCACAATTTAAATCATCTTCATCTTGAATGTAGTGACTACAGCAAAATTAATGAAAGTGGATGATAAATGTCAGTGGGAATATAAAGAAAAATAATGACATGCAAATGTCAGTGGGAATATAAAGAAAGATAATGATATGCTCATTAGTATGATGTCAGGGTCATGCTATAAAAAAAGAGTTGTTTTCATAGAAATACTGTTTTTCTATTTAGGCACACATGGGGTGAGCAAAGAGAGCCCATATCTACCGTATGGATTTGATTATAGTTGAATTTGAGAACAAAGATACATTTATATTGTTATATTACCTGGCTGCAGGCAAGTGTTCATCAATGGCCTAAGGGCTGATAGTCTATAACAGAGCCATGGCGTGTATTTCTGTGGGGACTATGGCATTGCATGCTGTACAGTACGCTTAAGGGGCCAAATGGCATAACAGTGACAAATCGCTGCAGCAATCACAGATATAGCACACCTCGCCGAGCATGGGTTAGATTGCTGTGGTGAGCGTGTACCAGAGGCTGGCTTCATTCTGTAGAAATGACATTACCCTGTTAGTGTGTGGCTTGTAATTTCCTGACCTGGTGTGTATGAAAGTAACCACATTAAAAAATATCACCCATCAGCTCTGATTTACTTTACAAATGGGTTCGGCTTTTGGACAATAGTGAGGGGATTCAAACTTTTTGAGGGCTCAAGTGGTTTGTTCGAATGTCTTATCTTGTAAGAAACCATGTTCTCCTACATTGAAAGTATGGTGTTTTGACAAATATAGAAGCCTTCCAAGAAACTGAATCATGGAGGGTTTAAAGTTCAATATTGCTTTGTTGAGTTTGAGTTTCATGTAAGTAATGTGACCATGTAAGAGTCCTTTGCTCCTGAATCCAGCTGTGTTTCCCAGAGTCTTAGTTTTCTCATTGTCATATGTGCAAAAACAAACTGGATTTATCTTTTTTTTCTCTCTCCGCCTCCCTTAATATCTCTGCTGCATACTTGCCTTTTTTCAGTCTTAAATCTGGCAATCCATGCATGTTTTCTTCATTGTTCCCTCTACAGCCTCTGCTCTATCATGCATTTATTTCATAACCTATCCAGACAATAAATTGAAGTCCAAACACAGTAAGTGTTGTGTCACTAATATGGAGGTATGTCTTTGGCTAAAAGTTGTTTTAAAACAATATTAAGGTGCTGTGGGTCCCAGTGAATACAAAGTCAACTGTATACTGCTCATAAAAACTGTTTGTTTGTGATGCTTTCAGTATTCTGGCAAACTTTTATATCGGCAGCACTCGTGACAATAAAATTGTCAGCAATACTTAAAAAACTGTTGAACTGAACTGACTTGCGAAAGCTTGGTTATTGCAAACCTTGAAGCGAAATTTAATGAATTGTGTAGCAGAGTTTTTCTTCGGAAGTGTATATGACAGAGGTAAACTAAATTGCATCATTGAAGTACACATATAAATGGCTTTTAAAACTGCCTTTGCCGATGTAAATGTTACACTTTAGTCCCAGCAGAGGGGTTGTAAACAGACTCTGCAGAGAGGGCACAGTGTATAATTCCCGGTCCTCAGATCAGTCAAGTCACTGCCCAGGACAGGGTGAAGCTTAAAGGTAGAGTCAGTCATTCTGGAGAAAGATTGTTGATATTTGAACTAAACACCCAAACAAATACATCCCTCCCTCCCTTCATGCTTCTTCAGAAGCTCCGCCTCCCAAATTCATGGACGCACATTGCCAAGGCAACGACCAACAGAGAAAAATGGCGGAATCCAGAGCGATGCATCAGCTGCAGTGACACTTCCGTTCCTCTCACACTTTATCACCAGCCCTCCCCCACCATTCAACGGGTGCTGGAGACGGGAGACTGTCATGTCCTCGCACAGACAGCTGCTCTGATGACTTCCCCCTGTCGTGTGCACAAGCACGAACGCCCCCTGCTGATTAGCTGGAATAGTGTTGTGTGGCTTAGTCCGAGCCACTTTGTTTGTTTCTCATTTACAGAGCCAGGGCTGTGTATGAACACCGGATTTTGTTTTCAGCGCACACACAGGACGGACAGCGGACCTTTCTCCAGAATCACTGACTCTACCTTTAATAGCCAGAAATTTGTATAACAGACTTCTGAATGTTACTGTGACAATGCCAGCTTGTGTGCGTGTTAGTTTATTATACTGTAACTACAGTATACTATAGGATAACTTAAGACTTGGAGCTACAGTACAAAAAACAAGTTTACTGAAAAAAAGTTTAACTTGGTACAAAATCCTCAGGGAGAAAACTGACTTTTAGCTCAACTTTGGCTGTCCTGCTTTCCCCGTGGAGCGCAGGACAGACTTATTGATTGGTGTATCGTCAGGGATTTTTTTTTTTCTTTGTCTCTCTTTCTTTCTCTCTCTGGCACTCTCTTTCTGACTGATTAATGTTTGGTATTTACCATTTCTGTTTAGTATTATTAACTCTGCAGTGAAAGTTAAATGTTTTAAAAGATCAAAATTTCCATGTTTGTCCCATGGGAACAGAAAAAAAAGGCCACATTAACAGCAAAGTTAAAAACAAATGCAACAAAAAGATCAAAATCAGTTCATAGATTTCAGATTCAAAACAACTCAGATTAATTTACTTTGAAAGTCTGCATCCATTTTTAAAGGTCTTTTTAGTACCATAATACCATGAGCTACATTGAAATAAGGCTTGATCAAAGCACTTGCTAAAGTAGCCAAAAGCTAAACAGCAAGTTATTTGATTCACTGTCTCTCTCTGTCTGTCATACACGCACATACATTCACATGGTGAGCTCAAGTTAGCCGCAGGCTCTGAAGCCCTCAGTTTCCAATCCATGGAAATCACTATCCATGTGGGGAAAATAATGCATTTTTTCAAAGGGTAGCGAGCAAAGAAATAGAGTGAGATTGCGTGTGTGAGTATGTGTGTGCATTTGTGTATGTATGAGTGTTTTTACAACAATGACATTGTTCCAGATGACAAAAAATTGATTTAATGTCGATTGTCAATCTAATCTCCCTCGCTCTCTTTCTGTCTTTGTCTAAACTCTCTCTCTCTAAAGCTGTCACTCGTCTACCAATCTATCTCAGTCAAACTCAGCCCACACACTTAGTACATTCATTAAATCTTTATTAATCACAATTAATGATGGGGAGGTGGCTCTCTCTGTCATTCCCTCACTCTCGTGATGTGTTAATGATGGTTAATGACCGTTTGACTTCTGTGTGTTGTTTATCCTAGTTCAGCTTGATAATCTGTTCCAGTTCACCCACACACTGTGGCTTAATGATGCTTAATTGAAAACTTTGTTGACAAAGTGTATGACATTGAACCTTTAGAATGCTAATTGAAATAATTAAGCTTGGCAAAGTTTACTTGAGGGACCAAAGACTCTGGGGTAAATAACCTCTCTTACCCCATTCCTTGGGCTCCAATAGTGACACAGTGTTAATTGAAAGTGCGACCTGGTGGCTCCATGATTAGCACTATTGCCTCACAGTAGGACAGTCTTGTGTGAGAACCCTGGCCCTGCTTGTGGATTCCTTTGTTCCTGCTGGGTTTCTTTGCTGTGGTCAGGGCTGGCCCTGAATAGATAAATAAATGAATACATGTGCAGCGATGGTTCTAAAGACACAAACATGCCTTCATTTAAATAATATTTACTAAAACAAATCTAATTACAATATATGATCCCATATACAGTTTGGTGACAAATTAAAGGAAAAACCAAATGTGTTAGTACAATAAGGTGTTTTTCCACCACGAACTGCCAGAACAGCTTCAATTCTTCTAGTCATATTCTGCAATCTCTGAACTCCACAGGATGGATGAACACTATTCTTCCAAAACATATTCCCTTACTGGGTTGTTTTGATGATGGTGGTAGAGAGTGCTGTCTAACACACTGCTAAAATATCCACTGGGTGTTCAGTCGCATTGAGATGTGGAGGCCATAGCACATGACTCACATCTTTTTCATACGCATCAAAACTTTCAGAGCCCTCTTGTCCTATATGGAAGCATCTGCATGGTTTTTCCTTTAATTAGTCACCTAGCTGTATATAAATGTCTGTCAGATGTGAAGGCCAGTCAGCAGGATAAACTGAAAGTGACTCAGCGGCAGCAGGTGTGTGCAGCTCCAAAGGCTGAGCAGAGGAGGCTGTATCTGGTGCTTCTACAGGGCAGATAATACACGTATTGCACTTATTCTCACCTTATGTCCACACAAGCTTCACACATGAACACAGGTCATAATATAATAGATATTTTAAAAGTGCATCTGAAATAATATAAAAGATAATGTGGTTAGCTAACGTAGCTAGCTAACTTAGCTTACATCAACATTATATGCTGAGCTCATGCTAGCTAGCTAACTTTAGCTAGCGCTTGCCAATGTAGTTTAGCTAGCGACAGCAGCTAACGTTAGCTAGCCAGCTAACTACATTAGGAGCCAGCAAGCTACATAACAAAACTTCAGAAAATACATACCTTTATGTTTGACACGCTTCTCTTCTTCTTTTTTTTCCTCTGATGTCATTTTTCTTTTCATCTTGAAATGGCTCTGGCTCTTCCAGTCTCCACCAAGCCCCCAGGAACAGCGCCGGACTGTGAAGCCAATTTGACTTAGCGGCCAAACCATGTACTTACAATGTCACATGATGCTATTGGGCCCAAACAGACATTTTCCCATAGACTTAAATTGTGAAAGAGATGTCTGTAAATCAGTGGATACAATTTTTTGAGCTTTACAACCCCCATGAAATGACCTAGGCAGTTGCCTAGGTCACCTATAACTAGGACCAGGCCTGCTGTTACCAATTATTTTAACCATTAGCATTTACATAGAACCTTCACTATGGCTTTGAAAGCTTTGAGAGGTTCTGTGACAAGTCCAGGGAGTATCAACAGTACTATCATGCCTGTTTCTGTGTAACTAGGACCAGGGCTGCCTGTGGTAAACTGTGCTTAGTGGATTTTGATGCCTTTCAAGGAGAGCATGTTGGGATAACTCTCTAGCTGCTCCACATATGTGGATCTGTGGAAATGGGCCATACCTCCCAGTAAGCTTTCACTGAATGATATTTTTGCATTTACCTTCAGTCATACATCTTATGTTACAAGAGTGTTGCTGAGAAAATCAACATTTTTGATTATCGGGAAGTCTGAGACAATTCAACAGTTTTCTGATCTTTCAAATGTGTCTAGGGCAGCTAAAATCCCGGCTACTCTCCTTTAATGTTCTGTCAGCTTTAGAAATTCAGCAAATTTCCTTAATATCCGACTAGGCTGTATGCAGTGTAACTGTGAGATAGAGGCCAGCACGAAAATGCTCAGTCTACAACTAGGAAGGTCACCGGAGAGACTTCTGTGGTTCACTCTTTTTATATTTGCCACCAAAATAAACCCTACTCAAAAGCAAACTCAAATATGCACCACCAGTGCTGCAATAATATATAATATGGAATAATATTTCTTGTCTGAGAAGACTCCAGCAGTCTGTGGTTAAATAAACAGCCTTTCCAGACGTCAGGGTATTGATGTATAGCTGTGGGTCAGTGTGCTTCAGTCTCAGCTTCTCTCAACTTTTTTTTAAATAAACACAGGGAGAGAATAATCAGGTGCAGGTGCACTTCACTAACTGGGTCGATGCTGTTGAGTCCCCCTGCTCCTGATCAATACTTAGTCACTGCCCTGCTAGCCCTAGTGGTGAACTAATTCAGACAAATACACAAAGTGACTGCAGCAGGCCAGTATAAGAACAGTTCTTGTGCCTCTTTATTTTGTGACAGGTTGGTCTTGTTCTTTGAGGCAGGTCACATAGCAAAATGGAACATCATGTGATAATAATTTGATGCTTTATTGATTCCCCCAAAGAAATTTCTCTTTTTAACTTCTCATCTCCACAGGCAGGTCAAAAATTAGGTTCAATGGGCCTGGACCTTGTGGTGATTCAGCATTTAAGGATACTTCAGGGGGTTGTTTGCTGACATGGCTGCTTGAGCTCAGCTTTCTAGTTGAAGGCTGGCTTCCCTAATCACTGTGTCACTCTCACCTACCCAGAGTAATTGAAATACCGGCAGCCACCTTGAGAGGCCTGCTATATGACTGTTTCACTCACAACTTTTTTTAGTGCACTTCCTACATATTTTCATGAACAAATCTCATATTTTTCTCCACGACATGACTGCAAAATCTATTCTGACTCTGCAGTCATCAGAAACTACTTTTGGATACTTTTTTGACTTTATTATACAAACATTATTCTCCATCCTGTTTTCCACTGAGTCTAACATCAGTGAGGCAGCCAGAATCTGCTGATGTTGCCAGTTTTGTGTTAAACTAGTAACTGAGCTGTCAAACCAGTGTTGTTCTCATTTAAGGAGCTGACAGCCAACGGTCGTCTCAGAGCAACAAACTCATTTTAGCATAACACCTCTGTCTCCCATCCCCCACCCCCTCCCACTACCACCTATCTGCTCATTTTATTTGACATTCTTCTCCTGTTCACTCATCTCATCCATTGTCTTTTCTCATCTCGTTACTCCTCCCCAGCTCTCTTCTCCTACCCCCCCCCCCTTCTCACCTGCACTCTCCTTCCATTCATTGTATGATTTTCTTTGTCAGCCATCCATCCAGACTGAACACACTGCCAGATTTTTTTTTTTTTTTTTTGCTCGCCTCTCATTTTCTCCCTCAGTTCTCCATCTTACCTTATTCTCTGACTCACTCACATTTCACCTCCCTTTGCCTTCATGTTCCCTCTCCACCTCTCACTTCACAGCAACTTCTACTTTTCACTGTTTCCAACTTAAAATTGTGTTTGCTACGGAGGTGACAGGAGAAGAAAATCTGTATAAAAGAGCAAGGCTGTTGTGGTTGCCGCAGACATATCTCGCTGTTCCTCAGACAGTAGTAGGCTCCACAAATGACGCACTATGACTCGACACCTCTCACAGAAACAGTTAAAAGCTCTATCTAGCCAGTTCTGAAAATCACTGAACTGTGTCACATTATGCTTGATCATCTAACCCACACTGCTCTGCATTTTAACTGGCTTCAGCTGCAATAAAACCTGGTACTGGGGAAGGGGCAGCATGGGACATAACCTGCATTTATAGGGTCCTTATGAATGGGCCTGGGAAAGACTGCAGAATCAACACAATATATGGAGTTACAGTGCATTTAAAGGGGCAATAAGTGAGATTTTATTGTCCCATAGCAGAAATTGGACATAATATATCTAGAGGGGGGTTGATAGCCGAGTTGATCAATACTGATGACTCAACGATCAGTTTGCCAGGTGCTGAGATAACAGGCTTTTTAAAAACTCACTTTGTAGCCTGCAGTCTCAGTTTGGAACAGCCCCACCATCCATTTGAGTTAGACACTCCCCATACCCAGCAGTGGTGCCACAACACACTGTGAAATCTCTTAACAGTCCATTTCACTCCAGTAGGGATATCACTCATAACATTAGGGGCAGCTCATTAAAATTGTTACAAATACATGTTGCTGTGAAATATAGTCCACAGTTTAGGTTATACAAAGAACATATGCTCACTTTTAACATATTTAAATATTAAACATTTTAGTTTGGCGATGCAGAGTCGTAAAAACCATATAAAACTTTGATTTAACCAAACAAAATAACTTTTTACGACCATAAAAGAATGCATCTGGTTTTAAACATTATCCTCGTTTAACTTTGATGGCAGTAATCTACTGTAAATTTAAGAAGTGCGAGTGTGTCTGAATGTGTGTGTGACTGTGCCGAACCCCAACCATTACCCTAACATAAACCTGATTATATTCTTTACTCAAAAAACAACCTCAACCCTCAAACAGCCCCAAAATCGTCCTCAATCTCAAGTCTAAATTGGTCCTCGCAAAGCTTGGCGTACAAGAGCACACGTGTCTCTCTAAAAGAAAGCGAAAGTTAAAAAGAAAGAGAATTCCTTATCCATGTTTGTGTCCTTCCTGGCTTTCCATTATGTGGGCAGGCATGTCTTTGTGCTTAAATATGTGCTGCATATGTGTGGCTCCTACATTTTTCTTGTGATAATCAGTGAGTCTCTTTGTCTCTCGCTCTCTCCCTGTGTGTGATCTCAGTACAGTGTTTTATCTTGAAGGTGTTTTGTCACCTGACAGACTTTGAAGCCTTCTCTCATCTTTCACATTTTCTTTTTCACCCTATCTTCCTTTCCTCAAGTCTTCTGTCCCTTTTCCCATTTATCCAAATCACTGTGGTGTTCTTTTTTTTTTTTCCAGCCTGAGTCAGCTAATAATGTGTGATCATCCTACCATCAAGGCTGCTGCCATAGAGTTGCCATGGCAACATCTAGTCCACGCAGTAACAGCCACTGCGGAGAGAACGGGGAGGCAGAGACAGAGAGCACACACAGGCAGACAAACACACACACACACACATACATAGGCACACAAAAGTTGCCCCCCACCACACAGGCAGCCCTTACTCATTTGCTTTAACAGCCAGTGGGAGTGTTAAAGTCATTATAGATCTCCCCAGTCAAAGTCAACGATCTTAAAGCAAGGTGATAACTCATTACACACACACACACACACACAGTGTTAATGCATCTCACAGCACACCAGCTGTTTCATACACACACTCACAGGCACAAGAAGACCCGTGCATGCACCATACCCATACACACATACTGTATACTTAGTAACACACCATTACATTACAAAGAGAAATATGCCTATAGTCGTACTGTACCTGCACACACAGGCCACCTGTTTCACACAAAAAAGGCCATAGAAGCCATATAGAAACACAAATTACACTTGTTCTGTAATTACATTTCACCCATCACACACACTTTACTCCGCTCATGCATGCCGCTGACATTGACTTTGAAACCTAACATATACGGTCCATTGTAATCTTCAATGATGGCTTTAATAAGATGTTAATATGCATTTGACATTAATATAGCAACCTTTGTATTATATAAAGCAGGACATGGCACTAATACCCAAACTGTACATCCTCAGACAGCAATGATGTATAGTAGAAGCTATTCTTAGTGCTTAAAGTGATTTATTTCCTGATACCTCAGGCAGCAGTGCGCTGACTGATGACGCCTTGAGCAAAAAACACTAACAGCCCCTGAAGGAAGGGAAAAAAGCAAAGAAACACATCTAACTATACACTCCTTCAGTTCAATATTATGCATATTTAGACTGAAAATAAAACAAAAAAAGTGTCGGATAGCTGCGCAGGGATATAAGCAGACTGCTGTGGAGAAAATAAATTAGTTGTCAGATTTCTTCTGCTGCGCTTTATCATGAACTCCATCAAATGTCACGGCCATGAGAAGGCCGTGACACACACACATAGACACACACTCACATTAATTAGCTACTCCTATCTCTCGTCATGTCAGTTTGTCATTATTTCTAAACATATCGCGCATTACAAAATTGTTGTGTGTGTGTGTGTGTGTGTGTTGGTATACAGTAGATGTTTACTGTGTGTGCCTGAATTCACATTTCTATCTGTGTCGGTGTGTGTTTGCACACGTGTGCACATGCAAATGTGTGTGCCTGTGTGTTTTTTGAGGAAAGATGTATTTCTTGTGGAGCAACAGCCAAATTAGAGATTTAGACAGATGGTTTACTGCAGGAAACCTTTGACTCAACCCATGTTTTTGTCAGGCAGCTCACGGTGGCCTTTCATCCTGCCTGTCTGCCGTGGGATAGAGATAAATGAAGAACAGTGGTCGCCACTGTTGTGTGTTTAAAAATGAGCCATACTCACTTTTTCTCACAAAGCTCAAGTATTCCTTACCTATAGCTGACATATAGTGTGACTTAACAAAGATATCCTACAGGCTTGATTTTACAAATGTGGAGTCATTCTTAATACAGTTACATAATACAGTGTTAGAACTAGAATTACCCAAGTAAGCTCATACACTCATGAGTTAATATAACAGGATTGCTGTTACATTTAAAAGGATGTAGTGTGCTTGTGGTGTAGCATGTTAGCATCTTTCTCTTCACTTTTCAGAAGTGCCACATTTTTCTAGATTTCTCTCTTTTTATGCAGTGGTTCCTTTTTTCTATCTGACTCTATGGGCAGGATACCAGAGTATGACCAAAAGCCACATTACTCTATACATATTTAAATGAAGCCATTTTATGTGTGTGAGTGTATGTCAGTGCAATAGGATTCAAGGGCCTTTGCATAACTCTGATAGGCCAATTAGTGCAGATTGATAGATGATGAGCTCTACGGTCAGACAGGGTCGTAATAGAGGGGAGAGAGCAAGCACTCTGTCCTGAATCTCAAATCTGTTCTGCTCTGTCCTCCCTCAAAGTTACATGCAACTTAGTCACATTCTAATATTTCCTCTGATGAAAGACGCTCTTTGAGATGTTTTTGTTGTTGTTGTTGTTGTTGTTTTGATCTGCTGGATCTTTGATCAAGTTGAGGAGGGAGCCTTTTACTTATTCTTTGTTGTTTCCGTGTGATTGTCGAGAATAAAAAAAGGTTGGCATTTTGTGAATATTTGTATTAATCTTTGAAAATCAAATTGAACATTAATCTTTACCTTACAGATGCAGCCAGTACCCAACACAGCACAATTATATGTAAAATTATGCATTATTCCTGTAGAATATTTGACAATTATATTCACATTCCACTGATATTTCTCTGCAGGGAGAGAAATGTTAATTAACTCTTCCACTGCTTATTTGTTTTTTTTTCCCTCAGAGGTCAACAGTAAGCACCTTTTGTAACATTTTGTCAAAAAGGCATTTACATCTGCCTATAGTAATTGTGTTCACAGATGTTAACAGAGATGAAACAAGAAAATGTTGCTCCTTATTGCCACTCCTTAAGTGCCACACAAAAACCAGTGTGACATGACATTTATGACACAAAGAACAGTCAACTCATGAGCAGAGATAGCAACGCCAAACATAAAGCACGCCTCTCTTTTTGACAGACATGAAAAGACAAGACAACTCAGACAAGAAATCTTTAGAAGTTGGCTGAATTCCAAGCAAGAAATGATGAAATATTTTGACAAAACATTGCCTGGCTTCTTTGATAGGTGGGATCGCTCTTATTCCATCTCATTAGCCTGTGTGTAATCCGTCTTTCTCTGAAGCTGTCTGTCAGGGTGTACGCTTGTGTGTGTGTGTGTGTGTGTGTGAGGCATCTGTTGTCAAAGTGGCAAATTAAAAAGGTCCTGTATGAAAGGCACAACATCAGCTACGCACAAACTAGTAAAGATGCTGTTTAAATTTTGATTAAACACAGGTGAGGTTCAAAAATCTAATCTTAGCCTTGTCAACTTGTATATATCAACGGTGTGCCCTGCCTGCAACAGTGAAGCGCTTTTGTGCTATTGCTCCCCCAGCAGTCAGCAAATTAGCACTCAGGGGGAGTGGAGAGCAATGTCAGAAGCACAAGTCCTGCGTTATTGAATATTGCAGTCCAAAAGTAACTTAGTAACATGTTTGAAAGCAGCAGGGCCCACTGCACTACTAAAAACGAACACATGCCGGATTGATGTGCGGTCAGGGATTTCTACACTGACTACCTCTTTTTCATGCCAATAGAGTTATAACCAGGGCATACGACAAGGCCAGTGCTGCTGCTATACTGTAAAACTACTGCTGAAAACATCAACTATATGTTATGCCCTTGGTAATCAGTACAGATCAGTTTGATTTAATTTGTTTTGAGTCAATTTTATCTACACAAAGTCGTATCTAATCTTGGAGCTAATCTGTGCTGATCTGAGCCAAACAATCCCACAATGAAGTGAGCTGTTGGTGCACATGATCTGTTATTAGAATGACTGTTGGTGGATTTACTCCTTTTAATGAGTTTTTTATTCTCTTACTGTCTGTCTAGGCAGTTCTCTTCTTCCAATTTTCTTCTTTTCTTTCTGTCCCATCAATTACAACTTGCATTTTAACCATGTAGTTCCCCTGTTCCTCAGTCCCACCAGCTCAGCAGAGCCCAGGAAGTGATGAGAGAATGCCCCTAAATGAGAGTGACGTGGCTATAAAGCAACGTGCTGAGCCTGTTTAGCTGATTTACATTGAAACGAGCCATGTTTTCTGGCTATTGTGAGTGAAATGAATTATGTAAACTGTCTGCAGGGCTCATTTGCATTTCTTGATTGATTCCAGTCTGTTTTGTATATTCCGTATGAGGAAAAATGAAGATGAGAGATGGGCACTGTCATTGATGTCGGCATGCTGTCATTGAAATTGCAGGAGGCATTTACCCCCAGGAAGTTCTGCAGATAACTGCAAACATCTGTCTCTATGTACACATGTATGAATCCTGTTTAAGTTTGCTTGTACATGCGAGCAGTTTGTGACTGTGTGCATCTACCCTGTTGGCGTCAATCAGTGTGGTGGCTTAGTTTATGAGTATGTATGTGGGATTATTTGCATCTATTTGTTTGTATCTATGTGTCTGTGAAGGAGGTATATGCATAAACACACACACACACACACACACAGCCTTTTTACTTTGTCTTTCCTTCTCCCTGTGCTCCTCTCGCCTCCATGCCAGATCGCCTCTGTTAAATATCCAGCTGAACGCTAACAGAACCTCTGAATGCCTGTCTGTGTGTGTCTGCAGCTCCCCTCCAAACCAAAACGAACGACCCAGTTAAATAATAAGCTGAAGGCTAACAGAGGGACCCCATCAACCTCTGAGCTGTATCCTCTCTGAAGCCATCAATCGTGGGACTAAAGCTAGGCTGCATAATGACATTGTGGCAGTGTACTCGCACTGTGCTGCAAAACATATTAATGTTAGCCATAATGAGTTTGACAGCCCAATATGGTTGTCAGGGATCAGGGAGGGATTTTACTGGCCAACATTGCCCTCAAATGGAAGAGAAGTGCCATGGCAACTGCAGAAAAAGCTGCAGTGTTGTATGAATATTTTTCGTTCTTCATGATTGCTTTGTATGAATGGCTTTGCCTTTGTAATAATTTAAGGTGGTCCTCAGACAAAATCAATTATCACTCCTAAAAGATATGTTTAATCCTGACAATGGTTGTACTGGACAGTGGTATCTTACCCTCCTGATGGTTGCTTTTTAGCTTATTGTTCACTCATGCATCTACATATTAATTCACAATGCTTATTACAATATCTGTTTGTCACTTCCCTTTGCCAGAATCCTGGAAAAATCTCCTTTGTGTGTAAAGTGTATGCAGATACATGGCTACATGCTTACATACGTGTTCTTTTCATCTGTTTACATCATAGAATCTTGGAGCTTCAGCAGAATGGCGACATGGATATACTAAAACTCAAGTGGTGGCCAAAGGACAGCCCCTGTGACCTTTTCAGCTCAGTCCAGACACGACAGCGTGGCAACGCCCTGGATATCCACAGCTTTGCTGGCGTTTTCTGTGTCCTGGCAGCCGGCGTGGTGCTCTCCTGCCTCATCGCCATGGTGGAAAGTTGGTGGTCACGGAGAAAGGGATCCAGAGTCCCCTCCAAGGAGGTACGGGGATGGATGGGTGGTCAAAAGGAGAGATGATACAGACAGAGATGTAGGGCCTAGAATAGATCCCAGCTCTCTCAATTTTGTGAGACAGGAGAGAAACAGTTTAAGAATGGGAAGATAAAATAGGAAGGGTAGGATCAAGGTAAGAAAAAAGTGAGAAGTAAGAGTAATGGATAGTTAATGATGGGATGAATGATGTAAGAGTCGAGGAGAGAAGAATGTAGAGTTACTGGCTACAAAGTCTTGGCTTTGTGGCTAGAGGCACTAAGTTGAAAAAAAAAAAACCCCAAAGTCAAGGTGCAAGAGAGTAGTTGTGACACTGACAGCATCTGTAACTTTTTGAAAACCTCCTGTGCTCACAATGTCACTTCCCATGAACTAAATTTGCACACAAGCTACATCAGCAGTACTACCCTGGAACTGTATCTGTTACTAGGATTTTCTGTCAAAAAGAATCTTGGAGGTGCTATATTAGATCGCCAGTGATGTAAGCGGCATTGATCTTTTGCGTAGTCTTGTGTGCATAAAGCTCTGGGTATGCAGGAAGGCAAAGAAAGGTCAAACAGGACTTGGATGTTTTCAGAATCCCCGAGAACATTGTACACATTTTCTCTTCTCACCCACAATCATGATCTTAATAGGACTGTTGTACGGCATGCTGTCATGTTATTAATTCTAATAGTTTTCATAATTAAGGTTACCATCAAATTATCAAAGTGATTAACCAAAGAAATATTCTATGCCAAAAGCAAATTGAGTCTGAGCGTAAACTGAATTAAGCAGCAAATTTAACTTAATTGAAGAGGGTGTTTACTTGATCTAAAGTACTGCCAATTCATACTAATGCCAAATACGACATATAACATTAAAAATGATATGATATTAGATGGGCTGGGTGAGTATTCAGGGTACACATACTCCTCACATTGTACACACACAAGGAGAGCTTACATACTATGAATGAGTTGATGTCCTCACCGTTATATATTCGGTCCCCTACGACCATCTTTACACAGTACACACAAAATCCCTTTATGTCTTTATACTCTGACAATGCACACATCACATTCCAGATCCTCAATACACATTATCTACCTGCCTGACAATGTATTGAGTATTCTGCTAGTGCTGGTGTCCTGCAAAACCTCACCTCTTTTTTTTTAAATGTTGAATACTATTTTGATGATGTTGATTAATTTAAAATGAGGCAAATGCATCAGTGTCAACAGGGTAATCAACCACTTATTTTTCTGAAATGTTAATGTTTTGGAGAAGGGAGGACAACTGGCAATGTTAAAAAACGAAATACAAAAACAGCCTGAGGGCCTGTTGGAATGCTGCAGTGTGCCTTGACCAAGGCAGAGTCAAAAAAAATACTGACTCACAATATTAAACATGGATATTTATACCAGCGTTCTCCCCAAAACCGCGACAACACTCCACCTTGTAAATTAGCAGCAGCACCCTGTGAAATATCCAATCAGCCTATGTGCAGTTGATCACCTCAGCAGGGATATCATTCGAGGCAATCAAAGTGACTCTGGCAACATCTTCCCCTGGTAGAAACCCTGCAGTCTGTTTTCATGTGGTAGCTTTGTCTGCTCGATCATAGACAGGAAAGGTAACATCTTCAAAGAAAAGCCCAAATGGCAGCATGTTTAGTTGGTTTTCCATTAATGAATTTTAATTACACAAGCTCAGTTCCGTTTTTTTTGTTTTTTTTACCAGAATATAATCACTAGTCATTGTTGCAACCCATCTGTTTCAGTACCACTCTTATCCACTCTGGGATTTGACAGATTTGAACTCCCAATTCAACCTCCATACCCAACCTACCTCGTCACCCCCCATGCTATGTTTGCCAAAACACAGAGGGAGGAAGTGTTAAAGTAAATAACTTTAATCAAAACTGTGAAATTGCAGCAAAGTGTAGCAAATTTGGTATGCAAAACATGCCACTGATGAACTGAAAGAAATGTAATAATGTGTGAAATAATATTTTCATTTTTGGTTTAGAGTTCATTATTTATGTGTTGGTAATAAATTAGACTGAGGCATGAAGCAGCACAGATTAATTTTAGCAGAAAATGTTTTTGCCATCACGTAAATTACTTTAGCTTCAAACAATTGCTTTTTCCCGTGTGTGGAAGCAGTCTGATAAAGACAGGTTAAGGTTAACTTGTGGATAATGGCTTTAGAGAATTAATGTAAAAATGTTTCCTAACCTATGATTTACCTTCGGGTCCTTAGAGATATGGACCGGACCTACTGTCAGTCAGAAAAGAAGTGTTTTTAATAGTCTACCATAATATCATAAATATTGAAGCCTGGTTACCAATATGGGCTTTAATGGGGGGGAAATGATGACCATAGCACTAATTAGGACTGTCTAAGTGAACTTCTCTGCATGACTCCATACTACCAGAAACAAGTAAGAGCAGCCCGTCCCATCTGCTTAATCTTTGGTGTCATGCTAATTTAAAGTTCCACCAAGAATAAATTAGAAAAGATGACAAAAAGATGGGAATGAAAATTGTGACTATACCCAAGATGATTTAGTGTCAGATCAGGTTACTTTTCATGATAAAAGACCGATAACACCAATCATCTGGAGACTAATTTAGAGGAAAGTTTCAACATGAAAACTCTATGAACCACTGGTTCTAAATGATTAAAGGAGCAGCTCCTGGTTGATCACAAATTACTTGATTGCTATATCATTACAATTTCTAGCTTTTGGAGAAGGTTTGCTTATACTCTTATAAGTAGTCGTCTAACTGTTTTCACAGATAGTAATGATGTGACATAAGTGGTGATGTGCTTTGACATGAAAGACAAAAATATACTACAAACAAATTTTTAATTGGCGTTTTATTGCAGGCAAAATTGGTGGTTTGTGGCTTGAATGATGTCCTGCATCAGCTGCAGTCACTGTAGTATGCGCAGGCTTGTTTGACAAACTTCAAGTTTTCAGTCCAATACATCACCTGCAATTGCTTGCAATAGATCATTAGTGTCAAATGATAGTTGTAATTATCAGATGTCCTTTGGGCTGTTCATTGATTGTTCAGTTTTACTTGCATACCACATGGATTCCTCTTTCCTCTTTAGAAAATGAATCAGTTTAAGGCTAAAGACACATGCCGACTTCTCCCATCTCAGTCCATGTCACGCCATATGGCATGAAGTCCCGCTAAACTGACTATAAGCTTCAGTGAGAACAGAGCAACATGTTCACCGGCTTGTATATTGCTGCCATAATTTCCTTCTCCATCATCTTATTGCTTTGGTAAATCAAGTTAAATAAATAAAATATTCACCCTGCATGCTCCCGCCCATCACATAGAGATCATATGTGACTGAAAGAGAGGTTGTATCTCTCCCAGTTGATTCAGTGCCTAATCATTTTGCTTTAAAAGAAAACCATGTCAGTAGGTGAAACCACATTGCTGCTCCCACCACTACCAGAAGTAGCTCTGTGAAACATTTTGAACCACAATCGATAGTAATAATTTCGGAATATGGGGTCCTAGATATACTTTATGTTATGTTTCAATAAATTGGCACCCAACTGACTACGAATGTTGTCTTGTTTTTGATCAGACAACAGTATTTTTTTTTCTTCACTACACACATCGACACACACACACACCATAAACCCCCCTACCTTCAGCCCCCTGCTCAGTTACCAGCTTTAATCTGTCATTCAGACCAGTAGTCATGTCCACCACTGAGCAGCCACAAAGAGAACAAACCTTTAGTTGAACCCTCATGTTAAGCACAGTGTGGTTCAGCTGCAACACACACAAACACGCACACACCCCCCGCCATCTTCATTAGCCCCTAAGAGCAGCCAGTGGAATCAGCCCCCAGCTGAGCGCAGGAGTGGAGTCGCAATGATGAACAGGAGGGACAGCAGGGAATTAAACGGTGCTAGTCTTTGATTCTCCTTGTGGATCTTATTCAAGGTTTTGCATATCAAGGCAGTCACTCACATAGGAAAATCACTATTATTATTGTATAGTGTGCACTTTATACAGTATGTATACCTTATGATGTATAGAAATGCAAGCTTAAACCTGCAGTGCAGAACTTTTGTCTAACTCCTTCTGGCAGTGAGAGTAATTACAAAAACACTGTCAACACGTGCCATTATAATGTATGCCCACCCAGCCATCTCCTCACAGCTTTGAAAAGGTTGCAGAAAATTTCCAAATAGGTGTTATTTGGATAAATTGACCACATATTTGGAATCTGAATGGTTACTTTTTTTGCCAGCAAAGAAATTAAACTTAATAAAGTGACATATTAACAGTCCTACAGCAAAAATTCCAACAATTTTCAGCCATGCATACCCAGTATGCCTTGCAGTCCGACGAAGATACCTGAGGGTCGAGCACGTGTCAGGAATGCTGAACATGACGTAATTTCCCCAGCCAGACACCAGATTTAAAAACTCTATATACTGTGAAAAACAGAGAGATTTATCTGGTGGTGGTAGGCTTAATCAGCATTGTGTGAACTCATTTGGCAAGGGCTTAAATGTAATGGACATTCATTTATATGTAAAAGTCCTGCGCTCCAGCTTTAATGTAGTGCTTATGAAAAAGATGACATAGAGATGAGGATTGTTTCAAGTTAATCTGTTTTTATGCTAAGAGGAGCGATTAAGATTCTATTTGAATACCCAAAACAAAACAAAACATCTCAGCCACTAATTTAAGATGTAATAATAAAAGGCTTTTCCATGGGATGTGCAAGGTAAGAACAAACTAATATTGAAGTGAATTATTAGAATAGCCCCTTTAGTGCTACCATGGTGAAGATGAAGTTGGCTCAGTCAGCCATGATTGTTTTTGATAGTTGACCCCTGACATTTATCCTTCACCCTGCTGGAACATTGACCTATTGATTGTCATTGGATTAGCTCAAGGTTTGTTCTGAGTAACCACTGATCCTAAGACTGACCACTCGCCTGCCGTGTCCACTGCAACTTGAAAATGAGACTAAGTACTTCAATCAGTGGTTTTCAGCGGAGATATTATTTCCTATTTCCCCCTAAAATAATCATACTTGGAAATCACCATCTGTGCAGAATGTTTTCAAACAGGCAACCAGCTACAAAGATGGTTACTGAGAACAGAACAGGAGAGAGTCACGCTGGGACCACTGCAGCATGTCCTGACTCAGCGGAGGAAAGAAGACAAATTTAAGTCAACTTCAAAGCAACTAATTAGATAAATTGCATATGTTGCATTTTATCGACTTGGGAAAACTCTGCATGCAATTTGGCCTTAGTCATGGCCAATGGAGTAAGTCTAGTGTATTTAATGTCATCCAACTTCCTAAAGTTAAATTAATAAAGTGAAGCAAACCATAAAGCTTGTAATTAACTGCACTAGACGCTTTGCTCTCTGTCAGTTTAAATGAAGAACTCGCTGGCCTCCATCATGCTGTCAGAATGAATGTTAGCACCACTTGAGACCATCGCGCTGGGCCGAGAGCATCTGGCTTCCTATGCATTTTTGCAAGCTTCACATTAAATTGGAAAGCCTGGTGACCCAGTCTTTATGCGTGGGTTTAAAAAACTTGGCTTAGCGAGATACATTGGCACCAAAAATACAAACTGGGAGTGCAGCCTTGGCATGAGGATTCTGCTTCCTCCAACACAGTGAGTTACTGTGCCCACTAAGACATATATAGATTTATATATATAGGATTAAAGCTAATATCAGCACCATAGTGACTCAAATGGTTTTCACCACTATAATTTAGTATATTATAAATGATTTCCAATGTTCCATATGAAATATCATAGTGGTTGTGGATATCACAAGAACTGTGGTGTTACCAGACATCACAGACATTGTTAAATGACTTGCGTTACATTTTAATCTACTGAATATACATATAATCTGATTGTTAAACATTGTGTATTCGAAACTACGCTCACAGTGCTAATCATTTCTAATCATTTCTAATTAGAAAGTCAAACGATTCCTCCCTGAAGATGTCAAACAGCTACCTCAAAATGGCTGCTCGTACAGTAGCACACACAACAGAGCTTGCACACACACACACACGCACGCGTGCGTACACGCCATCACTGCCGCCTAACATTTAACTCCTCATTCATGTCAGGCTTGTGTTAATAAAATGGATGCTCACACTTTGTGCCAGATATGTCATATCATGATACCCATTAATGCAAGATGCACATGTTTTCAGTTTGTTTTAAACATGCTTCATAAGCCCCGGTGGTTTTCAGTTCGTGTTTGTTCCCTCTCTCACCAGCAGCTGTCAAGAATCAGGTTATCTTACTCTCAGTGACACATACATAACTTAAAATGAATGTGAATCAGTAAATACTTGCATCAATCATGACTATGTTCAACCATCTAAGTGTGTGGCCAACATCACCCCTACTTTCCACACACGCTTCCTGCATACATGAAACCCACAATCCACTTATCAAATTTACGACTAAACTGTCTGTGTCTCTGTGGTTCTTATACATTCTAAAACATGCATAATCACATACTGTACATGTGTGTACATGCCTTTACATTCATACTGTATGCTGTAATGCTGTGTTAACTGCTTTTAAATGTGGTCTATCTGTCAGTGTTTGTGTGCTATGGTTCTGTGTTTTGTGTTGTGGAATGGCTGACATTGTTATCTACAGTATGAGCCTGCTTCTTGGTGTAAACAGTTTTTCTACCAAGGCTTATACACTCATGAACACAAATACCCACACTTCCACAGAGTAGACTAATGTGGGTCACCAATAATGAGAAATATATCATGATTGAGCACATTTAACAAGGAAATGCACACAAAACAAAGCGGGATTGTGTAACGCTGTATTAACAATCTCCTTGCAAGTCTTCCTTGCCATTTTGGGATCTTTGATACTCTAGAACACAGTCAAATGAATTATGACTACAGTACACGACAGTGTGTTGTTATGTCCTGAATATATTTTCATTTGGTAACACATGATGATGCATTTCGCCTACATTTTTGAAGTTAGTCAATCTCAGTTTTCCAACTGAGGTACTGTGCTCAGAAGCATCTGAAGTCACGGGTTGGTGCTTGGGTGGGTCATGTCTGCGTATGTTTGTAATGACAGTTATGTAAATCTCAAAGGTGCCCCTTACAGTGGTTGGGACACCAGTGTAAAGTTTGCCATCTTTATTCTCAGTCTATTTCCAGTTGAGTGTCTGAGGCCCATTTCATTCATAACAGGATTGCTATATTGCTTTATCTTTTTGGCCTTTAAATGTTCCCCCAGAGGTTTGTATGAAAGAGTTCTGTCACTGGAATAAACCTCATCTTCAAAAGTTCAAAACTGAGATAAACAGTAATGCTGCCTATTGTTTAAAAAAAAAGTTAACAGAAATAATTGTCATTGTCAGAACTCTTCCATAGTGATAACATCTGTGGTTTTGACCATGTCTGATATATTCATATAATCCATGTAGATTTAGCACGAGAAGAGCAGGCACTTCCTTGTGTATCAGCTTCTCTGGTACACCTAAAACATTTGACCTCTCATTTTTAAAGTTTGCGTGCTTTGAATGGGAACTGCCGACCTCCTCGTCCTAACTCTACGGAATGATCTGTGTCACTGTGGCTCAAAGCTCTCATATTGCCTTTTTGTTTTGTTTTTGTAGATAAGTACTCTGTGTTGAGGGGTGTAGCGGGCGAGGGGGAGAGAGAGAGGGAGAGAGCAATACAAAATGCCATTTAAACATCTCCCCTTTCCAGGTATATAACGACTGTGTGAATGTCTCTCTGAGGACACAACACAGAACGACCTGCTTAACTGTGTGTGCTGACTGACTGCCGTGTCTTTCTTCTCGCTCACCCCCCCACCCGTCTGTCTCTCCAATTGACTTCTCTCTCTCCTCCACCCTACCATCCTTCCACCTGCCTGAACACGTCTGTCACTCATCCCTTCTCTGTCTTTGCCCGTCTGCCGTTTGTCTGCCTGTGTGTCTATTTGGCTTTTTTTTTTTGGGTGGGTGGGTGGGGGGGCTTGTTTTAATCTTCCCACTCAACGTGCATGCATACAAACACACAAACACATTTATATGAAACTCCACGACTCTCGTCCATCGCCCTCTCTCTCTCTCTCTCTCTCTCTGTCGCTCTCCTCCTGTCTCTTTTTTGCTCACACACACACCCACACGCATGTCACACGCTCACACCAGAAGCAGGCAGATGGCCCATCTGCCAGGCAAGCTGCCGATCCGTGCCCTCACAGCCCCAACGAACATCCTCTTGCCCTGGGCGGTCAGACCCAGAACCAGACCCCCAACACCACCAACACCACTGCCCCCCCAGCCACCCATTACCAGCCCCCAGCATGCTGCGACATTCCCTGCGCCCTGATCGTGCAGCACTCCTACGAACCCACCAACCCCTCCGAGCTCACCCCCAAAATGAGAATGAGCACCTTCACTACCTCACCTCCCACCCCAAGGTTATACATACAATAGAAGATAAAAATAAACCATTGGTTAGTAATGCTTGAAGATAGATGCTATTTGAAATGTAATGATTTATGAACGATAACATAGAGCGATGATGAATATCAAGGAGAGGGTCAAACTTTGGTGTTTTTACAGTACAACAATACTGGAAGCACATGTACCTCTTTTTAAAACATTTATATATCTGGCATGTTGCCAGTTGAATATGTGTGTGCACTGATGCCTTCCAGCCATTAGAGGGTGCTGTCTCTCTATGTAGAGTCAAATAGAGCATCATCTTTGACCAGACAGTCAAAGATACATGCTCTGTAGAGTTATAGGAGCAGGTCAGTCCCTGCATTAAAGCATTTATTTTATGTAACATAGAGATTTTTACATTACAAATGAAGCCAGAAACGAGGCGGACCTTTAAAGTTACTGAGCAGATTTTTATATCAACTAAGTTTTGATCATTTAGGAGACTATTTTCTGTAATGTTACTGTGGGCATAAAGATGAAAGAAGTATTAAATCAAATGCAGTCAGGTCATTTCACTGTTTCCACAAAAACCTTCCACTTTTCCTTGCCTCAGTCCTTTTCCCTCACCCCTTGTAGTTACCCGTTACTCTCCTTTCACAGACAGCAGACTGACCATTTGTGATTCACTCTTCTCTTTCACTTCCTTTCATTTCGTTTTATACCAACTCTCTACACCCCTTCGATATCCCCTTCTTTAAACGTTTAGTGTGTGTATAATAGTGTCACGACAAACTTTAGTGCCCCCCCGTCCTCTCCCTCCTCCTGCTGTCCCTTCCTTAGATGGCAACCAGGGGGCACCACTGTTGGTCCCCTCTGTCCGTGAGCTACATACGGTAGGGCCAGAGCCCCCTCCAGACCCCCCAGACCTGAAGGACACGGTCAGTAAATCTATATTTACCCCCAGTAATGTGATCCCCCTTTCCTCAAAAACCCATTTGTCTTTACCCGAACAGTATTTCCATGAACACCAAAATGGGACACCTAAAATTACGTGATACCCCACACTTACCCACCACCTACTGTACCTCCAAGACTTCACAAAACCTTAACTTACCTGACATAAAGCCAGAGAAGCACACCGCCACGTGAGTGTGTGTATGTGTGGATAATGCAAATATGAAAACATTTCTCTCCAGCTCCTTCTAGCACATGTTCACCCGAGCCCTCTCCTCTCTATATCCTCACCTCATTCATTGCAAACTGAGCTACCCTCCACCACTGTTCACCCTGCCCTATCCAGTAAAAGCATGAAACACCTCTCACAGTGTTACCATTCTTAAGACTTGTGGATAAGGTATTTATATGTGAATGTAGAGACATAATGTATGCTTTGTAAGTTTCATTTAACTTATACTGTAAGTTAAGTTAAAGTTAATGTATGTGCTTTGTCTTTAGGTGGAATTGTTAGTGTAATAAACGATGCTTTATTGAAGTTATATTGTCTATATTATATGATGCAATTGATAAATAAGCCATAATAGCTGCAGTGATGATTTGTTTGTGGCCTGGAAAAAAATTCACTTGAAAATGAGATGTCAATCTCAATGTGAATTCTTTGGCATGATGGCCAGGTGACAAGACAGAGGAATATGTTTTCAGATTAAGTTTTCTTTAAATTGTATTAGTGTAATAATATATATAAGTATATAAGTATATATATGTATGGTAACGCTCGCTTGAAAATAGACCTAGCACTGGAATCGCAAAGCACACAGCATGATGGCAGTGTGTTTTCTTTTTGTATTCCAGGTTATTTGCACTCCCTTAGAGACTGTGTAGAAGTGTTTGTATGTTCCTCTCTTTCAATATCCTGACCACAACTCAGAGTGTGCTTCTCTATCCTTCCCTCCATCTCTCCCCTCCTCTTTTTTGCTCTCCTCCTTCCTGTCACACCCCTGTGGCCACCAAATATTCATTAATTTTATTTTGTGTCTCTCTCACTCTCATTATTATGCTTATCTATTGCAATTACCTCATCTTGAATCTCATTTGCCAAAACTTTTGTTTGTTTACATGCATGCTGTCTTGCCCTCGTCCTTTTCTCACCTGCATTGTTTAACATGCTCCTCCGTGCTCTCACTATTATTCTTATTATCCATTTATACTGGTCGGATGGATGTCATCCCTGTTGCTGAATACAAATACACCCCCATCCTCCCCTTCCTTTTCTACTTCCTCCTTTTTAAAATATATACTCTTGGCACATACTCTGCTCTGTTTCCTTCACTGTTCTTTCCATTTCCATACTCCTCTATTTGCACTACCGTCACTCCTTTTCCTTTACCTCCTTTCTCTCCTTTTCTTCCTTCATCCAACTTTCCCTATTTCGTCCCTTTCATCTTCCTCCTCATCATCTCTTTCCACTTTCTCATCCCTCACATCCTGACCTTCTATTCCCTTCTTCATTTCCCTCTTCCCCTTCTCCTATCCTTAAATATTCTCCTTGAATCTTTCTCCTATCCCATCCTTTCTTTCTTCCCAACTTGTTTTTTCTTCCCTTTTCTAAATCTCTATTCCTTTCGACCATTTATCACCACCACTTCCTGTTCTCCATCCTTCTCCTTCCCTGCCCCTCCCCACCTGCAGGACGATAAGGAGATCGACCTGGAGCACCTACACCGCCGGGTTAACAGCTTGTGCACCGAGGATGAAAGCCCCCACAAGCAGTTCTCCACCTCTTCCGTCGATTTAACACCCCTTGACATGGATGCGCTGCCTGCCGCACGCCAGGCCCTCGAGCAGATCAGCGATTTCCGCAACACCCACATCACCACCACCACCTTCATCCCCGAGCAGATCCAGACCCTCAGCCGCAGCCTCTCTGCCAAAGCCGCTGCTGGATTTTCCGCTGGTTTCGGTAGCAGTGGCGGGGGCGGCCTCCAGGACCACCGGACTGGCGGGGTGGGCCCTTTCAGGCAGAGGGCCCCCAACGGTGGCTTCTTCCGCAGCCCCATTAAAACAATGTCCTCTATCCCCTACCAGCCCACAGGTCCAGGACCCAACTTTGGATATGGCAATGATCCAGACAGGGGCACCTCCATATGAGGGGTTGCTAAGAATACGGTTGGTTTAGGAGGAAGCGGAGGAGAAGGAAAAGGAGAGGGGAAGCTGGTTAGAGTCAGTCATGGGGTGGTAAAACAAATACATTATGTCTAAGCGAAAAAGTCCGAAAAATAGACATCTGTGTACATAGGAATCTTTACGTTTTCAGTTTCTGCTTGGGTGTTTCCAGGGGTATCCATTTTGTATGTGGAGAAGACGAAGGAGGTGGAGGTCTGTTGGGGCATTCCTTATCCTCCTGCAAACCATGCTGGTGAGGTGCAAAAAGGGAAGGGGGCTGTGGGGGGGGGGGGGGAGGGCGGCGGGTCTTGAATCTTTGCTTTATTGTTGTTGTTCTTGTGATTGTTTGGGGGATTATTTTGGGGGATATGTGTGAAATGGGATCGTTTTTATTGTTTCTGTTTCATGATGTGAGGACTGCCTCATGTAATGGAGATGTACTGAGATGACCTGACTCCTATTACTGTCTAAACCCCCACTTACGAGGGTTTATTTTATTCTGCTCCGACAACAGGAAACACTTGTATGTTCTCGTGAGCTCCCGGGCTGCCTTTGGTGGATGACTAGTGGTGCTTTAGCCATGAAACAACTCCAGGGGGCTTAAACTAATAAGCAATTATGGGGCAGTTATTTTATGAAGGCATATAAAACATATAGTTTTGTCTGTAGCCCTACATTCAGCAGCCCCTTGTAGTTTTGAAAAGGCACCATCTCAGAGATTATAGGAAGATTCCTCTACTTCACCAGTTTTACTCTGCCTTTTCACTATGTCCGGAGTCCATACTCAGTTCTCTCTTTTCTGGTGTTGTTTCACCAATACCTGGGGTTCTAAATGTGTAGTCATCGCCAAGATGGTGTCCACACGGTGGCCTGACTAGACCTAAGACTTTACAGCTGAACAAATGCTGACACCTTCCTGGTGCATCGGTCTGAAAACTATTGAAATGCCATGACAGTGCAACAATATGACACTGTAGAACCACCAGTCTGGTGCGTCAATCTTAAACTATTTCTGCCATTTTGGTGCATCAGCCTGAAACTGTTTTCACCATTCTTTGATGCACACTAAAGACTCTTTGTCAATCCCACTGCACTGCACCAGTGCCCACAGACCTGTAAGTGATTGTATGTAGATCTGACCTTTTCTTTTCTCACCTGTACTGTGCTATCTGCTTTTCAAGTCAAGGTGAGATCCTCTAATCAGACTCTCAGAGGGATAGTTAAAAACGGATGATATAAAAAAAACAACCTAAAGAAAAAAAACATAAAAGACAAACTGAAAGACTTCAAAGCTTACGCTTATTATATGTCTTTTATTGAATTTTGTTTTTGAAAAAAATATTTTAATGCGTGGAATGTGTTTTGGTCAGGAAGTACAAAAAATAACATTGTTCTGAGCTGTCTACTTGTTTTTTTTCTCTCAGCAAACTTTGAAAAACTGCTAAAATGAGTGCTGTAGTCTCTGTTTTTGCATCATCACATCATTCAAACTTTTACTTTTGATTTTTCTTTGTTTTGCTTAACTTCAGAGCTCCCATGGCCCGGATGTTTAAAAGATAAAAGCTCATTCTGTACGGTCACGTCACGTTCGAGTTCATTAATCGCGTCTTATCAGGTTCAAGTGGAGTTGATTTTGTGTTGAGGAGAAGCCATTGCAACAGCATCTTCAGAACAGGCCTTATATGTCAAGTAGCTAGCTGTACCCTCACAATTTCCAGTCAAACCCAAAATATCCCAGTGTACTGGAAACATTTAAGAGCAGCAAATCAGTGGTTGTGCTTTAGAGTCATGGGAATGTCATGAAGAGTCAACGGCCATGAGAACCCAGTGGCTGCCTTTTATGAGATGAGTCCGAAATATACTTCTATTTCATATCTATAATGTTAAGGGTACTGTTTATATAACTTGTTTTTTTAAAGTGCCAATTAATTAAAATGAGACCATTAAGGTGCATTTTGGGGTGGGGAGGGGGAACGGTACATTAAGAGCATTAAAGGAATATTTTGTGGATTAGGGGGTGGGGTGGTAAAATGGAACCAAACCTTTTTCACTAACACTGTATTAATAATTGATAATGTTAGTTGTTTAGAACAAGTTTTCAGTTTGTTATATTTAAGAACTAAAACCGCAAAATGTTGTGCGTAGAGAACTCAAGTCAAGCCAGAGTGTTTTGAAGCAAGCATTCTTAGGTGTTCTTTTCTTATATTAGGCTACAGTATGGCTATTGAATGACAAATAGGACACAGACATTTAAAAAGTTTTATTTAGTATAAATGAAAGAGACATTATAAAAAAAATGTATATTTTACATGTTGATGCTATTTTTGTTTAACAAAAAGAAAAGAGTATATCATGATGAGCTTTAGTGTTGAGTTTAGCAGTCACATTACTGCATTTGGGTTTCCCTTGTCCTGCCCATGATCAGCATAAACACATCAACACAAATTCTTTGATTTTCTCATGTCATCCTGAGTTCATTTTATTATTTGCTGGCTAAATAACAAAAAGTGGCAAGTTGATTAAAAAGAAAGCATGCACAAACTTGCTGTTGCGCTATCTGTTAACATTTTTAATTTCATACATAGAACTACAGGATTTACTTGATAATTTTCAAAAATTTATGATGTACAGTATTTAATATAGGCCTATTTTGTTGTATGTGTTGCATATTATTCAAAACTGAACAAACTGGGGCCTCTGTTACAAGTGGCAAAGCTTTCTGTGTATAATTTGTCTAATAAACAGGTTTTCTACAGTGGGATGGTATTTGTTGTCTTTGCTAATCTAGAAAACTAGATTTGAAAGGTGCTTGAATTATCTTTGTAGAGGTGTTTTATTTTAACTTTTTTTTCTGAGTCCCATTCAAATGTATTATAAAATTGCAGTCACCTGACCCCTTAAAGTTTTAATTTCAGAAGTATTATGACAGAAACCCGTCGTCAAGAATGGTCATAGTCGATGCAGCAGAGGCCGAGATGTCCGGACTTATAGTCCCTACAATGGGTGAAGCTTCAAAACCACTGGATCCTACACTTCCCATAATGCAACATGATAGCATTTCTTTGTGAGACCATCGATACCTGGCCCACCCACGTCTTTTGTGATCCACTCGCCCAGGTTGTAACTCGGGCTTTCTGTTTTTGAAGTCTCCAAACCCAAACTGAGATAACCTTGGTAACATCATTAGGGGTTCGTTTAGAGCCACAGAAGTCATTATACAACTGTTTTACAGGCTGAGTAGCGTTCCCCATGACACGTAAAATAATCTTGATGTGTAAAATCAGTGGAGTGCTTTCACAGATTATAAAACAATACATTGTAAAGCTCCAAGACTTAACATCTTCCTTTTGTAGTCTGATGTTCTTGTATTTTACAAACGAACTTGATACATTTTCTCAGCCACAAGAATACAAAATGTTTAGCCAAAGTTAAAATAGTTTTGGTTATTTCACATTTTTTTCTTTGTGTTCCTCTTTCTGGTTTGAAGTAGCTCCATGTATCAATCCGAGTTGAGCAAGATACAAATCAAAATGTGATGAAAGTTGTGAGGTTGTTTGCTTATGTTGCCAGGCCAACTGTCAATCAAATCTGATCAAACCACGCCCACCCCGCCCAGATGAAGCAGAATAGGTGAGTTTTCAGTGTTAAACTCTTAATAGGTAAGTAGGAGTGATTTTTTTTCCAAACTGCAACTTTTATTATTACTTATTCAGTTGTGAATAATTAATTTTACAGAGAAATTTGAAAACAGGTTTTCAGGGGCTTTAATGTGGATTCTCTCTTTTCTTGTCACTCTTCTTTGTCTATTATTGTTTAATAATCTTTTGTCATTTAATGTATGTGATGTCAGAGAAGAATCCAAAATGATCAAAAGGAAACATTTCTCCAGAATATTCCAGTAACTAACCTGGTCACTGTGTAATTCTGACCTTTTATATTTGAAAGCGCCAGTCGGCCCAGAACAAATACACAAATAAACCTGACTGATGCCAGCAGGGTGACTTTTAATTATGGCTGAACTTACTTACTTGTAATTGCAAATTATTAAACGTAATGGAATTGAAGAGGGAACGTGGAGGTAAATTCAAGGGAAAAATACAAATGCCACCCTTAATATTTTTAAAAGGGTATTGATGATTTTCAGTGCAGAATAGATTTTAAGTTCAAGCATGAGCTAAGCTTTTGTGTCTTTCACTTCAAAGGCCTGCGTACTGCTGTTAACAGCTGGATAGACACACTGCTGAGACTTACGATGTCAAGTTCAGTGGAGCAATACGTTGCAGTTTCCTTTTTAGCCAGCGAGTGGGGCTGTGTAGCTCCTCCAACTGTCCGACATCTTCCTCTTTCAAACTTAAGTAATTATGTGCTTCATGACAAGATAAATGACTAGTAGACATTGCCCAATTGCCCCATTATCAAAAACTCATGCTGCTTGAATTGCACTGGATACAACTGAGGAAAAAAAAAACCTACTTGACATGAAGCTGTATTTTATTATGACTCTAATACCCACAAGTCAAAGATAAGCCAACATTCTCCACCTTCATGTAGCCTTAATGATTATCCACGTTTTTCCTCCAGTTGTCATTTTCATTCAAGTGAATGGAAAGGTGTGTCCAAACTTGTGACTCGTACTGTGTACTTAAAGTCATTTTGCCCTCCTTTTTATTGGGTGAATGTTAACCTGCATTTAAAATGTTTTGTATCAGTGCACCAGCGCCCAGAATAAGTTCAGACTAGAACTATATTTAAAGTCCTCCTCCACTCAAAAAGGTGTTTCGCTTATCGTTTCTTTAGTTGGATGTTTGTGCAGATGTATGTGCAGACTTTGACACTAGAAAGCTGTTTTCACATTCATCTGCTGAAGGCTCATCTCTGTGCTCACCAAAAATCTGAGTTTATCTACAAGCATGATCTGTGACATCACAACTAGTTTGGAGCCAACTCTGGTCCAGTATGGAACTTACACAAGTGTGATGTGGAAACCTGAAGCCTCCAGCGCACAAACACTGAGAATGGACCTCTCAGTGAAGTAGGAGACATCTTGTGTCCAGTATTTGACTTTTGAAACTAAAAATATTAACATATTCATAAATTCTGGATTTCTTAATGAAAGAGATGGAGTAGATGTAATTTTCATAAGTTTTAACTGAACTTTTTTTTTTTGTGGAAAAACAATGTCAGATACAAATGATTATTCCAAGCAGAGGATTTCTAGAGCAACACAACAATATAGAAATCCTTCATTACAAGTGAAAGTACTGCATCCATCATTTTACTTTAGTAGAAGTACAGAAGTATTAGTACTTAAAAGTATCAGATGTTATATTAGTACTTGTGCATCAACATATAAGAGGCCTTTTAAAGGGGATGTTAATTTTTATATATATATTTTAATCTATAACAATCCATCATACTTTATAAGTTGATTATATGTAAAATGTTGATATTTAAAGTTACTTGTAAATTGTCAAATAAATCCAGAGGAGTAGGAGAGTAGACCTACTAATTAATTATAATATTTTCAAGTACAGCACTTGAGTAATTGTACTTAGTTACTTTCCACCAACGGTCTAAAGTGAATTGCACTCATGTTACGGTCTTGATTTTTCCAGCTTTGTATGGAAAACTCATAAAGTTTGGAGATAAAAAAGTTCCCCTGGTGTTGCTAATTTTAGTTTCCTGATACATTTATATTTTATGAGCCCTTCACCTAAAACAGTATCAGATCTGGATTTAGTGAATTTAGGAAAGGCTGTAGTAAAGTTTTGCAATCCCTGTCCGGCTCCCCTCGCTCCAGTCTCGTGCCCGTCGCGCCCCGGTCTCCCGGGAGATGGGAATGAGAAGCGGCAGCACGCAGACTCCTCTCGCGCATTGGAATGGGAGCCCCCCTCCTCTCCCTGGAGGAGCCCCCCAGGCGTGACCAATGGAACATAGAGTCTCTATTGTGGCTGCGACACTTTAATAATCGCCAGCTACAATATCCAACCTGTCGGTAGCTTCAGGAGCCCGGCCCGGCCCGTTGGATGGGGCACTTGTAGGTGGGAAGAGGGGGCGAACGCTCGGCGCCAGACCTCTAGCCCACAAGACGTCCTCATGATGAATACATGAATAAAAAATAGAAAAGATTGATGTCGGTTTATCTCTGAAATTATGGGATTTCCCCCACATATTATGTCTTCCCAGTTTCGAATAAGTCTTCAGGAGACTCGCCTTTTCAGCCTATGGACCAAAACCTTTCTAACAATTCTTAATTAGCTATATCAGAGTTGTGATGTTTAATTGATAGGCTCACAGCCTACTGCCTATAATGCCTTTTTCCTTTTCTTTTAATGTGTGATTACGCTACTTAATGTCTCCGGTAAAAGGCTGAGACTGGGTAGAAGTAACAGGTAGCCGGGTTTATCATTGTGCCTTATATACATTGGTCTACTGTATTTAACATATAGCTGCAGGCTTCTTATTCTAAATCGGCCGTGACAATTAGGTGAAATTGCCAATTTCCACCCAGTAATTAGTCCACTTCATTTGCCAGGTTAGGCCTTAAAGTTTGCATCTCAGTAAGCATGGCTGCTTTGATCAGTAGACTGCAGGTGGTTTGTTAAAGAGCTATAATTTGTCCAGTTTATTTTGTAAGTTATTTTTTCTGCCTTTATACTGTTTCCTTTCAATTTATCGCCACAGCTCTCGCTGAAATATCTGATAAGGAATGAAAAATTCAAGATGAAGACAGTTAAAAAGTAGCCTACGCTAAGATCAGTTTCATTGACACAGGTTAAGTAGCCTACACGCTGTGTGTGTGTGTGTGTGTGTGTGTGTGTGTGTGTGTGTGTGTGTGTGTGTGTGTGTGTGTGTGTGTGTGTGTGTGTGTGTGTGTGTCCCCTTCAGTTGCAAATGCGCGCCACATACAGTACAGCTCGTGTCTGTACGGAAACAGTGTTGAGCGCGAGACCTCTGCTCATGTTTCCGTTGCCTGTGAAGCCCTTTTTACCGACAGGGCGTTCCGAGAGTTGGATCAAAAGGTTTTAGACCCGCCACAAAAGAAAAATGGAAACTGGAGATGATCTTAGAATGAATGAATTGACAATGAGCGCGCGAGCCCCAGGAGCCGCACATTTTTGGCATCTTTTTTTCACCTGCCTTTTGGTCAAGCTTTATGTTTAGCCCCAAACTTTTTTTGTTTTGTTTTGGTAAAGCTTTCCTCCCTCAACTTTCTATATTTGTATAACGTACCTTGCTTTTTGTGTCTCTTTTGAGGAATGGATTATTTCCTAAACTTAAAAAATCACTTGTTTTAAGACGAACTATCATACTTTGAGCCTTTTGGGGGAAAAACATTTTATTAAATCATTTTCTTTTAGTGACTCTGGTCAGACTGTGTTAACTTGAACTTTGCAGTTTGGGGGGTTCTGGTGGGAAACTAATCTGGTTTCACTGATGTCAGTGGGATATAAACTAAACGAAGCCTCTTACACAGAGGATAACAGTTTAGACAGTTGAAGAGGGCAAATTAACCCTTTTCAACCGTTTCTGCACCTCTGTTTCCTTCCCCCTTCTCTCTCTCTGTCATGCCTGGATGTAAGAGACACGCGGACAGGTAGCAATTTTGTCCCATCTGCACAAGTCTCGCGCTGTCCACGCTCCTTACCTCAAACCGCCACCTCCCCAAGCACGTGCGTCCTGTGGGAGGTTCCCCTTACCTCCCTTGCGTTAAACACTCCTTAAATCGTAATGTTATCATAAACAGTCCGGCTTCGGGGGGCCGTAATCACCTCTCTCGGGCTTTACCGAGACTTCTCATTGGACGTCAACACGCGACCAGCGCGAGGAGGGGGGCTCCCAGACGCGTGCCGCTTTTTAAACCGACGCTGCGCCTTGAGACACCAGAGAAGGAGTCCTGCACGCGACAGTAGTGATATTCACACAGTGCAACAGCCTAGCAGTGCGTGCCTCCAAGAACTTTTTTTTCTAATATTGTTTTCTCGGTTTGACTTCAACAACCTGTTGGGGTTTTTGGAAACATGGATGTCCTAAGTGTGGAAAACTGGGGCAAAGGCGCACGAGAGGTGGCAGTCCTCGACTCACGGCAGCACAGCCCGAGAGTGGTGGAGGGGAGGGGAGGGGAGCAGCACCTCGAGGAGTCCCGCTACGAACCTGGACTGACGCTCGTGGACAGCGGCAGTGACCCACGCGCCTGGCTGGCTCCGGTGCAGCCTTCTGGCACCTGCGCGGCACACGCCACTTCACCCGACTACCTGCGGCACTCGCCTTGCCCGAGCATTGGCTCCTACCACGGTGAGAAACCAAGCTTTTGAGTCTGATTTTGGACAACTTTTTAAAACGACATCACATGCAACAGGCAACTTGAGTTTGCAGCGATAAGTCTGCATGCAGCCAACTAAACGTTGTAAAAAGGCAGAAAGAACATTGAGTCTCTTACAGAGTTTGAGTATAAAGTAGCCTATAGATATTTTATACAATCATAACATTATCATGGTGATTATCAAGTAACAGTCATAGCCTGTATAGTAGGACATAATAGGTTATTGTCAATCCAGATCAGTTGAATAAATTTCTGTTTTCATTTTCCAGAGAGTGGCTCCCCGGGGTCCTCGGGCCACCCCAGCCCTCCCAGCTACAGAAAAACTGCCAAGAGTCTCTCTTCGCTCAAAGTCAGGGAGCTATGCCGTCTAAAAGGCACGCTCACCGGACCCGAGGAGGACGCATCCACGAGACAGAGAGCCCCGTCCAGCAAACCGACCAACGGGGTCCAGAAGCAGAGGCGCGTGGCCGCCAACGCGCGGGAGAGGAGGCGGATGCATGGGCTTAACCACGCGTTCGACGAGCTGCGCAGCGTCATCCCGGCGTTTGACAACGACAAGAAGCTCTCCAAATATGAAACTTTACAGATGGCGCAGATTTACATCAACGCCCTGGCTGAGCTGCTCCAAGGCCCGGTCTCCTCCTCCAGCAACAACAGCAACAACGACATCTCCAACAATAACAACTCGCCAAAGAGTGACGTTATGCTTTCACCCGCTGTTGTTTTTGACGGGGCAAAGGACAGGGCTTCCCCGTCCCCTACAACCTGTAGGACAGCCGCGGCTGTGCCCGCCTCAGGTGGAAACTTACCTGTTCACATCAGCGGGATGCCTTTCCGCTCCTCCTTCGACGACGGTTCGTTTTCCGCCATGGTCGAAGAAGCGATGTGTTCGCCCTCTCCTTCGTCGTCCGCACAGGCCAGCAGTTCGCTCGCAGCGATCGGAGGTGGAAGGAAAGCGTCTCCCCGGAGCGACGGAGAGTTTTCCCCGCACTCACACTTCAGTGACTCGGATGAAATAGTGATGGAGCTCCACTCCAGTGAAGAAGACGACCTTACAGAACTGAAGCTACCCAGCCACCACCACCACCACCACCACCACACAGTTTCTTTCTAAGTAATTAAAAGTAAATATAAAATAGACAATTTTAAAGGTTCACGTTAGCCTACAACAATATCTCGTCAGTAAACCGTGTCAATCACCTACAGCCTCTTTTGCTAACAAAATGCATTTTTAAGAGGATAGAAATGTTCACTTCTTCAAAGTCATTTTCGGTTTTTATCAATAATTCTATTTTATCAACTTGTTACATAGTCTAAAGATTATTTTTATGTGAGATAGGCCTAATTCGGTTCTGCCAATAGATTTATAGGCTATAGCCTATAATTTTCCAGTTTCCATGGAGACGTGGTTGGAAGACCCCTCTGCCATGTCGCGCGCCGCACTGCCATGGGTATCTCCCACGTCACTCCGACCAAAAAGTCTTCCACAAAATCATACCTTTAATAATAATGTACATTTTTTTTCTTTTGTAGTAATAAATCTCTTCATTTTTGTTGTGATTTATGTTTTTATTTGTTAATTTGTTTGTATAATGTATTTTGTTTTTGCAACTTCAAAAGTTCATGATGTGCACTTTAAAGTATACAAGCCAGAGGCTTGAGAAATGCGTTTTGTTTTCAAACCATAAAACAATATTGTTTTGCTTTGTTTGCTAGTGTAGTACTGCCAATTCCATACAAATAGCCTATTTAATGTAGCCATCATTGCTGCCTTCTTTTGTATTTTGTTTTGTATCTTGAGATGAACTTGTGTGTCTTTTGCTTTCACTGGATGAGATTAATTGACATGTTAGCCTATTTATTGCTGATACGTTTCATTGTTTCGCTTTTTATAACTCCATAGTTAAATTTGCTGAATAAGGCTATAATTTTGCCATTCTTTGTTTATGTTAATTTGATTTTGCAAATAAAAAAGCAAACGAACATTTCCTTGTCTAGTTGTTTCCATGTAGCCTACCTCTCATAGATCACTGCTTATCTTATCAACTGTTGTTCTTAAAACAAAATGTGTTTGTATATTCTCATTCTAATCTCCCCTTTCCAGTTAAATAATAATAATAATAATAATAATAATAATGTTTTTATGATGGTTTGTAAATGAAGTCTGTTAGGACTGTTAACAACTGACCAGACTGGCTTCTAAGCTATTATAGCGACCATAATAAATAATAAATAGGATAATAATTATTAGTATTATTATTATTAGTACTACTACAAATAATACTAATAATACTACTACTACTACAAATAATACTAATAATAATACTAATAATACTACTACTACTACAAATAATACTACTAATAATAATAGTAATAATAATAATATATTATTATTATTATTATTGTTATTGTTGTTGTTATAATTATTATTATAAGGTATAAATAAAGGTGATAAATATACAGTAGATTGTGTGAACCTGTTTACAGGAGCTGCATAAGGAAATCTACATCATTTTACATTAATACTTACAAATCATAAGTCAAGCAAATGAACATAAGGCCTAACTCAGAAGGCCTAACATATGCAAATAGCTAAAAGTTTGCTTTTTCACGACCAAAATGATATGAGAAAATATCTGCACTTCAAACCGTATCAGTAGGCTTATTTCCATTTAATTAAAGAAACATTCAACATCTGATCTCCTCTTATGTAATTTAGAGTGAACTAACGGCGGCGTGAAACGTGTCCAACACGCGCTCGCTCGCCATATGCTGCAGGTGCACGCGCCCCCTGGCCTGCAGTCCTGTGATTGAGTGTCGTGAACTGCAGCGTCTTGGACAAGTTTGTCGCGGAAAACTGCTGCATTAATTTATAGCCCAGTGTTGTTTTCTTACGACAAACTTCTCCTCTGCGAAGAGCAAAATGTTTTTTTTTTTCCTGAGTTGTTGCCATGTCCTCCATTTGGTGAATACCAGATTTGGTAATGGGGAGTGTGCATTAATTTCAGGCTATTGTTGGCAGGCTCGTGGGCCGAGGTGTTGGATGGCCGCAATGAAGCACGCGCTGTCAGCTGGTGAGCGCTCGCGGGTCCCCACCGTGTCCCCGAGGACCTGACTCGAGAGGGAACACACTTTCTCAACCAAAGAAAGACAGACACACAAACACACACACACACACACACTCGATATACCTCCTCCTCTCTTTTTCTTTCTTTCTTTCTCTCTCTCTCTCTTTCTCTTTCTCTCTCTCCATCAACTCAAACAAAAACACGCGCACGTGGACGCACGCGCCAAGCTCACCCTGGCTCTGACAACCTGTCCACCTGCTGCGTGACTCAGGCTGAATTGGGGATTTTTTTTTATTTCTCTTTCCACTTCCTATTTGCAAATCCACAATGTTTCAAACCCCCGGCGGACAAAAGGACGTGGTACAAAAAAAGCAAAATACTTTGAAATTATTTATGAAACTACCTGTTTGCTACCTGTCACTGATCTGTCTCCCACCCACTGTTTTTAGCCAATCACAATCCGTGCCCCTTTGCTCGCCTCTTGAAGGCAGGGAATAAAGGGGAATATAATGAGGATGCTGTGTTAAATTATTAACAGAATTTATGCAGGTAGAATTGTATCTGGATATGATCAGACAGCCATCTGCAGCGAGTTCGTGTTGCGGTGAACAGAGATCAGATTTCCGTAAACATTTTAAAGGGATACTTCAGAAATAAGAAGGCAATCATCACGATGCCAAAGCACATTTAGAGAAATAATTCGATTTGATGAGGCCACATTTTCCTTGATAATAACAGTAGGTTACAATGAGATCACGTTAAACGACGGATGAGCTGTTTGCATTCTGCGTAAGAAAGGGGACAGCGCGTTCATGAGCGTTTTACATTAAAACCCAGTGTTTATTGTTATTTAAAGCATTCAATTGTGCTATGCAAATAAGAACACTACCGATGTGGGTAACGGGGAAATCCACAACTTTGGGCTCCCGGATGAGTTTGCATAACATTTGCGTTTAAATGCATGGTTCGGCGCAAAAAACCATGGGGGGCAACTTCTAAAAAAAGAACGTCTATCTTAATATCTAGGGCTGTTTGATGCAATGACGTGAGCACAACTTACATTTATTGCACTTTGCATTTCAGAGGGCTAAATGAATTCTACAAAAAAAGATTTGGTTTAAATAATTGTAATATAATGACGACTAATAGTAGACTTTTTTTAACCAGTGGCGACTACCTATAGAAAGTGGGAGGGAAAAACAACTTACTTCAACAGGTGGGATGCTGGGCAGGTTGAGGTTTCACTGTTTCACTCACATTAATTATTTACGCACGGACGTTATGAGAAATAACAACAGTAGTGGAGTTGGGGAGAACCTGAGACGCGCTGACGTGTGTGTGGGTGCTGTTGTGAGTAAAAGAAGAAGAGCAAAAGGGAAAACATCCTTCATCATATAGGGCTTAACTTGCACCTGCCTCGTGTTTTAGATCAAATTGACTTTTTGCGCACGGTCTTCACTCTTTAGACAGGCTTCTTTTCTGCGTGTTTAGTCTCTCAAATTCACCTTTTCCTCATTATTGTCACTGTCACGTTTCCTTGCTGTCTGTTAACAATCTTATTTATTTATTTTTTCCTTTAAGAGAAGTTGTTTAACAACGGTAATAATCGACCCATACCTGTCTGTATGTTCCAGCTCTTGCCTTACCTTCTTCTAGTTCACCTTAACAGCTTTATAAAGACAAGGAAACAATGACGGACTCAGAAGTATTTAGAGGAATTTATCTTCAACTCGTTATTGCAACTTTCAGTGCATCAAACTAAATATAAGGTTATTGCAAATACGCGCCCACAAACTGTATTGGCACCGTGTTCTGTGCAAAGTTCAAACCAGAAGGCAGCATTAACACAAACTTTAATAACTGACATAAAAGTCAATGTTTTGCATGGAAACAAGAGGTGCGCTCGACATGTTTTAAGGCTCTGCAGTCATGCTCATTTCAATACATATATTCAGAATATGTGCATTCCACAGCTTCCTTTTTTTTAATGAAAAGAAAGGCGTTTGCATTTTGTATGAGATATGGGGAGCCGAGCTGTGTGCTGTCCAAAAAGCCACGGGTCTCTCTCTGGGGACCCGGAACAAAAGGCAGAACTGGGCCATAGTCTCCATCTGCTGTCCCAGAGAGAGAGAGAGAGAGAGAGGGAGAGAGGGAGAGAGGGAGAGGGAGAGGGTGGCGACTGAGGACACCATGGGCAGATAGAGACAGAATAATAAGTGAGAGGGCAAGGCAAGTTTATTTGTATGGCACAGTTCAACAACAAGGCAATTGATAGTGCTTTACATAAAACATTAAAAGCATTATCAGCAAAAGACAAAGTGCAAAAGAAACACATTACAACAGGACATTTAAGTACAATTAAAATAGTTATTAAAGAGTTAGAATAGAAAATAAAAATAAGCTAAAGTAGAGTAAGTTATAAAATACGAGCATAAAAGTTACAGTGCAGTGCAAGAAATGAATCAAAGGCCTCAAATTTGATTTAATAAAAGGCAGCAGCAGCAAGCAGGGAGAGAAAAAGAGAGAGGAGAGACAGAGTGACGGCAGCAACAGAGGATACAATGGGTAGTTACAGGGTAAGAGATAGAAAGATAGATGGAGAGTTTTATCAGTATATTCTTTTATCAGTGTGGTTCAGTTCAATTCAACCAACTGTGAATGTGTCCACAGGCTAACTGTAGTTACTACCCCTTTGTTTAATCTTCCATACATCACCTTAAAGCCCTCGCCTCTCATTAGCAACTGCAGCCCCGTATTATCATGTACTGTAGCGTAACCTATAGTGATCACACAAACACACACAATGCAGCTGTGATGCAATGAGCACCTGTTGCATCGCATGCTCCAACTCAGTGGTGCTATCAATTGTTAATGAGTTTCTTTGGTAGTGCTGGGAGACACAGACAGACAAATTCTAACATTTATATCAGCAAAGTTATCTTCTGTGTAATTTTGTTGGGAAATTACTTGAAGAGCAGGAGCCACATGATATAGATAACAAGAGCAGGAAATTGTGAATTTGGAAATATTTTGGACAAAGATTTATACAACTTAATATATAGCTTTTAAAATAATTATGCCTTATGTATTTCTGCTTATTGATACAATTAATTAATCCATCCACTTAAAATTATACTGTACTGTGAAATACATTGGGTTAGCAGTAAACAGATTATGTATTCTATAGTAAAACTAAAAGAGGAACAATAAAGACACTCAACAAAAACACTGTTGGAAAAAAAAAAGTCATAATACAAAGTACTAACAAAACACACAGCAACTGTAGGGAACTTAAAGCATGAGGACACAGTAGACAGGTGTTGTTTGATAAGATGATACAAGAGGTCTTGGCACAAAAAGTGGGTCATCGGTGCAAAAACAAAGTACAGACACGAGAAGCTAAATCATTTCATGTGCAAATCAGGCAATCTAATTACAGTGGGGATAAATGAGCCCTTGGTTCTTTTACTCTTTAGTTTAGAAAGCGGCGCCCAGAGGCAGTCAGCTAAAACTGACCTTATCAGCTGAGCTGAGTAGGTGAGTAGGTGGATACACATGAATCAGACATTTAGGTAAGTTGTGCCTGTCTCAAACCATTAACTGTAACCACTCATCAGTCTATGTATGAAACACAACTGGTTTGTTAAATCATGAATAAATCATTCAGCTGCACATTTCACAAGTAAAGTTTAAAAGAATCACTTGTATTGCAGTTTACACAATATATGGAGTTTCAGTATGCACAACTGTTTCAGTATATATTTATGGCTGTTTACCAAATTACTTTCTTGCTTTTATAGAGTTGTTTTGAAAATTGTCGTTGCACAGTGACACAAAGTTATCAACAGTATGTTGGTGTAATTTTTCCCCCACCAGCATTTTTTACAAAAAAATGATAAAAAAAAATGCATAATAAACTGGACAAAATGTCTACTTAATTATTGTAGAAGTGACGATTTGGAGAAGCATCACTGAAAGTAAATTACTATGATTAAAGGGAAGGTTTACAATTTTTCAAGTCTGTCTTAAAACAGGTGCCTATATGAAAATTGAAAAAAGTTTTGCTTCTCATAATCATTCCTCCTGTTCATACTGGCTATTAGAAGACCTCCTCCTAATGCACTTACAACATAAGTGATGGGGGACTAAATCCATAGCGCTTCAGCAGTCAGCAGAGCAGAGTTACTCAAATCAAATGGATATCTTCCAGAGTTACAGTCTTTTTAGTATAAATTTCCCTCTTTGTGTTTCCTCGGACAGTGTTTCCCTGTTGAGCTGCGGTGGAAGTATAGTAACAAAAAGAGGAACTTTGGCACCAAAAAGACTGTGAATTATATCCGCTTGATTTGACTAACTCAGATGGCTGAAGCTTCATATTAGCGTCAAATAAACTTTTAAATGTATTTTTGCATGGAAGCAGGGCTGTGGATTTTGTCCCCCATCACTTACATTGTGAGCGTATTTTGGATCTCTAAATAGCCAGTATGAACAGGCAGGATGATTACAGCAAGAAAATACTGTTTCAATGTCGGGCACCTGACTGTTGTTTTAAGACAGACTGTCCTTTAAACATATGAGATCATGTAGCTTCCTCCAAAGTACATTAATGATTGTTGAACTGCTTGAACAGAATGAGTTCCCAGATTTTTTTATTTTTTTCAAAAATAAAAATATATCTGAAAGAAAATTGACTAAAATATCGTAGAGTCAATATGCTGACATAATTTTAAAAATGTGTATTGTTACACGGGAGATCCAGTTTTGTCGACTTTTTTAAAGTGTCCCTAGGCTGAAGGCTTTACATCTTCTAGAGTAGGTGTTAAACTATTTTGACATAATACATCCTGTGGTTTCTATGATGACAAGCAACCCATCCCTTAAAGCATGTCCACCTGCACACACACACATAGACACGGTCACACACACGCACACGCTATATACACACTGTCACAAGGAAGAAGATCATTTATCTCTGTGGTTCTCTCCATGAAAGACGTCTATGGGTGAAGCAGGGTCTCCCAGGGCTTTGTTCTGGGCAGGGTTCAGCTCTTTGTGTCCGCCACCTTCAAAGCAAATGTACATGAACACGAACATGAGGCTTCTTGGGTAACCAGCCCATTGAAGAGCAGCACAATGGTGCTACCAATTATCCACAGTGCTCAATGCTCCTGCAGAATCAGTTACATGGCTTTGTGTGTGTGTGTGTGTGTGTGTGTGTGTGTGTGTGTGTGTGTGTATGTTTGATAGATTTGCATGTTTGGAGATATTATGGTTTGATGTGGGTGCATTAATCTTTCCATGCATAATATTATTGATATTGTGCAATATATATTCAAATAATAAGTAAATCTGTGTGTAACATGTAATATGTCTTTTAAATCACCAAAAACTTTTCTTCTTGCATTTTTGTGATGTTTTATCATCAATATTGCATGAACCTGTAAACATTTACATATATTTTATATCGTCGTATCCTCCGCTCTCTTTTTAATTTATCCATCCAAACACATCATCTGTAGTGGGTGTGTGTGTGTAGTGTAGTATAGTTATACATCCCAATAGGAAACACTTCAACTGCAAGGCTATTTACTCCCTTTGACACAATATGACTTCCAGTAGGGTCGGGTTTCCGAGAGCGTGCGGCCGGCCCTCCTCCTCAGCTGGGGAAGAGACCTTCACTCTGACTGACTCTGCAAACATGAAAAGAAAAACTCTGGAAGCTTCGGAAGTGATTTGGCTGGAGGTGCTTTTCTGTCTTATTCACACCTCGGAACATGAGAGGTATGTGAGAGGGCAAGAGTGCAGGAAGGTCGCTGGTTGTTAAGCGTGCGTGTGTGTGTGTGTGTGTCCTCAAACACATGTGAGCTCCACCACCTACACCCACCCACTCACTTGACACCAGTCATTTTCACCACACGTAACCTCCGCTGGCAACCTGCCAGATTCACAGGTACTGTACAAACATGTGCATACAAGAACCTGGAGCCATGCATCACTGACTGTCACTTTGATGAGTAACCAGTGTCAAGTCCATTAGCTTAACCAGGTGGCTGAACTTTGACTGAGAGAAGGTTTGCTCATTTGCAAAATGGGCTGTCCGAGAAGGAAGAAATTTGAAAAAGAGGAGGAAGACGAAGAATCTTGGTAGGAACATGAGGATTAAATGTTTCTGTATTTACCAGCATCTCTCCTCTCCTCTCCTCTCCGGGCCCATTGTACAGTTGCCCCCGTGGATCTCCTTTCAGCTCACTGCCCTACTCTGGTGAGGGATACAGTATATTGAAGGAGATTTTGCTTGTATTTGATTCCGCTCCTTTTCATAGTGGCTGAAAGCCTGGCCTCCATGCTGCCACCCCCCCTTCTCCCTCCCTGTCCTGTCCAGTTCCCAAGGGACCCCCACTCTCTCCCGGGCTGGCCTGGGTGGAGCGGCCTCAGAGTGGGGCAAGTAGGGAACAGACAAGGGTATCGCTTACAGCCTCCCTCCCGCCCTCACACGGCACACAGAGCACAGACAGCGAGAGCACACCCCCCTCACCTTGCCTGTCTCCCTCTCTCATAGACACACAGTGATGTTGGTGCATGCTCACACGCATCCGCACATACACATCTTTTTCTCCATCTTACCAATTAGAGATACATGTCATATCGTTTTCACCCCCCTCTTTTCAAACTGCCCATTCAGCTACCGATCCAGGAAGAAGGCAGACCACAATGGAGTTGTGGACAGCCATTTCTGTGCACTGTAAAGCGAGCAATTGAGATTTGGTGACTGAGAGTGACACAAGAGTTTAGATGGAGAGTGGCACAAGTGCTTTCTCAGGGACAAAAACCACAATGCAAAGGGACACACACACACACATATGTGTACTCACATAAGCTCCGTCTGGGTTCCCTTTTTGTTAACATGCCATGTACTCACACACCTTTGGCCTACTGCATAAACCAGCCAGGTGTATCAGATAACGTTCCTGTTCAATGTTACAGCATTAAGCTTTAAACAATACCAATGTTGATGTGTTTAACTGTCTCACCTCAAATCCAGAACCAGGGTAACAAGTTCAACTGGTTCAGTGTATTATTCAATCAGTTTACCACTCAGAATTTAAAGTCATGAAATGTAAGATTTATTTTATGTAAACTACAGTTAACAACACGAACATGTAGTTTAAACAAACACACATTTACTGAATTACAGTTACTTTATCATGTTTTGTGAAATTTTCATACATTCAAATTTAGGGTTGACCTGTGTTTAACCTTTAGTTCAGTTGGTCTCCTGCTGTTTTACTTAGAGCTGAGCTCCATTTAAAATTAATCATATTATGAATAGGATTAAATGTTACAGGCACAGGATTAAATATTATGGGACTTTTAATCCAGTTAGGGTCCAGCCTTACTTAATTTCTGATTTTGGCATGTTTTAACAATCCATTAGTATGTAGTAATGTGTACATGGTAATATATTAAGCCTATGCAGGATAGATGAAAGATTTGATCAAATTCTTGATTAACACAATTCCCACAAGTTCAATTTTACATTTTATGGTCGGTTTAATTAATTAACCTTTCAAAGCTTCTACTACAAAGTCAGTTACTATTGGAGAAAAGCTATTTAACAAGCTCATAAAAATATTGACTTAAACTTAATAAATCTGTTTACAGGTGTTTATAAGATTTTCTGTGTCATGTTGTTAAACTCCAGCTTTTACCATGCCACTGTCATAATCCGCTTACTTTAAATGATACCACAAACCATACCACCGCCCTACCACCGATACCACCGCCCTACCACCGATACCACCGCCCTACCACCGATACCACCGCCCTACCACCGATACCACCGCCCTACCACCGATACCACCGCCCTACCACCGATACCACCGCCCTACCACCGATACCACCGCCCTACCACCGATACCACAGCCCTACCACTGATACCACCGCCCTACCACCGATACCACCGCCCTACCACCGATACCACAGCCCTACCACTGATACCACCGCCCTACCACTGATACCACTGCCCTACCACTGATACCACCGCCCTACCACTGATACCACAGCCCTACCACTGATACCACAGCCCTACCACTGATACCACTGCCCTACCACTGATACCACTGCCCTACCACTAATACCACTGCCCTACCACCGATACCACAGCCCTACCACTGATACCACCGCCCTACCACTGATACCACTGCCCTACCACTGATACCACCGCCCTACCACTGATACCACAGCCCTACCACCGATACCACCGCCCTACCACCGATACCACCGCCCTACCACTGATACCACTGCCCTACCACTGATACCACTGCCCTACCACCGATACCACCGCCCTACCACTGATACCACTGCCCTACCACTGATACCACTGCCCTACCACCGATACCACAGCCCTACCACTGATACCACTGCCCTACCACCGATACCACAGCCCTACCACCGATACCACTGCCCTACCACCGATACCACTGCCCTACCACCGATACCACAGCCCTACCACTGATACCACTGCCCTACCACCGATACCACAGCCCTACCACTGATACCACTGCCCTACCACCGATACCACCGCCCTCAGAAAGAAGAGTCCTGAGTTCCACTTAAAACAGCGGCGGTGCTATCATGTATTTCTCGAGTGGTCTTTTTACTCCCAACAATAGCTGCAGGGTGTATTCAGGAGCAACAAGCCCCCTGCTAGATTAAAACAACAGAACAATACTTCCCACAGTGAAGGAATTGGATTAACCTCGACCATTTCAACTAGACAGGAAATGTAACAGTAGGTCTAGGAACCTCAACCCTGATAAAAATAGCTTAAACACCTACATTCAAGTTTGCTTTCACTATACTGTTTTTAATATATCCAAATCATCACATGACTTTTCATAATTTCTACTTTTTAAGTGCATTACATAATGCTCACAGAGTTAGATGTGAACCCACTTCTGCCTCTCGAAAACTCCTTGAGATGATCTTCTTCTCATCACATTTCTAAGTATATTTGTTGTCTCCTGGTTGGTAATGCCTGTAGGGCATCTTTAACAGTAAAGGCCCCTTACTGAGACACAAGATCCCAGCAGGATAACACAGCTAATATAGTGAGACATTTCCTACCACTGTAACGGATTAGCAAGCCTCTCTGCAGGGTAACACAAACACATAAACAATGGTTGTTTGACTGACTGTGGGATCGGTCTCATATTCCACCTGTTAAACTCACTATGGACCCCCCATGAGCTGTGTCCTTAATGAAGTCTGAACTGTTTCTTTTAGAGAGACGTAATTGTTTTTTTTTTTCCTATTTTCACTTTTTAACTGATCATACTCTGTAATTGCATTAATACTTATTTCAGTGCCATTAAAATGGATAAATATTAGGCTGTTTCTTCACTATATAAGGGTTTGGATTTTTGGAAGAAAATCTTTTCCCCCACAAATACAAGCTTTTTAATATACAAACCGAAAGTAGAATAAATTACCCATAAGTTTAAGGTTCTAGTGAAATTCATTTTTACTGCAAACGCAAGAAAATTCCCGTGCTCATTGACTTTGTTTGTTTGTAGCTGATTTGGCCGTCCTTATCTTCCTCCTCCCAGATTAGTGCTGCAACCTGCCTGTTTCCACATCATTAAGGCCAATCCGCATCCTCTTCATTGGGGTGTGGGGGGGGGGCTCCCATGGAGATCAGTGACGCCTCACTGACCACATCAATCAATCATTCGCCCTCCGACTACCTCTCTCCTGCTCTCTTTTGTCTCTCTCTGTATGTCTCTGTCTCCATATCTCTCTGTCTAGCCTAACTTTAAAATCTGTCCCATCCCTCTTTCCCACACATGACATGGGAACTGCTTATCATAAAAACACAGATAAATGTTGTTGTTGTTGAGCGCTATTCATCGACAGGGGCCGCCTCGGAAGGCGCTTTGTATATAAATGTGAAGTATATCATCAGGAAATAGCTGTCAACTCATTTTAGTTGTATTTTTAAATATTTTTCAGGTGAATCTTTCCCCACACAGAAATTTTCTTAATTTGCCTCGTGTCAACCTAAAGCAGCCATACATCCTTAGTCTCCCAGAAAAACTCTACACTTGTCTTCATAATGGGGTCAACTACGCAAAATCTGTACAAGATGTGAGGCGACAATAGAGATCGGTTGAACTTCCTTGTAAAGCAAAGGGGTTTTGTTCCTGCATTGCCCTCATGGGAGGTCATGTACTGTGACACAAAATGCAGGCCACATATGTGTGTCCCATGTATTGTGACAATAATATGAGTCTTTTCAGTGTTCCTATGCAATCCTAGACTTGTTTCAGGGAAAAATGACTATGGACGCTTTGACTTCTTGGTGATTGGTGACGTTTTTTGAGGTTGCCATTGGGTTATGGAATAACAAATCTCCTATTCGATCACTTACCTATGCCGTAGCTCAAAGAATAAGGTTACAGTCTCTATTTTACTTGGTGTCAACAAATCCATTGAAAAGAACAAAACCAACAAACATTTAACCTACTAACAAGTATTGTCCATGCAGCCACAGCCTATAGCTTATTTATCTGTGCCATTGCCCTTCAATGTTGTCCAACAACAATTAAAAACCCCATAAATGAGCCACACTGTTGTGAGTCAGTCCAACATAAACTGTCCCACTGCCAGAAATACTTGCTAGCGCAGCACATTCGCAGCTAAAAATAGTCCCCACAAAAGTACTTTACTCCTGTTGAAGTAACATGTGCTACAGCACCCTGCTGTTTTAGGAAATTATTTTCCCTTTTTAAAAAATTGAACTATTTATTTGTGACCCATTTTTTAAAAGATTTACATCTTCAGGAGGAACAAATTGTCTCCGGGCTGAGTGCCACAGACAGGGTAAGAAATTTGGAATGTATTTTGAGATGGTCTAACACATTGTTGGTTCTGGTCTTCTCATGGGACTTGTTGACAATAAGAACAATATAGAATATCGCCAGTCTTATCCTTTGTCTCTGTTCACATGCCAGCATGGTTTTTAGTTCTGATATGAAAGGACTTCATCTCCAAAAAAATGAGACAGACAGAAAAAGCCTCATACCATCCCGCTTCTTGTTTTGTATGCCCACTAACCCGTCGCTCATTCTGCTCACCCATTTCTACTTCTCTAACTTTCTTTGTACTTCTTATCTGTATCCTTACAAACTTGTCCTACTGTCTCTCACCTGTATGTCTGCACACCAACCTGTCTGCTACTCGGCGTGCCTTTTTACCTCTCAGTCTGTATGTCTGCCAGCTAGGAAAGGTCAGGACTAAATGGGCTGAGTGTAAACAATGCCCTCGGTACCCAGGACGGGGACAGCCAGTGTCCCACAGCCGACGGCCAGTCACCGCTGCATGTGATGTGAGGCCAGCCCTCCCTATTCATCCTTACTCAGTCTTCCCCCTTTTTCCTCCTCTCTGCATTGGACTGCTGCATCTACTTCTGGTTTTGCCGCCCCTTTCTACTCTTCTCCTCCTTTCTTGTTCAGCTTTTGGCCACTTCTCACTTTTTTTTTTCTACCACCCTGCTTTTCCCTCCTGCCCTCCTGCCCTCCATCTCGATGTCCATCCTTCCCTGCCTTTCTCTCTTCTGCTCCCCTCCTCTCCCCATCAGTCCCCATCAGGAGGAACCTAATAGGAAATCAAAGTTTCTGGTCAAAGAATGGAGTCGGGCTTAGCATTACCGTCCCCTGGGTCCTCCCTGCTGAAAGAGGAGTGGAGAAAAGACTCTATACTGGCACTGTGGAGGGGAAGGTTAATGCAGCAGATAGTCTTTCCCTTGCTCTCTTCCCGTGTCTCTTTATTCATTCTTTTTCTCTCAGACGCACACTCTCTCTTTTTTTCTATCTTTTTAGCTCTTTTCCCTCTTGCCGCCTTTCAATCTTACTCACAAACACACACACACACATACACTCAGCACATATGCACTCTTTTTTTACCCTCAATGAGTAAATGGCATAGTAGGCGAACTTAGCTGCCCCTGGTCGGATGGCGTTTAGTGACAACGGATTTTCAGCCTGTCGCTGCACCGTCCATCCTTTGGGATGTGGTGTGTATAGTTGTGGAATGGATCGTGTGTGTGTGTGTGTGTGTGTGTGTGTGTGTGTGTGTGTGTGCGCGCGCCACCCCCAGCCCGGCACGGCACGCACCCCTGCCCTTCAAAGCTCTGCCTATGTGTAGCAATTGACTCCATGGCCCCTGTGAGCTCAGGTACTGCTGCCTTGTCACGCATGTCAAGAAGCATTTACAAAGGCTGTCCCTGTGCATCGCTACATATAGAATGACTTAAATCATCAGATTTTCAAATATAAATCATTACTTTGCAGACCAACCCTTACCTCTCAAAAGTTACTTTTTTTTCTTTTTATAAATCAAGAGGAAAAATTGTTCCGTTAGGATTTTTTCAGATGCCAGTATCCTGGATAATGGTGGTTGAAATAAGAAATAAATCTTGCATGCTATAAGAAAATAAACAACTGAGAAATTACTTTATAAAGTCGCCATGGGAGAAAACAGATCTGAATGTTACATTTACAGGAATAATCCAATTTGTTGAAGAATACCAAGCTAGTGTCGAGGGACATGAGGACAAGTCTTAGAGTATTCATTTTAAAACTTGTTAGACTAACTGTTAGAGGGCAATCTGGCAGCAGCACTTGTGGGAATGTTCAGTGATAAAGCAGTTTTCAATTCATGCACATAATATCCATAGTCAAGTAGCCTATATGTGTTGCAATCCATCTCCACTCAAGTCCTTTAGCTCCCCATGATGCCAGTTTGATTCAGACAAATCAGCCAGAAATTGATTGTCAAATAGTGGAAATCGCTTCTACGTCCTCTGTGCATGATACAACCTTACAAGTAGTGGCCTCTTATGAGAGACTTTCCTTTTAAGGTGATACATAAACCTAATATCTATGCAAAGATATAGCATATATATATATATATATATATATATAGCTCAGACTTTGATTCAGATTTCTTCTGACCGGTGTTATTTAAGCATGTCTGGAAATTATGACTTTTAAATATTGAATATTGACTTTTGAGAAATCTCTGAATACCTTTCCCGAGTACATTGCCTCTCCGTGCGTTCTCCATCATGAACCACTTTACCATCAGCCACACTTGTTAACTTGAAGAGCACTTTACCATAATTGAGTAGAAGCTTGCATGAGTATGTGTCGTACTCATGCTCATGCTTATGCACATGCTCGTGCATGTAGGGCGTCACAAACATCAATAGATTGGCAGAAAGTGCCATGTAAAAGTGAGGGCTAAGCCTAGAATTAGCCCGGTATTAGCTGTCAAGCATCAGCCTACTCTAGGCTGAGCAGTCCAGATCCTGCTGTGTTAAGCTGCTTAAACACAACAGAGGTGGAAAAGATTAAACAGCGTGAATGCCTGGAGGCATAAGGGAGCGCAGGGAGTGCTGGAGGAGAGGGCAGGGGAGAAAGCAGTATGGAGCAGGGTGGGGCACAGCAGCCAGAGCAGGCGGGGGGGGGGTGGCAAAAGATGAAACACTCATCATTTAGGAAGGAGTCAGGACAGAAAACCATGAGGAGAGATGAGAGAGGAGGGAGATGATGCTCCCATAAAGAAAATTCCAACCCCAAAAAATCTCCTCTCTGGTCCCTCCATACCTGCCCTCCGCTACCTCCTCACCCTTCCTCACCCCTCACGCCCACACACCACCCACCTGCCCTCTGTACTCCCCCACAGAAGAGTTCGGATTCTTGGAAGGTGTTGGGTGTCTACAGTGTCACAACTAAACAAAACCATTTGAAAACAAAGTGGGCCGGTGAATGTGCCGGCGCAATCCGACCCCTCTCCCTTTGTGGCCGTAGAGAAAAACGGCCTCTCAGAATCAAGGGGATGGGGGAGGCGGAGGGGGCCAGGGGGAGGCACACCATTTCAATCCACAGGTTACCCCCCTATCCATCCACCCAGACCCGCTTTTACTGCCTCCTCTCCTCTCCACCCCACACACACCCACACTTTTAAGTGCACCCTTCAAAGGTGAACATGCTATCTGAAACAGAGCTGTCTGTGTTGCAGGACCTCCAAGAACAAGATACTCCCTCTTTTCTTCTCTCTTATTTCTTTCTCTCTTAAACCACTTTCATTTGCTCTTTTCCCACTTTACATTTAATTCAATGTCATTTTCTTGTTTCTGAATGCAATAGTCACATGAAATGATTGAAATGGCTTTTTTAGAATATGTTTTTATTCATATGTAATTCAAATGTGTGACATTTTTAGTAGCGGATAATATAGATTTTAGCAGGGATGTGCCAGATGTGCCAGTTTGATAAGAAAATATTACAAGAATGAGTGTGAGGAAAATTTCTGTTTGTCATTTGTAGGTAGTTATGTGGTTGTGAGTCATTCCACTGCTTTATATGTAATATGAGAACTTCGGAGGCTAACACTGAAAGGACAAAAATAGAAGTGATAGCTCAGATTTCGCCTACACAAAATGTCAACTGTAAGATTGGAAGATTTATTCAGAAGAAATAAACCACAAGTGCTTTTGGTAGTGACTGCACACCCACCACATATGGACTATAAATCTGGTTAACTCTGCTTTCTCTTTTGTAGATTTGATATTTATTTAGCAATCTTTGACATACTTGGTGAACAAAGTCATTCATTTTAGAAATTTCTTTTACCGTGAGAGACACAATGAAGTACACAGGTCGTCTGTCTTGTCAACGCTGCTGATTATGGGAAAGTTATGCCCTCTGTTTGTGTGTGTGTGTGTGTGTGGTTGTGTGTGTGTCAGTGTGATGAACTGTCTGTCAATCACAGTCAGAGTTAATTATTTCGTCGCCCCGCTGGGTGTGAGTGTGTGTCAGGAACTCTGACCCAAAGACCTGGGGTTGGGTCACACACACACACACACACTCACACACACACACACACACACACACACACACACACACACACACACACACTCACTCTTCCCCCAAGAGAGTGGAGTGGTCCACCCAAGTCCTTCCAGGGATGGTCCATTGGCCACCTGACTAACCACTTTGCTGACCAGGACGACGTGTGTGTCAGTCTGTGTGTGTATCTTTTTGTGTGTCTGTGTACACACTCGCTGAACAAACAGTAATCCTAAAAAAAAACTATTCGAAACAATTAGAAAGACTTGATTTTTGATGTTTTTTTGTCCACCTTATCTGTATCGCTACCATATATGTGGAGATATTAAAAGCAAGTATTTCAAGCAACTTAGCCCTTTATGTATCTTCCCCTTAGGAACAAATGAGGTTATAAGTGATCTAAATGGAAAAAGTAAGCTCATACATGTATGGTTTGTTAGCATCAGTGTTTGTGAGGAGATGAGTGAGAGAAAAAGTATGGCTTTTAGGAGATAGAGATAGAGCTCATGTGTTCCTTTATGTGTGGGGCAGTGTGACTGAGTGGAGACTGAGAGGGGCAGGACCCCTGGGAGATCAAGTAATCCTGCAGGCAGCACAATGGACATCCCGGGCTGGGGTCCTTTCTGTCAGACAAGGGGCAGAAAATAACACAGCCTAACACACTGCCATGTTTCAATGGCTGGTTAACTCAGCCTGTGTGCTTGTCTCTTGTCAGCGCGTGTGTCAACAAGACTGTTTGCCAGCAAATATGTGATGCTTTATATTCCCTGCAAAATATAATTTGCACCAATCTAGATACATTTCTACTGTAGATATACTATATTCAGGGTTAATGAGATAAATGACAATCTCATAAATAAAGACCCTCCACCTTTCATCACATGTTCCCACCACAACAGAGCAGCAGGGTCTTCTGAAAAACATGTATTCTACATTGACCCCTCTGACCAACATCAATTATCAAAGCAAAATAATCAGCACCAAACCGCCAGGCTTGAAAAATTCCACCAGTATGATCCAATAGCCACCGCCTCTGTGAATAAACAATAACAGAAAGCTGCTATTTTAATCACATCTAAAACAAAAGTCCTGCTCTTCATTTTCCCACCGGAGAGAAATAAAAGCTTGTACAATAACCAGCACCTACATGTGTCTTGCTCCATATACTCCACCACACACTGTGAGCTAAATTGATGGAGAGTAACCCAAGAACGAAAATTAAAACGCTGTCACCTTGTTTTTGAAGATGAAAGATGCCGAGTAAAAGAAAAGTGAGCGGAGACATATTGGATTAGCTGCTGACACAATCGCATCTGAGCAGATTTGCCTCTGTGCTGTAAATGTGATTGTGAGCAATAACATGTCGATTAAGGGGGCCATGGCTGGACTATTGGAGGCTTTGTGTGAGTCTGCAGAGGAGGTGATTAGATTAGCGGGGGCCGGAGTGGGAAGCTTGGGGGAGAGGGAGTGAATACTGATGAAAGGATCCAGAAGTAACCACTTGAAAAGTAACACTTTTCGCCACATGCAATATTTGTTTTGTTTCATTTCTCTTCGAAAACATCTGAAGGCCCAGGGAATAATGTGGTGATTTGTGAGATACAGGTTTTGTTGGAAGATATTCCTGTTTACTTCTATGTTAAAAAAAAATGATGGAAACAACTTCATCTGCATTAATGAAGGATGGACAGAAGTGAAGAAAGATGGCAATGACTGATTTTACACATTATACGCAAAGATGTGTAAAAATGGTTGCTGCTATGTTTAGAGTGGAGATGAAACATGGCAGACAGTAAAGATGAAAGTAACTTGAGCAAAGCAAGCAGCTGCTAAAACTGTTGTTGTGGTTCTTGGCCAGCTCAAAGTGCAGCCTCACAGAGCCGCTAGCATGGAAGTAGTCATGTTAACCACAACTATCGTTTTTGAAAAGCTTTGTTCCCCTGTTAACGCTACAATGTGAAAGTAGCATTTTCAGATATACCAACTCTGGAGAGCGTTTTCAGTTCAGAAACATGTCCTCAGTTGTAGTTTTTCCCTGCACCCATCAAAACATATACCTTTCTTTCTTTCTTTCTGCATGCTACACTTTTTTCACCTCATGTTACTTCTTTCTCCTCTCCACCTCTTGATCTCCTTCCTCCATCTGTCTCCCCCGACGACCAAGAAAAGGCCTCTCTGATTTCCATCCGACAAATTGTCTTATCGGTCGGCGAGCCGATTGGGGGGAATGAAAACATGACCTTCTCAGACGGGGTCTCTAACAGAGAACTCCGGGTACACTGATCAGGTCTGATAAAGGCTGAAGGAAGAGGATACTGCACGCTCACACAGAGACTTATCTCCAGGTACACTGATCAGCAATGATAACGCCATAGGACGATAAGGGAGAGCAGTGGAGTGGCAAACAAGCACCATTAGGGTTATTCTATTCATACTCAGAGAGAGGGAGCAAGATAGGCAGGTAAGTGGCTAACAAGACCCATTAGTACCATTCAGACTTTCAGAGCTGTGGTTGTCAGACAGGCTGACTGACTGACCAGCTTGCTGATTGACAGAAGTGGATGGGGTGAAAGGGAGGGGGAGAAAAAAGGGGAAGACTGGTAAATGGACAAAGAGAGAGACTGTTAAATAAGGCGGTAAGCAATAGTTCGACATTTTGAGAAAGACTTTTATTTGCTTTCTTGCTGACAGTTGGATTGGAAGATCGCGCCACTCGCATGTCTGTACAGTAAATATGAAGCTTCAGCCAGCTGCAGGTTAGTTTAGCTGAGCACAAAAACTGAAAACATGTTGGCCGGCCTCGTTAAGTCTGAAGTTAACAAAATCCATCTACAGCACCTCTGAAGCTAACCGGCTGCTAGCTGTAGCCAGAGTGGTATTAATCTTCTCATCTAACTTTTGGCAAGAAAGCAAATAAGTGTATTTCCCCAAATGTTAATTTAAAGATATTTCAAGATACAGAGGCCAAACCTGCGCATTAAAAAAAGCACATGGCTGTATTAGTGGGGGTGTGATAATACAGTTACAAGTGAGACACTGAAATTGTGTAAAAAATATAGATTTGAAGGGTTATCAGATATCAAAACACTGCACAGCTTAGAACACTAATTATGAAGCAAGATTTCACACTTCTGGAAAGTGTAAAGATATTATAGTGATAATTATTTTATCGTTGCGATTGTAAACACAAAGTATGCTGCCTTGATGTGCTTCCACATATTCGATTGGGCGGCGCAGTGCTCCGGCCTCGAATTACATCACATAGCTGCAACAGTTGAGCCGGATTAAACTTTTTTTGTGGACAACCTTGTGGTTTGTGGTTGTATTGTATTGAAATGCATGAGAATGCTGCTTCTTTATGGCGCAGTGTTATTGGTGGTATGAACACAGCCTAAGTCCTAAAAGACTTTTTGGACATAATTTTTACTTTGAGCTGGATTCTGCTTGATGTAAAGTGCTTGTATTTGAGTATAATTTGTCACAAAGTAGCTACTGATGTCACTCTTATGGTATGTTTCATGTTGTTAGGTAGGTATCTGTCAAAATGTGTCAAGTGCGTAGCTCTTTTGCAAAGCATGTTGGCTGCTTGCTCTCTGCTCGTGAGGCTGAAAAAATTGTCTATCTAAAATCTAAAAATCTATCTGAAATGCACCAAAAATAGCAAAAATAAGAAATTTAGTAGAATTGTTGGGTGGAGAAGAAAGGTGATAGGGAGGTGTAGGTGGCAGTGGGAAGAAAGAGTTGGATCAGTGGAGGGAGGAGAGTGCATGGGGATACAGTGCAAAGGGCTGGCTAACCTTTCAGATCTGTCCTATTGTCCCACAGTAAAAGCAGCAGCGTCCATTGTGAGAGCAAGGGCCAAGGTTTCCCTACGAGCAGAGGGACGTTAGACGAAGAGAGAGAGAGGGGAGAGATGGAGAGAGCAACGGAGAGTTCAGCAACATACGAGAATGTGACGGTAGCATAAATCAAGTTGGAAACAAAGTGTAGAAAGAAGAGGAGGTAAAGGTAAAGGGAGTTGGGGTGTGTGCGCAAGATAAACGGCCCCTCCTCTTTCCCTCACGCTTGGCTGCTCCAGGACGGGGAGAGCAGGAGAGAGAGAGAGGGGATGGGGGGGGGGAAGAATAAAGGGTCACACGAGACAGTGGGGGCTTTGTGGGCACTTATCAGAGACTGATGGCAAAGCACTGGACCCAGAGAGGAGAGACAGTGAATAGAAAGGGATGGAGGTGTGTGTGTGTGTGTGTGTGTGCAGGGACAGGGGATGTAGAAGATTGTGAGGGATGAAAGAATGGAAGGATCATGCAAATGGAGGTGAGAGGAGATGGTGGACGATGGCAAAGGGGAGAGAAGGAGGGACAGGAGGAAGAGACAAGAGACTGTGAAGAGCAAAGAGGCTGAAGAAAGAGGGAAAAGAACAGTGAGCCTAAAAAGCAGTAGCGCAGCACCCCGTAGATCACTTTACCAACCTGAATGCACCTTGAGGAGAAACTTGGGAAGGGAGAAAGAGAGGGAAGGAGGGAGCACGGGGACACCAACAAAGAGCGAGAAGGTCAAGGAGAAGTATATGATATGGAGGGAGGGAAAAAGGGAAGGCAGAGGAGGTAAAGGACCGGAGAAGATTGGGTTACACAGCAGGAGAAGTCCAGTGTCACGTCCATCAAGGTGGTGTTTCACAGAGAGAGAAATCAGGATTTGCAGTGAACTAAATTTTATTTAAACTTTCGGTTCATTTATCTGTGGCTCACTTTGTAAGTCCATCTCTTTCCTTCACTTGCCCACTTACACACACACACACACACACACACACACACACTGACACAGACATACAGACACACAAACACACTCAGTCAGCGGCAGCTCCCAGCTCCCTGCGGCGCGCCTGCTGAGAGGGGTCATGTCAGACATCAACTCCCGTCGCGTCAGCTCTTTTTCTCCCACAATTCAACACAGCTGAGGCTGTCACCACGCTAACCCCCCCCCCCCCCGCCCCCCCTCCCAAAAAAAAAAAGGCCCAGACACTGGCCTCTAACATTCACGTAGACACACACATATTTATGATGTACACACATAAGTCACACACACACTCATTCACACACCTTATCAAACATACACATTTAGATGCAATGGCTCCCAGAGGAGACAGACCCCCAACTGGTGTCCACCAGCAGGGGTGCTGATCCTGTGCTGACATTCCCATCTCGGTTGTCTCAACCTCCCTGCCAGGACACACACAGAAACACACTGTCGCAGTTGTCTCAGCCAGTCTGCCAGCTAAAAGAAAAGCTTAACGAGTTTTTCATTGTCTTCCTGTCTAATCTGTCTTCTCTTCTCTTTTGTAAATTTTGTTAATTTTGTAAATGAATTCAGAATTTTGCTACACTTTGTTTTTGTGCATCTGCATATGCAATGTGAGTGAAACAGTGTGAACCTTTAATGTGCATTAGGCTGGAAGTAAACTCCCCACAAAAGTTTATGTACTCTGACTGAAGTCAGAGGAGAATAAGAAGTAAGTCAAGAACGCTCCAAACGCTATGAGACTAATTCAGACAAATAGCCACTGAAGGGCTATAAAGTTTGGGTGGTCAGCCTGCACACACTGCAGTGATCAAAGCCAAATCTTTTTGCTATGTTTTGGTTGCAAACATGTAGAGCCGGTCCTTCAAATTTGATTCTAAAACATGAATCCAGTTTTCCAGCTGTAATATTAAAAGTTGCCAACAACTTCATGTTTGATGGAGGAGGCACATTCGTACATCTCCCGGCCAATGAAGGCTCACTCGCTGTGGTGCACGCTGGGAAACTGGCTACAACTAAACTGGAGAGAAAACTGTGAGAAATGCTGAAGCAACTGAAGAGAAAATGGGTGTCATCTTGTAGAAATACCTTGACTCTTCATAATTTGAGAGGACAGCCATCGCTTGCCAAAAAAAAAACTATAATTTTCCCATACCACTTTAATCCTTGACAAAACAGAATAATTAATCATACAATATTATACGACCAAATGACAGAGACATAATTGGCATCATTTAATTCATACAATTGTAGACAGGAGGACAATGTAAAGGCATGTGGTGCCAACAAAGCTCGGTCTGAACAGCGTTCTGTAAGGCAGCCTGGGGATCCGTCATTGTCCCCCTGTCTTTCTGCATGTCTCCTTCAGTTTAATTAAAATACTGTGATGATGTGACAGAGCTGACTGCAACCGCTGATCGCTGCTACCACAGAAAAGGACTGGCGAACAAAGGGCAGTTCGCTTTTTTTTTTTCTTCTCAGTAGTGTCTGCAAAAAAAATCCACAGTCATAGTGAAGGGTGCCATCACGATGAAACAAATGAGCAGTCTGCAGCATCAAAATATGAATGCATGAAAGAAATTTAAGGTGTCTCATTTATGACATAGATGAAATTAACATCGTCTGATTAAGGACTGCAAACAGGAGAACAATACAGAGGAATGCAGCGCTAACAAAGCTTTGTTTGACTGATGTTCTGTAAGGCAGCCAGGAGGATCAGTCATTGTCTTTCTGTGATTGGTGGGTTGTCTCGGCTGCTCCGCGGCATCACCTCCAGCAACATGGGAATTCTCCCCTGCTGCTGTTTCTCTTTGCCTGCGGAGAGAGGGAGAAAGGTTACATGAGTGATGACTAAAAAAAAAGCAGTACAAAAGAAGGCAAATGAAAGTTTGATAACTTATCTAACAGCAGATATCATAGACAATTTGAGTGTTTTAATATTAACATGGAAGTGTGCAAAATATGGAGTTATCCAAGGGGACTTTAGTTACTTCAATCAACTTTATGTGCGGTGTATTGCTGCATTCCCCAAACTGTCTGTCTTGGGTCTTTGTTCATGCATTTACATACTGTAAATTAGAGGAACAGACCAAAGTCCGTCTGGCCAGCTTTGTGCATAAAAGTTAAATAATGTATAGAGGTTAGTCACACACTAGTCTTTGTCCTCTTACAGTTGCTAGTGTACAGCAAAGTCAATGACATGTAAATAATGTTTACATAACTATAGTATACATAAACTGATGATCTCTTAGAACAATATAAGTTGATAGATCAATTAATCAATTAACAGATCTAAGCTTAAATATTATTCTGTTGACAAATCATGTTGACAAAACTGAAAGTGATAAAACATACCTCACAAAAAAAAAGTTTATTGTCCCTTATTATAATCAAACACCCCTGATAAAAGTTTGTGGTTTCTTTCTTTACAGAACAGGGGTTGCGGTTAGTTTTCACAATGGAAAAAAAGTATCAAAACATCTAAGCGCTCCTGCACCGTGCTTTATTTCCCTGAAATTTGAGATTATGATCCCGTGAAGAAGTAAAAGTAGCTGCTGTGTTTGAACACATGATGTCACAAACAATAGAATTCGTTAGAAATACCATTTTTCCGTCTATCCTTCTTATTTTGGTTCAATACTAGCAACATATCATTCAATATCTTAGATACTCTGGTCCCAAGTTTGACTTTTACTTTTAGTATCATTTCTGACTTCAGTCTACTGGATCAAAATATAAACAAAATCTGCCGTAGGGGCAACACTTGGTGGCACACCACACTCCTGTGGCTTAAGCAGCTCTGGTGTAATAATAATAATAATAATATGCTACTTTATTTATCCCTGTTCAGGTTAAAGTGCATACCACATGACCACAACATCCACAGTTCGATTCCAGCCTGCGATCTGTGTTACAATTCATGCCCCTGTCTCGTTCCCCTTGTTCCATGTCTGTCTGCTACAGACCATTTGATCTGCCAGACATCCAGTCCTTGTTCAAGGACTCTTCAGTACCCCTGATGCTCGTCAGCAATGCAGCACAGGTCAACATCTTGTCCAGCCATGCATGTTTGTATGCTTTTGCAACTTTATAGGTTCAGATCTAGTCAGTGGTGGTTCTCTCCCTTGTATTATATGAAATATTAGCAAATATATTTTGAAGGATAATAACAGTGTTTAGTGTATGTTTAATGTTGTAACAAACCCAAAAATTGGAGAATATAGAAGTGCCACAGAGAGGGGTATGGGACAATGGATAGACTGCACATCTCTTTCACATTTGCTATCATTATTCTGTGTGGTGTGTGCACACTGCCTATGCTAAGGACCCCTATTATTCTACAATACTATGATAGTGAGGTTTCAACTCAATAAACCAGCTATCTAAATCCCCATCAAAAGCATATTACCATTATAAGGCCGTATATAAGTAATATAAGAACGATAATGATGGGAGCAGCTGCCAGTATTTCACAGTTTGAACTTCTTATGACTGTTGCATTGATTGTAGTCATAATAGATGGGCTCAACAGCACTGGTTATATTGGCATCAGCACAGGTTGGACACTGGCACCAAATATCAGGATGTATTTATTCTAGGCAAATAGACTGCATGTGTACAAACCAATTACATGTCCACTTACACGGCCACTGGAGCTACCAAACTGGTTTGAAATGAGTCATAAACTGGTTAGTTATTTATCATACAGTGATCTTCTTTGTCTCTATTGTCAGTATCTCTCAGACTCAGTCAGAGTCAATGGTTACAATAATTTTTAACATGAAATGTGCTCTTCAGAGAGCGGGGTGGTGTGTGTATGTGTCTCTGTGTATTTGTTGGAAAAGGGGGGGGGGGGCTTACATCCCAGACGTGTTACCACGGTGACAAGGTGCTCCCTGCCGCCGTCGGGTCTCGGCCAAGTTGGGCGCCATGGTGACTGGGTGGTGACAGACTTTGTGACGAGTCCGCTGGGACACCATGGTTGGGTCAACCTTAAAACACACACATACGCAGACACGGATGCAATGCGTGCACGTACACATGCGTTAAATATATGAAGCTTAGGCATGCAGAATTAACACGTTTGACAGATGCAAACAGTGCATACATTACATGCATGCATGCATGTACAGTATGTGCATGTGCAGTTTGATAAGTACACGCACATACAGTATGCACATTCAACTCAGGGCCGCTGGACCTGTGTTTGTCAGCGCTTTGTGTGTGTGTGCTTTTGCAGTGTCAATGATCCCCAGCTTTTATCTCAGTTATGGCCTCCAGCAAAAACATCCATTAAAACATTCACAGTACTAATTTATTTTTCTTGATACTATCACAGTGTGTGTGTGTGTGTGTTAATGACTTGGTCCTGCATTGGGACAGCTTGGTGATTTATATTTCTGTATTGTTGCATATATGCGCCTACTTGTCTATGTGTGTGGGTGTGTGGGTGTGTGCGTGTCCATTCCATATACACATAAACACCTACATAGACCCTGACAAAACAAACAAATGTCTATCCTAATGCAGATGTAAGACACGCACACACACACACAAAAACCTTGACCAGGAGGACAGGAGAAGGCAAGGAGCCACAGTTTGAGCATCCCGCTGTGAGGGGTCATCACCCCTATCAGACTCTGTGTCAGTCTGCCTATTGTGCCCTGGGTAGCACACAAACACACACACACACATACACACACGCAATCCTATAACTTACATGGTCTCCATGACGATGGCGGGGGCGACAGTAAGGCGGCAGGATGGCGCTGTGGTGTTCTGATGAGAGGACCCAACCTAATCATCATAATATATTCACTGTATCTGAGCGAAATCTGAAGGTGTAAGTACATTTTGTGGTAAAGTGTATACACATCTGTGAAAAGAAGGCCGGGACAACATCAAGGGCTCATCCAATGAATATGATATATACCATAATATATTTTATGTTTTAAGGCACCGTGTGAGTTCATTTGAATTGACTTATGTTTGTTATTCCAGAGGAATGGATATTAAAAGTTAAGTTTTTATATTTCCATTTGATTTTGTATATCTATCATTCACAGTACAAGGTTGAATTTGGTTGAAAACATAAATTATGTTCCAATTGTGTGGACAAACTCCAGATCAATCAAACAAACAATATTTTTTTAAATAGCAGCTACTAAAACACAAAAGATAAATAGGATTTATTTACAATTTTTGGAAACTTGTGAAATGACTGCGGAGTGGTGTGTTCGATGCAGTCAAGCTGTGAGTGAATATATGTGTGTGTGTGTGTGTGTGTGTGTGTGTGTGTGTGTGTGTGTGTGTGTGTGTGTGTGTGTGTGTGTGTGTGTGTGTGTGTGTGTGTGTGTGTGTGTGTGTGTGTGTGTGTGTGTGTGTGTGTGTGTGTGTGTGTGTGTATGTGTGTATGTGTGTGTATGTGTGTGTAGCAGGGAAGGGGGGTGTCTGCCATTGACTTTGACCATCAAGACCAAATGAAAAGAAGAGCTACAGTGATTGTAGCGGCTACTAAGGGAAGTAACACACTATTATAAATCTGTGACAACTGACAATTAAAACTGTAACACTGATGTTACACAGTGCTATTCATTATGACATTTTATATTCTTTATCATCTTTGACAGACTAATATCTGTTGCTAAACATGCACAACTCTTTCCTAAAGCCAGACAACCTGCGGACTAAGACAGCCTAGTGAGTTCATGTGTGAACGTTTTACACTTTTATAAATGAAAAAACTTTTTTTTATGAAGGAAACAAAATCAACAAACTTATCTTTATGTGTGAAATGGGGCTATTTCTATCTTGCTTTAGGGCCTGATCAACTTTTTATCTAATGAAGACTGTACCTTGCTAGAGATACAGAGGCCCAGTTCTTACCCTATTCTTGGGAATAGTATATGATCTCAGACACAGTGTACAATTATAGTTGTTCATATCAGTAAAATTTGTATTTGTCCTCAATAAACTGTCATCATCAAGAGCAAACACATACTCATATACATAAGAGGGAGTCAAGGAATCACAAAGGAGTAGTATTCACCACCTACAGGTAGACATCATGGTATGCTCTTATCCCAGCTCAGAGAATGTGTATCTGCTGCCCCCTTTGAGCAGTAGATATATGACAGTGTCTTTGACTCACCCACAGAAGATGGCGAGTTTCTCATGTAAGTGTGGCATCTAGTGGACAATGCAGAGACACACGTGAATTTAAGTAAATTAACAAGAAGGAGAAATTAATTAGCTTTGATGCAGAGCTGGAGGGTTTCCTTGGATTAAAAAAAAACATGCTGCTTAAGAAGTAAAACACCATTGTTTCTCCACAACCTGACTTGTGTGGTTGTCTGCTGTGAAACTAATAACATAAATAACATCTTATGGCTGTATTCTCTCCAGGTGTGCTATACAGGACCCTGTCCTGTGCATGCTGGCTCAAGACCATGGGGCACTCATACACCCACAGAGTAATCATCAATGCTATTAGTTAGACCTGTGCTTTCCCTGGTATGGCAAGTCAATACATCTGTTGTAAAAAAGGTGCCAGCAGATATTTAAATAATCTTGGTTTTAATTTGTCAAGCGTACATTGGTCATTTCTAGTTGACATTTTGTGTGTGTGTGTGTGTGTGCTACTGTGTGTAACTTTGTATTATGTGTCCCCTGTGGTTTTTGCTCCTTTGTACTGTTTTGTTATTGTGTTTTTATATGCTTTAATTGTGACCTGCTGAAGGAACTGCAGATGAAAATTATCTGCAAGCTAACTCTGGTACAATACATCAAATTGGTAACATTTATGTTTAACACTGTATGTGGTCCCTTACAAATAGGAGAAAAAAAATAAGTTTTTTTTTTAATGAAACCAATGGCTGAAGATAATAACAGGCTGTTTGGCTGTTCAAATTCCATTTTCTTCAGCCTCCTGAGACACACCCAGAACACATTAACTTTTGTCCACTGACTGTGAGACAAAATTGTTCTAATAATGATACTGTACATCTATGATCTTGGAAAGCAATGATTCTACTGTATTTATTGTTTACTCTGCATTCCTCTCTCTTGAAGGTGGAAAGCACTTAATAAACCAACTGTTTTATGTTTCTAGATCCTTCTGCAGTCTGAATACTGCATATGATGGATGGATGGATATTGTCTTAAAATGTGTTTATACAATAATACATTGTAATTTCTCTAGGCTATAATTAAATATGTTTGCGTTTGAATGCAGACCAGTGTGGGCGTGGTTACAGCCATTTTGACAGCCCTGTGCCAATAATAGCCCATACACTTCGAAGAAGGCATTTTCTTGGAAAACAACGCAGGCACACAGTGAATGATCATACAAATTATGTGGTTATATAATGTGTTAATCATGCCCTACAAGCTATCTTTAGCCAGATGGATTTCCTTCCATCACACGTCACCGGTTTCATAAGCAATGTTGGACCGACTGTCAAGATAGTTCAGCTCCTATTCCTGTTCCCACTCTTGGAGAACACCACCTACCACACTGTGACGTCGTGAGACGAGAACACCTTATTCATTACGCCGAGTGCATGACAGGGATCTCGGAGAAAAGTAGATTAAAGCAAGACATTTGATCGCTGGAGGCAATTCAGCCTGTTAAACAGAATTTCGGCAGAAACGGAAGTGAGTTACAGCTAATTATCTTGACTCACTTCTGAGTTCCCGCCCACCTCTTCCTATGGCCAATGAGCGGAGCCAGCACTAGCACGCTCCAGGGCCGGGAGTTCGCGGGAAACCGGTTGTAGTCGGGATACAATCTTAATCGGGCTCGGGATTAAACAACTGCCTACATTGCTAAATCAGTGTGTCATCGATTGATACATTGTTAGGATTAAAAACGGAGCGGTGACACAACCTAAAAACATAGCTGCCCCTGAATGCTATGCTAACATTCGACGCTAGTTAGCTGGTTTGTCACATTGGCTAACGGGGACGTTGTGCTTCATGCTACTGTGCAGGGAAACAACTGCTGACTAGAAAAAGAGACAAAGGGGGCGCCGCTGTCAGCCACAAAATAGACTGTTAAAATGAGTCTGTTCAATTTAGACCGTTTTCGTTTCGATAAGAAGGCAGCGACGACAACGGACAAAGACCAGGAGAGCGGGTCCAAAAGTCCCGAGTCTGAGAAGGAGAACAAGCCAGGTAACTAGCAGATGTTAAAGCTAGCTTACGATGCTGGTAGCCAGATGTGTCAGGCACGCTATCTTTAACAGCCGTAAAGTAACTTGCTTTTTTTCATGCTGTAGGCCAGACTGACTGTATTTCCTACATGCTATGTGCCCACGGAGCCGGAACATCATAGTTTTTGATGTAGACACTATTTCAGTTTATTTATTAGCATAGTCAGATTGTGTGCTTGTGATGTAGCTAAGCAATACTGACAAAATCGAAAATTACAGTACTTTGAAGGCAGTGTGCTGATATCAATAATGAGAATGGGGTGTAAGAAATGACATGTAATATTGTCACTTAGCTCTGCATCCTTGAAGACCAGAAATGGACTACTCTACACTAAAGGTATATAACAAGGATATGATGAGATCTCACATCTTAATGTGTCACCCAGCTGTAGTCCAAGTTGCCCCAATTCAGAGACATGACACAATCTAGCAATTAATACATGATGCCTAAGCCTGCTGCAGTTTTAGGTCTGATACAATTGTGTTTGGTCCCTTATAAAGCCACCGTATTTAATTTATACATTCAGGGTCTTTTGGAGGAGGTTAGGTGGATGCCTATGAAAATGATGAAGTAATTAAATGTGAAATTATGTAAAGACACGACAGTTGTTCTCAGGTTTTACTCTTGTAGCTGTTCCTTGTGATTGCTGTGAATGCATCTGCTAACTTCTTTTTTCCACTTTGCTGCCCAGCTCACATGAAAACAGTCAAAGGCCCACCAAAGTCCCATGCTAGAGGAGTGGTGTTTGAGGAAGTCATAACGGTTGACGTAGAGGAGGATGAGCCAAAAACCAAAATATCATCAACAAGGAAATCCAAGTAAGTGCAACATTTAAAACTTTTTTTTCCACATTCATGCTGATTCATACTGATGTACTGACCTGTTGTCTGTCTTCTGTAGGGACCCTGTGGCGAAATCATCTAAAAATGTGGTAACAGATCATACAGACGATGAGGACAACGAACTGGAGGAAAAAATGAACAGACTACTAGAGATGTTTCCTCAGTTGAAGAGGAAGGAGCTAACGGAGGTGAGTTGAGATGGAGCAGAGCTTTTGCAACTTTAGACCATAGAGTTCCTTAGTTGGACTCCAGCAATATCTGGCGGGATCTGTATGAGGGCTTGTCAGTGCATTTTTATATTTATTTTTCTCATTGCAGTGTTCTTCACTGTCAGAAAGACTGTTTTAATGATGATAACTAAATGTCTTATAACAATAAAATATTAAATTGATATATCACCCAGCTAGGGCTGGGCAGTTCAATATTGTAATATTGTGATATGGCATAAGTGTTGTCTTTTCCTGGCTGCTTTACAGTGAAGTGATGTAATTTTCTGAACTTACCAGACTGTTCTAGCTGTTCTATTATTTGCCTTTACCCACTTTAGTCATTATTACCACATTACTGATGATCATTTAACAAAAATCTCATTGTGTAAATATTTTGTGAAAGCACCAATAGTCATCCCCACAATATTGTTGCAATATCGATATTGAGGTATTTGGTCACTGTTCAATTTTGTTCTGTTCTGTTTACAGGTCATTAGGAGCACGGGGACATTGGAGGGGGCTGTAGCTGCATGCCTGATGAAGTCTGGTGATAAAGAAGGTAAAAAAAAAATCATTTTTTTATTAACACCTATTTTCACTCTCAATTCCACATTAACAACAGAAAATAATTCCCAAATATGCTAAACAATGTCAACATCAGTAAACATGCAGTGCTATGCAAAAAAATCACTTTTGTCAGTCAGCTGGCTATTTTTGAAAACACTGGCTGTTTTGTCACCTCAGCCTCAGACCAAGGCAGAAAGAGAAAGCCGGATGGATCCAGCAGTTCTCAGGACAGCAGTGAGATTCAACCCAGCAAGAAGAGGAGACAATCAGTGGTGAGATTACTAATACTACCATCATGTTTTACAATGATGTTGTCATAACATATACACATTTTCAAGATTCTGCCATTTTTACTTTATTTACAACTAAAGCCATTTTAAGTGTTTGTATTGCTGTATTGCGACAAGCTTTTTTTGTCTCTGAACCGTGAGATTCTCAGCTTTAAACGGTGCCTTTACGATCATCAGGGCCGATTTACGGTGCGTGCAATCACGTGATATAGGAACAGAAGCTTGCCGACTTCACTGGCTTCACTCGAGTCACCGTGTGCACTCACTGTGCAAAAAATAAACGACTGCAGTCTTCCATATATCGACAGATTAGGCTGTCTATTTTCCAGTGATATATAACACTTTGATAGTTACTCTGAGGTGATATTGACCAAAATATAAAGCCTGCACCAAAATGTATATATTGTCACATTGTCTACTAAAAAAACGTCCAGGACAATATGCAAATAAATGGCTGTAACTCACTGAGGAAAATGTGGATTTGCACCAAACTTCACATGGAGTTCCAAAACACTTGAATACAACCTTTCATGTTGAAAAAACAAAAATTCCCTGGTTTTCACTAGGCTTTTTTTGTATCAAACATGGTATGCTCACACAAAGGTAATGCATAATGCTTTACACTGCACCAGAAAGAAAGGGCAGGTAACCCTGAATCATATGATGTATAACACTTGATTCTCACTGAAAAAATAAGCTCAGAATTGGCAAAAATATAAAACAATGTCCAGGCGCTTCTTTGTCTGTGTAGGTTTTAGAGGTGTAACTGCAAAATCCACAGCTAGGTAGGTTTTTATTGAATTGAAATATTAAGGGATCCTTCTCAGCTTTGCATTTCTTTCTTGTAAAGAAAACAAATTCCGATGAAGAAGAGGATGAAGGGAAAGAACCGAGCTGGGAGAAGCAGGAGGCGATGGTTCGAAGACTGCAGAAAAAGTTTCCTGACCAGGACAAGGAGGTGACGGCACCCACAGACACTCTGATTGTCCCTGTTCCTTTTCCTGTTGACATTAGTTTTGACTCAAAACTGTTTCTACCCTCTCAGACTGTATTTACTGTAAATAACATGACAACTATATTCTCTGTGTGTGGCTGAGCCTACAAGGTTGTGATGTCACAGGATACAATATAACATGATGATACACAAACCCGACTGCTCTCTGTTTTACCTTGCACACAAGCAACTTATCATATTAAACTTGTTCAGAAACATTCACTTCCAAAATATCTGCCATATCCTTTTCTGTAGAAAGAAAAAACAATGATTGCCTAAGCCACGTATTTGTCCAATGATGCCTGAAGCAAAGCAGAACACTTGTCTATCATCTATTCTACACTGAAATGATGCCTGACCTTAGAAAATGACTTGCAAGACCATAATGAGGAAAAAACAAACAAACTTGTAGGCTGATTTTTCTAGGCTGTTTCAGGAAACAGTGGATCTTGTGTGTTAGATCTGAACCTTGCTGATGTCTGTCTTGGTACAGGAGCTGCGGATGGTGCTGCAGGAACACGACTGGAATGTCGAGGATGCTCTGCAGGTTCTACAAATGTTCTCAGATCCAGGTCCGAATCTGGCCATCTGTATCTGGCCATCTTTTCTCTAATGTGTTCTTTTCGTTTACAATTTAATCTTCTTAAACTGATTCAGGCTCTTTTTTTCTTTTTTCTTCTGACAGATAGTACTAGCTTCAGCTCACCTGATTCAGAAGAGAAGAAATCCAGCAAATCAAAGAGCAAAGACAACTCAGACGGGAACCACAGAAAGTCAAAGCGCCACAAAGATCACGGAGACAGTAAAAACAAGAGAGATCGTAAGGACTCCAAGGACCACAGAAACATCAGTGAAACAGATGGGGACAGTACAGATGCTACAAAGGACAGTGAAGATACAGACTCAGATGACAGCGATGGGTCCAAAAAGAAAAGTAGCACTTCCACTCTGTCTTCATGGCTTAAAAAAAGTTCTGATTCAGTGTCTTCATCCTCCTTTGTGAAGAAAACGACTACCTCTTCCTCCCAGAAGCCGTCCTCATCCTCCTCCTCCTCTGCTGCCCAGATGATGTCCAGATTTGCCAGTGGGACGAGTATAGCCAAGAAGCAGGCAGCAGAGAGAAAGAGGAAAGCACGTGCCTCCGATGAACACGTCAGTTCTGAGGGGGAAAATGACGATGAAGAGGACACAGTAAGCAGTGAGTTTGAGGACTCTGACGACGAGTTGGACTCGACAGGTGGCATGACAGAACTGAAGAAGGAGATCCTCAGTTTCTTCCAGGACGCGTCAATAGATGAGCTGTCACTGATTGCTGGGTGCTCTGTTAAAAAAGCCCAGAAGATTGTGGAGCTGAGACCCTTTGATAAATGGCAAAGCCTGGTAAGAGAACGTGTGTCTGTGGTTCCATTATGTCGAGTAAACAAAGAGCTACAGTCAATCACAGTCGAACACCTGGTAAACGACTTTGTGACCTGTTGCCTTTCATTCACACCTTATTCACTTATTGAGCACATCAGTGTCTGTTCTTTAGAGACAAGACATTCCTTACAATCTGCTGAATAGCAGAACTCTTCACCACTTGACCATATCTCACTGCACGGTCTTAACATTTTCAACAGTCAACAAACATCTATCCATTTATACATTCATAAGGTTGTCATACAATTAATATTAATGCTAATGGGGCTAACGATTAATCATCACAGGATGTCATGTTGCAATAAAATCAAAGTGAAATATTTAATGTCTTCGTGTAAACCAAACGCAATGATGTGGGAGTGTCGTTTGCCCCTTTTTATCACGTGTGTTTGATTTAAAAGGTCAAGCTTAAGCAGAAAAATATTTGAAGTCACACTTTAAATGCATTCACGTGTAGCAGCCTATCTGGCCACTGCATTCTTGTAGATACAAAAACATCAACATACAGGATAAAAACAGGAAAAGACACTCCACAGAAACATGTACTTTTCTGAAATAAGTAAATATTCCTGAGATCTGTGTTGAATTTACAAATACAACACTGTTGTCCTTAAGTAAAACATGTCACACAGTGTCACATAATACAGATAAAAATTGTTTTCATGAGAAGAGCACAGAATAACTTCTATATAAAGACCTATTTAACTGTATCAGTGAAGCGAAGACACAGGCGGCCTTGGCAAGGTAGAACATGCTGCTAATGTTGTGTGTGCTGTGTATACTCATGATTTGAGTCTTAAATCTGTTATCTAGGCAACAACTTCTATTAACCTGAAGTTTAGGATTGGCCTATTATCAACATCTCCTTATACTGACTTGTAGATCGTAATATAACCGTTTAGTTCCTTTCCACTGACAGGTCATCTAATGATTTATCAGAGTAGTTATTAACAGATTGTGTGTAAGTGGTTCAAGGGTACTTTATAGATGCTTGACATATTGCGTGACATTTTGCTCTCTCCTCTTCAGGTCGATGCCATGAATAAGGATTACGGACTGTCAGAGGACTTACTGCTGGGCTGCAGAGTTGTCCTCAAAGAGCGGAAGGTTGTCCTGGGGCTCATGTCAAAATGTGAGACCATTTCTTCAAAAATGGTCAAACAGGTCACTGAGGTGATGGAAAAGGGCACAGGGGCCATGAAACAGCCCAGCGTTCTCAACAGCCAGTGAGTGAAACGCACATATACACATACTGTAATTAATGAATAGTCCATAAAATGGTGAAACAAGATGTATTGTAGTTTTTACAGCATTACAGTCAAATGTTATTAATAAAGTTATACCTGGTTTGAAATAGTGTGAGTCACATTATCTCAGTGAGCTTTTGGTGATGAAGGATTGGAAACGATTGCAGATTTTAAAGCTTTCTAGTATTTTTTGGCTAAGTAGTTTTTAGCCAACAGTTTTATAAAATAATTATCTGTCCGTTCTCAGTTTGTTATTTGTCATCTTTCAGATTTCAGCTCAAGCCCTATCAAATTATTGGTCTCAAGTGGCTGCTTCTTCTGCACGAACATAACCTGAGTGGTATCCTGGCTGATGAAATGGTAAGACGACCAAACTAGGACCGGGGGGGAAGAGACAGGGTGCACAACCAACATCTGTGATGTGCTGATCATGAGCCCAGAGTCAAAAACAGCTTGTTTGAGTCACTAGTCGGTGACTAGTGTTACTGTGTCAAGCCAAGGCAAGTTTATTTATATAGCACATTCAAGCAACAAGGCAATTCAAGGTGCTTTACATAAAACATTAAAAGCAGAGAAACACACAATAAAAGAATATTTAAATACAATTTAAAAACATCATTTAAAAGCTGAGTGTTTTCAGTAATGTTTGAACATCTTTGTGCACGGAGGTAGCACAAAGAAAACACATGAATGATCAGAGAGAGCAGCGTCAGTCACCACAACTTTAGAAATGTTCAGACCCTTGGAGATGATTAAAGGTGCAGTGTGTAGAATTTAGTGGGATCTAGCGTAACGGACTTGGCAGAAATGGAATATAATATTCATAAGTATATTTTAATTAATATATAATCACCTGAAACTAAGAATCGTGTTTTCGTTACCTTAGAAGGAGCCCTTTATATCTACATAGGGAGGGGGGTCCCCTTCACAGAGCTTGCCGTATAGCACCGCCATGTTTCTACAGTAGCCCAGAACAGACAAACCGAACACTGGCTCTAGAGAGGGCCTTTGGCGTTTTTTGCGAGTTTCACGGCCACCGTAGATTCTCCTACACGCTTGGAAGAGTAGGGGGTATTCAGTTTGTCGCAATCTGCAATCTCACCGCTAGATGTCACTAAATCCACACTGGACTTAAAGGTCCACTGTGTGCCCCTTGTAGTGTGTGTGAGTCAGTTCATAGTTATCAAGAACACAACACAGTTCTTTAGTCCCTCTGTCCTGGCGGTTGTCAACATGGATGTTAAGATCACCAACAATAACTATATAAAGTCAATACAGATTATAGACAGCAGTTCAGCAAAGCAGTCAAAAAAGGAGAAGAGGGTGAATCCTCCTCTCGACTCTGATGACTCATGTTTAACGCTCTCTTCAGGCGGAGGCCAAGGTGGTTCTTCTTCAAGGCTTCTGTCGCGCTGTTATGTCTTCCTCTTTTTTTTTTTTAAATTCCTCTTGTGTCTTGCCCTTGACGGAGGGAACAGAAGGTTGATGCAGGAAATAAAATAGGTTAGAGGTGAACAATTTTACCCCTGACTCCTGACAAAAAGATGTCTGTGGTCCCAGAAAAAGTTGAAAGTTGTCAATAAAGTGCACTGAATGGACTGTACATGCAGTTGAAAGCCGCGTGTTCAGTGCCAACAATCGGCTGCATCTCTTAACTCCTCTTCTGACTGGCGGTAGAGGGCAACTGATGAACACCTCAGCATTCAAAGTTCACCGTGTTCAACAGATCAATAAAGTCTCGTTTCAGCACTTCAGACTAGTGTTTCAAAACATCATTGTACCCTTTGTGCACTATGTTTTTTACAGTTGGATGGACTATTGGCTTTCCCTGTAGCCTTTTACTTTCTGGTTTACTCTCAGTCCTTACCCTGCTGTGTGAAGATGAGAGGTTATCAGACAGTCATCAGACAGAGATCCAGGGTCCTGCAACAGTGGAGCAGATCTGTTCTCCAGTTGCACACTCAGTTGTTGGGGAAGTTTGTTGTTAGTTTTCCCTTTTGCAGCTGTGTCCTACTAAGTGCAGGAGTTAAAGAGGCGCTCTGCCTGGATGATAATGCAGGCCAGCCAGTCGCCTGTTACTCATCCTCCCATTTCCCCGGGAAATGATTTACTCTTAAGCGTTGCACCAAGAGAGTCAGTATCAAAGACTGTTTTGTGTATATGTGTAGCCACCCTGCAGGTGAATAAACAATCAGAAACGTCAGGGAAGACAGGACGGCAGCAGAGAGTTAGATTTGTTGTTTTAGCCCCAAGACGGTGAGAGAAATGAGAACTTTTTTTTGTGTGGTTTAGCAAAGATGAAGTGTTGTTGAAATCCTGTCTGAATTTTGCTGTGTATACTGGTAGTGAGTGATCTGAAAACCACATGTACAAAAAAATTATTATTATTTTTTTTTTTTTTGGTCCGTTCACCTGGCTCACTTTTGTGTCTGTCTCTATCTTTCCATCTCGCTTTCTCTTTGTCTTTTCCTCTGTCTCTCAGGGTTTGGGAAAAACTATCCAGGCTATAGCGTTTCTGGCCCAGTTGTACGAGAATGGAATAGAAGGTCCTCACCTCATCACTGTGCCGTCTTCTACACTGGGTAACGATCCCCCACAACACGCACACTTTTCTAGTTTGCTACATTGCATTATATTAATCTGACCAAACATTCACTTAGGTAACGATGCTTTGAAGAATGGCCAGTAGTGTAACATGTTGTGTAAGGCTGGGTTCACACATTAATTAGAAAAAGCTAATTACAGAGCAGAAATGTGAGCAGAAAAAAGTAAATTGTGCGTTCACTGTAGTTTCCATAACAACAAAGGTTATTCCAGGTTTGTGTTTTTTACATGTCTTGAAGCTTATCTTATTGTCTTTGTAAAATTGTTTATTTGTGATTCATGCAGATTTCATTTTATCTCTTGTAGATAACTGGGTCAGAGAGCTGAAGCTGTGGTGTCCAAGCCTCAAAGTTCTAGTTTATTATGGTATGACTTCTCATTCATCTTTGCACATTGGAATTTGGTACCTTGTGGTGTTCACTGTGATCAAGTGTGCACAGAGATAGCTGAAGAGGACACTTGTGGGCTGTGTAAAAGTTTACCGCCTGTCACACTGCGTCACTCTGTATACAAAGATGTGGCTGAGAAAAAATCGACTCAGGGGCTTAACTGATGCATGGACTGAGCAACTTTCAGGGGGCAGCCCTGGATGATATTGATTTTTTTTTTTCCAGTTTTAAGTGTGTGTTCATATGTTCTACACAGGATCTGTGGAGGACCGCCGCTACCTCAAACACGACATCCTTAATGAAGATGTTGAGTTCCACGTCATTGTGACCACGTGAGTAAACACACTCACACACTATCAGTTTTTTATAGATCAAAGGTTCTACTGAAACCAGGGTTGATGAGTGTACAGCCCACACCACAAGTCGACAGGCTGAAAGTTCCCCTTTCCTTGTTTTCCAGGTATAACTTGGCCATTGGAAACGACAGTGACCGCAGCCTTTTCCGTAAGCTGCGTCTGAAGTATGCTGTGTTTGATGAAGGTCACATGCTGAAGAACATGAACTCTCTGCGTTACCGCCACCTTATGGCTATTAACGTTAGTTCACTGACCTTTTGTCATGTATTTTCTTCCACCACCACCTCATTTCTGTGGTATCTTCTTATCTGTCTTCAGAATTCTTTTCCTTTCTATCTGTGAAATTGAGAAGTATTGTGACTCCCGCCAAAGGCCATCACTGCACTTCTTACCTGGCATACGTAAGTGCCTGAGTTTAGGATGTGACTTTCTCTCTCTCCTTTCAGGCAGAGCATCGCCTGCTGCTGACAGGAACTCCCTTACAGAACAACCTCTTAGAGCTGATGTCTCTCCTGAACTTCATCATGCCTTCTATGTTCTCCAACTCTACTACACAGCTCTCCAAAATGTTTTCTATGGTAAGTGTGTAACTGTGTGTTTTATCTTTTCATCTCAGTTTCTCAGATGGCACCAAATAACTGCATGAACACCACCAGGAAATACAAGCCTGTCCTCTTCAAGTGTTGATTTATCAGTCTGATATTCTGGTATAAAAGCATGAATTTGAATTGCTTGCTACTCGGCGCGTGCTCTGCTGCGACGACACTGTCTGTACACCTGTCAAAATTCCCAAAGCCCAGGCCCGATTACAAACGTCCCGATACTTCATAAAATAGCCGCTGTGAGAAGACAACTACAGTTTGACCCTGGACAGAAATGTCATGTCTCAGTACTCACACAGAGAATAAACAAAAACATCTACAAACATCCCCGAGTAATTGTATGCTTTTTTGTTTTTTTGGCCTCTCTGAATTAAAATGTGTAACAATGCATGTTATGTGCCAGAAATCCCACGAGGAGCAGAGCCGTTTCGAGAGGGATCGTATTTCTCAGGCCAAACTCATCATGAAGCCTTTTATCCTCCGAAGAGTCAAGAGCGAGGTGAGCTAACATATCAAACCACAGTATGTTAAGCTTCAAACGTAATTTAATCCAATGACAAATTTGCAACATTACGTTACTTATTTCATTAATCTGCTGGAGCACGTTTGCCCCATAAGTTTTTCTTGGACATTTACATTTGCTAAGTAATTGCCATAATAGGAATAATCATTAGTTGAAACCCTGTGTCAATATAACTAATTTCCTGTCTTTCCTTTTTACAGGTCCTCAAGCAGCTGCCAGCCAAGGAAGAGAAGGTAGAGTTCTGCTCAATGAGTGAGAAACAGCAGGTTCTCTACCAGAAACTCTTAAAAAAACTCAAGGCCTCCACCAATGGCGAGAGTAAGCCTCATTTACTGCTCTATATTGTACCACTAACGTAAGTTTTGTTGGAAATACTGTGATTAGTCATTACTTTGATGCTTTTTTTTTTTTTCTCCCCACAGAGCGTGAGTTGTGTAATGTGATGATGCAGTTAAGGAAGATGGCCAACCACCCTCTGCTTCACAGACAGTACTACACCACAGAGAAGCTCAAAGCCATGAGCAAACTCATGCTGAAGGTGAGCCCTGCTCCTGACTAGCTCTTTGTCTTTTCTGCTTCTCCCAGTTCTGCTGCGAGGCTGAGCTGGTCAGTGACATCTGTTCATGTTTTCATACATGTTTTAATTTCTTTGTATGAACACTATAATTTCAGTGGGCGTAATCAATTCATTCTTAATTCATTCTCCACACTAGTGTCCCTCCTTTTGTAAGGTTTTTGGGGTATTTCTTTGATCTTTACCCCATTTTTCTCTCCCAACCTCCTCAGGAGCCAACTCACTTTGACGCAGACGCAGCTCTGATCCAGGAGGACATGGAAGTGATGTCAGACTTTGAGCTGCATCGTCTGTGCCAGCAGTACACGTCCATCAGCTCCTACCAGCTTGAAAACAATCTTCTGCTCGACTCCGGGAAGTTCCATCACCTCACAGAGCTGCTGGCTTCACTCAAGGACGAGGTAACCACGAATGTGCAGAACCATGCCTGTGCACAAATAAAGAATCGGTAAATAAAGAATGTGTTTAGATCATGTAGCATAATTTTCCTCTCATCCTACAGGGAAACCGAGTGGTTTTATTCAGTCAGTTCACCATGATGCTGGACATTGTGGAAGTATTGCTGAAACATCTGAAGCATCGTTATGTTAGACTGGACGGATCCACTCCCATAGCAGACAGGTCAGAGTTGTATAGTAAATAATAGATGTAATTTGCAACATAACTATCGGACATGGTCCGTACCTGAATCAATGATGTCAATCAAAGTTAATTCACAATGAAATATTGTCACGTCAAAAAGGATCAAATGTAAGCAGCATGTGGAAGTCAACATAGCATACAGTGTGTCACAAGTAATGGTGTGAAATGTCTTTGTCCTGCAGGATTGTGTTGATTGACGAGTTCAACACAGACCCTGACATATTTGTGTTCCTGTTGTCAACACGTGCCGGTGGCCTCGGCATTAACCTCACATCAGCTAATGTTGTGATCTTACATGACATTGACTGCAATCCCTACAATGACAAACAGGCTGAGGACAGATGTCACCGTGTGGGTCAGACCAGGTGAGATCGTGGAATCCGAGGAAAGGCTACAAATTTTACGAATGACACATTTATACAGAATTTAAAATAAAACGGGACAGAAGACAACTTGGTGAATGAGTGTGAAGTAACAATTTTGTGACGTGGTCATTCAAAATCTTTATTCCCTAGTTTCTAATCTCTCATTGTGCATTTAATTACATTTTTACTACATTTCAGAAGTAGATGATTAAATCTCTATTCTGACATACATTAGGAGGTCCAGTAAATGTAATTCTTACTTATTACGCCAAAAATTATGTTGCACAAATTAATACTCGAGTGCACATTTAGCAATATTTTGAATTTGGAGAAAGAAAACCCTGAATAAAGTAGTAATAAGTAATTATTGGAATTATAGAATCTCCTCAGGTAAAATGCTCCATTCAGAAAAGTGACTAATGTATTCGCTGTGTGTGTCAGGACTGTGCAAGTGATTAAGCTGATCAGTAAGGACAGCATAGAGGACTGCATACTGCAGCTGGGCCAGAAGAAACTCAAACTTGAGCAGGATATGACCACCGCTGAGCAGGGTGAGGAAATACATACACACACACACACACACACTTTCTCAACTGCATGTGCATGCTCTCTCAGCAATACATTTTTTTCTGTCAATCTACTCATCTTTTTTTGATAAAGCACAGTGAAAATCTGCATGAATCCGACTTGACCAATAGCAGATTTTTGCATATCATTAGCACATCAAATTGATGGCAAGAAAAGAGGATAATCAGATTCCTGTAGTGCTCCACAACTTCAGTCCTCTCTCATGTCTCTCCAGGACAGAGAGACATGCAGTAGATGTTATCTATACACACATAACAATGGTATTATTATTACAATATAGACAAACAGAATTACATTATTTGGTAAATGATGTACAGACATATCTGATGAATAAGACTCACGCAGCTTCCAGGTGCCACCAAGCACTGGTTCAGTACTAAAGGCAATAGATCTAAAGCTTAAGGGGAGTTATCAATTCAATGCCGTACCATGTTGGTAGCATACTGTGTTTGAACCAGTTCACTTTTGTTTACTATAACGTTCTGATTTACAAATGTAAAAAAAATAAAACATCATTTGTTCTTTAGGTGGTGAGGGGAACATACCTGAAGATATGGCATCTTTGCTTAGAGCCTCACTGGGACTGTGATAGGCAAACACATGAAACTTGACTGTACAAATACATTTTTAAAGGCATTTTTGTGATTCTGGGCAGACTTGAGTGTTCCGATCGAACACACACATTGGTGTCTATACTGGAAAATTACTGGAAACCATATGCTGCCATGGAGAAAAAAAAAGTTCTGATATTGAGATCTCATGTGTAGCATGGTAGTTGTGCCTAAAACACTATTTTTACATGCACACAGGTTTTGCTCTTACTTTGACCAAGAGACCAGTAAACATAGGCTAGGCAAAAAATTTTGCCTTTTTATATACTCAGTACTCCACATGTTACACGAGGGTCTCAAACTGTAAAAAGAACGTGGTGTTTTAGAAGTACAGACCGAACTGCCAGTAATGCAGCATATGTTGGAGGATGGCATCGAACTTTTGATACTCTGGATATTATGACTGAAACAAAAGTATCATAATTTAAGTTCACATCATCCATGTCATGTGAACACAGTCTTATATTATTCACCATCAGATAAAGGTACTGTATGCTGTTAACGATAATAACTACAAAAAAAAGCTTATCTTCAGTCTTTGATGGATGAAATATTCCAAATTCTAGTATGGAAATTGTGCTTGCATACCTGAAGAGGAGGTGGTGCAAGGAGTGTAGTAGATTTTTTTTTTCCCCTTTATACGTGACGGTGTCACATCTTACCTGTTCTTCTTAAAAAAAATATTTGTTTACATCTGAACTTTTTTGCTGCCGTGATCCACAGCAACATTTTTAAGAGCAGCAGGTAGGACAACGTTACAGAAAATGTTGATTTGAATCTACTACGGCCAATACCGAACATTTTTTTTGACAGTTGTGGTTGCATCAAAAAGTCAGTATTTGGCAAATTGTATTCACTGTCACTATATGTGTAACGTTGGAGTTTCATCCTGATGTCATAGTTGAAGTCTAACTCTGTTGTGAAATTGATGACTGAAGGCAGTCTGATCGGTTTCTATTGACATGGTTGTTTGGATGTGGTCGATGCATTTAACATACAGTTATTCCAGTTTTATAGTATGGAAAACAGTATTCAAGTACAAAAAATATAAGATGGAATGTTTTTCCTTTGCTGTTTTTATTCCTTAAAATATCTTAAGCCAGTTGACACAAAGATGATGAGGAAGCAGCTGCTACATTCATGCACTGTATGATTGCCTAATGTCTTGTAAGTGTACACGTGTTACTGTAAAAGCTTTTAATAAGTAATTTGTATGTTTTTTAGGTTCAAGTTTGAACTGAATAATAAAGATTTCAATAAATATTTGTATGGTCGTGCCTTCAACAGGTCAGCAGGAGGGGCTGCCAATATTTTTTTTTTTTTTTTTTTGGTGTATGAATTACTTTATTCATCTTCTGTCAAACCACCGACAGCAGATGAGAGACTTTCTATGGTGAAGTTTGGCAACAACAAGGTCTGTGGTACACATTTTGAATGGGTTTTGACTAAGTTAGGATGGAATTCGGGTGAAAATTTAAGACTTGTTTTCATGTACAAAATAGGTAGTGGAAAATTGCCATTTTTGGTGTCGGTAGTCTAAAAAGATCCTCATCAAAAGTTTAAATTTCATTAAATGATATAATAGCTTTTCAATAAATTAAAAAGGTCTAAGTTTGAACATAACTGTGAACATACAAATCCAAAAATCTTGGAAAATGTACATTCTAATAATGCAGTATAAGTGTAATGATGTTTAAATCTGGTAACTGGAAAACAGTTCGTTTAAGGACATTTGATTTTGCAAACTCAAGGTGGCTTACAACAGTAAATAGCAGCATCCCAAGTCGAATTCTCTTTATTTTGACAAGTACAACGAAAGAATTTGGACTTTGGTTAAATATTACTGAGATATGACGAGACAGTTACATAGAAGAAAACTGACAGCTAACTACTTCTTTTCTGGTAAGGATGGGAATGCCAGTTGGCACAAATATGATTTTAGTAAGTAAAAGTTATGAAATGTGTGTGGGGGGGGGGGGAGGGACAAGGGTGGCTGGTATGAATCCAGTAAGGTTGACAAGCAATTCAGGGAGGATGCAAGGAAAATTACAGCTTACAAACTCTTTAAAAAAAAACCCCAAACTTAAGTTATTATTTATTAAGAAAAAGCTATTGTAAAATCACCTACAACAGGCTCTAATCTCATAATCTACTCTGCGTTGGGCGAGTATCGTCCACACCTGAAGCCGGTCAAGTGAGCATCACATTTGATGGTGTAAGTGAAATAGAGAACCCCTTTGCTCAGCTGACAGCTTAGAGAATGAGTTCCTCGCTCCGGAAATATGATACACCTCCCTGCTAAGTCATTGTAAAGCACATCCCGATCCCAGACTTCAAACCTCAACTCCTGACCCAGTTCCACTGAGCCAAAGTTATAAGTCGCATTCCATACTGGGTTGTTGTCGTCCATCACTGTCTCCGTCTCCTCGTACATGCCATTGTAGAAGATCTTAATGTAGGCGTCTGTTTTGGTGAAGGTGTCTGCCTTCAGACCAGCGGCTCTGTGGATCTCCAGTGTGAGAGTTCCTCTGCCAGCCCGAAGCGGACAGCAGTTGTGGTCCAGGTTGGGGGTCGGGGAGCAGTTCTTGAAACCCAGCTGGTCCTCCTTCAGCTGGTTCTCTTTAATGTACTCGGTGACAATGTTTCTCAGGTTAGCGCTGATCTGCGAGTCCTCCACCAGATGATGTAAGGGGAAGATGGCATAAGAAACCACATCAGGGTTGTCGTGGAGGCTGTTCATCCAGCTGTGGTAGGCTTTGGACGGATCCTGCTGGTAGAGGATGTCTGGGAAGTACCTCTCCCCTCCGATTACCTCAATCTTATGGGTCATGAAGCCTTGATAGAAGCCCATGCTCATATTGCCCTTCAAGAGGTTGTCACACTTGTTGGAGAAGGATACATTGGCAGGGAGGAAACCCAGAGCCATGCGGAGTTCAGCGTTCAGACAGTTTTTGATCTCAGACTCTGAGAAGCCCTTCAGTGTGGCCAGACATGTCCTGAAAGCTGTGATTCGCTTCACTTTACCACCAAGTTGGACCTAGGAAATACAAATGATATTATAAAATAATTATCAAATGCAAAATTCATCATCTCGTCAAGTTTCATCAAAACCACGAGGGGCAACACTGTTATGACATTCACGTTCTTTTCCAGCCTTTCTTTAATTTCTCAACAGACCAGTCAATTTTTGGACCAAATTTGAAGACCATGATGAAGGCCATATCAGAGACACATTCTATAGCAAAAGCACTACAGTATAAGAGGCTGGGAAAGAGGACCTTCTCTATGTCTGACCTGGTGTATGTAGTGTGTTCCATAGGTGTCGATCAGCCGTCTATACAGGGCTTTGTTCTGGTTTGTATTTAAACTCTGTGGGAGTCTCCTCAGATGCTTTGTGAACTCTGTGCTCAGCTGGGGATGGTCAGCCAGCCTGTAGCTGAAATAATAAAAGACGTGAAGTTCAACCACAACACAATGAGAATGTTATCTTGCCTCGTATGTTACAAACACAGTGGGCAGTCAAGTTCATCGTGAGGTCTCACCTGAATCTGTTGTAACTTTGCCAACTGCTGTGTTTAGCCAACTGGGATAATATTTACATTTAACAAAACAGGATTCCTGTGTTAACTACACCCCCACAATCAACACCTAACATATAATGACAATGTCCCATTTTTACCATGCCACCCTCCTTTACCTGTAGTAGGTGCAACTGATTTCATGGATGGCAAAAGTGGCCTTGTCCACACTGTGCTGCGACCTAGCAAACTTCGCCAAGTCTGAGCGGCTTCCTCCCAGCACTGCCTTGCCAATATTATCTAAGCTCAAACCCAGATCCCAGTTGTTGTTAACTAAGGAGCTGGAGCTTCGCAGCAGGGAGTCTACAGAGTGGTGGAGGGCACTAGAAAGCTGTTTACTGCAGCGGCTGAAGGGACGCCAGTCAAGCACTGCTGCTGGGAGCTTCTGAATCTGTGGAGGAGAAGAAAGGCAGGATGTAGAGAGGGATGCAGGTGCCGGAAGAAAGACAGAGCAGAAGGTGCAAAAAGGAAGAAAACAAAGTGAGCTTGATGGAAATAACTGCAAGGACGTTTAGACTGAGTGAAGACACCGTGAAAAGGAGTGTGGAGAGAAGTTTCACAGCACTCACCTTCCCATTTTGGAGGTGGTTTGGGCACAGTGTACAGGTGTGGTTGTCAGCCAGATGACCTTTGACATTGATGACATACGCTCCTGTTCGACGCATCCGCACCACGTCAAAACCCTCCCCGGCCAGGTTGTAGCCCGGGACAAAAGGGGCTGTCTCACACTCTGACCCAGAGCCAGTCCGACAGCTCTGGACCCTGTGGACGTCCAAAATGACCGGCAAAGCCAACATAAACAGGACAAATTTGCTCCTTTGGAATCCTCCAGTTGGCATGGTTACCTAAATGTAACAGATCACGCTGAGGGTGAAAAAGTATTCAGTAAAGTAAATATTTCAATGATTACTTTGTATAAGGACATTCTTGCAATGAAATACTTCATTGTTGCCTTATTTTGCTTTTTAAATCCAAACACATTTCCACAGGTTTACCAATGATCAAACAGCAGGGTTGTTTCTGACAGGAACTATCTCATAATAGAAAGATGAATTATGTCTGCTGCACAGTAAATGTAGATGATCTTCTAATCCTCCCTGCTCTAAAAACTGGTGCATTTAATCCTGGCACAGATGCTGTGTCACCACCAGAAAACGTGCACAATAGAAGCATGCACTAAAAACAGCATGCTAAAAGAGGACATGCACACTTACCCTGTGTTTGATTTATCGTCCTTCAGTTTGTGTCTTTGTCTTCTTATAGCAGTTGTCAGGCTGTAGCTAAAATTCTTCTCCAGATTTTAACATCCAAGAAAAATACATTTGTTGTGCCTCTCCCTCTTTACTAACCCCATTGATGGCACTGTGAACAGTGAACTGCAAAGTCTTGAGCCTGCTAAAAAATGAAAAATCACTTGATATGCCAGAAGGCTTTGGCTTCACTGGCAGACTGTATTAAAATCCAGCTGGTTGCACTCTTTTGTCTGTCCTTCGCCCTATGAAAAGGACCTAGGAGGGAGTTCCCCTGCTTCAGGGCTATGTGTGTCTATCTGTCTTCTCTCACTCTCTCTCTCTCTCTCTCTCTCTCTCTCTGTCTCTCTCTCTTCCCCAATGCCTTACCAATTTCCTCAGCATGAGTGGGTTTGTTTCCCTAACATCTGTGTGTGTGTGTGCTCACGTGCATGTGTGGGGGAGGGAGATTCTTGTACAGTCACGAGAGTAAAGATGCACATTAGTATGGGCACTCTACGGGAAATGGATGCGGTTATGTGTATGTATGTGCATGTGTGTGTGTGCTGTGCGTGTGTATGTCTGTTGGAGTGACTGTGTGTGTATTTGTCTATATAATGTCTGACCCAGCCTGTCTGTACTACACAAACCATGAGGTCAGCTTTGCCATTGTCTATTTATGGATGTGGGTGGAAAGTTGGTGGTTTTTTTTCTGTGAGGTCAGGGAAGATAAATGCACCTCTCTGCGCTCTGTGCAAGAAATGTCATTCAACATGTGGAAGTGAAACTTTGTTTATCAGCCCAGATAAGGCGTTTTATTTAGAGAATATATGAGAAAATATGTGCTTTGATGCCACGTTTACAGACCCGTGCATGCTTGCCTAGTGTGAGTTCGCTTCAACTGTAAGTTGCATTTTGTACTAAGCCTAACACTATGCTGTGAATATAATTACTGTCATTAAAAGGTAAATGTGTTAGCACAAAGATGCAGCACAACTCATTTGTTGTAAAATTTTAAAAAAAAAAACTCACACACATCATGCAGAACTGTTCCTGTTACAAGGCTGATTATTTTGTGTATGGGACCACTGATCAGGGTATTTATAGAGAATTTAGGTCATGTCTAAATGTCTCATGACCAGAAACATAACAAGCATAAATACAATATAAACATGAAGACACAGATTCCTGAAATTGTTTTACATTACTTTAATTAGTACTTGAGTGCATAATATTGACATATATGTATAAATCTTATAAATTTCAGTAGTATGATATAAAAAGTAAAATCTGAAAAAAATTAAAAATCCTTATGCTTCTTTTGTTCATATATTTTTAAAAAAGCTTATCAAATGTTCATCAATGATCTGTAATTTACAAAAATATGAATGCTACATTCAAACAACATCCTATAAAACATTCAAATAATTAAATGAAAAGATGCATAATATACATGCATAAAAATGTTTATGTTATTGCAAATCTTGGCCTCAAGAGGGCAGTGTTGGTACACTGGCCTTTGGAAACCACCTCTTTCACTCATTTGTTGATTTCAGAGTCAGATGGCTCTGAAGTCAAAATAATTTATGATTGTTTAAAGTTTGCATACTTATGCTAAACACTGGGTTAAGTTGCACATCATGCTTTCAGGAAAAAAATCTAGCATTAAATGTTTATTCAGAACTATTAAGTTTACTGTCCATAGAAGTTGTTAAAATGTGAATTACTGACTGGTTACATAAACATTTCATAACAAAATTAATAAATGCAAAGTCCAATTCATTCAAACTAGGAGCCCATAAACATTTAAAAGATGGAAGATATATGACAGTAATTTCTGCGGTGACATGTAAAATCAACAAGGAAGTTAAAAACAAAATCTGTCACCAGATTAACTTCTGCTTCTGAGTGTCGAGGCGTTAATGCTTTGGGTATATATCAAGCCTCAACTTGCTCTGTCTCCCTCTCCCCTTCAGTATGCTCATCCTCTCCACGTATTTCTGCATAGCCCCTCGCTGTCCTAAACCCAGACAGCCTCCTCCTTCTCTTTAGCAGGAATACTGCCCCTGCGACCACCAGCACCACCATACCCATCACCCCAAAAGCTACCCCTGCCTTTTCTCCACTAGACATCGAAGGCTTAAGCCTTCGTACCATCTCCTTGATATCCTCTGGCTTGGCCAGTTTCCACATCTTGGTCTCCCCTACTCTGACCCAGCTCTTTTCTCCCTCAGTCATCACCATGACAGTGTTGGTGGCTTGCATGGTAACAAGTGGAGGTTTAGTGAAAGGAGGCAGACGGATTGGTAGCAGCTGCCCACCTGTGAACAGTCCTGACTGGACACAGTAAAGAATTTCACAGCCATCACTGACTGTAGCAAGGTGCTGACTGAACTTGGGAGGGCAGCGACGTTGATTCCCTGCCAGTGAGTTGTTTGACTGACAGCTGAAGAGGCCTCCGAATGGTACAGAGAATCTAGTGCCAGTTTCATAGTCGTTACTCACACAGATCACTTGGCCATCTGAGAGAAACTTCAGTGGAATGAAGTTTGGGGGGCAGCTTTTGGTGTTGGTGAGGGGGTTCGGGAGGGAGGGACTGTATATGCCTCCAAATAGATACCCTGAGTTGTCTGGGGCCTTTCCATTTACAGAGCACCAGTAGGTGTTGATGTGAGCAGAGCGAACGTAGTAGTTGTCCTGACACACTGAATTATAACAAGTGGACAACCACAAAAACCCACAGGCATAGCTTTCCGTATGGCATTGGTACTTAGTGTAACCCTGCTGTCTCACTTCTGATCTCAGTAAAGTGGGGGTGTACGGCGGACGACAGGAGAAGTCACCTGTGTCTGGGTTTTTCTGGCCCAGGTCGTTACAAAGGGGTCCTGCATCTTTGCTGATAGGAATGCACTCCTGGTAGACGCCACCAAAACTGAGGTTTGTGGCAGGGCCTTCACAGGATGAATCATTAACGTTGGCCTGGAAGTTAAAGTTCTGGGAGTTGACGTCCACACAGCCAGGGCGGGTGTTGACTTTGTAGTACTGTTCTATGGCCTGACTCACTCTAAGAGCCACTTTACCAACTGTAGGCTGTGGCAGGTCAGGGAAGGTGTTGGTGTTAATAAAGTAGTGTAGGGGAAATCCTGACCGATCAATAGCAACCAGGTTGTTTTTGGTACTTTCCTGCCACTTCTGCAGAGTGATGCCAGGATAGAAAGGTATACCACCTCCATGGCTTTGAATAATGGAATACTGAATATTGGACTGATATGTTTGAAGTGATGAGCTCTGTTGGGTATTTTGACTGCTTATGTCAAACTTGAGTTTGTCAAAAAAGTTTAAGCCAGCCTGTGCTTTGACAGTGGAACTTTGTGACGCGCTGTCCGACACATAAGAAGAAAGGAGGTAGTCTTCCTGCACCAAAGTAGCCCCGGCATCGATGCTGGTGATAACATGGGTTCCATAGTCCAGCACCATCTTCTCTGAGAGATAGGCTGCATTCCTTGTCTGGTTGTTTTCAATAGCATCAGCTATCTCTTTGGCTTGCTGAGCAAAGCGGGTGTCCAGAGTGAAGTCTGGATAAGCCTTAACTGTGTAGATGAAGTTACGGACCTTAGAGGGAAATGATTAAGCATCATTAGCTGTTATTCTTTCGTTTTTTGGTTGTTGTTTTTTGCCATAGTTGCAGTTTATTTTTTATTTCCTTTTAAAGTTTACTATGTAACATCTGTCCAAGGATTACAGATGAAAATAATAGCCTAATTTACAGCATGGCTTAAATTACTGCCTCTGTTAAATAAACTGAAATAAATATAGAAATATTTATGAGAAAACCATGGTAGTAATAGTACTTAATTTATACTCAAACAAAATGATTTTGAGATTTGTTTTAGCTCTTGATCAACAAACTTTGCCTACAACTATGTGCTTGTTCATTTTATACATCCAAACCACGAACAATAAAAAAAACTCACCTGCACTCTGGCCGTAGTTGAAGAGTCTTTGACCTGGTGGGTTTTCATCCTCTGGTTCTCAGTAGAATATTTGCCATTCAGCAGCGAGAGAAAGGATATGTCAGCATTTATGGTTTGAGATGTCGTGCTTTTCTCCTCCAGCCAGGAGCTGATAATCTCTGAGTTGGTCTCCACTCCCGTTTCCTTGTGGGGGATGACAAACACCTCATCTGGGATGAGGTAGACCCCGTCCTCAGTGGTCTGGCACTGGAAATAGCTGAGATTCATGACTCGACCCATATCCACGTTCCGAAGGTTGTCCCAGCCTCCGCCGGGCAGCACCTCCAGTGCTGTGATGGAGGGGTTGGTTGAGGCTCGGCATTGTCTGAGCCAGTTGGTGGGGCGGCTGACGGGGACTGATGAGCCGACATGGAGGAGAGAGAGAGCCAGGAGGGTCACCGCTGCCTTCATCGTGACCGTGTCAGAAAAGAGGGCTAGAACAACTGCATATAAAGTTGAAGCCAAGTTCCTCCTTCTTTGTCATACGCCTTTATTATATGACAAACAGGAACATCTTGTTTAAGAGGGGGTGGGGCTGGGGGTGGTTTTGCTTCAATTTGCATGTCTGCAGTTTGTTTATCCAAAAGTATAATTACATTAGGCTACCTATTAAGAACAGAAAAGAAGTAAAATAACTCAGTTGGCCAAATTGGGATCACCTGCCTAAGAGTTTAACCTGAATACCTTCACTGAGTTATGACTCATCTTATTTTTATCACAGGAAATATCTTCAAAGTATAATAAACTAAACTTTAAGCATGCCTTAAGGACATAAAGACCTAGATGACCTGCAATTTTGTGTTTTTAAACTCAGACAAAACTGAAGTTATTGTGCTTGGCCCTAAACACCTCAGAAACACATTATCTAATGATACAGTTAGTCTACATGGCATTACCCTGGCCTCCAGCACCACTGTAAGGAATCTCGGAGTTATGTTTAATCAGGATATGTCCTAACTCCCACGTAAAACTTTTTTCATCTACGTAACATTGCAAAAATGAGGCACATCCTGTCTCAAAAAGATGCAGAAAAAGATATGCATTTGTTGCTTCTAGGCTGGATTATTGCATTTCCTTGTTATCAGGCCGCCCCAACAAGTCTCAAATCTCTCCAGCTGATCCAGAATGCAGCTGCACGTCTACTGAAATGAACTAGGAAAAGAAATCATATTTCTCCAATATTAGCTTCTCTGCACCGGCTTCATGTGAAATCCAGAATAGAATTTATAATCCTTCTTCTCACCTACAAAGCTGTTAATGGACAGGCACCATTATATCTTAAAGAGCTCATAGTACCCTATTATCCCACTAGAACACTGTGCTCCCTGAATGCAGGCTTACCTGTGGTTCGTAGAGTCTCCAAAAGTAGAATGGGAGTCAGAGCGTTCAGCTATCAGGCTCCTCTCCTGTGGAACCATCTTCCAGTTTCGGTCCAGGGGGGCAGACCCCCTCTCTACATTTAAGAGTAGGCTTATAGTTAGGGCCAGTTCAGGCTTGCCTTGGACTCTAGTTATGCTGTTATAGGCCTAGGCTGTTGGGGGACTTTCCATGATGCACTGAGCTCCTCTCTCCTCCTCCCCCCTCTCCATCTCCATTCATGTACCATTGATGCGTGTTACTAACTTGGCATCTTCTCTCTCTCGTAGTTTTGTGCTTTTTTGTCTCTATCCTTTCTCCTCCTGTTGCTTTCTGCAGGTATTTCTGCCTATTTCTGTGTGGAACTTGCATTGTTCTCTTTCCTCCTGCTCTTTCTCTCTCTTTCTGTCTCTCTCTCCCCCTCTCTCTTTCTCTTTCAACCCAACCGGCCACTGTCACCAGGTGCTTGCTCATGGGGGAATGCTATTCCTGCTCTATGTGAAAAGTGCCCTGAGATAACCTCTGTTGTAGTTTGGCACTATATAAATAAAATTGACTTGACTTGATCTTATAACTGACTTATAAATGGCAATATCATAAAACCTACAATAGGAGAAGTTTTGTTAAGAGCTGTATGTTGTATGAGGTTTAAACTAACTTGATTTCTCATTCAGTACATGCTTTGCTGATAAAACTGCAGTGTCCTGAAATAACCTGAGAGCAATATGTGGAAGACATAAGAGCCTGCCAAAGCATGCACAGTTTGTAAGTAAATGAAACCACCATGTTGTCTGAAGCCAAACACCTTGATTCATCAAAAAACACATTTGCCAGCAGTTTTTTTAGTTTTACGTTAGAACAGTGTGCACATTGGACAAGTTCGGGTGCACACACTTGTACAAAAATCATGAACAGTAACTGTTTTTATTACAGGTGTAATCTGTTTCTTTATTCCCCACCGAAAACACTAACTGCTATCTTTTGAGTGGAAATAAAGACAGGTAGACTGGAACTGCTTTCGTTGATAAATATTCCGTTCCAGGGTTTGTCTTACAAGGCGAAATTTATTCTCTGACTTCCTCTTATCAAAGAGAACTGAAAGCAGATACAAAAACAAGATCTGATTTTAAAAAAAAGGGAAGTGGCTATGTTTTCACGTGTACTGTCATATGAGCCTTCGTCACTGGGAATGTCCTGAGAATTTCAGACTGTGAGATACCACCAACCACCACCCGCATTTCAGTACCAATCAAACAAAAGCCGGAACGGGAAACAAACTACAATGTGATAAGAAATGACCTGAAATGTTTTGTCATATCACCTGTGTGAACTTTCCATTTTGTTCTCCTTTTTTATTTTATGTGACACTGCAGTAATCATCACATAAATCAATCTTGGACAGTACGTGATTACCTCTGACTATCCCCTTCCCTCCAACAGGTGGACTGGATATAAACACAACATAATTTTATAAAAATAGCTCCATGGTTGCCAAACTCTACTTGTTAAATATGACCATAATGAAAATGCGCCGGAACTGCCAGCAGTCCTTCCAGTTAATTCACTCTCAAGTGAATTAACTGTTACTGAATCCATCCAGTAGGTGGCGACATGAAACCATATGGCTGATGAACTCTGTGCAGCTGAGGCGCCGCATACACTCAGTATAAAATACCTTCCCTCCAGGAGTTCAACACCTCACTACTTCAGCGTGTAGTATCACGAGTATCAGATATGTATGGATATGGATCACAGCCCTTTTAATGCTTTTTCTTATATGCTTTATTGATTTGACCTATTGTCAGTGGAAGTTCCATCTCTCGGCACCACTACATTTCTCGTGCCAAACACTTCCTCGGAGTAAGCACTATTATTAACTCGTCTGTTGTCTTAATTTCTTCATAATCTTGGATGATGACGGTATGTCAATACTCATCAGCCGGGTAATCCTACTTCACCGGCGTTGGACCCCTGTCGTGTTTTTTTCTGGAGATAAGAGGAAAAACTAACGAACACAGCTTGTCACACCCCTCAAGCGTCACTGTTGCCAGTGATGATTAACTGCGTTTTACAAGCAGCTGTCGAGTGTCATCACTCGCTGTTGTATAACCAACCTGGCCCCACCCAATCATCTTCTTATGCTAACTATCTATAATTGGAATTGCTGGAAACAAAACAAACCAGCGCACCAAATGTTCAAAAACATCCGTTTGCTGTTTTTATGGTTCGACAACCGCTTACCAGCATCTGCATGACAGTGACGTGTGAAGTTCTCTTCCAGATATCATTACAGACGCATAAACGTGTTTAATTCAAGATAATGTATGGCCACAGTTGTTTGTGTCGTATGTGTGAATATACAGGGCTATAGACGCCTTGCTCCCCGTGCGTAACAGTGCGTAATAGCACCAAAAACGTCCCGCGCGCTCTTGAGCGTTCTCTTGCGTCACTGTCAATGAAGTAGATCAAATTTTAAGTAAGCACGCGCCAAAATAGTGTGTGTGAGTACAAAAAAAAAAAAAACAATTGATTAGTCAGATGTTAACGAACTCTCTGCCTGTGTAAGACCACAAAACACTTCGTTTAGCTCTGAAGTCCTGAACTCAGTGGTAATAAATATGACTTCTGAAAAACGTTAATGGGCTTATTCATAAATTTAAATATTGGCTGAAACATGATGTATAAAGGCTCAGTTAAGTTTCACTTTTCTCAGTTTCATATTGTGTACAAAGTCTTATCCAGAGAGTTCCCGGATAGACAGTGAAAGGCTATCCCGTCATATTTTGTTCAAACCCCAGATGAAATCAAACGACAGGTTCTGTAAATTAAAATAGTTTTATTGTTCCAAACAAATGCAATGTCAATTCATTAAAGACCACGGCAGATGGGCACAGGGAGAGGACTGTAAAAACAGCAGGTTCAGTATTTTCTATTATAGAAAAACTGATTAAAAAAAAAAAAGCAAACACAAGCTCTTCGAATGCAGAGGTATAGTCCACATATAAATTAAACGCCACCAGAAGCGTTTTTGGGCAGCATTTAGTGTTCAGTGGGAGAGTTTTTACTTCTTGGCTGCAGCCCTGGTCCTGGTGGATCTGGCGACCTTGCGTTTGGTCTTCTTGGGACTCTTTGCCCTCTTGGGCTTCTTGGCCGCAGCGGGCCTCTTGGCTTTCTTAGGACTCTTTGCCTTCCTCTTTTTCTTGGGTGACTTTTTGGCTGCTGGAGTGGCACCTCCGGCTGCTTTCTTGACGCTTGTTCTCTTGACCTTTTTCGCCTTCGGCTTCTTCTTCTTCACCACCTTCTTTCGAGGTGTGGGGGGCTTCTTGTTGAGCTTGAAGGAGCCCGAGGCCCCGGTGCCCTTGGTTTGGATCAGGGATTTGTTGGCCACCAAGCGTTTGACAGCGGTGAGGATTCTGGCTTTGTTCTTTACCACGTCGTATCCGCCGGCCTTCAGAGCCTTCTTCAGGGCTGCCAGGGACATGCCGCCGCGCTCCTTGGAAGTGGACATGGCCTTTAGTATCAGGTCTGACACTGTGGGACCAGTCTTCTTCTTCTGAGACCTGGCTTTCTTCTTGGGAGATTTGACCAGAGGCACTGGGACCAAAGGAATCGTAATAGTAGACATTGTCGAAGCGCTAATGCCAGGATCAAGTGAGTGAGGTTCACAGAGAGAGAGTGACAGATGGGAGTCAGAGCGATATCTGTGCTTGCCCTCTTGACAGGTTCAGGGTTTATAAAGCCCTGATGAGAACCGTGTAGTGTGAGCCCCGCCACCACAGTGCGCCTCTCCTCTCCGTCCACAAACTTGGTACAGTTTGTGTTTTCTCCAGCTAGATTATTCTGTAAAAAACATGCTTAAAATGTTGGATATCCATTTGAGAAGCACATGACAAGAATCAGCGTGATCTTATTTGCCTATATGTACATTTAATTGAGGGATTTGATCAATTATATTAAAGTTTGTTGTGTAATTAAACGCTGGCAGTGGTAACGCGTAATTTGAGTGTATGCGTATTTTGAACATTTCAACAAGAATACACCCTCTAAACAATCTAGTACAAACTTTTCGAATTAAAAATGCCTAAATAGTAATGTGTCGGATATATTGGCTGCAACATTTAATTTCATTTAAGCTGTTTTTGCTAATTAAATTCATTTAAAGTTGCCCAAAGAAACACAGATGTGCATCAGACCCAGCATATAGTGACTTTAACATAGAAGTAAACGCATGCAAAGCAAAAGCACGACTGTTTTAGTTGAAATGATGGCGTTTGATTACTAAAAAAACTGGTTTTATGTCATTATATTATTCATGTAGTGGATATATTGCTGTAGTGTACTGTTTGTCTGTGCTGTGTGGAGGGAGATGGACCTCAGCCAGAGCAAGAGTTATCAGCCTGTGAGGAGTGGAGACGGGAGAAACGAATTTAAGATATCATTGCGCGGGCCTTTTTAAACTCTACCACTGTTTAAGAAATCACAAGTGAAGGATGCATTCACCTTTTTTTTATTCAAAATCTGTTTATTTCTTATTAAAGCACCAGTCTATGGTTTGACAGCCACTTTAATAGTTTTATCTAGGACAGGGTGACATGCAGAGCCAACAGGACCTCATCATTATGAGCCTTTAATGGACTGTGTCCTTTGCGTAAAAAACAGATTAAGTAAATCAAGAGCAAAGGTATCAAACCATTATGCAAAACTGCACTGAAAATTCAGATTGCCTTCTTTGACTGTACTGCATTTAGTATGAACAGCATAATGTGGTAGTTTAGGCTATTTGAAATATGAATTCAGTCAGATACCATTAATCATACTTCAAACATAAAATAGCATTTATATTATTTAGAAATGTTGTGTTCTGCATGTGTTTAATGCTGCATGTTTAATGTTTATCTGAAGGCACAATCAACAAGTTTGAGGTGTATTAATATACATTGTGTAATTGAATAGTTTGAGTTATTGATGGAAATATTTATTCATTTATTTATTTATTAATAAAATGTTGGCCCGATTTCAATTGTGTTTACAAAGATTACTAATGGAATCAAATGTTTAGCAGTAATAGAAAACATTAACAACTTAAATCATATTATTAGTCTTTATGGCCTGTTGATTAATTTGGAATTTATAGCAGGTTGCCATTAAAGCACTTTTAATCCCATTTGTATTAATTTCTCTTCTAAAAATAAAATTGTAAACTTGAACTGAGGACTTGATCCCACATCTTTGATATTATTTGTTTTAAATTTGAGATGAGCAGTGGACATATAGATTGGCAAATAGATTTGTATTTGGTTTGGTTTTATTCTGTCATAAAACAACCAACACATACTGTAACACAGCACATTTCTTGGATATGCCCGCTTTCTTTTACTTTTTTTTCTTTCTTTATGTAAGAATGCAAAGTGTGTTTTGTGTATGTGTGAGAGAGGGAGATAATTGTCAAACCTCGCCTTCTGTAGTGCACTGATAGCGCCTCCTCCTGTTACACATAAATAACCAACACACACACGCACACACACACACGCACACACACACACACACACACACACACACACACACACACACACACGGTATGATAAGTAAATTAGTTTCAGTGGGAAGTCACTACACCTCTTGAGTAGACATACATTTCAAATTGGCCACTGAAGGTCATGGACGTTTGACACACACTGAATAAATATGTCATTTTTCTGTCTGTGATGAAGAAAGCTCACACTGGACTCGAGTTGGGAACATAGGGGTGAGGAAAATATTAGTTCAATCAATTAATCTGTAATCTATCTGTAATCCCAATGAAGAACTTGGACCAAGAGTAGAGAAACTCCTTTATAGAAACGTGTATACCTTCTTTAACACTGTTTCTACTGTATACAGTTTGGGTTTCATGTAAGTGACGTGATGTTGCCATAATTAAACCAAACCTTTTACTTCCTTAAATAAAGAGTTACTGAAACTGTTTTCAAGTTGTTGTAGTTTCTCTATATATCTACTCTACATCTAAAATGACCATAGGAAAAATAAGAAATGTAATACCTATTGGTGACTTATTTTTTAATGTGTGCTGTTGTGGTTTAAAATTTTTAGGGGTCTTTTAAGGGTAAGTTTATGCTGTGTTCCCGCAGACTTCCATAGTAAGTAAATGGAAACTTAAATATGGATTAAATCAACAGTATTCATATCTTCCAACTGATTCACATCAACAGATAAAAGGACTCCAGTCACCCCTATAAAGCCATTGTTTGGTAGCAGTAAATGTCTACTGTGAGTTTTTCCTACAGTCTTCTCAGTAGGTGCTGAAGGAGATCTCAATCATTTCATTCATTCATCCATTCATTCATTGACTGCCCACAGGACAGGTTTTTTTCAATGAATCCACAGGTTTATGACACTCTCACATCCATGTGAAAAGAGTCACATGTGAAGCACAAGCAGATATGTTCTTGTGTGACGAATAACTTTAGGATATATTTTTTTTATTGTAAAGGTAAAATGCCTTAACAGACTAAATCCACCAGAGAGAGTGGGCACACTGACACAAAAAGTGTGTTCATTTCTAAGTATTAAACAGTTTATCAAGGAGCTCAAACCACAATAAAAAAGAAACAGTCATTTTCAACACACATCACGATTTTATTTTTTAATTTTCAGGGTTTATATTTGACTATTTTTTATGTAGTTATTTTATTGTTTCACTGTGTGGATGTTTTCTCTCCCTTTGTGGGAGTGGTGGTGTGTGTGATGTGATGTGTCCTCCCAGCAGGGGTGAGAGGAGCCGGAATGATGTAGGACCTGTTCTGTTTCATCGCTCTCCTCCCCGAAGCATGTGACCATGTGGTGATCAAGTCACTGCAGGCAGGCAGACTGAGAAAACTTGTGACCAAAGCAGCGGCAGCAGCAACAGCAGCTCGGCGTCTTGCGAGATAAAAACTGGACCGCAGCGACTCCACAGCCTCTCTTCAATCTCTTCACCTCCGTAAGACGACATGGACTGCGGAATAATCACGTCCAAGACCGTCCTCCTCTTCCTCAGCTTGGTATTTTGGGTAAGTTGCGGCATTGACTCCACATACAGACATATGAATTTATACTGACGTGCTTTCTAGGATGCGCGTTTGCCTTTCTTAATGTAAATTATCGCTATTTCTTCTTATTATTATTGTATCCTGTATGCTTAAAGGTTTACACAATACAAATGTAACGACTTGGTAAACACCTTGGTAACCTGCCCCAGTATTTGCCATCACTATACTGCACTTCCTCATTTTTACTGCACCCCAATATAGTTCACATCTGCGTAGTTCCTTCTTTATATTCCAGAAAGCTTATGAGTAACATTTTCCAATAATGTGAATTTCAGTCCAGCACAGTTCAGTGGAATATTGACTGAAGGATTGTCAGTCAGCTAGCTGGTTCTCTGACTCACACTCAAAGTCTGACCAGAGTTCATTCAGGCCTTGGCTTTGTGTCAAGGTGAACTTTGGATATAGGTATTGAAGACTAGTGTTGGGTAATTCACAGTGTCTTTCCTCATTTGACCTCGCTGGCAGTTGCCAGCCCTCCTGTCTGTCATTTGGAAAAAACTGTGTTTTGAAGGGACCAATTAAATTTGTCTATCTGTGTAATTAGTTTACTGTGAGAGGGAGAATGTGTGTGTGTGCAAGTGTGATACACAGGCATGGTTTATCTCTTTCTACTTTCTTATTCTTTCAAAGTTTGTAAATCGCATATCTCAGAGTGTGACACACTTTTGGATTTGTCCTGTTTCCTCAAACAGTTGTAGCTCAATTACAGAGTTTGTCATGTTTGCTGATTGTTAATGAAGATTGTGGGGTAAACATTAACCACTGGACAAGCCAAGTCTATGTATTAGTATGTGTATATTGAATATAATAATGAGTATCCATCTTTGATTTTTGCACTGATTCTTGCCTTAAATAGAGTCTTAAATAGCAGTGTGTTGTGGGATTCCCACATTCTCTATAAACAATAGGGAATGCCCCTACTGTTCATCATGTTTGGGTTTTTTTTTTAATCATTGCCGCAATGACTGGAATCCATGATATATCAAGCCTCTTTGAGGAACAGGGCTGGTTAAATATGAAATTAGCCACTTAAGCTCTGCCTCACCCACTGTCACGTCCATATTTAGAAAGCCAAGTTATGTGGCTAAATACTGAGTAAACCAATTTCATTAAAATTCTAGTGAAGATCCCAAAGTTTCAAAAGATACCAAACATGTGAGCTAGAAGAGAATGTGTGTATAAAATGATCCACTGAACAAATAGCCTATTTTTTCCCCTAAATTGGAAGAACTAAGAGGTGATTTAAGGGGGAAATAAAGAGTTGAAGGGGTTCATTTGTTCTGAATGTTTTGAATCACATTAGCATATATGTTATGGCTGTTCTCTTCCCAAATTTGCAAAAGTGACATCATGTCTGCCCCTGAAACCTGGTCTAAGATACAGTACCAGTGCGTTTGCCACGTTCAAATATCATCCCCACAGTTCAAGAAACATCACCCACAGGGATTTCTTCACATTCCAGAGAGGTGGTACGGTGCATGGACGCTATACGCTGTGTAAGCCTCTTTGTGCTGCTTCTTAGGCACAAGATCAGAGTTTCTGGAAAGATTAGGGGTGAGGGGTGGGGGGGTGTAGAGTTACTACCCCACAGGGATCCCGTGACTATGGAGTGATTAAGAGAAGTGAGTCATGAGACTGAACTAAAGGATGACTGATTTGTAGGCTACACAAAACACACATTCCCACATAGGAACAAACAAACGCACACAATCTATAACTCCCTTCATTACAGGGGAAGTAATACTGAAAATGGCACTTATTCGCGGGCACACACGGAGTGGTATTTTCAGTTTTTCAGTAGTAAAGCATAGTGGCTTCATTGTGATTTAGCTTCTTTTGTCACAGACCAGTATTGGAATCCAGTCTGACACAGGGAGTTTCAAAGGGCAAAGGGAAGTCAGGAGCACTGATAGTGAGATAAATATTTCACAGACTTTGTTTCTGTAACAGTTGTCTCTATTTTCTAGAGGCTTTAAAGATTAGATTGGCAAACAGATACCATAAACAGAACAAATAAATGTGTCATGTTACGATAAAATGAGAAATCATTTTTAAAAACAGTCCCTGTCATCAGTCTGTGCTGTATGCACAAAATTGTTCCATACAGTATATGAAGTCTCATGATTGATGAGCTCACTACTGAGGCATGACTCGTTTAAAAAAAAAAAAAAAAAAAAAAAAAGTCATGATGATGGTGTGACTTAATCCTTAATCCACATCTGACTCCACCAGGAGAAATTGTCGGTGACCTTCACAGCCTGTGTTCATCACGAGATCACAGCAGATAATAAGAGAGAACAAATCTTTTTGTGCTTTATCTAACAAGCAGCCTTGTGCTCAGCTTGAATTTCATGATATTCATGACTACAGGCGGAGTACCTGTAGTCATGCCTGTACATCAGTCATGGATGAGACACTTATTGACGATATTGTGTTGTTTTCTTCTTTTCCCCGCAGGCTGCAGGAGCGGCGTTGGCCTACGTTGGCGCCTATGTGATCAAGAGCTATGACAACTTTGACAGTTTCATCCAGGACAAGTACACGCTGATCCCAGCCGCCATCATCATTGGCGTCAGCGTGGTGATGTTCATTTTCGGTCTGGTGGGATGCTGTGCCACGGTCCGAGAGTCCAAAGTCGGCCTCAGCTTTGTAAGTGAGGAATGTGTGTGAGAGTGGCAGCAGAGCATCATTACAGTTACTACTGTAGTTGTTATATTTGATAATTTTTGTTTTCTCAATTTGTGAAATGTACTTTTGATTCACAGTATTTTACTTCATATCTTCACATTTCTTTCTCTTTTTCTTTTTGTCTAGTTCTTTCTGATCATAATGGTGATCTTTGCAGCTGAGGTGGCCGCTTTGGTGTTAAGCTTCATCTACCAAGGAAAAGTGAGTCGTATACAAGTTTTCTCTGTCACACAATGTTTACTGCTGACAGTAAATTATATCAAAACCATCATTTTAAATCTGCTCTGGAACATTTGCATACTATTTGTATCTTTCTTGTGTCTGTCCAGATAAATGGAGACCTGGAGCGCTCTATGAATGACACCTTTGCAAAGTACGATGGACAGGACCCTGAAACCAAAGCTGTAGACTACCTTCAGACTCAGGTTAGTGTCATAGTTGACAAAAAACTGTGTTCTCATGTGTCCTTTCATTCTCTTCAACCTTTTCTGCTTGGCTTGTCGTCTCAGTGTTCGCTTGCTTTCAATTCCTTTTTCTTGTTCTTTCATTTTACTCTTTCTCTCTCTTGCCTTCCGAGAACGTCATCTTAAAACAGCAACAGCAACAGCTAAATCTGGGCCCATTTTATTTTGCTGGTGATGAATTCTTATTATTCCTGTTGATAATTGGCCAAATGTAGACAACATATGACAACAGGTAGAGCTGAACTCATATTGCTGTGATTTTTTTTTTTTTAATGAATTTGTGTTTTCTTTGTGTTAAAGGCTGGATTATATTTAAATGAGACTAATTTCTGAGAATGAACAAAGACTGGCTCAACCTATTAGCTCATCCTTTCTTTAAGACAAATGATTTTTTCCCAAGGTGTGTTAATGCAAGAAAGAAAAAAAGAAGAGTACAGTCATTCCTAAGATATTTTAGCAGTTTGTTGATATACTATATATACTGTATGATGCCCTAATGTTGAGGTATTTGCAGTGCAGCTAAAATTAACTGTGAGAGAAAAGTCTTCAACAATATGAGCAAACAAAGTTACCAGCTACTGCTGTCTATACATACATGCTTTACATGTAAAACATTCACAAGTCTGGGGCTTTGATGTTGGAACATGCAGGAAATGACTCATTGATGTAGTAGACAAAGGAGAATGACTGAAAGTGTGCAAGTTAAAAATACATACAAGGCTTCACACATACCTGAAAAACCTTTAACTCACTAAACATTATAAATTGCTGATACTATGTGAGAGGGTAGTTTTTTTTCCTACAACTCCCTCTAACAGTGTTACTCTTTCCTTTTTCACTTTTTCACTGTCCTTACCTGTCTTTTATCTTTGTGCAGTTGCAGTGCTGTGGTGTTAAGAATTACACCAGCTGGTCCAACACTACCTGGTCCAGAAGCCACAACAACACAGTGCCTCTGTCCTGCTGTAAGAACAGCACTACACAGTGCACTGGCAGACTGGATCAGCCAGACCTGCTTAACACAGAGGTAAATCATACTGTAGCATCAGGCTCTTTGCATTCTTAAGTAACCTTTTAATATTTATTGTTGTGTTTAGGATTATTTATTGTTTATGTGATATATGCTTCTGCTAAGGAGACTTTGCAAAAGGACGTATGTTGAATTATTGTTTTTTGTCATTTTTTTAATGCTTTTATGACTAAAAATGAAGTCTCCATTTTTTTCTATCTGAAATGTCTTTGTGTGTATGCTCACACTGTGCCTGTGCCTGTATTTTAGGGTTGCGAGCCCAAGCTGGAGCGCCTCCTACAGGGTGTTTTGGGTTATGCCATGCTGGTCATTCTGGGCTTCGCCATCATCAAGGTAAGGATGACACCTGTCAGTGTGACCAACACACACTGTACATCCTGCTCGCTATTGTCACAACACAGTGAACTACACATCAGTCAGCGTAACATATTGAGTCTCTTTTTGGAGAAAAATAAGGCTACGTATTATACTCTGTACTCTCTGTGTGTACTCATAAAATGGTGAAAAATGTCCCCAAATGGTGTCCTCAAATGTCTTGTTTTGTCCTAATCAGTCCACAAAGACTGAAAGATATGGACGATATGAAAGATATTCAATTTATTATCATAGAAGGTTAAAGAAACCAGAAGATATTCACATTTAATAAGCTGGAATGAGATCATTTTTTCTTTATTAAAAAATTACTCAAAACGATTAACTCATTATCAAAATCATCAGTGATTAATTTTCTGTCGACTAACCTCTACATCTCTTCTCTACATTTACTCATATGCAAAAGAAAGAGTAGTCTTAGCACACCTGTTAAATGACAGGTGCGTAGGAGAATAAGCAATAGCACAAAACGAAAAATAGACTGAACACTGTCAGCACTTACAGTAGATTAATTAAATAGCTGTGTTTCGGTCCAGTGACCTTCATCAGGCATCTTACTCATATAAAATGGTAGGTAGCTCTTTGGAGGACTAAGGAACAATTACTTCATATGTCACATACTGTATGTTCACCATACAATACGTGGGTCAATGTATTCAGTATGAATACACTCTACCAATTCATTATTAGTATGCTTTTCAAAGTCCATTTTTTCTTTTTAAGAAAGAGATTGGACCTACAAGGCATAAAATATCTGAATGCTCCATTACAGAGACTATTTGATCAAAAATCTACTTTTGTTTGAATCTTTTGCAAATTAACAGGTGCAGGAAAAAACTACTCAAATATATTAAAGTATTTTTTCATCCCTTCACATACCATTTGGAGCTTTTACATTTTAAGGGTTTGTGTCTGATTACTTTTGTCTTTCCTGTTGCAGTTCTTTGGGATGCTGAGCGTGTGTGTGATCACCTGTAAAACTGGCAGGAGGAGTGGCTACCAGCCTCTCTATGCCTGAGCTTCTTCCAGCAACCACCTACCACCTCCTCGTTTTTCTCCACTAGGTTTGCTGTCCACTTGCTAACAGCTAACAGACGTCATCATGCAGAAGCGTCCAAGTTTTGTTTTAATAATGACATAGAAAGTGTACACAAGTGGCAAACCTTGTCTAAAGTACCAAATCGGCAACAATGTTCCTCTCACCTATCAAATCATTTTGTTATTTTTATTACACCGTTTCTGAAGCATTACCTCCTTTTACAGTAACATATGATACGACTTTTAAAGAATAAATAATAGATCCTCGTTGATCCCCGTTGAAGTACTTTAGATTTTGTTTGCTCTCTGAAGATTCAGATTTTAGTTTCTAAAGCTGACTATAAGCCTAAAGCAGCTGCCATGACATCAAAGGACAGAAAATGTGACAGAGAAGAAAACTATTTTGGACATTAAGAGCTCTTCTCGGAAATCTTTTTCGAGCCTTATCACTCTGCTGCATCATGTAGATATTCTTTTACAGGATACTATTCTCTGGAATGTACTATAATGAAAGACTTCAAACTATATTTTAAGCTTTTTCATTATTGTGAACATAAGAACAGCGGTTTATTACCTTAATTAGGGTTGCAATATTTATAGCCAACTGAATGAATGAATATATATATATGTAATATGATGGTCAATTATCTGTATTGAGTTGAGTTACAGTTCTAAGTAGTTTGACTTTGGTTGTGTTTATTGTGTTTCTAAATTAAAAAAGGTGAATATTTTCACAATAGTTTGAAGTTTGGTGCAGTTCTATCACACCCTTGTAATGTTTTATGTGTGTTTGTTCTGTTTTTAACATTTGTTAGCTCACAATATTCAATATGAATGGGATGCACATACTTTTATTATGAAGTTGGAGGGGAAAGCAGCCAATTCTGTCTAATCCTGTGATCATAGCACCATGATGTTTCCAGCCAAACACCTTTCTGGTTTCGGGTTATTTTCCAGCACACCACTATTACAGAGTGTTACAGAACATCATGGTAAATGTGACCCATGTTGGTTATCTCTCTCTCTCTCTCACCTCCTGACTCTGCTGATAAAGAGGCCCTCTGTGCCGCACATATACTGTAAAAGATAGGAGTGTTTGTCTTACACAGGCCTTGTCGGTGTTTATATTAATAAATGGGAGAACACAAACTCTTCGGGGGTGTCATGGTCATCAATCATCCCTTAGCACAGATTAAAGTAAAGGTCACACATTGATGAGGCTGTGGATAAAACTGGTTTCAACCCTCACTTTGTTAAAAACGTATTGAATTATCCCTTAAAATATTCCATTAATGATAAAGTCACCAACCACGTTTATACACTTGTTACTTCTTGCTAGTCCACGTCCTTAGTAGTAGTAATAGTTAAATCTCCCATAGCATCACCTGCAAAACTTAAGGTGGTCACTTTTCTTTATGTTTAGCTGCAGTAATCAAGAAAGTGCTGCAGGTGGTGCTAGAGAGTCAAAAGTCAAAACCAGCAGTTGTGGTCGTAAAGGGGCCCAAAAGCACCTAATGTGTACTTTCTACAGAGGTTGTAGAAGATATGAGTTTATATTTTATTTAATTTGTGCAGTTATTATGTTTATATATCAAAGACTAAAATGCTGCATGTCTGTTTCTAAACACTGGTATAAATGGAATTTCAAAATGTTTTAGCACTCGAGGAGTCACATCTTTTATCAGCAATTCTTTATTCACGTCATTCTGACTAAACTTTCACCTGTCACTTGTTGCTCGCATTGGGGTTTCAATTAATTGCCCTACGTGTAATTAACATCTCGGTGTGTGCCTCTTATTAACAACACCCGCTGATAAATGACCCCGCTGCCCCGTCTCACTCTGTGTCTCTCTCATATCTCTTGACTGCATATCTTATTCAGTGCATATCCTCTCTGCTCCAGGCTATGCTGACATTTAGACAGGCCGGTCCTTTTCAGAGAGAACTGTTGGCACACACACGGCTAGATAACCTTGTCAGCTCTGAGCCGTGTTTTCCTCCCTCTTTCCCCAACTGTCTGTTTCTCCTCTTTCTCTCTCTCTCTCTCTTTTTCACTCATGTCTGTTTATCTCTGTGTGTTTGTGTCCGTTGTCACGGCTCACCTTTCTTCTCTTGTCACACATCTCTTCTTACCTGTTTCTGTTTTACATTTGAGGTGTATTTGCAACTCTATCTCCTACCTAGACAACCCATCTGTTTTCTGCTCTGTGCTCTTGTTTTTCTTGACTCTGTCTTTACAGTATCTTGAGTGTTAACCCTTGATATCAGGTGGTGCAGCAACAAAGATAGCGCTCTTTTCCAGGAATGGTGCATACTGTCAATGAGTGCAGTGCAGCTCTAATGTAAAGAGAATTATCTGTAAGAAGATTTTTTTTATTGATCATTAGTTTCTGTGTTGGGTGTAGGGTTTTGTTATGTTTTTTGTCAAAAAAAAGATGTAGGGAATTAAATCAAACTTGTCACCTTTCATTAAAGAGGTATTTCAATGATTCAGCATTGCACCTCCATAAAGTTAGGAGACTCACAAGAGACAGATTTTTAAAAAGAATGGTCAAAATTGAAGCAGCAGAGGCCGAGTTATTCTGGCTTTTAGTCCCTCACCAGTATGGGTCAAACTCATAGACTGTATGTAAAGTTGGACGTAGTGAGGTGTGATGTCACCCGCTGGTTTGCTTCGAAGCTGGTTAGAAGCCCAGAGTTGCTGCCTTTCACACTCTGGAAACACGCCCCGCTACCTTGGAAACAATAAGCGGTGCACACTCTGACTAATGTTAGCTACTTTCGCTTATTAGTGGGCCTGTATTTAGCGATTGAGACCATAATGACCTGCTGAAAAAAATGATTGACTTACTTTTTCTAGCGAGAAGACGACGCTTTTTAAATGGGAGTCAACTGGAGCTGGGAAGACATTGGCACTTCCGCAGTGGCCTCAGCCTCAAGCTGTGGTAGCTGCTACTTGGTGAAACTCCAAAAACAATGAATCCTACTTTTCCCATAACACAACTGGATATAGTCTTTTATTCGACCCTCCCTGCCTCCTAAATGCCCATTTCGTTCAAACCCCAAACCTGCAGTTTGTAACACAGGATTTCTGTTATAAACATGTCCAATCCAAAATAAGCATGACAGTATAATGGGGGTAATTGTTTTAAGCTTTGGAAAGTTCCCTACAGAGAAGACATTACAGAAAACATTACACAACTGTTTTCACAGATTTAGTAGTACTCCTCGTGACAACTTAGCTGTGCTTCGTGAGTAAAATCAGTGCCTCTTTAAATATCCTATTTGTTCTATTTCTATTCTATTCTGTTTGTAGGAAAACATTTGGCTGAGACACCATGAAGTTTGAGTCAGATCACATTCCCTGTTTTATAACAACCATGGTGTTCAGCCTTCATTTTCTGTCACCTTTTAAGGTAAAAAAGAAAGAGCTGAAAAGTGTGTAATTTGCTGCGGTGTGAGTTGCTTGTGCGCACGATGTGGCATTGTAGCATTTGTTATTCCCTCATGAGTCATCTGTGTACACCTACAGATGTGCCCCATCACCTCTATGGGAAAGCATTCAGCACAAACGCACACAGAGGGAGCGGAGCTAGATGCCGTCACAGGGAAATTTCAGCCTGACCTCTAATTTATTTATTTCCTTTCCTACTTAGACAGGGATCTGTAGAAGGGAGGTAATCTGAGGAGGACACACACACACACACACACACAATGCTGCTGCTCACTCTGTGCTGAAGGTAGATAGACAGTAAGGCAGACAGGCAGTTTCTGTCTTTGTAGAGACCCAAAAACTCTTGTCCAGACAATTCTTTCATCTGATTCACATAACATTTCTATTACTAAACGCCTTTTCTGGATTTGTTGTGTTCTCTTATAAATGTCAGATTTGACATCAAACAAGCAACAAAGAACCCTGCTTACCGCAAACTTCACAAGCTTTTGAAGTGCATCACATGCTTTCTTAGGTATGATAAGAAAAAAGACAGACTTTTTATCCTTTTTTTATTAAAAAAAATACAAACAAGTAAGTGACAAGTACATTATTAAGGTTTTATTTGTAGTTCTCCCCTTCACCTTTCTTTTCAGGGCAGGCCCATAAATAATGACCACATATTGTCAAGACCAGGAGCAGGTGCTGCTGACAACATATGTGCCCGTGTGTGTGTGTGTGTGTGTTTCTGTAAATAGCCACCCACCACCGATACTGTGATGTCTCCATTTGTCAGATGTTATCAGTGTTAATTAGAGAGAGAAGACAGAAAAGAGGAACAGAAACACACCGCAGACACGGAGAACAAAGAATCAAACAGAGTAAATGAGCAGCAGCAGCATCATAGTATTATCCATATTATTTTCCATTACATCTGTAATTCTCTGAGCTTGATCTTCACGGCTTAAGAAATATAGTAGTAGCCTGGCTCTTTTTTTCTCCCATTCATCTTCTTTTCCTTCTCGTTGTCATCACTGTCTTTGCCTTTTTTCTCTTCTTTTTGTTATGTACTTTATGTGCTATTTGTCCTGGGTTTTCTCAGGGTTTGTTGTAGGCAGTATTACCTAAGAGCTGCTAATTTTAAGCTCAGTGTCTAATTACCTCAAAGTACAAACCCATGTTAAAACTCCCCTGGAAATAGGTTTAGAAATATAAATCACAGATCCTCCCAAACGCTTAAAAATACTATTAAAGTTTGTTTTTTTTAAGGTTTCACAGGTTGAATTTCTGCTATCTCATCTTCTGTTGTACAAAAACAAAAGGCAGGCTGTGTCAGTGCAGTAAAATAAAAATACACACAGGAGACACCAGGTAGTGTTGTTTCATGCTTTTGTGATTTTTGTCACACTTTTGAACTGCACCTCTGCTAGTCCCATCATGACAGAAGTCAAGAAATTACGTGCCTGATGAATCAACAGTGATAATTTAATGTGAGCTGATTTTGATTGAGATGAGAATATAAAATAGCTTTAAGACGGCAGCATGTAATCTTAAGAACACTGAGCAATATTGAAAGGGAAAGAAGAGATGTTATCATTTATTTTAAACATTATTACTGAAAGCTTCCCTTCCACTGAATAAACTTATCTGGAAAAAGATTATTCTCTGACGGTACAGTAACAGAAGTACTTGACAGTTTCCTCTTCACTACGTTCCTTTTGTAAACCCGTCTTACAGTATCTTGCCAACACACAGGAGAAAGAAGCAGATACACACCTGGAAGATGTAAAGCTAAATGTTTCTTTGAGTCCAATCAGCTTCACGGCATCATACAGCATAAAGGACTTCCACAGTTGTTGTTTTGGCTGTGATTACAAACCCACATCTCTAATCACAAATGGACCAACAGCCAGTCATCTAGCTCTCTGGCTTGCTTTTAGCAAATTATTCATCATCTGATTCACAGTGATTTCTGTAAAGAGCTTTTAAAACAGAGCTTATCTTGCAAAGTAGTAAATAACAACAAAAACTATAAAATCCTCATCAAATAGTGGTGGAAGCAAAGCAACAAATATAAGTGCAAAACATGCAACTGAAATGTCATTCAACAAAAGTGAATGTTACAGAAAATCTCACCTGTAAACACGAGTTTCAAAATATTAATTAATAAGATACAAAATTAGAAAGCTGAACTACCTTGTGCACATTGCTCTGGAGTCTTAAAGCCCAGATAGCAAAGACACATTGACCTTTGATTTCCAATCTATGCCTCCAACAAGACCTCAACAGATGATATAGAGTGAGAAAAGAGTACATCTCTAGACACATAGATGATATGGAGGCCTGTGTTTTATTTTCTCTTACCGTATGTACTGTATGAGGCATCCAAATGAGGCAGAAATGGCATATAAAATCCAGAACTGTCCCTGTAACTCTATTCTTCTTATTGACGGAGCCATAAACTCAGTGTGCCACTTCACACTGGGTTCATTACATTAGGTGACTCCCGGGTCTCTGTTCTCACTCCTGCCTCTGTCCTCTCGGTTAATCCCAGCAGCTGTAACACCTCTGCATAGTCATTATTATATTCACCATGAGCTGCCTGCTCTCTTTCTCTTTCTCTTTCTCTCTCCCTCTCACTGGCACTCGCTCTCATAAGAGCTCTAACATCTTCCAACCAAAGGCTATGGGATTTTGTCGGCAGGCTATAATGCAATACAGCCATAAGATATTGAAAATACTGGATAAACTTAGTTTTTCTGCTACTTTTTAGCTCTCTCCATGCACAAAAGACCTTCAACCCACACAGTGCAACAAGTTCATGCTGTTTTCGGTGGTTGTCAAAACTGAATTTGGGAAATGTAAGAAATTACCAACCGAATTGCAACACTTCATTGCAAAATTACACCTAAAATGTACTGAATGTGACAAACCAATTATATCAGTTTGTAAGAGTTGATTTTCCCTTTAATGTCAAAGATTTACAGTGTAGTCTTGCATTGTTCTCTTTAATTCTACTCTTGTTTGTCATGTGCAGTGACCTCAAGAAAATGTAGACTTTTGTGGAGCGACAGGACGGCTCAATTGCTGACAGACAAAGTTGCATCTAACCAAAGTGGTTTTCAAACTGGGGTGTGCATGAGCCACTAAATTGTGGAACAGTTTTATTTGATCATTAAATAACGTACTAGAAATAATCACAGACAGTGCATATTAATAGCTCTCTTCATTTTGTTTTCTTCATTTTACCACATGAAGTCATGCGTATACAAGCTTATACATTTCATCTGCAGGCCTTCTATCATCTCCCTACAGTGTGGACTTCTACAAATCTCTTGTATTTGAATGTGGGTCCTTGACATGCAGTAGCATTCTTGCCGGTGTAAAAATACTCATTGACTATGAACAAAGGCTCCTCTCTGGCTTACTTCTGGCTTACTTCTTTTCTTTTTGCTGTCTTATGCTGTTCTATTAAGCTTCAGCAGGTTTGCAGATCAGTGAGTCCAGCACTTCTGCAAAAACGACCCAGGTTTAACTGAGGTCAGGGTGCTGCTGGGAGTCCTGGAGAGTGAGAGAGAGGGAGGGAGGGAGGGAGGGAGAGAGACGTAAGAGAGAGTAAGAGATGGGGTACTTAATCATCTGTGGTGCAGTGTGAGCGTGTGAAGCCACTCAGGTCTGGTTGATGTATCTGAATCGGGGTGATCCCTCCTCTCCTCCCTCTCTCTGATCACTCCTCAGCACTGACAGAGAGCGGACAGTCGCCGACAATAACTGGCTCTGTAGCAGCCGCTGGCTTATCTCTTCTCCGCGGATCGCCCCCGGTGCCGACCCGTACCGGCTGTCCCCTCCTGTATCATCTGAAACACACACACACTCACACACACACACACACACACACACACACACACACACTCACAGATGCGGTCGTGTTTCACTTTCTTTGCCTCCAAGGACCCGTAATCTCTCACATCTTTTCCCCGGATCTTTGTCTCTGGATGGCAGGCTGCGGCTGCGTTAATGCTCCGGTGAGTACCGATGGTTGCTGATGTTATATTTGCGTGTATTCTTTTCTTCTTCCCCCTTGTAATTCTCCACCGAACAGATACTGAGATAGCTAAGATAACGACAAAGCTATTTGAGGAGAGAAAAGAAGCACAGGCCTGATTAGTATTGGTATACTTTTTTTTTTTTTGCTTTTTGGAAATGAGGTTTTATGTTCTATTAGATGCATTTCAATCTCATTGTTTTTGTTCTTCCAAAGGGGCGTTACTGGAGTGCATGTACTGTAGACACACAAAGGCAGCTGCATGAAGCCAGTGTGCAGAGAGGATGCAGCCTTTTCCCATGTAAACTAAAACTGGCTTAACACATGTTGGGAAGTAAATAGAGTAAAAAAGAAAGAAAGAAAGAGAGAAAACACAGTCAGGGACACAGAGGCAGCTGCACAAAGCCAGAGTACAACAGGATGCGCCTTTGTGTATTCCCATCTGCTATCACCCTATAAATGTGCTAACAGCATCTTGGCTCATGTGAAGTGAAGAGTGTAGTTTTATATTTCCTCCGTAGCCTAAATTAAATTATATTTTAAGCAACTGTGTGCCTGTTGACAGTGGGTTTCAGCACAATTTCATTGTGTTGCGTTAAGAAACTACAAATTATTCTTCTTTAAAATATGTATTCTCGTTGCATAACCTGAAGAAATATGGAGAATAAATGCACAGAGAGAACACCAAGCGCCATCTCCAGTGGGTATGCATTATTTATAAAGTTAGCCCAGTGCTGCACCTCCCACCCAGTACCACTGTCAACGCTCCCTCTCTCTGTCTCTCTGCTCTCACCTTACACTCTCACAGGCTCTGACAGTGAAGCCTGACTGAGGTGAATGTGAACATGCAGTGGGTTTATGAGTATTTTGAAGGCTGTTTAAGACCAGCTGTAGTCCAGTTACTGAGTGCACCCCATTTCTAGAAAGAAAGACTGAAATAGAGAGCTAATTCAGCCCTGCCCTCAGGCCTTTGACAGCAAAGAGATTTGTTTTATGGATTGATGGATTGCTTGTGTTCTTGCAGCCCAGGCATCTAGAGGTGCGATAATGCGTTCATTTTTTACCACTATATGACCTTTGACAGGTGGAAGTAAGGACTAAAATATCAAGTAGGTTGATTTACTCTTAATTTGCTGCACTAAACACAATCAACTTATAGTAAAATGCAACAAAAAATGAATGAAAAGATAACTTTTCATTGAAAAAAATACTGCAATGTTAATCCATTCCATCCTGTCAAATAGTCTCTCTTCTCTGAAATATCAACAGCTCAGCAGCGTCACACAAAAGATATTAAAGCATCATTGAATTGATGTGATTATCCTCTCTAAGCACATTAGGTTGCTGGTGTAGATTAGGTTACAGTGCCATTCAGTGTTATGTAATGGCAACTCTCCTGCGACACAGACTCTGTTAATACACAGGCTCTGTTGCTGTGTAACTTTCATCTATATTTTCCTTGTGTCTCTGTTCTGTTCACACTCTTCTCCTGCCCAGCAGCAGCAGCATGTGTTGAGCGACACAGCTAATGGCAGTATCTCTCCACAGTGACCGTGGCCTGATGCTGAAAATCCCTACATTCATGAGGAGGCAACAGGAAACAGATTACTGAGGGATTAAACGCATGCACACATATACACACATTCACGCTCACATGCACAGCGGATACCACAGCACCAGGATTTGACCGCTGTCCAACAGTGGTTCTCACTGTGAATGAACTTGTCTGACTGACTGACTGCCTGCCTGCCTGCCTGCCTGACTGAGACTCTCTGCTATCATGGAAGAAGAGGAGGAGCCAACAGAGTCTCAGTGAATTTAACTCACATAACCCCACCTTCTCTCTGCCGCCTCACTATCAAAGGCTTTGACTGGTCGATGGGGATTACTGACTTATAATAAACACAGCGAAGCATGCAGAAAGAGAGAGAGGAGTGCAGAGCCGACCGTCCGCCTGCTGCTGTCCCATGATGCATCTACACATGTAAGAGCAGGATCAGCCACACAGAGGGCTGTTTCTATGGATACCTCTGCCCTGGGTAGTATTAATAATACTCACTGATATCCTGACTATCTGCGCGTGAAGAAGATACAGAGAGAGATTAGAAAGTGCATCCCTGCAGCAGGCTACAGCATCAGTCAACATCTGTGGAGCAGAGAAACACATCTTCATTAAGTGTCAAGAGAGAAAATGGTGAATATGTATTGTAAATGCTTTACCAACACATGTTTGAACCTGTAGCTGTAAGTTCACAGACTAAACTAAATGTTAGACTTCTTTCCACTTGGTTTAATTTATTTTGATCCTTTCTGAGATTCTGTTTGTTACTCAGACACTCCTTGTCTTAAACACCTCAAAGATCATTTAAAATGTGATACTAAGTGGGTCCTTAGTTCAGGACGACATGTACAACAGATGGTTTAGTAAAAGCACGATTTAATAAGAAGAGGAGGTGAAGACGACGCACACTTCTTCTGTGGCCTGAAGGAAATGATTCCCTTTCTAGCCTCCTTGCAATACTGAGTGCAGCTCATAATTTTGGGCCCCTATCTGTGGAGAAAATAATCCTACTGGAACTTTTGTGGGCCCCTTGAACAACCACCACCTTTCACTAGACTAGTAATCGCGGTATCAAATTTGGGTCTTTACATGAAAACAGACACCACCCACATACACCAGCTACCTAAAGAAAAATAAGGGCTCTTGACTTACCAGCAAGTTGTAACTTTGCGTGTATCAGACAAACAAAGTATTTTAAATCTAGATATTGTGGGATCCATCAAGCTTGAGGTATCTGTCATTTATCTCTAATTAATTTAGACTGAGCTATCATGGCCAGACAAGACACACCTCTCTTTCTCCATGGTTTTGACCTCAGTGGTCACTTTACTGACCTTCGACCTCTTGGCACGGGTGTTACCGGCCTGGTCCTGTCAGCTATGGACCAGCGTACTGGACAACGTGTTGCAATTAAAAAGCTGGTGATGCGTGATGCCGTGACGGTGAAACACGCCCTGCGGGAGGTCAAAATCACTCGATGGCTGCACCATGAGAATGTGGTCCGGGTTCATGAGGTTTTGGCACCATATGGACGACCTCTGCCCCGAGACCCAACCCAGCTGAGTGCCCTGTACATCGTCCAGGAGTGCATGGAGACGGATCTGGCTCGACTGCTGGAACAAGGACCGCTACCCACAGGTATGGGAAACAAGGCCCCCCTTTTTTTTTACTACAGTTCTTGTTGAAACACTACTTGTCTGCCGTTATGTGCACTGCTGACTTTTTTTTACATTTTGATTTACTGGATTTAGGGACAATCCTTTTGAGACAGTCTCTTACTGAGACAGTACTCTGTCATCAACATCCACAAGACACACATTTAAAAACCACACTAGATTTTCTACCCAGACTGTGTTGATTCATTCATTCATGCTTTTGCTTGTTCTTCAGAAACATAATGTATGTTTTGTAAGTAACATGTTCTGTAAGTATTGGAGTGATAAAAGCCATCATTTTGAGGAATTTACCAAAATTGTTTTGCTCATATCCTCAAGTCAAACATCAGCAGATCAGAATTTAACTCAAAATGTGCTTGTTCATTCATTCATGTGTTTTTTAATGGGGTCACTGACAGGTTCAAATGTGGATAGAGTAAAATTATACTCATACAAGCTTTACTCAGTCAAACATAACTAAGCAACATTTTTTAAAAGTTATAATTTGCCCATTTAAAATGTACCCACTAAATGAGAAACACGCATTGTTACTGCAATTACAAAAGCGAGGGCAGAAGAATTGTAGTGTATCCTAATAGCTGACTTTTGCCCTCAAACAGGTCACGCTACTCTGCTGTTCTACCAGCTGCTGAGGGGACTGAAGTTCATCCATTCGGCGAACGTCCTGCACAGAGACCTGAAGCCTGCCAACATATTCATCAACACGGACCAACTGCTGCTCAAGATCGGAGACTTTGGGCTGGCCAGGATAGTCGACCCTCACTATTCTCATAAGGTATGAGTGAGACGCACAAGGAAACCCGCCACGCTCACACAAAAACACATAAATACTGTAAGGACTTTTACACTCACATACACAGAGTGTTAAGTAGCAACATCTGTCACAGAAAGGTTTCCATTTGGCCTATAGAGCAGGATAAATGGCTTTAAATGTTGTGACAGTCTGTTTACATGCAGTGTACACTTACATGTATTTACAGGCAACATATTCATGCTGGTACCTTGGTTTCTTACTTTATTTCTTTCTGTGCAAGGAAGACACTGACCAAACGTGATGTAAGCGGTTACTGACCAAATGTGACGTAAACTGGAATTTTACGGTACTCAAAAACACTCTTTCCAACATTTTTCAGCCTTAACCTAATTACTTTTATGAATCTTTTTTTGGGGCATGTAAATGTAGCCAATATGACAAGTTTTCTTTTGACTAGAGGCCAATAAATGCCTGTGATCATTATTCTCTTTTGGCTCCAGTTTTATAAATCCATAACCTTCAGAGGACAAGCCAGTTTAGATCTCCGTCCACACGGGATTGACGCATATTGACCTTGTCTTGTTCAAAAGGGTACTTCTTGATACTTGTTCTACAAAAGTGCAATAATTATTTATGTGGAAAATAAAAGTTGATAAAGCAAGTTGAGGATTTTTCCGCTCTCCTCATTACTCTGAAGCGGTGTGGGCCGTTCTGCTGTTGAAGGATGAATCCACGCAGTGTATTGTAATTTTAAACATAATCTCTTCTCCCTCTCATTGAGTAGGGCTGTTATCAGGGAAAAGATAGCAGCTCCTCAGGCTCCGGCCTTGTTTGGTTATCAGACAGCAGTGCACAAACCCCTGTCCTTGTGTAGCAATGGAAACACAATGCGATAGAATACTGTTGCAAAATAATCGTCCAATAGAAAATCAGGTTTGCACACATCTATTGTCCTGCAGCGAAGCTCAGACTAATTGATCTATCTGTCAGATTTTCATCTCAATGTGATATCTCAGGTAATGTCTTAGACATCACTGGTCTGATTCTGACAAAGATCCAGCTTTTAAAGTCCCCCTGCTGGTCAAAAATGTGTTTTTTTTTTTTGTCATTCCTCCAGTTATATATTTGACAGTGCAGTGATGTATGTGCAGAATTTGACACTAAAAGACTATTTTCACATTCATCTGCTGAAAGTGGAAAGTTTCTCACCTTGAATTTGAGTTTAAGCCGTAAAACCTACGAGCACAACTTGTGATGTCACAACAATTTTGGAGCCAATCTTCCAATAGGCAATTTACACATGCATGATATGGAAACCTGAAGCCTCCAGTGAACATACACTAAGAATGGACTACAGTGAAGTAGCTGAAGCAGTTAAAGTTTTGAAATGAAAAACGTGGAAAAACCATATCAGACACACATTTTTATAGTATTTTTATATGTCTTGTATATGGGATATTTAAAAAGTACACTGGCTGGCCAAATACAACCAGAGTTTCAAAATTTTAAACTTCTACATTGCGACTGCAGAGAAGTCTTTTTTTGTCTTTTATTCTATGATTGGCTTATCCAATTACACGTCCTCATGGCTGATGTTTGCCGACCTGTGTCTTTTACAATAGGCCTCCTCTCCAGCCCAAACCCTGCTATTGCTTCCCAAACCTGGTATCAGGTTTTGTACTAATCAAACCCAGTGATTAGCCTGTCCATTGTAGATAAAGGCCTCTGAGAGATGAATGTGACAATTTACTGCCCCATTGTGCTGCTTTTTTATGCACGAAGATCCCACAGCAGTACTGTAACACTAGAAGGGTCTGAATGTGTGTGTGTTTGTATGTTTGTGTGTTTTTTGGGTCTGTGCATGTGGAGACGAGCTCTTGTGAAAGGTGATCTTTGTCAGCACAGAACACGGGACTTGGGATCAGCTGGGTGCAGACACAGGGGGTGTGTTTAGAGGGGAAGACAAGGGGTGGGGGTGGGGGGAGGTTGGTGCAGAGAACAGATGAGGAACAAGGGTGAGAAATATTGAGTCATGGAAGGGTGAGAGAAAGTCAGGTGAAAAGTACAAAGGCGGAGAGAGGGAGAGAAAGAAGGAGGGTGAGCAAAAGAGCAAAGAGGACAAACATGGAGAGAGAGAGAAAGTGAGAGATGAAGGTAGTTTGGGTTGTGCAGGACAGCAGAAACAAGGTTTACTTCTATCTCACTCTGTTCCCCACACTGTGCCTGTTCACTGTGTACTGTACCTACAGCAGTGCTCTGTCTGTCAGAGAACACAATGTTCAAGTTTGAACTGCACTTACACGAAGTAGATTCATAGATAGATAGATAGAACAATTGTCTATGAAGAAAGATTTTGAAGTACAATTTAACAGCCTATCTCTACAAATGTGTGTGAGAGATACTACAATTTTGCTCAAAATAGCTTTTTTTTTTTTTTTTAATGTGTGTATTTTTATGTCGATTTTTTCAAATTGAAAAATGATGTTCCTAAAATGTCTTTGCATGGCTCGAAGCGGCCAGGCCAACAGGAGGCCTCCAGAGAGATCAGGTCACCACCACTACTCAGTAGGATTGTTGATTACTGTAATTGGATCTTAGCTTCCTTCTTTTTTACTTATCTGTGAGACCAGCAGCCCATGAAGCATCATTTTTACTCTAATGCAGCCATTATTATCTGGTACACAAACTTCTCCGGTCCATTGGGGTTCATTCATGTTTTCTCAGGTGATACGAGTCCGAGGACATGCAATAACCAAGAGTCTGAGACTTAGCAGTGCTCCTTTCTTCCTGGCCTCATACATCAAAGCACAGTCCACCTTTCACCACCTGACAGTAAGATAGATAGATAGATAGATAGATAGATAGATAGATAGATAGATATCAGCGATTCATTAATAATGCACTGACAGCACTGCTGACATGGTTTTTAATTGTTCTGAGTTGGAAATTAGGAGTGAGTTAAGAGTGTGTCCCAGCTGATGTGTCCGTCCAGCCAGCAGTGCATCAGATTGTCATTGTTCATTAGCATAAATTTGCATTACCAGCGTTGTGTGTGTGTGTTCGTGTGTGTGTAAGATGATGCAGGGCTATTTGTGATGCAGTGTTGACACCAAAGCAGATGCCTGCAGTGAATGTGCTAGCATCCGCTCTTTTTATCTTCTTCTCGTCTTATTTAGCCAAATCACTGCTTTTTCATACATTTTGTGGTAATGGATGTGGGATTCAGCTGTAATGGAAATAATTGCGTTAACTGTCATATTGAGCTTTCATACTGAGCCACAAAAGGGTTTTTATGTCACATTTATATTGCTTTAAAATTGTCATCACAGTCGCCCCTAATCAGATTTCACATTGTCATATTTGACAGTAGGATTGAATACTTGAGATTTATAGTTCTCCCCAGTGAATGACATGCCCTCTCCTCAATTACCAATAATCAATCCAGAAAAATCCCTCTTATCTTTTCTTAGTGCTTCTACAGTGTCTTACATGGTCAGTGTGGGATCACAGATGTTCTGTCAGCACACTGTGACTCTGCAGTGCATCCAAATGAGGCTGTTTGACAAGCTGCCTAGAAGTTCGCTTCTGACTACATAGACAAACATTTACTCAGGCGAAGAGAGATGACAGAGGGGTTGAGAGGAGCAAGAGAAGGAAAACGGGGAGAGAAAACATTATTTGTGATGTTGTTTACAGCCTACACTGGTAGGAACTCAGCCTTACTGTGTGTGTGTGAATGAATCCCGTCACCTGCTGATACAGCCCTAGATCTGCCCAGAAATTATTCATGACCTGGATGAAGGTCAGAGAGAAAGAAGGAGAGGAAAGGTGAAGAAGGAGAGAGTGGTGAAGAAGTAAGAGCAAAGAAGACAAGAAAGGTAGATATAGTCAAAGACGAGAGGTAAAAATAAACAGCTGAGGAGAAGAAAAGAACTGGCAAGAGGAGAAGAAGGGATAAAACAGGTGAGAAAGGAGGAGAAGCAAGGAGGGCGGCGAAAAGAGAGGAGGGGTGAAGCGTGAAGAAAAGAGGAAAGGAGGGGGAACGGTCGTGGCCGATGATGACGTAGAGAAAACTGAGGGCTGAGATGAGGGGGTGGAAACGGATGGAGAGGAAAGTGGGAGGTGATGACAATGGGGAGAAGGTCGAGAGGAGAGAAGAGAAAGAGAGGAGGAAGTGAAGGAGCCCGGCAAACCTTTTATATTGGTGAATAGGTGTCACACAAAAGCCTGTTTTCAATGCCGAAAACCATTGTGAATATAGTTACAAAAATAGATATGTGCCCCATTTTGTGAAACGGAGACCTAAATGTTTCTTTTACTGTTTCCAAGTTCTTTTTTAATGATTATCATCAAACAATATTTTATTCAGAAAGATATGTACTTTTATTGGTTGACTTAAACATGGCCACCCCTTAAAAGTCTATCAAATGCTTGCCAGGAAGCAGAAAGGACAGCTCAGATGCAGAGAAAGATCAGCCAGGAAGGGAGAGCGGGATAGACAGTTAGAAGACAAGGTGAGTGTATGTTTGTCAGACCATCACTGAGCACTCAGCATCAGTTTCTGCTCTGTCATCTGCTGGCACACAGCAAGAGGAGAGCAGGGAGCGATGAGGGAGGGCATGTAGGGGAAGGAGAGGCTGTAACTAAGGTGCAGTGAGACAGAAGAGAAGAAGAAGATGAAAGAGTGGGAAGGAGAGGGGGCATGAGAATAGCAAAGGAGCGATAAAGAGAATGAATAGAGCTGTAAAACTTAGGTTACTTCCCAATTCATTTCTTCTTATTCACAGCTACTCAATAGTGCGGTGCAACTGGGCTACCAATATAACACACATTGTATTCTAGAGGTAATGTAACTAAAAAAAAAAAAAGCTGTCAATGTCACAGCTTGGCTGCAGCCTCTGAGTCATGCCCCAAACCTGCTGATCGAGACACAGTTCTCAAGCATTTTTTTGCTTATTTTTTTTTACACAGGGAACTCACATTTCAGCTGTCGAGAAACCACTTTGAGCATAACCATCAGACAGCACTATGCCCTGCTTTAGTGTGATGTTACGTTGGTGTTACAGGTGGCCCAAGATAATTTAACTGGTGTGAAAAAGCTCACATAGCAATTTCTGGTATCTATTTTAAGTATGAAAACTCTTCTGGGCCAAGCCAAATCCCATGCTGTCTTTATGGCATTATTTTTTTTACAGTCTATGCATAAGACTAAATTGAGTGATTGCGTAAGAAGAGAGGTTAAGAGGTGAATGGTGAGAGGGGACATTGGAAAGAGCAGACGTTAGGAGAAAGGTGAGGGGAGAGCAGAAGGGGAGAGCAGAGCAGTGGGGACAAAATGGGGAGGGGTAGAGAGATGAAGGAAAGGACAGGACAAGGGTGCTTAAAAGCAGATCAGACAACCTCCACTTCATTTTACGGGCCTCTTTTAAAATTGTACATGCTTTTTTAGGATAAACGTGAACAAAGATGGTATGTCAGTAAGAAAAAGTGCACTTTATACAGTCTCCTATTATTTACTCTAAGTGAGGGCATACATCAGTCAGCCAATCAGGGCCATGAAACTGTCACATTGAAGCAATTCACATTCTAATTATAAGAATATTTTATGGTGCAGTGTGTAGTTGTCTAATATCACAACTATACAGAAGTTTAAGAGACTGGGATATTGAAAATGGCTCGGGAGAGATTTACCAGGTCAGGACAAGAGTGGAAATATCATGGAGCAAGTGCAAGGATTTTGAGATTTAGTGAGGTCAGAGAGTGGAGCAATTGCAGAGGATGAGACGTTGCGCGCTGTATAACAGGTAAGGAGAGTGTTAATATAGCAACAGGCAAAACACTCCCATTATAAATATTGTTGGTTTGTATGTGAGCAAGCTTGCCTGTGGCTCATCTTCATGCACGGCGTCATCGGTGTTATTCGCAAGGTGAACGTGTACAAAAGTAAAAGGCAGGCGGGAACCTTGTCAGAGCAGCCCTAATGAGAGGACGTGTGTTGTTGTACAGCAAAGCATCAAAGGCTCAGTGAAACTCAGTAACTGCAGGTAGAGATTCAAGGGAAAATTTTTCCACGGCGGCGTGTATCCGGGAGCCAGATCCCATCATGATGTAGCTGACATAAAATGATGAAGTCTTTGTGAAATCAAAATATCCCGTGTGAGCTCGTTTTTTTTTCTTTTTGTAGCTGACATCACCAACTTCTTAATGATTCTGCTCCGACTAAAATGAATACCAGCAAACTGCCTGCTGGATTGTAATAAATAAGAGTGATGTGAACACCTCCAACACATACATGCATGCACACTTACAAGTATGCTACTAAATCTGTTGCATGCCCCTCAACCACAGCATATCATCCTAATGCTCTGCCTTACCTCTTTCTCTCTCTTTTCCCCTTTTTCTCTCACTCACCGCCTTACCTACTTCAGGGCTATCTGTCCGAGGGTCTGGTAACTAAGTGGTATTGTTCCCCCCGTCTGCTCCTGTCCCCCAACAACTATACCAAGGCCATAGATATGTGGGCTGCGGGCTGCATACTGGCTGAGATGCTCACTGGACGCATGCTGTTTGCAGGTACCTCGCTTGTTTCTCATTCAGATTACACCAAGACACTGTCATCATGACCTTGATGTCCAGTACAAATATTATAATATTGGTGATTTTGTGACGTAATAAAATATGCTTATAACATTAGTATTGGGCAAAAAGTGTTTACATCTTTCTTGAAAATGTGTTTTCAGGAATTAGCTCCAATGGAGGACAGTGGCATTTGCATGTTAAAAGATAAAAATAGAAAATGTAATTTTATTTGCATACTCATTACTTTAATGTGGTGAAAAGTAAGTTAGATATGGAATAGAAGTTTTTAAGGTTGAATAAGGTTGAGTGGCTAAGCAAATGTAGGTGAATCAATTCTAATCAAACAAATCATCTGAGTCTTTTGTTAACTTATGTAAAGTAAATTTCTTTTGCATCTTTCTGAGATGCAGAAAAAACTGGGTGTTTAAAGACTGCATCACAGTGGGAAAGGTGGCATCGAGTGAGAGCTGAGGAGAGTTTCTCTTTCCAGCGTGTCCTCCACCAAAGACACTTTATTTTCTTTCTGCAGGCTACTTCTTTGCCTGACCAGAATAACAATGATGACAGAAAAATTCTCACTGTCTGAAGCAGATGTAGTTCCGCCTGACAGGCTTATTTGACCTCCACCAGCCCTCTACATAACAGGAGAGATGGTGCCATAAACTCAATGGCGTCACTGGTTCCCCGGTGTTCCTTCTCAGCCAGAATTTCACACATCAAGCATTAGAGATGTTTGCCTTGATTTTCACTTAAGCACCAGAGTTTATGAGATGGTTGCACATTATGTTTTTGTTTACCAACGAGGAAGCAATGCATTCTCTTCCAAATACAGTGAACTGCCACTATTTGCTTATTACTTAAGAGTGGTGAATGTGTTGATGTAGCACCACCTGCTGGTGTGATGCATATATTTGAAGGGCAAATCCACCATAAAACACATGCTGCCTAAAAGTGCTGCTTCACTGCTCTTTGTGGGCTAAAATCTTCAAGCATGTTAAACTTCAAGTAACACAACCGTGACAGTGATGTCAAAATATTTGTCAGCCATCAGCTGGAGGAGCTCCATAAGCTTAGTCAGATATTTTAGTTTTTAGAGGGTTCACACCAATTCTGATTGCTCTTCACAGGCTCCCCATCAAATTCAGAATCCAATTCAAAGTTCTTGTGCTCACCTATAGAGCTCTGCATGGTCAGGCACCTGCCTACATTAGAGATCTACTGCAGCCCTATGTCACCAGCAGGTCTCTAAGGTCTTCTGATCAGGGTTTGCTGGTTGTTCGTAGAACTAGGGTTAAAGCTAAAGGAGACTGTGCTTTTAAGATTGTGGCTCCTAAACTCTCTTCCACTGGATTTAAGATCTATGGACACCTTTAAAAAGCAGCTAAAGGCTTTGTTTAGACTTACCTTTGTGTAATTTTTCTATTTTCTATTTACTGTTTCTTATTCTGTTTTATGTCTGTATGTATGTTTTTGCTTTATCTTCTCTGTGAAGGACTTTGTGACTTCTCTGCTCTTGAAAGGTGCTATATAAATAAAATTACTTACTTACGTACATTAAGTTTGGGCAGGGGTGGACTTTACCATTAGGCAAGGTAGGCAACTGCCTGGGGCCCCCAAATCACTAAATCCGCCCCTCGATTTGGGCCATGGTCAGGCTTAATGTCTGCCAATTTCAGAAGGTGGCGGCATCTGTATACATGCAAGGAAGTGTTGCCTGACAGGCTAAGGAGCAAAATTTCCTGTTGCGCAAAATGTCTGTTGTGGCATCACAGTTTGGGTGTGACCAGAAGAGCAACATGCCTAAAGTTTGACCTTTCAGGGTGGATTTACTCTGAAACAGAGGAGAAACAGAGGGGGAAGAGAAAATTAAGTCATATTTTATGTTATTTCAAGCAACTGCATTGCTTGACTTGGCTGTGATACCTAAAAAACTGCTCAAAAATGTGTTTTTCTTTTTGTTCCTACAGTTGAATGTTTGAGCTTCACTGTGCAGAATGATGTATGTGAAGAGTTTGACACTGGAAGGCTGTTTTCACATTCATCGGCTCAAAGTGGAAACTTTCTCTGTGCTCACTGAAAATACGATTTTCATGGGTGGGCCTACGAGCATGATTTGTAACATCACAACTAGTTTGGAAGCCAGTCCTGGTCCGCTATGCAACTTACACAAGTGTGATGTGGAAACCTTACAGTGCAGTAGGAGTTAAACTTCTGAAATGAAATATATTTACATATTTATAGATTTTTTTAGATGCCATTTTAAGGATTTTAACAGTAATTATACCTTTTGTGGAAAAAAAAACATATCAGACACATTCTTCTTCCAAGCAGAGTATTTTTTACATGTCTGGAGGGTATCTTTAATATTTATGTCTTTAAAGTGGAAATGTTAATATTTGACATTCCATCCCGTCTGCACAATTTAAATTCAACCTCAAGCCCCTACCATTTCTTTAACTTGACAGCTCATATCATCTAGTTATTCCTTTTTGGACTCTAATTGGTCATCTTTTTCTTTCTGCTTATCTTCTGTCTTTGCCCTGCCTATCTGTGATTGGTCGATTCTCTCTCCCAGGAGCTCATGAACTGGAGCAGATGCAGCTGATTCTCAACACAGTGCCGGTGCTGAGAGAGGAGGACATGCAGGACCTGCTACAGGTGACGCTTCAGTGGCTGCTGCTAGTCATATGTCTGCAAGCTGATCCTTTAAATATGATGTCATTGTCATATTATGTGTTTGCAGCTTTACACGGGTCTAGAACAAGGCAGTCATGTTAGAGGTGTACAAAACTCTTTCCAACAAGAGCCTGCTTGTGAATGCTACAAAGGAATGCACTTAAGGAATAACCACAACAGAATGATGTGTATATTTAAACCTTCCTTTTCGTTCATTCCCAGGTTATGCCTTCTTATGTCAGTCATGGCTGGAAAGTGAAGAAACCCTTTTCTGAATTGCTTCCTGAAGTGGATGCTCTGGGTGAGCAGAGGGAATTGAGTGGTGGGAAGAAGAGGAGGGTCAAGCAGTGAGAAAGAGAATGGAGACAAATAAGAGTAATGGAAGATGTGAGGAGGAAAAAAAAACACACTTGACCTGTAAAGGATGATGAGATGATATTGTATTGAGCAGCAGTATAACTGAGCCGAGAAAGAAACATCTTGTGGAATTCATTTTTTTTTAAAGAATACACTTATATTGGCCCCTATATTATTTAATATTTTCATTCATATTAAACAAGGTTTGAAAGTGTTTGACTTGCCTCTCACATCTCATCTCACTCTCATCCTCTCCTCTCAGCTGTTGACTTCCTTGAGCGTATCTTGACTTTTAACCCCATGGATCGGCTGACAGCTGAAGCAGCGCTGTCTCACCTCTTCCTCCAGCAGTACTCCTGTACAGAGGATGAGCCCATCTCATTACATCCCTTCCGCATTGAGGATGAACTGGAGGACAGTCTCATCACAGAGCAGAGCCTGAGCAACAGCAACAGTCAGGCCTCCAGCATCCACTGGGACAGGTGGGTAGATTTACATTTTTATTCACATGGTGGGGCAGTTGAGAGCCACTACTGCATTGTACCATGTATTTTTTATCACCATTTAAATAGACAGTGTTTCATAGAAAGACCAGGGTTTCCCAGTATTGTGAACATGAAGCACAGAAAATCAAAGTGGAAATACTGGTTGAAGCAGACACGAGACTAAGAGCTAAGATTGCTAAGCTAATATTGTATCAACATTTCCTCCACTTTCTGCAGGTACAGTTTATCGACAGATGTGTGCTGGCAGCACTCAGGCGGGAGGTGTCGCTGCATGCCCTCTGGCCACATTACTTCCGATTTGGGAGATACCACAGAAGATGAGGAGGTGCAGAGAGACCCCCGGGCCAGTTCCGCCTCACTGTTAGAGGAGGCTCAGGTAGGATATGACTTGACATTTTTTCCCCAAACTGACCAACTAGTGTTTGAGGATAACCATTATCTGGGGCAGCTTTGGCTCAGGAGGTCCAGTGGGTTGTCAGCTAATCCGAAGGTCGGTGATTCGATCCAAGACTGTTCAAGTCAAAGTGTCCTTGGGCAAGATACTGAACCCCAAATTGCTCCCGATGGTTGTGTCAGCCCCTTGCATGGTAGCTTGCTGCCATGGGTATATGTGTGTGTATGTCTGTATGAAACATTGTAAAGTGCTTTGGATAAAGGTGCTATATAAAAACAGCCATTTACCATCTTTTTGTGATATAATGTGTTATGTTTTGCTTCTTCTTTTTTGCCATAATGTAATCCTGCATATTTCTTGCAACATTTAGTCTGGCAGTGCAGCCTGTTAATGTTAAAGGAAACGTATGTGGTGCAAATTTATAGATATTATAATTCTACATGTATTTATTTATTTCATTTAGATACAAATTAATATAAAAACAAATCAACACATAATATGACAGAAATTAACTACCTTCCCCATTTTTCACCCCCCCACTACTCCCCAATCTTATATAGGTTGACCCGCGCAAATATTCCCATAGCAGCTCAGCAGAACGTTTCCTGGAAAACTCTCACTCTTCTCTGGAACGGGCCTGTGGTTTCGGCTTTGGGGAGCTAGACTGTGGCCGCTCCTGTGACTACAAAGTGGGCTCGCCGTCATATCTGGATAAAATTGCCTGGAGAGAGGGAAAGCCACAACACTACTCAGAACCTAAACTGATTCTGGATCTGTCTCATTGGAAGCATAACATTAACAGCTTCCCTGTGCCTGCCATGCCTATTGGTGGCAGCGTGGAGGATCTGGGAGGGATGAAGGAAGAGGAAGCAGAAGAGGAGAAGGAGGAGGAAACTGGGAATTTATTCCAGGAGATCTCTCGCTGGGTGGAGAGCACCCAGTCTCGTCTGCACTCGCCCAGTCCCAGTCTGTCTTTAGAGCAACGTTCACCCATGTGCTACACCTCCTCTCCCCCTCTCCCTCTCTCTCCAACTGACCTCCCGACTCCAGTCTTCCACTACACGGAGGTTGTGCAGCAACCATCTGCCGAGTATGATGAAGACAGACTCAGCCCACTTACGGCTATCACGCCGTCCTCTCATTCTCTTCCTTTACTCCTCCCTTCATCTCCCACCTCTCCACTTCCTCCACAGTCACCTCACAAAGCATCTCCTCCCGTCTCGCCTCTTTTTCCTCCCCCGGAATCTCCACCTCTTTCCTCTACGTCCTCGATTTCTCAGCCAGTAAACGATGCTTCCCAGGAGTCACTTCCTGTAAAGCAGAAAGAGCGGCTGTTTGACTTGGATGTGTTCATCTCTCGAGCGTTGAAACTGTGCAGGCAGAATAAGGAGAAAGGAGATGGGAAAAAAGGAAGAGAGGGAGGGTGGAGGGAAGAAAGCAAACAGCCCAACATTAACCGAAGGGTGCCGAGGTTTCCCGAGCACAGGACTCCACGACCACAGACTCCCAACTCTTGATGGTGAGGTTCAACTTAAAAGTCCACCACAGCATCATCATGGGTAGCATTTCCAAATGCTCTGCTTTACATAGTGAGGGGTGGCTGAATATGCTGCTTAATCATTAGACCTTAGTCTTAGCAGCTGTTGTCTGCTTGGTACTATCGCAATGACACACTACTCGCTGTGACTCAAACCCTCACTTAAACAAGCAATCCTGCTGCTTAGTAAAGAGGTGCTCTCAGGCAATAAGAAGTCAAAAAGCATTTGGTTGAAATGAAAATAACCAAGCTTAGCATTGCAAATATGACAATATTTGGAAATATTCTGCTAGTTAATGATGGTGATGTGAAGAAGTTCTGCAAACGACTGAGAGGGAGCAGTCAGTTTGATAACAATAGTTGAGGAGACTGTGTACTGGATAACAGTAACCTGCAGGAGAAGGAAGGATCTTGTGGTTTGGTATAGGTTTGCTTCAGCTCTGTTTTTGCAGTGTGTCAGTATTTTTTTTCCAAATGTCTTCCAAACGTGATGTTCACCAAATAATGACGGTGACACAGGACATGCTTTTGTCAAGTTTCTCTGAATGTATTAACTGAGAAATAATCAGTCAAATTATGCTACATGATGAATCATAAGGATGTTAACACTTTCCTTGTTGCTGTTTTAACCTCCCCCCACACAGTAACTGAATGAGCTCTGTCACTGCAACATGCCTTGTAAACTTGTATAAAATGTACAACGGTTGTCATATTTAATTCTATAGTATATTTCTTAAGACTGTTGTTACTGTTATACTTGTGTTCGAAAGATTCTTGTATTATTTGTCGAAGAGCTAGAGCACAATTCTATCTTAATTTGGAGTGAGTTGTATTTTGTTTAAGTGTGCACTGCTGTATGACAATAATTTATGATTATTAGGCAAGCGTTGCTCTAGTTAGATGGTTTTCACAGACGGTTCAGTGAGTTCATATTCTGTCTGCCTGATGCACCAAACAAGGTCATCATCTGCTGTACACTACACTGTCTCTTTGATGATACTATTCTCTCTGTACTAGACAGCCAGATATCTGTCTCCATTTCATAACTTGTTACCCACAGAAAGCTGTAATGCAATCAACAGTAGCCTATATTTTGTAGATCATGACTGTAGATCATTTACAATCTTTATAAGAAATAAATTCTGATTCAGTGATGCCCAATAACCATATTACATAATATATGGAATAGAAAAGAAACCAAACATATATTTTGAAATACTTTTTTTAGCCTGAGTGTTAGACAGTAGATACTCAGAATGTTGTTTATTCTGGCATCTGATGTCTCCCCATACAGTGAGATGTTAATTAACGTCAGATAAAGCGTGTTGGCTTGTGCCTCATACTTTCTAAATCAAGTGCATTTGACATTCACCTCACTTATCAAGCTAAGAAGCGAGTGTGAATATATGTAGATGGCATTAAAATATTGTGCTGAGTTTGTACCAAAAAGAGCCTGGAAAGAATAGGCTTACATCATCCCTGGTTTCACTGTTTAAAATGTAAAGCTAACTAACAGACGCGTCTGGCAAGGGAGGATTGGAGCCGTGAGATGTACAAGAAACACTGCCAGCACAGCTACAATACCACAAAATAATTAATGTTTTATCTATTCAGTCATCTTTCACTCCAGTATCTGACATACATAATTTAAGTCTTTCGTGCTCCGTTACATATTCATTTTAATTCTCAATCTACAGTCAGAAAACTAGGGTGGCTCTAGTGTGGCAGCAGTTGACAGGATGAAATTCACCATCCCACAATGTAGCAGCTGTATCCTTTTTCCCTGCTGTACCACAGTTGAAAATTTTAAGGCTAAAATTTATGTGTTCTGATGCTTTTTGCAGTTGTTAAGTGTTGCACGCATAATATTGCTCTAAAAAGGTTGAGTTCTGTAATATCTCGAACTCTTATACACACTGTAGCCAACATACACAGGTTGTGAGCAGATCATCACTTGCACAACATAGTATGGCTTCCTATGGACCGAGCCATACATACTGTAAACTCAATGTGTGAACTGCTAACAGTACAACCTATGAGACAGCAAAGCCAGGTGCATTCTTTTATATTCACAACAGACATGAAGCACATTTAAACCCACTAGCACATTTAGGAATGCTGATTTTCCTCGGAAACAACTCAAACACTGTAGTACCACTGTCAGTGTTCATTTTAATCAATAACATACCGCTAACCTAACTGACCATCAGAAGTGTTTGAGTAAACAAAAAGTGAATGTCCATTTTTTGATCCAGAGCCATTTATATATTAATGGAAATGCATATCAGCTGCAGTCAAACTAATTAAAGGAATCTAGTTTTTAGCTGATCCAGGTCTAATGATCACATTTTGCATTGTACAGTTTTCTCTGCAGGTAACCTAAGCCAGCAATAACATAATTTACAAATGACACAAATATAACATGTGGTTACTGAGCTGAAGTTAATTCTTTTAAGTGAGTGAAGCAATGTAGAAAATGTGCCTCAGTACACCTCAATGCTTCCAGCTTGCTGAATGTAACATATCCTCTCCTTCCTGCATGGCTTTAACAACTATTCAAATACCTTGAACTTTGTTGTTTTTATTATGTGTCACTTCGTGAAACAGTCATAATTTCTGGGCTCTTTTTTCTTTCGTACTCCCCCTTCATTTGAGAAAAAGCTGTGAGGTTTTTAAAAGCTCGGTATTGATTGATAGTATCTCTTTTTGCAGTTTCTGTTCGCTTCTTTTTGCTGAAAAATTATTAAAACAATACTAAAACTATTTTTTGACATCATGTTTTCTATAAATTGTCTTGGCATTATGACCAATTGAAGATGAATGTTTAAAAACGTATATTGCAGAAATGAGTTATTCTGGGGTATTTCCTATTTGTTTAATGTTTATTTTTTTAAGGGCAACATAGCCTGAGCCAATGCCACATACCACAACATATAGCATACGTTTGCTAGACGGGCCTTTATAAAAATATACACAACTTAACAGGAAATCACATACAAAACCTTATCATCCATTATTACATGACTGATCCTTCTTTAAAAACTGTTTCAATTTGTGTCTATTCACATCCTCATTCTGGTCAAACTGCTTCTGTTATCACCGTATTGAGAAAGAGGCAGGCTTTTAAATGTCACTTCTAAATTCATGGCTGGATTAACCCATTAGAAGGCCTTGAGGCAAAATGTGTTTTAAAAAACAAATTTATTTATGAATATGCACCATCTCAAATTTTGACATCAGGCAAGAGGGTGCCTGATGTCAGTTGATGTTGTGCTTTTGTGGTGCATATCCTCAAACAAATTGCAATAAATCTAAATACTACAAGCCAACAAGCCCCGAAGGTCTGACATTTTGGAGAATTTGCCAACTTCGTCCTGTTGGTAATCCAACTTCATGCCCTTTATTGTTTAGCCAGTAATGCATATTCTTGCTGTTTTTGTGCTGTACTGTCTGTTTTTATTTATTTAGCTTATTTTGCACAGACAAAATGACAAGAACAACATCTAAATATATAGCTTGTGGGGGAAAAAGTCTCTCATCCAATAATATGTGATGTTGCAAAAATGTTGGGGTTCAAGTGTATTTGTCATTTCCACCTTAAAAAATACAGCTTAATAAATTTTGTTTCTCTCAGGACCAGAACAACTGACAGAGCATCAGACAAAATATAAAATGTTTTATTCAACTAATGAAGCTAGAAAACACTAATCAAAAGGAGAAACCCCGCTTCTACAGTAATTACGACTGATTGGCTTCTCTGGGAGGAAAATGCGCATGTCTCAGTCTTTACGGTAAACAAGAAGGAATTCCCCGCATGTGATTGGATGAGCGGCCAAGTTCTTCTACACCGTGAGAGTCTCCTCACCAACACTCTGCATCTGTAGCTGCTGTCCAGGGACAAACTGAGCGGTCAAACCATAGCAGTTGTCCGGCTAGAAGAGAAATATGCTTCATAAACTGTAACCTTGTTCAAGGGAAAGAACCGCAGTCTTATAAGATTCAAGAGCAGGTAAGCCGCGTCGTTATTCTTCAAAAAAAATGGAAAGTCTGTGTCGAAGAACTTCTCGTTTCTGAGATAAGGATTAGCAAGAAGTGGGGGGGTCTGAATGAATGACAGTATGTAACTCATCAGGCTAAAAAGTGTTGCGTGTGTTGTGTCAGTTCAACAAGCCTTTACAAACATGGGAGCCGTTGGCTTTTTATTCAGTTATCAAGTTGTTTACAGAAACTGATGCTCAAATAACGACGTCGTCCGGTGTGTTTTAGTTCTTAGCTAGCCAAACGCTTGTAGCAGTTGTTAGCTGCTGTGTGTAAGCGATTGCTAAGCTAACTAATTAGCCTGCCACTGTAGCCGGTTTTTGGCATTTAGTATACCAACGTTTTAGTTGGTATACGTTCCTATTTAACAATAACATCCCTTCTGTCCACTTCTCCATTGAAGCGGAAACAGGGTGAATCTTGCGTACATTTTATCAGTTACACATTAAGCACAGTGAGAACATAAAGAGATCATTATTGGCCAAAGGTTTTGTCATCTCCACTGAGGTTATTACATTTACAGCATTGTCAGCTGGGTTATTCTGCCAAACCATTACTAACAACAAATATGTTATTACTAAAATGGTGGGAAAGGGTCTTAACTTCACACACATTAGTGAAAATGTCAGCCAGTGTGCTCCAGCTATAGGTAGGGCTTTGAGAATCCATTGCCAGACACTGCTCCTAATGAAGCAACAAGATGAACAAGTGTGTGTGTTAAAGAGGAGAATAACACCTGTCAGCAAAGTCACACCCAGGTTTGTAAGAACTGTAATTAATGTCTGTCTCTGTCAATTCGAGGTAACATAATTATACATATACTCTGTAATATTGGGGCTTAGGATAGTTTTGATTTATAGCAGTGCACTCTGATCACCATAAAAATGTTACACATGACAGCATGCATGTAGGTGCGGTGGCTTGCTTAGATTTAGACAGAATTCATGGTGTACGGTACACAAAAGAGTGGGCTGGTTCTCAGTTGGCGAAGTTACTTCCTGAGTGAAACCGTTGGTTATTAAATTATGCCCAGCTCAGTCAATATTTGTAGAAATTATTTCTATATTAAGAGTACTTCCAGACCCAGTAATGCAAGACTCAGTAGTCTGGCTAGATTGTACTGTGTGTCCTGTTTGCCTTGTCTACGTTTAAGTACAGATTAAATTTAAAAAAAAAAAGTTTGGCAGGTGTAGTACTTGCAGTATGAGGAGAAAGTATATTTGATGATGCGAGAAAGTTCACTTCTTGTAGTGTACACACATTGTTAAATGGGTTTTTAATATCAATTAGGAAGACCATCTTCTGGCTGGAAAGTGTCCAGGTAGTGAATGCACACTAGTTGTTCCAACACTGATATAAAGCTGTCTCATTACTGTTTCTGTGCCAGAATTACCTTGCTACTTGGCAGACACAAAAATTATTTTTCAAGCAATTACTGACAATCTCAGCATGTTTGATTCCCTGGAGTTGACATGCTGATAAAAGTTCTCGGATGAGGAAAGGTTTCAGTCATTTCCAGTGAATCAAAGACTGAGCTCATCTGAACCGTTGAGGTTTTATATGTTCTAGAAACACATGGAAACCAAAGCTAGATCTGGATTACCAGAAAATTGTCTTGTACATAAAAAAAGACAGGAATTCACAGAAGCTGCATCAAGGCTGTTTCCCGTCTGAAAATCAAATCAACAGAGAGTAAAATGTCAGTTGTACTGTACGTGCCACGTACACAGGCTTAACCTTCTAGGCAATGTTTCCTGGATATATAGTTGTAAGCCAAGACCCAGCCAGCTGGCTGGCTATTCTTGTAATTTCTTTAATCAGATATTCTGGTCAAAGGCAGAGGCACATGATGAGACAACAGTGCTTCTAAACAACAAGTCCAGGCCAAATGAAAATACAGTTTGCCAAGAATTTATGAGGTTAATTTATAACTTGGCTACACTAGCATGGCGTGATTAAACAAACATGACAACTGTTATGCAGCATATGAGCATGTGTGTGGCATATTTGGATGCTTTGTCTTTCTGATATTTGCTTATCATATCTCCACTTGCTATCTTGTGGTTTTGTGTGGGTGGTTATTACTATGTCTACATCAAACTGAGACATGTACTTTTCTCTCTAAATGCACTTTAGTGCTTTAGTGCACGGTGCTGCTAACTGCTCGTTCTTTTTTTGTTTTTGTTATTCTTCTCTTTGGATTTATATGTTTTTTATCATTTTTTAAAGGGAATTTTTAGATAAACAGTATATCTTTATCCTTTCTGTTGTTGTTGCACTGGGAGAAACAGCATTTAGTTTTTTTTGTGTATGCAAATACACAAGAAAATGACAATAAACTAAGTCTTGAATCTTGAATAGCATGGGTGGACAAGTAAGAATAATGTCTTCAGGAATAGAGGAGGGAAGGAAAAGCGTTGACAGTGCGGATGAGAGCAGTTTGTCGCATTAACTGGCCCTGACTTTGTTCTTTCACCATTTGAGCTCAGCTGCACAATGTTCCAGGCTGCGATATCATTCAGAGGAGTTATTTGTTGGTTCGTGCTTCTGTAAATGTCTTACATTATAGTAAACTGAACATGTTTGGGTGTTGAACTGTTGGTCAGACAAAAACTGCAATCATGTCACCCTTTCACAGTTAATTGAGAAAATAATCAGCAGAAGAATTGATAAGAAAATAATGGTTACTTGCAGCCCTACTGGTCTTTTTGTCTTTTTGTTACAGCTGACTGCTTTTGACCATAGTTTTCCCGTGTGTCTTGTAATTCAATGCAATGCTGCTTTTAGAGTTCTGCCAGCCCGGCTCACAAACCTACTAAAATAGAAACTGTGCGCAATAATGCTTGTGTTCCTGTTCCACACATATTGTGCTTACAGGTCCAGTTGCATTTCCTTTATGTCAGATCTTGTCATCAGGCAAAACCTGCCACTTGTATTATCAAAAGGAATCTCAGCTAGATTATAAAGTTGATGAAAACATGAGCTTAATATTTGGGTTGAGCAGTTATCTTGGCTGTATATCTTTTGTGGTCCGCTTTGTTTTTTTTTTTGTAACATGGTGATGCTTGAGCAATGTGGCATTATAGACATTAACATCTATGGTGTAAGACTGTAGCGTGACTGTATATCTACGGTATGTGGTGATTTAAAGTTGTTCTTTAAACCTGTTTGAAAAGAAAGCAACTGTTTTTTATAATTGAGGGATGACCTTTTTCCTACAGTAACTATCAACAGGGGGAGGGGAACGAATCTGTATTCATTTGTCTACGACTTACAAAGGTATACCAGAGGAGCTTTATCAGGCCTCTTTCTGCACCCACCACAACACAGAACGACACAATATAGCAGCGAAGCACAGGTCACATGCATGACATACCAGTTACAGTGATGGTACTATTCCAGGCCACCAACAGCAACTGAAAGGGGCCCTCGTGTAAAGTGAGGATACAGTAACGATTGTTAATGTGGCATCATTTTAGGTATTGTATGTAAACTTTTTTTTTATCCTTTTCACTCCCAAAATATTTGATATAATTTACTTTCTTTCCATCAGGTTTGCTTTGTAGGTGCAGATACTTAAGGGACATTCCACATATGATTTCTGTGAATGTTAGTTGGAGTTTTGCCACCAACCTATGATACATGCCATCTGCCTGTTTTTCCCCATCTTTCCTATCTGTTGACTGACGTTGCCATGATTTAGTTTGTTCCCTTTCTTCATGTGGAGCTCATTGCAACAAGGATTACAACAATCTTTCAAAGCTTTGTTTTCAAATCAAGCACTAAATCGCTTCTGTCCACATCCAGATTAATGAATGTCCACTGCTGTCAGCGGATGTAATCTTTGAGTGTGCGACTGTCAGTGCATTTCAAGTGCATTTGTAGGCTTCTGTGTGTGTGTGTGTGTCATTGGGCCGGCAGTCTTCACTGATTATAGCTTGATGTCATATCAAAGTGCAATAAGGGTGCTGATGATGTCACAAGTGTAAAGGTTGTGGTAGCAGTGCACTTCAGATCTTGATTGTCAGACGCCAAGAGTAGCATAACCTAAAAGCAATAAATAACAACATGTTGATACCAGGGAATAGTTTAATTTTCATCAAATTGATATGAGTGGATTTTTTTTATCTTTTAAATCTTGTGGGAAGCAAACTGTAAGAGACGGCAATAAGCATTTGTTTCACAGTTATGATGTCTCCAAACTCATATAATATGGGTTGGTTATGCATCTCAGAAACATTTTAGAATTAAAAACCAGTAAAAAGTCTAAAAACACATATTTGTGTCCTGCTGGTAATATTCAGTATCACTGTCTGGCTTCTGAATCCATTGTAATTCTCCCAACCTGAAAAACACCAGGCTAGTCAATGTTTTCTCTCTTTCCTTCCTCAACAGCTTTTTACCAGTGCACCTTCCAGACCAGTTTACTGTCCACCATGTTGTCCAGGTTGAGGACCACCTTGTCCCTGCGGCCTTGTGTCTCTGTTTGCAGATGGGCACACACCAAAGAGAAGGGCAAGCCACTCATGCTTAACCCTCGCACCAATAAAGTGAGTGGATTACCAATTTTTAATTTTTTTTTTCGTGTGTGTGTGAACATTTGACACATGATAGTCGAGCAGATGGCAGCTTTATGAACATGTTTTGCAGCATGTCAGCTCATTTGTTCTCGATCTATGCCAGTAATGTGTTGTTATGAAGTAGGTTAATTAGCATCCGTGTTTTGTGTGCCAGGGTGGAAAACAATTGTGATGTATGTCAGAATTTTATAATATTATTTGGTTATGATGGAGAAATGAATACAAGGAAACTGACTGTAATTCATAACAAGATTATATAGAATATAAAATGTTGACCTTTTGACCAAGGTTGTGGCTGTTAATAATTTAGTTTTTCTCACATCCCCTCCTTAAATTTTCCATCCCTGCCTTGTCACTCCTTTATCTCCTATGAGGTGACAATATATCTGTTTATATCCCAGGGTAAGAATAGCAAGAGAGCTGTATTGTCATGTGACAGACAGGGATTGACGTGAAGGTTCTGACATGTTTGACAGACTGTTTTTCATTAGACTCCATATCTGTAGGAATACCAATATATTGTAATTTCAGCAGTATAGCCATTTTAATTGATTCCCAATATTATTTTACAAGGAGTAGTAAATTTAGCTAGCATTCACCATTACCAAATGTAACTTGTAAGAAATGTAAGAAATTAAGCTTACAAATTACACAGAACAGTGTGCGTTGTTTTACAGTAATGAAAATGTGGTGTTGTAAAGTGCAGGCAATAGCTGCATCAGTTGAGCCCTGATTATACTCCCAAGCGGACGCGTTCGTGAACAGCTGTGGACACCACGGACGTGTAGCTGTTCTATTTATACTACTTTCTGAAGGAGGCGTTCCACACATGCGCAGTAGGTCAGCGTCTATTGATTGTAGCGTAGTCTGCGTCACAACAAATTGGAGGTGATGTCCGCACAGAGTCTACACGTACACCCTCTGATGACGAAATTTATGTCACACGGACCCTCACGTACTTGCAGATGCAGAAAGTATAACACCGGCTTTACTTGTATCCCTCGGCCAGTGATTGGTAGTGCTGAAGAGCTAGAAAAACTTGCCCACGGCATCAGAGCCAAAGGTTTTCCATCAGCTGGCTGTTGGCGACTGTTAATATTCCTCTGCTGTCTGACTCGGGCTAGCTTCTGACACTTAAATGGAAACCTTAAGGGGGTGGTTTTTCAGGAATTTAAGAAGCTCAATTAATAACTAAGAGGCTTAACTAATTTATCATGTCATTTTAATCTTTACGAATCAGCTGTGTTCAACTTGTCATTTTAAAATCAATCGGGATTGATCAGAATCAGGATTGTTAGCAATGAAAGTGAAATAAAAAATATACTTTGCTATTTCTTCACAGCTGCCTGACTAATTTAGAGGAACCAAATGTTTTTTTTTTTTTTTTAAACTAAGCACTTTGCCTTACACTAAAATTGCTGACAAATTCCAACATCGTTTCCTTCCTGAAGCTCATGTGAACATTTTTGATAGATAAATGATTTGCTGTTAATGAGTAACTTCACAGAAAGCTGTAAAACCTCAGGTGAAAGTTTCAAGTCTGTTGGATTTCTGACTGCACCCAGCATCACTGTTGGTTGTGGCCAGAAAAGTGTTAAATCATGACTACACAAACTTCTATTTGCAACCGTTTCTTTTTAAATTTGGGGTGTTTATTAATGCACTGCAAAAGCATCAAAATGCTTTAACCTTACATGTTTTTGTTTTTTAATCTTCTGTGTATCTGTTTATTTGAAGTCATTCTACTTTTTTTCCTTCTCATTTCCTTTTTAAACGTTGTGTGTTTTGTCTCATGTGAAGCACTTTGAAATGCTTTTGTGTTCAGAAAGTGTTGTACAAACACACTTGGCTTTCCTTGGCATTCACCTGTTACCACACCCAACAGTAGTGCACTGCACCACTGTTTACTGCTTCAAGAGACCAAATAAGATTTTCAGTTGGTGTTAAGTTGCTCTTTAAAACCTATTTGCGTTTGCGTTTGACATTGTTGATTCATGCTGTGATTTTTTTTCTTGCTGGTAGTGGTTTCTTGTCAGGTTTTTAAATACTGGAAAAAGGACATTTGTAATATGAGGTTGGAGCTGTTTGAAGAAATATGATCTCTCTATGCAGGTTATGCTCAACTTGACAAGACACATGCTAAATATAGACATTCCAGCCTATATGTAAACTGTTCCCTTGCCAACTGAGTGATGGTCCTATGAGTACACACAGCAACTACACTGCCCATTGCACTACCGACCTGATTTCTCATTGTTTCTCTCATTCATTACAACTGTTTGGATCTAGTTTAGAAACTGACCCTGTACTATACTATACTAGCTTTGCTGCTCAAAACTAACTCAAGTGTGGAAAAAATGTCAGAAAATTGTGATATGTTATAATTTATTAAGGCTCATGTTGATGTCATCAGATGTCTTGTTTTGTCCGATCAGCAGTCCAAAATCCAAAGAAATTTAATTTTCTTCAAATCATCACATTTGAGAAGCTGCAGCCAGAAAATGTTTGGCATTTTGCTTAATAAATGCTTTATGACAATGATTATTTGATTATCAAAATAGTTGCAGATTAATTTTCTGTCAATTGATTAAGCGACTAATTGTTGTGACTCTTGTGATTTGTATTTAGAAGTTAAACTCTTGAATTTCTCCTGTTAAAAGTCATTAAGTTCATTGGGTCTTGCATTTAAAAACAATTTTAAAAATTGGCAGCATGTTGGTTACTCATAGGGATGCTATTATATTGGCCAGAATAGATTTGCATCAGCAGACCGCGTCGTCATGACTCGTATGACTCATCACGCCTGAACAGAAAAGGTTATAATGTAGCTAAAATGCATTGTTTATTGTTTATCATACAGTCAGTGAGCCTAAACCAAATTTCCAATGTTATTTATTATTTAGACACTGCTTTCACACCATCTAGACTCAAAACAAAATTCTTGTTGGTAAAATTTGTGGGCAGGATGATGGATAATCTGTTTTGGACAATTTCATTGAAGGACCAGTGTGTAGGATTCAGCAGCATCTATTGGCGAGGTTGCTGATTGCAACCAACTGAATACCCCTCCACTTCCAAACGTGTAGGAGAACCTACGGTGGCTACGAAACTCGTGAAGAATGTGAAAGGCCCTCTCTAGAGCCAGTGTTTGGTTTGTCCGTTCTGAGCTACTGTAGAAACATGGCGGCCTCTGTGGAAGGGGACCCATTCCCTATGTAGATATAAATTCATAATTTAATGGGATTATACACTGATTAAAACATTCTTATGAATATTATATTCCATTTCTACCAAGTCTGTTCCACTAGATGCCACTAAATCTTGCACACTGGTCCTTTAAAACATGTATCTGATTAAAGATGATGTAAACCAATTATTTCATGTCAAAAGTACACTTAGGAATTTTGAAATTTAGTTTGATTATTTATTTGATGGGATAAATATCATTAAGAAATGCATATGAACAAACAGTATAAATATCAGTTTTTCAGAAAATGCATCGTTTTGCATAGATTAGGCTTTTTTCAGAACCTGTGTGAATGACTGAAAGCACCCAAAATGAATGCTGATTAGCTGAGCTGAAAAAAGAATCCTTTAGTCGAAGTAATTTTTTCTAGCTAGTAATTTTTTCTGTTGGTCAGACATAAGACATCTGAGCATGTCACGTTAAAACAATGGCAGATTAATCAATGATGAAAGTAATTGCTATTTTCAAATAATTGTTCAACTGCAATTTCAACAAAAATGTTTAAAATGTTAAAAAGGGAACAAAGGAAAAAAAAGATTTCAAAGATTTGCACCATGTTGCATTTTGTTGAGAGGAATTGAGCACTACAGCCGAGTGAAGTGAAATGCTCCATCAGCATGACTCAGCATTTTTGCAAGGGGAGCCCCCAGCATTCAGTGCTCTCACAAATAATCAGCCCCTTCCCCAGCCCCAGACATTATGGCTTCCATGTGTTATGCCCATATTTCATTCAGGGCTGGGCTAGTAATAGCAAATACACATATATGCACACACATGTGAAAACACCTCATCGTAGATGGGGTGTTTCTGCCTTCGGTGTTCTTTATTGGCTTCTTGGCGGCGACTCCCCTCTCTTACCTCGTTTCCTTCTTTTCCCCTCCTCCAACTGCTTTCATGATGTCCTCTTGCTTTCCTCAGCTCTCATTTTAGGAGTCAATAGGTCAACCTGGTCTAAAGGCTCATTAGTAATGCAATGTGCCCCCTAGTGACAAAATTACATTACAGCGTGTGAACATTTTCTGCAGCAAGGATTCTGAAAATTTGTACCGTGATTCAGAATATTTTATTTTGATTAGGAATATTGATAATTCTAAGTATAAAACTTTAAAGCTGTACATGTTGGAGGGAAAACTGACAGAAATACTTGAACTCATGTGAATCAGAAACATGTGAAATGATGTCCATATACTGCACACAACACCCTGGGATTGTAGCATAGTATGAGAAAAGGCAGGGTTAAAATATTTTAACATTTGTGAGACCAACTTTCCACAGAGGGAATACTTTATTGCCACAGTTTGTATTTCACTCATAAGGTTTGATTTTTCATATCCTATAAGCACAGATATCTACACACACACATTATTTAATTTCGACAAATATGTGGAATAAACAGGATAACCAGATGACACCCATGTCTATTTACAAGAAATGTTTAAAATTCAGTATTGAATCTGTTAGTGTGAACATCCAACCAGGCCTTCCATACTCATTCATCTCTTCTGTCTCCCCCCAGGGCATGGCCTTTTCTTTACAGGAGCGACAGATGTTGGGGATACACGGTCTGTTGCCTCCCAAAGTGGAAACACAAGACATTCAGGCCATGCGCTTCCAGAATAATCTCAAGAAAATGAGTGATCCCCTAGAAAAGTAAGGACATAGTTCGCTCAAAGCTGGGTATTGTTTTTTGTCATAAATGTTTTAGGTATTTAAAGATCTCCTCATAATTTTGGTCATCGTTTTCCTCTTGTTTTCTACTCATCCTTCCTCCTTTTCCCCCGTTCCTGCTCAACTCAAATATTCTGTGTAACTTCTCCTCTCTCCTTCCTGTTTGCTTCCTCCTTTTCCTTACAGGTACGTCTACCTGATGGGCATCCAGGAAAGAAACGAGAGGCTCTTCTATAGAGTGTTGATGGAAGACATAGAGGAATTGATGCCAATAGTCTACACTCCCACTGTAGGCCTGGCCTGCACACAATATGGACACATCTTTAGAAGACCCAAGTAAGGATGCTGTGAATATCAAAAATCAACTACAACAAACTTTTGCCTACTGTGCCTGCCTCTTAATGTGGGATTTACATTGCTTGTTTTAATAAAACTTGCTGTGGCTGATACATCTTTATCTCATTTTTTTTAACTCCCTAATATCGATATCCAGCATCAGTTGGGCTTTAATGCTCCATGACATGATCCTTAATCTTCTTTTTCCTCACCAGAGGCTTGTTCATCTCCATTCGGGACAAAGGACACATCCGCTCTATCCTGGACAACTGGCCAGAGACCAACGTTGCAGTGAGTACCTTAACACTGCACCACTGTAGCACCTTTTCAGCTAAAATCTGCATCAGAGTGTAGAAGTGACTCCTCGGGCCATTCATCCCTCCAAAACCCACAGACTGAGGATCTTAGAGGTGAATCATGAATATGAAGATATTCACTTATGGACTCTGTGGTTATAGAACTATGAATGTAAATCAGAGCTCTAAATATCACATGAAGTCTAAGGAAGTCTCGTTGATTGATCCATTACTGTCCACACTTCTCTCATTTACCCGCCTACGGTAGAGTTTAGCTCTTTGCTATGTGCTTTTAAAATATTAATCTGCAATGTTGCTGACTGATGTAATTCTTTCTCCACCCTCTTCTCTCTCTCTGTAGGCTGTAGTAGTAACTGATGGAGAGCGCATTTTAGGATTAGGGGACCTAGGTGTTTACGGCATGGGCATCCCTGTTGGAAAGCTTTGCCTGTACACTGCCTGTGCTGGCATTAGACCTGAGAGATGTCTGCCTGTGGTGATAGATGTTGGCACAGACAATGAGGTAGGAAGGCTTTGTGTATGTATTCTGTCTACTGTTTGTGTGTATAAATGCTTCAGGGAAAGTAGGACACCTTATCATCCTTTGCTCTCCAACCAGACTCTCCTCCAGGATCCGTTGTACATGGGCCTGTACCAGAAACGAGACTGCTCTCAAGCCTACGATGATCTGATTGATGAGTTCATGGAGGCTGTGGTGGACAAGTACGGACAGGACACGCTGATCCAGTTTGAGGACTTTGGGAACCATAATGCCTTCCGCTTCCTCAGGAAGTACAGGGAGAAGTACTGCACCTTCAACGATGATATCCAAGGTTCTTGTATAACCCTTCACACAGCACTTGGGAGTTGTACTTTGTCTTATATTATGCGTATATTGCACACATGATTGAGTGATTAGTGGAGGACAATGGCACCACCAAAATACTCCCCATACAGTCCCTACAAATTACCTTTCCTTGTAATTGTTTATTGTTGAAGGACACTTTTAAATAAGATTTTAAAATTTCTACCTACATACATACAGCTGCTGGTCTCTATTCATTTCAGTTTTCAAATTGCAGCGTCCAAAAACTTCCTTGAAATGAATCTATTACAGTGAACATGTTGTGACCTTTCATTACTGCTACAGTTGCAAGCAGGGACCGTTGTAAAAATTCACCTGTGGTGAGTTCAAGGAACCGCTGTGATTTGAAAATTGGGTGCTGAAACACACATAACAAGCACTGACAAAAATAAAGTGCATGCATTTCTAATCTCAGTTAAGTTTTAATTATCTGTGTTGATTTTCATCCTACCCTACCTACACTAATAAGGGTACAAATAAGGATAATTTGTTGCCATGAAGGCAGAGACTTCATTGTTAAATGTTGTATTCTTCTGCATGTTTCCAGGTACTGCATCTGTAGCCCTAGCTGGTCTTTTAGCAGCTCAGAGAGCTGTTGGCAAGCCCATCACTGAACACCGGGTGCTTTTCCTGGGAGCTGGAGAGGTAAGCTAATATTTATCAGTCAATTCAATTCAATTCAATTCAATTTTATTTATATAGCGCCAAATCACAACAAATGTTATCTCAGGGCACTTTACACATAGAGCAGGTTGAGACCGTACTCATTTATTTACAGAGACCCAACAATTCCCCCCATGAGCAAGCACTGTCAGTCCTGGTCTCTTGTTTTTTGTTTGTTTGTTTAATTGTTTTCTCTCTCTACTTCCCATTTTCGAATGTGAAAATCCCATTTATCAAAATAAGAAAATGGGACCACAGTAAGAGTCATACTGCCCTCTACTGACCACAGATGATAATACACATGGAAAAAAATGTCCAAACACTACTAAAAAACTTAATAATTAATTTAATTCAGGTCTGTCTTAAAACAACAGTCAGGTGCCCATATGAACACTGAAAGAGGTTTTCCTCCTGTTCATACTGGTTATTAAAAGATCCCCTTCAAATGCGCTTTCAATGTAAGTGATGGGGGCCAAAAGTCATTTTGGGCAAAAATGCATTTAAACTTTATCTGAAGCTTATATGAGGCTGTGGATATCTGCCACATTACAGTCTTTTTAGCATCAAAGTCCCTCTTTGTGTTTCCTCGGACAGTGTTTCCCTGTTGAGCTACGGTGGAAGTATAGTAACAAAAAGACGGACTTTGGCACTAAAAAGACTGTAATGTTGACAGATATCTACTGGACTAATTTGGACGGCTGAAGCTTCATATTAGCTTCAAATAAATTTTTTTTTTTTTTTTAAAGATAATTTTTTGGGATTTTTGCCTTTATTTGAGTCAGTGGAGAGAGACAGGAGGCGCGGGGGGAGTGAGGGGTATGACATGCAAACGTGGGTCCCCTGCCCGGAAGTTGAACCATGGATGTTGCGGTTACGTGGTATGCACCTTAACCAGCTTCAAAAAAAACAACTTTTAAATACATTTTTACACAGAAGGAGGCTTGTGGATTTTGGCCCCCATTACTTGCATTGTAAGTGCATTATGAAGGGATCTTCTAATAGTCAGTATCAATAGGAGGAATGATTAAGGCAAGAAAAACCTATTTCAATGTTCATTTGGGTACCTGACTATTGTTTTAAAACAGATTTGAAAAATTGTGAACCCATCCTTTTAAAAGAATCAAAACTATGCTCAACATTGGTGAGAACTTTTCTGGAAAAACAGAGCATTTGTTTAGTCTCCTATTATTGGTAAATAAGGGTTTAAGTTTTACTATGCATATACTGTGTAAGTAATTCAATTCCGTTTTTTTTCCTCTATAGGCTGCTCTTGGTATTGCCAACCTTATTGTCATGGCTATGATGGAGACAGGGATGAGCCAAGCTGACGCTCAAGATAGGATCTGGATGTTCGACAAACATGGGTTATTAGTAAAGGTCAGTGTGATCGACACAGACATTAAGGACCAGAACATACAGTCTGTCTGTCTGTGTGGCTTCCTGTCTGGTTCACTGCTGGTATCCTGTATAATTAGTGAACAGAGGTTTTACTACATTGTTATTGATTTACTGTATTTGTCTCCAGGGCAGGCCGCAGGAAACGGACACTAACCAGGAGGCATTTGTTCACGACAGTCCAGGCGATGTACAGAGCTTCCTAGATGCTGTCAAAACCATCAAACCCACAGCTATCATTGGTAAAGAACTTTTTTTTTCACATTTTCATCTCACTTGCTGTAATATCATGCTCATTATCCCTCATTATAGAGTGCAAGTTTACATTTTGGCGCTTTAACACGTTTGCTTTTCTGATTGAGCTGTAATGATAGATTCCAATATTTTGCAACTACTGTCTCTCGCACCCTCTTCCAGGTGTATCAGGAGCTGGAAGACTGTTCACCCATGATGTCATCAAGACCATGGGGGCCCTGAACGAACGACCAATCATCTTTGCCCTTAGTAACCCAACCAATAAAGCAGAGTGCACAGCAGAGGACGCCTACACACTCACTGATGTACACAGTTCTTTCTGTTATCTGTTGTATCTTTCTGTCTCTTACTGTCAAATCATTTATTCTTTTCTTTGATTCCTCTCTTCACTCTTCCCCTTTGTTTTTTGTTCCATAGGGTAGATGTCTCTTTGCCAGTGGCAGTCCATTTGGTCCGGTGACTCTGAGTGACGGCCGTGTCTACACTCCTGGACAAGGGAACAATGCTTACATCTTCCCAGGTGAAGTGAAAAGAAAAATGAAACAAAATGATGACCATCAATAGTCTATAGTGTTAAAAAGTAATAAAACCCTACTGTTTAACTGTGGGCAAAGCTCATTAGATGATAAACACGTGCTCTGTATGCATTACAGGCGTGGCCCTGGCTGTGATCCTGAGTGGAGTGAGACACATCAGTGACACTGTATTCTTGGAGGCTGCCAAGGTTTGAAGTCCTCACTAAGTATTTCTCCATCTCTTCTTTTAAACGTGCTGAAGCTCATCTTTGCCTCGCTCTCGCCCCGTCCCCCGCTTTCTTGCTGACTCTCATCTAAAACCCACTTTAACCCTTCGATGTCTCCTGTCCCCTCTCTTTCTAGACTCTGCCATAACAGCTTACAAGACGAGGAGTTTTAAAAGGCTGATTCTGCTTTGCACTTTTTCCATCTGTGTTCTTCCCTCATTTGCTGTGCTGCATTTGACTTAATTACACTGACCAATGCAAATTAATCTGAGGCACAAAAATCACAATATAATTTCTTGCCAGCACTGTTTGTTTATTCAATATTGAAATGTTTTGCATGAAGAAGACGCTGTCATTAATAGTGGTAATAATAGTAGTATCATTTCTGTCACTTTTCTGGTCTTATTATTATTTTGTCATGTTTTTCTCATTCTGCACCACAGATTATATTTATGATTTCACACTAGTGTGGCTGCCAAACAACAAAGAAATATGCTGTAGGATAATAATAGCAGTATTCTTTTTGTCTGTGTGTGTTGGACCCTAGAAGTTCATCTTTAGCCTAACAGTGTTTTTACTCCCGTCAGACCCTTGCAGAGCAGGTGACCGATAAAGAGCTTGAAGAAGGCAGACTCTACCCTCCTCTATCCAACATCAGAGAGGTTTCGCTCCAGATGGCTGTCAAGGCAAGTCTCCTGGAAATAATAACTTCTCTTTTCAGCAAAACTGAAAGCTCCAGCTTTAGTTTATTGATTTGGTTTTTGATGAACCTGCTAATGCTAGTCTGAACCTTAACTATTCCTGCCTGAATTTAGTCCTTCTATCATTATCTCATTTTACAAATCCGTGATCTTGTTCCACAACAGCCTGACAAACTAAGTAAGTCATAACATTACAGCAACTTCTCAAGGTGAAACTTTGATGACACAACTTTGCTGCCAATTCAGTTTTGGTCACTTTTGGTCAGTTTAACGTTCATTTTTTCTTGTAGTATTTGTGACCTGCCGTCTCTGTTTGCGTCTGCTTCATAGTGCGAGTCCATACTAAACAGTCTCTTTCTTACCATAGGTGGTGGAGTATGTCTATACTAAAGGCATGGCGTTCCGCTACCCTGAGCCTCTGGACAAAGACGCCTTTGTACATGCAACTGTGTGGAACACCAACTACGACTCCTTCCTGCCAGACACCTATGACTGGCCAGGTGTCAGCTTCAGCCCCAAGACTAAGTAGAAGTAGATCAAACCCCCACTATGTCCCAAGTCATGATGTCACTGTCGTCCTTTGTTTTCCACTTTACTCTTAGTCACAGTCTTTAAAATGACCAGTTATCTTAGTGCAAACATCAGCTTATGAAAATAGGCAATACTAACCCCATACTGCTGCCATGTTACTACATTTGCACTAGTCTTTATAAGATCTGTGATAGAGTGGAAGGTGGCACTTGAATGGGAATTGTAGTTTTCTCCTCACATCGCAGCTCTGTATCATCTCTGCGTCACATGTAAACCTGCACAGCACCTGGAGGGCCACCTGGTGGTTGACAACAACGGTGTGGAAATCGGGATTTCCTTTTTAGATACATGATAGTTCTCTGTACCAAAATGAGATGTATTACAGTAAATTAGCACTAGAAATTCTATGTGATTGCCATACAGCATACTCTGGCAAGAAACTCAAACTTGTGTAAGACAATTTAATATTTGGTAATATATCTTACATTGTATAGAATACACATTAGAAAGATTTGACACTGCTGTAGCTTAAAAAATGTTATACAAGATAGTAGAGATGATTCTGTGGCTTCTGTTTCATGTCAGGTTATTGTTTATAATCTTTTAAGCCTTGAGTTTACTTGGCAGTGAGTTCATTTTGTTAGGAAGTGCCACATCACAATTTTAAGAGTTAGTATTTCACACCGCGTTTAATGTTAAGATGACACTCCTGATAGAGAACTTCTGCTAGAAAATGAAAGAATGAAGTTCTTTAATTAAATAACCAATTCACTTACTATCAACCTTTATGCGCACATTTTCAAATGGATTTCTACATTGCCTTTTCTCACATCAGGTGGGTCTCTGGTGGCTCCACTGATCTGGCTGAAAACTTCTTTTTAGCCCACGTTTATATTTGGCGACAGTGGTTATTAGAGGGTCCAGTGGAGCAGAGGGTTAAAGAGCTCGGCCTTTTTGTGCAAACTAGGAGAGAAAGAGGGAACAGTGTAACTCAGGGGACAAATGAAGTACGTATTTAATGGAAAATTATGAGATTTTATGAAGGGAAATGTATTGAAAATTTTTAAAAAAAAGGAATCTTGCAGCTAGACAGCACTTGAGAAACCAACATCCACTCAAGCGTTTTGTTTGTTTGAATGTTGTTGTCATACTGTATTTATATCTCTGAATTTATTTTATTTTTGAAGGGTGTATTTAGATGTTTTGCCATTGTGCTGTAAATTCATCAACACTCCTTTTTTTTAATGAGTTGTGGTATCCATCCCTAAAAATGAACCCTTTTACTTGAGTGTGAATACAAATTGAATATAAACCATACCCTAAATATTTAAAGAAACAATGTGTCGTATCAAATGATTGGATAAACATTATTCTATTTGAATTATATTTTGTTAACTGTACATGCACCTTTTGTGGAAACTGTCCACTGAAAGAGTATTTATAAAGTTGTGTTGATTACGTCCATGTGTGTTGGTAGGTTTGTGTGTCAGTCTTGTTCCTTAGAACATATTCAACCAGATATCAAAGTTACAGGCTCGGCTTCTCTTCTCTGTTCTGATCTTCCATAATTATTCATATTATTCATAATAATTAATTATTTTTCTTATTTTACATCAAGGTATTGGAAGCGGCTAAGGTAGTATGTAAAGATTCTACTAGATTGCAAACAAGTTGACTCAATTGATACTGTGGATTACTTAAAATTTGATTTATTGGCATAAGGATATTATGTCTGTTGTGCCAGTCAGAAAAGGTGAAAATGGACATCTTGACATTTTGACCTTTTTTAGTACGGTTTTCATCCTCATACACCCTCATACATGACAAAAAGCGTATTATTACTTTTCCAGTTATATTTTTCTAATGTTTCACATCCATGTCTGCTTGATTTACTGCTGTTTTTTTTTTTTTTTTTTGGTGACATTTTTATACACAAGCTGCAGCAGCGGCAGGCAAACCATGATATGAATGTCCATAACATCTTTATTTTCTGCTTCATGTTCTGACAGACTGCTGCAACTTAGTGTAAAACGTGACAATTGAGTAACTCTGACCTCATAAACTGAACACAAACACACCCTCACAGATGAAATGTGTTTTTTACATGCTGTTGTCGAGGGCATTGGCAGTATTGCCAGGATTTTTTTCCAATCATGCATTAATTCTCATAGGTTTGAATATTGGGCCACTGTGTAAATTAACCTCAGGATACTAGGAGCTTCTAACCACCTGCATTGAAGTGCCTGCACAACATTCGATGTCTGTTCATAATCATGCTCCTTAAACCAGACGTCACAACATGCTGCAGGCAGAGCTGAGGAAAAACATAGAAGCAATGTTATCATAAAAATTGCTGTCAGTTTGTATTGTACAACATGAAGTAACTGTGTAGTATCCAACATGCAGCTTTTGATCTGATAAAACGTGCAGCTTCAACTTTGCCTTCAACATTATACAAATGTTGAAGGCAAATAACTTTTAAAACAACTTTTAAAATTGTTTTTATTTAAAAGAAACAATTTTAGAAAGTTTTTTTTTTTTTTTTTTTTTTTTAAACTCCATTAAGTGTTCATCCAGTTGTTGTAACTGACTGAAATTGTCCAGTATGAGTTTTTACTGTGTTGTATAAGAAATTGTTGCTTGGTTTTCTCATGTGACTGTTCCTGTGCTCACATTTCCTGCATATTTCTCCAGAAGTGTGTATTCTGTCTGTGCTAAGTATTTTGTGTCTGTGTTTCTGAAGTTTATTTTTGTTACACAGTAGAATTGCCTTACATTTGTACGCAGAGAACAGCATGTTTGTGCTGCTGAATAATACTTACGTGCTGATTAAAGTGCAGAATAAAAAAAACTTTTACACATGCACCCTTGCCTGCTGATTTTATTCTCATGTTTTCTTGGACAGAACAAAGCATTCAGAGCAGAAGTTTTCTTTCTCTGCTGTTAAACAATCACTGTTACATTTAATTAGATGTAATCCAGTACTAATTTTATATGGCATATATTTAGACTCATAAATGTCATTAAACCTGAGAAAGTGTGTCTGCAAAGTTATAGGATTTTTTACGGTTTACTAAATTGGTATCCCTCTTATAAATGAGATGTAAGGTAGGCAGGTAACTTCAAATGAAACAATGTAATTATACTTTATAATTTATGGTACAAGTCCTTAAGAAATCCCATTTGACGTGAACGCCGCACCGTCGCTGGTCTTTCGTCATCTTTGTGTGACCGTGTTTACAGGCAGGAGGGCATGCTGCTTTAACGGGAAGTGGTTTTTGTGCAGTTTTCTTGTAACTTTTTGGGGAAGATGACCATGGACATGACTTTCCTCGGGACCGGCTCGGCCTACCCGTCTCCTCACCGCGGCGCCTCGGCTCTGGTGCTGCGGGCAGAGGGGGAGTGCTGGCTGTTTGACTGCGGAGAGGGAACACAGACCCAGCTGATGAAGAGTCAGCTCAGAGCCGGTGAGTCGCCTGTTGCTCCTCATGAAGCCGGCCTGGCCAACTGTATAAAAGGCTAAAACCATCCTGAAAACAAACCTTGAATAAACGTCTGCTCATTGATAGTTATTCATGTCTGTCCAAAAGTAAGTAGACTTGATCATTTTAGAAGGCACTTAAAATATGTTTAAGTACAAGAGAAAAAAAAAACACAAACCCACAAGGTCCTTTTTTTTTTTTTTTTTTTAGAGTTGCAACAATTAATCAATTAGTTTACACCTATTAAATTAATCGCCAACTATTTTGATAACCAATTAATCGTTTTGAATCATTTTTTAACTAGAAAATGTCCAAATTCTCTGATTCCAGCTTCTCAAATGTGAATATTTTCTGGTTTCTTTAGTCCTCTATGATGATAAACTGAATATCTTTGGGTTGTGGACAAAACAAGACGTTTGAGGACGTCACCTTGGGCTGTGGCAAACAGTGATATTTGACTTTTTTTTCACCATTTTCTGACATTTTACAGCCCTGGTCCTTTTCACACCTTACCTGCAAATGAAATAGTCTGAAATAGCAGTGAAGATCATGTGAATAAAGTCTCACAGTGTATGGAACAAACAATAAAACATGTAGAGTGGCTTTTCCATTAATAATAATGTGTCATGTTTTCCCACTCAGGTCGAATCACCAAGGTTTTCATCTCCCATTTGCATGGAGATCACCTGTTTGGTCTGCCTGGTCTCCTCTGCACTGTGAGCCTCAACTCCAACCCCGACCCCCAGCAGACCCTCAACTGTGTGGACATCTATGGGCCCCGGGGCCTCCGGCACTTTCTCAGGGTAACTCTGGGCCTCACGGGGTCGCAGCTGCTCTTCCCTTATGCAGGTAGGTTGCTACTCTGCGTCTGAAACCTCCCACAAAAGTAATCAGCTGTTCAGACGGCACTGTGTGAATATTACAGTTCATCCAGATATGTCAGAAATTGCATTTTACCCCCAGTATTACAGCTTCCAGCTCAATTTACTTCATTCCTTCTTCTCATAGTTGTGTTATTGTACTTCATTCTAATATACTCTGCTCTGATCTCATCCACACTGTGTATGTTACTGTAGTACACGAGCTGGAGCCCACACCTGACCAGAGTCCAGAAGAGGGGCAGCTCAGTCTGGAGGTATGTGATGGTTTTGGTTATTTCTATGTAAAAATTAATCACACCTTACCTATCAGTACAGTGCTAAACACTACAGTACATTTAATTGTCAGGCAATATTAGGCTGTTTTCAAATACCATCCGGTTTCCATTTATTTTATCTACGATATGAAAAAGCTTATTTTCTATTGGTCGATGTGGCTTGTAGTTTTGATCTATACGGCAGATTTCACACCTACAACCTTTAACAAAATGTTAATTCTATATTTTAGTTACAATTTACAATTTTGCTATGTTGTTTTGTGTTTGTTTGTTTCTTTGTCCAAAATGTCAACTGTTGTTTGTGTTGTTTTCACTGAAATAAGTTTTTTTTCTCTCTCTCTCTTTCTTCAGATGACAGCAGAGTGTGGTCCTCTGCACCCACAGGAGCAGCCAGGAAGGACGATCTCCCTGGATGTCTCCAGTGACTGTTACCCCCTCTTTGAAGACAAGAAATTTATGGTCAAAGCCTTCAGGTTGTTCCACCGCATCCCCTCCTTTGGTTTTTGTATTCAGGAGCATGATCGACCTGGAAGACTTAAGACTGAACTATTGAAAGAACTCGGTAAATGTGCTTTATAACTCTTTTATAACTCTTGTTTCTTTATGTGGACAGTTGTTAAAATACAAATGTCCAAAAAAGTATACCTGTTAGTACCAGTTGCATATTGTAGGTGCTTCTCTAACTAAGTGTCCCATGTCCAATGACATTATTGAACATGTAAGTATAGAGGCATAAAATGTTCTGTTAAGAAAACAAGTGAAATGCAGTTTACTATAAAATTATAGGTTTAAAGTTTTACCATTAAAAAAAACAAAAAAAAACAACACTTTTCTTGCAGGTAAAAGTAGGAAAAGTCACAACATTTTGAATAGTTTTGTTATTTATTGTATCATAGTATGAAGTATTATTGCATGGAAAATTTGCCAAAGTAAAATTTTGCATTTACTTACTTTTTGTTGTATTCTAATATTATTGGGAAATTATTTGTAGGATGTGTATTTGTTGGCCAGAATGAGGTACAAACATGCCCAAATCTATGAGTCTGATTTAGACAGAGGTCACCCAAAACTATGGCAGAAAAAAAGTGTCCTCCAACTTGTGGATTACTGTGATTCATCTAATTTTTTTTATTCCTCAGGCGTGAAGCCAGGTCCGCTCTACGGGCGCCTGAAAGCGGGGGAGTCGGTGACTCTGGAGAACGGACGTGTGGTGTTGTCTTGTGAGGTGCTGGAAGAAGCCATTCCTGGGAGGAAAGTCTGCATTTTAGGGGACTGCAGCTCAGTGCTCGGGGAGGGACTGCCGAGGTTTTGCAATGGGGCGGACATTCTGGTTCACGAGGCCACCCTGGGGAACGAGCACAGAGAAAAAGCGGTGGACCACGGGCACAGCACGCCTGAGATGGCGGCGGCGGTGGCTCGGGCCTGCTGCGCACGGCAGCTGGTGCTTTACCATTTCAGTCAGAGGTACAAACCCTGCTCCCTGCAGAAGGAAGGAGACGAGGACGAAGTCTCAGAGCTCAAGAGACAAGCTGAAGAAGCTCTACAGGACAGTAGTGTAGAAGTGATTCTGGCTGAGGACTTTCTGACTCTACCTATTCCTCTCAGAAGGCCAAGGTAGTGAACAACTGCTTTAGATCTGATTAAAACACAGCAGCTCTGTTCATTGGACAATTACATTGTAAACAGTACTTTTGGCAGTTGTTAACTTGTTAGCCATTACAAACTTACCTGTTTTACCATCCTGTGATTTGGAAAGTATGTATGCTGCTAATATTAGCTTTTCTGCACTTTTAAGCTTTTTTTAAACTGCACTTAATCATCTGTTGTTACTGAATTAGTCAAACATTACAAGTGTATTGCCAAAAGACTAAGCTGAGTGTTCACGAGCTTTTGATCGCATCATACTGTCTTCATCAGCAGACGTACTGTCAAGCTCAACCTTTACGCCAACTTGGATGAGAACTAAAAGTGTTCAGAAAAATGGAAAAGTTTGAACATCTACAGTTCCATGATGACAGAAAAAGCAAGTATGCTTTGAGACAAAGACAAAGTGAAGCAGGCAGACAATAATCATATCATAATGCAGTAATTGGTGATTCTCCAAATATGGTCCCAAACAAAATTTGGACAATAGTGGTTTCTTGCACTTTATGTCAATCAGTGACTAAATATGACAAACAAAAAAATATGAATGAATAACATTAAAAAAAAAAAAAAAAAAGATGTTTGCTGAGTGACGAGTAAAGAACATGCGATCATCTCCGAACCTTTTCCAGAGCTTTATTTCTGGATCTGTACACAAGGTATTAAAGTACAACAGAAAATACAAAATAATGTTTAACAAAAGGAGAAAAAAAAACAACTCAATGTTTATGTACAATTCTTATAAACAATAAAGATAGCTTCTTGAACATTTCTCATAGTGAAGTTTTTGATTGTCTATATTTCTGGATATACATTTTTAAGTTTTGTAGGTTTTTTTTATTCACAAAGGTGTTTTTGTTTTCATCAAAGAACTCGTTTTTCTTTTTCAAAACCACAACTGCTATACTTTTTTTTTCTTCTCCTTTTTAAACTTCAAAACACAATACAAAATATAAAATAAATTTGTTTAGTGCTTGCTTGCACACACAAGTCTCATACCAGAGATATCAATAAAATATCACATTTTCGAGAGTTCACAGGGTGGTGAAAAACCTACTTCTACTACTTAATGGCCTTTACATTCTGACAGTTTTTCTGAGTTTTTGTACAAACCACAGGTGAAATAAATATCACTGCACTGCTAAAGCTAGAAGAGCTTGGAGGACCTACTGCATTATGCACATTGCATTAAAAAGAGAAACTAGCTCTCCACATACTTAGAACAGCAGCCATCCCTTTACCATCAAGACAAATATAGACGACGACATGTAAAAAGATTTTTTTTTGAGGAAAGAAAGATGAGCGTCTTTTACAAATGGCTGCAAGTTTTGAATGCAAAATTGCAACATTGATTAATATCAATACGTCTCCAGGTAAAGCCGTTTTCAGTGGTACATTTGAAACGGACACAGCTGGCATGCGTGGTTTCAGCTGTGTCTGGGTGTCATGACTTTCCAAAGGGAAAAAAAAAAAAAAAAAAAATTCAAATACCAAGTCAACCAGTAAAATGCAAAACCCAAAATATCTGTACATATCTACAAATTATTGCCATTTGACAAGGGGGAAAAAAAATTAAAACCTTTGTATCAACACAGATTCACAAGTGTAAGAGGTCAGTTAATAGACTTTTTAAAGGCTATTTGCTAATTATTTACATGAAACGCAGAAGTCAATAATCTTCTCTGATGCTGGGCTTGGAAACTGAATTACTTGATCAAACCTAATTATGGTTTATAAAGCATGAATCCTGTCTGTACACACACATACACAATGGTGAGAACTATGGACATGACAAACATAATGTACCCCTGAAACAAACTAAGTATTCATATCACAATGCATAGATAAATTAAGTAAACACTACTACTGCATCCAATCAACTGATGATGACCCGCTAAACATTTTACAATTCACAAATATGGACTTCAGTCAAGAGAAACAGTTCCATTTCTGCTACTAGACTCCAGGAAATTGTCGACCAGATTAAACAAGTCATCCTCTAGTCAGAACAGGTTAGGCAGAGGTTGGATACAATATTGAGTGGCTTCAAATAAACATAATACTGCTAGCAGGTTTACCCCAAGCTTGCTAAGTGGTCTGAAAATGGCGCTTTGTGGTTTACAAACATTTCTGAACAAAATTTTTACTATAATAAACATGACATTTTCGGCTAATCTTGCCTAAAAGTAGCACGAATGAAACCATTAATTGAAAGGATTGAACAAAATCTCAAAAAGGTAAAATTATATGCAATAGTTACTTTACTGTGCCTGATGTCTGTGTTTCAATGGCTATTAACCCAACTAATATATTTTACACTGTAATATTGCTGTGACATGGTTTGCTAGTCTGATATCCTCATTACAAGAAGTGGGATATCAAAAACTTGATATCCAACTTTAAACGAGGCGACTCCTATTACATTACTCTGCACAGGTATACTTGATTACTTGTTTAAAAAATGTGATAGAAAAGAAGGAATAAGAATAAATCTGGGACTATAATTTGAGTTTGACTACATGGGATAAAAATGTTACAAACATTCTTATGTTCCATTTTGGCCACTTTTAACAGTTTAAAAAGTAAACAAGCAGACAAACTACTGACAAGCTTCCACAGGAGAGAAAAAAAAGCAAAGAAGAAAAACAAACTGGAAGCAGCTAAAGGCCTCCTGCGACACTTCCTGGTCTCCAAGCTCATCTCCATGCTAGTGTTGCTCTTCATACAATATGTAACCAGGTTTACTTGGGGACAAATATAAACCATTTTCACCAGCCTGGTTACTGAAAAGTACCTGTAAACCAAACACTAAAAAAAAAAAAAAAAAAAGTACCACTTCAAACAACAAAGCAACTAAACACTAGAGGCAGAAAACCACTGTAAGATGATTTTGGCAGCTGAAAAGAATGGCAGGATAACATACTGTAGCTATGAAGATGTTATGTGTAGATGAGAGGGAGGAAGATACACAACTCTCCTACTGCAGCCTCTGGGCCCCACTGTACATGGACGTTACACATCTCAAGACCGCAAAACAAAAATAAAATAAATGGCTATATAAACTCTTGAGAGAAATCAAGATTTTAGTTTTATATGATAGACATCACTGATGTCATATTACACAAAAAATGAAAACAAAAAAGTATATTCATATACATATATATATATATATAGAAAGATATATATATATATATATATACACATAATAGAATTTAAACAAATTGGATTCTCCAGTGAGGTCAGTCTTATGTACAAGCAGGAAAAAGGGGTTTCAAAAGGGAAGAACAAGAGAAGAAGATGAAGATCACTCTGACTGAAGTGCTGCAGTGTGCTGTGTGTGGTGCCGTGCATGTCCTCCCAGAAACCCGTTGGGCTCACCGCTGCCAGCCAAGCTCCCAAAGTCTGTGACAGACACTGCCATTTTGGCGCCGGTGATTCGGTGGTGGTGCGTCGTTTTCCGTCGCGCTTCAAAGTCCACTCCGAGGTTACCTACAGAGACGTCGTTGATAAAGGAGTCAGGCAGCGCCATCTTGAGTCTCTTTGAAGGCCGCTCGCAGTCCTTGTTGACACACACTCCTCCTAGCTGGCCCAGGTCCGAGTGGTAGAAGCCTGCGTCGAGCATGTTTAGGCAGTCAGGGTCTGCGCCGTTGGCAGGGAAACCAAGGGATTCCTCGTGATTCAGGGACCCGCGATGGAGACTTTCCAGGGGAGGAAAGCTGTAGGAGTCCAGGCAACTGACCTCTGCGGGACTGCACACTGTAGCTACACTGTTACTCAAAGCTGAAAGGAGATAGGACACTGAATTAACATCTGATAACTTAAAGCAAAAAGAGACTCCAGGTAAGACACATGATGGCTGAGGGGAAAGAACAGCACGACATTAAAAAAAATGAGGAAAAACATGAATAAAATAATTTCCATGATGTTACTTAGTATTTCTTTTCCATGAGTGCAAAATGAATTCCCATTACTGACCTGTGAGATCGCTGGCAGTGATGGAGTTAAGCAGGCTGAGCTGTTGGTCTGTGGTGGTCTCCAGCCTTCCCCCTCCACCTGCTCCTGAGCACACAGAGGAAGAACTGTCCACTGCCAGCCCCTCTGCTTCATCCACCAGCCTGTCCATCAGGTCACTGCATACAATGAAACATGTTTTATTGTAAGGGGGTTTGTTTTTCCAAATCATCAAAAAGCACTTTCACCATTTTAACCAGAGTTCATCGTGTTAAAACAAAAGCAAAAACACAGGAATGCAAACAGTTTCACTGCATCTTCTGCCACTTACGTTACACCAGGATAGCTGCTGTACTTTTTCTTCCCGAACCGATTCTGCTGCACGAAGAAGTCAAAGCGCTCCGACTTTTTCCACATGTAGTAAAACGCCACACATTCTGCTACTGTTCGTGTTGTGACCTGTGGAAAAGGAATCATTCAAAAGGGGTGAGAAACTTTCAGAGCTTGATATGTGTACAGTATCGTGTCGCGTCATGAAATAAGACTCACTTTGTGTTTCTGTATGAGGTGAAAGTTCTTGTCATACATCTGTAGTGCGTGTTCAAAGTTCTTGCATTCCTCTTCGGACCACTGGGGTGATTTTTCTGAAATGAAACCAATTTAGAAATACAGTATTGGTGCAAAATGAAGTGATCCAGATGTTGAAAGGGTAACTTCATATAGTAAACTGAGAACACAGGATTGGAACTTATTAAGACAACAAATGGATACAAGATCTTTTCCGATGCTTTTATACCCAATTAGACTCAATTTATTCGCAAGTATTCATTGTCATTTTTGAAAGTAGAATATGTTTGATTTTTACTAGAGTCAAACATCAAAATCATCATCATGTTTAAACATCAATGTACAATGACAAACACTGAGATAAAAGGTCAAGAAATTGCTGACACATTTATGGACACAAGTGGCCAGAGATATAGTCATTATACATCTATGCAATTACATAGACGTAATAGTCCTTTAATAAATAATACTTGTGTGAAACCTTTGACTTTTTTAATTTCTCTAAGCTGTGTGCAATTTTCAGGCATTTACTTTTGTTGTTTGATGTGTTGGATTGTTCATTGTTGAATTGCGTACAAGGGTGGTGTCTATACTTTTTATCTTCCTTGGGTAAATTAGGTGGACAAAATATTAGAAACATTTAATTTGGGTTGTAGGCACATTTGGTGTAAAAAGCACACAGGTACAGATAAACAAAGCAATACGGCTTTGTCTTTACTGTTTGTTCCTGTACAGAATGGTTTTTAATTGCCATGTGACATAAAATTCACTATGAGCATCATTGCAGCTCATTGCATGCTAACCAGCAAGTTTATGCTTCCCTTTTATGCTAAAACAACAGCTAGAGATTCACTAATAGTATGGCAGTAAAACAGAAAGCACTAAGAAGAACTCAGTTATCTGTAGACAGCTGTCAAAGGTGAGCCAGCTCTTCTCACATAGGAATGAAACAAAGAATGAGTGATGTTAGAGAATGTGCTCAGACGCCTTCACAAATGAATGTAGGATTGTTAAAAGGGGGATCATTCGAGCATTAAATGGTTGGGATATTCATTTTGATGTAAAAACTCTACAGTGCTGATGTTAATGAGGTTACAAAATAAGATTGATGTCATGTAGGCGTCACATTTAACTTTTGTTCTGAATTTAAATATTCCTTTCTAAATGTAATTTAGAATGTATTCTCATTTTAGGCTGCCTCTTCAACATCTGGCCAGGGACAACAGATGAAAATGAGCCTTCTAGGCTAACACATGGCTCATTTACATTTACTTTCTGTTGATTAATTAGCATTGTGCCTGTCAAATAAAGAAAGAAAGAAAAGAAAATTTTTTTTTGTTCTCGTTAAGGTGTGTAAGATGCTTTTAAAATTAAGAATATATAGTATAATTCTTTTGATTTTGGAAAAAACCCATAAACTTCACCCAGTGTTTACCTTAATGTACCTACTGTGTTGAGTGTCAAACTAACTGCTAACTAAGCAGATTGTTATGCCTAGGTAGAAGTTTTTTTATTATTTGTTAGATGTTATTTGTTAGATTTTATTAGATGTTATTAGAATAGATGTTATTATTTGTTGGCTAGTCTGGCTGACATGACAAATCTACCCATTATACCACCAGAGAACCTTATTTTGGTGATTTTTGCTGTGTTGCAGTAATTGTCTCTGCCAAACCAAGACGTTAAGTTTGACAGAATGCCCGCAGTGTATTAACGGCTATCAAAAGTAGAAAAGTATAACCTGTTTCCTTTGCTTACCTTTTGAGGATTTTATGCGGCTGCAGTATCTCTCTAGTGCTTCACGGGTGTTGTAGTTACATTTGACAAGCTCATGCAAAGCCTATGTGGAGAAGAAGGAAGTGGTCAAGACTGGAGTACTAGCCGAAATGAAGCAGAAACAAATAAAGTACAACTGCAATAGGATGGGGTAAAATGAAATTCAATGAAAAATTAAGCAGACTGCATATGCTCACATGTTACAACATGAAAGAACTGGTGAATAAACGCCTGAATAAACGACTGACCTGCTCATTGTCTCGGACGTGCATCCCTGGTTTGTCACATCCTGTTTTTTCATCCGTTGTCCGTGACAATACATCAGACAGAAAACTCCTAACCTTGTTTTCTGGCACTGTACCTGGACTCCATAATAACTCGTCTTCATCTTCATACGCTGCATGTAAAGCACATCACAGTGAGATTAGTCACCTTGTGATCTTGTCAATCACATCAAACAATATATCTGCGCATGTGCAAAAAAGAAGCACAACAGTCACCTTTCTCCCCATCTTTGTAGTGACATAGGCAAGAAGGAACATCTGCTTGGTACTGTGTTCCCACCATTATTTCCTATGATAAAAAAAACAAAAACAACATATTTAAATCCAAGAGCAAACTAGTAACGATCCATGTCTTAATGTGTTCCAAAATGTTATGTATCATTTACCTTTCTGGAGTCCTCTGGGCTTGGGCCATCGTCATCACACTCTGACTCTTTATCACCATCAGAGATAGTGTTGGCTGACAAAATAAAAAAACAATAGATAAATACCTTTAACATCAATTTAATTCCATTGGCACATCTCAGGTTAAGTGCTAAGGCCTGATGCTTGAACTACCAAAACTTGGTGTCAAATTTGGTACTGTAATAGGTGATCTTGCAAACCCCTTTGCTCCAATCATCATACTGGATGCCAAACTATACCCAAATCTCACACAATGCTCAAAGATACACTGTCACTGTGGACAGTGCTGAAACTTAATCACCAACAATTCTGACAATCAACCAATTGTATAATTCCTTTATCAAGCACAAATGGCAATTATTCTGTAGTGCCATCTTGTCAAATGTGAAGATTGGCTGGTTCTTCGTTTTACATCACTGTAAATTATCTTTGGTTTTTGGATTGCTGGTTGGACAAAACAAGCATTTTGAACATCACACTGAGCTCTGGGAAGCTGTAATGGACATTTATGATTATATTAATACATAAATCTGTCATTTGCTGCTACAGCCTCATACAAAGATACTGAAGGACGAGTTGTTTTAATTAAAAGGGTTTTATATGGTGAAAATGTTTTGTTAGGAAATGTTTATGCGCCTAACGTCCAAGATGAGGAATTCTTTGCTATACTATTTAGTAAACTCGCTGAAATGGACTGCTCCAATATGATAACAGGAGGCGATTTTAGTTGTAGTTTATGTCGCATATTGGACAGATTTCCACCACATAATATTCAATCCAAAAATGCAAGGGCAGTCGCAAACATTACTAAGGAATTTGATCTTCTGGATGTTTAGAGGCATTTAATCCATGTCAAAAAGCTACACATTTCATTCTCAGCCTCATTCATCAGCATCACATATCAACTATAGATTTGTATTAAGATGTTTAACCTATTTAATAGAGCATTCGGATATAGGCCAATTTGCTCTTTCAGACCATGCTCCTGTTACTATGTTAACACTCATTCTCTTGGAAGATGAATACACTATTATTCTTAGTTAACAACTCTATTAAACTCTTGGGAAAACATATAGACCTATTTTTAAAATATAATGACGAAGATGAGGTTGTCCCAAGAATTGTGTGGGATGCATATAAAGCTTATATGAGAGGCATGATTATTTCATATACAAGCAAAAACAAAAAAAGAGCATGTAGCTGAACAAATTGAAATCGAAAAGAAAACCATTGGAAGAAAACTATTATATAACAAAACCAGATGATGTTTTAACTGAACTAACCAGAATATCGTTGCTGATCTGATAACAAGAAAAGCAGAAAAGGACATTCTATTTGCTAAACAAAGAGTGTTTGAATTTGGCAACAAACCTAATCACACTTGGCAAGGAATGCCCCTGTAAAATGTTTTATTTTAGTTATATAGGATGAAAATAATCAATGCAAAATGAATAACCATCAGATTAATGATAGATTTAAAAAGGTTCTATGAGAAATTATATAACTCAGAGATTGAGTTAGATAAACTCAAGGAAGGACTCTTCTTAAACAAGTTAACTATTCCAAAAATATCAGATGACCAAGCTAATCTATTGGAAGGCCCCATTTCTCTATTAGAGATTGATACAGCTATACTGTCTTCAGACAGATTTCCAGTTGAGTTTTGAGTATGAAAGGCAAGATTAATAAATAGTTAGAGTTTTCAATAAATCCATTGAGAATTCAAAACTTCCAGAATAAATGTATATGGCTAATATAATGCTAATAGTAAAGGAAAAACCAGAATTACGTTCTTCATATCGGCCAATCAGTCTGCTTGGAGTGGACACGGAAATATTATCCAAGGTAATGGCTCATAGGTTAGAACGTGTGATGACTTACATTGTGGATGCAGATCAGACTGGATTTATAAAGGGTCAAAAGTCCTATCCTAACATTATTCATTATCTCAATCACTGTCAAACCAGCCATGGTATCTATGGACGCTGAAAAAGCATTTGATTGAATTGTATGGGAATATATGTTTGAAATTCTGAAGAGATTTGGCTTTCGATTCAATTTTTTAGGTTGGCTTAAACTTTTATATAAGACGTCTATAAATGGTCTCGTGTCAGCACCCTTTAAAAGAGGTACGGTCCTCACTCCTGTTTGTCCTGGCTATAGAGCTGTTAGCAATAGCTATTCGACAAAATCAAAATATTAAAAAGGAGCAATATTAGGGACAAAACATAAAATTTTATTATAGCTTTATTTATTCAGGGAAGTTTCACTGAGGGGCAGCCTCTCTTTTGCAGGAACATGGTAATGAGGGAGGGGCAAACGCTGCTTTTTCAGTTTCGCCACCCAGACTTAACCTGCCGGTTCGGGGACTGAACTGAAGCTTGCTTCTCAAACCTTTAGGCCACCACTGACCTTAACAGACCCAATTAATGTGTTAAAGAATTTGGACTGATATCTGGGTACAAAGTTAATTTAGAAAAATCTGAAATAATGCCCTTGGTGAGCTGTGGACATGTTGAACCTGATTTTGTTAAGCCATTTCACTGGGCCCCTGCAGGGTTCAATTATCTGAGAATAAAAGTCACACCACACGTTAATCAGCTGTACGCTGAAAATATTAACCCTGTGATAAAACATCTTAAAGAAAATATGATAAGATGGAGGAATCTTCCTACATCCATTCTTGGCAGAATTAATCTTATTAAGATGACAATTCTTCCTAAAATAATTTGCCCTGTATCTATGTTTTTTGCGGTTTTAAAACCAACAGATATTAGAGACATTAATAAAGACTTTAACTGGGCAGTTAAAATTAAATTGGAGAGTTTATAACTCCCAAAAGAAGAATGCGGGTAAGGTTTACCCAAGAGGGAAAATTATGTATTGTCAATATATGCCAGAATTATTTCTTTATGGGTGTTCAAACAAACTGGATTGCCTTGGCCTGAAATAGAGGCAATGATCTGTAAACCCTTTTCTCCTGTAAATTTATTAGACAAGCGAGTGATCGAATTGCCAATTATAGCTGAGGTCAATCTATTAATAACTAACATAATAAAGACATGGAATAGCTTTAAGCTATAATATGCAACTATTCCACATTAAAATGTCTAAAAACGACTAGACCCATGTTATATATTCTGTTGAGTTGGGAACTTACAATATTCCGAATGTTTCCAACAATTTTCAAACCCAGAGAAATCCGTAATTTTAATCAAGGTAACAGTCTGTTTCATTTGGTTGCCTGTCAATGGTGTCATACCCCCTCTATCAAAGAGTATACATGCACAAGAAAACACATCGGGGTTGTGGTTGTCTGCCACAATGGCGTCTACCAAAGAGTATACGCATTCAAGATAACACGTCGCCGTTATTGTTGTCCGCCAGAAACAAAAGTCATAAATTGACTTTTATTCAGTTTTAAGCCACATTTTTACGATAAACTTTTTAAATCTTGGTTGTTTTTAACTATATCTTTTAACTAGGTGCAGGATTTTAGTCATCGGATCATCGTCTGGATCTTAAGATATCGGAGAAACAAGCGGGGCAAACGTTAGCAGCAGCTAGGCTAGCAGCCCCTCCGAACTCCTGTGCACGTCGAACAGCGTCGGAGAAACATTGATTTTTTTACCCCCCGTGAAACTGCTTTATTCAGTGTTTTTATTGGTTTTAATCCTGTGTACGTTTGTTCTGGAGAGGAGGAGACCTCTGCAGATAATTCGGCTCCTGGTAAAAACATCCTGAACGATGAACAGTGAAGTAAACCTAACCCAGAGAAGCTGGTTGTTTAACAATGAAGACAACAACTTCTACGCTACTTCACAACGTCATCAAACTTTGTCTTTTGTTATTGTTTTGATTGAGACCCCCAGCGGCAGAAATTACATATTGTGCATTCAAGGAAAATTTTTAAGAAAACTCACGCGTTAAATGCGCTTACAACATTGGTGGATAACCCAGATTTATCAGTAGGGTAGTAATATTCACATTACTACCTGTATATGTTTGTGTGAGTGTGTGTGTATGTGTGTGGACTTTTACATGTAATATTGTGTGCTTCTTTTTTCTCTTGTTGTTTCATTGACTTGTAAAGTGTACGGAGACTCTCTGGGTGATGTGCACTTTAAAAAAACTGAAGTTGAGTTAAAGTAGAGGGTGCAGGACAAAATTTCAAGACATGGCAAGAAGCAGGTATAAAAAGGGTGTACGATCTCTGTGGTAATGGGAACTTTACAACATCTGAATCATTAAGAGCTCAGTACAATTTACCTACCTGGGATTTTTACAAATATTTACAAGTCAGTCTCTATGTGTACAAGAAAACGAATACTTCCAATTTCTCAGATGATTCTCACTAATTAGAAAGATTTTTTCTGGACTATCAAAAGCATGAATGCATTATAAAAATTTTATTCTGACTTAAAAAATTGAACTTGGATAGACTTGCACCATTAAGAACATCTTGGTGTACACTGCTTAAGGTGGCAATAGATAAAGAAACATGAGAAGAAATTCTGTTATTGCCTTCCAGAATATTAATAAGCAATAGATATAGGGAGATGCAATATAATATTTTACATAATGTCTACATATCTCCATATATTTATAGTAAGTATACAACAGGAGCCTCTCCAAACTGCCCCAAATGCAAAATTATTGGAATCAGACAACATCGTCTTTGGGAGGGCAAAAGAATTCAATTATTCTGGAAGGCAATATGTAACGAAACAAGTGTGGTGATAGGGCAACAACTGCTCCCCAGCCCACTTTTATGCATACTAGGAATTATACCGGATTCTTTGAAGGTACACAAAGAAACAGTTCAATTTCTCTTAATGTTGTCTAGAAAGGTTATAATGATGAAGTGGGTTGGGAATGATTGTCCTTTTGTTCAATTGTGGAAATCTCTGATATCTGATGCTGTCACTTTAGAGAAGATGAGATACCGTATTGGTGGGAGAACTCATCTTTTTGTAAGAAAATGAGAGAAACCACTGAATCTTCTAGGAATTAAGTGAAGTTTGGCATGAAGATAATTGACTGAGCTAAAGGGTTGTTATGTTTATGTACAACACCATTGTTTAATACTTCTGTGCTCTAGTGACTACATGAACAGTGTGTGTGGTTTCCTAGACAATCCTAGATTATGCAAATACTCTGTATATGGCACCGAGTTGTTGTTGTTTTTTTGAAAATCAATAAAAACATTAAAAAAAACTTGTCTAACTATTTATTTTATCTTAACTATATTTTTTAAGAATGTGTAACCTGTCACTTACATCGAAGTGTTCTTGGGAAGAAGTCGGTGGCCTCATGGGAGGTGACTGAAGGGGTTAGATCATCAGCTGAAGACTGGGTCTCCTCCTCGTAGTCCCCAGACAACAGGTCTTTAGCTATTTCCTCCTATGAAGAATGAATAAGGGTGACCAATGAATTAATTCTTTAAATTACTAAATTTTCCCAAATCTTTTTATTACCGATGTAACATCACCACATAACAGCAGACATTTACCTTGTCCAAAGTCATGTCAGGCAGCTCATCCGTCAGGTCTCCAGAGGAGCTGTCTATACTGGAACCTGCTGAGCCCTCATAGCGATAGATGGCCAACAGTTCCTCCAAAGGCATATTACCTTCCTGATATAAAAAAAAAGAGGAAAAGAGCAATGAAAAACTTTACCCATTCAATTAAGTTGTACAAGGCGACTCTGACATCATGAGGTTTTTTTGTTATTTTATTTTTTTAGCTTAACAGCCAATTCTTTTTCAAAATGAAAAAAGTCAGAGTTTGAAGCCAATTTGTGACCTTGGTAATACACTGACGCTGACATCAAGAGACAACCTCTGAATGTATGTGCAACGAAATGTTTTACTGGCAACAAAGCTCCAATGTTTTCTGCTTAACTGCATTACTAAGACAGTAGACTTTGATTTAACATTGAGAATAAAACCACATTTTAACATACACAAGTTCACATTTGACTACTTAAAACCATAACAACTCGTGTAAGTACTGTTTTGGGACATTTTCTGCATTTATTCATTTACCTTCTCCAGATCTGCAATCTCAGAGCTGAAATTCCTGCCTCCATCCAGAGACTCTTCCTCCTCCAGAGTCCTCTCATCATCATACTCATGAACTAACATTTCTGCAGTTGGGTCAAAGTCATGGTCCTCTGATGATAAAGAGCCAACTGAGTGAGAGAGAGAGAAAAAAAACATAAATGTCTTAATCTTGCCAAACAAATGAGCTTTTTTTCCAACTGAAATGGATGATTCCAATTTCAAAAGATACATTAGCATTAATACTGATAAGTTAATAATAATTAATAATACATTTCGGTAATTTCAAAGCAGTTTCCTCTAACATAATTATATATTGTACAATGTGCAACGTATGTAATTTTAACTTAATGGTTATGCTATGTAAAAGTAATTAAAACACATGAGGTTTATTAAGTATAGCATAAACTTATAATTAATTGTGCATCCTACAACAATTTACGATTTCTTACCTGGACTTGAACTCCCTAGGGAAGCCTGTAAAATATTAAAAACAAAGCATACATTATTCCAATACTTGAATTGTGTTCTCAGCTATTACTACAGGCACTTTAACGGTAAGTATAGTTAGGCAGAGTTAGAAAAAAAATGCCTTTAATGATCTGTGTTATGACCAGCGAAAATAGGTGGGCAGGAACATTACATTTACCGCTAATGTTACCTGAAATACAGTAGGTGACTAATACAGCATTCAACGGCAGATGAAAACTACACAGTGGGGGTGTGAGCAAATTGTAGTTTTAAAACCTGCTCCTATCGTAAGAGAACATCGAAGTGAAAACTGAGGAGGAAAACTGAGGGAGAGAGTACATTTTAGGCAGTGTCAGCTTCTGTAACAGTCAGCTAGCCAGCAAGCTAACCCCAAAGCCTAATGTTAACGTTATCCATCGAAAAATGTAAACAGTAATTTCGTTTGCGCGGTATTACAATCGTTACAGCTGGGAGATATTTAACAGTTACAACATAGGCGTCGCGAATTGAGCCTAAGGAGAAAAAATATTTTTTTCATTCACCACAAACACGGTATAATCTGTTATTTCCTTTAACCAGCAAGCTAACGTTAATTTTACGTATCAATTTACACAGCCGCTACACCAAAGCAGCTGAGAGAGCGAAGGCGCAGCGGCCTTGTAGTGAAGGATCGGTCCAGACATTCAAGGATATTTTAGAGGAATAAAAATGACAATTATTGCACGAAACACGCTATACAGAAGGCAAAAACCACGATCTCTCCAATCGATAACATAAAAATAAAAAATACAACATACAACATTTAAAAATATCGATTTAAGATCGATTGCTTCTCCCCTGTTTTCCCTCTTACCTCCGCCATATTGGTACCTTTAGCTAATGGGCTCGTTCTAGCGCAGTACCCGGATCAGCGCTCTGAGCCAATCAGAGATCCAGGTGACCGTTCTAGTCGTGACGCCGTTCAAACCAACCACTGATCAGACTAACGGTAACCATTTATAAACGGTAAATCTACGGTATGAACATAAAAGAAACAACCATATAGAGATCATAACCACGAATACATATTCAACGTGCATCACCAACATCACATTGACCCTGTTAACACTTCACACAATGACATTCTGCTAGAACATTCCTAGAATGTTCTCGGAACATCTCAGCTGATTTCCTGTTGTCCTCAGTAGAGTAGATACCTTTATGGCATTTAAAGCTCGGTGTTACCAACATTAATGTTTCTATTATTTATATTGCTGTTATAACTTTTCACTGTGGTGAAAAAAATGCCTTCAAATGGAACTAGGGAGATCTATTTTCAGTTGTACAATTCCATAGGCTTATTGTTTTATAATCAATTTATTTGGCTGTCAATTTTCATATATTCCTAAAACAAATTGTTTAAAACATTTTAATTCCAAGAAACTGTTCATCTCATGTTTCATTTTCAGCAAGAGAGCAAGTGACAGTTCATCTACACAGTGATGCTGTCAGTGTCCACCAAGAACCATCTTTTTCATATTTTTTTCATTGATGTTATTTTGTCTGTGTGTGTGTGTATGTTTTATATATATTTTTGTACTTTATGAGTAAACTACATGCTAATTTATCATAATACAATATATATATTTTTATTTTTAGTGTAAAGCATTCAGACCTGACACAAATCAAAGTGTTAGATCTTAAAGTGCACGCATGAAATTTTAAACACAGCATATCTTGATGTCTTTCTTGAACACCAGTGGACGGAGTCTCAAATTGTTTTAAACACACTTTTGAGCTGTGTGTGAATTGGTTGGTCTAATGACCAAAACAGTATTGGTTATTCAAATATTCGATGAACATATTAGTTTGTGTACTAGCTTTGGAATACAGAGAAGTCTACAAGGAGAATCAAGCATGGGGGATACTGTATGTTGCATTGTGCTGTGGTTGGTTACAACTTTAAAAAAATGTTTTGTTGACTAACTCCGTTAATGTCTAAAAAAACCCCCAAAAAACCCCAAACAAAACAAAATAATCTCCATCCACTCCATGGCTTCAGCTAATGACCATCTGCCAATAACAGTGAGTGACTCATAGTAATTCATGTAAAAAATAAAAAATAAAAACTATCCCTTTAAGGCAAGGGTTGGAAATACTATAAAAATAAATAATGAGAAATTAGGCAAAATGTTCACGTTCACTAAATGCTAAAACAATTATGTACAGCAATCGTTTTCAGAAAGTATGATTTTTTTATTTTTACAGTTGTAGGATTGTTTTAGTATACAGGCCAGCAGGGGGCAAAAGTACCCTTTATATAATAAAGTATGCCCAGCCACACTATTCATACCACTGAGATCCCTACTCCTTTCTCCACCCTCCATTCCTGTTTTGGTTGACTGTGATACCTCTTGTCATATAGTCACATGTAGCAACTGGTTGACAGTTTGGGCAGGGAGGGGTAAAGGTGGAAGTAAGACCCAGTTGCAGTAAGTACAAATATCCAAAAAGACTTCACTCTTCACTCTTAAACATTAGCAAAACATATACATATACATATACACATACCCCTAATCTTCTGTTGCTGTTTCATTGCTTGGTTGTATGTTAGGTTCTTGAAATAGTCCCACAATGGTATACAGTGGACAGCAAAAGCTAAAGGTACTTTAAGGTTACTACTAGTTGAAGGTTAGTCCTACACTAGCTGCCACACTGTCAGAGGATCTGCAGATGTCTGTGCACAGGGCGCTGGCGATAATTTGCTTCCTGGGCTGATCCAGGACAAGAGGTGGGTATCCTTCCTGTGGTGTAACTGTTATCCATGTGTTATTGCTTTATTAACATGATACATTTGTTTTAAACTTGTGCTGTGAATGTGTGTATTCAGTAGGTTGGTGAGGGCTTTTTTGTTTAGGGAGAATCATCCTGGTTCCTTAAAAAGATTCAACTGACAAACAGGAACAAGGTGACTGACAGAATTGTATTGAATATCACAGATGCTGAGCCTGTAATGGCAATTTTGTGTTGTTTGACCAAAACACTCATACTCACTCAAACATGTATAGGTTCAAAATCTGTAGCCTCTTCTTATATAAACACATTATCTTGTGATGTAGACCAGACAGGATATATAATAACTATCAGCAATGCTGACTCATGAGTTACAAGTGGTGGGTGTCCAACCATAACAAAGATTCACATTCATTTATTGGTCCTATTTAATCTGTCACTAAAATCCTATTTTTTTTAAACTTGTTGCAGCAAGTAAACACTTCTGTGTTTGGAAAACAGTCCCCTATAAGGCGTAGGAAAGGCAGCGTGGGCTTCATTTTAGAGGACACTCCAAACAAATGAGTCACTTTAGTTCAAAAGCACATCCCTCTACAGGCCACATCTGCTTACTTCTTACCTGAGCTTAGCTGGACCCTAATAAGGACCAGAAATTGGACCAGATTAATTATTTTCAAGCATACACTGTACACTTGTAATATCTAAGTTGAGCGGCTGCCCCAACAAAAGTATTGGTTCTCTTGCTTATAAATAGTCGTATATTGTTTGTTTTTCCCTGTGCAGCGGTGTCCGTGTTTACAAGTAGTGTAACTTAAGAGCAGCCATTACTATCTAGTCCTCTCATTCTTCTTTTCTTTTAATTTATGATTACCACAATCATTTGAAAGCCCATTTGAAACCTACTTTTACAGAACAATGTAGTCAGGAAGACGTGGGCCCTCACCTAATGAGTGAAATTTTCAGGTCAACAAGTTATCCTCTGACGTAGATTATGGAGAGGCGGGTGACAAAGGGTCACAGTCCATTGTTAGAGTGTAAAACGGATGCGGCTGATTAACACTAGCCTGCACACACCTACACTAGTTCTGCGATTGTCCAGCAACTGCCCACTCAGCTGATGTGCCATTAGAGGACCTGAGGGGGCAGAAAACAAATTGAAGTCCTAATAACTTCCTCATAATTTTCAAATTATATTTCGGGCCAAATGGACCCATCAGCTGCATATTTATTGATCATAATTCATGTGAGGTATCACCGGAGGCTATGGAGTGAATTGGAAATGTTGAAAACATTTTAGTATTTGTGGTGGATATTTGTTGTTAATGGTGTCAGAACATGAATAAAACATTATTTAACCCAGCATCCCTGCACATACAAGGACACGGAAACTGAGTCACAGTGTTGTATAGACTCTTGTTGGAAAACACTTTTCTGCATGAGGGCATTCACTGTCTTTGTGCACGTTAAGAATGGATGAAGAAAGCAATTAATTGCACTTATGCTAAGATTTTAGTAATGCGTCAAGCTGGACACGTAATTCAAAAGCCCAATGAACAGAATGAACAACAAATGCATTGGTAAAGTTACAAGGGAATTCAAATTATAATGCACACTTACATCATATTTTAGTATTCTTATACGGTGCCATTATTGAGTCGAATTGAAAACACTGTGTAATTTACAAAGAGTATTACTCTGTGTACTTTACACTGTGTACTTTACATAGAGTTATACTCTGTTCCTTCATAGAGTATAAAAGCCACCAGGTGGCAATGCGTGATAGCTTTGAGTTCTTCATGACTCAGCTTTAGCATTTTCCATGTCCTCTGTGCTCTAAACACCACCCTCAGTTAGCCTGCAACAATGACTGTGTGAACATCAGCTGCCTGTTGTGTTGATATTCTTGGGTGAATCATGTAAAACTTCAACTTGTGCAGTAACACAGATTTGTGTGTGTTTACAAGCACAGTATTTATTCCCTCACAAGGGTCACTAAACAGGCAACAGCTGCAGGGCAAGTCGTATATGTGTAATGCGTATGTGTATGTATCCAAACCTATCTGGAGGAGTAGGCCATTTTGAAGTTTATATTACTGATTAGCAATATAAACAAGCTGTTGTACTTTCTGTAAGGATAAAGCAATTTGCATTATAAGGTGTTTGCACACATCTATGTTTATATTACACTGAAAATGGAATGAAAGTAAACATTTGGCAGCTGTGAAGCAAATATGGCTCCTTTGGAGAGAATAAATCCAGTTTTAGGATAACATAGTTGATGAGCAACAAACACAAGCTGCTATGGTTAATGGGAATTTCAGTAAATGCTTTTATAATGCATCTATAAATCCCTTCTATAAGGAACAATGAAGGATGGGGTTTTTGCGCAAAAAGTCCTTGCAATTAAGCATTATATCACATCAATAAATCATTAGCAGATTTTTGTCAATGCAAGTTACTGCACATTACAGTCTGTTAGAAAAGGTCAGTCATGGCTCAGTTAAAGTTAGCTCTTTGTTGGTCACTCCTCACCTCCAATTCAGACATTTATATGTTTACTCTAAGAGGCACACACATGTCTTGCTCCTCTTTTGGGTCCTTGAATGTTTGGTGAATTATTATTAGGCATAAAAGTGAGTCAGTGCTGCTGTAATCCTGAAATAACATGTAGCAGTCTCTTCACGATATGAAGATCTGACGACAACGTGACACAAACCAAGTGCACTTGATGCACGGGTAAGCACAAAATAGCGGAATGAATTCCCAAAAAAGTCAAGGCACACGGTTTCCCTAGTGACTACATGATAAAAACAAGACCAACCTATTTTGACCACATACCAGTTTTTCTAAAACTGTGATGTGTAGCAGCATGAATCAGCTTGTCAAAATACATATATATGTATGTGTTTTGGCTTATCATTTTCCTTAATGCCACATCATTCTCCTAACAACATGAGGTACATACATACAGGCTATTACTGTAACAGCTGCAGTAAAAGTGCAATTATCGATGAAAATAGATTCTGAAGTACAATTTAACAGCCCATCTCTACAGATGTGTGTGAGAGATGCTACAATTTTGCTCAAAATAGCTATTTGTCCTCGCTAGGCCCAAAACGGCCAGGCCAATAGGAGGCCTTCAGAGAAATCATGTCATCACCACTACTCTGTAGGACTGTTGATTACTGTAATTGGATCTTAGCTTCCTTCTTTTTTCTTTTTATCTATTTTACTCTAATGTAGCCATTATTATCTGGTACACAAACTTCTCCGGTCCATTGAGGATCATTCATATTTCCTCAGGTCATACTGTGGTTGGTCAGTCTGAGGACATGTGAGTCTGAGTATTAGCAGTGCTCCTTTCTTCCTGGCCTCATACATCACAGTACAGTCCACCTTTCACCATCTGACAGTAAGATAGATAGATAGATAGATAGATAGATAGATAGATACATAGATAGATAGATATTTGTCTACAAACGCTGAATGCTTGACAAATGTGTTTTAATCCATCCTACTACACTGTTTTCTACACTGCACTGCCAGTATAAGAGGTCAGAAATGTTGTATAAATCCTGTAGTAAAACTTGGCAGTTCATCCGGTGCTCGGTTAATTTTTCTAAATGCTTGGAACACAGAGCAGCGAGAGCTCACTTCAAGGCGGAGTAACAGTGTGTGGGCACTGCAATTTCCTCTCTTTCTGTAGTCAGACGCAGTATCTACTTGTGTAGGTGTTTGTATATATCTGTAGCTTGCGTCATGCTGTGCACTCACATGTTTTTATATGACATTACTTCTTTGGATGACTTGTTTTCAACAGAAGCGGTGGAAATTCGTGAAAATGACGCAAAGTGAACACTTAAAATGTGTTTTTGAAGAAATCCCAACCTTAACAAATAAAATTCCCATCAATTTGTTTCCCATGAACTAATTTTGGATTGTATAGGTAAAGGATTTAATAACCTAAATGAGCACGTTGTATGTAAAAGTATGGACGATAACTGTAATTCTTTCATGGCTGAACTTCAAACAACTATATACAGTTTTATGAGGAAAGTGAAATGCAAACCAGGCCAAAGAAGATGAAAAAATAGGGTCACTCATGAAACAAAGGGACCATGCTCTCAAGATGGCTCTCAAGAACAGGGTGGAACATGAGAGGTGTTTATTTACCCACCGAGAAATAAGCTTGTAAAAGAGCTCAGAAAGGCAAGAGCAACATTTTTCATTAATGCTATTAGTGAAGCAAAGGGAAATGCCAAAGAAATCTGGCAGAATTTAAAGAAATTACCGGGAAATCTAATACCATTAATAAAACAATAGAACTAAATACAGAGTGAAATGTGACCCATGATCCAAGTAAAGTGGCAACAGCATTTAATACTTATTTTATTGATTCTACAAAAGCTCTGACTCAGAATTTCCCTGGATCGAATTGTTCTATCACTCCTCTGAATACTGATGCTCCCATTCTGACTTTTAGAGAAGTGACCAACTCCAAAGTACATATGATTATTGTCCTCTCTTAATTGTTCAAGGGCAAAGGATGTATACGGGATGGACACAGCATTTACCTATTTCAAATAATGTTAATTGGTCTATTAAGGAAGGAGTGTTTCCAAGTGCCTGCAAAACTGCAAACACCAGTGTTCAAATCAGCTGAACAAATGGTCATTAGTAACTAATCATGAGGTTCTAATAAAGTAAAGTTTAATCTTTCACCTAATGTAATTAAATGGATAAAATCATACCTTACAGACAGAAAACAACATGTTCGTGTAGACCATAAAACCTCACAAATGGTTGATAATTATGTTGGTGTACCTCAAGTTTTGGGTCCTCTGTTGTTTAGTTTGTATATTAATGACCTACCTGAAGTTTGTCCACCTACTGTAATTTGACAGATGTACGCTGATGATATGGTCATATATCTAAATGCTAAAAACAAGAAGCAAGCTGCAGAAGAACTATCAGCTTCAATGGCCAATATCTCTAATTGGTTAACAAACCAATGTTACACCATGTTCACACCTCAATGTCAGTAAAACTGTATGTATGTTTTTTTCTGCAAAACAATAGATGCTAACAATAGATTCACAACTCAAATTCAAAACACAAGTTAAAGTTGTGAACAGAATCAAATTCAATTTGGCAAATTTGGAGTAGTGGTTATATCATTGTTTTACTATTTGTCTGTACTGTTGTATCGCTCACAAATTACTTAACACCAATGACAATACTGAGAACCACTTATCATAGTGGTGATGGGGAAGGTCTTTAGCTGTTTAAGCAGGATGTACAGCTCTAAAGCTCCTTTGATTCGAGTACTGAGCAGAAAATGCAAAGTGATGAGCAACGTACCAAATGTGAAGGATAGAGGAAACAGCTGTGTTGTCATGAATAAGAGGCTCCTCGTGACGAGACATGTGGGTGATTCTGTATCTATGGTAACCACAAGAACAGTATGTGAAGATAGAGAACAGAAGATGTAGAGGCTGAAAACTTGTAAAATTCTCACTTTTTTTGAGTACACATGAATTCAGATGTCACACATCCAACTCCCATTCTTAAAGAGACATTCTTATAGTTGCCAAAAAACAAAGAATTGCTCTCACTCTTAGCCACCTACACATCGGCTTCCAAAACTATTAAAGAAAAAGAGACTGTGGCATTCAATGAGTTCATACAATAGTTAGACCATCAAAAATTAGACAGTCGTCTCTCTTGTTTTATGATGTTGCCAATTAAGTTTTCTGAATGAGGTGACATGTGAAATCCTTTGAATCATTAACTGTCATGGCACAACAATATCTTTGTGAAAACCACCTACAAAACTAATAATAATAATAATAATAATAATAATTTAAAAGAAATAAAAACAGAAATAAAAGACAATTCAAAGAAAATACAAACTCAGGAAAGGCTCGCTGATAAAAGTATGTTTTAAGAAGAGACTTAAAATAAATCACTGACTCAGCCAACCTGATTTCCTCTGGCAAATCATACCAGAGCCTCAGGGCCCTGACTGGAAATACTCTGTCCCCCCTAGTTTTCAGCCAGGCCTCTGGAATAGATAAAAGACCTCTGCCTGAGGATCTCAAAGTATGTACCTGCTCGTATGGTAGCCTACTAAGAGGTTAGAGATATAGAAGGGAGAGAGGCCATTAAATGTAATCAGTAAGATCTTAGAATCAACTCTAAAACATACTGGGAGACAGTGTCCGAGGCTAAATCAGGAGTGATGTGATCACGTGTCTTGGTTCTGGTTAAAAGCCTGGCGGCTGAGTTCTGGACAGTCTGGAGTCAATCAATAGATTTTTGGTTCAGGCAAGTAAAAAGGCTGTTGCAATAATCCAGGCACGATGAGATGAAGGCATGGAAAATGGTCTCTCTGTCTTTAAAAGTTAAAATTGATTGTATTTTTGAAATATTTCTAAGATGATAAGAACATGATTGTACAGGCTTTGTGGTGTGCTGCTGAAAATTAAAATTTAAACTATCAAACCAGACGCCAAGAAGCCTTGTAACAGGCCGGACATGTTCCAAGGAATCTTTGTGTGGTAATTTAAGTCACAAGTCAATAATGTCACTACAGTTTGTTTGGATTAATGAAAATGCAAAGCATGCTGGTACACCCTCTTGAGATTAATACACGTTGAAAACATTTTCATTCATTTTTAGTCAAAGTCCTGTTTTTACCCAGAAAGTTGTGAAGTTGTGCAGAAGGAGAGGACAAACATAAAACTCAGTGCACCCAATTTTTTTAAACACTTAAAGGGGACCTATTATGCTCATTTCCAGCTCTATATTTTTATTCTGGGACTCCACTAGAGTAGCTTTGCATGATTCACAGTTCAGAAAACTCCTTATTTATCTTATACTGGCCCTTTATGCAGCACCTCAATTCAGCCTCTGTCTCTAACAGGCAGTTTTAGTGCTCCTGTCTCTTTAAGGCCCCCTCCTGATGAGCCCACTCTGTTCTGATTGGCCAGCTTTCTGGAAACCTGCCAAGAGGCAGCTGTATCAGAGCCATGTTAAGTTACTGCTGATGAAAACCCAACATTTCCTGCTTTCCTGCTTCCAATTAAAAGCTTTTAAATGACTAAATAACGGGAGACTTTTATTGTGAAGAATTTACAGGAAATGAAACATGCTCCTCCCTGAATTAACAGAGCTTCATTAGCGGTGCTAAAAACCGGTCGACACATCAACATATGGAGATATTTGGAGCTATTTGTTCAGAGGATCAGTTAGGATGCAGGGAGGAATAGTACAAGCAGAAACGGCCACAGAGATGATGACGTTTGATGAAGAGCTGCAGACGACCAGCACACCTCCAACAGGTAAACTACTTGCGTGGAGCAAATGACCATATAAAGAAATCCGTCACAAGGTGATGTCAACTCGGGCTGAAAGTAGAAAAAAAAGTTAGAAACTGAGCGTTCAGAGCAGTCTGAAGCCTGAGATTTTTGCTCACAGGGATTACTTCTATATACGCTTACATCATTAGTTGGCACTTTGGCCACGTTTGTTATGAACATCCGACACTGTAACATTATATATATGACTGAAAATAAGGAAAAGCATGATAAGTCCCCTTTAAACACGTACAGCTGCACTAACCAGCATTTTTATACCACAGTGGATCAACTTACTATGTGTAATGTGAAAGGTGGTAGCTCATCGTGACAAACCAACAGAGAATTATCTGATTCTGCAGTTCCCCTCAGCTCTAAGGAGCATTTTAGCATCCTTCAGCTCCTCGTTTTGGTTTTACGGACCGCAGCTTTGGTTTACACTCACTGCCCTCATCAGTATTCCAGCAGCAAAAAGCTCTGATAAACCCACTGTACACTATCTGCCCATCATCAAACAGCAGAATGACAAGGTTAGCTTGTAGCTGGTGAACATAAAGAAGCATGTAGAAAGCTAAAGAGCTAGATCAATCAATTAATCAATCAAACGTTATTTGTATAGCACTTTTCATACAAATACAATGTAACACAAAGTGCTTAACACAATAAAAACAATGCAATCAATACAATCCCCCCTTCCCATCCACACACAAACAATAAACGACTATATTATGAATAAAGAACTCAATAAAAACAAACAATACATTTGAATGAATGAATTTGCAGTGAGGAAACACCAGAGGTAGGATAAAAATTTTAAATTCAGAATAGCCAAGTAAAAATAAATAAAAAAACAAAAAAATAAAATAAAAATAAAAAATAAAAATAAAAAAGTATATAAAATTGAAGTGTGAGAAAAGATACACACAGAAAATAAAATACTAAAAGATGGAAAAAATAGAGATAAAGTGATAATAATAAAATACTAAAATATAGTAGTTGAAGTAAGTAAAACCAGAGATAAGAAGTAGGTTATAAAAAGGGGAACAGTCATAAAATAAATAAATAAATAAAATGAAAATAGATTAAAAGGATATACCAAGTAGTAAAACAGGCTAAAACATATAAATGAAAGACAGTGAAATAAATAAAATAAATGAAGTTCAATTAAGAGCCAGTCTAAAAAGATAGGTCTTAAGTTTGCTTTTAAAAATATCAACACTTATATTTCCTCCAGTAGTTGGTGGAGTGCAAAAAGACTGTATATTGAACTTACCAGGAACTTACAAACACAACTCCAAATAAATTCTAATGTTGCCCTGTATCTACGAATGTGATTTATATGTCATTGTGGAGCTTACAGTTTATCACGCTGCCCCCAAGTTGAATGCAGGTTTAATAATGAAACACTCGTATGTAACCTAACACGCCAGATGGTTTGTTGCACAGAACCATCTGAAAGGTCGTCCTTGGAAACTGTTTGGAAAAGGGTAGGCACTTTCAAAAAAATACTTGGCAGATGATTGGATGAACCATCTATCTATCACTGTCTATCACTGTCAAGGCAGCTGGATTTGCGAGATCACGCGAGAATACTCACAGGACGCTGATTGGTCCGAACCACTGGTGGTTTGGACACAAGCGCATAACTTGAAACCCGACAAGATGAATTCTCGCGTGATCTCGTGAATCCAGCTGCATCGCAAGATAACTCCGTATGTGGTTAAAATAACAAATTACAGTGTTAATTTACAGGATGATATCGGTCTGTAAGGTCTTGTCCTTACATTCATATGCAGGACTGTGGGATACACCTTGCATGACATGACACTTCCCTAAGATGTTGTGGGCAAAGAACCACTATTGAGTGAAAAGCTGTACAAAAGAATTTAGCTGCATGACTCAGTGTGTCCATAAGGTTGACAGGGCCAATGTCAGTTAAGTGCAGAGTATGGAGAAAAGCTGTGCATGCTCTCTCCTTGGGCCCTCCTATTATGTCACTGCCCTTTCATAATGTATTCTTCCCTGCATGCACACATAATCATACTTTTCATACTTAAGTGGTTTAGTACAGAAAAGTTTGTTGTTCGTGCCGCTTCAGCTAATACAAATATTGGAATGTGGAATATTCAAATGCTTTCATCAGTTTGTTGTTCTATTCAGTCATGCTCAGAGGGTTCTCAATCTTATCCTAATTTCTCTGTGGGACATGCTGTCAGTTCTGCTGCACAGACCACAAAAATAAAAATAGACGGATAGATAAATAAACATATTAATTGATGTTCATGACCAGGATAAACGCATTGCCATAACTGTGCATGGAATAAAAATTGTTCCACATAAGGCTTCTTTAAGTTTGTACTGTACACTATGTGCACGCTTGATATAAAATTTCAAACATATCAGAATACTACCCATTGGATATTGATATAAAACTACTTTGATCTTCTATAATTCTGGTTAAAAACACCATGAAACGAATTTAGGATGGAGTTATGCAAACGGAACAGTGGAAGAGAACATTAGGGCCTAATTTTAGCCAAATAATTAGTTCTGGTTGACTAACATTTTATGTCTGGCCTTTTGGCTCTCTGTGTGAGTAAATTTATGATTAAAGGATAAAAAGCCATGCTGCGAGGGAGCTCTTATTTAAAAATAAACTTAGATGATTGTCATTATAGTTCACTAAAACTAATAATGTCTTATTTTTGGCAGATGAACTGACATCAGTGTATTGCATTGCTTGATGAATTTTAAAAAAAAATTATGAATTTGACCTTAAAGGAACCGTCAATAATTTTAACTATCTTCACAGTGACACATTCTATTACATTCAACATTCAAATCACACTTATCTATACTAAAAGTACTGCCTTTTATCATTATTTTTTTGTGCTGAATAGGAGGCCAGTTATGTAAAGAGAAAACTCAGATGCAGCCACAGGTGTATCTGGAAGTGTAAGCCATCTGTGAGCCGCGATAAGCCGGCAAGGAAGTGTACATAACTATTTCTATTTCACCCCAAAAAAATTGTATCCCCTGGGCTTCTCAGCCAGGGGAGACAGTGCAGCAGTCTGTTTCATTATTTCACTCACAAAGAGGTCTGATGAGGGTCGATTTTGCTGTGCAGATATCAGATTATGTGACAAAATTTCTCTGCTATACTGTCACTTTTTAAAGGTGTTTGAGATTGTGTTTTAAAATCAGTAAAACTGTGAAGATGAAGACAGAGTGAAGAAATGACAAGGGAATGTTTTTGGCAACATTGAATCCCAGGACAATAGCTCCAAATGTATGAGCATATACAACCAATTGATTACCTCTGCACTCTCTACGAACAAGGAGAAACTCTGATAAAAACTCTACCAGAAAATACATCCAAGTGGACAACATTACAATTCTGTTTTTATAAGTAGCAACTCATTGATAACTCTAATGAATGGAGACTTTAAAGTTAGATACAATGTTCAAAATGTGCATCCTCCCCCTGAGTTTTCTAATCCTGTCTTTATCACAGCTCTATTTTCGAGGACATTATCAGAAGACTGTAGGTGGTTAGATTGGAAAAGAAAAATACTGTAGGGAAATCTCTGGTAGGTAGCATTCAGTGATACATTACGTAATAGCTCAGTTTTCTAAGCTGTGCGGTAACTTGGCCTACATATTTCCATTGTCTAAAATTCCTCACTACCTCCATTCCTTCCTCGACTCCATCTCTAAAGGACCACTGGAAATAAAGAGGTATAATTATGCTTCAAATTCAGCTCTCAAACATAACTTTTGTTCAGTCCCCATAAATGTCAATTATTTGAGAACAAGTCTCCAGGCACAGAAAAGTGGCAGATAGGAAAGACAGTTCCTTATCCACAAAGGATACAAAACAGGCACAAAGAAGATTATTATATCTCTAACAGACTAAATATAGTGCCTGTGTAACATCCTGAAAACAAAGATGTAGCTGTAAACTTCCACCTCCTTGCTATTCTGCTGAGTTTAGAAACGTGAGAATGCTCATGACTAAAGATTTTTTGGCACAGGGCTTGAGTTCTCAGCGACATAAAGGGGCTGTGAAAGGAAAATATGCGGACGTGTGTGATGTGTTTTTATTGTTATTTGTTTGCCTCATTATTTTGCTGTACTTAGTTTTTATTGTTTTTTTTAATCATGTTTTGCTTGATTGTGATCTCATATGTAAACTATGATTCATGCTATATATGAGGATGTGTGCAATTTGCTACTATACTTGATTTTCACAACAATATATAATTTTCACCAGGTGTTTTTGGATAGATGAGGATCTAAATAATATCTATCAATACATTTTGTTATTCACTGAACATATGGTACTGTTATTATTTTCCAATATGTTTTTTCAACATTTAAAGGACCAGTGTGTAGGATTTAGTGGCATCTAGTGGTGAGGTTGCAGATTGCAACCCACTAATAACCCCTCCCCCTCCCCTTCCAAGCGTTGTAGGAGAACCTGTGTTGGCCGGGAAACTTGCGATAAACATGAAAAGCCCATGTTTTGTCCTTTCTGGGCTACTGTAGAAACATGGCGGTGTAATATGGCGGGCTCTGTGGAAGAGACTATGTAAATATTAAAGGCTCATTATAAGGTAACGAAAACACAACAATTCTTATTTCCGGGTGATTATACACTAATGAAAACATACTTATGAATATTATATTCCATTTCTGTCAATATTTATGCCAACAGATCCCCCTAAATCTTACATACTGGTTCTTTAAAGGACAGGTTCACAATTTTTCAAGTCTTTCTTAAAACCAAATGAACATCGAAATAGGTTTTTCCTTGACATAATCATTCCTCCGGTTCATGACATTAGATGATTTGATTGACATTAGATGATTCTTTCATAATGCACTTACAATGTGAGTGATGGGGGGGCAAAATACACAAGCCTCCTTCTGCGCAAAAATATATTTAAAAGTTTATCTGAAGTTAATATGAAGCTTCAAGTAGATATCTTTCAATGTTACAGTCTTTTTAGTGCCAAAGTCCCTCTTGTTGTTACTCTCACTCACTGTCGGAGGAAACACAAGGGAATTTGATGCTAAAAAGACTGTAAATGTGGCAGATATCCACTTGTTATGACTAACTCAGACTGCTGAAGCCTCATATAAGCTTCAGATAAAATTGACACACTGTGGATTTTGGCCCCCATCACTTACATTGAAAGTGCATTTGAAGGAGATCTTTTAATAGTCAGTATGATCAGGAGGAATGATTACAGTGAGGAAAACCTCTTTCAGTGTTCATATGGGCACCTGATTGTTGTTTTAAGACAGACTTGAAAAATCATGAACCTATCCTTTAACAACAAAATGTCCAGAAACGGATGTGATAAAGAGTTTAGCACATGTTCAAAAGTGATTATCTGTATAGTTTTACTTTCATGTATACTTGCCATGGAATTAGACAGCTTTGAATTATACACAAAGGCCATAGGAGGGAAGGTGTTCCATCACGTGGTTCCTGCTGCAGTAGTGGGACGTGCTCTGCTCACTTCTCTGGCCTCTGATTCACAAGCACCTCGCTCCCTAACCTGGGTGGTGGCTGATTTTCACAGCATTGTTCCAGGCCTCCCATACTCCGCCATTTTGTTTCCTGTGCAGAACGGGAAGTCCTGCCTGCAGCTGTTCCCAGCACTGTGAACTTAAGAGTCTTTGCAGGCACACACACACACATGCGCGCGCGCACACACACACACACACACACACACACACAACAGTACACACACATCCTCTTCCTTCATGCTTCCCCTCAGGCTGAGTTCAGGATGCCCCTCTCAGATGTGAAGATGACCCCAAGGGATGATAGGATGAAGCCAAGAGCACGTCTGCTTTCCTCAGCAAGGCAAAACCCCTGCCTGTATGAAAGCTGCACGTGTGCAAACATATTCTTGAAAGGATATTGCAACATACGGATAAAGTAGATACATTTTTTTACAGGCACAAACAGGAGAAATACCTGTGGTTAATTTACTAGTGTAACTTAAAACATATTCTTGCTGCTGACTAATGAGGTTAAAATATTTTCAGTATTTGTAGGATATATACTGATAGGCTGTTTCAAGTTGCATCCACCCCTAATTTATCCAGCACCTTGTTCTCAAAAAAATTAGTAACTTTCTGCTTGTCATGCAGACAGCCTCATCTCTCAACCCAGGACTTCTTTTCCATAGCATAAAGGAGAGATGTAGGCGACAATACAAGCGTGGGAAAACACCTAATGACCTCGTCCCTACCAGTGGACTGATGCCCTTATGTCTACATGTTAAAAAAGTCCTTGACAATAGATGTTGATATTATTTGGACATTAACAGTTACATCATAGATAATTTGTGAGACATTGTCGTATCTGCACCGGTTATTGTTTCTGTACAGTGATCCTGATAATCTCATGGCCATTTAGCACATGTGAAGTCAACTTAATAACCATGAAGATAGATAGATAGATAGATAGACAGATAGACAGATAGATAGATAGATAGACAGATAGACAGATAGATAGATAGACAGATAGATAGATACATAGATAGATAGATAGATAGATAGATAGATAGATAGACAGATAGACAGATAGACAGATAGATAGATAGATAGACAGATAGATAGATAGACAGATACATAGATAGACAGATAGATAGATAGATAGATAGATAGATAGATAGATAGATTTGACCAATGAATGTTCACTGATCACAAAAAAGAAAGTCATTTTGCTTCAGAGATGGCCTCTGCACAATACCAATGAGTGCTAGAGTAGCTGGAACTGAAAAGGCTTCCGGACACTTGAGCAGGCCAAATGCTTCATACGCCACCCTGTTACCAATCTGCTGCATATTATCACTCATGTAACACATCCTCCAGAACCAAATCATTTGGAAATGCTCACAGTTTCACAGTTTGCTGGAGCCTCGTAGAACAAATTTCCATGATTGAATGTCATGTATGATAATTGCACTGTAATTGATCCACACTTGTTTCACTTTTCCTAAGGCCACAGGCGGCCGGAGACCATCCCTGAATGCTTTGGGTGGGAGGCAGGAAAATACCCTGGACATTTTGCCAGTCCATCACCCTGAACACACTCCCTCTCATTTACCTACCGACAATTTAGATGATCCATCTGATTTGGAGCGTGGGAGGAAACTAGGTGAAACACAAGGAGCATTAGATAGATTTTGACATAATTTTAATGATCCTCATTGGACATTTCAGTGGGGTTTTTTGATGCTAATTAACACTGGCATTAGTCTGTCCTTGATGATAATGTTTGATTACTCATGGAAAAGAAAAAGCTGTAGAAAGTACATTTTAAAATGGAAATTTACCATATTTTCTATGTTGGCAATTGGATATATGATGCACCCTGTAACTATATGTAGAAACACTAAACTTAACATTGGTATGTGGGATTTAACTCTGATTATAATGATCACTCCCTTCCTGTTTCCTGCCCACATTCTTTGTTCCAAAAGCTGACAAAATACAATCAAGTTAATTAAACAGAAACCGTCACTACTGGAAAAATGCCCTTTTCCCTCAGATTTAATATTTAAACAACAACAAAGATACTCTTTCCTAAGCAAAGAACATAATGGTTGAGTATATTTTCCAAATTAACCAGCCCTCACTGGCAGTATTAGATTATGAGCAATACCAGTAACTAATATAATCAAATGTATTTTCATCTTTTCTGTTTTGTGTCTAAGAGAAAACTTGCCTCGAGGTATTTAACATTCCTCAAACACACCCTCCAAAAAGAGGCTTTCGACAGAAATATTGTGTCTTTGAGATACTTTCTTACTCAAAGAATGTAAATAAATCTCTCACATTCCAGTAATTAATTAGACTTCCTCTCCATATCCTTTGCTTTACCCTCTGGAGGAGCTGGTTTCCTCTTGAACACCATCCATATGCTTCCTTTAAGGAAGGATGCCATCACACCTCCTCCACTCTGGAGGTTCCACCCTTTCCTCACTCTAAACCCATGGCCCAGTCAAGTTCAACTGTGAAGTCCGGATTGGGTGTGCAGTGTTAATGCGCTGTTTTGTACATTAAGTCCTCCTCCTCACATCTCAGTGTGGAGTACAAAAGGTGTACACCTATACATTTTTTTGTGCGCGTGAGCTTGGATGTGTGTGTGTTTGTGCATACAAGTGACTACGGAAAGAGAAATGGAGCCCTTAATCCTAAATCCTCAGAATTATTAAAAGCAAATTACTTCTGAGACAAAGTGGTGTCTCAATATTGCTACCAGCTATATCAAATTCTCCTGTGGGTTTAATCTTATGCAATGTAGCCTGAATTTTATGCCGTATCTCTTATCCGTAATAGTCCAGGGACCAGACCATTTTATTAACAGATTGAATCTGTGCATTGGTGTGTGGTGATTCCACCTGTGAAACAATATCTCGTTTGTTTATAGAGTCATCAAGAACATCAAAACTTCATATCGCAGACAATTCACATTAAACATATTTCAGTTAAATTGAGGACAATGTGGGTGAGCTTTCTTTCTTCACAGTAGCTAAAGGAGACTGGATGAGCCTCATAGTTGCAATAACAGCAGTTGAGCATGGGGGGCACCATCCTCCCACACAGGCCATCTATATCTGTAGATTCGCTTGTGACTCACTGAGAAAAAAAGCGGCTCTCTGACTAAGGGGAAAGAGGAGGTGGAGTGTGAAATGTTGGTCGGCTCAGGCAGAGAGAAGAGAGGAGAGGATAACTTGCTCGAGAGCAAGCAAGCTCAGTGAATCATCGTTGGGATCCCATGAACACACGGGGTGATGAGGCCTCCCCCTTAACAGCTCCAGAGGAAGGCTCTCCCACATTGTGAATAGGTGAGAGCCAGGGAACTTCCTCCTGCAGGGGAAGATTTGCCTCTAAGGTAGGAAGTCAGGAAATCTGGGTTTGAAAATGTGTGGATGAAGTTGGGGTCACACATGTCAAGCAGCGCCAGAATCCCTACATACTGTAAATCACCTGAAGCAAGTGGCCCATTGCCAGTTTCAGAGTTATCTTCATTAAAAATGAATGCAGGGAGCTTTGTCTGCTCAGAGCACTGACTCACCAATGAAAAGATGTGAATTTTAGTGGAAGAAAAACACCACTGTGAAGTCCCCCGTCCAAGCATGTGCTGCTTTCTGCTAAGAAAACCAAAGCATACCTGCATTTCACACATTTCTCAATAGCTACATGACTACATTTCTGGCATATTTTAAACATTAGATATTTCCTGTGAGACTTATGATGTTTTTTCACACATGTGTGGGAATGTGCCTGTGAATGTGCCTCGGCTTGAAACCACCACCATATGTGCGAATGTGTAATTTCCCCACACCTGTGTACGCCTGTGTAGTGGCAAGCCAAATTTGTAAAACCCTCTGATGTCATCACCAGCATTAATTAAACATGACAGCAGAGGACATCCTAAAAGCTCAAGGACCTAACTGTGAGTTTAAGCAGGAACAAACAGCAGTAAATGCAGTAACAGTACTGATATGTCATATGAACAAGCAATAAACTAGCTAGTAATATGGCAAGTAGTGTGTGAGATAATGTCTCCTAAACAGAGAATGCCATTCTGCTTTATGAATGGTAGGTGTTACAGGTTAACCGAACTGCATTTCATCATGAATAAGTGAAGGGAGTCACCTTTGCATGCCATGAAGACTGTGTCACTCAAATTGCATTAATACAATGGTGTCATATTCTTAAGGCTCCAGAATGTAGAGTTGCCTGTTTTAACCCGGATTTGCTCTCTCCTTTGATTCTAAAATTAATTCTTTCCTTGCCAACTAAACTCACTTGCTGTGTAAATTTGTACAATTGCACCATGTAGAACCCTCAAATTACCCACAAAGCACGGCCTCACAGTTTTAATCAGAATCTATATGGTGTTGACAGCCTCATCATCAGATGTTTAATACACAACATCCAAAGTAGGACTCAAGCTAAATTTAAACATATTTTTTACTTTGTCATTGTTGACACATTATGCTGCATTACAGAAGACACTGTTTAGCCAATGTCTTACATCTCTTTGTTGTCATTCCTGTATTTTCTCTGCAAGGCATGTTTACCTTTCAGGATATGAGGATATGAGGGCATCTGCCACTGAGTGCTTATATGACAACACTGATCCATCTTTCTCCTTTAATCCAAAAACAGGCTGGGCACTGCTAGGAGTTCAACTTTGATTATTTTTGTGTAGTTAAGGGAATTTTAGGAAATGCACTATTTTGGCCATCAAACAGTCAGATAAGATATCAGTTTCATCTGTTTGTGTGCAGCACAGAAAGTGGTCTGGGATGTGATTAGTCTATCTCAAATAAACAGGTTTGTTTGTTTTTTTACATGGAGAGAGCATGCAAATTCTAGTCAAACTACAGACTAATAATTTTACAGCTGTAGCTGCTGTCATGATATATCAGTCAATCCCTGAATACTGCTCTTACCACAAAATATAAAATGGTGACATGCAAGGACAGTTGCTGAATTACGAATCCTTCTGTGACCCTCACTTCCCTCGGGCTCTCCGGGGTCTGATTCATGATTATCTGTAACAACGAAAGTCAAAACGTCCTGCAACAAAACAGGATGAGGATTTGGTGAATGGACTTTGTGTTTGGAAATTGTTTTTCTCATGAAAGTTATTTTGGAAAATAAAATTGACAGTGTAATCCAGTTGCTGACCTGCAGACTTTTTTTTTAATATTTATATTATTTATATATATTCATTTCCAGGTCATTTTAAAATTCACAAATCCTTCTGCTAAATATTTTGAATTTCTGTGTATATATTCAAGCAAAACTAAGCCTAACATAGTATCCAAAACCTTTATTTGTAATTCATAGGGTGAGGATATACTGTGGTAGTGTTTTATACAAACAAACACCACTGGTTTTCTCTCTGGCTGTTTACAAGCTACAGCAAAAAGTAGACGTCATCCAATGTGTCAATGTTTTATAGAGTTGTAGCATTAAGCCCGGAAAACAATGGATGAGGTAACTCATAGAGGCAAGAGGCCTTTCTTCTAGGGATGTTTTGAACATAGAGGAAGGGGGTTGGGATGGGGGTTTTAAAAAGAGGAGAGGAAGGGGAGGACCTTCCAGGCCTTGGTTCCCACTGACTGTGTGCAGCTGGAGGAGAAAAACAATAATGAGAAACAAACAGTGAAAGGGCTAAACATGACCACTCCCTCGGGAAAATTCACTGTAGTACCTGCGGGATGATATGACAGCCTGTGTTTAAGAAGAACCATCACTTGAAACTGTCATGATATCAGAATTCACAATTTTCAAGATCTATTTCTACTAAAGAGCAATAGGAAAGCTGCAGCCTACATTTTTAGCCATGCTAGTGGCATGGCTCTAGGTCAGTCCAGCACTGTGATCCAAAAGGTAATTACTACTGCTGGATGGATTGCCATAACATTTGGTACAGACGTACATGATCCCCAGAAGAAGAAGAAGAAGAAGTCTACTGTACTGTCTTTGCTGATCCCCTGATTTTTCTTCTAATTCCACCATGAGGTTAATATTTTTGGTTTTAAGTGAAATGCCTCAACAACTAATGGATGGATTGCCATGAAAAGTGTACAGACAGTCCTGCCGCCCTTAGAATGAACTGTAATAACTTTGGTGATCCCTTAACCTTTTATCTAGCACCATCATCACGTCAAAATTTCAATGTGTCGAATAGTGTGGTTTTTCTTTTTTTTTACCAAATACCTGCAAAACTAATGACTATAGTTTGAGGATGTTAGCATGCTGATTTTAACACGAAAGTCACAAAACGCTGCTGTGTGTAAGTACAGCCTCACAGAGCCACTAGCATGGCTGCTCTTGACATCATGCACACATTGCATCGTATGAAAAGATCAACGTTACATTATGGTGTGAACCCTCGTGTTCTATATGTGTGCAATTTCTGTTTGTTTTCATGTCATAGAAAAAAAAAACTCTTATATAATAGTGATTGCTTATGTGCAATAATGATCCAACAATCAAAGTCCTTTCACTGACATTGCCAGCCACACACATAAGTGAAACCACCAGCAGCTAAAGTTAAGCTTTTTAGCAGTCATTGTTCTTGTTATTATCCCTCAGTATCCAGTTGAGCTTCCGGTGCGCTCTGAGTCATCAGGGATAGCTATTGTGGAGAAAGAGATGGAGAGGGGAGGGTGAAATGTTCTTGCCGATCAACACTGAAGTGTGTTGTTATTTTCACTTTGTCACAACCTTTGTCTTTGCAGTCTATCATGCTTAGTCATGGACTGTAACTGGTTCAAATTGTCATTAAAAAAAGGCATTTTTGTTGCTGCCGATTAATTTCATTTTGTTCACAGCATGCAGAATTTCAGTATAAAAAAACGCTGCACTACAACCCTGGATGAAATATGGGATCACCTTTGTGATGAGCCAGTGTGAGAGGATAACATTGTTTTTTCTTTTTTGGCACAGAGAAGGGATATAGAAAACTTAATATAGCAGGATATTACATTATTTAAAATCATTAAAAAACATACATTTTGCATAATCTATTCAGATGTCTCTAAACAGTTGCATGTCTAATCCAGCACTCACAGATTACAAAATGAAAAATGAAATGAAAAAGACATCCCCACAATGGATTATACATAGCTCTATAATTTTACTTTGCTGGCGTAAGCTCATTTCTTTGATTAATTAGTCAGCTCAGGTTTGTAAATATTTGTCCCCTACTATGCCTGATGGAGCCTGCATTATCCAGACCTGCTCAGCATCATGTTTACCTACGCACTAGAGAGAAAGAGCCGCCTCTGTACCCTCAACCCCATCATCTGGCTCCCACCTCTGTTTACAGAGCTACACGTGTCCCCATTAAAACATAGAGTGCAGCTGGCTAGACAACACACAGGGGCTTGTTGTCCTGAACCCTGTGGTTAGTGGAGGAAAGTTCACCACATCAGAAAGTCCCTGGTTTAGTTAGGGATCACTGACGGTCAACCACACACCAGTTTGCCGGCAAAGACACACGTCATACAAGTTGTCTCTTAAATAATAGCCATTTGGCTGTGGTTGCTTTCCACCTACTGCAAGATGCAGGAAAAGTCCACTTGGATGTTGTATTGAAAAAAAATATTATATGAATCTACCCACAAAAAAGGTCAGTCTTCAAACACACTACGGTGTTGTTACTATGCAGGAAGTGCTTTTCAGAAGACAGGAAAAAACAAAAAACAAAGACGGACGAGAGAGAGAGAACACATAGAACGGAGCGTGTGACCTTTAGTAGACAGACTGTAGATTAGAAAGAGCAGCACAATCTTTTCAAGCTCTCTGAAGAGTCAGAGAGGATTCTGGGCAGCTTAACTGGTTGTAATTACATGTCACTCCATTTCGTTGAGAGGACAGAGCAGTCAGCAAGGTTAGGGGAGTGGAAGCGACTGGCACTGTGTGTCTGTGTGTATGCAGCAGTAGAATAAGTACTCAAGTCTGCAATCAAATATTTGGCAGTAAAATGTATTTCGAGGTACCAATGGTTAAGTGATCAGTCTGACAAATGCTCCTTTTGTGAAAGTTAAATAACTACTGCATTAACCTGCATGTATTATAACATAACATATAAATGTATTATAAGCAACATACTTGGGTAGTATAACTTTTCACAGAGAATCATATTTTTAATTGAGCAATTGCTTTTTTTCGTGTAAAACTTCTGTAAAGTAACCATCAGTTTGACACAGTGGAATAAAATACTGTAAACTGCAGAAATATCTGTGTGTATGTGAGTGTGTGTATGACTATGTGTGAGTGCAGAAGAAAGAAAGAGAGCGGGAGAAGGAGCTACTGTGAATGTGTGTGTATCTGTGAACTATGTTTTGGTGGGTATGTCACCAAGTGTTTGTGTGTGTGTGTGTGTGTGTGTGTGTGTGTGTGTGTGTGTGTGTGTGTGTGTGTGTGTTTGGTAAAAGTGTTAAGTAATGGCCACATGGGGCAAGGGTGGCTAGTGTTGCTTGGTGGTTGGACATGATGACTCTTGACAAAGTGTTTGTGTGTGTGGCTGTACGACCAAAGCTACAGCGGAGCGGACAATAATTGCACGTTTCTTAGTCTGAACTTCTTCACCCCAAGCATTAATGGAGGCTTTGCACAAACATGGCCACATGTAAACACTGGCAACCACTTAAACACTTAGATAAAATGTTCACTTTGTGTGCAGCATTAATGTAGGAGCAATATTGTCTGTTGTTTCACATTGCTTGTGATTTGCTTACAGCATCCAGTACACAGTTGACCCAAATGTATGTTAATACATAGTGTTTTGCTGTATATTTCTTGTTTGGCAAATAGCAGCTTAGAATATGAAGGGAGATCGGCATACAAAAATATTCTCCCATTATCACCATCAGAATTATTGGTGTTATAACTTTAATCATTTTTGACATTTTCATATCGTTATTAAATTACACAAACTTCTTACTTTGTCATCATCATCCTTGAACTCACTGTCACTGTCTTTATAATATGATATTTCCCTAGCATTGTTGCTACCATAGCATTACTTCTATTATTATTTTATGATGACTTGCTCAATAATGATTATATTTTTAATTAACTATTTTATTTAATTTTATTTCAAAGTTGAAGTGCAGCAGTGCCAGCACTGCTGGTGACTCATATAAGCAGGGGAGACTGTAGTTGACAGAGGTGACCTTAAGACACATCTTCTCTGTGTGTCGCCATGGATACGGCGACAGGAACCAACCAAAAACTAAGTTGTGATGATCTTAAGTAGACGCACTCTGATGTAACTTACATTGGTGGTGTTCGTCATGGTAACAGGCTTCACAGCAATGCACGGTGAGACTAGATGGCATTGATTGATAAAGTTTTAGAGGAGAGTTGGGATTGTGAAATTCTAATAATGCTGTGAATGAGGCAGCTGTGAGAAGTGAAGAAGAATCTCGAGGTAATGTTGCCCTCTGAGTGCTGAGAGTTTTTTCTTTACCAATTTATTTCACCAACCATTATAAATTCACCCAGTCAAAGTGGAAAACAACAGATTTGGCCATTTTTGAGACAGGTGCTTCTCATTTCTCTGGAGTTCTCATTTCTCTCTAGACTGCAAAGGTAATGGTCAGATATTTGAAGCGCAACTACAGCTACTCAGTTTTAAAGAGCTAAATTTGTTTCAAGACTCACCTTCGATCCATTATACCAGAAACAGAAATACCAGTTTCCCCTCTGAGAAGCCTCAATCGACCAGAATACCCTTTTAGCATGGATTACTGAACTGGCCTACCAGGCACAGGCCCAGAGGCCCAAAGGATCAGTGGGCCCCGAAGCCAGAGTGTCAGTCAAGTGTCTGTTATTAACACTTCTTGTTCACTATTTTTTGCTTTTGATCCTTTAATATTGACTGACTACAGTTACTCTACATTAAACGATAAGGCTGGCAGTTTTCTAAATTTTTTCTGGTTGTCAACAAATTTCATGCGCAGAGTCAAACCAACAATGAACTCGTTCTACTTACAAGTGTGTATCCAAAGTCTGATATGTCATATTCCTCTGTGCCATAGACCTCTGTTGTTGTCCAAAAAACTATTAAAAACACATCAATGAGCCACACTGTTGCACTGGGTGTCATGTTCCTTTGCCCCAAAGGCAATGGCTACTGTAGTTTGTTTAGAAACAGCGCCAAACACTAATAACAGCAAACACAATTTGCAATATAGTACAAAGTCAAGAGATTGTGATATGTAGCAATGACATGGCTTATTGACATGTTTTTAATCGTTTTTGGACAACAATGGAGGTCTTCAGCACAGATGAATACAATATAACAAGTTTTGGAAACAGGATGCAGGGTAGTTCTGTAGTTGCTATACTGGGTCAGAGGATTCATTGTTTCATTATCCATCCATGCCTTTTAGCATACATTGATGAGTGTGTTTCAGCTGTGTTTGTGCGAATATTCACAGGAAGCACCTGATGAACATATTCACCACACTGTCATTTTTGATTGAGTTGTATTTTCATATGGAATCTTTTATCAAAACTTAAAAGAGAACAGAAATACTATAGTGAATCTGGCCTCCATTAATGATGACTAACTAAAGATGGAACCCTTGTAGTTCAAGGGTGTCAGTTGTTTTAATGAATTTGAATATCAAAGCTTCAGCTGGACCTTGGGAAAAAACACAACAAATAGATCAAGAGGAAAGGGGAAGCTTTTTTTTTTTTTTTTTTTTTACTCTGTTCCTTTCGGGTTGCATAATGTGTGTCACAGCCAAGTAACCTGGGGGGCACAGATCATCAAAGGAGTTGCTACGCAACTCAGACAAAGGCCAGAAAGCAAGGACGAAAGGTGTATCCAGCAGCACCAATCCAATTACAGATATATTAATGAAAAATGAAGGATTGCATTCGGTAATAGGGCATAAAATGTCAGGGCAGCCTGAGAATGAATCACCAAAAATCTAACATACCCATCCCTGACGTGAAAATGTCACACCATGTAAACTCCCCACATGAGAACAATTGTAATGTTTGGAATCTGTAAACAACAGTTTACTGTTTCGGTATTCGGGGAATGCAACTTAACAACTTCACACTGTAGTGATCAGTGCTTAAGTGTCATCCTGAAAAGGAATGGCATGCTGATGTTCCTTATATACCATGTGGCATTAACAGTGAGCATGATGTCATATTGTCTCCTTTACTATGCAAGGTACTCTACTGGAAATGACTTTAACAGTCCATCACTTTGTTTTGTTACTGAATTGTAAACTTGAATTGCATTCTGTGGTCATCTGTAGGCAGACAGTAAATGGAGCAGACAGTGAAAAGTGAGATGGCTTCAGAATTTGTATTCAGCACATTACCCCAGGCTGCTGTTTCTCCCCTTCTGTTCTCAGACTACCTTTCATTGTCATATGTTGTTGTTATATTTAAGCTATTTTCATGATTCATAGTTATTCAGATATTTTAAAAACTCAAACATCTATTTATCTGCGGAATCTGAACCAAAACAAAGACAGAACCCCTGTCAACCACCTACATCTGCTCCACAGAAAGTCATAAAAAAAATCTATGAACTCTATGAACTTCTACTTAATTATTAGATTTGTAAGATGTAGTTACTTGCTCACAAACTCCATAATGGTTACATTAGCTGACTGTAAAACGGCAATGTGTCACTGATGTTGAAAAAACATGGCCTTTGTGAGCACATCTCACAACGATACGTCACATCATGACACGATGCTCTGATAGTTCCTGTACTCACTCATGTTTGGCATTTTATCTCTTTTATGATTCATGCTTCACCTCCATGATCCCTACCACAATCCCTTCGTAGCCTTAAAAGTCAGCTTTTAAGGATTTCTTTTTGCACCATGTGTTTAATGCCTCTCTGTGTGTCTTTCCTCTCACACTAGCTTCCTCTTCTTCCCTCTCCACTCCCTCCATCACTCTGTCTTCTATCTCGCCCTCTCTCTGCCTCCTGTGCACATTAGTATTCTGTTCAGTCCCAGTCAGTCTAAGCAGGGAGGCTGTGGCTGTCTGCTCCTCTGTTTTGAAGCCACTGGAGTGAGGCACCCCAGCACGGCAGAACGCTTTATTCATCAGTGTGTAATTACTCAAACAGACACACACACACAACCTCACATATAAACTCTCTGCTAAATCTCTGCTTATCTCTGTACCTGATCATGCCCCCAACAACCCCACCCCCCACCCCTTACGCCACTATCTCTCTCCCTCTCCTGTGTTTGTGGTAAGTGGTACTGCTGCACTGCGAGCTGCCCTTGAGTGCAGTCGGTGCTGACAGATTTCATTAGCGCTGTAATGCAGCCTGTCTCAGTGTCTGCCTTGATAAGTCCTTCATGAGACCACAGACCCAAGACATCACGACACAGCACAACACACAGCACAGCATTCAACAGCACGGCACTACACAGCATGACAAAGCAAAAAAAAAAAAAAGAACAAACAAGGAAAAAAGGGGTAACAGCACGACACAACATCATGTTAACAATCACCTTTACAATACAGTATAGCCATTCACAACAGCTTTATCAAAAAACGATGAATATATGTAATGGAAGATGTGAAATCCACATATACTATAAACATTGCATCCTACAGGATTGGACTGTACTTTCACATTGTTTTTGTTACTGAATACCTGCTGTATCTTGGTAACCCAGATGGCATTTGTAAAGACATTCAAATGTTCAGTGGAGCAGAATATGCTAATTCTCACTTCAATGTCAACTCAAGCAAAGCAGGATGCTTCAGCTCCTGCTTGGGAAACATGATAATTTCAGCGCTGCTACAGGAGCCCAGCCTCGACAAGCTCAGAGAAACCAAAGCAGAGCTCAGACCCTCAAGCCATCACTATGAAGAGTATCAAAGGTTTGATGTTGTCACCGAGATCTGTCGCAGGTTTTGACAATGTGTGGACATGCAGGACAAACTTGGAACACACACACACAGCACTGTTTTCTGTCCCTGTCGTCCCATGAGGCACCAGTTCACAGCCCAGGGCTCAATTTTTCAGATGTCATATCTGTCACCATGCAAACTGTGTGATCTCAGTCAAGCTATGTATCACTTTCAGTACAGTCCTCGTACATAACTTGTAAGTCGCCTGCTTGTAAGTATTGTCAAGCAAATCATTTTAACTTTGGAACATTATAGCATTCAAATGTAATTAAAATCTTCTAAGAAATCTGTATATATGGTATATTCTTGGTATTAATTTTGGTGATTGGTAAATGATAAGCTAGAATGGACGATGTTTTTAGTCACAGCTTAGTCCCATTTGTGATTTAAGCTCTCTCTACATGTTACCCAGTGATTCGAATGCAGAGGTTACAAGATTCTACCCGTTGACATGAATTTTGACATCATTCGCCATTGCTACACCTGGCCTGGACATCGTTCTATAATGTGGGACGAACACTGTACTGAGCACGTTGGGGCTGCCACTGACTCAGCAAGTGTTGTAAGAACATGATTGAAAAGTAACATTTAGGTCAACTAGCTTCCACTTTCTAAGCGGAATACAAGCTTAACAGCAGAATGTGTCCTCCAAAAGTTATAAAGGAACACACGTCTTATACTGCTAATGATACATAACCAACGCTATGTGGGCATGTTAAAAGAAGGAGAAAAAACCCATCTTTTATCAGTGTTCGTAGGCTATGACGTGCTGTGCTCATTAGAGCACCAAGTTGATAGCATGTCTCCTGGCAAAGCTGGCCCTAAAATATCAGTCATCGGATGCTATGGGAACTGCCCACTCAGATGCTTGAAGCTTAGATCCTGTTTTCACAAATATGTCCAAAAATAGTTTGATAAATTGAAAATCTGCGCAATAGCTGCAGTATCATTAAGTTGGCATCTAGGTCTCTGAAGCCATAAGCGTAACAGAACCTCCCTTTTCCCATCGGACACAGACTCACCAGTCTTGATTAACGGAAATAAGCCTCTTTCAGCTTAGCCCAGAACGTCTTCCCACAGGTTTAACTTCACTGTGGGATCTGTGTCAGGCACAACCTGAAGCTGCCCCGGAAAAAAACACCCTTAGTGGCGCTGTGGGGATTAAAAACACACACCACAGTCTTTTTTCTCAAACCTACCAACCACTGACCTCAGCACCTATTTAACATAAGATGGAAAAAAATAAGATAAAATAAAATAAAATAAAGTGAAACTAGAATAGATAGAATGTCTTAGATGGAAGATAAAACCCACTGACATAAAATAGAATACATACTGAATAATAATAGTAATGAAATTAAATAAAAACAAAGTTAAAACATAGAATACATAGTATGTATAAAGTCAAGTAAGATACAACATTTTAAAAGAAATGCAGTAGTGCATAAGTGTGAAGCAGACTGAGAGAAAAGCTAGTTAAAGGCTAAAGTGAAGAGATACGTTTTTTAGCTTTCTTTTAAAAATATTTAGCGAGCTGGCTTCTTAAATCTCTATCGGTAGTGTGTTCCATAGCTTTGGGGCGTAATTGACAAAGGCTGCATCCCCGATTTTCTTTTGGCTGTTGCTTCGAATCTCCAATAAACCAGCAGCAGATGATCGCAGTGTTCTTGAAGGCAAATAGTTAACAAGGGAGTTAGCAATGTAGCTTGGTCCTAGCCCATTAAGGGCTTTGTATATAAGGAGGAGGACCTTAAAGTCAATTCTAAATGTTACAGGAAGCCAGTGCAGAGCAGCTAAAACTGGACTAATGTGCTCTCTCCTCTTGGTTCTGGTTAATAGCTGAGCAGCAGGGTTTTGAATGAGCTCTTAGTGGATTTTTTTGGGAGGCCAGTAAAAAGTGCATTACAGTAATCAAGTTGGCTTGAAATAAAGGCATGAATCTGTTTTTCAGCATCTTTTTGATTTATAAATGGTTGTACTTTGGCTATGTTTCTAAGGTGGAAAAATTATGTTTTCGTCACCTTGTTAATGTGGGACCTGAGGCTTAGATCTGAATCTAAGAGAACACCAAGATTTATAACCTCAGATTTAATCCAGGGAGTTAATTTCCCCAGATTATTATACAGCATTTCTCTTTGTTTTGGAGCTGACGCGTATGATTTCAGTTTTGTCCTCATTTAAATCTTCCTCTGCTACTCAGATGAATCAATACTATGAACCAAATAAACTTTACTGCTCAAATACCCAGGAATGTTTCCATTCCCCTGCTTTCAGTATCTGTCATTGAGCTCAAGTGTTGCTTTTGTATCTGTATGTGCGTGTTGCCTGGTTGGAAAGGTTGATTCATCACACAAATAAAACTGAACTCACATCATGAGCAGAATCATTCATCCGTTTCCGTGCACAGTACAACCCCAACATCTTCTATTTGAGATTTTCTTTTAAGGTCCTGTATAGCAACCTATTTGATAGAGTGCAAAGCAATCAAACTGCCTCTTCTGATACCCTCTCTGTCACTTTCTTACCCACATGAAAGTCATTGTATTCCCACAAAGCCTTGCAAGCACCGTGACAAAATCATTTCAAGCTGTGGTCCTGTGAGAGCGCACTACGTTCTAAGATAAATCAGACCCCTAAATTGTCCTCTGCATGCAGCCTGGGGTGTAAGCAGCACTTCTGGCATGTAAAATTAACTTGTCATTTGTAGGAAAAAATGCAGAATGTAGGATGTTGGAGTGTTTCTTTGTGTGAATTTGAAACAGTTCAGCAGATATCTACCCCAATAAAAACATTTGAAAAGCTAACATACTACAAGTAAAGGTTGGTGCAGCCTCACCTTAATTCTAATTTCTCTGCCTGCTATAAACAAATGAGTCAGCTTTGGTATTGTTGGCATGCCACTGAGCAACTGATGACCGGTATTGACAAGCTGAAGGTGCTGAAGGCAACAATGATGCTACAGGAAACACAATGAAATGTTTTGTGTGTGGACGTGTTTTGCCTTTCTTTTTCTGGGTTATGCTTCTAAAATAAATCTGCTGCTGGTCTTTTGTTCCAGTTTGGAAACAATTGCAGTTTGTCAATATCTTGCATTTAAGATTCATTCGGATTTTCAGTTTAAAATGAAAATAACTTTAACAGGGGAGGTGATGTGCAAGACAAGATATAAAACTTGCTAAACTAAGCTGTCTTTTGGAAGCAGTTTTGGAATTCCTCCTTGTTTACATTGAGGCTTTTATTCTTGCATGGCATGTCAAACATGCCTGGACATTTTCTGTAGCTGCAGCTCAAAATTAAACCTTTGTAGAGCTGTCAACCGATCCTGTTACAACACAGGAACAAACACGAGCTTTACAGATGTAACTATCATATCGCAACCAACCAGATAGCTTCTGATGTGTTGGTACAGGACCAGCAGTAATACGCACCTGCATTCCTAAGTCAAACAAACAACCATGGATGATGATGATCTGCTTTTAATTTACTTTAAACACTTAATCATATGCCAAATTTGACTTTTATCCCATTTAATTACATAACTTATATTTTATATGTAATTTTATGCCCAACAGCCGGGTTAGAATTGGGCAAATGAACATGAATGATTCACTCTTACACCATTTTTATGTGGCTATAAACCATTAATACAATAATTTAATTACATACAGTCCAAAAAAGTAAAAGTAAGTAAAGTCTGTATGAAATTTTAAGTGACTACAACTGCATCATCAAATAGAAATCTGTGTCTCAGTGCACAAGGAAGACAAAATGCTAAATATCATCATAAAATAACATTTTCAACTTGAATGCATCAGACTGTTTGAGCCACAACCTTCAAAGCACAGTATTCTTCTTTCATTGCACTTGTTCCACCTGACGTGTGCTCTTGAAAAGTGCAATAACCATACTATACCACACTAATGATGGTGTCTATAGGATATAGTAGTGCAGTCAATTTATGATTTACATCAATATGAAAAATCTGAATAATCTGCACACACATTATTCCTCCCACAAAACACATTATATACAACATACAGTACATTTCAATCCTGAGATTTCACAGTTCAGTAAACAAGCCTTTTTCAAAAGTGCAAAACAATTCACTGCTAACCTTGTGATATATCACAATTTGCACCTGTGAGTCGAAATTGTCACTATGACTGAGTGTCTGCTTTCAGCTGGGTGAAAAAAAAATTAGCCTAATTTCTCAGTACACATTGCCTACTGTTATTTAGTTGTATGTGAGGGGGATACAATTTCACTGAGATCAGTGTAATCTGTTTAGACTAGCAAGACTTTCCTTATTGATTTTCTGTCTTTAGTTAATATAATTGAGTTAATGGTATGAGTTGCACAGTAGCCATTGAGGATTGCTTTTAAATTGTGAAAAACTGTGGTAACAGCAGTAGCAGTACCCAGTATTTTTGGTCCCTGTTATATTTAATGGTGATGGGAACATTTCCATTTTGTTGCAGAGATACTTATTAATATACAATCTCACGTGAATAGACGTAGTATATTCGTGTACATAGCCTCCAGTACAACCTTTCCACAGCAAAAATAATGTCCAATCTTCTAAAAAACAAACAGAAAAGCCACTGCACTGTTTTTGTTATCCTGCTAAAGGCTCAAGTGCACCTGTCGAGGAAAGCAGAGACAATGGGGTAAAACAAGCTCATCCATCAACTCCTGTGAGCCCTTCCCAGCTCTCTTGCCCTGCTCTCTGTTTCCTGTTGTGCAGGAAGTGTAGCTAAATCCGCTCCACCCACTGGTCGGAGGATAAACAGTGCATGAGACAGAGAGATAGTGAGTGAGTGAGTGAGTGAGCGATTGAGTGAGTGAGTAAAAATCTGTGCATCAAAAACCACATAGTTTTGCTGAACACAACACAGAATTGCAGCTGCACATTTCCATTGTAAAAGGCTTGAAATGGCTCATTAGCTTAGGAAACAATCTGGCAGGAAAAGGACTATTGGGTTAATTTAGGCTGCAGGAAGCCTTGTGCTTAGACAGCCAACTCTTTCCTGATGGAAGGGAAGGTGTGATCACTTGCACACTCACTGATCTGCAGCTGCAGAGCTCCCTTTGTACCACCAACAATCCCCAGTTGCAGATATTAGTGTAAGTGGAAGAAGGGTTTTTGCTAATAATCTGTCTTATAGGGGTATAATGCATACATTATATGGATAAATTGTCAGTTAAGACTTTCTTAATAGTTAATAATTGTTTGATTGATGCTTTAAAGATTAGAAATAAGACATGGACACAATAAGACAATGTATAATTTTGAGATGCCATGAATCTCACTGGCATATGACAGACGCAGCTGATTATGGTGTGCCACTACTGTGTGACACTTATGTACTCCTTTTTATTTGTGCTCCACGGGCAAATACAATTTTTAACAGCACATATCCATGCCATGTCTTTCATGTCTGTTTCAATCAATGGCATATGCTAATTCTTAGCCGTACACCAATTAATCTATTTGTGTGGCGCTGCTGTTTGACTCAGCTGTTTGACTCGTGTTCAACCAGCATATATCGATTCCTGGTGGCATATGCCACTAGGAATGGTATGCCTAATGAACATATTGACATGCTGCCAACTAGCATATTGTTGATGGTCCAACAGACTATGCTTGCTATGCCTGTTTACACAGCTAATATAGCTATGGCTAGCATGCTAGCTACCACAAACGTTCATGTGTGACATGCCTAAAAGTAGTGGTTATCTTCCAGTAAATTATATAAGCTACCAGTATCTGTTAGTGGAACACGTATAGCAGGTTTTTTCTGAGTGGCACACAACAGCAGCATACCAATAGTCAGCTGAGGCTGGTATGCTAGTAAGAATCAACATATTCTTCCACGGATCTTCTGAAGTAGAGTACTTTGGTATCTTCCGGCTGCAGACTTATTGTGGTCATTGGTGCTTCCATTTTACAATGAACCATCAGGTATGTTGTGATGTTAAACCACGTGAATTTTGTTGAAAAACACCTTTCATTACTTTACTATAATTTTCATCTTGATGTTGGCCTGAGTGACAGTTTGACAACTCTCATTCGAGCATTTATAGAAGACAATAAGCAAATATCAGGCATGTTTGAGGGACCAGCACGCCCCAGACATCCAAGATCGAGCATGAGAGGGCACGGCAATTCAACTCTCTAGTGGGTGCTTGGCATTTGGAAGTTGCTAATAAATACTTTTTGGCTTGGATTCTTGACAGCCAAAGAGATGCTTTTCCTTAATGATTACTTAGCAACCCAGGTATATTATTTATTTGTCAGTGATTTATTAACCAATGATAAAGTAATTGCTGACAACTTAAAAGGATATCTGTGTATTTTAGATTTTGCTTTATTGTATAAGTGGTTCCTCGTACATACATGTACTGTATGTTTGATATAGCGATGCAGAAAATGGGCTTATCAGTTAGCTGTCTATTCAGCTCTCATCCCATTGCTCATGTTTATGCTGATTCAGCATAAACATAAGAAAATGCTGCAAGCAAATGCAATGAAGTTGTGAAGAAGAGTTTAACAGTGGTCCCACATCTGAATATCTGAAAATGTTCTTTTATTTCTGCTGAAGTCCTTCAGGGCAGAAGCAGAAGCTGCTCAGAGCGGCACATTTTGTAAACTGTCTTTACCCCTTCAGTTAATATTCACAAGGTCCCCTCTGATTCAAACACTTCATTATGTAATGTGCCCCACTACAGTGAAAATTTGGTAAGCAAATGGCAGCTGTCCTGTACCTATTAGCACTGGGCATCTCAATCTGTCACTTGTGAGGCCAAGTGCGATGTATTCCACACGATTTACAAAACAATTACTACATAAATTGCCATTACAGTATATTTATTTTTTTATATGTGGGTTCAGATTAAATGAAATCAATGTACATTTTATTTACTAAATGCTCTAAATGCAATCTGGAAAAAGATTGTTCAGTGTCTTGCAGCTGTTTATTTCCTTTCTCTCCTGTCCTGAGAGAAACACATTCATGAACAGAGTGACACACACACATGTACACTCACCCCAACATATGCACACATTGCTCTAATTGGCCTGCTGTATAGCTTGCAGTTTCCCCCAGTGCTCTGACAGTTGATTGCTAATAGACTGAAACCACAGGTCCTGCTGTGAGGCTCCTGCGTCACCTCATTGTCATTCCAGTCCCCTACCCAGTCACAGCAATGCCCCCCCCTCTCCTCTACCAAGCTTTTAATGTCCTAATTCCACAACAGTCATACACTTCCTTTCAGCTACTCACAGTGAACAAAACCCCACGATGAACTCAGCCCACTCTTGTGGCTAAATTGTATTTTTCTTTCTTTCGTCAGCACACTGGCAACATTTGTAGGGAGATTATTACTCTGACGCAAATCAAACAGAATCATGGCTTCACACTGTAAGAGAGTTGATGTCATAACTCTCGCACTCACGCATTCTTATCCATAACTCTTCTACGTATATATGATGCATGGTGCACTCAATCAACTTTCCCTGAATAGATTATTTGTATTATATGTAAAATAGTATATGATTCCAAAATCAAAACTCACACAAAATTCACACTGTAACATTACTTACTTATGCACATTTAATCACCAAAATAAAGCAGGTGGAACAAGAATCTTATGTTATCTATCCCTTTCTTGAGAATAAATAAATAACCCAGATTTATATGGTCTTTAAATTTTTGATAACCTTTCACAACAAAAAATGCATTTTTACTCATTAAGTTCATATGGACCAATTATTGTTTCTTTATACACCTTAACTGAATCACACATTAATCTTATTGTTCTTTTATGTAATGTATGTATATAGTGAGTTATACATGACTCTACATCAACTGCACAATAACTCAAATCTAGAAGAATAAGTTGATAGAACAAAATTTGCCTTACAATGTAACACGTACTTTTAGACAATTTTATCTTCATGTGACCTACAGTATTTCAAAAAAGGTAAATTATTACACCTGAAAATATGCTTTAAAAATATGAACTACTGTGACTTGTTCATGCTTTTTAAAAACCATCAATTTAAAAAAAACAACAAACCTAATACTTTAATGTATTGCTTAGATTTACAAAGTAGAAGAACAAAAAACATTTGCACCATTTGTTCTGCAAACAGAACAAATTACAAACAAATATCATTAATATATAAGATAAAAAGTATGGGCCCCAGTACTGACTGTTGTGGGACTCCAGATTCATTACCAGCAAACTCTACATATGTGGTGTCTGTAAATAGCAGCTTACCCCACTGATACCATATGTATTTTAGTTTGAGTAATATGTCGATGTTGACATGCTACATTTCCACAACAATAAGAATACTTAAGACTTAACTTCTGGTGATTACTGGACTTGAGAAGAAGATCTTTGGAGAGAGTAAATCTAACAAAGTCGAGAGAGAAACTGTTATTGTAATGGAACACATGCTGACATATAATGAATCATGCACACTACTGTGAATGCACTTAGGTACTGTACTGTCCATCTCACTTTTCGTCAGAGCGGGACAAATGCTGGTGGTGTAGCATTACTGCTTGTAGGCTTAGACAACACAGTACAATACAGTTACTAAACACAACATGTTTCCGTGTTACATAATCTTTGAGGAGTAAAAACCGGATGTATTTTTAATGACACCAGTCTACCGAGGCCCCCAGGCAGTAAAAAAGTCTCTGGCAGGGGCTGTGACACAAACTTTAAGGATTACCAACTGTAAACCAAGCACAAGACATACAGCATGTATTTGTGGCTAAGGTGATGATTAAACATGTGACTTAATTTTGTCTTCCCATTATGAGTGGACGCATAAACATATGATCTCATTCTGTGTCCTATGACTGGCGAAAAATGATGTCATCTCTATGTAGAAGCCCAAACAAGACATACTGTTCTGCCAGCTTTATCATGGCATCAAACTTTCAGAGACAAGTACATTATAGCGCTGACTCAACCTACAAAAGGAGAGAACGAATACCTGACAGTATACCTTTTAGTGAACGAAAGGAAATGTGCGTTTTGACAGCCTTCATTCCCAGGTGTTGAATCACTGATAACATCATTGAGAATCCGCTGCTTGAATTACCCTCTATTCTTGGTAGTCTGCTTGAACTTCAGTGACAGTGACAAAAATGAAATGATGATAATTATAGTGGTCATTACATGGCTTTTTGCAGCGCTTCCTGGCTGCTGAAAATACTTGCATAGAGTTTGGAAAGGCCTTGATGTGTGTATGTGTTTAAGTGTGCATATCTTCCTGTTTGTTGAGACAAATGCGTTCGGCTAATGGATATCTAATGTTCACATCTCAAGAAAGATAGCTGGCGCCCACCTCATGATGTCAGACACACACACATGGTATCCACGTGGTATCTGGGTATCATTATCTTCCTGTGGTTTTGGACAATGGATCCTCACAGTAAGAAATATAAGAAACTCTGAACAACAGCTTATTCTGCTCAGAGACTGCATAGACAGATTGCAGATAAAAACACTGCAAGGCACAGGGATTACCCAACTGGCAAAAAGTATTTTCCTCATTCTTGATATGGGAGGGTTGGATTCTGAGGCATGTCTGAATGTGTTCAAGCTAAGGCTTGCTTGTGGAAATGATTTGCCTACCAGCACTTATTTGTGCTTTTGAAGGGTATTCAAGGAGAATGTTTTCTACCACTGTTATTATTGATAGCTGAAAGAACTGAAATTATTCCTGCAAGATGATGTACACTGTATTCACTGATTTCCACAGGCTGATAATGAACAAAAGCATACATTTGTCCATTTTCCACAGTTATTTATTCCTGTCAGGGGTCCACCACAGGATGTGTGTATAATGGAAGAGGAAAGGTGAGTTGTCTCTCTCTGAAACTATTTTGCAACACATCCAGTTCTCCAGAAACACCCACTACTCTCAGCCATTCCTGTGTGGATATACAGTAGTTTCTGTAGTTTTCCTATATTCAGTGGTGGAAGAAGTATTCATATAATTTACTTAGATAAAAGTAGTGATACCACACATTACAAGTAACTGTCATGTCCTTACAATTTTACCACAGTAAAGTTTCAAGTACTATAGTACTACTAACAAACATTATAGCCTTCTTTAATGTTGTAGCTGGTGGAGGTAGAGCTTTATCATTCTAAACTGTTGGTACTCTACGTTGATGCATCATATTTTATAAGATCAACATACATTTTCTATGTAAAATCATAACCTGCAAATTAACTATATTTGTCAAATTAATGAATTGGAGTTAAAAGTACAAGATTTGCCTCAGAACTGTAGACGTACAGGATATGAAGCAGCACAAAATGGAATTAATCAAGCAGTGGCAGACTCAGGGGTGAAACGATGCATGTTTGGTAAAAAAGGCTACATCCCTAATTAAGATTAACATTTTATAGGGTGATTCAGAGTATAAGGAAAACAACACCTCTGTATTAAAAAGGATTTACTTTTTAAACATTTATTTTGCAAACATCTCTGTAATAACATACAGGGAATGGATAACATTTTAAACATGGAACTATTAACGTTTTGAGAATTATCGTTTTTGAGCAGTCTTGTCAGGGAAGTGAGAAGTGTTTGGGAAGCGAGAAGTAAGATTGGTGAAATCAAAGGACAATCCATCTTTTGGCCATTAGTTTGTAAATGTTAATGACCTCGTTATGAGGATGTCCCTCTCAATGGACAACAGCAGAAGATCCCGGAGCCTTCCTTCTCCACATCTCCAGTTAATCCGAGCAAAATGGTTGTAAAACGCATTTTCAGAAAAGAATACTGTAATGATTTCCTTAAAGATTTTACTGCACCACAAAGTTGATTTCCAATTTGTACCAAATATTTAGTATAGAGACGGCTAAGTACGTATCTAGATAGCCAGCTACTATCCATCTAGCATATTGTTTAGCATTTTATACAGCTTTGGACAGGCCTCTTTTTAATTGCAAATACGCCTGGCTATGTGATCTACCTGACAAATTGTAATAGGATCAAGATCACATCTTAGACTGCACTGGCCCAAAGACAAAAGAACAATCTAAAGGTGGTGTGGCTGAGCAAACTATATTGAATAGTGCTGTACCAAAATCAATTTAATGGTAAAGTTAGCCACAAGAACTTCAACATGTTTTTACAGGTACTTTATTTTCCTCATGGTCAGCCTACATAAAGGATACACACTCATCATGGCATCATGTTTTCTCACACGTGGGGGCACCCTAGAGGGCACTTAATCCTTCATTGAAAGTGCATTAAATTCTGTTCTTCAGTATGTTACACTTAGGGGAACCCTAAATGGCACTTTTCCCCTTTTTTTCTCACCCCATTACCCTTTTCATTTATAGGGCACATCATGTTTTCTTGCTTGTGGGGTGGTACTTTACAGGGCACTATCACACTTTCTTCCACAGAAAGGGCGCTTCACTCCACATATAGAGACAACCTACTTATTTTGTTTAATCATTAATTTGATTGCATTCATGTTTTAAAATGTTTGATTCCCTCTTCTCCGTTTTATCTTTTATTGTCTTTTATCTATTTGACTGGTTTTATTACATTTATTTCATCGGTTTTAACTTTTATTTCTTGTGTGCATTACTCTCAATTGTTTTACTGTTTTTGCATTTGCATTACTGCATTTGTTCTGTCCTCTTATCAGCTTGTCAGTCATCTGTAAAACACATTCACTAACCTGTACAAAAGGTGCTATACAAATTAATCCTTAAATTAGAGCTAACGCTAGATAAATTTACACCTATATCTATGCTAAGTTTAGTCTTTAATTCATGAGATGCATGTCTTTAGAAGAACACGCAGATACATACAGTACATACACGAAAACATGTAAACTCTGCCACTGTACTGCAGTGAACCTGTTTGTGCAAATCCCTGCCAATACACATGACACTGATGATACATTTAAAACGTGTTAGTCTAGCCTAGATATGGGTCTACAGGTGGGCTTTTAGCTGACACATAGACAGATGCTCAGACACAACTTATAATTACAGACAGTCATCATATCACCCTGAACCGAGGGTGAGTAAAGTTGTTTGTCTGTGTTGCTGCACTTAGCTGGGGTAGTCATCCAGGTGAACTCTCACAGTGTATGATAACACCTGCTCCTCAGCACGGAAAGCAAACTCATCTGGACAGCAGACAACAAGTCCTTATATGGATGTTGAAGCAGACCCTGCAAAACCAAAACATATGGTTGTGCCTCTATTTTATGTCTGTTTAACTTCCTTATACACATACATACATTTTAATATTGAACAGAAAAAAATGCTGTCTTCATTTAAAGTAGATCATGAATCTGGATGATTTCTGTCTCAAATTTGTGGTTATTTTGTATGAAAAGGTTTCCATAGTAAGTTGGGCTTTTAAAACAGCATATACAGTATGTCTGGAAATGGTAGCTTGTCCTTGATCTGTCATTTTAAAATGTTAGTGTCTTTTCTGATTGAAACTTGAAATATCTGCAACAGTAAAATGGTGAAATGTATTGTAATTTACTGTGTATATGTTTAATTATGACAGGAGGAAAGATGTTAGATGTAGACCCTTCGTAGGGGCCAGTGGTTCCCAAACTTTTTTTTGCTTGTGACCCTTTGAAATAAGGCAATGTCTACTGTGACCCCCCATCACAGGTTATGGCCTTAGTGTGGACATGAGTTGATTTCAACCAAAGAGTGATTATTTTGTCTCAGATTGTGTCATTTGAAGGATTTGAGTCATCCTTAGTATCCTCAGTATCTGGTATTTCACAAGAAAAGAGCAAAAAAATAGAAGTAAAAAAACACACTTTTGTTTTGGCTGCAAACCAAACTGTCCTTTGAAGACAAAAAAGATAAGAAGATGAGAAATATTCTTCTTTTTTTTTTTACCCCTATCAATTATCTTGTGACCCCCCCAATGCCATGACCTTAGTGCTGACATCACCTGAATGACATCAGCTGTACAGCATCAGCAATACCCCCAGCATCTTGCTATCATCTCATTTTGCAGCAGCATTATTCTATCCTTGTTGTTTTTCTCCCAATACCCGCATTAAATGTATTTTTGGTTTGCCAGTGCATTAAAGGACAGGTTCACAATTCTTCAAGTCTGTCTTTAAAACAATTGTCAGGTGCCCAAATGAAACAGGGTTTTCTTGCTGTAATTATTCCTCCTGTCCATACTGACCATTAAAAGATCCCCTCCAAATGTTCTTACAATACAAGTGATGGGGGACAAAATCCACAGTCCTTGTTTTGAGAAAAAATAATTTAAAAAGTGGGTATTTTCCACAGTAATAGTCTTTTTAGTAAAAAATTCCCCCTTTCTGTCTCGACGGACAGTGTTTTCCTGTCCAACTGCAGTGGAAGGATTGTAATTAAAAGAGGGATTTTGGCATTAAAAAGACTAACTTTGAAAGGCTGAAGCCATCCAAATTAGGATCTCTTAATGACCAGTATGAACAGGAGGAATGATGACAGCAAGAAAATCACGTGTCAGCATCCATTTGGGCATCTGACGGTTGTTTTAGGACAGACTTGAAAAATTGTGAACCTATCTTTCCTTCCATTTGTCACGCAGGTCATATTTGACTTAAAGGATTTGTAGGGCTGCTTATTAGCTTGTCTTTTCTTATCCCCTTTCCAACATTTGTGTTGTTCTTATCATTCTATTCATCTTAGGGTTCTTCTAGAGATTGTTGTCCACCACCTCCTTCTCCTTCCACCCCTAAACTCATTGGGTTTATTGTTCCCATCTCATCCGCCAGGCCAAACAGAGGATATCCAGTAGGATGTGTTCCTGTTCACTTCCCCTGAGAGGAATACAAACAGTGACAACAGCTATTGTCCGGTCACATGTTGCTTAACAGTAAATGGCTTGACAGTTCATCAGCAGTTACTGTCTCACACTTGGCTAGTTGAGGGATTATTCATATACATACGTATGTACCTCAGTGGCTGTTATTGTATATCAGTCCTGCGTCAGTCCTTCTCAATCATTCATTAGTGCTGTGGCTGCTGCTGGAGCCTATTATTTCACAGCCAGTAGAAATGCAGTAGAACACGCAAATACAAAGCTTGTATGTCTCCAGCAGCCCATTTCCACTCAGAAAATGTAGCAGCTGGAAAAAACAGAACACCTGTTATAAGATTTATCATGGAAGTTTAAATGTATATTCCTATCACGCCTACAGTATATCATTAGATTGCTATTGATAGTAACATATTTGTGGTTATTTCTTAAGTTTTTGAAGTTAATTGTTGTCATGTCATGTGTTGGCTTGAAACAAATGGTCAAAAGAAGGACATGGCTGTGATAATAATGTTTGTAGAGCGACATGTTTTTTAGGGGTTTTATCTGGGTGGACACTTCCTGTGGGTATCGGGAGAATAACAGCAAGGAGAGTATGATGCCGGTGCAAAAAGGAAATGATAGTAATGCAGCAGATAAACCTTGGTTTTAAAAAAAAAGTTGGTAAATACTTTAATGACAAATACTATAGTAATACTTTAAAGTTGGTGAATGATTAATGACAGCAATCTGAAAGTGGGACATGAGCCCTGATACCTGATAACTATGGTGACTGTGTGCAAAGGAGAGCAAAGTTTCACAGTTTCCATTATCCAGATGTCACCATCCTCTAAAATCAAGCTATGGTTTAAGGTTGCTATTATATTTTATAATATATTTTTCTTGCCTGCCAGCAGACATTTTGTAATGACAGATGTTTGTTGATTGAAACCATTCAGTTCTGAATTTTAAACAAGTTTGATGAAATAATATGATCATAATGTTTAAGCAAGGAAGTGTGTGCGCAATACAGAATGACTAACCGAGAGCAGCCAAATGAATTGCAGCTGGATGTTTTCATGCGGGTGAGGATGAGAACACCAGTTGCCATAGAAACAGTAGTGTCTCCCACTCAGCTCAATGGCAGAGCAAGTGGAGACTGCCGATCTATTATCAGAGATGATGCATTGATTGGCTCACTGATGGAGCTGTCAGACGAATCCCCGGAAACATGTGCCCTTGACCACGCTAACCTCATGCCAGACTCTCCTGCTTCCTCTTTGTCCTGGCATTTTCTTTTTTTTTTTCACACAGGAGCAGGCACAGATTTTTCATGAAGGAGGGCACCTAGACACACAGAGAGGGCAGGAACATGTTCTGTGGCGGAACAGACCACCATGATTGCTGTGAAACTGCTGTCTGCATTAACCTGGAACCCCTTTTCATTCATGCAGTCGTTCTTAAAGCACTTTTAGCTGTGTAATGAGAGGTGGTTTTCTTTATTCTTGCTTTCAGTGAATACATTCAGCTGTTATTCAGCATGTAACGACATGTGAATAAATAGGGGTTTATGCTTCCTTTGTATGTGCTGATGGTTACATCACACAGAGAAGACAGATATATGGGTTTGTCTGTGAGGCATACAGAACTTTCTGTTGAACATAAATTGCTCTTCACAGGAAAAAAAAAAAACAAAAACCACAATGCTCTTTTCTTCTCCTCAACTTTAGTTCCTTTGAAAATGTTTGTGTTCTGAAATGCCAGCACTCTACTGCGTCATCAAAGTTTAAAAGTTGGCCCTGTTGAGATTCGTCTTCTCCCAGCCGACATCATGAGGCAGATCCACCTCCATCTGGCACCACAGTCCATTCGCCCACCCCTGCATCTATCCTGTGCATGCTGAGAGAACGGCAATTTGGATAACATTACCTTTGGCATTTACCGGATGAAGGCTTGTTACTGTGGCCTGGGGGAAATGCCAAAGGTGCACGGGTTATGTCACCAACCTTTCAGTTACAATTTGTGACCAAAATTTTTACTGACTCAGTGGTCCAAACTTATCAAACTCTAAAAATGTCCAGGTTAAATAAGTGATTTGTTGTAATAAACGGACATTCCTGCACATATGCATCATTACTAAATGACAATAACTTCTGTAGAGCTTAAAAAACGTAACTTTGACACGTATTTATTTGAAAATACATGATTTACATGATGTCTTATTGTGTACATATAAACCTACATCTGTATCTACTTGTGAACATTAACATTCAACTGTTAACTTGTTGAGCAATGCAGCCCCACCTAAATCCAAAGGGAGATGGTGTGTGTGTGTGTGCATGAGTGTCTGTGTGTGGTGTGTAGGATTTGCTTTGTCCTCCTATCTCTACTGTGAGTCACAGGATTGAAATGCTGCTTTGAAGCCTCTGGAGTTTCCTCCCTCCACAAGGCAGGGCTGTATTTAAACACGTGCCAAATTTTCAGGATCTTTGCTAAATGCTTTGCTTTCCACATCCAGTGATACTAACACTGTTCCGCTTAAATGGCCTTTGAACAACATAGTATGATGGAATCATGGGAAGAGGACCAAGCATCAAGCATTGACTTATTATCTCCGCCAGGCGTAAACCTGGAGGGGATCATGTGTTTGGTCGTGTGTGTATCTGTCTGCAGCTAATCTCACATACTACTGGAACCATAATTCTAATATTTTTTGTTCACATTTATGACTGTATGCTCAAGGACCTCTTGTGGTTTGCGGTGATTCACAATTCTGAAAAACCTATTTCATAATGCCATTGACTGCTCTGCTTTATGCCGCCATTAACGACTGACTTCTCACTCCTCTGAACCAGCCGGTAGGGGCCGCAAGTGATCAACAACTGCTTCAGTTTGGAATCTTGTTTCCGCTAGGGACAACCAATCATGCCTTGTTGCCACATTAAATCAATCGGTGCCAAATTTTGGTACCTTGAGAATGGGTTGTGTTGTGAATTCAAATAAGTATTGATAAAATACATAGCAAAAGGCATTTCTGGCAATCGGCTAGGCTAAAAACAAGGCTTACCTAGTCTGTTGTCGTAGCTCAAAAACTGACATCCATAGAAAACTTTAGTCTCATCTTGTAACCGGGCTATCTGCAAAATAATTGCATACCTGATATGTTATGATCCACTAAAGTTTGGCACGATACAAGATGAATAAATCCCTGTTTTTGTTGTCTTTGCCGCCATCTTGATTGTACACACCTGGCAGAGATCTGCACTCTACTGAGTGCGCTCTTCTAGTTTGTATATATTTTTAATTATTTAATATAGTGAACATTTATTAAATACAATGTTCCAATTCTTAAGTAACATATTACTGTTAGTAGGTTCAAAAAATAGGGATCTTATGGACACTAACACTACAATTAAAATCTTTACAATTAAAAAAATATAGACACCTTCTCTACAACTTCAAGTTGGAACAGATATTATCAGCAAATAACTCTCAGACATGTCAAAACTTTGCAAAGAGGAATCTGAGTATGAGAACGGGAACTTCAGAAAGTCGCTGTAGCACACCCTCTCATTTGCCGGTATGGGTGGAATGCAATTTCTACTTTGTTGCAGCTATTCCAAAGTGGAGCTCAAACAGTAATTATCTCCAAACCCAGTGCATTTCAATGATCATCTGTAAAACTACTATGCTATAATGACAGGATAGGGAAGTTGATGTTGCATTACTTTTTGGACAAGCTTGGGTTCCCACAGGAATTGTAACCAAAATGCTGAGAGCAGAGACAGGTTGAACTTTTATTTGCTGTTGACTGCTACTATGTTGAACTTTGCATTTATGTACAAAAACTGGATTTTATTGATCGATGTGTGTTTATTGTTTTACAGAGAGTGACTGGACTGATTGAGAGGTGTAATTGCAACTTTCCTTTACTTTTTTACAACTGAACTGCAGGAGGTCTATGTGTCACTAAATTGGGAGTATCTGTGCACGCTGAAATTTTTCGTTCCTGTAATACTGTATACTGTAATAGTGCAGCCATTATATCATGGAATTCACCAATATTTCCTACTCATTAGTAGTGGCAAGTTAATGAGGAGTTCAGAAAAAGCTCAATGTGTTGGTTTTTCATTTTCATTGCTGTGGAGGCTCCCGCAGAGGTTTTCCTCTCTTCAGTCTTATCTTCACTGTGTCAGACGGCTGCCCACACACAACCATGTGATGTTTTTATTAAATAAGTCAGCAGGTTATTACCCCATTTTGAGGAAAGTCACATTTTCAACTGACATCACGGAGGAGGGTGCTGGTGCAGTTGGAGGAGATGAAGTACAATCTGCTATTGTAGAGACTGAACAAAAAAAAAAAAATCAGTCAGTCAGATAGGCTATAATGATCAGCCTGTGATGCTTTTGCGACAGTCCAATGGCAACGTGACGTAGGCTGTCGTTGGCTGTCGTAGGCAGCGGTTCATCTCAGTTCATTCCATCTGAGTTAGTCTGACACATGTGATTAATGTCTGAATAAAGAAAACCTCCATGCAATTATTTGGTAATTATAAGCATTCAATAAAATATGAAGTCTGAACATTTAGGTAATGATTGGAGCTTTGTGAAAATTGTATATAGTAATTGCATTGTGGTATTTCAGTCAGGACACTAACACATTTAGTATGAGAATAATACAGTGCCTTTTTGTTTGGCAGTGTGACTATGCTCGTGTGATACTCCAAAACAAATCAAGCAAAGAATGCCCCTGAGCTCACAACCCCCTGAGATATACATTTGCAGAAGATGAACACATATTGAAGGGAGCAACATTCATAATACCTTAAATTGACAGAATTTTAAAAACAAAATTGAGATAGAAGAGTACAAATAATGATTAACAAACGCCATGAGATATCCTTTTGTGAAGGAATTTGGTTTACATTTAAGTCTTTATACTGTCTTTATTCCTCCTTTACTCCTTGCTGCTGAGTTGGACACAGGCTTTCCAGTACACTTTGATCCATGAATAAACCAAAGACTATCGCAGCAGTCCAAAACATTCTATTTTCAGCCAGAAATCTTTTAAGAGAGCTGATTGTAGAAAATTACAGGAATCAGACGTGGGAGCATCAACGTCACACTACTGAGAGAAAGTGGCCACTGCATCTTACAGTGACTCACTCTCAACAATATACGTATTTGAACACCTGGAAGGAAACCAAATCCAGGCAAACGCACACATTGAGAGAAAAGCACACCTCCTCACATGCTTGCATACACAAACTCAGGACTTTTTCTTGGTACAACAGCATTTGACTAAGCTTGCGCTGGCAACTTTGCAAGTTTGACTGCTGTGCGTTGCTCATCTTTAAGATGGTCAATACTGTATGCTACAAGAGAGAATGGGCAGAGCTACAGTCATCCCAGCTCCCTCTACAGTACATCTGTTTTTGTCCACATAGTAGGAGGAGGAGCACTGACATTTGATATGCAAAGGCCTTATAATCCCCCAAGTGCATCCCAGTGTGTGCACATATCAAAGCCTATTTTTTTTTCTGGCAGACTGTGCCTACTATCACTTTCAATGCCAAACTGACTCACTCTTCTGCCTGCAGAGAACTTTATGGTTGAAGCTGAGGTATAAAGATCCCCTTTGTCACTCCAGCTTAGACTCATTCCAGAGCTAAGCCTGCCTGCATGCACAAGACTTTTCCCACTGTCAACGTGACTAACAGAGGAGCAGCTTTGTGTGGGTGATACTGAAAACTAGCCGTGTTATAAACATTTTCTTCCATGACAGTGACACTAAGAACATCAAGTGAACCCGCACTTAGCTTTTTCAACTCCACAGGGTTTTCTAATTAGTTTATCTACGATTTATGCTCACAGTCATGTCTCATGGGGCCAATAAAGCTGATCAGCTAACATTTGCTGACTCATAAAAGAGATCCTGGCCTGACCTGAGTTTTCTGCCTACAGCAATCCTAATAGGAGCTTAATCTACATTGATATGAGAAATGTTTTCTTCAAATAACCTCGAAAAGCTACCATTTTTGCTCACGCTCGCTTAGAAAAGAGAGATTTGGTTTGCCCCAGTGCATCCATCTGATGGAGATGCTGCACTCCACTGTTCAGATGTTTGGACCAGGGGTAAAAATGCCCTTGAAGGACAGAAAACTTAATGTCAACAACGACATCTATTTCTGTCTGACTGGAGCATCCATTCCAGGGGCCATTACTGTCAAAACACACGCACTCAGACCTGGAGGTGTCGTCATGAATAATTCCTGCTCCTTCCTCTTGTAGGTTACTTCCTGTTCGGCTTCTGTCTGTGTGGGTATGTTTATGCATGAGGCATTCATTATTAAACTCTGAAGAGCAGAGATATTCTGAGTGAACATCCAAAGGGATGACTCAAACATCCATGTTCAGCTTCCATTATTACATAAGCTCAGAAGGTAAAGAGGTGTTCACCAGACAGCCAGATAAAATACTCGAGTGGAGAACAGAGAGTGCCCAGCAGAAAAGCCAATCAGCAGCAAAAGATAGAAGTTAAGAGTATGTGCTGACTTTCAGCGAGGAGAAGCCGTGCCAGATGTCTTTTACGCAGCCTTTCATTGATTTCCGATTCTCACTAAATTGGTCAGTAGTTGCTTGTTTCCATGGTTACCATCTGTGAATGTGAAAGGATGTCCAAGAAAGATTGTAGCCAGTTTGCCTCAAAAGCTCTGATGCAATCGCTGACTTTGTATGACCGAGTCTGTCATTTTATTAGTCTGCCTCTCCTTCTAGCTGCATGTCACTGTTTGTCTGCCTTTCCTAATATACTTTTGAACCATCCAGATGGCCTATCTGTTGATTAGCGCCCTTGTTAGTATGCGAAGTAATGTGCATGTGTGTGTGTGTGTCAGTCCCATTACTAAGTCACTCATATTTGCCATCCTCCATTTATCACTGGGGAAGAAAACTCAGCCAAGGCGTGGCCTTGAACCAGAAATATAAACACTCCACTGTAAACATGCCCTTTATCATGTATCCATCTTACCCTATGTGCCCATTTCCTGCTGCAAACACAAGTTTGAAGATAAAATACTTGCTTTGACTTGGGCGAGTGCAAAGATACGAGTGTAATTAAGTTCCATCTAGTTCTCACCGCATTGTACATCAACTTAGTGTAAGGACCCTTTCAATTTTTGGTATGTTGCCAAAAGATTTTTGAAATCTGGGAAATCTTAACACAAGGCATCTAATATGAAAGCTGATGTACTAGCAGTAAACATCTTAATACAGTAGAAAAAACATGTTAGGGGTCATCATTGCACTGTTTTTGAAACTAAAAAGATAAAAACACTCAATAAGAAGGACAAGTACTCAGATGTTTTTTTTTTTTTAGAAAATGCTCTTTATTATTAAATAAATAAATACTGCACTTTTTTTACACAATAAGTTATTCAGGACATTTTCTACCATGATGATAATGGCTCTTAAAGGATCCTTAGAGGATCTCTGATGATATTTTTTAAATGTCATTCTCTCCTCCTGCTCCCTCCTTTCCCCCCCCTCACATTACCCTACTGTGCCCCAGCTCAATGTGCTGAGTCCATCTGTCAGTAAAGAGAACAAATCACAGTTTTTAAAAGTTAGTGTGATATTACACCCCTCCCACTCACTCACACACTCACACATACGCGTATAAACAGCTGAATCCTGCCCCATCCACACACATTAGCACATCGTTTCTCTGCACTGCTGAGTTGGCTGTGACATACACTGTACATCATTTACAATATTCCACAGTCTAGCTCTGGTTACACTCAGAGCATCAGTTTATCGATTGCTTCTATCAACAGCATCAGCTATTCTGTACACATCTAAGCTGGTGCCAGCCCAGCGTTGGTCTTTACTTCCCAAAACATCCTCTCTCTGTCCCAAACATCTGGAGTTCACAATCGTACCAACATACTTGCTCTATCACACTCAGTCTTTTCTCTCGTCCAACAATCGACATACAAATCAGCCCTTCTCCATCCACTGTCATTGTGCTACATTTCATTTTCCTCATCCTCAGAGTCTGTCCGTATTCTTTTTTTCACCTGCCCATCTGCTGAGTCACGACGGTGCAGTGTTGTAGGAATGCTAAATCACTTTGCAAAGCTCCATCGTTGAAATCCATCCGTCTCGCGCAGATCCTTCTGAATCATGCCTCCACTGCAACACTGCAGTAGCACAATGGGTAGATTTGTCTGTATAACACTGTCCGAAACACATTAGTGGGGGTTTAGCTGCATCTCTGCAGCAGCATGTTGAGGGAGTACACCATGCGTTCACGCAGGTCAGTGGGGCAGCCGGACGTCAGCAGGGAGCTGAGTTTGAAGGTTTTGGAGACGCGGTCCTCGTTGATGTATGTCAGCATGTACTCATCCCTCTGGCAACACAGGATGATCTTGGTGTGGTCGTGGTAAAAGTTGACCTTTGGAGTTAAAAAGATCATTCAGTAAATCAATATTTGGGAATAAGATAATTCCAAGTTTTCTTTTTTGATTTGTGGTCTAACCCTCCTCCTCTGCCGGTGATCTGAATACTGTGTCATGCACTGCATCTAAACTGTGCCCCTCTGAGCATGCCCAGCAACGGCTGTGTTTTCTGTGATGGATTGCGTGTTTACCTGGAAAGTGCCGTCGTTAAAGAGCATCATGAGGGCGCGGTCGGACTTGAGCCACTGCAGCAGGTAGAGTCTGGGCATGTGTGCATCTGTCATACTACCAAGATCCCCGCCCTGAGAAAGCAACAGAGGAAACCATGTAAGGATTAGACACGCTGCAACATGAAAGATACCATTTGTAATGCTTTAGGGGGCGGAAAAACAAATGAAACATAAGAGCAAGGGAGATATATATTACAGGAATGAATAAAGGGGTGGGGGAATAGAGATATTTACTTACATCCATGAGGTTCTCCTCCATGTAGTGGGAAAAGTACTTCAGCACAGTCACTTGGCCCACGAAGTGTTCAGGTACCTCACAGGTGGGGAAGACAGAGCGCTGGCCCAACTCTGCATAGTAATGGATAGTCCTGAAAAGAAGGAGATAAACAAAGAGTTACGCAACCATTCAGATAGACAAATACTTAACAAGAAACTAAACAAAAATGAATTTTCTAAACTTTTAAAGTCTGTTGGCATTCGAAATTGAAAATAATGTTTTTTCCATACAGCAGAAATTGAGCCTGCTTACAAAAATTGTTTCCTAACATTCTGCCAAAGAAAAGAATGTACTACGCCTTGTATTTTGGACTTATTTCAAACCACTAACAGGTTCTCCAAGTCACTTCTATCCTAGAGCATGCTTAAACAAGCCATGTTAATTGTATGTAATGACTTTCAAAATGAAGGTGGGGAGTTGTGAAAGCATAGAATAGTGCGTACTTTCTGTCTGGCAAGAGGCTCATGTGAGTGCCATTGTTGAAGAGAACTCCCACGGTGTGATCAGACAACTGGTAGCCAAAGCCATACTTGTTGGAGTAGTCCACCCATTTAGTCACCCATTGAAGACTGCAGCTGTTTGAGCCCTGTGGAATGTCGTCCGCTGCAGAGTGAGAACACAGAGGAGGAGGATTAGAATACAATTACAAAGAAGATCTTAAGGAACGAGAACCTTAACTCTTCTACCTAGCACTATCCTTGACTGTAAAAGCACCCAAAAGCGCCATTAAAATCCAAAATTTAGACAATTCAAGGTCAAATACAGATAACGAATTGTACGTTTTAATGTGGATTTATCTAATTAATAACAACTTGTAATGACTTTGCAAGTAGACTCACCTTTAGGCATATTCTCCAGACATCCCCTCAACACACTAGCAACAGTCTCAGCCACACTTCCTGTTGTGTTGTCTTCTAGGCCTTAATAGGAACAACAAAAGTGGCATCATTTAGCTTGACGTCACACCAGTAGACACAAGAAATTACTTTGCACTCTAGCCATCACATCAAATCTCTTCATTGTATAACACACATTTTTGCAATTTTCAATTCACAGTAGGCTGTTCCGTTCCATCTCTCGGCTGTATTTGTGAACTTACATTCGCTGCTGCTGCTGCAGCTCCCCAGACTCCCCCTGACGATCAGACGGATGGTGTCTCGCGTCGTCGGGGACTGGCTCTCTGTTGCCAGGGCAACGGGGCTTTCGGCAGATGGCGGAAGTAGACTTCCATTCTGAGGTGGGAATCAGTGACGACAGGGTTTAGAATCAGCGAGTTTAGATCATCTCCTCCTACTATGACTCAATGGTCACCCACAGATGCAAAGTGGTTGGCTTAAAGGGTGAAAATAAGTGCTTTTAGTTCGTACTAAAACTGTGCTTGTTATAACGTTTAGTGCTGATTCAGAATGACTCAGTGGATATCCTCAACATGATATCTCTAATCTACATATTTATTTAGTGGCTGTATGAATAATGCACCTGCAATATCACCTACACTCCTGTCCATATCTTTTTTTTTATGCTGAATAATTCAACTCTTACCTCGGCAATCTTTTTGCTCTGTTGTTGGCTGATGACAGTTCTCTCCAGGTCGTGCTGCAGTTTGTAGATCTCCTCTTCCTCTTTGGTTAACTTATCTGTCAAAGGCAATGAAAGCAAACAAAAATCAGAGCTTAACCTCTGTAATCTACAGCTACATAAACCGATATCAGAGTAGAATAGGACAAAATGTGCTTGCGGTCATTTTAAAAACTAGATTTAACTCTACCTCTAACAGCAATCATAATTTTACAAAGTGAAAGATAACTAACTGGTCTGACAATAGCCAGTTTAAATGATACAGGAGCGCTCAGTGGTTTATGTAATACTCACTCAGAGTCTCGTAGTATTTGACCTTGTCTCTCCTCCCACCAAACAGTGCGGCAGCAGCTTTCTTGAAGAAGCTCTTGGCGGGACTAGAGACGTGGAAATCTGGTGCTGAATGGCAACAGCTAGCAGGCAGACGCTCTGGACTGAAGCCCTGTGGAGAAAGAAAGTGGGTCAGTGCACGGCTTGTGGGAAGGGGTCACTGTTGTACTCCTACACAGTGACATTTAGAGAGGGACAGACAGAGAGGTGAAAATGGTGCCTAACCTGTGTGAAGAATTCATGCCTCACAATGTGGTCGAGGTTGGGTCTGTCCTCTGGGATTTTGGCCAGCAGGCTGGCGATTAACTGCTTAGCCTGCAGCGAAAGGGAGGAAGGCAGAGAGTAGCGTGCCTCTCTAATACACCTGTAGGTCTCCTTCAGGTTGGTGGTTTCAAATGGGGGTCTGCCCAACAGCATGGTGTACCTGTAGCAGGATAAAGTACAAGAGTGAGCTCATTTCTGTCACTAAAAATATATTTAGTGGCACACAACTGATTGGATAATAATTAATTATTATTATTACTAAACATCCTTAATAGTGAATTTACAGTAAGCCTACTCACATTACGCAGCCTAGTGCCCAGATGTCTGATTCACAGCCATGGCCCTGCTTGTTGAGCACCTCAGGGGACAGGTAGTTGGGAGTCCCACAGATCGTCTTCCTCCTGTTACCCGCTGGCTCCAACTTGGCAGCCAAACCAAAGTCACCGACTTTCAGCTCCATCGACTCACTCACAAAGAAGTTACCTGTAGGGAAGAAAGGAAATGAGATGATGAGCACTTGATATCCAACCCAGGATCAAAGGCTGAATACTGCACAGATCCTCTGATGAATTGATAGACCGGGATATTACAAAAAAAGAAAAATTAATGGAAGAAGCAGGTTAGCGTCAAAAATTGATATGCACAGAATGCATCTTTACGATTGTGCACAAAGTGGCTCAGCATTGCATTATAGTACAAAAAAAATCCTTACCAAGTTTCAGGTCTCTGTGTAGGATCTCTTGTTCATGCAGGTACTTCAGTCCAGAGACAATCTGTCTTAGGTAATACCGCACCTCTGGCTCAGTAAGCACTTTGCGAGCCTTCAAGATATGAGCTAATGACTGCAAAAACACAAAACATTGGAAAAAGATGATTAGAAATGTAACTATAACCTCGAGGCAACTCTGTGAAAAAAAACCCTTATCATACTTGATAATTTCTTTAATATCACAAAACTGCAGAGTTATGGGTTTACTAAAATATCAGAGTCCTTTTTTCTTGGGGTAAGTCTCTGAATAGTGCCAATGTGCTGCCTCAGTGGCTTTGGGTGCAATGCAGGTGTCAACCAAACGTCAAACAGCCGTGACGAGCATATATTAGAGTGGTTAAAAACTTAGCACTTACTTTTCTACTGCAGTATTCCAACAGGATGTAGATGTTCTCCTTGTCCTCAAAATGGTGATAAAAGTGCACAATGTGTTTGTGATGCAGCACTTTATGTAGCTCAATTTCTCTGTCAATCTAGCAGGGAGAAGAGACAAAAATGTTCACGATTGTAACTGAAGGACATTTTGAGATATTTGTTGTCTAATCATGCCAGTGCTCACAGGCACCGGAGCTGCGCACTTACCTTCTCCCGTTGGTGAGGTTTGGAGACGCGCGCATGTGGGATGATTTTGGCTGCGTAAACTTTGCTGGTGGAGAGGTCGGTCATTTCATAGCATTTAGCAAAACCTCCCTGGAAAGAGGAAAAACACTGTTAACATAATGTGTCTTCGGGTTAGGTGGTAAATCCAAAAAAAAAGACGACAACAAATTCAATGCTTGCGCTACCTTGCCCAAAACTTTCCCACGGCAGTAACACTTCCCCGTGGCAGGATCGGTGATTATCCTGGCCATCTCCGAGGGCGCACTGCGCTCATCCATTCTCTTTCGACGAGGCTCGCAGGACCTCTGCGTCGATTCACACAAGCTGCTGCTGTTCGTCTGTTGGGGCCCGATATTTCTCTGTACTTCCATTGAGGTGGTTTGTCGTCCCGCACTCAGAATGCAGCCCGGAGAGCCCGTCTGTGCGCCTTTATACCCTGGCACCCACCCCACCCGCTGTCTGCCGCCCTCTCTCTGACGTCACGTTGTGAAATGAGAGCATGGGGTCTGACTGATATTGATTACCTTGCATGTACACTTTTGTTGATGATGGCAGACATGAAATCGAAAGGTTCAGAGCAGAATGTGGATTTTATATCATCTCATATAATTCCTATATTCTAAAGTTTATTTCGTTGCAGCACCAGTCGTCATCCGCCTTAATAATTTCAAACACTGTCTGTGCCCATTTTGTTCATGGCATCAGAGCAGGTGGATGGACCTTTACGTTTTGATGCAAAACATCACTCACAGTGTTGGACGTCTGATGCATTTACATCGTTATTAGCATATCAACCATGCAGAGGATAAACAGATATTCTGTATTCCATTCAGGCTTACACCTCTCATCCAGTGTCTTTACAGCAAACTCAATTTGGAGCACTAGCGCCCTCAGGTGGAAATTTGGGATTCTCCATCAGTTCAGTCGTTGAGCAAGTATGTTTGTCAGCATCTTCAATGTTCCATAGTCTTAATTATCTTACAGTTAGACAATTTATTTAGTTTTTTAAGTGTGTGAGCACCTGTGATACTGGAAAGGTCGGAAAGGTTACAGTACATTGTGTTGTTGATTGCAGAGGCAGGCATATCACGTCAAGTAATCAAGTAATGGCATTGTAAACTGCTGTACTGTATTAGAAAGATGACAGTATCATCCTACTCTCAGAATTAGGCATATGCACAGGACATAACTCATAACTAGAAACCACTGAGAGAGAGCATCACTCTGCCAAGGCTGCACAACCACACATATTTTATTTTAATAATAGCAAATTATGACAACGTTTTTGTCAGCATCTGGATCTGTATCAAAATACAGAGGCAGACAATTGTGGGACACAGTAGTTAATGAGAAAATGAAATAAAGTTCTCAGATACCATATCTCACTATGTTAATAAATCCTTTTAAAAATCCTTGAATCAAAAACTATTAATGTGTTCATTACCAAATGGCCCACATTTCCAGCAAAATGCATTGAAATTTCTTAAGATTTACTGTTAACAAACGCAAAAAAAAAAAACAACGCATATAATTCATTGAACTCAGAATCCTTCCTGTTGCATGTTAAGTGCTGATGTTGAAAAGAAAATCATTTGTGGTCTAACAGTGGTTTGAAAAAGTATTACAGGAACAGCCATATTCAGGATAGAAGTGCATTTTATTTACAACAAGATTGTCAGCAATATGGAAATGGCTCAGTCTGTACAGGCATTGCAGAGATTGTACAAATACTGCAGGGGCTAAGAGATGTCGAAATCATTCTGAAATCTTGCTTAGTCTGAGTCCCTCTCATCCTTGCAATCTTCAAAGACATCTTTCAGAAGCACCAGTCCTGATAATTTCCTGAAATTGCACATTTATTTCCTCACTGTGCCCGTGATTATCTGTTTAAAAAATGGCATTTTACAGTTTAAGTAAAATTTTGTTCAGATCTGTGTCTGGAGGGTTTAATGCTGCTGAGAATGAAACATCTGTGGAACAAAATAATCCTGACTGTGACTTACTACATCACTACGCCACTGTGCTCAACACATTTCTCAGGCTTGAGCGAACAGTGCTGATGTCATAGGCCCAAGTCTGGTCAAGACCGGAGCCAGCAGACGATTGGTGCGGCCAGTTGGGGAAAGGAAAACGACAAGCAATGACACGTGCATCATCAGGAAGCTCTTTCATCAGCTTCTCACCGAGTGCCTCCATCTGTCAACCAATCAGAAAAGAATGCACGAATCACCAACCAATTATATGCTATACATGCTATGTGACTTATACAGCATCAGGAGATCGACAGGAGAGAAATAATCCTTAAACTCACCACTCCTGGGGCAAGAAAAGCTGTCACATTGTTGTACTTTGATAAATCAGTCTACGAGAATAAATAAAGAGAAACAAATACAGTCAAATAAAATGTTGATCGGCCTCATGCAAAGCAATGATGTCTACTGATGTCCTACCTTCCAAAAGTCTTTTTTAACAAAGGTTGCCTGGCTGGCAGGCACACCTGTCCACTGGGCCTTGCTCCTGGCATATGCCAGTAAGATGGAGTTGATCTCAAACCCTGTGCACTGGAAACCAGCAGAAGAGGCCGCAAACACCTGGGAAATTAAATCTGCTCATGTGAAATACAATTATTGTAGAATACAACAACTGTACTGTATATGTAGCCTGCTAAAAGCAACAACAGAACACATAACACACTCACAATTCAACTCCAGCAGCGATTCAAATCATGACACAGTTTTGCATGAACTGCATTATAGTTTACACTTGGACACATATTTTCTAGGACAGGTGCAGCTCACTAACCAGTCTTCCATCTCCTGATCCCAGATCTACTAAGCGACCAGTTCGGCCCTCAAGCAACTTCATAGTGTTCAGTGTCTGATCTTTACCGGAGGGCAAATAAGGAACCTGGACCACAGTACAAACACAAGTCCATACATGCGATAGGTAATACGCAAATTATTGTTGCAAAAACATCACTTACTTTCTACAACTTTGGCACATTGGAGCTTAAACATGGAAATGGAAGATACATCTATTTGATCTGTTTTTCTACTAATTTTACCACTACTTTCAGCCTAAAATAAAATTTGCAAGTTATTAAAATATTCAAAATACTCTTACCAAACACTGCAGCTGCATGAATTTCTTCTTTTTCATGTGAAAAAAAAATCTCTGGATATGCTTCAAATTAAATTTCTCTCTGCTTCTGCACTCAGTCAAGTCTCCTGAGTGCTGTGACTATAACCTTGAATCTGATCTCCCACTCACTTTCAGTGGAATTTTTCCACAATATCTGTATGAATGAAAAAAATCAGCAGGGCTTGTCTCTCTTGTTTCTAGCTGTGGTAAAGTGGATTTAATCTTCCATCATGTAAAATTCCAGTTTTTGTAGCATAAAATACTGTTTGTATGATGTAGCTGCACAAACATTCTGTAGCATCATGTCATTAAACCACAAAACACAGGTCAGAGATTATTCATAAACTTAAAAGTGAATACATTTTGATCACATTGTTAAGCATTAGCTTTTAAGCAGCTTCTTTTTGCTTTAACATTTAAGTCAGAACACATATTTAGATTCTCCACGCAACAACAAATGTCTTCATTATTACCAAACTGCTGCTGATCATTATGTTTTCTTGTCCATCTGTACTCACCACTTTCTTCTTTTCCCACATAGCATGGAGCACTACGCTCCAAAACAAGCACATTATTGTTAATATGCAAGTTATCTTCTGTCTTGTCTTATTTCCTTTGATTTCACACAAACATGCAGTATTTGATATCTGAAATGTTGGACAGGGAGCAAAGCAGATATAGAAAATATCTAAATATAGAAAAAGGAAATCTCAGGCACCTTAAGGCTCAATGGGACTTTGCGAAAGCCAGGCATGGCAAACAGGCTCCATACTCCATACAGGCCTGTGAGCAGAGCGCCTGTGCAGACTGACAGGACGGGATGGGGTCTTGTTGTAGGAAGGACCTTGCCATAGTCCTGCAGAATGATCTCAATCGAGTCCTCCATTGCAAATTGTCACTAATGTGGATAAAAGTACAGCAAATGAGGGGAGATATTACAAAAGCAAGTAAAATGTTACAACTCTGTAAGGAAATGAACTACAGCTCGACCAATACTGGATTTTTTTAGATCAATCGATATATCGGAACATATTAATTGTTTTAACACACATAACATCCAAAAACATTTTTGAAGGATCACTTATATTTGTTTTTTAAAGATTTTAGACCAAGATACATATGGATCGGGACAGTTGCTCTCTGATGGACAAAGTAATGGAGACGCTGCTTCTAAAATATGTAAACATATCTTTGCCATGTCTGTAATGACATTTTTTGTTACTTGTTGTCCAGTATAAACACATGTACGGAAACAGGCCTACCTGCTGTGAGCTAATATCAACCTGGCTGATTAATCTGTGAGGCTGTAAAATGTTCCATTGATAAAGGAGGACAGATCATCATGTTTGTGGATAGATCCTTTTGTAAAGAAGCCAATCACCTTTAAGGTTTGAAGAGTTGTAATTGTATTTTGCATTTAATTGTATAATATACCTGAAGGTCTTAAAAGAAACCAGCCTGAATTTATAAGTATGTCTTTTTAAATATTCCATCATTTATTAACTCCCCTCAGCATCAAGATATCAGTAGGCTTACAGTAAAAGGCCACGGTTATTTGACTTCTGACACTGCTGCTCTGTCACCAGAAGTCAGCCTATGAGCGCTGCCAAGAAAAAAAAACATTTACAGTGCAGCATTTCCAACAGCAGATGGCGCCACGGTGTCCTTTTTCTCATGCAAAGACCTTCTAGAAAAGTTTTGTTTACCACGCTTTTACACATATACTGAAACTATCTGAGAAAACAGTTGTATTTTCGGTCAAATGATTTCGGTCGCATTCACGCAGAGGAGCTCCACCACTACAAATTAGTCCCAAACTGTTTTCAAATAACACTGACAGATTTGAAGGCTTCCAGCATTTTCGACGAAAACGGTGCAAAATACTGAAAAGGAAACGAACGAACGGCTAATTAACTTACTTAACAGGGCAAATATACACATACAGTGTACGTTCAGTATATTTGTGAAGGTACTGACACACAATCTACATTTTTATTGAGACACACGTTTATGCAGCCTACCTGACCCGCCCCCTCGTCTGCTGCGCACTCTCCAGCCTGCACACCCGCAGATCGTCCAGTCAAAGGGCAGCCAGTCAGCTGCATATCCCGCCCTATAACTTCATACACGCTCTATCAAATCTCTGCAGACCGCCTGCCTGATATAAAACACCTCACGCCTGACAGCCAAAGCAAAGATTTGCATTTTAGTTGTAGTCCACGCTTATGTAATGTGTTGTGTCTGCTGTGCTTCTTAGCACATGGTTGACTAATATATAGGCCTAATTGTCGGCTTTGCTTCAGGTGTGAGAGGAGCAAGAGGAGAAAGCCAGCTAATTAAAGACTACGCGCACACTCGCAGAGAAAATGCTCAAAATAATTGCTGATACGAGCCTATTGGTCAACACCCACTTGACAATGTTAGAATACAGTTTCTGTTTTCCACCTCTCGAATTAATTATGCACATAAAGGTCTTAAGAGAGTGATTACAATTGCAAAGATGTCCATATTTTTCGCTTCCGCCGCGGCCTCATCCTTGCACTTGCTCCCATTGAAAGGTCCATAATAATAATATTCATCACCACTCAGGCCTTTCTTATTTGCTCAGCCGCTTGTTCTCTGAAGCGGAGCTGGCTGCATGGGCGGAGGACGGCAGCCAGACCGAGAGTGACGCAAAAGGAGAGGCCATTATATTTGCTTCCTGAAAATATAATTATATATATATATTCTGTCCAGCTGGGAGTTTATTATAGCTGCTGGAGTTAAATTTCAAAACTGACAATTGAAATATTACAGTGGACAAAATGGACTTGTATGGGAAGGTAAGAAGCATCATTTTACTTGAAGCTTGAAGAGAGAAAGCATGAAACGCTGTAAACCGTCATATACAGCCACAATGTTTTAGTGACTGAACATTGACAAACTGAACAAAGGTTTCCAGCTTTATTGCTATTTTAGTCTTGCTCTTGCATGATGGGAAACGCCTGTAGGCGATATTTCTAATGCTTATTTTTTCTTTTTTTTTTTTTTTTTAAAAACGAACTACAAAGGGTTTTTTTTCTGCGCTTCCACACTAAATCTTACAGCTGCTGACAGTTGTGACGCGCTGCATGCTGAGTAATGTAGTCGAATCTCTTCTTTTGCTGCCGTCCTGCTCTTCTGCGCCTCTGCTGCGAGAAAAACTACAACCCCCATCTTCTACCTCCCCGTGTGACGCCAGAACCCACGCACGAAACGCACTACCCTTTGCTCGTGCTCATGCCATGCGAGCCAGCTTCGTCAGCTCAGGAGCGCGTGCCAGATCCGACGCGTAGGGGACAGCTCCCGGGTGCTGAAATTGTTCGGCGCTCCAAAGAGAGAAAGAGAGACGCGGAGGGGGGAAGGAAAATCAACGCCTGCATTAGACACAAATATAAAAACCGTATTCTGCAAAACAGGGGCAGACACAGATAGAGCCAAGGCCTTCAAAACAGGTTTGTTCACACAATGTCCTCAACGCATTGTGCTAGTTTCATTTATTAATAGTTATGTGGAAGAATTTCATTAATACATCAAATGACCTCACGCACAGAATTGCTTGTCTAACATTAGCTGGCATGCAGCTCCCTGCTCAACTACATCGTGTTAATTTCATATCTAGATCTACTGATTCTATCGTGGCGTGTGTAAACGCCAGCTTTGCACTGATATTTTAAAAGCGGTGTCCTTGCAAATACTGCCTCAAAGGTGTTTTTTTTCCATACACGGAAGCGAACAGAAGCCCAGGGCAGGATGTGCAGAATGGAGGTCCGGCATCTTTTATAGCTGGAGAGGCTAAAAGGAGAGCTAAGGCTGCACATGTTTGACATATGAGCGCAGTGGTTTTTGTCTTAAACATTCACCTTGGAGCACCTTGGAGCAAAGGTGCTCTTGTCATTTTGGTCATAGTACTGTTTTCCTGTTAGGTCACTGATTGCTGACAGGCTTGCATAGAAATGTGTAGGACAGGTTGTTCAGATGAAAGGTTGGGGTGTATAAAATCGTTGAACCTAGGTTGAAACAAAAGAGTGATGTCTGAACATTAAAAAGCAGTATTTTTGCTCTGTATATGAAAATTACATCTGATTATATCATTCAAAGATGTCGCTCTCTAAGTAATAGCACCAATAACAACTATTGTATAACATAATGTGTGAGAATAATCTATAGCAACTTAATGTATGCAGTAATTTCCAGAGTAATGACTTTAGAGAAGACAAACTCAGCTTCTTTTTAAAAAAAAAAAATCCTGGTTATCTAATACTCATCAATACAACAGCTTGCTGTGTTGGTCATGCTGGTTTGCCTGACACAACCTTCTGTCACCTCTGGTCTGTGGCATGTACAACAAGCTTGCACTGCACCGTCTGTACAGCATCGAGCTGTTTCTCTCTCTTTCACTTCCCAGCCTGTGCACATAAACTAGAAGTTGGTTTGTAGAATAGTTCAGAGTCAGTTGAAAAACATCTTCTGTGCTTCACATTAAGTCAAGGTGAAGCTCTTAATGCATTCTTTTCAGAGTCTCTTTTTGTGCTTTTTTGTTTTGCAGATGGCTGCCACTCAGGATGTGAAAGGGAAGGGGGAGGGAGGGGACCAAAACTTTGACTACATGTTCAAGCTGCTGATCATCGGCAACAGCAGCGTGGGCAAAACGTCTTTCCTGTTCCGCTACGCCGATGACGCCTTCACTTCGGCCTTCGTCAGCACAGTGGGCATCGACTTCAAAGTGAAAACTGTGTACAAGAATGACAAGAGGATCAAACTGCAGATCTGGGTATGAAATATTAACATCCAAGCATTAAATATTAACAAGTGAGCCACAAAATGTTTGATTCATTCATTTCTGTACTCCTTGCCTGGTCAGCACCAGATTATAAGCAGCAAGCCACAGAAAGTCTTCCTTCCATGTCACTGTTGTCCTCCAAGGTCTTCTGGAGGACTACCTAAGCTTTAAGGGGGAAGGGGCTCTTCAGAGACGCCCTACCCCCTCGTTTCTCTTGTTCCCTCTGTCTTTGTGTTCCTGCAGAGTGACTCCTGTCTGTAAAAGGCTGTCAATCTATGCCCAGAGCCCACTTTCTCCTGACCTCTGCCCATATCTTTCTCTGTTGATCAATACGTTTCAAGGACTGTGACAGGTTATGACTCGATGGCTTTATGCTTGGACATAGAAAAAAAACAGTCCGGCACACACAGGATCACCTATGCATTAATTCAATTTTAGTCTTGTTTTGGCTCTTAGAGGACAGATCAGGTTTGCTTGGTATGCTTGGACACACTTCCCTTTTCATTTCTTATTTAAAAAAAGCCTTTGCATTATGCTGTTTGCATCTCGGTAAAAGTAGAATGTTAATTTGAAGCTAGTCCTACTTTCACCATTTCAATCAATAATAAAGGACTTTGACGTCAGCACAAGTAATCTTTTGAAAGGCACATTTTCTCTCATAAAGTGACATTTTTAACCATCCTAACTATAATGTTAGTGTTTAAATTTCATCTTCACATTTCACAAAAACAAACCAAAAAAAAAGGTTCAGTGCCTTGTTCCTTAGTCTAAAAAGCACGTGACACATCAGCTGTGTTCTTAATTAATAGAGGAAAACTTCAAGAGATGATTGAATTGTGTTTTTCGTTGACACTCTGCAGTGTAAGTGTGGAGACAGATGGAAGTCTCAACATTACTGACAGCATACTAGTAAGTGTTAGTTTGGCACACGGCGGGGAAGAACACAGAAGCAACACCTTCCTGAGAACGTGTGGGAAACTGAAGAATGTCTGAGGCTGTTTAATTAGGAGTTCATCTGAGCTGTTGAAGCAGATTTTCCCGTAATCCCTCTGGGATAGTGAGGGGATAGATGTAATCGTTCTCTTTTTCTCTGTTTCTTTCTTGTCAGTCTGTCTCTCTCTTCCTTCTTTCATTTTTACACCAAATGCCAACTTTCCTATAGGGGTTTTGTTCTCTTGTCATAATAGTTGTCTTTTGCAGCAATTAGCCATCCCCCGACATTTCATGTTTGCTAATCGCATAAGAAAGAGACAAAGAAGAAGCGCTCCAGCAGGAAGTGAAAACTGGGTTTGAACAGTCAAATGACAGACTAATCGGGATAATGTGTTTTCATCATTTGCAAAGACAAGCATATTCAGAGAGAAAAAGGATTGGCCTAGCATCCAGTTAACTGGCCTGTCTTGTTTAATTGGGCTCAGAGAGAGCTGAGACTTACAGTAAGTGGCCGTTTAAGGTGATGGCTATTGGGCAATGTCGTCGGTGTAGACGCGCCATACATCTGAGGAGAGATAAAAGCATCACAATGCATCATAGAGTTGTCCCTGTTGTCATATTTGGCTGAAGTGAACACAGCACAGAGCATTGCCAAGATGAGCCCTCATGAAAAACTGAAACTCACTTTACTGAATGAAGTTTAGGTGCGAGTCAGCCTCCACTCACTACCTCTCCACTTGGAGTAGTCAGCTTCTTGAATTGATTTCTGATGAGCTGCAGACTACAAGCGAAGCTTTTCAAGGAGCTCCAATTCACGGGACTCAGCGTTTCTTTTTTTCCTGCGCCGCTGTCTTTTTAACCGAGAACAAGCGGACCGGCTCACTAAAATAGCCCGGAAATGCAAAGGTCATTGTCAAGCACTCGGCCAAGAATCAATACGCTACTGAAACGCCCAAGTCTGACAAATTCAGATAAGAAAAAAGACATATGACTGGTACATCGTGACTTAGTACATTTAGTATGAAGTAAAAAAAATCACCAGCACTTCAAAGAAACATATTCATCATTCCCTTTTATGTTGTTCAGACTGTCAATCCACAAAAGATACTATCAACACAACACAGAGAGGACAGCTTGCATTAAAACACACACACATTCACATGCAATTTTTGTGTTATTGTAAACTGACAAAAGGTCCTTGCTGCGGTGGGTGGAAGCTCGGCAGGCCGCGAGCTCCGTCTCTGTGGAGTGAAGGTCAGAGCTGTCCTCTGGCTATAACAGGCACAGTGTTGCAGCCATGTGCAGACTGACAGAGAGCAAACCACAGTGGCAAATACAATCCAGTCCTGCCTGTCGGGCTTCTGTTTAACAAGAGCCAAGTAGAGCAGCCAGAAGGCCTCCATCATGATTCACAGACGCCTGCAAACACACTTGTTGTGGGAGGAACAACAGTGCAGTAAACATACAGTATAAACAGGAGGGACGACACTGATTTTATCATTATATAACTATATATTGTAAAACAACAAATCTAGACATCTTTAAACAACCATAGGCAGGTTTATAGATACATAGTAAGCAGAATAAAGCTCAAACGGAAATATTCCCAAACTCAAAATTGTCCAAATGCATGTCTCTGCCGTTCCCATGGACACACTCACTATAGAAAAGCTTCATCTCTCTGTATTTGGAAACATTAGCATTTTCATTGATATCTTGTAGCAAAGGCTGCAGTGAGCGCTTGTTTCCAGGGTAATCTGTGCACAATGTACGACTCCTCGGATGCTGTGTAATCACTCGCTTGCTTTGCCTTTGAGCATTTTTTTTTTCAGCCTGATCATGAACCGCAAGCATTTTAAATCATTTTACTTCTATTTTTATCCCCTTTTCTCCCTGAGAAACGCATGTCATAAGCTGAGCTCTCAATGCTGCACCACCGAGTCTTTAACACAGCTGAGCGATTGTTTTATTGAGGAGAGGAAAAAAAAAATCAATCACATCAGCCAAAGCTGAATCGCTCTTTTGGCATCTCATCAATGCAAAGCCAGCGAGGCAATTAGCATAATGATTATTTCCACATCGTGAACACAATAAATGAAGCAAATGAATGTATATATAGCATCCTAAATTGTGCTCAGACATGTATGAATAGCTGCAGATTAATAATGTACATGTCTGCTCATTTACTGTTATGGACAGTGCATATATGTGCTCTGCAGGGTCATGTCAGTGTTGCTGTGCCTGACAGTGTGAGTGTCAGTCTTGCTAAATCATAGTTTGTCTGTGTGTAGGACACAGCAGGCCAGGAGCGCTACAGGACCATCACCACTGCCTACTACCGCGGGGCCATGGGCTTCATCCTCATGTATGACATCACCAACGAGGAGTCCTTTGGTGCTGTGCAGGACTGGTGAGTAGTCTCGGATTTAATGTTGGTCTGTTTTTGTTTTTTATCCTCTCTTAGCCTTATCAACAGAACTTCCTGTTTGTCACCATGATGCTATCAGTTGGTGCTGCACAATTTTGTTCTTTTGAAGAGAAATATCTACAAATCAAACATCCTTATCCGTCCATCTGTCCCTGTCTCCTGCTGACGCCGACAGTACACTTCTCTCTCTCTGATATTTGGCAGGCTTGTATGTCGTGTGTGTGTGTGCACATCTTGGGGATCTGGGGAAACTTGTCAAGGTCACATCTTGTCTATTCATGAGTCACACAGGCGTCTGCAGGCTGAACAATAACTCTGAGCCAAGCCCAAATGTCGGTGATTTATGATTATGCATTCATCTCTAAAACAGGACTTGGAAGGCTATATCCAATCAGCTGCAGAAACCAGGTTTCTGGGTTAGCATTCTTGCTCCAGAAACAACACATTCTCACAAGTACATCACAGCTAGGAAGTCACAAATTAGGTGAAACACAGGAGGAATTTCAGCCCTGCCAGTAGAGATAAATGCTTGTTGTGATTTACATTTTGCTGATCTTTCTCCTCGTGTCTAACTCTCCACAGGTGATGTGGTGAGAAACATCCACATCCGTCATTTTCCATTTTATTTACACCCCGCTGTCCCACATTTATCTCTCTCTGCCAGCTGAAAGAGATTATAGGAGCGCAGAATGAACATTTCTCAAAGGACATTTTTCTGAATCATCGTGGTAATATTCTCATGATGTTACTCCTCCAACACCTCAGTTCATTGGCTACAAATAGGAAATCTTCTTCCAAAAGCCATTTTGACTACCAGCTGAAATTTGATAAACATGTCAAAACAGTTATCCAGTCCTGCTCCTCTCACATGAGGAATATTGCAAATATATTAATCTTTCCAGCAGTTAGAAATGGTTATCCACGCTTTTGTGTCCTCCCGCTTACTGTAATGCTCTTTATTCCCGCCTAAGCCAAGACACTGTTACCCGGTTACAGTTAGTCTTTGCAGTAAGATCACTCAGTAAGACCTCATGTTGCTCTCACATCACTCTGGTTCTAAATTTCACTACACTGGCTTCCGATTAAATTAAGGATTCAATTCAGTATCCTCCTCCTCATCTATAAGGCTTTAAATTGTCTTGCTCCAGAGTATATTAGTGAACTACTAATGCCTTGTACCTCTGCTAGGCCCCTCAGGCCCTCTGAGCAAGGCCTGCTAACATGAGGGGAATGTAAGTTTGCTGTCCTGGGTCCCAGGTTGTGGAACAATCTTCTTTTACTCATCATTTGTTCTTTTAACCTTGTATCCTTTTGTAAAGCACTTTGTAACCTAAGTTTTGAAAGGTGCTATATAAATACAATTTTACTTACTTACTGTTGCATTTAGCTGCAACAAAATACTGATATGAATCATGTGCACCTGCTTTGGATGTTGATATTTGCACTTGCCAGTTTAGGTGCATGTCACGTGGCTTGCGCCCATTGTTGGACTGTGACAGTCACTATTAAGGCCAGTGTCTACTCGGCCTTCATCACTTAGCTTGCAGCACTTGACAGCTGCTTTAGGAAGCACCTGTCATAGCAAAAGCAGCTACATACGTCTTAACTGAACACATATTTGAATGAATTGACTTTAATTTGGGGATTAAATGTACAACTGGGATGCTGCCTTGCATTATTAGCATGAATTGTGTTAAAATTCTCAGTATTATAAGCGCGATACTGTATTAAAGTGTATTTCTTATATGCAAGGAAAATTAGGCGTTCTTGTAAAGAGAGGCTGGAGCCAGACACACCTATTATTCTTTTAAGGCCTGTCTGACATTTTGATGGAATACTGCAGTCTGAGCAGTGTCTGTAATGGGTATCTTAATAATGGAGCCAAGTGTGTCACTAGCAGCGACAATCCTGGCGAGTTCCCTGTGAGCTTACTTACCCAACAGCACACAAATCAACCAGCTTTATACAAGGGAAGAGGCTTTTTTTTTACCCTTCATATAACCAGAACCCCTTTTTTTTTGCCTTTGCCACAGGCTTTAATTCCACTTTCACTTTCCCCTTGTTGCTTGTGACAACGTTGCGGGAAAAAAAACGAGGTTGCCATGGTAATGGCTCCTTCCTCGACTGTGCCTGAATTAAGCCTGTGACGTGCTCATTTCCTGCCTGTGACAGAGACAAAACTGCGAAATATTGTAATGCTGACATCAAATGTAGCATTAAAAAATGAATTAAAAAATTGTGTTGTGCACAAACAATTGATTTTATTACAACCACAAAGCACAATGCTATTTACTTTCTTTTTTTGTCCTCTCTTCTCCAGAGGCCAAATGTAGTAAAAACACAGCTACAGACCCATTATAGCCAGCATACGCTCAATGTAATACGGACACAAGTGGCTTTCTGCTGGTGAATATTATCTGCAGATGGATTCAAAGTGACCCACATCTGAACTGCTATAACAAGTCAGAACTGGACAGAGAGAGGAGGAGAGTTAACATCATGCTGCTGCTCTCTCTCTCTCTCTCTCTCTCTCTCTTTCTCTGAGTCGTTGTTTCTTCTTTTCTTGCTGGCTCTTTCTCTCCTGTTTTCAGCCCGTGGTGTGTTCGCTGCCCTACTTTTAGTCAAACTGCAACACCACAGGAGATATTTTTTCCTTAAATTCCTCTCAAAATGTGTTCGGAGGTTAGAGCAGCACAAGTGGGTTATCATGCAGGGACATATGACATGACTCACAATTCAAAATATTTCTTTAAAATATATAAAGTACATGTGCTACAGGCAATGGTACATTTTAAATATAGTAATTTGGGGATTTTTTTGTCATAACCATAATGGTTTAACACAATCGGTCTCAACTGACGGTTTTAAAAGTTAAAGACACGGGGCTCAAATAATAATCCGCTGGTTCCCATTTGCAAGGTATATTCATCCTCTGTATAGTTACTCATCATTTAGTATTAACTGACAAACCAATGTTTAATGTCTAATACACTGTGTAGCTACAATATCTTGCCTGCTGTGGATATGAAAAACATAATATAGCCGCAAAATAGCAAATAATACCCTACGTCTGACTGATACAGATTACATATTTTCGGGACATTGCGGCGAATTGACCCACTTTTCCACTGCTATCATCAGTGACTCAAATATTACATGAATGCCAAACAAATGGTGGTGTCATCGCTGTCCAAATGGCAAACAAACTTTACATCTTGTCCATGTCAATTTGTAGGATCCTATCCAACAAAAAGTGGCACAAAAGCAATCCGGACAAGTTTTTATAAATCGCTGCAACAGCATTTGTTTGAGTGTGATGTATCTTTTTGTGTATTTGTTTCTGATTACATGCAGGTCGACCCAGATAAAAACTTACTCGTGGGATAATGCACAGGTAGTGCTGGCTGGGAATAAGTGTGATATGGAAGAGGAGAGAGTGGTCTCAGTGGATAGTGGCAGACTGCTGGCAGAACAGTTGGGTAAGAAACATTTACCACTTTATGTATTTTAAATTGAGTGGCAGTATTACTGTATTATTGTCATAACATAAAAGCACGATGTGTTTGGTTCACTTTTTACTTCCTAGTTCTTACAGTATGTTGTCTTTTTGAATTTTAGCAGAAATTCTGCTACATAGAAGCAGCTTTGTTTGCAAAATCTGTTCAGTTGCAGCAATAACTGTCAACAACTTTGCTAAAAATGAATAAATAAAATATATTCATCTTGTCACCTTTTCCTTTCTCCCCATGTTTTTATGCTACTTCTTCTTCCTCTTGTCAAAGGATTTGAATTCTTTGAGACCAGCGCCAAGGACAACATCAACGTGAAGCAGACCTTTGAACGTCTCGTTGACCTAATTTGTGACAAGATGTCCGAGAGCTTGGACACTGATCCGGCCGTCACCACAGGAGCGCCCACTGCCAAACTCACAGACAGTGCTCCGCCCCTCCAGCAGCCCGGGTGCAACTGTTAGTGACCAGGGTCAGGGGGGCAAAGGGAGGGCAGGGCAGATCTTGTAAGGTGATAGAGTGTGCAGAGTTTTGTTCTCCCTCAGCATAATCACTCCTGCTAGTGCTGCTTTCTCTGGACTACAATTCAAACCTTGTTTAGTGGTAGAATTACAAAAGGCTGTCGTATTATCTCTCAACCTTTATCACCTTATATCAAGAGCAAATAACCAGACAAACAGACATGTCTACTGTAAAATGTGTAACGTTACAGGATATCAAGGATATACTCTTAGAGACACCATAATCTCATTCTTTGGCTAGTTAGTACGTTTACGAACCAAGTATGTTTGATAATGCTGAAAGTAGTCCATAGTCAGGCTGTACAGTTAATCCTTAAAACCTTTAAAATCTTTTAAGACCTAGAATAATTATACAATGGGAGATAGAGTCAGTGAGTGCTTTAATAATTATTTTGTTTTTATTTTTTGTACAGTATGTATTTTCCTTTTATAGATTTATTTTATCTCGTAAAGCTGCCAAATCTTGAATTAGGGCACTATAGGATGTAGCGGCTTTTTTTTTTTTTGTGCAGTGTGTGTGTGTATGAATGGGTGGCTGTTGCGTGAATGTACAGTGTAGTAAGTGTGGGTTTGCATGAGTGTGAGTATTATGTTTGAGTCACAAATGAGTGCAACTTTGCCATCTAAAAATCATCTACCTTGGATAAAAAAGTGGCCTTTTAGCATCTCCAATATGGCCTCTGTAAGTTCCTCTGTCATGCTTACGTTTGGATTGAATCCAGTATGTGTATTGTTGATGTGAATACTATTCCACATTTTGTTGTCTGTAGATGTGTGATTCCTCTGATAAGTATCCTGGAAAAAAAAATCTAAATCTTAAAAGCAAATATTTCTATGTGCTTAGCCTCTGAGAAGACCCTTTATAGTTTGATGCGACGAGCATGCTGCCAAAAAGTCAATCTTACGTGCTGTTTTATCTGAAGATAGGCCTTACCCAACTCTAACCATCCCCACCTCCACATGATAGCAATGATCCAGCATTTCTATTAAATAAAAATCTCACACTTACAAGGCACAGTACAGTGTATGATATACAACTGTTGATCAGCTCTGGCATGGAATAAACAGCCATATATATACAAAAAAAAAAGTTTAATTTTTGAGTCGGCATGCTTAAAGTTCATGTTTGCGCTATAAAGTTTAGTCCCTCTTTGAAAAAAAAAAAATCTCAGTAAGCTGCTTTAGGAAGCATCCCTTAGCAGTCGTATACAGTGCTGTTGTGGTCTTAATGATAAGTCCATATAATGTAAAAGCTGTATCTTATTTTAAAATCCAGAGACGCCTTTGGGTTCTGGAGAACACATGCAATCCATAAAATACGTGTGCCAAAACATTACTATTCCTTTAGTCAGTTGTTTGTTGCATAGTTGAATAAAAAATTGCATGAAGTCAGTCCTGACGTATCTATGTAGATTTATATTCTAAGATAGTGTATATATCACTCTATGTTACAGATTTAGGAGCATTGTCATAGCACTTGCTGTGAGATGCAATGGGCCAATAAGTGCAATATTTTATTAATTAAACCCTGTACATAGTTTCCTTGAGTACAGTGACTCTGTCTGCAGTATGTGAGTGACAGTTTGGTCAGAATGGCTCTGAAACTGATGTACAATCTCTAAAAAGGAGTGTGTGCTTCATTCAGTAACTGCAGCCACTGAATGTGTGACTCGGTGTGTGTGTGTGCGTGTGTGTGTGTGTACGTGTGTGTGTACCTGCCATATTGAAGAGACAAATTACATAATATAGTGTATTGTTTGTGTACACCTTTTGTACAAATGTATTCACGTACTATATGCTGTTCCTGCTAACGGTTGTATTATCATGTCAAAATGCAGTGTTGTTGTAAAAGATAGTCAGGGAGATAACTTAGTCCATGCCATTATGCCATACTGTTGTAATTCCAAGTAAAGGGATACACATAAACTATTTCAAAGACCTTTGCGCATATGTGTACACGTGCTTTGCGCGTGTGTATCTGTGTATGTGTGTGATATTATAATTTTATGCTAATAGCCATGAAATAAATTATTGTATTGATCTCAAGTCAAGATCCATTTAATAGAGGAATAGGTAATGTGGCTGTTCTGATGCCCAAACTCTGGTCAAATCTCATTTTAGAACTCTATGACTTTACATATAACTGAATATAATTGTTTCTCAGAGTGCAAGCAAAGTAAGAAGTATGTTTTTGCGATCATAGGAAATAAAACAAATTCTATCAGTGGGTTTCTGTGTTCTCATTCGCTCTCTGCTGACCGGATAGAAGAAGGGATTCACTGGCTGCTGGCCTCCAACGCAGACCTGCATCTACACCCTTTCTTCCATTTCTAGGGGATGTCCACCACCTAGTGTTGCAACACTGTGACTGCGCCTAGCATGCAGTGTTGTGGCTGGTGATTTACTGTATGTAAAATATTTGGCATTATACAGTATTTATTTACATCTGTGGTGAGTCAGATCCAGTGGTAGAAAGTACATTTACTCAAGTACTGTATTGTAAGTAACTATAATAAATATAATTTCAAAGATAAAAATTAAACTTTTACTCCTATTTTCATCCCAAAAAGACTGATAATGATGCATTGATGTAGATGAAACTAGGGAACAGTAAATAAAGTAGTTACAAACAGGTTCAGCCAACAATTACATTAAAATGCTCATTACATGTTTATGTATTGTAATTATAATCTAATATTTAATAATATAACACCAGCAATAGAATCAAATTAAGTACATTTACTCAAGTTCTGTCCTTAATTATAATTTTGAGGTACTTCCACTTTACTTGAGCATTTAAATTTAATGCTACTTTATACTCTTAAGAGAACTATATTTTAATATACTGAAAGCTATAGTTACTGGTTCTTATTTTACAAACAAAACGTGATATGTTTAGAAAATATAATGGAGTTATACAGTAGATTAAACAACAGTAGTGACAGTAGTAAAGTAGTTAATAGTAGATTCACCTCCACCAGCTACAACATGAAAATACTGCTTACACAGTACTGCATCAGTAATAATAATCCAACAATATAAGAGAAGGTGATTGGCAAGTCACAAAAACAAGTTTGCAATATACTGTATTTAACAGAGCTGTACACAGAAAGGCTAAACATACATATAACTGCAGATACCATACAGGTATTGAACACAGAATGACTGAATCAGGGAACACTAATTGTATAAGATTTGGTCTCTGGTATTATTTATATAACCCATCTGCTGCTACCTGCCCATTTGCACCATTTAATGGTGCGTTGTGCTATGCATAGTGTCTGTACTTTTGCTGTACTTTGGGAGAAGCCAAAAACAAATTTCAAATCAATCAATCAATCAATCAAACAATATAACACTAAGAGGCGGTATTCTGCTGCACAAGTACTTCAACTTTTGTTACTTTAAGTACTTAAAGTATATATTGCTGCTAATACTTATGTACTTTTAAGTAAGTAACATTTTAAATTAAAGACCTTAACTTCTAATGGAGTACAGTATTTTTACATTATGGTGTTACTGCTTTTACTTAAGTAAATGATCTGAATACTTTCTTCAACACTGGTCAAATGTATATCGATTTATACACTAAAGTGTATAAACCTGAAATACAGCCTGCAACAACATCTTGGCAAAAATGGATGTATTCATACAGTAACTGGTATTATTATCATATATAACATTTATATGCTGTTTCTACTTAACAGGGCTGCAATGACCAAGCTGTTCCCTGAGATAAACAGCAGGTAACGCTGTTCATTTTGGATGAAAGACAGCTTAATTTACTGTCAATGTCCTTCTGTCATTGTGGTGATAGAGAGTACCCCCCAGTGACAGAGAGTACACACAAAGAATTCATTCAAGAAAGTACTATACAATAATATGCATAAAGCAATTGAAAATCCAAAATTGGCTAGGCATACCACTTAAATGAGAAGTGAATAATTTATTTCTTTTGCTTTCTTAATTACTTTAATTGATGTATTATGAATTAATTATAATGAAATGCTGACAGAAACTATATACAGACACATACGGTACATATAGCTTTGTTAAATTGAACAATATTAGGAGCAGAAACCACTACAAATCACACCCACCTGGTGTAAGTGTGAGACAAGTCTCACACCTAAACAGGTCTGTAGGGAGTCACTAAAGTGCCAAATATAGACATGAGTTCAGAAAGGATGCAGTCAGTCTGTCATCTTTTTCGTTATCAATAAAGCAAATGTTCTGTGCATCCATCCCACACTTGACTGCATATTACCCTCCACAACAATGAAACAAGAAACAAGAACCCAGAGTAGGCAGAATCAACCCATGCTTTTATTTAATCCATTGCATATAAAAACTTTTTTTTTTCATTCTTTTTATTTGTTTTTTACATAAAGTTGTATGATCTACAGTGCTATCCAATAGACTGCAATTAACAAGGAATCCATTAAAATAACATTTTAATTGTCCTGTGAAACTTCCAGACAAGTTGGCATTCTAAAGACATAACCCAAAAAATAATTGTCCTGAAGACCTTTTTTTTAAGTTACAGTTTGTGTTTTTCCTTTCATACCATAAAAAAATAGAACACATAATGAGAAAAGAACGCACTGTTTCCATTGGTCCAGGGCTGTTTAGAATCTACAGTATGTGTGTCAAAACAAGAGTCCCTGTTGCGGGACAATGATGCACTCCCCCCCCCCCCAACCCCTCATCCCACCCTCCCAACCCCCCCTTCACTACAGAAATATACTGAACCCTCCTCCTGTCCACGCACAAAGATGTCAGTGGTTTTGGATATTGCAAGTAATGTGAGTGGAAGTGTGGGCCGAGCATAGATAAGCAACACACTGTCAGTGTTTCAGCCATAATTAATGCAGCAGTGGCTGAACATGCAGATGTGTCTCGAAGCCTGTGTGCTTCGTAGGCCGTGGTCGAGCAGCAACTACACACTCCTGTTGCACCCCATTCAGTGTTTGTAGCTGTAATACAACCAGACGAATGTAGAGGACGCTGCAGTAACGCCGAGTTACTCCCATATCGTTTACATCCGACAGGTTGAATCACATCTTTGAGTGTAGTGGCCGGGCCTGAGGAAGGTGCAAGTGGTTCAGACCAGGTCTACAGCAAATACGACTCTTGGACATCCGGCTATAGGCCACACACCACTCAAGTAGTAAATCTATGACTTGTGGTTGACCTGAATCTCAACAAGCTTCTGCACTGACGACATATTTTCTACACAGTGCCACATTTTTGATTTGTAATTTGTGTTTGGCTGTAAAAGTAAAAAGGCAACTTTTTTTTTCAAATTCTCGACAGGAGATCAGGACAACCGAAGCCAAAAGATTCACTAATGCAGCAAAAGAAAACTAGAAAATTAAAGAGGAAAAAAAAAAAAGGCTAAAGTAAATGACGTGTGTTGAATTTAAGGCACAGCCCATGGGCCAAGGAACAGTTTCTTTTTAAAAAACAATTTGGCTTTCCCCCTCTCTTCACTGAGCTAGTTCTCAGATAAGCAACATGTCGATGGATCATTTTTACACTGAAGCTCATGTGTAATAAACATTCTCTCAACAAGAGGTACGTAATACAGCCACACCATCACCAAAAGGGATGATAAGAATCAACCATTTACAACAAACGGCATTATGATAGTAATAACATTAATAATTATATATTATATACAGCACAATAAATATATGTTTGTAAACAGCGATAAAACCAGAAAATTTTATTACAGGTAAGGGCATCGGGTGAGGATGAAAAAAAAAAAAAAGAAGAGAAAAATAAAATCTTGGCACAAACTGAAAGATTAAATTAAAAGTTTTGAAATGACACATAATTAAAGCAAGCACTCTTAAAAAAGCAGTGTGCAGTATTCAAGTGTTTTTTTTTTCATTTTTTTGTACATTTGTTGATTTTTTTATATTTTATGTACACAGAGAAGAAAAAAAAGTATATTTGGGTATTGTAACTGGCAAGCCTGTGGTCTATGCTACAGTGAAATATTTACTGTACCACCTTTATATTGCAAAATGACTCAACAAATAGAAACATATACCAATAAATAATAGCATTAGGTGTAAAGTGAAAAAATGATAGTAACATGGAAAAAGGAAGAGACTCTTGGCCGAGGTGTAAGACAGCATTGTTCAAGCCGAAGCCTGCGTCAGTGAGTGTTTTGGCGCGTTAAACATGAAAAATAATAAAGAGGTGATATATGAATATATCAGTGCATTAGATTATCTACGTAGAGGATAGTCTCATCTGATGACTATGCAACGGAGCTGATTGTCTTGTCGAAAACAAAGACAGCAACAGGGTTTCATGTTGTGATGGCAAAATTAATTAGCATTCTGATGAAAAATAAATTCATGTAGCATAACCAAAACAAACCGGCATGACTGATGAAAAGCATCAAACAAAAATGGGCAAAATTCTCTCTCTCTCTTTTTTTTTTTTTTTTTTTTAAAAAGGACAATAAAAGCTTTCATAACATTGGTATAAAATCACCCCAGTAATTTTTAACACCAGTACTATTTCCGTATACTCGGAGCACTAATCAAGCTTCTAAAAAAAGGTGCTTTTTGTATCAACTACAAAGCATTGCATTGTCTCAGGATGTGTTCAAAAGAACTGCAGGCAACAATAATAAAATTTAAAGGCTTCATCCACGTCACAAACAAAATCAATGAGAGCAAAACTTCAGGTGTCTGCTTCCTCTTCAGTGAAAAATTCAAAATAATCAAAATAATATTATTATGAATAAATTCCAATTTCAACTCACAGGACTAACCAAGTATGAGTATAGTGGCATGGGAATAGTAGTATAAATGCTATTGGAGCAAGTGCAAACACCTCAGGACACTCCTCATGTAATCCAGCTGTGAAGATACCCCCTTTCAAACACTGAAGATCTGTGACACATTTCTCCCTGTTGGTTTCCACAATTTCCAAAAGTTCTCTCATCGTCTTTGCTAACAAAAGAAAGCCTAGGATTGCAAAAGTAAATTCTAGAAAATATCTGAATCTTACATACAGTACGATACAAAAATTAAAGAGGTCTAGGACAGCATCATTGCCGTTTAGATTTGAGCTTTGTGTCAGTCAGGTTTTCAAGGAAGACTTCCACGTCAGAAATGTGTCTCAAAAGGCTCCCCAGTGTGCTGCGGCTTTCTTCTCTGTGGCGTCCTGTCAGGTTTTCAGCAGAACGGCAGCATCACATGCCTCCTAATTCGTAGTGGGGAGGAGATGACCTAACCGAGAGGGAGATTCTCCTTGAACACACCGATAACTTTCTCTGTAGAATATGGGCACTTGATAAAACACAGAAACACTGCTAAACTTTCAGGCAAGGCTGAGACGAAGCGGAGGGAAGGAAAATGTGATATTATGTGTCGTTTTTTTGAATAGCACTGAGCAGACTGTGAACTACTCGTCCATGCCCTAAAATTAAGCTTGTAAAAGGGAGGTTGTAAAAGAAAGAAATAAAGACACACCACGTCAGTACAAACGGGAATGGAAAGGAGTTTTCCTGAGTGCAAAAAAACTTGAAGAAGTACCGGTGGGCGTGTCTGAACAAAGCTGACAGGAGGGGTGGCCAAGGTGGAGAGCAGCGCACGCTTTGGAACCATAAACATAGATGTATAAAAAACACAGAGAGACTCCACAAAACCCAAAAAATATTCTATAAATAATCATCTGTCATTACTAAGAAGAACAGTTAATCAGATGCTGTCCATGAACTGCTATGTGTCGGGGGATTTCTCTTTCTCCTCTTCCTCCTCCTCCTCCTCTGCTACCTCTTCCTCCACAACACAAGGTTGTGAGCAGGGAGTCTCCCCCTCTTCTGCTACCTCCTCCTCCTCTTCATCCTCCCCCACCTGTTCGTCCAAGGGAATCTCTGTCGATTCAGAGTCCTGCGTACAGAGTGTTTTAGAGTCAGTACAGCTGTTTTCCTCCTCTTCCTCCTCCTCCTCTTCCTCCTCCTCCTCCGGCTGGCTGCCGCTGTCCTTCTCCGTGTCCGACTCCCCGTCCTCCTCCAGGGTGAGCTCAAACTGGAACTTGTCCCCTCCTGGGGGCCGACTGCCGTCCTCGGGCTCGTCCAAGGCAGGAGAGGGGCTTTGGGGGATGGTGCTTTGGTACCACTCCCTGTTATCTTCCAGCGTGTCCAGGATGTCCTGGGCGTCTGGGTGGACCAGGTCAGCCCACGTCTCCCACAAAGGGTGAACGATGTAGTCTATGAAACCGACCTACAGGATACATGGGGAGAAAGAAGTGAGTGTCTATGTATGGTATGCCTGTGCTTGTACATTTGTGTGAATGAGTGCGTTACCTGGCTCTTTTCTACTGAGGCGTTGTGTTTGTCACACATGGGGCTGATCTCCATGCCCCTTTCCCTCTCTCGGTCGCCCTGGCTGAAGAACTCCTCCATGATGCGGTCCGTCCACTGCCGGTACAGCTGCAGAGGCTTGGTGGGGTTGCTCAGGTCTGCACAGTGCACCATGTTCTGGAGAACCTGAATATAACAAAAAAAAGCAATATGTCCCACAATAAAAGATAGGCCGAAACAGTATGTCACCAAGCTTTCAGCTCAACTGTGACCGACCCTGGAGTGACCCGGGACTAATATTACTGTTTTCCATTGATCCAATGTAGATGTAAAAAGAACCATAAGTAGAAGTGTTGCAGAATAACCGAGTTTTTTTTTGAGTGATGTTAATGCATGAGCATGACCAAAATACAGTAAAAAAAAAAGGATGTTTGTGTGCAGCTTGAGTCTGACCTGTATCCTGTCTGAGTAGTTGTCCAGCAGCAAGACACCAGAGCTGGTCACCTTTTTGGTTTCCACCATGGTTTTCAGATCAGCCAGTAGATTCATGTGCTTGGACATGTCTGTTGCTAGCACCTTGGAACACCCAGAACAAACAGGATATAAATATTATGTACAATATATATTATTTATCATTATTATAGTAGAATATTCAGCCTAACATGCAGTGTACAGATAGCAGTGACTACAGGATGAATGGAAATACTATAAAACTGCTTGTAATGCACAGTATATAATGTATGATGTATATTCCACACTTTTCACTATTACTTTCCCCACTGAACAAGCTTTGTATTGACATCATGTAAGAGAGGTAACTAATCTGACTATTAACTTACGATGTCAATGACCATCTTTCGCAGTGATTGTCGTTGTTTTTTGGTCAAGTTTTGGAAGATGTCACAGTTCTCCTCTTGCAGGAGTTTGAAACCCACTGCTAGATGGTGATTCTCCAACACTGACGAGTCATTGTACATCAGCGCGAGCTCTGAATCTGTATGGAAGACACAGTTTACAAGTTTAGTTTAGAGATTTCAGGCTTTTCAGGCTCTGAAAAAATTTGGGATGGGATTCAAAAGTATTGAATGACAAAATGCTATGAAAACCAAACTTGGAACAGATTAGAATTAATATAAATTTTAAAAAACAAGACATTAACAGCATTTATGCACCCAGCCCACTCGCTGACTGCTCACTGAGGAGCAGAAGAAAGCACCAGCATGTTTTCCACTGAGAGGTTTCCCCACTCTGGGTCATTTGAAGGTCCTCTCGCTGTATTTAGATTTTCCATTAAGATGCATTAGTCTTGGCCACAGTGGAACAGAGCAGCAAAAATGAGAAAGGGGATCCTGCTCTGTTGCTCTGTGGCTGACAGAAGATCAGTCTGGTGGCTCGTAACTAGGATGACTCACACTGCCTTTACTGCAAGGATTCCCCATTTGGGCTTATGGGAAACACAACACATTTTGTGTGTAAAGTGTGTGAGACTGTGGAGTGTGTTTTGTCTGATAAGGTATTTATGCAACACTCACATTTGCAATGGCCTCTAGAAAGGTTGTTTAAGGCAATACCCAGCGGATATAAACTCTATTTGTTTGTGTTTTCCTCTAAATTGCCAAATGCAGGCGATTTTTGTGGCACCTCCAGCTATGAGCGAGTGAGTCAGTTAAAGCAGAGAGATAGCAGGGGGTCAGTGTCTTGCTTGAGGACACTTCAACCAAAGACAACACCCTGAACCCTGTTAATCTGGTTAAAGGGTCATTTCACCCAAATTACAAATACTAATTACATATATCCATCTCAAATTTCTGTCTCAATTCTGACACAAAAGAGGTGAATGCTTACAAAATGACATTAAAAAAAAGTCCCCATTACTCTGGAAAGTTCACAGGGCTCACTGTCAGGAGTTTTCATAAGGACTATTTCTTCTGTAGGAACTGGGAAACAGATTCTGGAAAGAGATGTTGCTGTTGAATCAGATGAAATTCCATTCGCCTCTGTTGTGTTGTACCTTGGTCCCAGAGTCAAATTTTTTCCAGCAATTCAAGTAGCTCTGATGTCGTGCTCAGTGTTTCCGTAGTTGAGAAAACAACTGACCCAAATCAGAGCTTTATAGTTGGGATTAAGAACGAGGGTCATCTTTGTGGGCCAGAGACAGACAAATGGCCACACATAAAATGCTACAGAAATAGTGTAGCGTGGTGTGTGGATGAGATTGAGACAGCTATACAGGCTTTTGTTAGTCAACCGCAGAAATAAAAAGTTTAAAGGGACATATTTCTCTGATTGACGTGGCATTCTAGCAACCGTTACTGTACATGCTAACTGCAATTGGCTGAGAAATCCTAGTTATTTTTGTGACCCATATCCAATCATCCACACAATGTGGCCTACTACATCTGCATACATGTCTATAGTTGGATGTTTTTTTTTCTTTCCCAGAAAACATGTTAGCCTGAGCAGTGAATGATGTTGTGTTACAGGGAAAAGGTACTATTGATCTCCTCTTTGAACTCCTTTGCCTTGGAATCACATGTCAAAGCCATCACACGTGACAAAAAAACAAAAACAAACAAACAAAAAAAAAACATGCTGGTGAAAATGTGCACGTACGCATGAACATCATGTTAATATGTGTGTGTATGTGCTCTGTTTTGAACATTTTTGCCTTCTAAACATACATCCCACTATAGTTTGGTTTACATATAAAATTTCATTAAAGCGAGAAAGGTTAATTGCTAGTGTGTGCGTGCTAGCGAGGCTATAGTGTGCATGTTCCCACCTGGGTATCAGACTGTGTGTGTGTGTGTTTGTGCACTAATGACACTGCTGAGCCACTGACGTAGCTGCTAAGACAGCGCTGTATTTAGACTCACTGGTGTTGATGAGGAACTGGTTGGAGACTCCAGGATGGTCCACGTCGTGAATAGCACTGGCAAAGATGGCAGCTAGGATCTCCAGGTCTGTGAACACAGCCTGGAAGAAAGAACCGAGCACAGAGGGGAGGAGAGCATTGATGAGAGAAATCGTTGGACAAAAATATCCTTGCAAGTAAGAGCCATTGATTGGACTTTGAGCTAGAGTTTGATTGAAGCTGATTGTGGAAGTGTGGGCTGTGTGGTTGGGCGTGCGTGTATATGTCTGTGCATGTGTGTTCAATAGGTTTGTGTGTGTGTTTGTGTATTCGCCTCACCTCGAGGGCGGGGGTGGATAGCAGCACGTGAGTTGACTGGGTGACGTCAGCAGCATGGATGTTGTTATGGTAGGCCACATCGCCATGATAATGGTCTTCTAAGGTCATCAGGTATGTTATAAAGGTGTCAAGTGGAATTTTAAAAGTTTTTAACAAGTCTCTCTCCTACAAAACCAGAAAACACAAAAAGGGGTTTACCGTCAAACACTTCTTCAGCAGTGAAAAATCACATCAAGACAAAAAGAAAAAGTGATGGTCGTTACCTGGAATATTGTATACATCATGACTGTCAGTGGCCGATTCCCAGAGAACTCTGAGATTTTAAAAACGTTAAGGCCCCATTTATTCACGTGCTCCAGCTCCTGATGAAGGAATTAAAGAGACATTCAGAAAAATAACAACAACTTTTGTTCCTTATCCTAACCCCATCTCCTTCTCCGTCCTTCTTTTCCTTCATCGTTATCCAAAATACATTTCTGAGTGTGTATTTATGTGAATGTGGGAAAACAGCACAGCGTTCATCAGGACACACAAACGCACCTTAGCGAGTTCATCCTCGGTCTCGGTCTTGACCCCGAAGCGAGGGATATTGGAGTTTGTGAGGCTGGAGGAGTGTTGCAGCTTTTTCACCCCGCTGATCTGAGACATGGGCTTGTTCTTCTTCTCCTTCTCCTTCTGCGTCTGAGGGGATGGCATCTCCACTTCATGTTGTTTGTCTGAAACATACATGGATATGGCATATGAGGTTGATTGAAGTCTTAATTGAAATATGCTTGTGGGGTTTTTGTTGTAGTGGTTAAATCAGATAAAACTAGAAATACCACCTTGTGGTTGTATGACTCCCTTTCTGTTCCTGAGTTATTGCGTTGAATAATGGCCAGAAAAGTGTTTTTGCAGAACATGATGTCACAGTGAAGATGACTTTTGACCTTTTGGATATAAAATGCCATCACTTTAGAATTGGACGGACGTGAGATCAGAGTGACCCTGACCTTTGACCACTAAAATTGAATCAGTTCATCCTTGAGTCCAAGTGGACGTTTGTGCCAAATTTGAAGAAATTCCCTCAAGGCATTCCTGAGATATTGCGTTCACAAGAATGGGATGGACGGACCGACAACCTGAAAACATAATGCCTCCGGCCACGGTTGTCGCTGTCTTTCTAGAAAGAGTGTGTGAATTTCATACGATGATACTTCCATATTCTGGTGTAAGTAGAAACTGGTTTATCTTATTTATGTGAGTATAAACAGCATGAATACTGCTTGTCTGTAGCTATGTACAACAAGGGACACCGCAGACTCTTTCAAGCTTTAACCACGTTAATTCTCACTGTTCAGGTGGAACAGAGATTTTTTTAAAATTTATTCCGAATCAGTGAGTCTATCTTCCTGTGTCATTACTCACCCAAGAAGGTGCTGGAGATGAACTCAGACACCTGGTTCCCAGAGCGGCTCATCTCTGATAGGTGAGTCAGCTCCCTGTTCAACATCCTCTTGAACTGAAACGCACATACACACATACACACACACACACACACACACACACACACAGGGATAAGGAGTTTGACAGTGTGTAATACAAGGCAGAAAAAAAACCCAACAACAATACATTTGTAATAGCTGGCACTTAGAAGCATCATATATATATATCTAAATAAATTGGGTAACACAGCTCAAACAGACAAACTGTGCTCATTTCACTTCACAACTTCTTAAAATATGATTGAGGCAAAACTTTCTCTGTAATGAAAATACATTTTCATGACACATTTTATCAGCTTGGTCCCCCCTGCTGGCTGAGGAATTTTACTAAAAGACTTGAGATTTCCAGTCACATCACAGAATCACAGAAGCTGCACCCTGGATTGTCACCATCTCTGGTGTAACACACATACAAATACACACACACACACACAGCAGGTCAGAGGGCTACTGCCAGGGATGTCCATAATCAGTAACCCATTTTCACAGTTTTTCTCCTTCAATTTTCAGTTTTCTCCTCTGCCGCACTACCTGCTTATCTCTCTCTCTCCCTCACATCATTCTCTCTTCCTCTCCTGTGCCTAATTGGAGTGGTAGACCTAAATTTAGCTCTGGCTTTTGATTTGAAGACCAAACTGATTGATGTGGAGGAGAATGCTTGAAATCAGGGATTTTCCAAAGTAGATGCAAAACAACAGAGTTATAAAACGACTCGCAACCTCTCGAACAAAACCTCTGCATTGTCTGAATTATTCTGGCTTTGGTCTAAATACATAATGGTATGCATATTGATTAATATTGATCCCTTAAAATAGATCACTACAACACTGCAGAGTGCTTACTGCGCAATTGTGTATTGACATCCTATTGAATAACACCCATGGGTATTCATTGGGTGCCTTTTTAAAATGAAGACACAAAAGGTAAAGGACCATCTGTAGTGTAATGTCAGGTAGTAAGAGCCAGCACAGCCGAAAAATAACAGATACATGTCAGGTAAAGCTGTATTTAGATCAAATTTAATTAATAAAACAAATAAATTGAATGATTTTTTTAAACTGGATTTGTGGCTACCCTAAAAAAAAGCATTCCTCATTACATCAAACAATATGGAGCAACCCAACTACCCAGAGGATTGCTGACCTAAAAAAGTCCATATCAGAGCGCACTCATGTCATTAAAACACATGAAATGACTGAATAATGATTATAAGGTGTATAAATGCATCAAAAGGTCTGTGATTTTAAATCCAAACTCACTTCAAAATGTAACTACATATGTTTTTATGTGCACCATCAGCTATCCATCAAAATGGATAATGGATCCAGAAATGTCACACCTATGAAGCATTGTTCCGTGGGTGACATGTTGGCGAGCTATATACAGTGTGTTCTTTCTAATTGTGGCATCCTGCATCCAAATCTGTGTCAAGGATAAATTTCAGTGACAAAATTACTTCCATTCTCTGAAAATGAATTTCAACAATCATATTAAAATAAATGTAGGAAAAAAAAACATACCTGGCTAATTATTTAAAATAAACTCATCCAAGATCACATCTTACCTTTATATATCCCCAAGACACAGAGAGCAAATAATTAGCTTCAGGCATTTTGACAAATCAACAAAAAAGATCCAGAAACAGAAAGGTATAGGTTTATAGCCCAAAATACAGTTCGGGTGATGAAAGACAGCTAGCGAAACAAAAACAGTCCACAGCTCCGGCCAATAAAAATTCTCAACCTGAAGAGCCTTCAGAGCTCAGTTCGGTGTAAATCAGCTGTACAGAATCCATACATGAAGCATCATGTTCATGTCCTGCAAATATCCACAGAAACGAGCCCATGATCCAGGAAGCAGAGAGGAAAAGCAGATTCTGAGAGAGGAGTGGATGAAAAGTGGCTCCCCAAAGATCCGATGAGAGCATATCGTGACCACACACACTGTGATACACACTGACATGTGCACGCACTCACACACACATATACACTTGGATACAGAGACACATTGCTGAGGTTGTAAATAATTGATGATGGTGCGGATGCTTGGTAGATGCCAAAGCACCAGGACAGCAAAATTTTCCTGTCAACAGCTCCCAAACAGAGCTGGCTGCCTGGCTGCCTGCTTCAGTGTGTATGACACAAGCTCCCATGTGAAGAGCACAGGCTGCTTCTCTCGCGGTGTCACACAGCGGCAGCAAATCAGGGCCCAGATATGAAAGAAGTGTGAGCTCATCATCACCTCTGATTGGCTTGGATTGGAACAGACTTGAGGTCACCTGCTGTGTGATTGGCTGGGACTGAAGTCATTGGAAAAATCTACCCCTTCCCTTTCCTTTAATTCCTGCAGTGCAGGAGGATGTGATTTTGTGTGTGTTTTTGCATGTGAGCGCATGCTTGTTTGTGTGTATGCAAGACATATTCACATTACACGCAGCAGTACGCGTGTGTGGTGACCTAGCCTTCTGTACAGTACCTCCCCCAACATGATACAATATTAAAAAAAAACTGAGGTCAGCTTTCATCCCAGTAATACTGTGTTCATGGGAGGTGAGTCACAGTAACATCACTGATGAGATGATGTAAATACATGAAAACCCATTAATCTTGCAAAAAGAATGAGCGTCACAGTTATCTGAAGTGGGTTCTTTAGAGCAGAGACTGAAAGCAACGTGTCCACACAGCCGGCTGTGGGTGTCACAGAGATCAAGAGGTTGCCGCTTTATTTGAAAATGGGTCAAACTTTATTGAAGCAATAGTTTTAATGCAATTTTCCCATCATTAGTAGTATGAACTGTCCCCTTATAAAATAAACTGAAACCAAAACTCAGCTGTATAAATATGAATACTTCATGGACATAATTCATATCTCTGGAAGCCATCTGTTGCTACTGATTTAATAGGAGTCAATAATCAGTTGTTTTACTGTTATTTTATTTAATCAAGTAGTCTCACAGAGGTCAAGATCTACTTTTCAAGAGAGACTTGAGAACAAAAAACATATTTCAGATCTAACATTCAACCACATAACCAGCATACAAATCTATGGCCATGGTTGAGAAAATATGAAGTCAAACAATAAACAATCAAGCAACATAAAAGAATGAATAAAAACAGTCACAGAGTTACAAATCAATTCAAGGGGAATGAAATAATCTAGCTTGAGAGGCCTTTGCAGATTATTCTATTTAAAAAGGGTGTGCTCAGTACCTGAATCCTACCATATATATATAATGTCTAAGGAATTATTGTCCCGTAGTTTTCAGGGGGGCAGGTATTAAACCTCTAAACTTTTCTAGTACCGACCAAAATGTGTCTGAATCAATGAGTATCAAAAACTGTTGAGTACTGACAGTCGGCATCAAAGGTCTGGTCAGATTCATGATCTTGTTTGATCATTCTATGATCAGATAGTTCCTAATTTATATCAACATTTTGCCAGTTTTAGACTACTTTTATTAGGCAAAGTTCTTGTGTTGCTGTTCAACACTTGATGACTTTGGGTTCTTTTGTCAAATGAAAATGAGGTTTCCAAAGTGTTGATTAGAGTGCTTTGTTTTACTGAAACTCAGGTATCGTGGCAGCACCAGCAGCAAAATATTTGTGATGCCCAGCATGAGTGACAAGATTTAAATGAGAGAACACATGTGAGGTAGTGGATTTTTTTTTAATATCACATGTATTTTTACATTCATATCATGAGATGATTATCCCTTCTAGTCAATACAGCGACACACACTGCGTTGAGGCTGATGGGGCAGCATGACAACATAGAATTAGGTACAGGTATAAAAGTTGACTGAAAAATAGATTTACAATGTAAAAAAGACAGACAGCCTTTAAGTCTATAAAGAAAATATAGTTTAATCTTGAATCTTGTTGATGACAAGCAGCCTCTACAGTCTATGAACCTTTCTGACAAGAGGATGTCTGTTCTCTCTTTATCTTAGTGTATGTATGTGTGTGTGTGTGTGTGTGTGTGTGTGTGTGTGTGTGTGTGTGTGTGTGTGTGCGTGCGTGCGCATACATGCGTGTGCTGTGTGTCTGTGATGGTCCAGTGGTTACATGGATTGAAAAGGGACCAAACCTGTCTCTGCTTACTTTACACCCCACTGCTACAGCCAGCCTGGCACTGTGAGTAATTTACAGCTACGCTGGAGCAGATGAGACCACTGGCTAACTGAGATCCAGCGGCTTTGATTGACTCCGAGCCAAGCAGGCCAGCACAGGCCCACACATACACACACACACAGTTTACTCCCTACTAAAGCATATACACAAATATACACCCACAGACACCCCTCCCATCCACACAAACTCCCTTTCTCTGTCACGCAAATACACACACGTATTGATAGCTCAGCCAAGAGGTGTGAACACAAACTATTGGGTAAAAATTGGAAAGTGTCACACCAAGCTCAGCTGTGACTTGTGTGTAATTTGTTCTTCGGCAGAGTGACCAAAAATATCCACTCCCTGCTGTATATAGCCCATGACACCTGCAGATCTCTGTTGCATTTGTTTCTTTTCTCACATTCTCATATTTATTCTGGCGGCAGACGCCCCCTCTCTCCAGAATACAGAGAGAGCAGATACACTATAATTGCTGCTACTGTTTTCAATGAATGTACCGCTGACTGTGAGAAGTAAATCTGCTGTCCATTCTTAATCTAAACAAAATGTAGTGATGGAAACACATAGGCAGGCAGTTATCATTTTAAGCCCCTGGTGACCACTATGATAAAATAAAGAGAGGTGGAGAGATACAACTGATCAAACTGAGAATGACCAAAGAGTCATTCTCATATGCGCAGTAAAGCACTGACATACAGCCTGACAAGACACCTTCTCAGCAACTCGTTTGGTAACTGAAGACATGAAACAATGTGAAAAATTTGTAGATATTAAAGTTTGACTCCTGCACAAGTAAGACCAACGAGTCAATAAAAGTAAAAGGACACATCTCTGGATTTGGTCATCATTGAATGAAGACTGAACTTTTGAGATCGTCGTATGTAGTCGATTCAAAGATGAGCCTCAAGTAAAAAGGGATCAACACAACCTGAGTGTGACTATGAAGTGCCTTGCTTTTTAAAGTGCTGATATTCCAAAGCATGTTAATGATAGTGTTTTATCTGGATGATATATTAATGAATAGTAAAGATGATAAGATGAGAAGGGGTCAGGCTGCAGCACGAAAGAACAACATTCACCTTCATCCAGGATAAAGTGAAATATTCTGGACACAGACTGCGATGCTGAAATGTTAAACCTTACTGATAGAACTTGAAAGCCATTCTCCAACAGATGTAACGCAAAAATCTGGAATTGCTGAATTACAACAACAAATTCATAGCCATCCTGCCCCTCATCATCAATGCAGTATTGATGATGGATGTCCTGGATGACTCACCAGTGGATGCAACGCAGATTAGACAATGAGTAGCAAAATATTTACTATGTCCTTAAGGGATAGCCTAATAAAACTCAGATTCAGTCCATACAATCAGCAAACATAGGAAATCGTTGTAAGAGATGTCTGTGTGAGTTTTTGTACCAACAAGGGGAGAATCAAAAAATTAAAATTCCTTCACTACTGACCCACTAAGGCATCTCCACAATTAAGGTTTTAGCCAGGCTGGAAGTGTGGTGGGCAGCAGACAGGATCCAGACATGTGTTGAGTATACAAAACACTACAAGTGTCCACCTACGACACCACTTCAACCATGGAAATGGCCAGAGGTCAAGGATCCATCTTAGCTGCAGGACCTTTGCAGGACCTTTCTCTGCTCACTATTAGTGGCTAGATGTTTACCCTACAAAGACTGGTACAATGCATACCACTAATGAGAAACTATACAGTATATTTGGACTGTCAAAACGTGCTTGGGTGATAAAACACGCCATGTTAATAAGCACTACATTTTGAGTAATTTATGAAAATGAATGATAATTGCCGTGTGAGGACTGCATACATTCACCCCTCCTGCAGAGACTTTTGTCCAAATCTGACATCTACATTTGACCTGTTACTGCCTGATAAGAGAGCCAAGGTTCAACAGAGGCAGCCTGACAAAGTGGATCATGACACAACCAAAAACACTGAAGTCTCGCTCCAGGAGATCTTGTTTTCACTAGAAACTACTCTTCCAACCCCGAAGTGGTCATCAGGAGTATCTCAAATCCCTTACTCTACTATGTTATCTGTGCAAGCTTGACTGGCACACACTGTTCCCAAAGCAAAGCTAGCTGCAGATTCCAGAGACGCCTACATCCACACCAAGAGTGGAAATGCAACCACAGGAGCATCCGAAACAAACACCTCCAGATTAACTTAGCTTGAGAGAAGCAGTTTCCTGTTCATCTCTCTCTATGAACTTCATTAGTTTGGGTGCACCATTACACTCTGAACAAAGTGTTTTATGTTGATCTTATGTTCATCTGGAGGAGAATAGTATAGTGAACTGAAAATAAACTTTGGTTTGTGCAGTATGTATTTCAACTGCTGTGTGACTTCTACAACAATAATAAGAGTGAACATGCCATCTCCCTGGTGTGAGACATTCAATATAAACAGGTATGTAACCTTGTTTGACCTACAGTTACAGCAGCCCCTGGGCTTAATAGAGTAACATTGAGAATGCTGAAATTCAGAGGTGAATTGCGTTATTTTCCTAGGTTATGTCAAAATCTAATTGGGGTCATTAGTGTGGGGTGGGGGAAGCAGTAGAGATGACTGCACTGCCTCCACAAATCAAATACAACACAATTATTTAACAGCTACTATACAAGATGACTGCTAAAGGACATTACTAAAGCACTAGAGTGAATGATTTTCACAGGAATGTCACAGGACACAGGAAATGGATGTGACTGCTTTGCTGTCATTTTAATTCAATTTACTTGAAGGAAATTCCATCGTATTGTTTCTTTTTAAGCGTAAACTTCATTGATGGATTAGGCTTATGTAGAGTGCTGATAAATGAAAGTCTGCAGGATGTAGACACACAGTAATGGCTATGTGTGGGAGATATAGTGACTGTATTACCTATGATGCGTGTGTGTTGCTAGAGTGAGATAACAGGCTGGTTGGGTCTGTGGCTGTTGCCATGACAACCAGAGATAGCTGTGCTGGTGAGCATTGGTGAGGCGGTGCACGTTAAAGGTTTTTAAAAAAAAAAAATTCCACTTTTTTTTAAGTGAGCTAGATGTCCTAGTCATGTGTGTGATCATGGTAACATCAGCACTGAGCATTTGTGTAATTCCTTTGTCTGTCCGTCCTCCCTGCCTCTCCTCTTGGTCCATCCCTCCTTGTGTGACATCACAGTGTGTGACATCACCAGAGCCCAAAGCTGATCAGCATTCAGAGCGGCGCAGCAGCCTTCCTCCACACACACACCCATACACACACACACACACACACACACAGGAGGCGACTGAGCATGCTCAAAGCACAACTCCCTGTCTGCATGACGATGCTATCACTAACACTCACAGACAATACAACACAAACAGTCCAATGTGCGCTTTGGTGGCTGAATGTCGGAAAAGCATTAAAGCACGTAATATATACATATGATTGTCATATAACCCATAAAACAACCAAGCAGGGATTGTACAATATCCTCAAGTCTGCATGATAACTACTACGGGTTAAACATGTGACAAACGAACAAGAAGAGACTTGGTGGCAAAGGAACAGGCCACACACAGGAGAGGTAATGTTTAGTTTACATTACACCAAAAACGATAAAAATCAAATAACAACCTGTAATGTGCTGGATCAAGCAGCACCTGGTAATATCTAATACAGTCGTGTTGCACATCAGCTTGGCCTGTCATTGTGCAATAAACAGCGCCTCGCTGCTGCTGAATGACTATCCACTGTATAGTACATCAGACTTCCCCTTATGTAGAATTAATCATACTAAAAAAATATGTTTTTTCATTGACAAGGATGTATGGAAATGCAGTTGCAGGTGTGGATTGATTAAAAAGTCTGCTCAAATTTTGCATTCGTTAGCAATTGTATTAAAAAAAAAAAAAGCCTTCCATTATCAGAAATCAACCCGCTTTAATGTCAGACAGTATGATCTTAGAGCACAAAAAATCTGTTACCTGTGGTGGTAAACACTGCATATAATGTATAAGTAATATTCTAACTTTGAATTAGTTATACTAAGCATCAAATATACCTTTGGCACTGGACTATATTGTATATTTGTCACACTCAAACCCAAGTTTAATAGCACATCATGCCCACATCAGCCACAAAAAACACAGCAGAGTGAATCCTGGGTAGCAGCTTCTACACATGTTGCATTCATATACTTATGCATTTGAAGTCTGAAAAAAATACCAAAAACTGTTCCAATACTTCCATCAGAGAGAAACTGATATAAGATGAAAGCACTATTTTCGACAAGTTGGTGTAAACTTTTTTATTATTCTTACCTTGTTGGAGGCCATCTCGCTGACTGAGTGTCTTGTCTGCAGCGTCTCCAGCTGGTCCAGGCACCAGTCCAGCTCCTCCAGGGTCTCAGTGGCCAGTTTCTGGTAGGCCTCCTCTGCAGGGGCAAGACAGGAGGGCAAGGGGTCAGTAAGCACCCGCTTCAGAGGGCTAGTGGACGGTCCAGGCCCGGGGTCTCCCACCCCACATACAGCTAAGCTGGGATACCCCGAGTAGACACATGGGTGACTCTTCATACTGGACAGGTGAGCCAGCTGTGGGGCCTGGGAGTAGGGCCTTGTTGTCCTGTATCCTAACCCACAGATGAGCAGTCACAGGTCAGCTGTAGCAAAGCTCACTGATTCCCCTTGGAGAGAAGAAACCTCCAGTGCAGTCCTACAGTTCAAATCTTGCTTTCTTCCTTGTATGAGCAAGTCAGATATAATTCCAAGGAGTACAGTGGCAGTTGATGGATGGCAAAAAGTCACCCGAGTCAGTTATGGGTGTCCAAATTAATGTTAACAGCAAGAAAATCACAGCAGAGAATAAATGTAACCCACAAAGCAAAAGGAACAACAGCAAAAAAACAGAAATCACACAAACACACACACACAGACAGACAGACAGACTCACTATCTCCCATACACAGCACACATATCACACTCAGTGATCTAGGTGTATAAGGTTTACTCTATCATTCATAAGAGAGGTGTAATTCCAGTCATGTAGCAGGATGAAGAGCAGTCTGTTTAGCAGGCCCATGTCTGCCATAGGAGGGATGGAGGGAAGACAGGGACGGTGGAAAAGAGGATCCAGTCAGAGGCTCAGAACCAGTTTATATCCATGTCAATGCTGTCCAGCACGGAACAAACACAAGATTGCTCATAGCATCCTGACATGGTTAACAAATACAAAGACATCTCTCTCACACACACACACACACGCGCACACACACACAGATGCAAACAGACACACACACACATGCATACACACACACACCAGACGAAATGCTAACCATAACACATCATGATTTTGTCTCCTTAGCCTGTCTGCCAATAAAAATATCCATGGTATCCGGGAAAGCAAAGGGTATAATCCGGTGCTGTGTGTGTGCTGGATAGTGTTTCCTATAGATGCTGTGTGTATAGGGGGTGGGCTGCTGTTGCTTCGGCGTCCCTGGTAGCCAAACGTGCTGCTCTCCCCAAGCTGTACCTAAAGCCTGAGAGGACTGCACTGTGGATGGGGAAGGGAGAGTGACAAAACATGGACTGGCGTGACAGAGGAGTGGAGCCAGAGCTGGGAGCTCCCTATGTTGTGTGTGCACGCATGCTAATATATGTTCAGCATACAAATACACCAAAACACAGAGGTAAACAAATAGATGGCTGACGAGATGGTAAAGATAGTAAGACGTTAGAGTTATAAGCCCTACATTTAAGTATCCTTCACTTTCTTCTGATTTGAAATTGAAGACATGCCTCTCTCAAAGTCAGCCTATGTTAACAGAAAATGTCACCTTGTCAGAAGCCAATTAATATTGATGCCTTGACTAATTTGGGAAAGCAGAGGCTTTTAATGCTATGTGATCAGGGAGGGGGGTCACTTTAGCTGTAATTCAATTACACAGAGAGAAAACAGTGGAAGATTAAAATACACAAGGACCAAATTTAATCAGTGGATGCCGTATCAGCTTAACATTTCAGTTAGCATTTAGCTTTAAGTCTTATAGTGTGCTGCCTTCGTTTGGCCTATAATGATAAAAATGCTGCATTTTCAATTTATTTTAAAGGTGAAATGTTTACAGCTCTGGATTGCATGTGTAGATTTTTAGCCCCAGAATATTTCTAAGGGCTATTGTGGTTTGTATTCATGAATTATAATGTAATATTGCACCCTGTTTTTGTCAATGCAAGTCTATCTAGTGAACAATGCAAGCATGACCACTGACCATCTCGAAACCTCTTTTGTCACCTCCTGTTCTCTACAATATCCCCCCTCTCCTGCTTCATTGTCTTTGACAAATCTCTCCCTCCCTCCTTCCATTAGTCCCCTTCCTCTCCCACACTCTTCGTTTCCTCCGCTGATCTCTGAACATCCTTCCTCCTCCCTCTTTTTGTCTCCTCTCTGTGTCTCTCTCCTCTTCCTTTCTTTCGGTATCCCTTTCTCTCTCTGTCTCTCTCCCTGGTGTGGTGTCAGTGGCTGGGGTGCTACTCTTTCTGACAGCAACTGCACTGACGTCAATGACATTCTTCTCATGCTTAGTGCGACATCAGACACCGGCGCTCGGAGAGGCCACTCTGCTGCACAGACGCAGGGCTGCAGCCAAACTATGTACCGGAACAGCTCGACAGTGAAGTCGGACTGTGAGAGGGAGAGGGTGAGAGAGGAGGAGGAGGAGGAGGAGGAAGGGGAAAAAAGGGGGAAAAAATCCTGAGACAAGGAGAGAGGAGAGCCTGAACTACTAAGAAATAATACTGATGTGATATCAGTTGTTTTGATTATTCATGTATGTTGCTTCATCATGCATCGTTTGGAACACTTTGATGTTAAGCAGCTTGAATTTAGTTACATTTTAAAATATGGCAATCATTTAATTACACTAATTTAGCTAAATAAATGTGCAAGATCCTATCTATTCCTTCCAATAGGATGTATTGTACTGCATGTGTCATTTCCTATTTTACTTTTCTGATTCGTTCATTTTGTTTCAATCAACACTTTATACAGGGGCTTTTTGTTCCTCCATATTAAGCTTGAAAATAAACTGTTGATGCCCCTAAACCATTTGAATAGTATGGATAAAAAGAGGAAGAAAATGGCAAAATATTAATCTTTAGTAACTCCACTCTTCTCCATAAGCAAAAAGGAAGAACTGTTTATATTTTAGATATCCTTCTTTATACATTTTAGGAGGGCCGGGCCATTTAAATCCAACATTCCACGTAATGGGGACTTGATATACATCCCTAAGAACCTCATTCCATGTTGTTTCCATATATAAGATGCAATATCAAGGTGAGAGAGAAAGGTAAAGTTTTTTTTTGAGGAGTAGCTTCTTTCTTATAAAAAACTGACCTCATAGCCAGAAAATGAACCAAAAGTTTCAATCACTTAATGTAAATGAATTTAGGTTATAACATGAGTTGCTACCATATTCGCTCTGTTAGGGCTCATGCTGAATGCTTATGAATGGGTGTCTCTCTCTTTAGCTTTAACAAGCATCTATTCTCATCTAAAATGGGTAAAAGGTCACTGGACTTTTAGATCTTACATCATCGTAAAAATTATTTTCCTTGTCTCAACCGTAAGTCAATGACAGATGACAGAAAAATGTATGACAAGCAGGGCAGAGGCATAAGGTGCTAAGGATGGATATGGAAGATAAGGAAGAGCAAAGAAACCTAAATGTAATCCTTCTTTAATTCACCAGTATCCTCTCCCTGATTGATTTACTAAGTTAACATTAATTAGGCTTCTTTTATTACCTTTCTCTCTACAAGATGACTTAGTCGCCGCCTCAGCAAGCCTTTGCATTACAAGTAGTCAATACTCTCAAACAATCATGACCATGACTCACAGCTGTCACCAGTTTATGGCAAGGCCCATAATGGCTGAGCACCAGTATGATTGTGTTCTAAATATAGCACAATGTCACCAGTTCCTCATATATAAGCAGGTTATGCATCAGGCATGTGATTCCTGGGAGGAATGTCTGGATAGACACCACTCAAGGTGAAAGAGAAAATTTGGCTCCCCATAATATTTCGGTATTTTCACCATTTTTTCACCTGTAAAAAAGCATAAATGTTTTCTGCAAGGACCCCTCTTTATTATTTGCATTAATGTGTGTGTTTGTGTGACTCTATGCCTTAGGGATCATTTTACTAAACAAAACACACACGGAAATTATTTATTAATGGTGGAGGTTATACGGTCTCTCCTGCAAACACCAGCTAGGTTACAGGCACTGATACAGCTAAAAAAGCAAAGTGACTGTCAAGGACAAGTCTATTCTAGCCTTCTTAGACTGTCTGCACAACATCATCTTCACAACAAAAACTCTTAATGTAGGTCAGACAGGCTGTGCAGTAGATGCTGTCTGTCTAGTCGTTACAGATATCATCAGGTATGACTACATAGAGTCTAACAATTAATTATCTAAGTATTGATACATCTATGGTTGTGGATGAAATGCTGAGACGTGACAGAGTCCTGGCACTGAACTGGAACCTGGTATTTCATACTAGGTACCAGTTCAGTTTTTGTTCGGTTTTAGCCACTAACACTAAACACCTGAACATCTTGAAAGATCTTTAGCTTGTCTCTCTTGTGACATCCTTACAGAGGCCATGTACAACAGATTATGGAAGTGGGTAACATCCACTACAAAAGGGCTTTGTACAATATAAACAGGGCTCACTAACTGTTATTTTTGGTCCACACACATGATAGATGTTTTAAAAGTACCAAATGAAAGCAAATCATTAAAAAACTTACTGCTACCAATACTTCTAATACTATGACTAATAGTAGTAAAGGGTATTTTTTTCTATGAGAAAATCCATTCCTACACACACACACACACACACACACACACACACACACACACACACTGAGGACACATATCATCATGTTACTCAGGCTGTCCACATACCTGTAAAGGTGGTCTTGGTGATGGGTGGTGGGTTACACATGGGTGATCTCCTGTTGTGGGCGAAGCAAAGTCACAAACTGACACATTTCCTCCCCAGAAACAGAGATTCAACAGTTAACTACAATTCATTTTACTCATAACTTTCTATATGACTGGTAGCAGTAAGGATCCCCCTTCACTTATTGCATTGGTTACCATACATGTAGGTAACATGATGGGAGAGGGCACCTTTACAAACGATTGTTGCTGCTGTTGTAGTACCAATAATGAACAGCAGAGGGCGAAAAAAGCCAGTAATGAGTGAACACTTCAGGCAGCACATACAGGTGCAGCATAAAGAATGTTGATTTCAAGTCAATGTCACATCTTAGTCATTAAGACACTGTGATCAAATATTGTGATATTTTGGCCACAGTTGATCGTTGTTTCCTCTTATACAATCACTCCTCCCACAAAAACAGATTTCATTCTGTATCATAAAAACAGAAGAGCTTGGCAACTTACTTATTGGATGCTCTGTCTTGCTGTAGATTGGTTAATGCACCAAAGTTGTTCCGTACAGTTCTCAAGCTGGCAAGAACCTAAAGGTAAGAGTGTAGATTAGGACCAACTCATATAGTGTTTATCAATTTATGACAATATAAAAACATGAAGAAAACCCAACAGCATTAGCAAAAGCGCTCACCTGTGCAAATGGCGTTACAATCATATCGTCACCATGGCTGGAAGACACAAAGAGAGCGGCTTTAATGTTAGATAAACATCTTCAGTACATTGACATTCGACAACAGAGGAGTGTGTTCATGTTCTGTTCTGAAAAGGTCAAGGGGGGGGGGAGCGGGGGTCATCACATCAGATTAGTTTCAGCGTCTCTGATGCACTCAATCAAAGTGACATGTTAACTCTACACATCGGCTACCAGCTGAGGCCCTACATCACAACGTGTAATAGTTTCAGGATAGTTTCAGTAGGAGGACTGAGGGGCTGCATTGCTGGACATGTCTCTGTACTGAACGCATAAAGTAAAAAAAAACAAAAACACCAAGGTCACTGTAAAACCTGCAAGCCGACTTTGCACTTGCTGTACAGAAAATGTCACCATTTCTTCATACCCTTTCCTTCTCTCTCAATGTGTCTCCTACTCTCCCCTGAACTATACAATCCTTATTTCATCCCCATTCACTTTTATTAATTCAGGGAAATGTCAGGGAAGTGATTTTGTGATTATGTGACGCATCAGCAGGCATTGTTGAGGGAGTGCTCACTCAATTCCAGCTAAAGGAATTTTAACCAGTAATCTTTCAGTCAGAATCCTGCTGGCCTCCAAGCCCTGTTATGACTGTGAACACTGTCAACATTTGTTCAGGTGACAGACTGGTGTTAGTGTCACGGAGCGCTCAGTCGACTGCTCAGTTCTACGATACCACAGTCGCATCACGTACACACCCACTGGCACATGAGCTGACATGCCTGGCATGAAAGTCAAAGGAGACGCAGACTTGACATCTGCTCCTATCACAAGACAAATAGAAGGTGTTCAGAGTAAAGATGACCAGCTACATATTCTCTGAGAGAGGCGGAGAGAGAGAGATAAGGAGAGGGGCAATCAAAGGGGTTAGATGATGGCTGTTCAACTTTAAAGCTTTTGAGAGGCTTGCTCTTTGGAAGGTGTTTTACACTATGTCTACACAGAAAGTGTAGCGTGAGCAGCACGTTTAGCGGAGCAGCAGCAGCGAGTGCTCCGTCTGTGTGTCTACACTGGAGGCGTTCAGGCACAGTGTGGAGCGTAGGCCACCTGTGTTTTGGAAGTGCTCAATACACAACTGACTGTAGTTATGCGTGTAAAACTGAGGAAAATAGACTTGAAGCCTAAAAATAAGTCTCGGGCCGCGGTTACGCACGTATAGCGGGGCGATACGCAGGCTGTGTAGACAGCTGTATTGATACACATAGAAGCATACTGTTCCTTCAGACGCACGTGACATGGATGACTGAAAAACACGGCTGAAACACTTTCTGTGTTAGTTTAGTTTAGGAAATAGGAATTTGAAACTGTAATTTAACACGTTTAACTTAATTGTAAAGCTGTATTATTAGGAATTTTATAGTAAGATGACTCGCTGTAAGTTTCCTTGTGTGTATCCATTGAGCAAAAAAGAAAGATGTGAAAGAATGAGTCATAAAGGGATTCATAAAAACTTGTAATAATGGTTTTTAACTTGGTAACTGGATAGTAGGCGGAGGTCAAGGCAGGGTCATTGGTTTAATACTACAGAGTAAAAAGCAGCAGTAAGGAGGAAGTGTAAGGTTACTGCAGACATTATTTTTCATCCTTTTGTCTATTTGTCTTTCCCTCAGGTTGGATCGAAAAGCTATGTTTTCAGTCAATATTTTTATTTCCTGTACAATAGCACTAAGTGTACAGTACATGTAACTGGATAGCTACCACTGTGTGGGAAATGAGGAAAATGCTATCAACATATACACTGAGCCACAAGATACCAGCTTGTTTGTGTGTGTTATCATCATGTATGGAATGTGTTCTTCCACAGCTGCAAGGCAATGGGGAGTTAGTAATATAAAAGACAAATGATGAAAAGCATTTGGGATGTTAACAGGTTCAATACAGTGAACAAATCCCTTCCATTATCCCCATAAGTTTTGCAGACATAATGAACAATTTGGCAAAATAGTCACATTAACTATGATTGTGGACACTTTGTTACGGCCCACCTTGTTTATGTTACGGGATATGGCTAAGAATAGATGTGACACCAATGTGGCACAATCAGCTGTTGGTCATGCACACTTCCCACTGATGTGGTAGCTCTAAGACCTGGTCTAATACACATCCAGGCAGATTCAGAGAGGCAGAAAGAAAAGTAGAGATAAACAGATTTGGCCCCACAGGGAACATTGGGATACATTTTAGGAGCGCAATCAAAAGACACAATGCACTCACATGTCACTGGCAATGGAGGAGTTTCGGGACATAGACTTGGGCGAGAGGTCGTAGTCACTGTCGGAGCGGTAGAGAAACGACTCTCTCCGTTGGCTGTGGACAAAATTGGCCTGCAGGATGAGGCCTGAGCCCGGGCTGGCCATTGGGTCCAGGGGGCTGCGACCTGATGACGTGCCATTGTCCACGTCGAAACTGTACATGGAGAGACAGAAACAAAGAGACAATAAGACATGGATCATAATGTGAAAATGTACAGGTGATATTAATTAGCATTGGAAAGAGAGAGAAATGTCTTGCAGAATCTAAACATTATTTTGATGATGGTTGACAAGTCAAACAGCACTTGTGATCATGTTAAAGTCCCCAATAACGTTTCAGGATCATAAATAGCAATATAATAAAAGGTCAGAATCATGGTGCAGCTTGTCCAATGTTCAGTGTTTAATGTTTAATGTTCAATGTTTGCCTGAAATGATGCAAATTACCCAGACTTTTCACAAACCATTTCATGACGTAGTTGAGCTATCCGTGTCTAAATAAATCACACAATTTATGCAAACATTACTCACATATTGACTAAACCCACATGAATATTTTTTTTTCCATTGCAGCAGCATAGACTCTGCCTGCTTCTCCATATGTTGCTGTAAATTCGCTCCATGGTCATGAGCACTACACTAAAAATTATAATCAGCCAGTCACTTATCATCCGGCTGATTATTGGACGATTATGATCAGCGGCAGACTTAACACAGCCACGAGCGATATATGCTTTGTAAAAACACAAAGAAAGGACCACAGGGAATACCTCTGCTCTAACAATGCCACTGACTCACAGTTGAAAGGCGTCTCTAAACCAGTGACACCATTTCCCACTGCGATATCACAATGAGCTCCTTAGTCTCCTAGGTGATTGTTCGCCCAGGTGATGACTAACGCATGTCACCAGGGATATCTGCTTCTTCACTAGGGTTACCGAGCAATCCCATAATCCTGTCTGCTGTAGATGCTAAGGTCAGGGGGGATTCCCTTCAGTGTGATGCATAATACGCATAGGGATGACGTCCCTTTTGTCATCATCCTCATCATCCTCACTATGGAAACAGCTTTGCAATTAATCCAATACGATCTGTACTTTTCCAATATGATCTGTACTTTAACACCCTGCTCATGTTGTTGTTTCTCTATGTGTATCCCTACATAATGCTTGTAAATGATTAGAGGATGGACAGAGTGAACAGAGTGAACAGTGGAAGTGTGCACACGTGTACGTTTTTGTTGTTCGCGCGGGGTGTAGGAACCAGGTTCGCTAGGAATATTCTCCCACGCTGAACTAAAACATCCAGCTAACAACTAAAACCTTCCTAAAACCATTCCTGGTCATTTCACAATGAGAAATGACTAACATTGCTATCAGCACACCTCTCCTTCCACTGCGAGCTTGTACAATTTTTTCAGGGTATTTCACGTCCTCAACAACGAACGATTCACTGACCTAACAGGTGCAAGTCATTCACATTGAATTGTGTTTTGCAAGCATGATTTGTACGTTGTGAAAAGAGGGTGGATTACTTGTACTCATGATTTATGAATGTTTTGTGAAAGAGATTTTAAGAGAAAGAAGTCATTATGCTAACTGTTCCTCCCCGGGGCCATATCATTGACACAGTCCAAGGATCAGTCTTACACACCCAGAACTACAGACATGTATTATGGATGGGGTCTATAGTAACTCCCATCCATCTGTTATAGTCAATATGTCAATGATATGCATTATGCAAGAACCAAATTAAAGCCAGAATGCTGCACTTTATCACGAGAGTAAACTTCATATCTCCTGATAAATTGCAACATAAACAATCGAAAAACAGGAAAAACCTTCTTTAATGACTTGTGTCAATGACTTGACAATAACTACTTCCTCATACAAGTGCCTGAAAGAATGAGTAAAATTTTAAACTTTCTAGTGTGCAGCTACTTCACCTCTGAAACAAAAGCTTATCTCTGTGTATCTGAAATGCTCAACAGAGCCAGAATACACAGGACATGCCAGGCATATTTTCCACAACTAAATTGCTAAACTCTAAGCTATCTCTCTGTGATCTCTCTGAGTAGCAGGAGTTAAGTGAGTGTGAGCTTTGATTGTGGAAGGGGATAGTTTGGCCGTCTGCCTGTTCACTGGGGAAAGGGCAATCGTATTGTCCTTGTCCCCGTCTCTAACTATCTCTTAGACAGACAGAGGGGTAATATGTGAGTTGCAATGACTCCAGTAACTTTTCTCCACAGTTGTGTTTGTCTAATGTTACACACATCACCTCAGTCTCTGTCCCCGAGTCCTCTCACCCTCTCTTTCTACATGTAGTATTAGATCAAAAGCATGTCAATCTAAACCAGTACTAGCTTAGCTGTGATCTTCCCACATACACACATACCCTCCCATTCACACCCTCTTATCAAATCAAGTGATCCATCTGTTTGCTTTACTGCAGGCGTGAAACCGCAGACTCTCATAAATGACTTCTAAGTTGTTATTCCGAGGCACAGGTCAGTCCGTTCTCCAGCTGTTCTTTATACGCTGTATTCTGAGAGAAGTGTGTATGGGTGAGTGTATCAAGTTTGCGAACAAGACAGAGACAAAGATGACAGATAGAGAGATAGCACAAGTGCTGAAACATAACACCCAGCATATGTTTAACAACTGATTCATTATAACACTTTGACGTCACAGCCCATACACACACAGGTTCACATCCAAACCTCTGACACGTAACTCTGCTCACAGTGTGTGTGTGTCTGTGTGTGCGTGTGTATAGTGTGACTCCACAGACACACCCTCTTTGGGAATGACTGAGAGTATTACACCAGCATTGACATCATAGTGGGAATGTCTAGCTTTTTTTCCTACTCTGACACAAAACAGTTGCCTCTGAAAAGAATTATGTCAACACCCCTATGACTGTGTTGTGAGAATCAACAAAAAGCACGAGTACAACTTACAGCAGGATTATTGTGGAGAAAGGAAGCAAATCCAGCACTACTTAGAGGCTGAGAAAATAGGAAACTACAGTTTACTCAAAAAAAGGAGTGATCCAGAACCCAGACCTAACTGGCCAGAAAGGAAATATTTGATGCGGAACGACTGGACAGATGACGCAGAGCTATTTCAAGCTGCTCCAGATATCCCATCTGCTGAACACTGCTAACATTTGTCCTCATATTCTTGACCGTCATCAAAAAGTTGAAAGTTACACTGCCTATCATCTCTATCTTCTATCTTTCATCCACTGCCTCATATTTCCAAACATGACCAAATCTAATCTGATACAACTGTAATTTATCACAATTAATTTCACCTGCGACTGCCATGTTAAGGCCTGTTAATTTCAAGCCTGATTTCAAGGGTTCAAGAATATAAGGTGTTGATTTCTCCACAGATGCTAAAACCCTCTGGGACAAATTTGTGATTTGGGGCTACAAACTTCAATAAATAACCTTGACTTTCATATGACTATTTAAAGTCCTGAAAATGACAGGACATGCATGCATTTATCATTTCTGCAACAAATGTGGCAGACAATAACATGCTAGAAGTGGAATGCCTGATTGGCTGACTGCTTATCTTTGTTGAAATCAAAGCACAAAATGTGCAATCTACATGAGTACACACAAAGGCAGCCTATAGGGACATGGTTTCCCACAAGAGTAAAGTTTCATGCTTGACTTTGGGTTGCAGGAAATAAAATGATGTTGTTTGTCGCCAGAAAAACCTAATTGGTACGTTAAAACACAAAAAATGTAGTAAGAGCGCTAAGGTAGATGAGTTGTGACTTTCTACTGTAGGACACTGCAGGGTCACATACAGTATATGCCTAAGGACACCGCACAGCTCTTTTATCCTCTCTCTTTCTCTCTTTGGCGCACCATCACTTCTGTCTCAGTCTATTCTCCTTCTCTGTCTGTCTCTCCCTCTCTCGCACACACAAACACAAAATACCATAGATCAATGACTCATTCATTTTCAGCCCTGGGTTACTTGAGCAATTATAAGCACCGCAGGAGTCGGCGTGACAGAACTGTGAGGAGACGCAATGGAGAAGCAGGTCAGGGCATAAGTGTCTTTGATAAATAATCAGCTGAGGGGGGGATAGCGAGGCTCAACAATCATTCAGAGTTGCCAACAATGAAACACATAATACAAACATTATGTTGTTGTCTCTTCCCAAAGTGCAAATAAGTGCACAAAGTGACATTGGGAATTAATTTTTCTACAGAATATCTAGGATAAAATGTTAAAACCTTCACTATGACTAAAACCGAAACAGAATTACAAAAATTGGGGGAAAACTGCAGCTACAGATGTGTTAGGAAGGTGTCGAGTAGTGTTGATCAGAACAGATCTGTGTGTTGAAGCAGACAGAGGGAAGATGACACTGGATTTATTTTAGAAAGCTGTGAGGACACAAAGGGGAGCAGGCAGTGGAGGAAGGACAAGGAGAGACATGTCAGAGCTGTGCGTGTGTGTGTGAGAGAGTGTGAAAGCATTCAAGTGTCTGTATTTATGAGGATTCTAAGGAGGACGCATGCAGGAGTGTCGGTACGTGAGCCTGAACCTGCGTGTCGTAACCTTGACCATGTTCTAAATGCAAAACACAAACCCATGACAGAGGAAAAGAATAACGCGCACAGACGGGAGAGTGGGGCACAGATGATGCACAGGATGATGCGAGGATATGGCATGTAACGGAAAAGCTATTTTGGTTTTACGATGTTGCAGAGCCAACACCTCTGTCTGCTTTACAAGTTTACATGCCCGATCACTTCAAATGTTTACTGTAACAATACCGTGCAGATGATTCTAAATCATGTGGATATATTAAACAACAAATATCAAAACCACCATATGCTTTATATCGCTACTGTATTTTAATCAGCACTGACAAAAACGCAAGGTCATTATTATAGAATGAACAAACTGACAACAGTCAAGAGATCCTGATTCTGAAAGAAAAGTCTGCATCCTGTACACCATCATTGTTTTCTGTACCTCGGCTTACATGTACAACAATTAACCTAATATTGCAGAATATGTAGGCAAAGTAGCTAACCAGTGTTGAATACTTTGTTTAACAGATTAGCACCCACAAAACTCTATTTTTTCGGCAGTGCCGTCGCCATCTTAAAAACAAATTGTGAAGAGGCCAGCACCCACAGCACAGTAAGGTCAAGCAGATAAGTGACTGACTACTCACTGATAACCTGTCCTCATACACACCCCTTCTTCAGTCACACATGAGTGAAAGCAAATACATAAATACAAACCAAGTGAAATGAACACCCCCCAGGTGACATATGCTGGCTTAGTCTTTAGCAGATAAATGGCCATACACTAAATAGGCCATGTTGGCTAGTACATTTTAGAGCTGGTAATATTTTAAAAGCTTAACGTTCTTGATTCTGTACAGAAAGCTCTACTGAAAAAATGTTTGCATGAAAGTTTAAGTCTTTCCTTCTCGCTCTCCCTCCTGGTTTTTATTGCCGTGTCAGGTAGAAGCAAAGTACTGTAAGTCCTTCACTTAAGTCGTGACACTGCTTCAGTGCTCGCTGTCATTGCGCCATTCAGAAAAATCAGTCAATCATGAGAAACATACAAAGAGGTCACCATGGCAATGCAGCGTCGTCTTACTTCACATGGTTTAAAGCAAAGCAAACCAGTTCTGCTCCTATATACATAGAGGTCCCCTTAACTATGGACCTATTTTCAGACCTATTCATCATCTCAGATCTGGATTACTAAAGGTCAAATCTGGAAAATATGTTAGATAACTTGCACGTTGTAGGGCCCTATGAGAGGCCAGATAACACGTAACCTTCAACATTTATAGCCTGTCTCAGATGCCCAACTGGGGACTGACAAAGGCCAGATGCAAACACTTAAGTTCAAAGTCACACGTTCCACACTCTTCTACGCTTTATCTCAGGACGCCATAACATCACTACTGGTTTTAAAGTGGGGGAGAGGCGCTGCAGTAGGTGTGGAGCTAAAAGGATTTCATAAACATCCAATCTGCCTAAAATCCTCATCCTTCACCTCTCCCAAACTCAAGCCACGTTTGCTGAGCTAACACGCTGATTGACACTCAAGTCTGCGCACACAAAACTTGCATTGACACGCTTGGGTGGAGTGGGGTCTGTTTGAGTTTGGACAGGCCAGGGGGCACGTCACAGCCCCGGAGCACGTCATCGTCTTAGATATGCACACAGGCAAGGAGTTAAATACACATGTGCACACAAGCGCTCCTTTGCACTGTAAATATATAATACTGTAAATATTAAGCGTGTTTGTAACAAATATGAAAGACACATCAGTGATGAGAGACAGTGAAAGAAGCCTTGATAAAACAGTGAATAACAGAAGAAAGGAGGGCAGGACAGATGGAGGGGATGGTATGATTTGTCCAGCTGAGCACTGCTTTTGGTAGCCATTCAAAAAGATGGCTCATACGAACCTAATGCTGCCAGATTCTCAGCTTTTAACATGAGAAAAAGCCACATTCTACAGACAGCTCTCACATTAATATCAGTTTAATGACACTATGGCTTTAACTTGCATGGAGCTCTGCATCAAACCGCATCTTGTACTGTCTGTCATTTGCACTGTTCTGGGAACTACTAGCCTCAAAGACCTAATTAATATGTCTTCATGTCACACAAGCATCATTTCCTGCTGGGGAGGTTGTAGAACAGATTAATAAACTGACAATGTGAGAACACTGTGAATGCTGCAGGGACGTCCAACAGGGTTCAAACACACGCTGCTGCTGAGTAACCCCTCCCACCCCACACACACACACACACACACACACACACACACACACTGAACACTGTATTTTGTCCAGACAAGGTTCAAAATTAACTTTTTTGTCCACCGGCCAAATGGTTAGTGAATGTTCAAATTTTACCTGCCACTCAATACCATTGTTTTTTTGGCAAGTGAGGCCAAGTGAAGCAAATCTAGCAGCCGTTTGCATATTTTATCAGAATTTGGCTGGTGCTAATTTTGTGCCCTGTGCCCAGGGTTGCTCTGATCCATTTACAGCTCTGCCTGAGACTACCACAATGGAAAAGAGTGAATATTAACTTCCAATGTTAAAGCTACAGGGCAGCTTCTTAGTGGGAAATGAGTGCTGACAGGCAAGGACAAGTTGTAACACAGGAAGAGGGGAGGAGACATGAGGGGGAGGGCAGGCCATATTGTGCCCCTGGCACTGCACTCTGCATCCTGCATTTATCTGGAGCCATGTGCAGAGAGGAGGACCTATAGACCGCTGGAGCGCCAACATACATTCCTCCATGAATGGTGTGCTGTTTTTTAACCTTGCGTGTGTATGTGTGTTTTAGACAGTTTAAATGGCTGAATAGACAGTGAGTTCTACTAAAAGTACACTGAGAGTAAGATACACCAGGGTCATGACAACTACAGCAGGTGTTGTGTCGTTATGAAGTCTGATAAAGCGAAACATACAGTACAGCAGAGTCATATTAAGGACAGAACTTATCTAATCAGACCAGAAAACTGTCGCCAGAACAAACCCCACGCTGACACGGACTGACATACACATGGTACAGATGGTTTTTGCAGTAAACTGAGGAAGAGGCAGAGAAGTTTTGATCGAGAAGAAGCATGTAACTGAGAGATCCACGCAGAGAACAGCAGACCAACACGGACAAAAACTGGAAAGGAAGGACTTGTGTCTAAGCCAGTGAGGAAGAGCCAAAATATTTCAGAAAGCAACAAACAGGAGGATGGAGAACAATAGAGCAAGACACAAACACAGCCACAACAGGATTAACATGTGTCAGTAGGGCAGAAGTTTCCAGTCTATTTACCATACTCCCTCCGTGTTCTTCAATGAGCTGGTAGAGCGCGACCGTGGCTTAAGAATGATACTCATGGTCTGGCTTTTCCTTCCACATCTGCACACATACACATAAAGCCACACACACCCTCTGGGCCACCTGGAGCCCTCTGACCAGCCCTCCGCTGTGGTCTCACCACAGTCCTCACTGGTCTGAAGTGATCCGAGTCCTTCCCACAGTCCGGTGGAGCTGCTTGAAGCCAAAGCTGAGTTCAGTCAGATCAAACCCTCCCTTCAACAGTATTCCACGCTGCTGCTGCTGCTGCTGCTGCTGCTCCTCGAGCCGCCGATCGTTTGACAGTAGTTGGTTCTTTACCCTGCTCTCTCTCTCACTTGCACTTATCTTTCGCCAGATCAGCGTGTGATCTTCTTCTTTCCTAATCCAGGCATGCACTCACTCTGCTACTCTTTCTCACTTTGCTTCTTTCAAGTCACCGTGTTTTTTTTTTTCCCTGAACAGTAGAAATAGGATCCCCTCTACCTCTCACTGTTCTCTGCCTCCCTCCTTACCTCTGTCTCTCTTGCTCTCTCTTTTTACGACTGTGTCCCTGTATTTGAGTTACATGACTCTCCTATTCTCTCTCTGCCTCTCTTTCTGCCTCTCTCTCGCTCTCTCTCCCTCCCTCCCTGTCTCCCTGAGCTGCAGCTCGGGTATGTCTGGAGTGGGAGGGGTTGTTTTGGTAGTAGTAATTCCTTTAAGGGCGGGACTTGTATCCCCCAGCAATCCTAACAAGCTTCTCGAGTGTCAATCACTCGGCTGCCTGAGTAACCTAAAACCAACAGCTAAAACATGCCAATGATAAAGGTAGTGTTGGCTGAGTATCATTCATGTGATTCGAATACGTGAGGCAACAAACTGAGAAAACAATGAATTTACTGAACAGCTCAGTTAGAACTAGAGGAAACATGTTACGAAAGTACTGGCAGATGGTAACATTTTTAAAATTGAAAATGAAATGTGTGGGAGTGAACTGGGAAGAGATGTGAAGGGAAATAAGCACAAAATTAATTTTACTATTAACCACAGCAAGTTCTTTTTAATAATGATACAATATGACTTATGATATAATTATGACTTCTGTATAGTCGAATGCTAAATATTTTAACTGATCAATTTAAAAATGTTGCACACCAACTACACCAATACAGAGTAAGTTATTTAAGTTTGTGTGTGTTTATTTTCACACATCAGCAGTACCACGCTGTCTATAAACTGGAATCACCAGTGTGTTGCTATCTGTAGAATAGGTTTGGCTTCGGAGCTCAGAAGGTGTCGCCTGCTGTGAGAGTTGCAGGCCAAGAAGCTAACATCAGCACTCCACCGGGCAGGCAGACAGGTGTGTCAGCTGGCTGGCATGTCAATCACACATGAATGAGGCATGTCGGGAAACTACGGCTTTGTATGCATTGTCTGTGTGTGAGTCATGTGTGTAGCTTGTATGCAGGGTGTGTGCTTGTATCATTATGTTACAAAAAAACAGAAATCAATCAAGTCATCAAGCAGAAAACACAAAAAAAGAAGACCAATAAGATGTTAAAGTGAACATCTATGCAGTATGCATGCCCCATTTTAGCCTGATTATAAATATGAATGCACAGGCAAATGTTGAGATACTTTATCAAAGTTTGATAAAAGTTGTCACAGTCTTGCATCTATTTGGCACCAGTACCACAGACAATTACTTCTGAATTGTATGTACGGTACACATCTCTCTGCTGCAGTTGTATCTATTGGGGATAAAGTGAACACACAGCACTAAATCAGCAGACACAGACAAAAAGTAGGGCACAGCATTTGCTATATCCCTAGTAGCACCAAGAAGTAAAAACAAACCAAGAACAACAAAAGCACTGTACAACACATGTAACCAGACACACGGGAGCATCTGCATACACGTTATTCTAGCCCTCTCATCTTGAAAGCAGTGAGAATAATATATTGTTATCGTGACTGCAACTGGCCAGAGACGCAAGTAACAAGACAGTGACATCAGTCAGAGGAAGCTTCTCTTTTGTTCAGGAGAGGTATGGGGTAAAGAGAAAGAGGCAGGAAGGGAAATGCACCCATCTCCAGCTTTCATGAAGGAACAATAAATTGCTCATTGACTGATAATACTGCGGTCATCCACTTCATAGCAACTGATGCTTCAGAGCAAATTACGTAGACGTGCTTTTACGCCATAGAAGAAAACAGGCGGACCTGAGGAGAGAGCAAGACGGATGTAATATGCTAATTTTCTTGTATACACACATGCAGATTAGCTTACATGCAGAAACGTTCGCACATGACATATCTGCAAACACATGCACACCAGCCACATATGCAGATGCACTCAGGCGCATGATAAAGCCGAGTTACCCTCAAATAATCTCAAATAAGTGCGAAACCTTTCTTTGCACAGTAACCTGTCATTACAATTGCTCAACACACACAAGCTCACAATAACATTAAGGGTTATCTAAGTTTAACTATTTAATGGATGGCTTCCTTCCACATCACCATGTGTCCGTCAGTTTCAAATTTCATGTCAGACAAGGAGGGAATTCAAACCAATGAAAGACATTTTTGATGCTTTTCAGTAGTGAGAGTGTGAAGCAGATTTGATGCTACCTGCATGGACAGTTGGTATCTTTTATGTTACACAGCTACAACTGTGGCTATGTGTGAAGCACTTTAAGTGAGTTACAGTGAGTTGAATAGGCACATCTAATGCTTTCAGTGTAGCATGGCAGAATGATGTAGTTTATAGCCTGGGCAAAGTAGTGAAACTAATCCTATTACTGCAGTCTGCACATTCCATGTGGTCAAGGAAAGAACAACGAAAGAGTCCCATTTCTAAGAAAACTGGGACAGTCTTACTGCTACCATAAAACCACATGAAACCTAAATGAAAACAGAACAGACAACACAATGACAAGAGCTATACTAACATACTCTACCATTGTTACAACTCCCCCCTCTCTGAGTTTAATATTTAACAAAGTTGAACATGTTTAGACTTAATTTACTTTAAAGAGGTAGATGTGTTCACTCACAAAACCAAATCTGCACCTCACATGATTTCATTAACAAACACAGATTGGAAGTTGGATCTTGGGTTCTATTGAGCATAACTAAATTCTTTTTTTTTTTTATTTTTTACAACAAACCCACTATACAGTATTTAAAACACTGTATTATTTGTGAAATAGTCTGAGTTCTTGTTGTCCTCTCTCTTTTGTCTCTTGAGATAAAGACTGTAGCACACATGCATTCACATAAACACACTTCCACACATAATGAGTATTTACTTTTAGCGTCACTACTGCCATCCCCAGGAAGCAGAGGTACAAGACACCAACGAAAATAATTCACCTTGTCCGGCTCAACAGGGGTTACATTTGCTGTTGGCTCGACTCCTGTTCCCAAAGATTTTTCTAGTCAGCATTAATTCAATTTCAACTTTATATAGTAAACTAGAAGAAATATCTGATGTAAGCGCCTGAATGCCATAAAGGACCTTTCCTTGTCAACACTGATATTTCGGTAGGTGTTAGTGTATCATTAAAAAAAATCTTACCAAAAACAAACCAATGTTGTAATAATTATGTTGACATTACACATTTTCATTAATGTAAGAAAAATGCTTAATGTTATACTGTATATGTCCTCAATAATGTATTTTCCTTTTCAACATTTATATAATGTATTTATAATGTTCATATAATGTGCAGGTATAGTGCAAAACTGGAAAACAAAGCCTAAATTCATGTAGTAGAAAGTAACTTCTATCATATCAATTGTAAGCTAACTGCATTATGTTAATGCTAACTTATTACATCAGTTGTAGCACACATCTAATTAACACCACCTCATGAGAGTGTGAAACCTATTCTATGCAATTCTATGAAACTTAGAGAGACACCACTGCCACCTAGTGGTCAAATGAGTATAATTCTTGCCATAAAAAAACAGCTGCATACATTAAGTGACCACAATAATTGACAAAATGATTGATTCTGTCAAAAAAAAAAAGAACTTTTCCATGAACCGGGTACAGTATATGGTGCAGAAAAATACACTCAGTAAATGCTGATATAAATAGCACTTAACTAAGGAGCAGGCAATGAGCACAGATGGTTGGTCCACAGTATTGACAAGGCTCTATCCATATCTATATGTCTACAAACGCCACCAGCCATTACCTTAAGTTCATATTCAAATACTATACTACATGCTCAAACACACACACACACACACGTACACAACTGAACTTTATGTTCATACACACACACAAAACCAGAAAACAAGGCACAGAAATAAGTACATCAGATGATAGCACATCTTAGTTTTTTCTGGGGTCGCTGAGTGCATGTTAGTCAGAGAAATGCAGTATGAAAATGGGCCTAATAAGGTCTTAATTTCTGTGCGAGCTGTAATGGACAGAGAGTGCTCTGATTATTAGCTTACTCACTGCTCTGGTTAGTGAACGGGCCTGTGCTCCTGAACACCTTGATGCTTTAGATGATGACTGGATGGAAGCTGCTTATTTTTCATTTACCTCGCTCTTAACTGTGTTTTGTAAAAAGCAAAACAAAGCAGCTTGCTAGTGTGGCACAGAGAGGCACAAACACGCACAGGCGCACACTTTCAGGCTGACACTATAGGTTCAGTAGAGTAAACAGCAGAACTAAGGCTTCGACAAAGCTCTAACAACACAAGCAGCCACCAAGCAACCAGCATTTACACAATACTCAGTTGTGAACACAGTTCCAGTTCGCTGTGTTGTCCAGGTGGAGCTATTCATCAGCTAATGTTCTGATAAGGGAAAACACACACACTTTGTGTACACTCATGTAAGTCATACATAAATACATAAATCCACACACATGCACATTACATAGACACAGTTCACACACAAAGAGCAATACGATAGAAAGCTTTTAAGCTTCTAGAGTCTTCCTCCTGAGCTATCCTATGACTTATCAACTTATCATATACAAGCAATGGTTGAATCTGTACTTTATATTACGTTTTAAAAAGCTGTCAACATTCAAGAATGTTGATATAAAATAGTTTCACATGAAAACAAATCCTACAAATCCTCAGTACAATGCTTCAGATTTAGGTTGACTGATAAGCCCTTCCTCTTTTCCCTCCCACAAAAGGTTTCAGTTCCAGAGAGCAGGCATACCCTCTGCGGCCACGAGGTTTGATGTCGATGGGCTTGTTCGTGGCGTAGGGCGAGCCGTTGGAGCAAGCGTGGCGGTAGCGGGCTATCCTCTCCAGAGATAGATAATCTGAGTTCACAGGCAAACTCATTTTGGCGAGGTCCTTTCACACTACCAAGCACACACTTGCGACAAGTCAGGTGAAGAAAGAGGAAGAGGGAGGATAGATGGAGCAACAAGCCTGATAAAGGGGTGTGTGAGAGGAGGTGCATGGGAGAGGAGAGGAATCAGGATGGGTGTGACTTGACTGGGGAAAGAGATGGAGAGAGATTGAGAGTGAAGGAGAGATGCAGGAGAAGGAGGAGCAAAGTGCAGGCGTAGAGCAAACTAATTTATCTCTTTTCTCAAATAACTATCAAGAGTCAGTATTGACACGAAAAAACACATATAATGACAAGAACAGAATGTTTTTAGTGATATTGTAGACTTGCTGCATAGTTACATAATTACGCTATAGTATGTGCAGTACCACTTCAGTTAAGGTTTGTGGATATTGCCTTACGTCTTAACGCACATGCCCAACAGGTGAAGTTGTGCCAGAACACCAGCTCAATTACTCTACACTGGCCAGCCTAAACTGATTTGTATTTGGACTGAATATCTCTTGGAATGCCTGTTCTTTACCTGACAGGGCTGAGGAATGTTACGGTACATTGGAGGTGAGCAATTTCTCCTCAGGTAACAGCAAATGTTCATATTGTCCCAAAGGTCTCGGTGATCCCCTAGATCCTTGGTTAATGTCCGTGTGGCGTTCATTTGGAGACAAATGTAAAAACAGGCTACCAAATAAACAGTTCCATGCAATTTCATCCAGGTCCTGTGTTTCAAAACTTTATGCAGCCTCTGTGAACGATGAGGTATCATCCAAATTTAGTTTAACCTACAAGAGTAAGCTGGAGTTGGACATACAAAGTATGTATTCTCTCCCAAATTACAAGTATTAGCAATCCTAGTTAAAAAAAAACTGCTCCATGTAGCTATACTATCTGTGGAATACAGTGAAATAATTACAGATAATCAAGCAAGACTATTTTTGCACATTTGCACAAACAAAATATGAAATAATAATAATAATAATAAGAAGAATATGGTGCAATGATGATGACAAGTACAAGAGGATTAAGTTACCTCATGTCAGGGCATTCATTTTGACAGGAAATCAAATTTTATCTAAGGAAATTGAATGAGACCACTCAGACAAAAACCACCAGCTCCAATCCAGGCGATTCCTAATTTCCACCACTAGGGGGCAGTAGAGCATCACAAAAAGCAAACTTGAGCCCACGGTGCAACACCTTTAGTCATCAATATATGTCAAACGAACAACAGTAAATTGGAATTTGAACCAACACACTTGCAATGATAACTATTGCACACATATTTATAAAATCAATCACACATCTGTGTTGTTTCATAGGGCGTCATTATATTTTAGGCTGAGAGAGAAGAAGAGAATCAATTGAGCATGAAGATTTATGGTAGCTGAATTAAGCTTAATGTCATTTGTTATAATGTTCTCTCATTTCAGACACCTCAACCATATCAAGATCCCCATTACTCCAACTGCTCTATCTCTTAACTGCTCTCATCTGCCAGCAGGGGGCAGTCTCCTCTACAGGGAAACTGCAGGTACAAGAGCACGACTATCAGCAGCACAGAACACACAGAGCTGTGAATCTCTGCAGAGTTACGGCTTCTGCTCAGCACTGACAGAAGCAGCCAGCATGTGACAACAGCTCCTGGGTGGACAGGGAGGCTGTCACAGTCACAGACACAACAAGCTTCTAAACGCATACTGAACATCTGAATACCAACACATGAACACACACACACACACACTGGCTGAGAACAAACAAATAAACCACAACATGTACAGACAGATGAAACGCACACAGATCAATACAGCGGCACCTCTACTTCTCTTGCTCCCTCATTTGAACACACAACCTGTAACACAAGCATATGCTTGCCTAGCTGCAGAGTTGCCACACACTGTCAGTGCCAGCGATGAGCTGTGATAGAGCGCCAGGTGATTGTGTGACTTTCGTCACTCGGTGTCCCTGAGGCTTAGTGCCATGAAACCAGAACCACTCACTGTATCTGAATGTTGAAACATGCACATACAAGTTATATCACCTTTTTGAACATAAGGTTCAGGTAAACACAGTTGAAGTAGGTTCATGTTTTTAATAATATAATGCAAATAATATTTTAAGGGATATGAAAACATGGTGGAAATATTTTTATATTCAGCATCTAGTTATCTAAAAGGTTAAAAGACAGCAAAATAAAAAGGTTCTATTTATAAAATATAACACATCTTTTCACAAACTTGACAGAGAAACCAGTAATTACAGCTATAAAAATGAACCAGTGATAGAAATGAGCAGGCAGAGATGCAGACTCTACAGGTTAAGTACGAAAGTGCATAAACAGCTAATTGACTGGCGGTGTGCCAGAGAGACGGGCAGGGCTTTGTGAAGCACTCTCCACTCATGACTGGCAGGGTCAGTGACCTTGTTAGGGGCTTAGGGACAATGTATCCTGACAGACTGGGACTAGGACAGTGGAAGAGGGATGATGGAAACACGAGCTCTAGGTAATTTAAAGACAGACATATGAGAAGGCATCTGAATGGTAAGTTAAGTAAGTGAGAGTGATGAGCAGTAAAAGAGAAAGGCAAGGGAGAGTGCAGATTAAAAAAGCAAACAGAGGCAATGGCCTGTTAGTCAGTATTGTTTGAAGTTTTTCATTACTAGTACTACTAATGTGATGCCTGAGTGTTTAATCCCACTAACACATTTTTCAATATCTTACTAACATATTTTCCTACAAATCACTTTTTATCATAATAAAATATAAAAATATTAAAAAATAAACCAGTGTCCAATGTTAAATGCTGTCCAAAAAAAATGGATGCACCAATATCAGCAATGATGTGACCCATCCACATAAAATACAGTTTCTTTCTCAATGTCATTATGAAAGTCTGTGGGTCATAATCAACTCAGTTTTTAGGGTCACAGCATGTCTAGCCTCGTATTACCGTACATAAAAATGATTCCAAAGAGTTCCACGCTGTGAGGTTTATAGATTTTAAATTTTTAAAAAAAGAGAGCACTGATATCAGATCAGTCCCCGGTAAACAGAAGGCTGATATCAAGCTGAGGTACTGGAATTGAAAGAAAAAGCTGAAGTGGTGCATTCCAAGTTTTAACACAAGCAGCTGTGCAAGAAAATCTTGATGCCAGCTTTTGGTGCTTGACAGTTTTTCATACTTGGTGTTACAGACACATTTTGGTCAGAACAAAAACACATAGAGGTTTGACAGCCCACTGAATTAGTCCGCTGTCTGAGCTTCACTCCTATAACATGTTAGAGACTGGTACTTTGGGTCATAGCAGAATTACTCCTGAGCTTCTACACGTAGGGTTTCTCTAACGTTTTAATGACATAGTTTCACAATTTAGCATGAAGCCACAAGTAAACTAAACTGACTGATACAATCTGACCAAAGTAGATCCATGCAGCTGTATCTGTCGTTATACTGCTTCCCTCTGAAGATAAATATTAACATGGACTGTGAGGAATTAAGAGACATGAAAATGGCAGCTTATTCAGTTGGCGCTCTGTTGCAAAACTCTGTCCAGAGACAAACACATTCAGTAGACAGAGAGGACAGAGAAGGGAGGGATTTGCTTTCTACCCATCTGTCTGGTTCAACAGTTGATTGGTCCATCAAGAAATCAGCTGATTGAGAGCAAATTGAACTACATAAGGAAGCACCAGACTACGGTGAGATATAGCATGATGAAAAATAAGGTATAACATTATCTGTGGCTCGGCGCTCCTGTTACTGCCATGGCAACTGTACCTCCAGTGCCGTTGCAAGAAAATTGAATCTGATTACAATGATTGGATATTTGTTTTCAAGTATGTAAATTAGCAAACGTAATGTGATCAAGAAACAACAATAGAAAGACGGGTTGAGATTCATGTGGCACTGTATTTGCGTAAATGGATCGGCTTTCAGCCAGTCATGCTGCTTGAAAACAGCTGTTGTTATGTGTGTCAAGGAGCAATTCCTTTGCCTCACTTCCTGCCTGCCTTTACAGTCCCCTGCTAGATTCATGTTTATAATGTGGTTGCCATGGTGACCTGGCAGAATTCAAAAGGGACAGGTAGGTCCTGACAACCAATCAGCCGTCAGTTGCTAAGGACTCAAAGGCAGATTGTGTAATGAGAAAATGATAGTGACAGCGGGTTTATCAGGAGGTCAAGGATGGAAAGCGATACAATAATCAACACTGATTTGGAGTTTTAAGTAATTTACATGTTAACATATCCTCAAAATGGTCAACCCAAACACTTCATCATAGGATGTGACTGTGGTTCATGCCAGGAAATGATCTATTCGCACTAGCCACTCAATATTTCACAGCAGCCATGCATGACTTACCTGTATTCTATTTATACATGCAGCTGACTCACACACAGGAGAGAGAGGCTGAACTATTGTTTGTCTCGCACACTCACTAGAGCACAAAGAATAATAGGGAGCACCCCCACCACCACCAAAAAAAAAAAAAAAAAACCCTGGAGATGCGTGACCGCTGAAGATAAGACCAACAAGAGCTCCTACTTTTGTGTGTTTGCGCTGTAGTTGCTGTGTGCGTCTTGCTGCTTCCACAGACATCATGAGTGTGTCGTGATGTGTAAAGGCTAAAGTGACGCTGGACAGTATGAATGTGAGAACCGTGTACCGAGACCGGCATGTAGAAATGTGTCTCAGAGGCAAAGAAAACACTTGTGTCAGCAGAGCTCTGCAGCCTGTCCGTCAGCAATAACTGGAACAAATAGTGTGCATCACATCAACGAGAGAAACCTGGCAAACCAGCCCACGAGTATTATCTAGTGCTGCAACTTAGAATTATTTTCATTACTGATTAATCCATCCATTCTTTTTTTTTAATTCATCGATTACTTGTGTAGTCCAAGAGCCCGAGATGATGTCTTTAAATGGATTGTTTTGTCTAAACTAAAGCCCTACAAATGCATCTTGTATTTGGTTACTTTAAATCAAACCTGTTTGAAAACTGTTGCGGTGGCTCACAATGAGGTCAGGATGCATCTCTGCTGAATCTAGACGACCTGTGGTGATGGACACGAACACGGAGTCTGCGGGGGATTTTGTTGTCTCAAAAATTTGTCTGGGACAGGCAAATTATGACAGATGTTGTGTCGTCTGCACGAGGCTTTACTAATCTCTCTGACTGCTCCTGAAATGCTCCCGAAAATTGAAAAATTGTAAAAAAAATTAAAAAGTCACCACAATCTCAAGGTCACTTGCGTCACTCACAATGTTGTAAAATTAGATGGAAGATCTCTAGAAGCAAAAAAGTAAAAGTAAAAACAAAAATACATCTGTTCAATCTCATCAGGTGGTATTAATGAGCCAAAGTATATATTAATAAACTAATCATTCTTACACCAATGTAAATATAATGCAAGTGAAATGAAAACATTATTTAACTGCTGCTTCCAGTCATGTGGCTGTTCTGAGCGTTAGCAGTCTGACATATTGTCACACTCAATCAACTGCAGTACACATGCAAGTACACAGACCACTGGCTCAAACACCAACAAAGGCAACTGTTTACAATCTGAGCTGATGGTATTTGGTCGGTTTATAATCTGGAAAAAAACAGTATAAGTAGCGTGAGCTTGTACGAGCCAAACATGATCACAGTGTTAGCCATTAATCACAAGTGAGATTTAATAAATGGAATATGTGGTGCCAAGTTGGGCATGGAACAACACAACAAAACCTTCACATGCAATGTCTTTTTGATGTCCCTTCCTATGTCTGTGTGTGCTTGTGCATTTCTAGGCAGCATGCAAGTGTGTGTTACAGTACACATCGAGTAATAATATCATGATGTGAGTGTTAAACTGCTTCTCATTACCAGGGCTGCTGTCCAGTCCTGCTAAACTCTTTGAAGATCTGCTTTTAACTCAACACCACACAACACACACTCAGTTGTGGACTTCATAGCAGACACTGTCTTGGCCTGCAAACTGAGACAAAGTTTTTTTTGATGGACGCATTGATGGAGAGCTGAATGGATGGATGATAACTGGATGCAGACACCCGATAGGCTCTTAAATATCACACATGGACACACACAGTTCTTAGCTGTAGTGCACCGTGAGCACATGGTGAAGCTAATAGGTTTAACTTGGCAGCAGTCCCGGTGATGTCAGACTAATCCCTCATTAAAACCCTGATGACATCACCACACTGGTGAGAATATAATATGTGAGAGCTGAGGCCACATGCTTGCGGAGAAGTTCGAAGAGTACATGTATGTGTGTGTGTGTGTGAGGGATACCCTGCCAGTGTACACCTCGCCACAGTCCAGGTAATCCAGATTAAGCTGTTCCTCATAACACACAGGGAACACTAGCGTCACAGCAGCTATCTTAATAATACTATGTCCTCATGTGCAGTTTATTAAGTACACTTCCCTGCTCACACAAACAACTTTAACCTGCAGATAGCAGAGTAAGAAGATTGTAGAAAGGGTTGAAAGGACTCTGTTAACCCCGTGTGCAGACCCTGGTGCACTGTTTTGAAACTACCACAAGTGTCTGCATCAACAGTTAGTATTCAACAAAAGTAACAGTTTAACAACTAAAATGTGTACAGTTGGCTGATTCTTTTCACAATGTTGCTGCCAAATGTGCTGATTCCATCATTTGAGAAAACATTTGCACTCCTGGCACTTTGGCGCACTGCAGTTTCTAATTATTACCACAAGGAGTGAAATATGCAAATCCACAAAAAATTAAAACAAGCAAATACTTTGTTGCTCAGAGGTTTGAGGAGAAATGGGTCATTCAAGCAAACAGGCGAGCCACAAATATGCAAATACAAAAGTGCAAAGAGTAATGCGCAGGCAGGCATTAAGAGCAACTTTTGCTAGTTCAGTGAATAGGAGGTTGATTAAGTGGGTACATTAAGGACATGATCAAAATGGAATAACTGAGGAGTGAATCACCTGGTATGAAGAGGTTGATACTGGGTTCAGAATTCAGTGTGGACAGCATGAATCCATCCGGGTGTCAGCATTACAGACTGATGGTGGTACTGGGGGCCCTTTATACTGCATGTGTTAATATTGTCAAGATGCCGCAAGTCCACTAATGTCAATCAAATAAAAGCACGTTTTGGAGGATGTGACACAGAATATTTGCAGCATGAATGTGCTGCCAGACAAAATAAAATCCATGTGGAACAGTTAGCAAAAAGGGGGTCAGTGCTGCCTATGTGTACAGAATAAAGAGCATAATAAGAGGTGTTATCACAAATACACTGTCATTGTCCGTGTTCATTCCTGTCGTGCTGAGAGAGTGTTATTCTACACCCTGCAATGTGAGAGTCTGTCTTACCGGATGGATGAGAAGCGTAACAGTCAGGATTGTGCAAGTGGGAATGTATTTCCTCTAAGGAAGTGCTGTACAATTGCATTCATAATATGCCAGCGCATGCAAAAATACAGAGGAAGGAGAAATATGTAGACTAAACATTGGTTAAAAAAAGAACTTGGATATGCAGACTTTGGATAGAAAGTCTGAGACAAAAGAACCAATAAAACTGAACAAAAGAGGAACACAGAAACAAACAGTTATCAAAGACAACTCAAAAGTTATATTCAGAGTTTTGTGTGAACCTCTCAAGATCAACACTATACTGTAAATAAACATAACTTGACAAATCATTCTCCTTCATTTATCCCCACAGGTGTCCCAGCAAGCTATAGAATTATAATATGTCTGTAATATTTCTATATCCAACCAGGTATGTGTGCGTGTGTACATGCATGTGTGCGAGGGGACTCCCTCTCCAAGCCTAAGCCTTTCTAATCTGTTTATATGCTTCCTCATAAACGCTGTCGTCATCATGGCAATCCTAATCACCATCATCGTCACGAGCAATCCCCTCCTGGGATGAACATCGTCATCATCATGCTTTCCTGGTAATTCCCATAACGTTTGTGATGTTCCGTGTCTTATGTTTGTAATGCAAACCACAAGTGAGATGGCTGAACTAAATCAACCGACTGAGTCCGAGGTGTTCTGAGAATGAGTGTAATTTTCTTGGATAAATCAACACACATTTGGAAATCAATGCCAGATGACCCCCTGCTTCTAAACACACACACACCCAGACAGAGAGAAAACTGTGACGCATAAACCCCTCAGTCTCAGTCCATCTTAAAGAAAACCCCAGGCCTAGGCCTCCACACTGAAACACTATTCTCCACATCTTTTTGTTTTATTACAACTGTTTGTTTTTTAGCTGTGGTGGGAGTATATAACAAGCCGCTCTCAGAGAGCTCCTTTGTTCCTGCAGGAAAGGGCTTGGTCATGATAACATCTGTTGGCTAACCACAGGTTTTGTTTGGGTCAAATAGTGACGTACATGGCTGCACAGCGGCACTCTGACTCGCCATAGACTGACCGCTGGAGTAATGAAATTTCCTAATTTCTTTGTATTTTGTCACTGAATCAGCAGTGACATTTGGCTGTTAGGAAATTGCAAAGGGTGTTTGATCCCAGTTTGTATCAAAAAGTTTGTTTATTACATAGTTGAAACCTTGAGAGAGTACCCTACTCTGCTGGTCTTTTTTGATTTCTAATTATAGAGACACAAGACTAGAAGTTTGCAGCCATGCTAGCGTCTCTGTGAGCATGTGCAGTACTTAGGCAAAGAGGTGCTATTAGCGAACGCTGACGTCAACTTGCTAACATGCTCACAATGACAATGCTAACATGCTGACAATGATGTTTGATGTTTGCCATGATAATGGATCTTAGTTTGGCATGCTAGATTGCTAACAGTTGCTTATTTGCAGTAAACACAAAGTACAGCTGTTAAACCAACAAAGACAAATTTTAATTTTCACCTGCAGGTAGCATGAGATGAAAAATCAGGGGATCTCCAAAGTCATTAGGATACACTGTCGGAAGCCATTAATGAAATTCTGCCAATTCATCAAGTAGATGTTGAGATATTTCAGTCGGAACCAAAGTGGTGGATGGACTGACCAACACACTGACATTTCCATCCCTACAGCCATGTTGGCTAACATCAACGTCAAACAGAACTACCACAGTCATTCAGCTGATACACAGTTGACTACAGGGGCTCAAGATAAAATGAAGTTGTGATTTTCCTCATTTCCATTTTACATCTACCTAACAAAGACATCAGGCATGACTGCCTGCCATTGCCCCCAGCCCAGCGGTGGTGCCAGCTCCCGTAGCCCCAGCCTTTGCTTGTAACATTTCTATTTTTGATTTATGCTGAGCACACAAAAGCACCTGCAGCTATCCCCCGCCTCCAATATGTCTGGCTGCTGCGCTGTTTTCTTATTGATCTGTCCATCTTCTTCCCTCTGTCCCGGAGATGAACACAAGATTGAATGCCCTATCAAGCAGCTGCTGTGTGGACAGCGGCGAGAGACAGCACAGGCTGAGATGAATAAAATTGAAATGAAATGGATATTTAAAATGAATGTGATGTCAAAGCTGCCTCGAGGCTTTGTGAGGTGCTGTGGCTCCTGTGTTTTATATGTACTCCAGCGAGCAAGTTATGCAACTATGGTGTCATATAGCCACACCTGTTGAAACCAGCGGCATGGCTGTGGGACATAAAGTGGGCATTGTTCCTCTCTGTCCTATTGCTTTGCATTTATTAATCATTACAATTAATAAAGGCGTAGGGAGAAAATAAATATGCAGTCATTATCTGTTCGCTGCTATTACAGTTGACAACTGAAAGCGAGACCCCCGAATGCAGTCAGTGATTTATGTTAACTACAGGCCAAAACATGAATGCATAGGCACAAATGAGACATATTATCATATGACATACAGTGCAGTAAGATATTATATTATTTTAAAATACTTAAACGAAATTAGTGCAAAATCGGGTGGATAGACAAGCTAATATACACCAAGGTTGACTCATTGTATTTGTCTGGGTGTTATGGTAAATTATTGCTAATAGATATAAACTGTGTTGGCCTATTGTTGTCTGCCAGTGTGAAAGTGTGTTTGTTGGCTTTAATTTGCTGTAATGAGTAAAGACAATGTCTCTAGATATTGCTCATTCTGGACTGCATCTCATCTGACATAAGGGGTATGTTTGGTGTTCTGGAAGTTGTGTATATGAGCGTGGGTGTGTTTAAAAACTCACTGGGGTTTTACTGTGTAACACAAGCAAGAGGAAAAAAAAAGGCTTCGACTGTAAATAATTGGCAGAATAACACTATAAAGAATGCAGGAGCGGCAATGTGTGATAGAGAAATTGGATGATGAAGCAAGTGGATGGCTAGGACAAAAAAAAGAGAACATCTTGGGCATGAAGAGCCTTAAGACTGCCATTACTGACTCAGTGTGTGCGCGCTCAGACAAACACACAGCAAGATGTCCTGCAAAATAGGCGTGAAATAATGAACTGATCGTTTTTGCAATTCAAAAGAGGGGCTAATTGAAATTCCTCCAACAGAGAGAAGGTGAAACAGTGGAGTCTTTGTGAGCAACAGCAGTTCATGTTACCATCCACGCAGATTAAATTGAGAGCTTCAAACATATCACCAAGAACATGTCTGTCAGGCTTCAAGTAACTTCATAATCAATTTATCACTGCGCTGCCTCGTAGGACAACTGGAGTAACAACAGATTCCACTTCATTCTCACTATCACAGCACTTCCTCAGACGGCGGACCTGAGTTTAATATCAACTGAAACTAAAAGTGGTAAACATACAGTTGTAAATCATCCCTTTTTGAGAAGGTGTGAGTCACAGGATCCGCTAATCTCTTGCACAAGATTCAGTCATTAGTCATGGATCTTGTGGTCAGACTGAGCTGTCACACCATGCACAGCTGTGATCTCCTCAACAACTGTATGACTGAAAGCAGTAAACACTGCCTTCACAGTCTACTAAGTTGTACATCCAAAGTTCTGACTGACCATTCATTTTGAATTATAAGTGAATCTAAAATTGATTATTTTGTTTTTTAAAGCCACCAAAATCATGTTTTTATATCAACAAGGAGTCAAATAACTACACGTAATGTGACATCAAAGGTCAGTAACTGGGGATAGACACCAAAACACAGCTAAAAGGAGAATGAATATTGGACTTTAAAAGGATTCAAATTAAAGAATAGTGAGCAGCTCACATTTTCCAATTCATATTTTTTTTAAAAATCATTTTGTGTAAGTAAACATTATTTGAATGGAGTAATGCTGCTAACTGTTTGTAATACCAAACAAAAGTATGGAGGAAAAAATAATGAATTTTGTCCTTAAAGAGGAATACAACATAACTTTGTCCAAAAAATTCCAAACATACTCACTCGTTGAATTTAGTCCAAATTGTATTGCATTATTTGCTTCTTGCTATAGCTAACTCAAGGAATCTATGACTGAAAGCTGCTCTATTACAGCTTTTTTGCCACTATTTGTCCATGCTTTTCTTTTTGGGATGCTCCGTTTTGCACTGTGACTTTTGAAAAGTGCAGAGTTTACTGTGTGAAGGTGTGAAAACCCAGGGAGGTGGTGTAGCCTATACAATTACACTGAAGTTGAATGAGGCAATGTTGTCACCATAGGAGGCGAATGAAAGCATTCTGTATACTCAGAACCCTTTTCACCCTTACTCACAAGTCCTCTTGCACTGCACATGCTCACAAAGCAGCCAGATTTCTGTGAGAGAGTGCAGTGGAAGAAAAAGAGTAAGAAGTAAGGAGTGTTAGTCTGTGTGGCCTTATCAGGGGGAGAGAGTGGAGAACACCCTTAATAAGGCTGAGTACATCAGCATCACCCTGCACAGTAGGCTGGCAAAGATTGATGCTGTAGATGAGCAATGGCTCTATATTCCACATACACACACTCGCATACACCCACACACACAAACATTTGGTGCTGGTGGTCCTCTGGGACAACAGTGAGTGATGACTTTGTCTCCACAAAACTGACAGCAGGTCTCTGCTGTCTCCAAAAAGCCCATTTTAAAAGCTCCGCCTCAGTCCCAAACAAAGTAACTTGGAATGATAGAAAGTAATCTAAAGTTTGGCTGAGATTGACCCAGCAGCACTAGAATCAATGACAATGTGCAGTGGGAGCAAGCCTAAAAGAAATGAGATAACAATGTCGTGTGCCTTGTTATCTTACTAACAAAATGTGGTATGTCTGAGGAAGCCACCCCTGGGGCCACCAAGAGAGAGGAAGAGGTACAGTAAGGGGGGGTTGGTGAATGATACTTGATGTCACTTTGTCAAAAAACCTGACAAAAATACACTAAAATTGTCTATTTAAACCATTTATTATCCACCGACTATCCACACCCACCAACGTTTAGGAGCGAGGGAGAGGGAAGTGATGCAGCAATGCATTTCCAATCCCTATTTTCTAAAAATAGCCTCGTCTATCCTCTCCCTCTGGTCTCTGAGGCACTGGATTCACTTAATTGGATTACTACACACACTTTTCATTTCCTTTCTGGTTAGTGTTTAATGAAGTTTAGACAATCATACATCTCAGTTTATTCATTGTGTTGCTGTAGGCAGCAGCCCACACTTTCAAAAATGTAAGATGAAAACAGCATCTCAATTATTATGTCTCTCCTGGGTCTCTATACATCAACAATTGTGTATGCAGACTATGTAAGCCTGGTGATCAATACAGATGCTGACTGTATCAACTGTATGTGCAACACTATCTCTATAGTAATGCATTGTGGCCTGCTGAGAGAAGGAGAGCAGTTACCAATAATAATATTCTTCCATGGCCTCAATACACCCAGAAGTGAAATGCATGTACTGTGTCCAAATGTGCTTTTAGCATTTAAAGGTTCAAAATATATATTTGAGTGTCTATATTTGGGTGAGTGCACAGAATGCATATATTTTTAGACAGAAAGATAATTATTTTTTGGTGATTCAGTACTCATATCCATATCTTTGTGCAATCTTTATAAGCTCAGTGCTCCTCTGCTTGTACACCATAGGTCTGACATAGAAAGAAGGGGACTAGTCCATTATCAAGGTACGATAAATAATACAGATCCTCCTGAAAGCTCTTCAGGACCCGCACTCACACACACACATGTGCACAGACTCATATACACTGCAATGGTGCATAGCTTTACTGTGTAGAGAAAGAGAGAAAAAAAAATCCCTGCTTGAGGTTTAAATGGAGTCTGACAGGCTCATCTCCCATTTTCAGAGACTAATGCCTGACTCTGACAACCATGACAGCCCTGAATTGTTGTTCCAACACTGTCACTAGATTTGCTACATCCATCCAATTCAGCAACACAATACATTCCAGCAGACTGTGAATTGCATCTTAGTCAGACTTCTCTCAAATTAATAAAGGAATTACACCAACAAGAGAAAACTGTATCCAAGCTGATGCATGTTAAAAGTAACATTATTTCTTTCTGCTACTCCAGCATTCGCTATTATTCACTTTTGATTATTCATGGTTTATGAATTTCAATTATAGCAGCAAGAGAGTCAGTTCAGTAAGTGTGGGCTACTCACAAATATTACTGTAACAAACTAAGACAAATATTTTTGCAGCTTTGAAGTGTTGAGGGGTGGTGCAGGAGGAGAGTTCTTTGTCTACCCACATCTGTCATGAACAGCTTCTGATTAAAACCAGAGACAATCACCTCTCTAAACTTTACACTATGGTCACCCACGCCTTTATGTTTATACAATCTATTGCACCGCGTGTGTGCGTGTGTGAAGAGGAAAGAAAAGAAAAAGGATGAACAGGGGCTTTTAGCTGTGTGTTTGTTTACAGTATGTTCATGGATTACCAAAGAATTTTTGACACTGCTTCCTGATTGTGTATGCGAGTGCACGAGTACGTGGACATGTTTGTGTGTGTGTCTTTAATGTCTGCATAGACTTCATTTGTTTGTTTCGCCGCATTTATTCTTCGGTGTTCCATTTACTTCTCCACAGCTCTCTTTCACTGTCTGCGCTGAAAAGGAAAGTAAAAGGCCCTCTATTTATTCAAGCCAAAAAACACAACTTGTCGGAAGTCAATTAAAAGCCGGGGTCACAGATATATCGGTATCGGTGTACATGTTGTCTGATATATATATATATACTTATCAAAAACAGGGAATTAGAAATAAAGACCTCTCGCTAATATAATATAATATGCTTCTAATAAAGGCCTGGTACCCTCTGCGGTTGAGGTAAATAAAGGCACCGGCCACTATTTGAGGAAATACGGTATGTGATGGTAAATTCAACACTAAAACCTATTAAATGGGATTATCAGGCACATCCTTGGCAATATGAGCAGATGTATCAGATGAATCAATGGCCTATTGATGAGTACAATTTGTGCCACATACCGTAGATTGCACTGACATCTGATCTACAGCTCATCTTTCTACATCCTCTTGCCTTTACATGCACCGTCACCGGCGTAAAGAGACAGAAAATGAAAAGAATGAAATAAGGTGTGCTTAGCTTTAAAAGATCATTTAAAACAGAGCACGTTTACCCATAAGCCCAGGGCTGTTTGTGACTCAGTAGAATACGGAAGTTTAGAAAGTGCAGCATGTGTGCTGTCATACCACACAGAAGAATAAGGCCCAAGAAAAACAGTTGACAAACTGGTTTGACAGATGGGAATACAACTACCCTTGTCACTTGTTGAATGGGTTTAATATGTGCTGTGTGATTAGCATGAAAGAGTACACTGGAAAAACATTGCTGGAAATATGTGTATTGTTCGTATCCCAACAGCCCACTGTGATGACATCACTGACTTCTCTGTGTCCCTCCCAGTTTAGAACGTAGCTGTGAGACAACTATTCCCTTAAGATACCCAGCCTAAGTATGACTAATAAAACAAGACAGCAGAGAAACCCATCAACACAGCACTTTTATCAAGACATTTTTCCATCTTTTTGCTCCTGAAAAGCAGTTTCCAGCTAACAGTTATAATACCTCTGTGTGCTTGCTATTTCTGACCAGCCCTCTCAGTTTATGGATCAACTTGAGTATTTAGTGTGGGAGAAAATGACAGGAAATGTCTGGCCCATTTAACAATAAATTTCCCTGAATACATCTGAGCTGAGCTGGGAAAAAACTACACTGGCTTAGGCTAGGCAAACCTTAGGGGAGCCCTTACCCTACCACAAAAACAACACACACACACACGCCCACAAATGAATCTGCAGGCCAAGTGACATTCTATGGATTTTAAATAAACTCATGTGCATCCTTTTTTTATGTACATATCGAACAACAGCAGTAAACCCACAAAAAGATTTAAAAAAATAGAAAGTAAACCTTTACGCTAACAGAAACCATCACCACTACCAATACTCACCATATCCAGGAGTGCCTTCTAAAAGGAAAGTGGCTGAGGTGCATCATGGACTTGTCACTGGGTACACCTGGACATTGTCCAGGCTTCATACCGAGGCTGTGTCAGGACTGGTCCCCTGCCTTTCACCCTTTGTGCCCTTCTGTCTAGCTATCTATCTACAGACACTGCCCCACAGTATCCGCAGGCCCCAGCACGATATGTAGTGTTCCATATTGCAGTCCACTGCTGTGATGCGCCCATTCAGACCTGTCTTCTAGTAAAGAACCCACTCTGAACTTCTAAGTTCACTGGTTTGGTCCTAGGGCATCACAGCAAAAAGCTCTGGCTTAAATCAAACAAGGCAATCTTAAAAATCAAACTATACAGCACCATAAAATCCACTGAGTTCCAGAAGAGGAATAAAAATCCCAATAAATGTGATTATTAAAAAAAAAAAAAAAAAAAAAAAAAAAACTGAACTAGAAGCAGACTTAAGCCTGGTGTGGAATTTCAGCAATAGAGTCTCAGCAGTGCGAGCACACAGGCGGCCACCCAGCAGGACCAGCTAAGCTCTCCGGCCGCTGCTCTTTTTTCCGTGGGATTCTTCCGGCAAAGGTTTGGAAATTACTGTCCCACATCCACATGGTGAACCGGTTCAGGGACTCATTCCTCCGGAAAACATTCCTTTTCCTGACAGCCAACGACGCCGGTTGGAGAGGCAGCGGTAGTCACACCAGCATGACAGAGCATGTTACACACAGAGTCACTCACACACTCACACTCGCTTTCATCCTCTCAGCTTTGCCCCCTTTGTCTCTCTTACTTTGCGTCTCCCTCTCTGTTCTGCCCTTTCACAACCTCCCAGGGAGGGAAATAAGGAAATGGGAAGAGGAAGAAAAACAGTGAAGTGTCTCTTCAGTATCTCCCCTTCTCTCTGTCTCGCTCGTCTCTCCCTCCCTCCCTCCCTCCCTCCCTCCTAGTCAGTGGGATGTCCTGACCCTGTGTAAGAGGTGTGCCTGCTTCTTCAGTATCCAGTCAGCTAAACCTATTGATCCTATTACCACATGCTCCTCCACTTCATTCAGAGAGGAACACGTCTACACATGTACAACTTGCATATACATACAAGTACACTGAGATGAGTACAGAATGCCTGCACTGTATAGTAATGTGGGCAAAGTGTTGACATAAGTAATTCCCCTCATTTCCTCCTCCTAAATCCATCTTCCGGCCAACTTTTCTTTTCCTAAGCAATGTGTGTTTGTCTCTATTATATCCCTCTTTCGTCATAACAATGCAAGAACTTGCTGCCCTGTCAGGTTGTTTTTTGTTTTTGCTACTCTAAGCACACCCTCTGTCTGTCTCTAGTGTCTGCTTGCACGCCAGTGAACCATGAAATTTCAAACCGCACAATAAATGCCATCTTATTTTTCTCTGCACATGTGTGCATATGTGTGACATATAGTCGGTGCGTGTGTGACTGTGAAAGCATGCAGAGGGCCTCTCAAGGCATGTTTGTTTCAAGAAACTTGTTATACAGGATGTCAATGCCCTTACTGCGGTATAATGCATTCCTCTGTTCTTACACCAGCGGCTTTGGGCTCCAGATGGAGTCTGTAATCCTGCCTATAAACCACACATCAAAAAGAGTAAATGTCATACCGTCTTTTAAATCTACTGAAGATAACAAGGAAAATCTCCTCAAAACTACAAATCATCAAACTGAATGTTATTCAGAATGCATGACTGTCTGTGTCTGCATGCATGTGTATGAGTGACTTTGCATGTGCATATCAATTTTGTGTGCAAGTGGTGTTGGCAAGGAAGTTATGTGTCGAGGTTGGGGTTAGCACACTAAGGTTGTGTCTGTGTGTGTGTGTGTGTGTGTGTGTGTATGTGTGTGTGTGTGTGTTTTGCATTAAAAGCCATAGCTGTGGCTAGGCTCCAGTTGCTGCGGTCTGAAAAACAGGATCCAGCACTGCTTCTTACACACATCCTGCCCAACACACACGTCAGCAGCCTCTCAACTCCTGCCAAAAGTCAAACCACCTCACAGCCTCTGTAAGCCTGCACCTTCAGCTACAACAGGCACTCATGAATAGGGCGGAGGAGCACTGAATGTTGAGGAATCTGCTTGCGGGGAAAATGAAGACAGAAATGCAGCTCTCTGGGGGGATGTGGGTAGTTTGTATCTATAGAGGGGCAGGGTTGGCAGTTTAGGCAACAACAGAGAGAACATTTCAATTTAAGGTGCTTCAAAAGGTTAAACAAGAGAGCAGCAGGAAAGCGCTGTAGCACCTGTTATTCATTATGTACACATACAGGAAAAAAAAAAATCAGCTCTCCATCTGTCTCTCAGATTTACCCTTAAAACAATCCTATCGTTTCAGACATCTTGCGTACAAATGGAAACTGGGGCCAGCACTCTAATAATAGAATATACACTGTATGTCTCTGTGTGTATGTGTGTGCGTGGTATTGCATAATCTAAGTCCCTGCTTTGGGGGCTGTTGGCCCCTGCTCTCCTCAACACTGGTGAGCTGTCACGACTCATCCTGCAACCCAACAGAAAGCGAGAGACCAGAGAAGAGAGGAAAAAAAGAAAGAGATATAGAAAGCGGCAGAGGGGGGGTGACAGAGAACAAGAGAAACCCAAATGGAGTGAGGAGGTAGGGGTAGAAGTGGGTGTACATGACAGCATTTTTACAAAAAGGAGGTAAGGGCAATGAGGGAGGTTTTCTCATCATTTTTCTTACCATAAAAGCAGGAGAAGAAGAGATGGAGGGGTGAACGTGCAGCTGTGACAGAACAAGGTAAGATTGATGAAGATTAAACTAAAGATGAAATGCAGCCCTGCTGCAGGGACACAGAGACCTTGTAACAACACTATGTTGTAACAACGCTAACATATTACTGCCATAAAATACTGGCACAGTATTAACCCATCATCATCTGTGACCCCTGCTTGTAAGGAGACCAATATATTCTCAAAATATTACATCATATTTGAATCAGAAGGCCCTTTTCCATTATATTAGTGGTCCAACGTGGTGCTCTGTGACTGGGCATTAGATGGAAAGGGCCGGATTACACAGCGGAACGAGTACATATCTATTTCACAATTTCATGTTAGCAGAGTACTTTTCTTCATTTACATTTTTTTTTTCTTCATCTACAGTCAAATTACAGAGCTGGTCCCACAGCATGGCCTGCCAGTGTCATGACAGCTTTAGCTCCAGGTGTTTTGCAAAACAAAACAGACATTATGTAACTCTTTAGGTCATAAAACCTGAAAAAGGAGTGTAAGGTAAGCTTTGGTATAACAACAAAATAAGTACTGTGTGGTACTGTGTATTAATGCTTAATCATATAATGGCATAACTGTTTGGCCAAATACCCACATTTCCATAGGTTAAAATTAAGTGTTACACAAATTAAATAAAACGTTCACACCAGCAGACATTTGGTGGTGCAGCTGTTCAATATTTAAATTAATATAAAATTCTACATAATTTACATTCAAATGGGAAGGCAAACCTCTCTAGAGACTGAGAGAAAACTGGGCCCTCATGCACGTTTTGTTCCTTTGAGGTAAGCCAGCTGTCCATCACTGTGTGTCGCCGTGGAAATGCTTTGGGCCCGGTCTTCCTACTTGCCATTCACAGATGGTTATGCAGTGGCATTTCAGCAAAGGTTAACTCATTCCCCCTTCAAATCAGATATTTGTAATTAGATTCCCACATCTAATGGGGACATAGAGGCTTCAAGGGCCATTTGTAGAATGTGAAGAATGTTAAAGTGCCCAAAAAATTGCTCACTTGTTGAGTGGAGAGGGTTTTCTCGACTCTTTGATTTTAAGGCAGACCAAAGGGAAGGGAGGGACTTAGTTTATTAGAAAAACATGCAGAATTACATCAAAGCAGCAACTGTCAGTGGTGAAAGATGCATTTACTTACAGTAAACTGTGTTGAAACATTAAGGGGATTTTTGAAAATGAGGTCTTAGATCAGCTTAGAGAATGAAAGTAGTCTCATACTTACAACAACTTAAATTTACATTAGTTATTTCACTTTTGAGATGATAAAAGCTAGGCTGCATACATTGTTTTCAGCTAACCAAAAGTGGAATTACTCTAAAGAACATGCATTTTGCAAGACTGCAAAATTCTAATACAATTGAAAAAAACAGTTTTAAGTATAATTAATTAATGAATCTGTTTAATATCATTTTTTTTACATTACCTACATTTGCTGTCTGTCTAAAAATACAAAGCTTTACTTACCGTGAGGTCAGTATTTACCACAAAAGCACCAAATAAACGGCACCCAGTTTGCTTTGCTTAAATAACCTACATTTTACATACAGTCTGTGATATTAAATGTGTGAGTATCAAAAGCAAAAGTGTAATGTTCCTACATTTGACACCGATTTGATTAGACTTGTTATTGATTATTATTGTTGTTGTTTCTTACGGCAGTTTAGTTTTTGTCAATTACACACAGGAATGCTACAAAATATTTATAATAACATAAGATTCAGTCCGTAACACTGTAGTCATTAAGCTACCAAAGATACATAGATGATTATTGCGTTCATGTCCTCATCACTTACATTAGACCTTCCTCATCCCCCCATAAAAATGTGTATTCCTTAAACACAACTCATGAATAACAAATATATGAATATATCCACACAGGAGTAAACATGACTGAAATATCAAAGCAAAGTTCAAAGGCAAATCTACATCACAATATTGTAGTGGTTCAACTGAAAGGGGAATAAATCTGCCCCTCACTCATAAATCTTCTCAATCGGATTTCAGACCGGGTACCCTGCTTAAAAGCATCATAAATGTCTGGTTAAACGCCACCATTTTAAATGGTGATATGTGTTTTGACTGTTTCATGAGACTTGTTTTCTGAGAGCAGGGACAGATGGGAGCGAACTGAAATATCAATGGTCCATAACCCGAGGCAATCTCCACTAACACCATCTGTGAGGATGGGACTCACTAACAGTTAGTGCAATCAACTCTGCTCTTCCCTTTGATACCTTCATTATCCAATTACATTGACAGAGAAAACATCGCTTTTACTATTTTAAAAATGCCAATACTGAAATCAACCGTAAGTCACTGCAAATACCATGTTGTGTACACTATAATAAACACATACTGTCATTTCTTACTGGGAACCTGTCAATACACAAAAGTGTATGTATGTAAAAATGAGGGTGTAAGTACAAGTGTACTTTAGACCGTTGGTCAAACCCTATCAGGTGCTTTATTGGGGAGAAAATAATTTAATACTTGCCAGAGAATAATCACCAAAATATAAAATGGGACCTGTCCATTTATGTGTCCTTAATGGTAATTTAAACACAGCAAGAGATCAGTGAAAAAGTGAACTGCTCATGAGGTAAAACCTCAACCTGCTAGTCGTAAATATGAGCAGGATATGTAGGAATTTATTGCTGGCTTTGGTATTTCCTGTTTGACATCGCAAATTGCAGAGGCATGTCCACACAATGTGATAAACACTGTAGGGAAACCACAGATACTGGCAAAACATCTTATTATTGGTACTATTCATACTAACACAATCAACTGTGTTTACAAAAAATATAAACATCTACATGTGACACTGTAAATGCATTTCTTTTTTTTGTATTGTTTTTTTTTTTTTACAAACTATGTAGTTGGGTGACCTTTCCAATGCACCTGCTTTCAATGAAGCACTAATTAAGAGTTGCAAAACTGCGGGATTTATTGCAGGCGTTGGTATTTCCCACTTGACGTCAGAAATTGCAGGGGTGTGTCCACACAAGTTATAAACATGGAGAAGCCACATTTGACAGATTCTTTGTTTTGGGCTTTGAATGTAGGTGAGCTCATGAAATAACCATGCAAAAGCTTCACAACTGGAACAACAACATGTCATTCTTTTCTTGCCGTGTTTCTGTAAAGATGAGCATCCGAGTGGGTAAAGCACTAAATGTGCAGTAATACAGTGAATATGCAGTGAAGCCATTATAAAATGTTGTTCCACATCAAAGGAACTCATGGAAACAAATGCACTGCAGAGACAAATGCACTGATTAGGGTCATATACTGCGTCCAAACTGACCTGCCTCCTCATCCTCAAACTGTCACAGATATACCGGTATGAACGCACATGTGCAAAGGGTAGGCTCACAATAATTATCAGGTGTTTTGTCGATTGCCAGCATTGTGCTTTTGATCTGCTGCCGCCAGAGCATAAATAGGACCAATTAGATGCTGCATTGCACATTTCAATGAGAGCTTTGTACTCAGGGCTCACCTGCTCACCTGGCGGAGGCGACTGGATTTGGAAAGCAGGTGACTCTGGGAGCATGTTAGTTAGGGTGTCATAGAATGTCAATGCTAACAAGTGAGGCTATATTGTATCAAATCTGTAAAATCAAAGGGCTCATTAATGTCCCCACCAATCATCCCTTTAGTCACCATAGCAACAATGCTCAAAGGTGGCAGCTCTTAAGCTCTGTAGCCAACACTGATTTTGAAGATTTTTTTTTTTTCCTTTTTGGTCTTTATTTGACAGTTGTTTGTGGAGAAATGGACAAGAAACACAGGGTGAGAGTGAGGTGGAAACATTCCCCTGTGATCAATATTGCAGTTACTGACTGTATTGAAAAAAATATTCGATAATACAGTAAATCTGTGTCTTACAAAAGAAATTAGCACGTCTACATGTATTTAACATATGGTGCTCGTTGACCTTTCCAATGTACTTGATTTTGATAAATCACTAATTAAGAGTCCCTGATGGATCTAAGAGTTTGGCAAATTGATCTTTTTTCACAGCAGCCATATGAGGAAAACCACAGGTGCAATTAATCATATTAAAGGGAGAGTCAGTCATTCTGGAGCAAGATTGTTGATATCTGAAGTAAACACCCAAACAAACACACCCCTCCCTTCGTGCTCCTTCAGAAGGTCCACCCCCCAAATTAAAGGACGCGCATTGCCAAGGCAACGACCAAAAGAGAAATATGGCGGAATTCAGAGCGATGCATCAGCTGTAGAGTCACTTCTGTTCCTCTCACACATTATCACGAGCGGGAAAAAAAAAATTCGTCTCATGTGAGCACAACAGTCCATCCACACTCCCCACTTCTCACTCGCCCTGCGTTCAGCATCTCGGTCCACAGAAGCAGCTGTCTGTCAGCTGCAGCTCCCCAGGAGCTGAGAGGACAGCGGCTGCCCAAACTGCCTTCACCAGGGTGACTGACAGCAGAAATTTACTGAACCAAAACAGTTTGCATGTCGTCTCCACGGGAAGAAATCGAGCAGTGTTTGTATTTATTGATTCAGTTATACAGTTAATAAGTTCAAAACACATATACAGCGGGATATTTGTGTGATTTAAAGAGCTGCCTGCTCAGATTACGCTTCACTTAACGAGACAGAAACAGACTCGGGGCGTAAAAAAACGTGGGGGGTCTTCAGTGAGATTCAGTGTGGATTGATACATTTAATAAAATGGAAGCATATCTGTTCTGTGAGAAAACACTTTCTATGTGAATTGGCCACGGCCTCTCTCTCTCTCTCTCTCTCCAGTTCACCAGCCCTCCCTCTCTATTCAACGGGTGCTGGAGACGAGAGACCGTCATGTCCTCACAGATGGCTGCTCTGATGACTTCCCCCTGTCCTGTGCACGAGCACAAACACCCCGCTATTGCTGATTGGCTGGAGTAGTGTTGAGTGGCTCGCTCCGAGCCACTGTGTTTACAGAGCCAGTGCTGCGTATGAACACCAGATTTTTTTTCAGTGCACGCACAGAGCGGACAGATAGCGGACCATGAGGAGATATTCACTGAATTTGACAAAAAGTGTATTGGATTAGAATCGCTGACTTTACCTTTAATAAGGGCTGTAATCTATTTAGCTTGATTTATACAGTCTGCTGTAAAAAAGGACCTATTATTCAGGATTTTGGTCTTTGGCGAACACTCACATTTGACAAAATATCAGCTCTCTGGGAAATAAAAGGATGTCTTACTGACAAATTGACTAAAATATATCTGAGCACAGTGGCTTAAATCATGAAAAATATCTAAAAACGTGGAAAGGAGAATTGAAAAATAATTGTCAACTTGTCACAGTACCGATAATTGATCACTGTTGATTTTTGGAAACTCAATACGGTCCACAGATATTTAGAACATTCCACAGATAGTTCAGATATTTCAACAACCTTCAAGTGGCGGTGTAACCAATTTAGATTATTTAAAAACATAATTCTATTCGTTAAAACTGACTTGTGATACCGTGCTCAAATTTAAAATAACATTACTGGGGTAGTAATTGCCCTGGCATGTAACAGGCCAATTATTGTTCCTACAGGATCACACCAGTGTAATTAGTTTCACGTGATTAATTGTTTGGTTGTAATTACCTGCTGCTATATTTTTTGTGGTTTCCACCTGTGAGCTGTGGAAAACATTTCTCCCAACTAAGGTTGTTAAAGATGCCGAAAAGTGACAGGATACATATTGTTCACAGGTGTGCTGAAAACCTTACATGCTTGCTAACAGTGCACACACAGTCTCACTATTGCAGATACCCGTTTCCCAATCTTTGTTACCCTGTTGGGTAAATCTACAGTTTGGGTATGAAGGTGCTGAGAGTTTTGGGAGGGATGTGTACAGATATTTAGGGAGTAAGAGTGGGAGCAGCCATGGTGTCAGCTCTGTTGCTTAACCCCTCCAAAAATAGACTTTTCCTGCATTGCACCAACGTTGTGTCACTGTTGCAGCCAAGGCGCTCGGCTGGCTCCCCCTGCACTGGCTGACTAGTCAGAGCCTTAATCACAGCACTGGATGGACTGAGTGTCTATCTGGATGTGATTAGTAATTCCGCTGAGGGATGATATGGCCCAATGATGACCTCTGGTGATACGGTAATTACTGTAGGCTCAGGAGGAAATGTATGTCTACTGTATGACTGAATGAATGAAGAATTTAAGTTAGATACTACTCAGTGTAGCTTATTTTTAGGCAATTTTCTCTTATGTGTAATCAACAGTTGAGAAGAAGCCATAAATGGATCTTCACAGTGAACAGATAATCACTATTTCAGGCTTTGTCCAGCTATTGATGGTAAATTTTAGATTTTTTATGCAGAACTGAGGCTTCCTGGAATTTCTTATTTTCCCTATCTGTTCTATTTCATTTTTTCTACCATGTTACTGTATACACATATTTCTTTTTGCATCACAGTAAAAGCAAAATATTTTTAACTTATTATTGCTCTAAACTCACAAGTCAGGGATTTATATGGATTTTGAGAGACATTTGATACCTTTTATCAGATGTCTAATGCTTTTTAGACTGATTTTATCCACAATGTGTTTCAGATGAACTGTGCTCACTTGGTATCAACGTGTGTGTCAAAGTCTGTCACAAGACACAGAAATCATAATCTATGAAGCCATATATAAATGGGTTTTTAAAAAAAGCAGACAGTACAGTCCGTACAAGTCAAACTGTGAGACATTTTAAATTGGTTGTGGAATTTGGAAAAAAACCGGATAAAAACGTGGGAGTTTCCCCTCACAGTTTTTCCCACACTAAAGCTTATTTTGAATACAAAGCATCTTTAATCAATCAGATAATATGCTCCTCATAATACGCTACATAAATCATTGCTGCAATGGGACTAATACAAGTCACACGGTCAATGCACAGTCTGTGGAATAACCAGAACTTTACATAACTGACATGTAGATAGGAAGACTGACATACTGTGGATAGATGCATTTGATAATGTACACATAAAAAAAAATACTCACAAGGAAGTAGAAGCAAGAGAGTGAATGAACAAGAGATCTGAATGGCTTATATTGAAGGAAATGTGTGTAATGGAAATTCATTGCAAGGCTTTTTTCGCTCATGTTTTTCTCGCTGCCCCAAATTCCATTAAAGGGCATGAATTATGAAGAAGGCGCAGCATGTAGGAAAGAGCATTGTGGGGGACTTGTGTGACATTAAACTGTTAAAGTAATTACAGGTTAGGAGGAGGCTTGCAGGCTGTAAAATTATCTTACTCTGAAAATGGCTCAGTCTATAACTTTCTGTCTGCAAACTGTGGAGGAAACCACCGCACTCTGTCACACAGAACAGCACACGCCCTTCCAAATACTTGCATAATGGCCTCATATTTTAGTTTACATGCACAGTGAGAGTGTAAATAGTACAAAATAAAACTGATAGGAAAAAAAAAATTACGTGTTATCTGCTTGGTTACAAGGCCTCATATAGTATTAAAAGGCTTTAAAAGGGTTTAATTAAACGGTTTTAACAAAACTCATAAAATTCAGAGTGAAACAAAACCACTAGAGCACACTGTCATCAAACTATAAAGTCAAAACCTCCCAATAAATGGAGGATAAAATATACAATACAAGTGTGTCACAGCTCCATTACATATGTGTAAAGCTTTTAAAGTACAAAAATTATGTAAAATAAAATGTAAATGTATATAATGTGTTATATTGAGTTATTTTCACTTTTTCCTCATATACAGGCTTACATGTATAGATTCATAAACAGAGCAAGTGGGTAGCCCATCTCAGCCAAATGGGTTTCTGTGTATTTCTCAATTTAAAAGGCTGCAGTTGCCAATTGATTTAAAAGCCTGCCAAAACGATGAATTATAGTGCAATTGAACTGAAAAACTGACTTCCCTAATAAGAAGTTAGCTTATGATTACAAAGCTGTTCTGCAAATCTGATATTCAAGGGCTGGACTTTGGAGCTTTAGACCACTATAAATAAATTCTCAACCTGTGGGAGACACTGACTTTATTTCATACTGTATGAGAGGGCTATGAAAGGGAAAGATACATTTTTTTTTCTTTGTGAACAAGACTAAATTTGTTCAAATGTCTGGAGTTCTCCTCTGAATAACATCTTTCCAGATACTGTTTGTCTCTTTTTATTATCATCAGAAACTGTGAATTTTTTAAGGAGTCAAAGACAAAAAAAAAGAAGCAGGTCACAGTGTTGATTAAAAATGACAAAAGGCTTAAATAGGCCAAGACAGACCAGTTAAACCCAGTGGCAGTCATTGTTTCACACAAAAATGAATTCTTCCAAATGAAAAAAAACACTTGATTTGAATAACTCACACTGTTGAAGTCTCACCTCTTTATGGCCAGTATGGACGAGAGAAGTGCTGAAAACAACCAATAACTCTTACTGTATGGAAGGTTTTTGTTAGTATTCATGTTACTGAGCCTGCGTTACCACCAGAGATGCGACTATAATGGCGATTATAGCATTCTGTATTTGCTTCTTGACTGCATGTGACAGGAACAGCTGAGGAGCAGACAGCGATGGCCTTGCCACCCTTGTCTGCTGTCATGGCTCCCATGACATTTAAAAGTCAAACTTTCACCCCCCCTTTCATCCACACCTCACCATCACCAAATGAAACCTGTCAGCCCACCAGAACCCCAGGCAGGAGGTTCAAGTTAGAGACAGCCGAGGAGGGAAACGGACAAATGCCAGAAGAACCTACTGTGAGAGAAGAAGAGAAGAGAAGAGAAGAGAAGAGAAGAGAAGAGAAGAGAAGAGAAGAGAAGAATTGAGGAACACAAAGTGGAAACAGTTCCAGTAAATGTTTTATAAGATGCAGTGTTGTACATCTGCAGATGGGATGGGAGGGGAAATGGAGTTTTACGACTTGTTAAGTTTATCTGAAAGTCGGTGTGGGGGTTGACGTGAGAAGCGATCTGTGTAAGGCTTGTTACATTCGTGTAAAATCCGTGTGAGGCTGGTGCAGGTTAAGGTTAGTGGGGTGATCTGGAAGCAACTCACTCAGTCTCTCACACTCTCTGTCTAAGAAGCAGAGACAGTTTTTTGATTGTTGTAAATAGAGTCTGCAGATGAAATAAAAAAAAATCAACCCCAGTAAAGTAAAGTCAGCCTAATACTTGAGATTGTGGACAAAAACGTGTGTGTATATATATAAATATATATAAATGACTGTATATGAACTGTATGCTTGCATCTGTTCACACACACATATGCATTTCTGTGCATCTGTGTGTGCTTGATTTTGTTGCTGGCTTTAATAGGCAGGCGAGGGGAGAAACATTAACCACGACTCTAAATTTTTACAACATGAGATCAAAAGAAGAACCTACTGCTTTACTGGAAACCATAAACCATCTGGTGGATCATATTTGTTGAAAACAGTCACAGAAATTTGACTTCTGGGAAAACTGACACAGCAGGCAGGAGGACCCTTTGATACTGGCAGGTATTCACCCCAATGAACAGACAGACTGTCAAGGAAAATTCCACCCTCGGATATAATACTGTTACATAAACACCTTATTTTAAGTGGTATACCCTCTCTCTGTCGCAACATGCATCATCTACTTCAGTTACTGGTTTCCTAGAATTCCAGGAAGGATTTTTTTTAACAGCCTCCAGAGGACATTTCTGAACATTCTGCAATTCAGTTGTGTTATATGTGTGGGTGGAGGGAGCAATGTGGCAATGACAGCATAACACATTTTCCCAGTTGATAAAAGCATAAAGTCGCTCCGCTTCCTCAAAATGCAACTTAAGGCACTACTGAAGTTACTAGTGGGGAAAATCATCTCTGCATTTTGTGCATTGTCCCTATATGACAGTTAAGTGTCAGTGGGATGTGTGAGTGGTGGACAGTAAAACTAGTTACTGCTGAGGTTTCAAAAATCACGTCAGCAAACATTTAACCCTGTTCTAGGAACATTATAATAGAATTACCATCTCTGGTAACTCTGACATTAAGTATCTGAGCTGGAAATCTTTTTAGTGACTTATGGAAACAAATCGGTGGGTATAAAGCACCAAAAAAGACAAAACAATATTTACTTCCATTTAAGGCCCTAAAAACCCATTTTCTCAATCAGTTTCTTACTGTGATGGATGGATTATCTGCCAAAGTGGGTTTGTTTATTCTGTTGACAAGCGGCTGTCAATCAAATCTGATCAAATCGCACCCACCTGGCCATTTTAGTGTTTATTGTTGTATTCAGTCGAAAATAGAAATACACTCTGAAACCAAGTTTTCAGGGGCTTCAAACTCAATACAAACCATGTCAAATCAAAGATGGTGCAGGATTTCTTTCTCGCTCAGCGATTATGCTTAGCGCTTCCACTGGTCTCCAGTGATGTCTGGAGAAAATCCTGAGTTTGTGTTTACTTTGCACTCGCCTGACGCTGTTTTCCACACTTTATAAGTCGCACATTTTATGAACAGCTCAGTGACTGAAATGTCAGAGTTGTGAGAGAATGCGATCCAGGGCCGTGATATGCACTATGACAGTCTTGGATCAGTTCTAGGAAATATTGTTATGTAACTTCAGATCATCAACATTTTGCCAGGTATTAATGAGTTAATTCTGCCACCAACCTGCAAATTAACACAGAAATGCACAGTACAGTACATGTACATTTACACCAGCCATACTAAGTGTTTTAACGTCGATCTTTCCTTTCCTCAACTCACTGTCAGCTTCAGGTGTGATGCTCTGTATATGACCCTACACAGTGACCTGCTGTCAAGTATGCAGACAAATAGTGAGCTTCCACACTGAAATCAACAAAGTATCATGTTACTGCTATCATTAAAATTGTCCACAAAGGTAAACACCTGCTCCCACGGACTGTAGAACATCTGCTTCTCGTGGCAAAGTTATGGACAACAGGTCAGCTTTTGTCTAAGCCTGATGTGACGCAGACATCAGGTCATTGTGTACAAGGAAAGAAAAATCAACTAGTCAAATAAATTGAAATCCATTCATGTCAGAAAAAATAAGGCATATAGTAGATGTGTAATGTGCAGATTAAATTGTAATTTAAAAATCTAGAAAAATAATTACCTGGATCATTTTTTACAATGTACTTTTATTGCTAAATGTTACAGATCTACCATTTGTTCTCTCACTCCTACCTCTCAAAAACCCTCTCTCAGTCTATTTTTCTGTTTAATAGGTAATAACTCCCTGGCATATAACTGAATTCTCTTATAAGTGACTGGATATAAAGGGAGTACTCATCATAAAATCTGCCCCCCCCCCCTGTATCACAGGAAGGTTTGCTGCAGAGAATGAGTGGGTGGGGATGCATGCATGGATACACAGACACGGCGAATACAGTTATACTACAAGAAAGCAACAGACAGACAGAGACGGAGAGAACAAAGCACAGACAAAAAAGAAAATGAGAGAACAAACAGAATACTGATAGGACACCTCTACAAGTTGCTGTCTGCTGCAGTGTGGCACACACTTTACGTGCCCCGCATCAGCACAAAAGATCCCATAAATCCCACCCAAACGCAACTCAAAAAATTGCTTCTCTCTGCACAAACATACACACACAAAAAAAGCAAAAAAGTAAAGAGGGATGAAGAGTGAGAGAGAGAAAGAGAGAGAGAGAGAAAGGGCAATAGTGTGAGAACAGCATTGTTACATAACCATGAGAAGCAGCATGGAAGCTACCAAACGGGAGCTCCCGGGCTTCTGCAAGTCGCAGAATGACGCATTGCACTCACTTACACACACACACACACTCTCTCACACACACACACACACACACACACGCCACTCTCAATGCAGCAAATGGCACACATTCACATTGATGTGCTTCACGCAAGAGAAGCCACTTCTACACATTTATCATAATCTGGCTCAAGGCAGCCGGAGTGACGATACATTTATTACAACACTGTCTGAAGAGCAGAAGAGCAGAAATACATGTACAATCAAATTTATCCATAAACTATTTAATGGCCACAAGCCAGGGAAGTTCAGGACCACTGTCGCAAGTCCAATAAATTTAAAAGTTGTGAAAGTATCCTTTCTCTTTTGGCAAAAAATGCCTAAACCCTATAAAACAGTTTAGCTCAAGTTCTTGAACTTTTATGAAAAGTCATGGCTAGTCCAACTAATTTACAAATTGAAATTTTGATGTTTTATATTTGTAAATTTTTAGGAAAAACAAAGACTATATATCGACTGTACTATCCATTTATTGATTACATGCATCCCTGATGGCCATGAATTTGTATTCAAACCTTCCAAACATTAATCTAACTATATGCTCCTAAAAAAAAAAAATATGATGTCTCCACATTGAAGAAAGTATATTAAGACTATTTCTCATCAATCAGAAATGCATCAGAGCGCTCATAGTGATGTGTTTTCATAACCTATCAAGAGGACTTGTGCTAAAACGCTAACACTAACAGCCAAATCTTTTTCAACATCATCTGTCTCTCTGTCTTTCTCCCTTGCTCGTCTCTAAACATAAAACATGTCTCTCTAGCAAACATTCTGCTTTGGTAGCTATTTTTACACCAAGGCATGACTGCAGGCAAACACACACACACACACAGCGCAGCAACCCTGAGCTGAGGCAGGATCGATTGATGAGCTACGAGCAAAGCAACCTGCATTCCTCCCATCTGGGAATGTAGAAGCGGGCTGCTGCGGAGCACTTTGCTCTAAATACAGGAAATCAATATCCTGCAAGTTAATGAGATAGACCCCCTAGCCTCAGCATCTGATTAGATAAACAGATTAGCAGCAAAACACAACACCGCCATTAGGGTTAAGGCAGTGCACGAAAATACGACTCAAGCCAGTCTCATTATGTAGACTGGCTGAAAGATGTGTTTTTATTAGTGTCACTATCATGTCTAAAGACCTGCTTCTTACAGTTATGATAGAAGAAACAGTAATGCGATGATGGTTGTGGAGGTGAGTTTCCAAATTTATGACTACCATAAAAATATACTATTCAAGCCCACATCATGACACAGAAAATCACCAAAAATGACATTACCTTTCGAGGCATCTTATGTTCAGATACAATCTCAGCTGTTTTGTTACTTACCTAGAAAGAGAAAAGAGATGGAGGGAGAGAGAGAGAGAGAGAGAGAGAGAGACAGAAGTTATCAGGACAATCTATTGACTGCGCTGAGATGTAATTTGCACTTAAACAAGCACCAGGGCACATTGTGTATGACTCCAGAGACACCCTTCTTGCTTAGTGGACATTCCACATACACCCACACACACACACACACTGAAGTAATGAGAATGGCTGGGAGTGTATATCAATATACTACATTGGTGAGAAAACTGCTCTCCCTTTATCTCCCTCTCTCTCCATCCCAATGCATGCCTATTGATCTGAGTCAAGCCTCCCATATTCAGCTCTTCTCTCGTCTGTCTCCGCACCCGCCCCTTTGTATATCTGAGTAGTCCTCTCCCTTGGCTAAAATCCCTGCAAATGATGAGGGGTGTGATGAGATTTAGGTTTCTAACAGAGAGCAATGTGACAAATATGACACTCAGATAACTTTAAATATGGAAAAAGCTTGTATTACTAGAGAGCTGAAATGACTGAGGTACTTGGCCCAGGTCACCTCCCATAGGAGCTGAGAGCAGACCATCAGGGCAGACCCAGGAGATGCTGGTGGGACTACATCTCCCAGCAGGCCAAGCAGCACCTAGGATTCCCAAGGAGGAAGGTGCTACAGATAAAAGGATATCTTGGCCGTCCTTCTTCACGTGGTTCCACACCAAATAGCAAATCTTCCATTAGACAAAATTCTGATAAAACTTCGATATCATTGCAATATATTGACGTCAATATTGAATTTGATAAAACAAATTCCTGGAGCCTCATATCAAAAAACATTAACCTTGTTCGGTAACAGAGCTGATAAGAGAAACAACAAACAGTGTATTAAAACCCCTGTGCAAAACTTTGTACAAAACAGTTCAACTGATGCTTGGTAGTGATGTGCATTGACGCTGGGAAATACCCACTATGACGCCCATCAAGACGCAGCTTGTGTGTTGGCCTACAAAGGAAGCAATGGGTGCAGCTGCTTTGACGCACACATACGACACGTCATATGATGTGCGTTGCCCTTCACCTCTGCTGAGTGACAGCCTGTGAGAAGTTTTTGCTGTGGTACAAGTAGTAATCTAGTTTAATAAAGATGGGAGATATGATAAAATATACTGTGAAATTACATAAATTTGAGATTTTGCCATACTTATACATACTAATACTAATAACCATAACTTGTACTAGGTCATTATTCTCATTCTGCCCAATAGTTTTATATAAAACTCAATATTGGTGTCAAATTCTGTTGTAGTGGCAACAATTTAGGTCTCACTTTTCACCTCCATCCATCAGCTCCCTAACCCCACCCCCCATGTCAATATTTAGTGCATCTTTTTTTTCCTTCTGTTCCTTGGTCAGACAGGTTGACAACACATTCTGACCCAAATGTCAAGCGGGCAGAATGACCAAGGTGAGCGGATGGAGTGACAATCAAAAAAGCAGCAGCAAGAAAATGCAGTTAAAATGCAGCTGGCACAGTTAAACCCAAACAGAGAGACAGAGAGAGATAAGTCAGGCACACAGATATGATGATAAGCTGCTCCTTAATAAAAAGGGCAGACACACGGGTAGAGGCATATGGAAGATGACTTCCTTGCTCAATTATAACAGTCTCACAGCCAGAAAAAACACTTTGGGATATTAAATTTATGCTCCGTACTACTCCTAAACACCGACTGTGTCAGGAAGAGCCTCAAATAAAATTTATATCAGGGCTTTGCTTTTACAAAGATATCTATAATCATTTTGGCTGTTGATACGATTAACACAGATTCAATGATTTCACTGAGCTTTCGGGGCAGAACCAAATCAGATAAGATAAGACTTTATTGATCCCCAAGAGGAAATTCCCATGTTACAGCAGCACAGAGACAGACTGAGAGGTAAGAAAACATAAAGAACAATTTGAATGAAATAAATAAAAAATAAAATCAAGAGATTAAAGAAATTAGAAAGGTGACATTAGAAAAGCTATATACAATATTACAATCAATAATAAGACAATATACAAACATTGTATTATACTGTACTGCTATTATATTTAATCACAGTATAGACAGTTTATGTTTTTTAAGTCTGCATGACAAAAAATTACTCAAAAAACTGACATAAGTGGAATGAAAACGGCTCTTTCACAACCATCTCTGTCAACTCTGTCAGTTGTTATTCATGAATATCTTTTGAGTTGTCTTGTTCAAGGGGCGAAAAGCCTTTTAATGGAAGAAGCTGGTGGAGATGTCACATCCTCCATTCAGAAATTGTCAGTGGTGACATTTATAGAGAGGCTGCAGTTTTATGAGCAACAAAGACACCAGCTTTAAAGACATTAGGGATACACATGCTCCCAGACCCTTTCCTTTAATGTTGCAATGTGGCTGAATATATTACTTAAAATGGAAAATAAAACAGAGGCAAACAGCACTTGCATGTAAAGAGTTCAAATATGTTTGCACTTACAGCAGAGAAAAATTGCAAACTCATCTCCGTGTGTTATGAATACACGTGCGCGCTTGACTGCATCGTGAGAATAGGGGGGAATGTTATGTTCTATCATGTCAGCCATGCTTAAGCCCATGTGAGGCCATGCAAAAGCTCCATGACTCATGAAGCCAGGCATCACTGTGGCCTTTGATTGCACACATGATGAGCTCATGCTATACTTCTGCTTGCATTTGGTGCCAAAGGCTAGGCTGAAAGCTACACTGACTAAAGCCCATTCTGCTCCAGGACTTTGAGCGCAGGGGTAAAGGACAACTCACTTCAGTTAGCCGATTCTAATGACGCCTGTTTCCGTGGTGACTAGATTCTTGACTGGTGATTTATGGCATCAAATAGTCATCACCTCCAGAGCGTCTGGTCCTACAGTGAAGGACGACAGCTTGTGATTGGTAACAGCTGTGGAAAACAGGTGTGTGTTTCTCATTACTCCCATAGCACGATAATGATGGCTTTTAATCACTAGCCTCTGATAGAAGAGTGTGTGTGTATGTGTTTGTTTGAGAGTATGAAGATTCTTGGCTTTGTCTATGTGTATATTTTACATGTGCATGAATATGTGCAGGTTTGTTTAGTATCTGCATTTTTTTACCTTTCATGATGGGTTTGTATGTGGGAGATTTGGATGTTTGCATGTCTTTTAAAGTGCATTTCCTTGTGTGTGTGTGTGTGTGTGTGTGTGTGTGAGTGGACGCATAATGAGAAAAGAGAAATCAACAGGGAAATAGGGTGTGCAAACGGGGTGTACAAGCTTCCTCTCCCCAGTAAACACATTCGTTTTATAGGCAATTCCACAATGAATGCACCAAACAAGAAAGCAGTATTTACCACAAACTAAAAAACATTTGTTTTCTGGCAAGGATTAGATTCCTCTTATCATGTCTTTTACTCTCCTTTCTATGAGGCATCTCAGATAAAATGGAAAATAAGATAGAGGGGGAGGATGGTGTAAAGAAAACAAGAAAGACAGGAAGAGGAAAGCAATGCAAGTCTGAGGCCTCACCTCTAAGCAGTATTCGCTTAAGAACTTAAGCTCCACAACAAACAAAGATACCAGACCGAAGCTCTACCTAATCATAGCAGCTCATTCCCCACGACTCTGTATACAATTGGGAACCCACCAATAGCTGCTTTCCCACCATTGGCAGGCGTTGCTACAGCCTCCACCCTCTCCTAACATACCGCAGGCTTGTACGCATACAAGCAAACACACACATACATACACGCACGCACACACACACACAAAGAGAACCGCACGCTTTAGGCTTTCAAACAAATGCCGGTACTGGCAGCCATACATTTTGCATACTAAAAAAACATGTACGTACACGTTCATATACAGGCCCACAATTACGTTTTTGTCTACCTGCTTGAACATGTCAGCAGCACACCAAAGTCTGGCATCCTGCCACCCGCATATTTGCATATATATGTGCAAGCGCTGCATGTAACAACAACAAACACACATTTGACTCAATCCAAGCCAGGGGTTGCTACATATTCTAATTAATGGGAGAGATACTGTCTGTGTGATTTAGTGATCAACATTCAGGCTTACAGTTGAAGTGGAGCTCTCATGATTTATAATAATGACAAATACCTTCAATTAACTGCAAATCACTGCTCTGTCTCTCTCTTTGTGAAATTAACGCAGGAATTATGTGCAATTATACAGCATGAGGTGCAAAGGTGATGGAAGGGAATGTATAGAAGGTATACATTAATGTCACTTTTTCTCATGATACTAATCCCTCATCAGCACTGAGTGACCAGACAAACCTGCAGGTGGCTGTTACGAATAGTATCAGCTGCAAATATATGTGGAAAAACAAGTAATATCTTTAAAACATAAAGGCTATTGGAATCAACAATGATCCGTATGACGTATAAGGCTGTCTGTGGAAGATTAAATGTGGCCAGAAATTGAGCTTTCGGACACATACACAGTATGCAGTTCCACACCAGGAAGCCATTATGAACTAAACAAAGCCTAAAGGCATACATGGCAGGATTTGTCAATTTGATCAAAATGGTGAGGACTTCAAAGGATATTCTGGTTGTCTGTGGAAAGATTTGTAAAAATATTTAGATTTTATTACATTTCATTCAAATATGCTTATTAATTTTCTTGCCAAGAGTTGGATGAAAAGATTGGTAAAGGATTGGTAAATGACAGATCAAGATACATAAAAATAAACCTGATTAGCTGCCGATCCTTTCTGTACTGTACTCTACTGTGCTTTGTCCACCACAGCCTGATAGTGTTGCTCTCCTTTATGACCTATGGTGCAAACATTTCCCTACACATTAGAGTGAAAATTAGAGTGTGAATGTGAAAAATGATTTGGGCGTACTGGTAGAAGTGAGTAATTTCTAGTGCTTTAATATCGGTCTATTAAATATGAAGCTAAAGCTGGTAGAGTCAGCGGAGTCTTGTCACCCAGTTGCTTTCACCTATGTTATAATGTTTGGAGAGGGCACTATTAAATTATACAGTCAGCATAGTTCATCATGAATTTGACACCCTCCAGCTTGATTATCTGTCAAGCAAGTTGTAGATACTTGTACATCCCACTGTATCTTCAAAAACATACATTGGGGTGCTTTTGAGGGTTTTTTTTTTGTTGTTCATTATGATAATACTATAATGGAAAAGTTACAGCACATTGGGCTGACCACTGTGATAAGATAGTGGCTTGAGTTCTTCCTGGCAGCGTGGGACCAATATTTTGCATGAATGCTGCTGTGTCCCCTTCCTTAATCACAACAACCACAACCTCCACCCCTCAGGGAAGCACTTTCCAACTCCCCAGTTTTATTTGTTTTGGACAGACTGTGGGAGTGACTCGGTAGGTTAACGCCAGTGAAATGTTGTGATGACACAGGAATCGTGAGCTTAAATCAGGAGTACAAAAATAAATATCGAGGGAGGGTTGCGATTCAGAATTGAGGGAGATAAAATAATGTTTTACTGCACATTTGTATAACATCCTGTTTTGTTGCATGCTTGCACTCCCTAAACAGTAAGCAACAAAAACAAGTGGCATATATATGTGAGGCTTGTGCAATAAAGACGGGATTCATTATTGTGAACAACCCAGCACCTCTTTTAAACAGTAAATATGAGTCACTGTAGGCAGTACAGTTAGCCTCACCCTCATAGAAATCCTGCTTGGAGATATTTTACGCTTGTCAGTGTACTGTAGCACAAGAAGTAGCACAAGAAGTGTTGCTATAGCATTGTTTGTTTTGTGATGTAACATGTCATCTAACATTCAGTGACATGCAATTAATTTCTCCAAAGGGACAATAAAGGTATCATCAGTAGTAGCAGCAACAAATTACCCTCACAGCTTGTTACAGCATTTTCCATCTACTTCTTAATTATATAGGCTTCCCCTCCTCCTGTGGCATCAGCCTGTGAATGCCAACATTATAAATTAGGTCCCTAGAAAATGCAAATTTAAGTAATCTGTAATGATATTCAAATATTAAATTTTAAATAACCTCTGCATCACTTTCATATTTTGTGGATCACATTTCATGGATTATAGTTCAAGAGACATTGCTAATTTAGACTGTAATGTTTGTGTACTATTAGCATTTTTCTTTAACACTCAATTGATTTTAAATGAAATATCAATGAGGTTTGAGAAAATCAGGGATATGGCAGCACCTCTGCACCTCTTCTTTTTGCTGCATGATAGCTAAACACACTGGTCAGCAACTAAGAAAATGGTCTCTGCAGCTCAACTTGCTGATGCATGCTAAAATCAACCACCTGATTTATGGGGAATCATTTGCTGCCTCAGCCTTTATGAGAGATAAATGGGCACAGTTATCTTATTTATGCTTCTATTTATGATAGAGTAGTTTATGGGACTTTGCATAATATCAGGATTTGTGAAGTTATGTCTCCTGGGAGATACAGGCACAGGCCAGATCATTGCTCGAATTCTGCTCAAACAGCCCTCTAATAGACCTTATATCACCAGTTGCATCATGGGGCAGCAGATAAAAAGGCCTTCAAAGACAGATCAGATATACTGTACACACACTGTCTGGTCTATCCCAAACACAGAGCAACCTGGGAAATAAAGATGTGAGAGAAAATTAAATGCTGCTGTATTCTATGATAGAAAAAAAGTTCAGTTCAGTAATGTGTTAGCAAATATTCAAAGAACAAGAGGACAGAGGGCTGTTAAACAAGTTTGCATGAAGATGCAAATGAGTAATTTGTTTAGTGTATCATTTCAAGGTCAGTATAGTCAGTTAATCCATTCATCTATTCATGTGTTTTTGGCTGGTTATCTCTGCAGTGGCAGCAGGCCAAGCAAAGTAGCCCAGGCAATCTTCTGTTCAGCTACATCCATCAGCTCATTCTGGGGGATCCAAAGATGTGGACATGTGGACGTGGACGTGAACATGACAGTCCAGTACAACGCCTGCAGAACTGCTGATGTGGCACCAATCCACTTGGATTCATCCTACCCTCATTTGTTAACAAGACCCTGAGATACCTGGACTCATCTTATTCGCAGGGAAGAAACTTACTCCCAAGTCAGCCATCAATCATTTTCCAGTAGAGTACCAATGCCACAGACATGGAGGTGCTGACTCACATTTATAGTGTTCAGTGATAAAAAAAACTGCCAGTACAGCATCACAGATGTATACATTGGTAATGGTAAATGGTAAATGGTAAATGGACTGTACTTGTATTGCGCCTTTCTAGTCTTCCAACCACTCAAAGCACTTTTTACACTACGAGTCACATTCACCCACTTACACACATTCATACGCTGAATGGGCACAGGGGCTACCATGCAAGGTCCCAACCTGCCTATCAGAGGGAATCTAATCATTCACACACATTCACACACTAATGGCACAGCCATCAGGAGCAATTTGAGGTTCAGTATCTTGCCCAAGGACACTTTGACACGCGGACTGGAGGAGCCGGGAATCAAACCGCCAATCTTCCGATTAATGGACGACCTGCTCTACCTCCTGAGCAACAAAAATGATGTTTTATTACTGCTTTGACTCAAATATAAGCTTAACTTTCATCTTGAAGACCAAGATCAAATCAAGTGATGACACTGCAATGTTTCCCACAGGAGTTTGTGAGACTGTGGTGGGTGGACCCTGCACCCTTTGGGGGGATCTGGGGGCATGGTTCCCCAAGAAGTAAATCTTGTACATTTTAAAGTTAAATGCATCAATCTTGTGCTCGTGTAAACAATTTAATCATAAACACATTAGTTGCATAGATATGAATGGTGATGACACAGCAAATATCATCATCAATATTTCCTGACATTGTTTTGTGTTCATTACTTGTTTCTGCTCCTGCTCCACAGTGCTCAGAGATATCATTTGAGCTAAAATTTAAAAAGTACTGTTTAATTGCATTTACTGAGACTTCAAGGGTGTCATTGAACATGCTGTCAGCTCAGAGGCGGTTTATAGTCAGTCTTACTGTTGTCCTGCAAAGCTTGAAAACAGACAATATTGAACTGTATTGTATTTTTTTCCCAGATTGAATGAAATACATCTTTAATGCCAGCACTGAGATAAACTTCTCTATCTTCCTGTAATTCCTCTCCTTATCAGTGAAATATGACATACTGAAGTTGTAGCTTTATGTTAACTTGGAGCCGTGATGGTTAGCTTAGCACGCCTATAGGTAGTAGCGGCTGCTAGCAGCTAAAGCTACCCGTATTTAACCTGCATGCAGCCGCCGTGGGGCTCTGGTGTTGGCAGCTGAGTGGAAACACACCTGAATCATTTCACATAAACAACTCACCTTCAGACAAACCAGACAACAAAACATCGCTGAAGCAAAGGCGCAAAACACAACGTTAGAGATATTTTATGTTATTATGAGAAGCGTGGCGGGACAAATTAGACGGTGGTCCTGCTTCAATATAGAGTACACCCTTCTCTGAAACAGTGGAAGAAAAAAAACAGCTATTTTACAGTGTGGAGAAAGGCCATTTGCTTGGCTCTTCTCCAAAAACACAGATTACCATTCTCTGGATGCTAGTCCCATGCTTCATCCAGCGGAAACAAGTTAAGTCTAAACAAAGAAGTCAATGCAGAATCAGGCCACTGATGCGCAAGACACCAATCCCACTTTCATTTCTTTTTCCTCCTCTCCTTTTTTCTCTCTGCTCCACCTCCTCCTCTCTGGCTTTTGAGATAAGCTTTCTGTCGAATACCAATTTTAAAAGAAGATTAGGCAGTTCTGGCTCTCAAATCAATTTTACCCCCCACTGCAACATGAAGACAAGCGCACGCACACACACACACACACACCACCAACCAAGTAACCCGTACACACAGAGACACATTCATCAACACACATCTCATACCACAGAGAAGACGTGGCATGGCAGCTTCTTAATCAAACACAGACCAGAAGTAATTAAGAGAAGCTGTGGCATGATAGCCATTATTTCCTTAGTCAAATATCAAGGTACATTAGATTCTAAAATTAGCTCCTTATTTCAAGCTTGTTATCAATATTACAACACAAGTTATTACAAGTTTGCAGTGTCTGTCTGCCGCTGTGTGTTACAAGTTGTGCAACATTGGAAATTCAGCCCTCGACTTGGCCCTTCAGGATAGATTGGAAATTTGTGCACAAGTGAACTCAATTATCAGGATATCCTACAAAACAGGTCTGAAAACAAACTAAGCAATGCCTAAAACAACTAACACCTTTAGAAAACAGATAAACTTTAAGTACACAGCCTGAATAAGCACCGACATTGAGGTGTAAGCGTCCTGGATTAGATACTGTTGACAACACACGCAATCAAACCTCATGCTAAGAAGACGGAAGGCACACAGCGATTCAGAAAGGTCATCTCTCCACAAGTGCAAAGAAAGCAGAGGGGGTTTGAACACAAAGTCTTCCAACATGCTCCGACACATAACAGTCTCTTAATGCTGTTGGCACGAAGAGTTCATATCCAGGTTAGCAGCCTGTTGTCAGGGAAACCAATGAGTATGTTTTCAGAGGCCAGTGGATGGAAGCACCTTTTCTTGGAAATCAATGGGCAATCCAGATGTGACATGGTCTTCTGACACCTTCCTAAAATGAACAGCTCTGCTTTCTAGGAGGCTCACTTCATCCTGATGTGTATATGTGTGTGTGTGTTTTTTTGTAATACCACAAACCTCAAAGGAGAGCACTCAATCAGTACCATACAATCTACCTATAGTGGATATAAAATGTCATAAATACTTGAAAATGTAGACCGCTGGAGGTGCAGGAGATTTTCTGCCAGACCAGGTCATTCAGAGTGCACAATGTGTGAATCCCCCCTCCTCATGTCTCTCTCTCTCTCATCCTGTGGCAATGTTAACATAAGGGACTGTAGTCTAGAAAAGAAGCGCAGTATTTTTATCTTTGCAAAACAGCATTGTCACATTAATCAATTGTGACAGTATTGAAAATAACAATATAAATTCACTAGGAATAGTACTGAAATTATAAGAACATCATTCATGTCACAGTTTTTAAGTCTTAATGATAATGTATTTTGTATTTTCCCCCAACTGATGCAGGGTTACATCAAATACTCTGACAAAGACAGAATATAAAAACCAAAAGCCATTATCAAAAACAAAAGCTCTTATTAAAACAAATACACCATTCTAGAGGTGATTATTCGTCAAAGAACCATTAATCAAGTGGGGTTTTACATATATCAGCTTTTTAAATCATTGCATTGCATTTTGGGGTTAATACATGACATGATTATTGCATCAGTCTGACTGGTGCAATGATCTTGCAATTTTTTTTCATTTAGAGTTCCTCATAGAACAATTTTAATCTTAAGAGGCTGTTATTTGGGGATAGCCCCACTCCCCGAAAGTCAACCATGTTGAGTAATTAAAACTAAGAGTACAGAACCAAAGCTTTGCATAATGAAAGCTGATGCAAAAAGCTGATGCTACATGGTGATGACTATCTGTTGTGCCATTAACATTTGATTGAAAATTTGCACTGTAACTTGTCATCACTCACTGCTAGCTGGCTGACGCTAACAGTGACACATTCCAAGGTAAAGAACGTTTAAAAGCAGAGCTGTCAGTACAGTTTGGGAGAAATTGTGCTTTGGTGCATGGATGATATATCAATGCAGCTGAGTAAGGATTACATAACCCTTTCTTAAAGTATGGACCTAAGAAGCTAATGAGGATCCAATAAAATAAACAAACAAACCATCAGTGAGGCATATGGGATTTCAAAAAAGACTTAAAGACCACACCATCCTATGCTCATGCCATTGATGGATGGTTTTGAACAGTTTCCTCTTCCACTGATGCAGCTGCAGTTTGTAGTGCAGAATGAGATTAACCTATACAGACATAGCTGACAGCAGTTTTTTGTCCAAAACTTGTAAAATCCTTTCCTGCCTCAGAGCTGAAAATGAAGCCTGTTGCCAATATTTCACTAATAGAGCCTCCAGAGAAAAAAAAAACTTTTATTCAAGAGACGCATCGAAAACAGCCGGTTTTCAGCTAATCATCCATGACCAGTGAATGGCCCCTATCAGTCTCATATATCTGATTTTTTGCCAGTCAAATTTACACACACATAGCCGCATGATGGTTCACGTCTCGCACACAGCGGCACAGACAGCAAGATCACAGCCACACACACACACACACACGCTAGAGGTAAATAATATGAACTGACTCGACTGGTAACGTTACAGTAGTTTTTAACTTGTTTAAACATTAAGCCCAAAATAGCATATATAACACAGAGTTTACATGCTGGGATGTGTTCAACTGTTTACACGCAGTTTACCTGAAACCAGGTGATTTTACCTTTTAAGGAAAAGTCTGACATTAATACTGCTGTTTTTGTTTATATTATATTTAACCACTTTCTCATTATCTGAAACACTGACATGAATCCTGCTGTGTGTTTCAATCTGTAGGTAAAAATATAAAATAGTAAATTTGAATTAATACAGCTGATAAATATTAATCAAGATATGATGACCAAATAAGTAGAGCAGAGTGAAAAAACTGTACACTCGCTGAGTGCTACAAATCACTATTAAAATGACATGAGAGTTGATATTTGCTATATAAGTAAAGTGCTATATTAGTATACTAGTATATTAGTATTTTAGTTTGAGTTGACTTCAATGAACCAAATACTGTGTTAATGTTTTATGTTTTATATGAACAATGTTTTATTATGAACATACCATTAAAGAAAAGTTACAAAAATGTTTCTGTATGCTGTCAATTATATTTCTTAGAAAGACAATCGGAATCGGCCAAAATCAGAATCAGCAGGTCAGACTTTTAAAACTGGAATCGGTCAAGAAAATTGCAATCAGGGCATCTCTACTTTTATTCACATCATTGGACAGAAACAACTGGCCATTGTTATTACACTGGCCATTTTAACAACTGTAATCTGTAATTTTCTTGATATTCATCTATCCAAAGTGGTTGTTGCCCCACCATTTTCCACCTACAAACACACTTCAATAATCCTTTCAAAATCCTGCTGGACAAACTGCCATAGGGCCAAAAGCAAGACTATACAGTATTTCTTAGATTCTGTCAACAATATCAGTCCACATCAGAAATCTGCATCTCATATAATAGTGAGATATTTCACATATATTCCATTCCAATGACCATTACCATTATATTAACTTGTAAACATATTATTAGGCACTTGTGTGGCTGATACAAGCAGCAAAACATATTTTTGGCCCTACATCTGCACATTGTAGAGTGTGTGTTTGTACATGCTGTGGGTGACGTGTGATGTAACTGTTTTCTTGTGTGTTTCCTGTTTCCTAGTTTACACTATGTGTGGGCATCACTGCAGTGCATGTTGCCAAGCTACTGAGCCATTGGGATTGAAGGAGCAGACATTGTTCAGTTTTCTGTAAAAACTCACCAGGTAATAAGACGTGTCAAAAAGCGACAATTCAAGCCAAGTTTATTAAGCAAAGGAGGGTAAAACTATGTGGACTTGATTCTATGTGTAAAAAAAATCACAGCTGAGACAAAACTCCATTATGTGATTGAACTTAAAGCAGTGAAACCAATTTTGATGAAACCTTTCAGCAGGGATTATAAGAGATGTCAGGGGTAAAGTCAGTGCATACCACTTTAAAAAAATATAAATTTGGGGGGGAAATATGTTGGAAAAATGTCTCTGATTGGTGCTGTGACAACCATCCACTGGATCATGACTTACACATAGTCACCTCCTGAACCCATAATCTATCTTTACACTCTCTTTTGGTTTGACAGTTGCTGTGGCCAAGAGCACCCATTTAAAAGCCATGAGTGGTGATCTGAGGTGGCGATCTGTTTTAAGTACCTGCACTAATCCTTCCACTCCAGGTCAATATCCAGACACTCCCTGAAAGCTGGCAAAAAGACCTTGTTCACGCAGCCAGACACGGCGCACGTAGCTGGTACTGCAACACACTCATACATCTGTTTCTATAAATAGATATCTTCAAAGGTGCAGGAGGAGCCATTGAAAATATATCAATACAGACACAACAGAACATGTATTATGTAGAGGACATCAGTTCATTAAGACAAATTTTTCTTCACTGAGACAATTACAACCTTATTAGTCCAAATAACATATTATAACATATTATATATTCAAATTTTTAATAGTGTTGTTTTACTGTATGAGAATGCAAACATCTATCCCTTCCTCTGGTTTCCAGTGTGAATGTCTTTAAAGATAAATTAAAAACTAGTGCTGACAGGTTGATTGATTAACCATTTAAAAGAAAAAAATCCAATCATTTTCTGTTTTCAGGTTCTCCAGTGCTCTTTTCTCACTTTCTCTACATCATTGTAAATTGGATATTTGGGGGTTTTGAACTGCTAACCAGACAAAACTGATTTGAAGATGTCACCTATTACTACTAAAAGATTAATCATTGATTGAAAAGATAATTGGCAGATTAATATATTGTTCATTGCAGCCCTACTCAAAACATGTGTAGAACATACACAGCAGATTGGTGTGATTGCTACCTTGGCTAGATGCTTTCCTCTGTCACAGTTGTTAGGGATTCCTCAGACAACGAAAACACTCCGCCACTCCTAATTTTCCTGGTGCTGGGCAGCCTGACAGAAAATTGCAGCATTTATTCCAACCCTCCTTATCCACTCAATTTTCCTCCTCCATGACACCTTAAACTTTACGTTCATTCCTCCAAACCATCTGCTCGCTCACAGATAAACCTGCCACTCAAGCATCTGGCTTATACAGCAATGTGGCTCTGCAAAACTGAATTTTTGCCTCTTTATGATATGTAAGGTGTATGGTGAAGTCGGTCAGTTATACTATGAATTTACCCAACCAGATTTGTAAATGCTGTTCCAAATTTCATATTAAGCAAGATGTATAGGCTTTGTTCCAAATTAAGTGACTTCAAACATCAGAATTTATGTTGACGATCAATCTATTGTCCTATAGAGGGTCTTGCAATATATTGTATCATAACCTGACCGTAAAGCATAGTGCGCTGCAGACTGCTGAAGATGGGAAATCGGTAGCATTGCATAAGCACCACTGTGACTCAAAACTAGAACATGAGCAATCAGAACAGACTTGTATGTATAATTGGCGGAGATAATTTTTGCCACTACTAACATCACGCATAAGTATGAACATCACACTGAAGCTCTGAATGCTGAGCAGTCTATCATCCAAAAATCATCCCCACCCCACCATTTTCTTCCCTCCGTCTCACCCTGTCTCCTGAGAACCATGAGAAACTAGGTGCAGACCAATTACCTCATACTCAAGAGCACACTGTTCATTTTTCGTCTTTCATTACTGCATGCAGTGGCACTAAATCAATGCAATCAAAGGAGACCACCCCAGTGGTCAGACAGACAGCAGAAGACTGGTAATCAGGATAGGTACTGACAGAACCAAGAACAAAGACACACACACACACACTGGTAAAGAAGCACACACATACAAATTTGCGTGTATACATAATGCACAAACACAAAGGCACTGCTGAATCCAGCAGATGTATTTGCAGAGTCTATATTTGCACACACATACGCACACAAATGCGAGCACATAAAAGATGAAAACACACCCTCATAAAGAGCAGGATATTGGAAGCAGCTGTGAAAAATGATCAAGGGATGACATCAATAACAGGATGGCTCTCACAACACAGGAGGCAGCTGCATCTTAATTGGACATGCAACTCATTAGAACTGCTAGAGGTGGACTCTCTGTCCCTCTGTGCTAAGGCCACATTCAGACAGACAAAACAAGGTGCACTGAAGACGGTAGGCGGGTCACAAAAGCATAAGACAAACAAATGAGGTGCGACTGACCGCGCTGAAAAAGTCAGAGGGACTGCTGATTCATTTTCCTTTGTCACTCAGTGGTTGCATGTTGCAGTTTCAAAAGGTGATTTCTTTTACACTGCGACAATGAAAAAAAGGAGCCCACCTAACTACTAGGAGGTCTACAAGATTTGTGTCCCTTTTTCTCTTCCTGTCCTTTATCATCTTTGAAATTGTTGCATGGACGACAAGATGCAGCTTCTTACATCTCTAGCTAAGACCACCAAAAAGTTGACTGAGCAAACAGGGTTGGGACCTTGTGAGGCACGATCCGACCTCAGAGGAACCATACACCATACAGTGCCCTTGGATGTGGCTCTTCAATATCCGACCAAACCTTGAAAAGTTGATATAAAATGAGGACAGAATAGCTATTGTGTGAGCAGTAGCCAGAGGAAAATACAGAGTGAGAGAGTGGTGTAGAGAAGAATGTGAAGAAAAGGCAAAACATTTTCACGACTTTCTCAGCAAGGACAGACTTCTTTTTTTTTTTTTTTGGGAAAAAAAGATTACGTTTCTTTAGAGTATCATTTCTTATCCAGAGATCCAATGTACATTCTTTAACTGACATATCACAACATTTTTCTCATCTTTGTGATAAAGACAAGTCTGTGTCTTCTTTATGGCACTGCATTCACCTTTGGAACATAAAAAAAATGGTTGTATGTCTCTATATATTATATGTTAGCCCTGTGATTGACTGGCGACCTGTCCAGGGTGTACCCTGCCTCTCGCCCAATGTCAGCTGAGATTGGCTCCTCAGCTGACGACCCTCTAGAGGATAAGCGGCAAAGAAAATGGACGGATGGATACATGCCACTAGCCTAATATATAAATATTATAAGTATACTGTGCATACATACTGTTACCTTCCCTTTTGTAATATGTATTTGCATATTGCAACAGCTGTGTTAAAAGAAACAGATGGACTGGAAAGTTTTCTATCTGCCTGGCCCACCAACCCCTCTGTACTGTATCTCTGTACACTATATATATATATATAAGCTTCTGTGCTTCCCAAATCCAAATAATTTTGGATAAATTATAAACAAGAAGTGCAGGTTTCATGTTCTTGCGTGTGTGAATTAAGACTGACCTAAAAAGACTAATGGTGTCTGAGTACAGAAAAATAGGCATTATGACTTGAGAGGGTTATACTTTCAATTATTCTTTAATGAGCTGAGCCTGCCAACTATAATCAGACTTGACCAATGGATTTACCACAGCCATGTATCATTAATGGATCTCACCTCAGGCTAATAATGCTCTCTCAGGGAAAATGATAATGACAGCTTCACGCCACATCCAACCATCATTTTGAGTTGTGAAAATTTCTTTTTCTTTCTCTCTGTGATTACGACAGTCTTCACCGTGGTAACAATGGATCTGTAAAAAGGGACGGAAATGTAACCAGTGCCTCTCAACCTCTACGGTGGCCATATCGGATATGCGCAAAAGAGTGCATGGCCATCTGCAGTCCATTACAAACACACTCATAGCTATTAAAAACTTCCCCTCACATTGGCACTCATCCTCTCAACTCTCTCCGTCCTCAGGCTATTCTGTGGAGGCTCTGGTGCAGCTGCATTTATCAGGGCGGCCCCCTAATCAGTAACCGAATTCTCCCTAAGCAATCAAGTCAAAGTTCTGGTGGCAAAATCAGCAGAAAATAAAACACAGCTGAGGATAATGAAGGTGGAAGCAAGATTACAAAGAGTGTGAGAAGGTGGAGTGGGGGAAATGAGAAAGAAGGAACTCAGAGCAGGGACAGTCGACAAATTAGACCTCAGAAACCTTATTTACTGTATGTGGTGAATTTACTCTCTCATATTCCTTGCTGATGAATTGAATCATCAAACAACCTTCTCTTATTATATCCATTCTCCATCTGTCTATATGTGTTTTTGTAAACCTTTTTGTAAACCCTATTCCCAACATTCATGACCTATTAATCTTGTGTATTGCAGAAAAACTAAAGCCTGTAAATGAATACAGTCAATTAAATAACTATTAATTAAATATTCAAATAAAATAGTAAAAAAAAAAAAAAAAAATACATGAATGGCTGACATGTTGGAGCTAGCACTGGCAGAATCTTCTAGTCATTTTGTTGAATCAAAAAGATATCAACATATCAAAAGGCCTTTGATGAAGCCCTGCAGCTGTGGCCTCTTCAACCCAAATTCATTCCAATCATCATTTAATTAAATCTGGTAGCACAGTAACCACTGCTAAAACACACGCTTCATGTGTCTGGACCTGTTGGAAGCAAATGATTATCAGTATGCCTATAACCCCTTATTTCAGGTCACCGAGGACCTGCTTAACTGAACTCAGATGAACGTCACATGGATCAACATCAAATGACAATCCTATTTAGATTGGGTGGCATCATCACTTTTAACAGGTAAGAAAAAAGGATCTGCCAGCAGAACTGGAGGCGGTGTTAAGTCTCCTCACTGGTTTTCAAAAGGGTTATAGAATTTGACATGTAATGGATGTGAGCCTGACTACTTCTGGCATTGCACTGGGCTTGCTGATCACGATGTGAAGAAAATGAAGAGCGGAAGAAGTGGGACCGAGCTGAAAAGCCAAGGATGCACAAATTTGGGAATATTCACCACATTTTTTTTAAATCGCTGAGTGCAAGTGCTTGTACCTATTCCTTTTTCTGTCTGTCAACACATCCAACTTTCAGTGTGAATACATGTGCAGAACGTGTTCATACATGTTTTTTCGAGCAGACCAACATGTCTGACTTGTTTAACAGCTTTGACACTCAGGGCCCTATTTCTGTGGAGGCGCAACGACCAGCACAAACAGCGCTCCAACCTTTTGCTATTTTCCTGACCTTGAAACTCACTTTGCCCGTCTGTGTGGTATTTTAGTGACCAGCACAGGGCGCATGGTGCAAAGGTGGGAAGAGATTCGCAATCAGGTGGGAGGTTCGTTCGAATGAAGCAGCGCAAAGCCAGTTGTTGTATTATGGTGAAATTTGGTTCTAGACGTTGCGCTGAACCACATCTGTTTCTGGTGCAATGTCAATCTGCTGCTGCTTTGATGATTTTATCAACAAGAACAATTTAAATATGTGCTGCAAACATGCTGCAATATAAAGAAGTTATTTCAATTAAACACTCTCCAACCAAAATCGGCAAATAACATTTAATGTGGTGAAAGCAGGAAAGTCAGTAAATCAGTCTGCATTGATCTATAAATTAATATAAGTGACTCTTACAGTATCTGTTGCCCACAGCTGCTTTATACTGTTTGTAAAGCTTCTCCTTCAGTTCATTAAATCTCTGCAGTATCTGAAGGCAGCAGGACAGCTATGTTGATAAATCTGCAGCGTCCGATTAGGAAAGTGCTGCACCAGAGCGCAGTGCCATTACGCACCGTCTTTACCTTCAATAAATCACCTGAAAACAACACCAGGCCTGCTAGAGAATAACCGCACACACGTTTACACACAATAAACTGGTCAGTTATAACTGCCTTTTTATGAAGGAGACGTTACCAGGGCCCATCAGCCTATTTTCTGACTTTCTTTTTAGTAAAAGTAGCATCTCATGTTTTCATTTTTGAAATAAATTGCACTACAAACACTGTTGTGTAACATTAATTACTAAACTATGCGACCATTGGTGAGATACATTAGAATTATGCCTGAAACAACATTGATCCGCATTTTTATTTTATTTATTTTTTTAATCATTATAGTAACTAAATGAAAAACTACTCCATCTGTGTTTTGCTGCAGATTTGTGATGACGTGTGTTCATGTTGTGAACCATCCAGACATTTCCTGAAGTAAAACTTTCCGTTTGTTGAGCTGTTGTTATCATGCGTCACTGTTATTGGCACAGGTCTATGGGACCAGTGATGTGACTTCTTGAGAAACTATTTAATAATCACCACACCCGCTGATCTATATTCACCTTCACTTTGGAGTGCCAAATCTACTCTAAACCTGGTTAGCTGCAAACATCATTCAAAGTATCTTACAGTGTCACTGAAGTAGTGCTGTTAACTGAATACTTGTTACTAAATGAGAGTTGACATACGAGAAAAGTTAGCAGATTAAAGCTGAAACATTACACAGATGTATTTGTAACTAAATGAATGCTTTCATTTTGGGTTCATAATTTGCATGCTGGATGTTTAATGACCAGAAAAATGCAGGGATAAATTAACATAAAGGAATATATTTTGCTAGCAAATGCAGCGTGTGGATGTTTGTTCCATTTTGACCTTTCAAATTTTCAAGAGAACTCTTTCTTTCCAAATTAGAGTCTTTACAATGATTTAGTTGTTGATATAATTGATCTTTTACAGAAGCTCGCCAGCATCAAATAATTAGGGGTGGGTGAAAAAAATTGATTCACATAAGAATCCTGATTCTTATCTCCCACGATTCTGAACTGATTCACAAATGTCAAAATCGATTTTCTAAATGTTAGATAATAAGGGAACGATAAAAGCAGGACTCAACTGCAAGGGCAGTGTAGCACACAGACAGTCTACAGTGCACACGCTAGAATTATCAGCAGCACGCCAGCATTTTTTGTTTTAATGACTAAATAATACGATATCTTTGCAAGACAAACGTGAAGTATATTGTGGACTTTCTACACCGTCACTCAGAGACTAACGTTAGCAGAGCAGAGCAGCGAACTCCAGCAGTAACGAGATCGTCTGACCTACACAACTGCAGCACTTACACAACGTAAACCAACTCTGAGGTGAAGAAAATAACTCGGTGCTCAGTCCGTTTCACCTTAAAAACCCTGCCCCCGCTCATTGTCTTGGACAACAATGGCTTTCCCCGGAGCTAACAGGGCAGCAGAGAGGCTGCTCTCCACTGCTGGAGATATGACGTTAAAGATCCCCTCCAGACATGTTTTAAGATGTATATAAAATATTCTACTTTGAATAATAATTGCCTGATATGGTTTTTCCACAAAAAACTATAATTACCTCATTAAAATCCTTAAAATGACATCTAATCCTTCTCCCTCATTAAAAATTCAAGAATCTATGAATATGCAAATATATTTCATTTCATAAGTTTAACTTATGATGTCTCAAGATGTCTCCTACTTCACTGTAAAGTCCATTCTCAGTGTATGTGTACTGGAGGCTTCAAGTTTCCACATCACACGTCCAAGTTGAATGTTGGACCAGGATTGGCTTCTAAACTATTGGTGATGTCACAAATCATGCTCGGAGGCCCACCTCTTAAAATTGGATTTTCAATGGGCACAAAGAAACTTTCCACTTTCAGCAGATGAATGTGAAAACAGCCTTCTAGTGTCAAACTGTGCACATACATTATTCTGCACAGTGAAGCAAACATCAAACTGTTAGAGCAAGAAGAAATAAATATTTTTGAGTGGAGGGGGGCTTTAATAACAACAGAGCAGAGCACTCCGCTTCCCCCTCACTTTGTTATTCTTATACAGGCAGGAGAGTGTAAGATGCTTTCAAATTGATTAATTCATTAATTAATGCAGTTAACTTTTTAAAATACAAAGGCTGCAGACCATTTATCCTAAGTGCCAGTTATGTTTCATATTGTATTTCATGGGATAAGGACACCAGTGAATGATTTGGCACACAGTCTACTGGAGCAAGAGACTAAAAATAGTGTCCCCTTTTCTATTCATTCAATCAAAGAATTAGTTTTGAATCAAGAATCTATTCTGAATTGAATCGGACACCGAATCAAGTCGTGAGATTCTCAAAGATTCACACCCCTACAAATAATGTTTTTGAGGTAAGTGGTTCCAGGTAGAAGTCCATCTCTCTGTGGAACCATAATATTTACAGCTTTAAATTTGATATTGTATGACTGGTCTGTAACCATTCTAGGTCAGTGTGGAGCATCTGAAGTTCTGTTTATAATGGGGCAGTGTAGCACAGATAATCTAGTTCTGTTTTATACTCCTATATTAAATGGGATGATTGGATTACAGCAGGAATTCCTTTTTTTTTTTTTTTTTGGGCTGATGGAATCCAAAATACCTTTCCTGAATATAAAACTTGAAAACTCTTCCCCCATCCCCTAATACCTCACTCCCCACTCTTCTCTCTTCCACAGTCTCTCTCAGTCACACAGTTATATAATCTTAGATTTCTTATTCACCTCAGCCAACACTGACTTGGCCACTAGTACAGAATGCAAAGTCAAAGCTGAGTCATATAACCAAGGTCCTGTCTAAATCTCTAATAGGGGTGGATGAAAAAAAAAAAAAAAAAAAAAAAAACGATTCACGTAAGAATCTCGATTCTTATCTCCTACGATTCTGAATTGATTCAGAAATGTAAAAAAACGATTTTCTAAATGTTAATAACGTTAAGTCAATAACGTTAAAAAGTTAATAATGGAACAAAAAAGGTGAAACTAAACTGCAAGGGCAGTGCAGCACCCGGACAGTTTACAGTAAAAAAGGCAGCTTTTTTTTTAATTTAATGACTAAATAATTACCTTTGCAAGACAAACATGAAGTATATTGTGAATACTTTGTACGCCATCAATCAGAGACTAACGTTGGTGGAGCGGAGCAGCGAACTCCAGCAGAAACAAACGAGACCAGCTGACCAACACACACACTGCAGCACTTACAACTTAAACTAACTCTGCTGCACCAACGAAGACTGCTCTCCACTGCTGGAGACACGACGTTAATAACAACACAGCAGAGCACTCCGCCTCCCCTTCATTTTGTTATTCTGATACAGGCAGGAGACTGTTAAGATGCTTTCAAATTAATTAATTCACTAATCAATGCAGCTTTGAAATAAAAAGGCTGCAGACCATTTATCTTAATTGCCGGTTATGTTTCATGTTGTATTTCAGGGGAATACGGACACCATTGAATAGTTTGACACACAGTATACTGGAGCAAGAGACTGAAAATTGTGCCCTCTTTTCTAATTAATTCAATTGATAATCGGTTTTGAATCAAGAATTGATTCTGAATTGAATTGTACACCCAAGAATAGTGACATTCCCAAAGATTCACACCCCTCATCTCTAATAGAGAGAGAGTCAGACAGCAGGATTGTGTATATGTCTATTAGTGTACGTTTGCGTGCATGTATGCAAACTCGTGTGCCAAATCTGCCTGTTTTTTCAACTGAAACGTCTGTACTGTGCTGATGTGTCATGTCGCCAGCACTGGTGGCACAGTAGCAGCAGCACTGCTGAATTGCTCATATGTATGCAAATCACAGGTGCTCTATTCTCCCGGGTGGAGAGCCGTGTTTGGGCTGATAAAACCTGGAGAATCCTCCTTGCTGTACAGCAGGATGACAGCTGCAATCCAAAGCCACCTCAAAGGAATGGAAGGTAATTACTTAAACAAAGCCATATACCCTAAAAACAAAATCGTGGAGCATGGACTGGGAGACTTGAGAGACAAAAGAACAGGCAACATTGCTCTGAACAGACTATTAATAGAAATGTCATCTAAAGCCACAACCAGAGGTAGTTGTAGAGTCCTAATACATCTGGAAAAGCCACTTAGAAATGGCTGAAAACTCACTGCAGACACTCACTGAGGAGGCGGTAAGAGGGCTTCAGTTTTAAGGGGTAAACACATGGATGAGCAAATCACTGCTGTATCAAGGTACTGAGAACCAGGAACAGGTTTGTGAAAGTCAGCTCCGAATCTAACTACATGAATCACCTCATATTTAATTTGTATTAACTAGGCAAGTTGACAGAGGAGTACATCATGTATTTAGGACACAGGAAATGTGTTACTTTTTAAATCCTCCTCAACACATTTGCACTGCTCTTGAAAGCTACATTTTTTTTTAACTGTGAGGAAAATCTGCTGTTTTCACCTTCACTGTCTGTATTGATTAGGACTGCAACTTACAATTATTTTCATTATCTATCATTCTGTTGGTTCGCTCATTATAATTTCTTGCAGCCCAAGGTGACAGTCTGTCCAACAATCCACAAACCAAAGACATTCAGCTAATATCATGTATGAGAGAAGAAATGCAGCATCACCTCGGATCTGAGATGGAAAAACCAGATAACTTTTGACATTTCTGTTTAAAAAAATGAAAAATGAAAATTATTAATTTTTTATTAAATTTATGGCCCATCAATTTTCTGCCGATCGACTAATTGATTATCGTTTCAGCTCTTCTATTGATGATAAATCTCAAATACAATACAGTATATGATAACCATAAAGCCTTCTTGACATATATATTCTACAACTTTGACAAACATGCATTTCTCGCTCAAGTTTTAAGAAATCACAGCCATGTCCAACTATAATTATATGCACATATTCAGAAGACGTACAACTAGAAGTACTTGGAAACAACTGTGAGACCTTGACAATTACTGCAGGAAGTCCATCATCTGTCTTAAAGAGAAAGCAGGAAAGACATACAGAGAGGGAGATGATAAAACGAAGTGAGAAGTATGTGAGTCGAGAGAGTCATGCTCTGCCTAGATTAGCACCACTGCGTTCAGTTTGACGTCCTCCACTCCTACACTCTCCCTCTCTTCTGCCCTGCCGCCTTCCCTCCATCCCACTCTTTCTGCATGTACCCACCCATCAATCATTAATAATTTATCCAGCTATCCATCATTCATCATGTCTACAACCCTCCAGCCATCCCCACCAAAACTCGCCGGGTGGCCAGAGAAGAAGCACTGGCATCAGCACCACCAGTCGGAGCCACCTGTTCTCCCATCGAATGCCCCTCTCCTGTTACATAAAGTAGACACTTGCACTGTTGCAATGCAGCATCAGACAGTGTTGTGCAACGGCATTAAAAATACCTCAGGGTCAGTGAGGAGGAAAGTTTGAAAACAGGATATCAACATAGTTATTCTGGTGGAGAGAATACACAAACTGAGTCGTGAGTGTCAGTCTGTCTGTCTGTCACTTCAAGGTGAGAGTACGCCGTTCAACCCTCGCTGTATATGTGCTGTGCTTTCGTTAAGCTGAGAGCAATCAATGATCAATTTTGTGTGAGTGTATTTTTCGATCATGTCTTCTCACATGCGCACATGCAGAGGCATTTATTCAATAAAAGCTATCTTAGGCACTGTCAACACACTGGGGCAGACATGGCTCTTGAAAGCAATTAACCCTCCATCATACTGTGTCACAAGTTCAAACAGGTAAGTATGTTACAGAAGGTGCGGTACACTGGTAATGAATGTGTCAGTATGAAAGACAGTTGTGCATTCCACACATACAAAAAAAAGAGTCACTTACATTTAATGTGAAGGAAATATTAGCAACTGCTGTGTCTCTAGCAGTTAGCTGAAAACCAATTTATACATAGCACTACCATCAACTCTGTTCCCAATCAAATAATGACTGCAACTTTCCAACTATGGCAGTGCTAATATGCCTTAGCTATTGTTAAAAAAACAACTCAAACCCTAAAATAACTCTTTATAGCGAGGCACTATGTAATGCTGAGTCTTAAGTCTGTTGTCAACACACCCAGGTCTGCAGATACTGACTTTAATTCCATGCAGAAGCCTCGCTAATGCTCCTGCTGCTGCTGAAGGGAGTTGCACAGCTTAGGGTGCAATAATACTGGCAACAATTGAATAAGAACTACCACACTCTACTTAAAATCCTCTCAGCCAAATTAAGCCCCCGCTCAAATATTTACAGCTTTAAAAAATCCATTATACCATCATCACATTTTGTCAACAACTGGAACTGTTTGTCGTGTTATGAGACGAAACCCTTTTGCTTTGAACTCTGCAAATCATTATATTCCATTAAATCCCCAAAAAGTACCTTCTTTGCAATATGTCTTTGCAAATAATTACAGCCAATAAGAGTCCTTAGGAGTAGAGAAGCCAATCAACACTTGGGATGCATTTTCTAAAGCATTCTCTGAGTGATTGTAAAACAATTTGTGTATGGTTTTCATGGTGTCACGCCTGTAAGAACGGCAAAGCAGTACATCAGGCCAATCGGTCCATGGAGAAGGATTGTCTTGTTAATGAAGTGTGGAGTGGAGCCACTGAGGACTGTGTATGTCACCAGATTTACAGCGCAGCAGCTTTGCGATTCCCTGCAGCTGTAAAACAATGAGGAGGTGATTGGAGTAAATTACACTGCAGTTGTCAACCTCCCGACTGCTTACAGCCATTTGATGGTGTGTCTCTCTCTTACAAATAGTCTCTCTCCCTTCCCCTTGCTCACGCATGTACACGCAAACACAACACTTTTTCTCCTAACCTCCCACACTCTCTTTATCTCCATCTGATATTCTGTCTGCCACTTTATTTTTTCAAATGTCAAGAAACAAGAAAAGGTACATGAACAACAAGTTACAGTGATTAAGTGCTCATTGTTCTTTCTTATCAGTCTTTTCCTACTTTTGCTCTCCTGTCACCCCAACAGTCAAAGTCAGGATGTATCGACTTGTTCCTAAGAAAATGTACATTTCATGTTCAGATTTGTATAGACACATGGAGGCAAACATCTCATGTGTCATGTACAGATGTTTTCTCCAGCATACTCGATGATGAAGGCCAAACAGCATGAAACACTGACTATGAAGAATGTGTGAGCGGAAACCAGGAAAGTGTAGCCAAGGATAAACACCACAATGAGTGTTGACTACTGGCATTTTTGAAACTTTGAGATATTTAAAACCACAGTTTAAAAGGATAATGGTGGCATTGTTTTACCCACTGATTTTTATCAAGAAAATCCCTTGAAAACAGCAATATCAACAATGAACCAGAGCTGCCATCTGCAGAAATTCTCCAATGACTCTGCAGTTGTTGGATGTATCTGGGGGGAGGATGTGTCAGAGTACCAGAGGGTGGTGGACAGTTTTGTGGACTGGTGTGAGCTGAACCACCAGCAGCTCAACATCAGCAATACAAAAGGAGCTGGTGGTGGACTTCAGGAGACCCAGGACTTCTGCACTGTTGTGCAACTGGACTGGACCAGGAACTCCACGGCTCTCTACAAGAAGGGCCAGAGTCGACTCTTTTCCCTGTGGAGGCTCTGGTCCTTCAATGTCTGTGGTGCCATGCTACAGATGTTTTATGTGTCTGTAGTGGCCAACGGCATCTTCTACACTATGGTCTGCTGGGGCAGAAGCCTGAGGGTGGCCAACACCAACAGACTCAACAAACTCGTTCAGAAGGCCGGTTTTTTCCTGGGGGTGGAGGTGGACCCTCTACATGTAGTCGCAGAGAAGAGGATTTTGTCAAAACTCCATCATGGACAACTTCTCCCACACTCTACACAGTGTTCTGGTTAGCCAGAGGAGCATGTTCAGCCAGACTCAGAATGACTAAGTGCTCCACTGAATGCCACAGGAGGTCCTTCCTTCCTGTGGGCATCCAGATATACGATTCCTCCTCTTTCTGCTGAAGTTGAAAAATTTTTACAATTTCCAAAATCTACTGCCACTACTGCTAACTTACATTTAAATTACTGTAAATCACCTACTTCTGCGAAACTCACGAAAAACGTGAAAGGCCTCTCTGTTTGCTTTGTCTGTTCTGGGCTACTGTAGAAACATGACGGTGCAACATGGCGGGCTCTGTGAAGGGGACCCGCTCCCAATGTAGATATTAAGGGCTCATTCTAAGGTAACGAAAAAGCACAACAATTCTTATTTTCAGGTGATTACACACTAATTAAAACATACTTACGAATATTATATTCCATTTCTGCCAAGTCTGTTCCGCTAGATGCTACTAAATTCTACACACTGGACCTTTAAATTACTGTTGACCCAAGTTATACTTTTCATTTAGTTTACCTTTTTCACATTATGATTAATTTACCGTTAAATTATTGTTGATTATTATTATTGCTACTTTGGCGATTCCATTTTTGCCTACCTCGCACATTACTTTTTGCACATTTGCATTTGTACTTTTTTCTATTTACTTACTGTGTATTTATTATTATTACCATTTCATTTTATAGTGGGGTTTATCTTTTTACTTATTTTCTTCCTCTCTCTTCTAAGCGCGTGTTGAGAAATTGAGCAATTGTAACAAAGCAATTTGCCTGCGGGGATCAATACAGTTTTTTTAATTCTGATTCTGAAATGATCCTACTTGCAGTCTACGGAGCCACAATTTAATTAATCTAATCTAACTGGCTCTGTGCCACAAACTCCATTTTTGTCCCAAAACTAATTAAAAAAACATTTTTAAAAAAGCCAGCGTGGCTGGTGTAGTTTATTCTAAAACAATTCTGTGACTGCATTTTCAATCTCCGGTGAGTAGCTCTGGTTTAGGACGTCTCTAAACATACTTCAGGATGCAGTTCCAGTATGGCTATTTTATGTGTTTTTAATTTTTATTGGATTGCAGTAGCGTTCTATGGCCGGGGGACATCATATCTGACAGGATTTAGCTGCACAGACAATACTTGTTGGCAGATTAAATTCTCTGTAGGTTTGGTATTTTCATGCGATTCTTTTGATAACCATAAAAAAAACAAAGTAATGCCTACATTGTTCTTTCTTTACAAAGAGTATTTTAATTACATGTATACTATATACAGCACAGGTCTGCAGGAGTACATGAAAGGGCAAGGAAAGCAACTCCAACATACATGGAAGGTGCTTAGAAGCCCCTGAGACAACTGTATATTACAAGTCATGCTAAAGAGCACATCAACAGTAGATCTCCAAGAGGGAGTGAATCAGGTGTGAATCTTGGGTTTAGCAGTATTCCAAACTTGTATTTCGGCACTATTTTAAATGATTCACCCCATAAAAGAATGACCTGAATATCCCCCATATGTGCAAATGTGTCATGTTAATATCATGACAGAATTTGCTGAGAAAAATATTTTTTCTTTAAATCATGGTGAATGCACTGTCATGCCACCAGTGCCAATTGCTCTTTTCACGCCTGCTGTTTTCATCATTTGCAGATATTTAACAAGTGTGACTTCCTGAAAACCAGGCTCACTTGCCCCACTTTTATGCTGATGATAAGCTTTAACGTCATAACCGAATAAGAATAAAAGTATTTCTGCTTCTTAATATGGAACTGTGACAAATTGCTTTCTACTTAAAGCAGCCCAGCAATGGTGGTGGTGTGTCAAACTACATAATCTGAATTAACGACCACGTAAAAACCACCACATTTGCACATACGCACACACAGGCACACTATGATTCTGCATGCAGATAATTAATTCATAAAATGTAAATTATAGACACACAGGAAGCAGTGTGCCTTTAAAATAGCAAAAAGCTATAGGAGCCAAAAGATGTACTGTATATCTCCCTGAGCTATTAGTCCCATCAGTTATAAGAAGCAAAGGGACAGGAAAAGAAGTGGGGAGGAGAGATGATAAATGTAAAAGAGCGGAGGAAAGATGGATGACACAAAAAAGGACACTGGAGAATTCAAAGAAAATGTGAAGTGAGACTGGGAGAAGAATATGAAATGAAACACAGAAGCTACAAAAAATTGAGCTACAACACACCTTAAGGTAGAAGGAAGAGAACTGGGAAGTAGCAGTTAAAGAATTTCTTGTGTGTGTGGATATGTGCATTTTACAATTACATCATCAGCCCGATCCAGATGCCAGAAGGGAGGTGTGTAATGGCAGAGATTGGGAGCAGAGGAAGTGGGACACAAGAAATGTGGAGAGGGAAGAGAAAGAGAGTCTTAAAAAATGGAGAAGGAGATTAGAATGCAGGGCGTTGGGGAGGGAAGGAGGTAGTGGGGAAAAAAAAAAATTGGGGAAAAAATGAGAGTGGGAAGGACGCAAGAGTTGCAGGGGGAAGAGCAAATGGGGAATAGATATAAGACGAAGGGAGGGGATGAGGCGTGGGCGAGTGCAACAGAGGCTGATAGACAGCCAGGAATAGAAGACTAATTAATAGTCAAAAACTGCAGGCAGGCAGGTGTGGAGAGAAAACCACAGCAGGAGGGAAGAAGTATAGTGATGGATAGCTTCCTACTCTGCCAACCTGACAAGACAGGCAGCTTTGGGGTATATCTAAAGGTATCTTCAGATACGCACTATTGTGTATCACATAGAGGTAAAAGCAGAGACAGAACAGGAGGAGGGAGGGCAGAGGAAGATAGGGGGATTGAGAGGAGTAAGAATGGGTAACAGACACACAGGGGAAGAGGGGGAAAGAGACAGAAATAGGTATTACGCTGGACAGAGAGGAAGAGAGAGCAAGAAAGAAACTCATTATCTAAGGTGAAAAAAGGGTTTCCTTGGAGATTTGACATGAATAACCTACAAGGGAGATTTGCACATGCACATTGCCATTTCTCTGTGATAGGAAAGCGTTCGAGTTAAACCGCAAACAAAGTTTAATTACTCAAATGGCTTATCACACTGCCACCTTCCTTGCACACAATATTCAGCAAACACAGTTCCGACCTTGAAAGTTTGCCACAGGTGCGGTTTAGACCACATGTTTGACAAAAGACAAACAAGCATATGCACTTTATACGCCTGTTCAGCTCCGTATTCATCCATGCACTCACCTACACACACACACACAACACTGACAATAGTCTTCTTGTCACTACCTGTCCATATAAGTCTCACCATGTGTGTGCAACAGTGAAGCGCCGCTGTTTGTGGATGTTGTTGTTGAGCAGCATGCGGCGAAGCAGTCGTGGCGAGTTGCGGGGGGAAAGGCGGGGGGAGATGGAGGAGGGCGACCGCCGATGTCCTCGTGGCCTCTCCGGCTGCAGCAGGTTCTCCCGCAGGATCTTCACCAGGTCTTCATTCAAGCCGGAGTGTTTGGGCATGGGGGGCACTGCCAGGGTGTCCTGGTGGGTCACCCCCATGCCTGCCTGCTGGGCCATGCCTGCCCCGGCTTCACCACCACCACCACCACCACCAGCACCAGTCAAGTAAATGAACAGAAAAGGCAGCCAAGATATGTCAGAATTAAAGCACACCCTTAATGTATGCTTCTTCTCTTTGCGAGTCCAAGGATTTCCTCAAAATTTAGGAATCTGTGAAAAAGCAAACATCCAAAAATCCTCTGGATGATAAACAGCACAAAAAAAAGCTTGGGTGGTAATTCCTCACACCAGCAGCTCCCTCTGTATAAAAGCAGGGAATATAAAATAAAAGAAAAATCCCTGTTCTTTCTCTCCCTTTCCGTCTTTTAAGGAGCCAGCAGATGAACAGAAGCACTGAGGGCTGCTGCCTTTGTCTGCTCTGCAACACTAGATGTCTGCTGTGAAAGAGCAAAGGAGAAGATGAGGGGAGGATGGAAGAAGGAGAGAGGGCGGGATGCAAAGAAAAAAAAAAAAACAGGGAATTCCGTCTATCACAGCCCTTTTTCCCCTAGGCCTGCAGACGAACTCAACACAGTCCACCGAAATCGAGCCCAGCAAGAGTTTAGCTGAACTAAATCAGTCCATTCGAGCCCCGAACAGCCCAGCTCTGTCTGGTAAAAGCCAGGGAACATGTGTTGGTTCACCAGTAAAATGCCCCAGCCCAATATGACTCAATCCAGTAAGGCTCGTTTGAGTTCTGTTCCATCCAGTCGAAGCAATATATCCCTCCTTCCTCTCCCTACACAGAGAGACTGACTGCTGACTGCAGCCAGTTTATAAGCTACTGATCCTTTGGAGCTGAGCAGAGCGTAAGCATGTGTGAGAGAGTGTTTGAGTGTGTGTGTGTGTGTGTGTGTGTGTGTGTGTGTACACAATAGAGAGGAGAAAAACAGGGAGGTATGAAGAGAGATATGGTAAGCTTGAGTAACACTGCAAAAATGTATAAATGCATGCGTCTGACAGTTAAGCCACATACATCTGTGAGGGTGCATTTCCTGATGCAGCACAGTCCTCTAAAAGCACACATTAGTTATTGAGTAACCCTCAATTCAGACACCGCTTGAGAGGACATGCCTAGGAACAGCAAAGGATGCAGTGTGTATACCTACATGTCTGTGTACATAAATTTGCATCTGCATTTTCCTAACATTTGCAAATATGCAAGGAAAACTAGAGGACAGGAGCAAGCTTCATTTATCCAACGTCATCTTGCCTTCAGCATTAACCACTTTCTTTTACTGCCCTGTCACTGTATTTGTTTTTAAATGAGGGTAGACATGCTGGTAAATACGTTAACATTGTGCTGAATCTAATATGCTGCCCCATAGCCTTCATCAATCCTTCTCACCCTAGCAACCAGTAGCCTTTCTCTAACCAGCTTTTACACCCTATTCTTGATCATACATCATAGTTGATGATGACCATGACATGTCTCATTATGTTGGGTTTTGGTGAGTGTGCAGATGGCTGAACAGACCAATCTGAGCCTGAGGCACACTGGACAGGTCAAGGAGGATGAAGAGCTCTGAGGTGCCACAAGTCCTTCCTTGGCAGATTCACGCTGCTGCCTCTTCAAGATAGCACAGGAACTTTTCTTCTCCAAGCAGGTTAGTCCTGAGCTAGGGGTTCCCAGCTTTTCAGGTCAAATCCAAAGCTCTTCAAGGAGGCTTTCAGAGTATCCTTGTAGCACGTTTTGGGGCCAACTTGCGCTTGCTTGCCATTTTTCAGCTTGCCAAAGAATACTTGTTTTGGCAAGGCATTCTGGTCACATGGCCAGTCCATCTGAGCTGTGCCTTCACAAGCAGGGTGGGGATGCTGGGAATATTGGCCTTGCTGAGGACTTCAGTGTCAGGGATTCTGTACTGCCACTTGATCCTCAGTAATTTCCTCAGACAGCTCAGGTGGAGATGGTTCAATTTCCTGGCATGGCGCTGGTAGACTGTCCAGGCTTCCCACCCATACAGAAGAGTTGGTATTACGACAGCCTGGTAGACCTTCAGTTTTGTCTCCTGCTTGATGCCAGTCCTTGATGCCAGTCTTCCAAAGTACTTCCAAGGTAAGTCAACGGCTGAAAGCTTTTGGTCATTCACAAAGATGGTGGGCTCAGTATGTGGTTTCCCAGGGGCAGGTTGGTACAGGAATTCAGTCTTCTTTGTGCTGATTGTTAGGCTGAAGTTGCTGCAAGCTGATGAAAAGTGGTCCATACTGGTCAGTAGTTCTTCATTTGAGCCAGCAGCCAGAGCACAGTCATCAGCAAACAAAATTTCTTAAACAGTTACTTCCTCCACTTTGGTTTTGGCTTGCATCCTCCGCAGATTGAATAGCCCACTGTCAAAATGGTAGATGAAGCTAGTCCCGGTGTTGTTGTTCTGGAATGAGTCTTGCAGCATGGCAGAAAATCCCAATGCTGAAGAGCGTTGGTGCTAAGACGCAGCATTGCTTCACCCCGTTTGTGATTGGGAACGGATTGGAGAGTTCTTGCTTGTATCTGACGCAAGCCATTAGGGCTGCGCGATATGGCGATATATATATCATATGACGAGAGAAAAACATCTATCGTTTCATATTATGCTCTATCGTTTATTTCGTTGTGACGCAAATCACACTCTTAACGGCAATATTTTTAGTCATTTGGAGTATGTCCATCTTTTGCGCGGATTACATTAATGAATTACTCTTCTTACGCTTTTTACTCGAAAAGCTTTTATTGCACTTACAGTAATGTAACGAGTTTAGTTGTCATCAACTCTCCAACGCTGTCTGTCTCTACTCTCCTGCGCTGCACACACAAGGAGGGCGCAGCCCTGCCCACAATGAGAAAGAGCAGAGAAGAGGAGAGAAGCATCGAGACAGCAACTATAAATGACAGCAAAACGCACTAGAGACTGTCTTTATGTATGTTATTTACCAAATTTATGTGCACTCATTTAATTTCAGCTCAGGGTGAGAGTCTGCTGCGTTTTGCTGTCATTTATGGTACTCAAGTTGACGACAACTACACTTGTTATGTTACTGTAAGTGCAATAAAAGCCTTGGGAGTAAAAACCCAAGTAGTAGGGGGCACGGACCAAATATTTATTAATTGAATTAAAATGTGCTATATCGGGATAGGTATTGTTATCGGGATATGAGATTTTGGTCATATCGCCCAGCCCTACTGGCTATCATGGAGTTTGCACACTAGACTTGTTGTTTGCCAATAAACTTGTCTGGACACCCGTACTTGGTCATGATCTTCAATAGGCCCTCCGGGCTGACTGTGTCAAAAGCTTTTGTTAGATCAACAAATGCCATAAATAGATCAGCATTTTGTTCTTGGTATTTCTTCTGTAGCTGCAGGGCAGTAAATACCATGTCAGAGGCTATGCAGTCTTTTCTGAAACCACACTGACTCCTAGGCAGCAGACCCTGATCAAGGTGAACAATTAGATGGTTCAAAGTATTCTTGCCAGGATTTTGCCAGCAATTGATAGTGGGGAGATGCCTCTGTGGTTGTCGCAGGCCTACTGATTGCCTTTCCTTTTGTAGAGATGGATTATAGAGGCATCCTTAAACTCCTGGGGAAGGCTTCTAATTTCCAGAGACTGGAGGAGGTCAGTCAGTTTCTCGACTATGCGAGGCCCCTGGAACGTTGCCTGATGAGAGGAGGCTTACAGCTTTCCTGGTTTCCTCCAGTCTGCCTCAGTGTCTGTATGCTCAAAGCTTAGAGACTCCAGGCAATGGTCTAGAGCCTCAACAAAGGCTAGTCTGGTGTGTTCCCGTTGTAGACGAGTAATATTAAGACGCTAGACACATGTTTTTCCTTGGGGGCATCTGGGAGGCTTGATCCAGAGGTTAAGTTTGGAAATGATGAGACGATAGCCAGTCCAACATTCAGCACCATATATTTCCTTGGTCGCCTTGGCTGACATCGTGCAAGTCACTCCTCCTCACGATGATGTAGTCAATCAAGTGTCAGTGGTGTGAATGTGGATGCATCCATGAAGTTCTCTTGCATTTTGGTAGTTGGAATATTGTCTTGGTGATGACCAGGTTGAACTCAGAGCATGTTTTCAGCAGAAGGCCATTGCTGTTACATTTTCCAATGCCATGTACACCTATGTCTCCATTCCATGATTGATGGTGACTTCAATGCCAGAGTTAGAAATGATCATCAGTATCAGGAGTTTGTCACATCTGACTATGGCAGCAATGATGACTTTCAGGTCATCATAAAACTTGGTTTTCATCTTGTCAGAGTTGGTCATGGTAGGGGTATAGGCACTAATGATGGTGCCCTCCTTTTTACCCAATAGGTGGAGCTTGAGGGTCAATAAATGGTCATTTATACCCTTGGTTAGGCTTGCCTGTTGGTTTTTTCTGCACCTGCATCACATCTCTCTCCTGCCCTCGTCCGCTCTAGAAGAACATGTAACTTCCACCCACTTCAGTCACCTGTCCAGTATTGGCCAGCCGGGTCTCACTAATGGCAGCAATATCCACGTTGTATCTGGCTAGCTCTCTGCCCACGAGGGCGGCGCGTCTCTCTCAGGTCTTTTTGATCCAGATGTCTCCATCAAAGTGCACATATTCCAGGTGCCAACAGCAAGTGGTATCACTTTGGTCTTTTTCATTTTATTTGTTTTTCACGAGTATCTAGCATAACATTAGCTTAATATAAGCTGCTCCCCACCAAGGCATTCCAGATATGCAGTACAAAAAAGTGAAAATTCTCAAAATATAATCTAAGGATCTCCCTTTGGCTACAGTTCACATTCCTGAGATTTAGGGATACAAGACTAAAAGTCCACTGCCACGCTAACATCACTGAGAGGCTGTGCAAGTGGTGCTCTGAGCTAAATGCTTCATTGTGGCAATATGCACACAATGACAAGCATGCTGATATTTAGCAGATATGTTTACCATCGTCACTGTCTTAATTTAGCTTGTTAGCATGCTAACACTTGCTAATCAGTACTAAACACAAAGTAGCCTACACTTGCTAATTGAAATGTCATTATTGTTGCAGGTTGGTAAAACCAAAATATTGGAAAAACTGAAATTCTGACCTGACGATGGTGCTAGATAAAAAGTCAAGGGACCACCAAAGTTATTACAATTCATCCTGTGGCGAACATAAATGTCGGTACCAAGTGTCATGGCACTGCATCCTATACAGTAGCTGTCGAGACATTTAACTCTAAACCAAAGTTGCCAACCTGCTGGTGGTGCTACATTAAAAGTCAGGGGATCACCAGAGCCATCAAGATACACTGTCTCAGATTCAAAAATGTCCATACCAAATTTTGTGCCAATCCATTTTACTAATGTAGAGATATTTCACTGGATATTTCAAAACTTTCACAAGCTGGTGGCACAACATCAGCAGGTGATACGACCACCAATACTTTATGGACTTTGAATACAATATCTGTATATTTTATGGAATCCACCCAATAGTTGTTGACCAAAAATGTCAACCTCATGGTGGCGCTAGATGAAAAGGGAAGGGATCAACAAAGGCAATATGCTTCATCTTGTGGGGATAACAGTGGAAGACCAACCAACTGACCAGCATTACCAGCGTTAGAGCCCCACTCCTAGCATCACAGGTTTTTACTCATGTTGGGGTTACACTTTTGTCATGTAATTTGATATCATATGTTAAATGTCAAATTGCTAGAAATATTATGTAGAAATATGCCTTAACTTTTCTTATTGGCATCTTCTATACTTGAGTTATTATTTATTACGTAAAGTAAGTAATTTTTAAAATAAAATGCAAATATAATGGTATATCAGTCATTATAAAGAACAAACCTCATACCAATTTCAAAATGTTCAGGATGGAGTGTCAAAGCACACACACATTTACACCCAAGCAGTCACTTAACAACACACTAGCAACCACCTTCAGTACCTTAGCAACCAACAAGCAACACCAGAGTAACCATACCGCACATGCCAGCAATCACCTAGTAACACCCTACCAACCTAAAATGTCCTAAAAACACTAGTTAAACCTTAACAACCACCTAGGATACATCCTCCAACTTTGCAACATCCTAATAACCACATAGCAACACACTACCTACCACCCATGCTACCCATGCAACACTGTTGCAACCACCCAGCAACAATGACAATGACAATGAAACCATTTGGCCACCATCTAACAACAGCTTAGCAAACACTTAGCAACCCATACAATCACCAAAAAAAAACCCCACATTTTTTATTATATAGTGGGGCCCTATGAACAACCACTTTGGCAACTTCATAATAACAGCAATTTACAATCTACAAATGAAAGAATACATTATAATCAACACGTTATTGAACGTTTACAGTGTTGCACCAATTATAGTTAATAAGCATGAAAGCTTGCAACTATCAGATGCATCTTTAGAAAAAAAATGTTCTAGTTAAGTCTGTTAATGTACTGTACAAATTTCAGTACAATGGGCATTTTCTTACTAGTTTTATTGTGTCTGATCTATCAAGCTTGCATGAGTTTAATGTCAGCAGGTAAAGAAACTGTTCAACAGGCTTAAGACTTGGCATTTACAGCTGCAGAAATATGGTAACATAGGGCAGAAGACTCATGTCTTCCAAGTCTGCAAGACTCCCTATTAAGAAAAAAAGGCTAGGTTAGTGTAATAATTATTGTAGATGATGTTTAACACTTATGACAAGGGTTTATTATCATGTTCTGGTAACATATATGCTAGACAAAAATGTGTGTATGAAAAAGATAAGAAAATTGATCCCTGCAGCTTGTCATGCACTGTAACACACAATTGGCCATGTTTGTGTCATGTTTTGTGTTGCAACAGCATATCCTACTGGTTGGTTGGGATTCCTTTACAGAGAATGGTGGATTTGGGAGTGAGGACGTATTTGAACCTGATTACAGAGGAAACAAATGTCCACTCTCTACTTCCTTTTTACAGTAGTGGTAATTGGACGATTACATGCTCCTTTGTGATCTGAAAAATTATATAAAATTTAGGTTTATGAAATCCTTTTTGAAATGAATTATAAAAACTGTTACTAAAACGTGGCATTTTTTGAAGCTGCAATGATTGGTGCATTTGTCACGTCAATATCATCAAAATGCAACCCTCATTCAAAGGCAAACTGTGGCAGTCAGTCAGACACATTCAGCCATAACAGTGATGGAGAGCAGTTGGCCTTCATTTGACAGCTTGCATTTTATCATCACCTGAAAAAATCAAGAGATGAATGTCATTCCTTGCTTTATTTGTTTTTCTCTCACATGATAAAAGACATAATTCTTTCCCACTCCTTGTCCTCTACCTGACTCTTTTTCTCCTTTTCTTTGTAAAACATTTTCTCAACCCCTCCCCATTGCTGCGCATGACGTCTATGTGCATTTCCCCCTGGTTACCAGGGGCAACATGGATGGAGAGGGACAAGTGGATTTGTTAAGAACTAAGGGCTGGAGGAACAAAAGCTAGAAAAGGGAAGCCAATCTGCAGGACAAGACTCGTATGTGCAGACACGCAAACAAACCTGCGCCACACAAACACTGCAGCGCATGCAGACACACAGGCACACAACTCTGGCACACACTGAGGACTCAAAGGAAAGCAAAGCGTGCACACAATGGTATGACAATTCCTACACAGAAGGAATACAGTAGCTGGAATTATTTTCACTTTAGTCTCCAACAAAATTCTGATAGTTTATCACTGGAGTGAAAAAAGTGGGAATGAGCCACCAATTTTGCCCACTTTTATTCATACACAAGGAAAGGACACAATAGCGTAGACATAAAATGCAATCCAATAGCCCTCCAAAAATACTACATCCATTATAATGCAGTCAAATCTGACAAAAACTCATGCCAAGGCTGACAGTCTCAACAAAAAGAACATTATAAGCTTCACAATTGCAGCTTTTTTGTGTAGGTGTTGATGATATTGTATCAAACCTCCCGTACATTATGTACTAGCCTACAGGGTATATAACAGATGAATGATTCATACCAAATAGACAGACAAGAATAGAGCAGTTACTGCATATTGCAACTTCACCATGCATATAAAGAAACTGAATATTAGCGTATTTAGTTTTGTCTGTGTTCACCTTCATACATAATTTAGCTCTGAATCAGTTTTGACAAATGTTTTGCCCAAATGCTTCCATTTCCCAATTCTCTTCTTTGTAAAACAAAACCCTCAGTGAAAAATGAGAAGGGCACACTGTCCACTCAAATAATACATCAAATCAATGTGTAAATTGGAGCTCATTTCCCAGAAGCTTCTTGTAAAATATTGTTTAATCTTGACAGATTGGATGGCTTTCTTTTGGCAGCACACACAGCATGCTGTCACCTCACAGAGTACAGTCTAGAGTCTGGGTTGTTATTGGGGAAGGATTTTCTGCGTGACACTTGGCTCTCAAATCATTACATTTAATTTCATATTATTTTTAAGGATGTCTAAGATGTCTAAGATGTAATACATGTAGCCGTTTCTATATGTACAGAAATTGGTCAGCCATGAATGGGGAGGGGACAGTGCTGAGATAGTATTATATGCTGTTCAATTCAACTGGGATTGTGGCGGCTAAGAGGACCTGAAATGGTGATTTAAAAGAGAATTTCTCTGCAGTTCAATATAAATCCAAGTCTTTACAAACTACACTGGTACTAACAGACACAATGCAGCCAAAACCTTTATGCAGCTCTGCCTCCCTCAAGTGGACATGTGCTATCACTGTGAGAATCAGTGACTGGTCCAGGAAGCAGACAGACTGTGGTTAGAAATATGTTTTGCACAGTTTCTCTTTTTTTCTTTCTTCACTGTTTTACATTTATGACATTTGGCAGATGACCAAATGAACATAAACAATCAAATGATTAGCTGACCATACATTTAAAAAGGTACTGCAGGGAGAAAAACATAACCAACAAGCTTCAACTCACTGTGGTGTGCAGTGCAGTTACCAAGACAGGGCAACACTTGGAGTATATAGAACAACTTTATTCCTAGACCAACGCGTTTTGGCTTGTGGCCTTCATCAGGGTCATCATACAACACATTACAAACAACATTTAAATAGAGTAGGTTAGGTATGAAGCAATAAGGTAAAAATATAAAAGACAACCAATCATGTACATCCAGACACATATTGGCCAATGGGGCATCTACAAATATGGGTTGGGTGTATGGTCATGTGGCTTCAGGCCAATCATTGTTCCAGACTGGCAGAGAGGTAAGGGGAGTGCAACTAATGCGTGGTACTTGGGTTTGTACAGAAGAGGTCTTAAAAAATGCGCCTATTTGATATGGCATACTTTAAAAACACAAACAGATACATTATAAAACAAAAGACAGACAAAAGTCTGCTTCAACTACTCTGTCCCTGACACACAGGGGCCATCCTTATTTTACAGCTCAAGATTTACATGTGTGAATATTTTCTACAAACAAATCTACAAATTCATGTGTAGGCATGCCCAGATATTTTGTTACAGATGCAAAATTCACCTTTTTAACATCCTATTGCTTTAATCCTTACTCTGAAAAAATTGATGACTCATTTAGGGACCCAACTTGCGACAGCTTTTAGCCTTTGCAAACTGTGGAAAACTTATTTTGTATTTATGTTCAAAATGACAATAGTACAGGAACGTGTCTATCATTCACACTGACACTGTCACTATTGACATTATTATCTATATCTTGGTCAATTCAGATGAGTATAGATGTGCCTTCAGTGTTCATTTGTACATAATTTGGAAAAGGGCCAGATGTGATAGCAATGCTCAACATGCTCTTCCAGGTAACAGAAATGTACCAAACATCTAAACATCATAAAAGCAGATTCTGGTGGAGAATCCAATATCAAGCATAAAATTTATTTCATACAGTTGACCAATAGATGGCAGCATTTGTTCAGAAATGTTTTCTAGTAAACAGTTTTTAGAAAGATGCAGACCATGACTAAATACCGGTTGATATAAACCATGTAAGGAGAAGTTAGTGTGCCAGTCTTCTGGGGCCAATAGTGATATGAACTGTTTATGCAGTTGTACCTATTCTCTTTGATTTGACATCCACTTTGCTCAGGGCTCATCTCCATCATGGGCCATATGGGGTCAGTATAGCTATAATTTCTTAAAAATTGGAGTTACTCTATATCAATAGTCATTTTAACATGATGCAGTGCAGTTAAGAAGCGCTGTGATTTCTTCTGCATGAGCAGTGAAATTTTTCTTTATAGTTTTAACATTTAAGGTCTTGCTTTGGATGACTCACAGCCCAAGGTGAAAGCAGTTAGCCTTGTGAACATAAAGTGGAGCCATTACATCGTTTGAAAATATAAAAAAGTGGGAAACAAACTGTAGATTCAATGTGAAGTATCAGCACCTCTCACAGGTTTTTACAAAGGACAGTGTGATGCAGTGAGTGGAGCAAAACAAACCCTTTGAAACACAAGAGAACTGAATTTGGAGATACAGTATGCCTTTTTATAATGACCTGTTTTTTTTCTTATTTTTATTCAAGCACTTGAGGGATTTCAAGTTTCAATCTCTCCCTCATTCTCCCTCTACCTCAATGAAACAGACTTTTTAACCTACTTTTGCTGTTTGTTTTATTCTTTACATTTCTACCTGCCATTTCTCCTCTCCCCATTATCCAGGTACACTATCCTATTGTCCTATACAGCCGGTCTCTCAACCACTGTGAGGTTATCTCATGGTCAGTCAATAGAGACTGTGGTCTAATTCCCTCCCTCCCACTGCTGGTTAAAGGTCCCACCCTCTCCCGCCCTGGCTTAAAAGCACACAAACATGTACACATACACTGGCACATATGCAGTGATGATTTATAATTGACAGGACGGCCGTGGTAGAACTGGGTTATTCTGTAAATAATACGCAGCCAATGTTACAAATGTGTAGATCTGAGCATCAGATCTGCAATTAGGTTCCTCATGCCTATAGGCACTAAATAAGGTATGTGTTGTGTTTTCACATTCATTATTACAAAATCAAGAGTGTTGACACTCTCTAATGCAAGCAACAATGTTTTAAATATCTGTGATCCAACAGGAACCCCAAATGGCTCAAACAACCTCAAAACCAAATTATATATAAAAAAAAAACATTTTAAAAACAGGAGAAAGGGAAAAATTGAGCAAATAAAAAAAATGGAAGAGCATCTATTATTGTTACAATTCATTTGACACTGTCTGGATCAGCGCTGCAATTCTCAAAGCATTATGAATATGTAACGAATATGCGACAAGACTGAATAATGACCCAGTAAGATAAAACTTCAAGGAGTCTTCACTTATTACTAGGTTCACTGCCAAGGAAAAAAGTAATATAGATCCTGGCCAGGATCCATTACATTACTCTGCTGGAACGTTTCATTAAATGCGAGCATTCATGCGTGCAGTTGAACGACAGCCTTTGTGTATATGTCTTATGTTCAGTTGCATTTATTTTGGAGCATGGCAATGGTTATTTATTGAGCGGCACTCTGGCATGCACATAGTCTGCCGTGATGAGAGGAAATGGGCAGAGAGAGGCAGAACAGAGGGACGGAGAGGAGTGAGGGAGGAAAACGAGCGGAGCAGCTTGCCAAGCGAGAGAGGAGCTCAGAGCAGGCTGTAACGGACGCTGGGTGACAGTAAATGAAAGTGGATGAATACAAATGACCATGGGGATAAGGAAGAGGGGTTGAGAGGGGACGAGGGGAGAGAGGAGGACAGGAAGATCAGGGTAGCTCCAGAAATAGCCCTTGATCGTAAACATGGTGGTTGCTGGAAGGCTGAACACGTGGTCCTGTGTGTGTGTGTGTGTGTGTGTGTGTGTGTGTGTGTGTGTGTGTCTATTTGTATGCGTTTCCTGTGGGAATATACATGCATGCAACATTATGTTTAAATGTGCATGTGCTTCTATGCATTTGCAGAAAAAAAGGCTTTATTTATCTGAGGGATGAGGGAGTGGAGGCTGTGTTTATGTATGCATGAGAGATAGATGGAGGGATGGTGAGAGGGGTCAAGGTACTCCAGAGGTTAAGATGATGTACTATGAATTCATTTCAGTGGTTTTATGATGGTGGTACACAACAATGCAACAATGCATTTTCCTCTAACATCTAGAGCTCCTATATGATCACTACAAGTTTAGTAAGGGAAATCAATAAGGAATAGAAACATTGGTGCTACTTCATAAAAGGAGTAAAATCTACAAATGGCACAAATCCAATCCATACACATGTACACCTAAGAGAAAACATTTCAGGTCAACACAAACAAAAAAAAATTACTATGCCCAATACAAATATAGATATGGGTGCTGTCTAACCACTGATGCATGATGAGAGGAGAATTTCTCCTCAAAATTGCCACTGAATAATGAATGAGAAATAAATACTCATCTTCACTTCACTCAAAAAAAAAAAAAAACCTGAGTGATGATTCAAAAATGTTGTTGAAGTTAGTTAAATGTTACTAAGCAAGAGGTGTAAAGGTGACTTTTTAGCTGATGTTGGTCCCACTAAGTCTGATCACTCTAAACACTTGAATCAACTAGAAACCTCATAACATAGGCCACACAAGGAGGCAATTACATCATTAATAACCGAAAGAAACGCGGATACAGTGACAAGCCATGAGTGAGTAAGTTGGAGCACAGGTGGGCCAAAAGGAAATTCAGAAAAGAATTGGCCAATGTGATCAAAATGTCTAATATGGCTTTTTCACAAAAGACATGTTGACATGTCACAGTAGGAAAAGCTCGGGTGTAAATTGTAACATTAATAATGGCTTAATTCCATTTTGCCGCTTTGTTTTCAGGCTCCTGGTATTGTGCATGCTGGCTGCCTGTCACACTGTCATGGCTTACTGAAACACCTGAACTGAACAGAGAGTTAATGTTCTTAGTAACACTTCTCCTATTATGACAAGTCAAAATGTCTGCTGTGAAAAAGACCTATTATATGTAGAGTTTTAAACAATTGGCTAGTGTACGACAAGGTGGATCACCTTCATGTCTTGATGCATTCTTTTACCCTTTAATTTATTCTACATTACTAATATAATGTGTTTATATGATTACATAATAGACTGATTTATACAACAAATTCACATTGCAAAATGGCAAGTGTTGTACCTAAGCTAATGACGGAAACTTGTTCATCCAGACTGAAAAATAAACTAGAAGTGCCATTTTCAAACTTGGAGCCAATCAGCGTTGAGGTTGGTCTCATTATCTCCATGAATTAAAATGAGAATTTCCATAGAACTCTGCTGATTGAGCTGATGTAACCTATGAGAACATAACGCTGCAACCCAGCTGACATTTTCCAGAGCCACAGGCACAGTATGAGGAGAAGCAAGTCTTACACATGCATTTTAATATTATTCTGTATTAAAAATAATGGTGTGGAAAAGGTACAGTATTATCATCCTCCAGAAACACTGGTTGTCATTGCTCTGACTGGAAAAAAGGATGACGAGAGGCAATTGGACATTTTGACCAATTAATCTGTCTTATGCTGAGTGGAAATGCAGCAGTTATAATAGAAAGAGGAGGAGGAAAAATTGAGGGAAAGGTTATTTAAAAATTAGATTAAAAAATAATTAAACCCAATAACAGCAACAGTGTATTCAGTGTCAAAACAAGACAAAAAAATAGCAAAAATTAGAAAAGACGTGTTACTATCCCAGCCACATTTCCCTTGTACAGAGGTTTCTAATCTCAACAGGACTTGCTGATTAAATAAAGGTTAAATGGATTAACTAGTCATTTCAAAAATGTAAGTTTTTAAACTGTGCCGACATATTTAATGTCAAGTGTCAAGCCTAAATGCTGTTACGACAAACAACCCTAATGATTCTTTTACTGTAAATTAGTCGTGTTAATTTCAGTGTGTACTAGGACCCATGATCATCTTCTCATATATATTGGGGGAAATAAGTATTCAACATGTCAACATTTTTTTCATTAAACATATTTCCAGTGGAGCTATTCATATGAAATTAACACCAGACGTTGGTATTAACCCAATAAGGCAACACTGCTAACAAAATCATAACATTCCAATCAATAAAAAAAGTTCTGTGCATTAAATTGGAATGACACAGGAAAAAAGTATTGAACACACAGTAAGAAAAAGCACTGAACCAGGTGTTTCCACTAATTAGTCCTCTTACCTGTGCTAATTAGAATCAGCTGGGTTGGTGCATGTGGCTATTAGTACTTCCACTCTTTTAAAAAGGGTTAGCCATCTGTGAATGCATCATTTGCTAGCAAGCTGTCACGCAAGAACCATCTCCATCCATCATGATGGGTAGAGGCAAAGAGCTTTCCCCAAAACCTTCGCAGCAAGATTGTTGAGCAACACAGGAATGGCACAGGTTATTGCCTGATTTCTCAACTCCTAAATGTTCCCATAAGCACCATTAGGGCCATTATCCGCAAGTGGAAGCAGCATCACTGCACCACTGCGCCACACACAGGAGGTCCTCGCAAGATTGCTAACCGGGTAGTCAGAAAATTTGTCGAAAAGAGCTCGAGAAAGACCTGGAAGAAGCAGGTACAATTGTCACAGAGAAAACAATAGTCAATGTATCACCACCACGGTCTCCATGCATCACCCAAGACTCCATTTCTGAAGAAAAGACATGTTGAAGGTTGTTTGAAGTTTGCTACACAACATTTAGAGGAGCCTGTAGATTACTAGAAGAATGTGGTGTGCTCAGACGAGACAAAAATTGACATTTTTGGCAGTAACGCCATGTTTTTAGGAGAAATAGCTCTGTCTATCCCAATAGAACATTTATGGAAGGAACCGAAGATAAAGATTCACCAGCGGGTCCCCCAGAATGGGCCAAAATCCCCCTGAACACAGAGAGATTAGTTTCTTCGTACTGAAGGCATCTTGAAGCTGTCATTGTAAACAAAAGCTTCTCCACCAAGTATTAACCAGGTTTCAGTTAGCATGTTCAATACATTTTTCCTGTCATTTCAATTTAATGCACATAATACTTATTTCCCCCACTTGTACTTTTATTTGCATCATTTTTCAGTGGTCATCAGGCTGGTTTGGCACAGAAGCAAACCTCACACACTTTAACTGGCCAGTTCCGACACAACGTCTCCGTCTCCAGCACTGACAGAGAGAGAGAGTCAGAGAGAAAACCTTGAATCTCAAGAAAACATATTAATCTTTCACGCACACACGCGATGGTGTGGCACATGTTTTCACACCAGCCAAAAGCAAAGTACTTCCATTAACAGTTTTCGAGCCACACTGACATAACAAAGAGCACACTGGAAGACCATGGGAACAGCAAAGTGATGGGAATAAAAGTGATGCAAATGGGAAAATAAAAGTTCAGAGGTATTTTATTTCTGCTGATCTCATCACTTCAGGGAAAAAGAGGGCAGTCAAAGAGACTAACTCCAATTTACTGTTATTCCCCAAGTCATTCTTATTGCTCATTTTTATTACATGAAGTCATTACATAGAGGATTTCTTCATTGCTTCATTTTTCACATTGAGTTTACTTCTTTAAAAGTGCAAAGATACCAAATTTACAATTAACCATCTATTTCTGTCATTTCAGTCAGCCAACTCACATGGAATCGATTGTATGTGAACATTAAATACGTACAGCATTAATGTTTGCCGTATAGGCTCTGACCTCGCTGCTCCCCACAAGTAAACATCAAGCTCAGCACCGTAGGGAGCGGGGAGCGACGATACTAACTGCCTCCCCGGGGAGAAGGCAGATTCAGAGGCTACAGGTGGAGGCTGGGGTGGCGGAGGTGGGCCTTTTTGAAATGCTGTATGAACAGCAGCAGTGATGGTGGTGACAGCATAGCTTTCAGGAGAGCAGTGTGGCAGCAGGCATGCGGCAAGAGTGATCAGAGAAATGACAGCTTAAGTACATGATTAAAAGGGTGTGTTGGATATGTTGCAGTGAGAGGAGGATGCCATATGAGTGTAGCAGCAGGCTCATGTTGGGCAGCCTGAACTAGCTTCCAAGCTTTTACATTTATTGTATGCAAAAAAACATAATCACCTAATTATTGAAATTCCACATCCAGATTAACATGAAAATGTAATCTCTTCTTTATTCCCCTCAATTTACTCTGTACAATTTGTAAAGGTATAAATGTAACACGGATGAAAAATGGCTAAGGTAATTATTGGCTCTATACAATTCCTTTACCTTCACCTTTCTATTTTTATTACAAATAATTTGTTAATAATGTTACTAATTTCCCTCAATAGATGATGTGCTTGGAAGACGAAACCTCTCTGATGAGTGGGTTTAGAATTATGAAAGCTAAACAGAATCTCTGGCTACTTTTTATGACAATTACATGCCACAGTTTAGTATTTGAGTAATCCATGCACTTTCAACCATGACCCTCATAAATCAAAGTACAGGCATACATGGAAATAAGTTTTCATTGTGTAAATGTACAATCAGGGTACTCAAGAAGCCGGTATAAATGGGAATGCGTGAGTGTAGATGCAATCAGTGAAAGGTTTGTGTGGAACATTTAGAAAATGTTCATTTAGTTTATTTTCGGTATAAGTCCTGTGGCCCTGTGATTATACTGAATGCAATTCTACAAACCACCATTGGCCTCTGGTACTGTCACTAATGATGCAAGGACCACTGAGGAAGCTACATGGAGAAATATATTTTTCTAATAATTCCTGACAATTTTTTTTCTTTGTTCATTAGTTTCCATTACTGAATGAGTATGTGTCATTATCTTATGCCAGCTGACAATTTTATCTTGTTTTTTCTCTTGCCAAATGAGCCAAACACAAAAACACAATTTTCTACACTGTATGAACATTTTTAACAGAGATCCAGCTCATAATATATGAAAACCTATGCAGCTAAGATGCCTGTCGTTTATAAGTATGCACAGCTGCACTACATAGCAATGAAATTACATGTTGTGCTTCTGAATAGTATGGCTAGAGACATTATGTAAGTCCTCAAGCCTTTACAACCTGGGGAAGAAGGAGAATGTATTACTGAATGAGTAATCAGATGCAGTGTGATGTTAGTGATTGAAAATCCAGAATCATGTACACTGGCCATTTTGATGTGGTCGTCATTTGGGTTTACAGTACAGACACATAGCAAGACGTCATCATTCATCAAATTCTAAGGGGAAACAATAGCTTACAGTATGGACAGATCATAGTAATAGTCCACAATAAACCTTTAGGGGGCACCAAATCTGTGCTCACATAAATATGGATGGTATATTTCCTATCGCTATGCAAAAGTGAAGCCAAAATATCTCCTTTCATGCTTGTGTGATGTCATTTGGAGTCTGGGCAGTAGAGTCAGGCGTTGGGATGATGGCCCACAGGACACGACCCCTCAGCTGTCTCACATCCTCTTTTTGTATCCTCCACTTACTAATTAAAAACAGACTTATCAGAAAAGTGAGCACTTGGCGTGATAAGAACTACCTAAAATGACAGAAACCATCTTTGGGAAAAATTTATGTGACGTGTACTTTTATTTTTTAGTTTAGCTTATGTCTGGTCCGCTAACATGGAGGGGGCCGGATTTATGACCTATACTGCAGCCAGCCACCAGGGGGCGATTGAGATGTTATGGCTTCACTTTTGGGGAGCTGTTATGACGTCCTTCTTTATATACAGTCAATGGTTTTTAGCATGTTATATCTTGGAAACAGGAGGAAAAAAAACAAAGAAGTCATACAAATACTGATTCATTTTTTGAAATAGTTTGTAAGAAGACCATACCGATAGTTTAATTCCACAAAAACTGCACTGAGATCAAGTTTCACATGGGGTCATTCACATTCGCATCACATTTCAGTAAATAATTACCTTTAATAATAGGTGTCTCAGTCTCAGTGCTGTGAAAAAGTCAAAACATTGAAATTTCTAAAAGAAACCAATGTAGTTATTGTCCACAGTGATAGTTGGGCTGTTCTGGCCACACTTTAAAGGATGCACATTTCAGAATTTGGCATTGTATTAAACCCTAGGGCAAGATGATTAAATATAAATACTTAATACCTGCTTGCTTGCTTATAATCAGCATTTAAATATTAACAAACGGGATGCCCAGTGGAGACAGAAGTTTATTTACTATTAACAGCAATGAGGGAACTAATGCAGGTGGCATACAATGTTTACAGCTAATTAATGTTCTATGTGTCTAGTGGCTGCATATAAATTAGGAGTGTTTGTTTAATGGGAGAGAGATGTAGTGGTGAGACACTGGTTTATCATAAAGAACAGCCATGCAGAGGTGTTTCAGTTATGAATTGTTATAATTATGTATTTTTTAAAATGAAAGTTTCAGTTTTCATTGGGCTTGTGTGTAAAAAAAAAAGGTGGTAATGTGCAAAATAACAGAGAGCAATTTGTGCTGTTTGAAAGTTCACAGCTATCATCACAGCTCCAATTTATTCCCTGTTACACTTCTGAAAGTGATTTTATACTCATAATCTATACATAATTGTTTTCATTTTTAGAATAAACAAAGACTGTTCTCAGCTTTCAGCTCTGCTCACCTCCATGCTCTGGTGTATGTAAGGAAGATGACAAAGACCCACAGCATGAAGAGTGGGGGAGGGAGGGGGGGGGGTCATATTATAGTTAATAGTGTGTGATATGCCTGCTACCATGAGAAGATCATCTATAAAATGAATGGGTCACCTGGGATGCCTAGGTTTTCTTCCACCCAACTTTAGATCATCATATTTCTTCTGAGGCAGAAATATGAGAAAGTATGTAATGTTCATCTACTGCAAGATCGAGAATCATCAACTCTCCAAGGATACTCTATGCTGGATTCCACATATGATAACATCTTTGAGTCAGCATAGAGATTTTAATCAAATTTTAACCACGCACATGCTCACTGCAGTGATAGCTTTGTATCAGTTATCCTCACATCATCATGTTACTGTTCTAGACAAAGCTGTCCTGCTCTTTGTTATTCCACAGAGCACTACAATATCTGCTGTAGACCCCTGACTCCTTGGTGCCTCGGTGCCTCAGAGCCTCAGAGCGCAGCATCATCCACTCTACCTCCCACTGTTCCTCTCCTCTTTACGCCATCCTTTCCCTCCCAACATGCCCTCCGTCGTTCCTGTGGCCCCAGCGGACATGCTTTGTGTGACCATGTCGAAGCGTGATGGTGGTGGTGGTGGTGGTGGTAGTGGTGGTGGTGGAGAAGTGGGGGGTGGGGTTCTTTGTCCTCTCCACTGTTGTGCCGTTCACTCTTCTGTGCCCCCTTTAGGCAGAAACATGCTCAATGCTTTCATGCATGTGCCATCTCTTCTTGCATATGTGCACAAGCCCTTCACGAACAGACAGTAATTTCTGTACATACCTGCTATGCTCTTGTCCTTTTGCTTTGAGACAGACTAGTGTTAGCAGTACTAGGATTTTTCACAGTTAGGAAGTAGCAATGACTGGTAAAATGCACTTTTTGCCTTTGTAAAATATTCATTTTATTTTAAATGCTTCTGAAACAAAAAAAATGAGTGTGTGCCTTTAAAGACATACTGAAAATATACTGAAACTGTATAAACTGAAACTGTATAATGGACTAAGAAAAGTTCAAAGTATCAAAAATATTAGCAGAAAGTAATAAATAAACACTAATAGTATGTTGCATGTGGTTGGCATGTCTGTGAACTGCAATGTTCAGACATTGCAGTTCACAGACAGGTAGGTATATTGGTCAATATTAGTTTATGGCACATACCATACATCAGTATCATTTATATGTGACAAGAAATTTCAATACAGAAACACAAAAAATATGTTTGAGGTAGTTTGGAAACAGTGAAACTGGCCAGTTTATTTTTAAGCTGTTAAGTGTACAGCTCAGTAGATATCTTCTTTAAAACAATCTAATTTCAGGGATCTTTATCAAAAATGTTGTGTTTGTGTTGTGTTGATGGAAAAAAAAAGACTATGGGTTGATATATTATCAGATTTTTTTTTCAAACTCTAAAATATCAATATCAACCTCACAAATCCAGTGTCAGTTAGGCTTCAGTGCACACAGTCCTTTTTTTTTTTTTTTTGAGTACAAGCTGGAGCATGCGGGGTCTTCACTATACGTACATTCACTTCACTATACACTCCTGTTGCTCTGAGGCTCCCTTGTCAAACTAAGGGCCCTCTCAAGGTTTTCTGCCAAACACAATCATGAGCGCTGTCTCACTTGACCCCTGAAAGGCAATATTGTACCACTTAGTATGAAAACCTCTCTATTCCTTCTCTAGAGAAGTTTGAGAAGTCACCCAGAGATACAAAAGGTTCAAAGAAAACAAGTTCAGAGCTGCACTCTGAATGACTGAACATTTCATCTCTGCTTCAAAATCCCAAATCAAAACTCCAACTCTTTTGACCATCACAAACAAATTTAAACAGAAAGTAATGACAGTAAGATGGCTTAGAAGAGAGGAAATAAAAATAAAAAAGAGTGAGAAAGAAAGTCAGAGATTATAATTGTAATTGTATAGAGAAACACTACAGATCATCTCTGCCTGCTCGAATTCACCCTGCTCTGTTTCTTTGCTTGTTACTGAAGAGTCACTTAAGGCTCTGAGCTCTGCTCCACTTTCATCTCTTCTGGTATAAAGCTATCAGGCATTTTAGCTGTCTCTCACCACTTCAATAACAACTGCATCTCTCAATGGGCCTCTCCATGCCACTCTGATGTATAGCCTATTAGTGAATCCATGTACAGTAGGGAAGTCTTGGAAGGGTCATAACTTATTCATTTTGATTTGCTATTAGCCCCTTTTGTGAGTATTCTGTGCCAGCGGACACCTCCCACACATACACTAATGCTGCTTCTGACTGATTCTTTCATAATTTCATTCCTTTTAGCCTTGGGTGATTATATTAAACATGGCAAATCAAATTTACATGGATCAGGTGAAAGTACAAAATGCTGCTTGAGTTTCAAAGACAGATAAACCCCAGTCAGCAATTTCCGTATTTCAACAAGTGCATCTGCAATAATCATTTGTCTAATTTGCTTCACCCAGGAGAGACTTGCACAGCCTAAGCCCCCACTGTTGGCTACTGAGAAGCACCCTTTTTACTGCCTGTTAAGTACCTTACCTAAAGGTGCATCAGTGATATCTATTTAAAAAAGACAAGACATTCACCGTTCATTGTTCTCCATTCAGATTGTGTAAATGTGTCTGGGATTCAAACCAGTCACAAATATATTTGTTCAATCTCTCGGCTAGACTCTGAGCCGTGCCCCCGGTCATGCTCACACATCAAAAGCGACACAAACAAGAACAGAAACAGAAGCATAAAAGCTCCTGCCCGTATATGTATGGCACTGGGAGAATAGGAAAGAGGGCTTTAGCATGCATGGACATGAACAGTGGCTGGTGAGCGGAAGGAAGAGCATCACAGTGTGTCTCCTTGTTTGAGTTGAGTGTTTAATGTATCTAACTCCATATCAACAAAAAGATATTTATTTCATTATCCACTGAAAGTGTAAGGAAGGACACCGCTTGGCTGATTGGCTGGCTGACTGAATGTCTAGGTGCTTGGCAGATGGTCAATCACCTGACTGGCAGCTTGCTTGCTGAATGCATGTTTGGTTGGGTGGCTGGTCGGATGTTGTTTCTTCTTTGTGGCAGGGGAATTCGTTATACGGCTGCCTGTCTTATTGGCTGACTGGTTGTTTGGCCCACCTTCTGTTTCTAAGAGGACAGATCCACAGAACACACACAGACACTGTCACGCACACATTTAACCTTCTTTCGCCTTTTCTACGCTCTTGTGTATACATCAGCTCCCCAGGGTGCTGTTATTAATGAGCACCCCAGAGAGACGTTGCAGTAGATATATTCACTCTCTGTACTATATACACTTTTACACCGATGTCAGTGCCTTTCCCATTACAGTTTGCTGTAATAAACTACATTTGATAAAGAAAATTCCAAATCTGTGCTACATGTGTGATCACATTTTGTCACTGTCTTCATGATTACAATTTACATTGCTGCTTTTTTTTTAGCAATAAACCATCCATTTAGCTGGAATCAACACAGAAGTCTAAGTGCTCAAGCAGCCCTCACACAATCAATGACCACAATTGATCTGTGTTGGTCAGAAAAACATTAGCCTATTACATCTCATACGACTTTGATGTACATCGCCTCTAAGCAAAGAGCTGCATGACCTCTATGAAATGACCTCAGCTGACCTCCATACCACATGCCATCTCTGCACAATGTCCCCTTTGTATAGAGAAGACATGCACATTTTCACCTCCAAGCTAACCCTCACAGGATAACCTCTACACAGCTATCCTCTACCCACGTGAATCCATATCCTTCTATTCATCCTTTACCATTTAACATTTGAGAATGTCACCTTCTCCCCGAGAAACGAGCTAATACAAAGCAAAGCTGCGCCGGTATGTGTGAATGCGGCGACCGAGTGTTGCCTCTCCTAACAAGGTTATGTGTTGTCCCTGTTAGAGCCTGGATTTATCTATATCTCAAAAAAGTATGAAGTATTTAACATGAAATAGGCTGTGACATAAGAGACAGCTGATCCAGATCTGAGATTCCCCCTATTATAGAAGATTATCTGTTCAGCATGTACAGTACATGAACTAATGATAGGCTGAGACTTCAACAAGCTGGGTGATTGTCCGGAGAGGTTTGCATTCTCTAAATGCCTTATCATTCATATAAATTAGCAACTTTTCAGAAGAAAGTTTGATGCATTGGCGTAATGTCTTTCACTGAGATGCATATAATCTAATTACTGATTTTAATGCATTTCTTTCCTCAATAATGGCTGAAGGAAACAGAAGACTAATTACACTGCTATGTTTGTTAGTAAAGCACTGGCTTTCAGACAACCCAACAAGCTTTCAGCTCCACAGCTGCTTCTGATGACAACATTTAACATCTATATCCCAGGGGGGGTTTAATCTATAACTGCAGCCCCCAAGGTATCCATCAGGCTCCCCAACAAAATCAACAATAACAATCTGTAACAAAGCAATGACAGACAGCTGAGGTCACCAGCAGAGGGAAATCTGGCATGTGATTGGCTGCCCATTTACTGTACACAGGCCTAAAATTAAAATTAGGAACCCACTTTGCATCTGTACTATTTACAGTAAGCAAATTCATCCAACATTACGCAAGTGCTGCATAATGCTGAACTTTCCGCAGCTTAACTGGTGAAGAAAGAACGGACTTACTTTATGTGATATCAAAGAACACTGCAATAATTGTGTTGCACTGTCCAGTTTAAAAACTTGAAGTCATTATGGTGAAATTCCAACCTCGTCCATGTGATTTACAGCCATGTGGAATAAAGAGATTCAGTGCTTTATCTCATTTCCGCTCATTCCATATGTCTCACTAGTCGCAGGACAAAGCAGGTCCTTAGTGCTTTCATTATCCAGTTTTGGAAAGATCCAGTGAGGCTGCTAATTTAGGAAGCCCCCTCATTAGTGCAGCACAAATCAGGTAACAGACATCTGCTGAGGAGTGAACCTAGTAACACTTCGAATACTCAAGCCAGATGGCCCAGACATGATGAACCCCACAGACACCACTTAGAAACAGCAAAATATGTCACACATTAAGAGACAAAACTGTCAGGATTTACTCCTCCCGCTGTAAACTTAAACACTAAATGTTTACCAGTGCAATTTTTTTAAATGGCAGGAAGCCGTTTGTCTTTGCACTCACCTAAAAATGACAACGTGTACATTTAAACCTTAAGATCTCACCCTTTTAGTCTGGAAACTGAATCTAAAATTAACCTCTTATGGGGAAAAAATTCCCAACAGTCAATCATGCGTGATTTGATCGTTTTCTGGCTCTTTTAACATCCCTTGCTGCATACAAACAGCTGCTGAATGCATTAAGCAGAGAGAGAGAGAAGAGAGCAAAGCACCAAGCTAAGCCATCAATAAAAAAATGTCACCTGACACACATTGACCAAAAAAACAAATGTATAAATAAATGTCCCATATCTGTTCAGCAAACAGTCACATTTAGACTGACTTTAATAATTGAAACTTAAAACAATTTCAACAAAAGTCTAATAGAAATTTTAACAATTATCTGTGGTTTATTTCTGAGTTAGCCGACAGTGTTTTCAATTATCTATATGTCTGGTCTATGATTACTAGAAGATCATTTGGGTTTTGTTCATATTTAAATGAAAAAAACATTATCACATTGCCCCACGACACACACAAATTTGGTGGCATGAAATGTGCTTCTTAGTTCACATTTTACAAAATTTCAGTAAGAAAGATCTTCTCTATCTCATTTCCCCCATTTTTACTTCATTTATTTGCAAGTGTCCATCCTTCCCCACTCTCCACACTGTGTCGTCATTTATGCATTTCCAGCGCCTCGATCATTTCTGCTTTCCCACGCTGTCAAGATCAATCCCAATGTCACACTTTACAACCAAGATAGGAGTATGCACACAGATCCAAACTGAAGAGGGCAGGTGCTGCACTGAAAGCAGGGGGCAAAATTAACTTATCTGTCCACCAGCTGAATGGCCAGTGAATGTTCAAATTTTACCAGCCACTCAATAGATTACCATTGTTTTTTTGGCTGGTGAGTAAAGCAAATCTACCAGCCACTTGCATATTTTACCGGTATTTGGCTGGTGGCTGCTGCTAATTTTGTCCCCTGACTGAAAGTGAGGAAATGTCGAAAAAAAAACTGATAAACAACTCGCACACTACAGGGCTCCAGTGTCCTCTTATAATTTATTGCACCAAGTGACGTTTCGAGCACTACTGCTCTTCATCAGACTAACACTTTACAACCAGTCAAATGTATTAATGTGTTTAGTAGTACTTTTTTCACAATAGACATTTTGACTTGTCATAGCAGGAAAAGCACGGGTGGAACTGAAAACATTAACGATACCTCAATTCCATTCAGGTGGCAACTGTGCTTTTCCTGCTTTGACATGACAAACTGTCTGCTGTGAAAAAGTGTGGTACATTCTGATCTTTCAACCGCCGTCAAGACTCCTGAACTAACTGCCAAAGCTTTTGCATCGTTATAATATTACTTTTCATCATAACCTGGTATATCCACCAAGTTGTGGCCGTCTAGGGGAGGATGGTGTAAAGCGGTGAGAAAAGAAAGAACAGGAAAGCTAAATGTGCAGCACACTCAACACAATCAAAACATTTCAACATTGGTACCATCTGAATGAGATAAAGCACTGGCCTCTGTCTGTGTGCACCCCAAGATGTGTGTGTCATTTGTCATACAAAAGTTTGGACATTTAAAAGCAAATTTGAGAATGAGAGAATGCGTACACCTCTGCAGGAATACTGACCCGTGCATAAAAACATTATGGAGACACTGTTCCAGTGTCAGTGACCGTGATGGCACAATAGCAGAGTAAAGGCACATGTTCTAATATCCCTGCTAATACGTTCACTTCACTCCATATTAACTTATACAAACTTATCATGATTACATATTGTACCTTGTCATAAGAAACGTCCATGTTCTTTTCTTTGTGTCAGAAGCCACACTCGAATTACCAAGTAGCTTTATGAAGTGCCCAATTCTAAGTCCTCTTTACAAGCATTAAATCAATGACCCACTGACAGCAGCTTTATCCCTTGCCAGGTCTGTGTCTAATTCCCTTTGTGGAACAACACCACTGACAAGGCAGTTTCCAATTATAGAAGCCAGACACTCATCAAGAAGAGTAAGTTTCACTGTTCCCTGCAGCCGTCCAGTGGCACCTACACTTTGCCAGCATGAAGCAACACATTTATTGGTGTCAACTTTGATATCCGACCACTTCTTCTTGATTTCCAGAACGGTTCGGCTCTCTGAGGTTGAGAGCATTCACTGCTGCTCAGACATGCTGCCACTTTTCTCTTACTGAATCAAACAGTGCAGCATGGTGGCCTCAGATTCGCAATAATCACCCCATTTTACTGTTTTGTCTTTTTTTCCCCCTTGTCATTATTTTTATTGGATATATTGCCATGAAATTTGGTGCACATATCCACAATGCCCAAAGGATGGTTCTTAATGACTTTGGTGATTCCCTGCCTTTTCATCTGGCGCCACTAGCAGGTCAGTTTTTTTGTTATTTTCTGAAATATATCAACATCGACTTGATAAATTGGCACACAATTTTGCACAGACATTCATGGTTCCCAGAAGATGTACCCTTATGACTTGGGAAAGGTCCTGACTTTTCTTCAAGTGCCACCAGCAGGTCAAAATTTTCACGCTGAAAAATGAAATACGATCCAGAGAGTCCAGCTGAAGTAACAATTTAATGCGTTAAGTCTTATCAGATGCAAAAACACTGCACAATGGTTTGTAATACTCACAGACAGGATTTTACAAGACTGGAGAGTTATTATGGAAGCAGCTATTATATCTTTTGTCACAATAATCACAAGCTTAACAGTAGAAATACGCATCTCTCAAAAGAGATCTTTGATGAAACGCTAATTGATCCTGTATTAACCTAGAATGTGTGTGCATGCAGCCTGAACTGTAGCAAAAATGCAAGGCAAGGCAAAAAAGGCCATATTTTACAAAATACTGGTGATGTTTCACAGGAATTTATTAAGATACCCGCATTGTTTGACCCGTGCATAATTACTCACAGCACATTACTGAAATTAGAGACTGCAGTTGGGATTTAAGCCAAAAGGGAAAGACCTCATACTGTACATCCTGCAAGCAGTTGTGGATGACATCCATATTCATCAGCTATTAGTCAAAACAAGTTCAGACTCTGCCTTGACTGCAAACGATAGTGGTACTTTGATGTGCATTTAACTCTATGCTAGATGAAAGAATATAAATCCCGTTAAAAGCAGCAAAATTCAACATACATGAAGGGTATTTGGAATGTTTTGGAGAGGTCTGTGTGTTGGCCTTCACTAACTTGCCCAGGAAAATTGCTCATTGCAGTTGATTTTACGGTAAGAGAGTATTCTGAGATGGTGGAAACACAATTTCAAGCCAAAGTGGGTACCCAAACTGCACTACACCCCCTGATTAGCATATACACAACCTCAGCTGTGCCACTCCCACTCCACCAACCTCAGTGCAAGTTCATTTGAATTACCAAACAGACACTCAAAATAGAGCCATAAATGTATAATGTATTTCTTCAGAGTCTGTTTGAAATATTCCATATCCGTAGCCAACCTGGGTAAACTCCTCACATTCAGTCAGGCCTACATTGCTATTCAATACGGCATCAGAAGACAAATTGTTAACCTTCAGTTTGGCTTCAATGGATCTTGGTAATGTGGCAGCATATGGACAGTGGTTTATAGCCACTGTGTATTTGGTGCAGTTTAAATCCTGACTTCTTTCAGATCTATGGAGCTCAATTCATCACCAGAGAGTACTAAGAGACACCAGGGAGCAGAGACACAAGGATACTGGGGAAAAGTTATATACACAAATCCTCTCTGGGGAGGACATGAGAAAGTAAGAGGAAGAGAAAGCGCATCAGCAAGTCAGTAAATATTAGTGAGTGAAACAGAGACTGTGATTTACACCAACAGAGGTGGTATGCAGACAGATTAAGTCACTTCAGTTCAGAGTCAGAGAGAGTTGTCTTTTAACAGATTGTGCTGGTTTGCCATTCTCTACTTCAAGAAAGCAATGCACTCACTTTCTGAACCAATCAAACAAACAGCATGACTTTCAACAGAAATATCAAAATCATAAAATGTGCACATTACTCCTAAAACAGAGTCAAGGCTAACACTCAAAGGCCCAGAACTGAAACCTTGCTCATGTGATATTCACGCTGTCATCATCAAACTGTGTGCACAGGCTAATACCTAATGCCCACTTCAGCAATCAACCATGAAACTGCCTAAGTTATTTTTACTCCCACTTTACTGTATGGTTTGGGTCACACCATGTAAACTACTTGCTGGTGATAAAAATGCTTGTAGAAAAACATAATGCTCACTGCATGTGCCTGCAGTAACACCTTGCAGTATGATGACAAGATACACAAAACATACATAGCTACTAATTTGAACAAAGATGCTGTTTAAAAAGACTGTATTTCTCTGCAATATGTCCTTTGCAACAAAAGGTCAAAAGTCAAGCAGCCTTGTGTCTTACATCTCAATGCACAGGCTACACTCCTAACATCTCTACTTTTTTATATCACCGCTGAGTTTTATTTACTGAGTAAATGGCATAAAATAAGAGGCACGTCCCTCATGGTCATAGCTACTCATTGGAATAAATAAAGGTTCATGTTTCCAATTGTGATTTATAGCTACTGCCCACACACACACACCTATAAAAAAGCTGAAGTCAGGGCAAGCCTCTCTTCTACTGGTTTCAGTAATTCCATGCAATCTCTCATTGAGCATGTCTTTCATTTTTCTGTGTGAAAAAATGAAGTGTGTTCCTGGTGTTTACTTTCCATATTCTAGGACTAATTGGCATCCAAAAAAGGATTTGCTTTTAGAAGTTGAAACCTTTGCAATTTAAACAATGATTTTTTTTAGCATATAAAAAAAACATACAGCTCCTATGATTTTTTTTCCAGCTCTTTAACTTGTCCTTGTCTGCCCTGTCCTCTCTGTCCTGCTGTTTTTACAGGCATGTCTGAACTAACCACGCCCCCGCACCTCACCCTTTAGCTCGGCTCTTTTATCAAGCCGTGATGTTTAAAGGCCAATTCATGCTTTCCGCGTCCACGTGGCTGTGAGGGTCCACAATGGTCCGCATTGGTCAGGGGGGCATAAATTTCATCATCAGCCCATGTCCACGAGTGTCCGCGTGGACTGTACTGCACGCCAACTGTGCATGTGCTACAAAAGCAAACAGGAATGCCTGCCTCATCTACTGTATGTATGTACTGTATTCTCATTTAGCTGTTGCTTTTCTTTTTTTTTTTCAACCTTTTCTTGCTGTTCAGCAACATACAGGAACTCCTCAGCTGCATTCAGCTGCATTCAGCAAAACAGCCCTGTGTAAAACAATACATGGGGCTGTGTTGTGTGGGCATGTTGTTTAAAGTACCGGTGAGACAATGAAATACGATCCAGCAAGTCCGGCTGGAGTAACAGATTATTGTGTTTAAAGGCTCATCAGAAAAACACTGCACAGCGGTTTGTAATACACACAGAGTGGATTTTACAAGAAGAAAGTTAACACGCTGCAACCCTGTTTACTAGTGCGCACATGTGGAACACATCTGTGTCCGTGGACCCCCAATTATAGTATGAATAGAATGGCGTGTGCATCCGCAGTCCGTGATGGTCTAAGGCTTATGGGAAATGGGGTTTGTTAAAACAGGAATCTTGAATTAAAAAAATGATATCAGATTGTTGTTTCTTTTAATTACTGTTCTTATCTTAACATATGGTGTGAACAACACGACATAATGTTGAGAAAGACTATGTTCCAAGGTTGGATTTTAGTCATTTGCATTATTACAAAGGTCAATGTGATTTTAAATGAACTTTTACTTCTGGATCAGAACCCGGACGTTCCAGTTTCACCTCGGCTCTTTATAAATGTTATTACAACCTCAATTAGGCAAGGAAACACTCCAGAAAACAACATTTAATGGGAGAAAAGTATGTTATGCTTCTATGTTCTTCATACACACTATATAAAAAAATATCACATTCTAGATGAGTTTCACAATAAAGTTTTTAAAATGGTCGGTAGATACTGAAAGAAAGTCCTGGAGCATGGCCCAGTCCGCAGTGTATATAACATCACAGAAGGGACTGGCTTAGGACCAGAAGACAAACAGTGATTCAATATGATGGACAGACCTGCAGTCTCATTAAATGCCGACTCAGGGGAAATATGCTAGAGGGCATATCTCACTCATTATGGCACACACGCTTTATGTCATGTTTGTGTACTGTGCAGCTCACGACTTTAGAGCCACTCTTTCAAAAAATAGTGCACAGTGGATAAGTGGTTCTTCCAGTGCGTTAGATATCAATTATAGGAGTGTCCCGATAGCCGAATGGTTATTGCGCATGCCATGTAACTGCAACGTCCCTGGTTTGATTCCATCTCTCTCTCTCTCCATATTTCCTGTCTGCCTCTTCACTGCCCGCTATCTAATAAATGCCAAAAAAATTATAGAAAAAAAAAAGATATCAAATATAGCCAAGACTCACGTTGGTCAGATATAGTTTAATAAATTATGTGAAAATAGGTATTCTGAATTCAAAGGTACTTGATCTTTTAACAGTGTGACGGAAATCAAACTAATTTCCTCACTCTCTCTCCATTACTTTTCCTGTCACTTCAACACTCCCCATTTGTACCTCGCGCAAGCCCTGGACAGTGGGTGTGTTTGATGAATGGAGCGGGACAAGAGAAGACAAATGGGTTAAGATGCCGATGAGATTTCAGTCCCCTGGAAATATTTCAGTGCATCCACCGTATGGGGATGGTGTGGTTTCAAATTGTCAGATGAGGCTGAAACCACAGCTGGATGTAAAATTTTCCAATGAAGACAAAGAATAACTACAGCAATGCTATAAACCTCTTCCACTACCTCACACAGAGGTTTATTGCTGAGTATGTGTTGAGCAAGCTGTAATGGGAGACATCTTGTGTGGAATTTTCAAGTCATATCACCTTATACTTTTTAAGGATGATGACTGGTGGCATTGGTATTTGTCACCTTCATTGTCAGTATCTAAACATGAATATATTCTAACGATTTGAGTGTCATGTTGAGTGTCATAGCACACTAACTATATGACCAGTTGTGTCTCAAACATGATACATAAAGTCTTTCCAACTTGTTTTTTTTTTTGTTTTGTTTTTTTACCTCCCAAAACCCCACAGCCTTTGAAATATGAATTTCTTATATGTTACCGTTGAGCCCTGAGTCATCTTGCACTAAATGATGTAGATGCACTGAGGCAGGTAGGGCATTCCAGTGGGAAGGGAATGGAAGTAGAGCACAGTCATTCAGTGCTCCATAATGCCCTGCAGACACGTCACTTTTTTTTTTTTTACTTTTTTTTTTTAATAATCGCTACTGCATCTAAAAAGATTAGATCAAGTGTAACACATTTTTCCTGGCCCTGCCTTAATGTATGCATATATAGCCAAATAAAAAAGTAAAGCAGAAATAACAGGGCCTCTACAACTCCTGTCTTCACATGTGAGATGTTTCCTTGACTCCTTACTCAGCAAATCAAAAGGTGTCCTATGGAGTTTTCTTGTAAACAAAGTTATCTTTACATTCACAATGCATTTTGTTTGTTACCAAAAATGCATTGTGTTTATCCTTGAGGTGTAACAAACATGTTGAATGTATGTCCTTCCCCATTGCAGAGCCGAATTTTAAAATATTTTAAAAATTGTGCAACTTTTACATGCAGCCTCCTGTCTTCTTCTTCCTTGCCTTAGTTTGTTTGCCTTCGCTCGCACAAGTGCATCCTTGTGCTACAGGGTTTTCCCTGCCTATCTAACTCAAAGGCGGACCAACTTTGTATTACTGGCTGCCACCTTTGTTGAAAATTCTTGCACGTGATGTTGACGGAACGAAAAAGGCGGAACGAGTAAGGCGGAACTCAACTGCGAGTTATCTTGATGTTCATCTTCAAAACAAGCAGCGGTTGCAAGCATGATTTGATTTAATGACTCAATAATTACCTTTACGAGACGAACGTGAACTTTCTATGCTGTCACTCCGAGACTAAAGTTAGCGGAGCAGAGCAGCAATCAGCAGCAACAAACAAGACCGGCTGACCAACACACACTGTAGCACTTTAACAACTGAAACCAACTCTAAGGTGAAGAACATAACTCAGTGCTCCGTCTGTTTCACCTCAAAAACCCTGCACCCACTCAGCTTGTTGAACAGCGATGGCTTTCCCCGGAGCCAACGGTGCAGCGGAGAGGCTGCTCTCCACTGCTGGAGACATGATGTTAATAACAACACAGCGGAGCACTCCGCCTCCCACTCAGTTTGTTATTCTTATACAGGCAGGAGACTGTAAAACGCACACAAATGAATTCATTCATTCATTAATGCAGTTAAATTTTTAAAATAAAAAAGCTGCAGACCATTTATCTTGTCTGCCAGTTATGTTTTTAATATAATATTTCAGTGGAATAAGGACATCAGTGAATGGTTTGGCACACAGTATACTGGAGCAAGACAATGAAAATAGTGCCCCCTTTTCTATTCATTAAATCGAGAATTGGTTTTGAATCAAGAAGCAATTCTGAATTGAATCAGCACCCAAGTATCATGATGGAATCGGGAGATAAGCATTAAGTCCCAGGCCAACAAAATCAACACCGTCATTTGTCAAAACCTTTATTTTTCATCTTTTTGTTCCATCTTGGTATAAAATTTAAATCCCTATGGACACTTGTCTGTCTGTGTGATCATGATTTTCTTCCTTCAGTACACGACACTCTAAAGGTGCACACACAAACTGTGTTCAATGCACCACACACATTTTCCAGTCTTTGCCACCTTTGTCTCAAAAAAATCCAGGGAAAACCCTGACATAATACAAACATATCGGAGACCTGCCCATAAAAACACTGCTTCATAGCTCTACTAGCTGTCAAGAACCTAGGTTATATCAGAAATAACATCCATCCATTGCACACCAGTCCCAAGTAGGCTACATACTTTAAAAAATACAAATCGTGAACACAGCTACCACTCAAACAGGCCTTAAAGTTTGAAAAAGTATGTCAAGTATTTTCAAAAATGTATCTAGTTAGAGTTTGATGAAAAGTGCTTTAGACAAGAACCACCCCGTCTTCTCCTCCTCTCCCCAAATAATTACCCTATTCTCCTCTTTCCTGCGCTCTGCTCACTGTCCTCAAAGCATTCTCATGGGATCTCATCGCTAATGAAATCACTAATGTAGCCATGGCGACTATTTCCCAAATGAGCAAGGTGACCTTCTGAGAAAGCATTCAGGGAAAATGCAAGCCGATTATGATTCATCTCAAAACAGGACTTATCTATTTTATACTAAATAAATCTAATTTAATGTACAATAGGCCATCAAGTGGTGCCATACAAATTAACAGCAGCAGTCAAAGCATGGATAGAATCATTTAAGGGAACCAACTGTCAACATTATGTCTAATGTGGGCTACAGATTTTCCAATAACCTTCTTATTACAGTACTTCCTTTCTAGTAAGGTTGACCGATGTGGACTAGTCTTCTGTAAAAGCTGTTCAAGATGTGCAGTCAAATGTCACAGGCAGGTAGAATTTGAAAGCTACAGTCCTTATTTTGTGGTTTTTAGCCACTGCTCTCTGTGGGAGTGACATTTTCAGATGTTTACTGTATGACAAAATATCTTCTTCATCTTCTTCAGAAAGCATGGGTCAGACTGATGTAATGGTTGTCATAGCCACAGCCAGATGTCAAGTCATAGCCAAGATGTATTTTAGGTGGGTATTCATACAAATGTCCAATATTACATTTACAAAAAAAAAATATATTAAGAATTGCAAAGAGACACGGTGACAGCAGCAGACACATACGCAGGGAGTCAGTCTGCTTGCCACAACTGGGCCGAGAGAAGCACTTCTTATTTTGAACCTACAGCACAGCTAGACTTAATAGTAAAGATGGATCTGTACAGCAGCAAAACTGATGGAATAGGCAATAAAGAGCATGAAATCCATCTCCTGTTAATAAGCAAAAGGCCCTGTCAAATCCCAATGTGACGTGCAAATCAACTCAGGAGTCACAGCCTCAAACTGCTACTCTACCTAAAATCTTTTCAATATCAAATACTCACACCCTGTTAGCTCATAAGTTAGCTGTAAGTTAGTTATATCCTTAATATCTAACTTGCCATGGTCGTCTTGAATTCATGTCAGTTACAGTGGATTACAGCAGAAAAAAAGTGTCAATAGAAACTTCTCAATCCCCTTCTCCATTGTTTGACTAAGTATCTTCCTAAACCTCAGTTTAGGAGGTTTAGGAATCTGTTTTTTATTTTTACATGTTCGAAATAAAAATAGACTAACTAACTGATTTCAACAACAAAAAAAGAAATAAGGATATTTTAAGTTGATGTTTAGATGTATGAAGCAAGTTACATTTCTTTCCTCACACGACAACTCTACAACAGCACTGATGTACTATGAATTATGCATGCATGTCTTCATGTGGGCTTTTTCTTTTTCATCTGTCTCAAGGCAACAGAAATGCAAATTACACATGACCTTGTGTTTCTGCAAGGAAGTTTTGCTGGACACCACAGAAATCCTGGCGTAACTGCTGGCAAGTCTTGGCATTCAAGTATTTATTAATGCTGTGTCACCATAATCCCCTTTGAGTTATAAATGTTTTCCCTTTATTACAATTTTGATCCCATTTACTTTATGGCTTTAATACTAAAGCTGTATTTTACACAAGGGACTGCATGACATAAATTTTGTCATCTGCCCATATCCGCAATTTATGACCATGCGGACCAACAAAAATTTGCAAACATGTCCATATATGCAGTAATAGCCTATTTAAACATTGAGCAGAAACACAGCAATGAGTATCTATGTCCAAACCCGATATTGGGGCGCTCACTATGAACCACAACATCCCGGGTTCAAGTCCAGCCAAGGACTTTTGTTGCGTGTCACTCCCCATCTCTCTCTTCCCTCATTTCCTGTCGTCTCTTTACTTTCAAAATCTCTTATGAAAGCATAAAAACAGCCCAAAAGTAACTGTTGTAAAATATGCCAAAATTAATGGGCTTTTTAGTTTTGGCTTGGTCTACCCACTCCAAAGAAAATTATCAGGATCTTAATCTTTACCTTGCTAAATTTCTTCGCAATGAAAGAAATGCACCATTAGCTTGACAGAGTGTATGGGCTGAGAGTGGTTGCCTACAGTTTTATATGAGCCACCATTGTTTGAATTTGTTGGACTGGCAAACCAAACAAATGAGCTGAAAGCAGCTTAAAAGCTGCACAGAGCTGCAGCCAGGGGCGTGGTTTCTCATTGTGATCGGCAGTACAAGTCACGGATTTGATTCAATGTTAATGGAAAAATATATATTTAATGCAGATAGAAATCGTACTACTAATATGTAAGGAAAACTACTCGGGGTATTCAGTGACACAGGGCTCATTTAAGCTCAACTTTAACACTGACGGAAAGCTTGTTCAAGTATTGGACGTGCAAGCTACTGCAGGATTACTTTCATGTTTCATGACCAGAGCAGGCTGGTTCAGATGTGTGTGTGGCAGGTCTTCAGATGAGAGTTGACAGATGCAGCAGGAGACATGTGGGCCTAAGAGGAAAATCAGTCAGGACCAAGATGCTGAAGGAGGAAGGGGAATCAATAGATATAAACAGCATGTGCGAGAAGGACGGAAGGAAAAGATGAAAACGGGAAAAACTATATGTCAGTATGAGCCTTTGTGCACCAATGTTATTTGTGAGCATGCCTGTGTTTGCAGTGAATCACGAGATGGAGAAAATATATGTCCGCAGAGAAGGGAAAGACAAACAATCAAAAGCTAAGCGAAATCAAGCACCATGCATTGGGTATTGAAGCATGGCATGACTGACAGATCCCGTGACTGACAGTTCGCTTCATTACAATGTGTATAAAACCCTATTCATGTTCAAGGAGCCCTGCAACTTGCTGTCAGGTTGTTTATCAGTCCACTTCTTCCAGCAGGTGGTACATAATAGCTGCCACCCTACTATTTATTGCAACCCAGCAGCCCTGCTCCGTCACGGCCATTAGGTGAAAACATGTTTTCATTGTGACGTCACTGGATGTGAGGGAATGTGTCGCTTCCCAGTGTTTCCTACTTGATCAGCATGCTACTGAAAGAAAGTAGGTCTTTTGAGGTCTGCATAAGACTGGTTTTTCCAATCTCACTCCTGCCTGCTCCCTCTGATGAGCAATCCCAACCACTCCCAGGGAGAACCTGATCACTACTGATCACTACCACTTGATATTCAATATTCTTTATTATATATTTTTTGCAATGAGCCCTCAAATATCAAACACTATAGCTATAAATTAAAAAAATGTGTATATATATAAACTTGAATTAAGAAAAAGGATCAAATACACATAAAATGTTGCCTATATAACTAAAATTTTTTAAATACTGGCACATATTGGACAACATATACACCGATACTGATACCAATATATCTGGGATAGGCCAATAAGCTAGGCAAAAAGACTGATTAAGGAAGTTGTGAGTTATGAAAATGAGTCATGCTGGGGCTCCTTTTTGCTAATGTGCACCAGTCAATATGCAGCTCCACTTTACTGTGGTGCCAGCAGAATGTATTGTATCGTTGCTTCCTTATAGCATACATATCACCCCCTATTTGGGAAAGGTCAAAAGTACCATCATCGGCAACATCTCCGATGGAATCATTTCCTTTAGAAACAATTAAACCTTCACCATTGTCCGCATTGCATTTGTATTGTGTTCATGTGCTGCATCTGTGCTGCATTTGACAGCATTTGACTACGTTTTTTATGATCAAGTTGAGGTTTGTCTCAATTCAGATCCATGTGCAATAACAAAACAAGCAACAACACAAATGCCCTAGGCCTACTTGTATACTATATGGCAGAGACAGTGTTTTACTTTGAAATCCGCTTTCAAGTGGCATAAATATTTAATGAATTCTTTGGAGCAGGTATGGCGTCGACCATGTGCCTTTTTAAAGTGTAATACATGCCGACAAGTAATTTCTGTTTTCATAGTTCTCTTCACAGCTTTGATACACACATCCTGACAGAAATCATCAATAATTCATAATTCTGTATGGTCTCTCTCAAAGCTATCGGCAGACCCTAGACCAGCCAGTCGCTAGCCCAGCTAGAGTCTTTATCACCCTGTTTAGTGTAATATGATCAGTACAACACAGCCAGCCAAGAGCTCAGGGAATCACCCAGCATCAAGCAGACAGGTTAGAGAGGCTTTGGCTCGTAGCCCTTTACAAGGCTGGCCCTTCAAAAATGGTTTTGCAGGCATTTTATTAGCTTAGCAGATGACCACTGAAGAAAAGGGAGCCAGGCAAGTGCTGTGAAAAACAAATGCCTTTTCCTTGTGGTGAAGATTGGATGACAAGTCCTCTCATTTTCACATATACTCTGTTTCTATTTGAGATATCACAATTTCAGCACAGCTCCTCTCTGTTATGATTCAATAATGTTTTCCTAGAGTCACACACACTGGTCCGTGGTTCCTGCTGGACATTGTCCAATTTTCACATTGAACAAATATGTTTCCTAAGTAGGTTCCCACTCAGCCTGTCGAACAGTTCTGTATCACAACGCCTGTGTGCATTAAATATTAATTTTCCCAGATGTTAACCCTAATTTGAGAGTACTTACTTTTGGTAGAGGACATTACTTACTCAGTGTGCAATTCCACTTTCCTAAAAAATTGTATTTTGTGGCAGTTTTATGCAGTTTTGGTTGGGCATAGCTGGATTATGTAATGATCACAGAAATTGTCTTATCTTAAACCCAAAACAATGAAAGCAATTCCTGTAACCAGCTTTGTTTTGTTGTGACACAAAAATTGCTGGCAATCAATGAAACATAGTTGTGTTGTCACTTCATGCTCCACAAAAGAGCAGCAGAGGCTACTAAATGGTCTGCATTTAGGGGTGTGCAATATTACGATATTAGATCGTGAATTATTAAAATGTCTCCACGATCTGCCTCTACAGAGAGATCGTTAGTATCGAGCTACTGTGCACATTGTATCAGTTCACCTCCGTGATGGAGGAGCTAGTTAGCAGGAGGCTAACGGGTAACATCACCGGCATGGCGAGCGCCTCGTACCACATCTCCAATCTGTTGGAGAAACTGACCTCCAGTGACAAGGATCTCGGGTAAAAACAAGCTCACAGCAGAGTAAACTATCTGCACAGTTCACATCAGGAGCCCAAACTGTTCGTTTTTAATGATAAATGCTGAGCATCGTCACGTCACCAGCTCACCAGTTAGCTCACAGATTTGACGCTCGGTAGCGTGTTTGTGAAATCTACAGCAGTTTTAATGTCCTGCTAGGAAGCTCACCTGCTGCACATCATGTTAAACTGACAGCTGGACTGCAGGTAAACACCACCGTGTAGCGGTTAGCTCACCTGCTAACTGGTAGCACTAACTTCTGTCATGCCACAAGCCACGTCAGCTCAGGTGTACTGTGTTGGTGCCTTTTTATAACAGTGCACATCCTGCTAGTTATCCCAAACAACACACTAACACGTCTACACAACATCAACTGTTTGCTTTTCAGCTGTGTAATTAGTTTGGTTGTGCTGTTAGTTTGGTTTCCCACTGCAATATTCATTTTAAACAAGGCCAAATAGACTGTCACTACGTTTAAATGCAGCTTTGCACACCTGCTCTTCTTTTTAAATGGAATTGTTTGTTTTAATGTATTTTTGAGTGAGTCTTGGAGTCTTGGGTGTATGTTTTTATGCTGTGTTTGAGCCCCTAACCTAAGCCAAATTTCTATCATTATGTGAGAGACAATAAAGTTTTTTGAATCTTGAGTATTGTTAAGTAACTTGCAAAAACGTCTTAAAAACCAACATGAAAAAGGATTGTGATAGGATCGTGATCCTGCCTGACAAAAATCATGATATAATATTTTTGCCATATCGCCCTCCCCTTTCTGCATTTGTGCCAGCTTGTAAAATATGCAGAGTTCCATACAGCACCTACTGCACTGTATGCACTGATTATCAAAGCACAGCAAGCTTGCATCACCACCCCAGTTACCAACATATTTAAAATATATATCCTATTAAAACCCTGAAAAGGTTAAGGATAACCAATAAATACTCCAACTAGGCGATGACATATGTGCCTAGTGCTAGAATGTAGATTTAATAACAAGGACAGTCCTGTTCACAGACCCTGTTGTCCTTCACAGTTTGTAAAGATGTCCCGCAGAAATAGGATAACATGCTAAAGGTATTCCAGAAACCTTTCAAAATCTAAACCTAAGGATCAGATGAATGCATTATTGATTTCCTAGAAATTCAACACAAAACAATAAAAAAGTGTGTCTGTGGTCAGTACGCATGAGGTTAGGTAACTGTTCAACTGAATTACAGTTAAAGAATGTGCTCTCATAATTGTCTTATAGACAAGGCTAACAGGCAGACTGACTGAAACAGTGACTGTACTATAGACTTGCTAATGGATTCTGAGTGGCTGTCAAGTGGTGTGGACTTTCATGGCTTCCCATGAGTGTTTTTGGTTATATTCCTCCCACTTAATGATTGGAATATGACCACATTTCACATAATTCTATGCATGCCTGTGAATACTTGGGAGGACTATTCTACATGCATAAAGTTTTGATAGATTGTTGTCTCTGCATGAGGTTGGAAGAAATATGATCCTTTTTTTTGCATAGATATACAATATCTATAGCTGTATTAGACAAGTTTCTGGATCGAATTGAAGACATGTCTTTAGCCCCCTCAGTACTTATATTTACTGTATAGCTGTTACCATGATATTTTCTAATGTAACAGGACAGCTATGACTACAATCAGGCCTGCAGTACAATCACCTGCAAGAAACACATCCTGTATGATTAGTGACCTTTTGGCTTTCTCTCAAGTAGCTGTGGCTTTACTCCATATGTGACTGACTAAAATTGACTTCCCATCTAATATGTCTGCATCAGTAACTTCCTAATGCACATGGTCAACTTTCAAAGCCCAGCTAAATCACAGAGCTCATGTGTCATACTCAATACGCTATCCATCTCTGAATGAACAGGTCAATAAGACCTAGACAAGGGGCTGACATTCACCTAATTATCAGTCCTGCCTGCCTTTCACTCTGTGACACTAAACGCAGAAGAAAATCTTCATGGCCCAATTCATTATCCAAGCTACATGATGTTTGATGCTGATCTGGACTAATGGAAAATTTAGTACCATGCCCGCAATGTGTTCATTAGCACGTTCCAGATATCTCTCTCATGCCTGGGAGTACAGCCATACAGTAGATGTGTATTATGCCAGTAATGTATCAGCCTATGCAGTATGATTATGGCTGTGACTAGGTTTATATATAGCCACGTACCCAAAAGCAGTTCCTGCCTCGCTTACTAACACCCTTGGGATATAATGACATAGCCAGGGGGTTACGCTTCATACTGGCTAAAAATCGCAGTCACAGTAGGAGGAGGACTGGCTGGAGAAAAATCAACGACCGTTAAATACAATGTAAAGTGAGATGGCAGGGGTACGATTTCCAATCTGCTGCTGCTGAGGGGACAAAATGTCTAGATGGAGCACCTTCCATCTCTTCTCCCACTCTAGATGTTTCATCTTTTTTCGTTTTGACATTTCCTTTTTTCACCCGCTGAATCGCCAATCTTGATTGCAATTGAACAGAGAGAAGAGAAATCATGATCCTCCTCTTCACTGACAACTCCACAGATAAAGAAACCCTGCAGCATCCCCATGGCAGGGGCAGGCAAGCAGCAGGAGAGAAATGGGAGAAATGCCATCTTCTCATCAAAGGATGCTCCAGATTCTTCTTGAGGTCTCACAGAAGCCTTGAGTAGCGTCCAGGCATAGCCCAGATTGTGACACATTTGGGTGATGTGTTTTACCTTGGGGCTGCTGGACCTTACGCCAAAGCCAGCCGCTCAGGCACACACAGCAACATCCACAGTCATCTAAAGGAAAGGGTTTCTGTGTCTCCACATATACACAAGATTGATATCAACTGCATCATGTGTTGAGCAAGTGGCTCTTATTAGTTTCCTACAGGGACAATGCCTCAGAAGTTGTTTACATCTGTCTGTTATAATCAGGAAATGTGTCTTGTTTATCTGACTCGAAGCAAGAGCTTGACTGCTGAGGTTTTCATGTGAAGATATGTGGCCTACAGCTGCCTTGTTAATTGGAAAAGTAAATCAAATGCATGACTCAAATGTAAACAACACATGCATCACGCACCAGTTATGTATAGGCAGGAGTATCTGAGAAGCCTGACTATATATGCTAGAAAGCTTTTGAGCCTAGAGGAGGAGTTAGTTGTCTTTCTTGTCAGGCAGCCATAGCTTGGCTGCATGTTCACAAAGGACGTCGAAAAGCTTTCAAATGTAACACTGAAAGTAAATGCCAGGCGGCCATACTCGCTGATGAGACAGTCAATAAGGCAATATACCAAGAAATGCTGTTTTTATGAAACAGTGGATCAAGGATTTTAGGATTTGTCATTTTTGCTTTAATGTGCTAATTTTGGTTTTCATTTAAATGTAATTTATACAGAATGAATAGACCTGAGTGACTGTGATGCAGAGGTGTGTATCCGTCTTTTACTACACATATTTTAACTGCAGCTGTTCTGCTTTCATGCAACAGCTACTGTTCTGATTATCCTGCAATATGTTGTGCATCACATAAACACCTGCATTGTTATTGTTGGCAACGTGCCATGATACTATTGTTTACTGTATAGGGATGGAAATTGATAATAATTTATAGATACCAATGCCATTATCAATTCTGCTTATTGGTCCAATTCTTTATCAAGTGCCTTACCGATTCCTGATCAATTTTCTGTGCGCAAAAAAAGTAGGCCTACACAGGTGTTCAGCGCCAACTCAAGTGTTTTATAATCGCTGAGTCTGAACACAGTGTAGAAACAGAGTAGAAAAAAAGGCATGCATGCTGCAGCAGGGAGAAGGAATTGTTTGGAGATCACCCTCAAGTTCCCTCAGTATTACTGTACTGCACTGCAGCGTGGTGAGCCAATGGCGTATCAGCTAGCCCATTAGCCCCAGTTGGTAGCAGCTGATGCTCCGCTGTCCATTAGTTAGCTCTGTTAGCTCCAGCAGCAGACCAACAGAACAGCGGCTCTCTCTGCAGCCCAACCAGGTCAGTTTTATTTGCTGTCTCGGTCTTACCACCATGACTCCTTCTTGTTGCAAGTTTCCAACAGCATAGACACATGAGTTTGATGTCACTGTTTTGCAATGCGCAACTGTCAGAAAAACATGCCAGCACTGATAAAAGGAATCGATACGCTCGGAGGTATACGATTCTGATGGATCAAACAATTCGGAACCGGTTCTCAACTGGAATCGGTTCTCAATTCCCATCCCTAATGCTGTATTATGATTCCTACCTCTAATACAAGGTGTGTTCATTTACTGTGCTTGTGAGTCACAGTGGGAGAAGACAGTGAAATAAGGATTACAGAAACATGCAAAGCAAAGGACGCACATAAACACAACCTATCAAATAGCACTATTGACCAACTGCAAATAATGGTCAGCTGGGCTGTAGTGTACAAGGAGCCAAATTTGATTTAGCCTGGTGTTAGTGTTCCTGTATGTGTGCTGGAGTGCAATGTGCATCTTACGTAATTAGCCTCCTGTGTGAAATTTGATTTGTTTGGGTTAATCTACATGCCATTAACCTCCTGAAGCGTATGAGAAAAGTCCTTCGGTGATCTTCGATTCTACAAAGTTGAACTGCACATCTCCCGTTACATCTCACTTTGCTAGTATAAAGTATGATTCTAATGCAACATTGTTACATCACATTGGGTGTTTTAGTCCACAGCACACCACTTTGCAATGTCACTTCCATCTGTGCTCTCATCTCTGTCTCGCCCTCCCTCTCTCTCTCTCTCTCTCTCTCTGGCTTCTCCTCCATGTGACTGTTCTGCCACTGTGACAGGAACCATTCTGTCTGTCGGCCAGACAAGCCAGTGTGCTTTCTATACTTGACTGGTGACTGGACCTGGAGACGAGTATCACTCATATCTAAACCAACATTTTTTTTTTTAAAAGGAGGAAGAAAGAAAGGAAACAGCGAGCGGTTTGACAGAAATGCGCATCCACAATAGTTACTTAAGCCAGGGAGCTGAGGTGACCTTCTCAGATTTCATTTCAGTTGGTCTTTTTTTTTTTGTCCCTCTTTCCCAGAAGAAGTGAGTAATTAGAGCAGAAACATTTCCCCACACACCCCGAGTGCAGAGCTGCTTTTGTGTCTGCCTGTACGCAGGCAGGCTTCACCAGAAACTGTTGTTATTGCAAACACATTTTACAGTAGCTGCTCGGGTTAAATGCAAGCAACATCTGGAGACCCTAACACTTACATACACGCGCTAAGATCATCCATGTTGTCATGTGCAGTGAGTCAGATTATTGTGAGTGTCATTTCAGAGAATGTGGTCACCATGTATTAGTGATGATGCAAAGCCTCCCTACTGTATCTTTCTCTCTCTCACAGAGAGCAGAGTGTAATTTCACTAATGAACATGAGCACTAGACTACTCAAAGATCTCAAAGATATGCGGTGAGATCACTACACAACATCTTACAGATACAAAGAGACAGCCTGTGTGTGATGTGTCCAGGGCAAAGTACAAATTAATATTTCCTGTGACTTGCCTTTGGTCAACGCCTACCTTTCATTTACATCAGTCTCGTTTGTCATTCTGCACTAAGTACATCTCTACCAGCTCAGTGTGCCTGATTTAGCTTTACTATGAGCATAAACATAAAAGATAACTGTGTATCACCCTCCTTTTGATTTTGCCTCGTGTTTTTTTTTTCTTTTTTGAGAAATTAACCCATATTCTTTTCAAGCTGACACATCTTTCTCAACCTAAATTAAATAGACTACTGTAAGCTGATTTATTGTAATGAATATTAAATATATTTAAGTTATGGGATAGGATGTTTTTAAGTGTGATAAGGGACAAAAATATATTATTAATAATATATTTCTTTCTCTTTTTTGCGTTCTAGCTATCGAATGACGTGTATTTAGTTTACCCATCCTTTCTTCACCCTTACAGTAGTGTACATATATATATATTTAATGAATGCTTTCGACAGTGTGATAGAAAAAAAAGTGATGTAAAACACATGTCGAGCACAGGCTAAGCCCAAAATGTAGTCTAACCTCTTCAAAGTTAGGACTAAATACGAGCCAAAAGACTTCTCCGCTCAGTCACACACACAACGCCCATCTTCATCGAGGGAAATTAAAAAAGAGACAGAAGATGAAGGAAATTCTTTCCCTTTTGCTCTTACCGTCGAAGACCTTGAAACGACGACGGCCACGACATCCTGGATTTCTTCAGTCCGGGTCGGTGCCCCGTGTCCACTGCGTAAGTCCGGTCCATGTTCCTCGGGTTGAGGTATCTCTCGGTGTCCGAAAAGCCTCTTTGTCTCACTCGGTCGTTCTTGCGCACTACCAGCGCGTGGTGGAGCGGAGAGAGCGCTGCCTGGTTCTGCTGCCTCCACAGATGTTTGGGCGCCTTCGCGCTCACGCCGGTTCCGCCGCCGGCGACCAAAGACGCCGTCCCCACTTTCCCGCAGGCAGGGTCCATCCTCCTTACCACAAATAATAATTTAAAGAAATAAACACTTTAGGGGCATTCAAATGAAATGACCCGGGGGAAAGGTGGTGACAGGGGGGCTTGACAACACTGCGAGGCAATTAGGTGTTTTGAGAAACCAAAAACGAAAACAAAAATCCGAAATTATAGCTTTCTAGAATTAATTGAGACAACTTTTTAGTTACTCTGGGTGCCTCACGTCAAGTTTGTTTTTTGAAGCTCGCGTAATGTGTTTAACTCCATCAACTTTATCCTTGCTGCCCTGCAGAAACACACTGGACAGAACCAAAAATGAATCCATTTACGCATCACGAGGTAGACCTCTATGACTGCGGTTTGCTAAAGGGAAGTGTCCCTGGGTGAGGTTATACTAGGAGGAACTCTCTCAGTTGAGTCTAGTTTCCAAGTGCTCCCCAGTTTCTCCGCACACGCCCATTTCAGCAAGGTGCTTGTTTGGTTTGGTTCAATACAGGACAGTCCACACGGGCGGGTGGGTCTCTCCACAATATCATTCAAACTTCTGTAAACCGCCGCGGCTGTAGTTAACTTGGCGCACGGTATGCGTAAAACCATCCACGCATGACAACACTGCTCTCCTCTCTTCAAGTCCCCTGCAGGAACAAGCGCCGACGGGATATAGGGAACAGGATTATACATTAAACATGAGGGACCCACCCAAAGCACCTCCCCTGAAATCCTCCATGAGTGAAGAGCAGGGGGTGGGAGTGGGCAGAGAGCTAGGTGGCCAAACCATAAAGCACTGAACCAATTTTATGATCCAGTATTCCAAATGAGATTTGGGCATATTGCAAAAATATCAAGTTTTGTAACTATTGTTGTTGTACTATTAGTACACTACACTATTAGTGGACATAAAATGGGACAAGATATACCAAGATAGCACACTGCAGGTAAAAAGCTGGCCTTCACAATAATTAATTAAACTAAGGGTTATTACAGGATGTGTGTCTGTGCCTGTGGTGACCACAGTGTGCATAGGAGTGCAAACATCCAGCCACCTCGTTAAATCTCACCTCCTCTGTTGTGTTTGTCATCATTTCCAGAGAAAGGGGACTTTCAGGGCAGACTGCTTTCTTTCCCTCCTCATCACCACACTTGCAGCTCTAGCCCATTACTCTGGAAACTAACAGTGTGGGGAATGCAATCTCTCTTGCTTTAACAGCAGAAATGTAATCTCAGAAACAAGGTGACTGAAAACAGAAGTGGCAGGTAAGTGTAATGGCGACACAGCACACATTTAGCAAAGAGAATAGGAGCACGGGCGTGCCATGCATGCACACATGAGCTGCTCATGTGTGGGCTTTGTGCTGGTCCATCTTTACCTACTGAAGTTAACCATACTCCCTGCAGGGTCGCTCTGATTCAGCACATGTAGCCGAACTGAATACTGCACACACTGGGACCTGACGTTAACCTTCATTTGTATATTAATTTCACTCATTTTTCATTCTCTACTTCATACACGAGGTCATGTGGGGGATTGTATTCCAGCATGCAGTGGGAGTCACCTTCACCAAACAATACACCTGATGGGCAACGTTTTACATTAGCACACCTTGCATAAATGTTTGTCCCTGGACTCAATAACTTTGTAAACATTACACATCTTTTGACATGTAAATCTGTCAGTAATCAATATGACAAGAGTGCTTTAAGCATGATAAAAATAAAAAATAATTGTATATGCCATTTTAATTCTACACTTATGTATAGTATTTTCTTTTGCCAATACTGCCAATACTGACCTTATTAAACAAAGGAGGTGTCAACCAGATGTGATCAGTCCACTTTAAATACTGTTTTAGTTAGTTAAATACAATTTCAAAACCCTTACAATAATTAAAAACAACAAAAAAAGGTGTATGAACATCTCTGCTTATACTTAAGAAGTGCCGTCTAATTACAGCTTCATGTCTCCTTACACATAAAGAGTGAACCCAATTAGTTCCACACAGTGCTGTACAGATTTTTAATTTAAAAAGAAGAGAAAAGAGACCTGGTATCGGATCGGTACTCGGTATTGACCAACAGCCTCGGTTTTGGTGTTGGAATTCATATCAAGAGAGGAAAAGATCATTGTATCTGTGTCGACAATCTGTGTATGTGTATAATTATTTTTAAAAAAAGAGACAATACACAACACTCATGTAACATTTCTGTGTTTGGGAAATCATTGTGTTGATAGCATGTTTTGGTCCAGTATTGAGCCAATATCCAATGCTATTATTGATATTGATACAGTCCTTGTCAATATAAACTTATAACTAAACACTTTTTAAATTTTCAGTGACATGAACATGAACATCTAGTGGTTAGCGCTTCAGTCAGTTCATTTAGTGATGCATTGGTAATGACTTGTGCTAATCTCCGAGCCTTGTCTAATGCAATTATAAAGGTCCTGTAATTAAAAAACATTCTTGTGCTTGTTCACGGCATACAAAGTTAATGTCACTAAATTCACTCAAAAGTTACAGTTGGAGTGTTTCTTGCAGCACGTCCTTCCATCCTTAATGCTTCACAACTGTATATTTCTTCCTCACTGCTGTACTGAATTATAGATGAATCAAGCTTGAAGCTAAGTTAAGATATATGGCCTTTGTTAAAATTCTCCACATCACACATTTTTCTCCCTACAGTCAATTTTTTTTTCATAAATTGCTAATTCTTAGAATGTTCTGCTGTGAAAGCTGTCAACTTTGCTTGATGTTGCATTAACATGATGGGACATGACTAACTGTTTAGGTAGACTTTTTTGTAGTCAGAAAGGGCTAAAGTACGATCGAACCAAACAGTTATATAATCAAAGTCAAGCGTATACTATATTACACAGCAAAACACTTTGATTTTACATGTTTTTTTGGTGCTGCAGGCAAATGATTTGAAAAGTAGGATGACTTACTTAACCTCTTAAGTTCTGCTCCAAGAAAAAGAGAAGACAAGAAAAAGCAATGACATCATGGTCATCCAAAATAGTCGATACAACCGTCTGAAGTAGAGGAGATGGTGACAGGCATGTCCCGCCTTTGTCTTCCATCAAATAATCATGTGACCCCTTTTCTAATCACCCGATCCTTCTCCAGCCCGTGTAACACAATTTTCAAAGAGTGTCCATTGAGAACAATTTGCCCTTTTCTGAAGTTCATATAAAACTTTGCTGCCAATTATTCAGAGAGGATGGGCTGTCTCTACATCTCTTCCTTGACACCTTTTGGCATTATCACATTGACTGCAAATACATTATTCAGTATTGAATATGTTTCTTCGTTATGAGTGGCAGCTTCTGTGTCGGTGACACAGTAGACAATGTTGTGAACAATGTGGATGTGTGACGCTCCTAGCTACAGAAAAAAAATGTCAGAAATAAAGACTAAAATAGTCTCAAATACTGTATTTCCTGGAATCAAGATGTTCTTGATATTAAAGCAGCAACTCTGAATCTGAAGAAACTATTTCGGCTTTGATGTATATTGGAGTTGCCATGAAAATTGCTCTGCCTGCCTGATAATGAAAGCTAATTTACACCCAAGTGACACCATCTTCTTGTTTCCCTATAAATAAGTATACAAGTCAATAACATTTTTTTTTTAATTCTGTCCATGACATCTTATAACATATCCTCTAATTAAGGACTTTTTTAACAAGCTTAGGTCTTATTAATAAGCTGCATCTCACTGCTCACATCCCTGTTGTTTATTCACTCCGAGAGACGCCGCTGGTTCCATCATCCTTGGCGAAGAGAGTGAAAGACAGAGAAGGACAATAAAGGAACAAGTGGAGAAAAAAGGGTAAGCTGATGTTTTGTTTTGTTTTTTTTCTCAGCTGGCATATGACACAGCACTGAGCAGCGTATATGCAGGTAGCACGTAGCTGACGAGTGACATAGAGAGCCTGTTGAAGCATGTCGTCAGAATCAAAGGTAAGGACACCCACTTTCTCTTTGATTGATGACTGAACTCTGTCATCTGTTCCCAATATTAACACAGGACAATGGGGATTTTCTGCTGACAGTCAGTCTGAATTTATTCTGAACCCTTCACTAAGTAAAATTATGCCTACCCCAGCAGACCACTCTCTTTGATACAGAATGTTTGTTTCTGTCTCTCCTCAGAGAATCAAGCTGGTGGGAGACTTGGTGTCTGTCTCTGCCAAACCTGATTTCATCTAAACCACCCTGATACTGCACATTCTCCAGCATTTTCCAGATAGGGTGTGATTCTTTTCTCAGTTGTTATATGGTCATGTTTTCCAAGTGCGGAGAGACTATAAATGCCACTAAAAGTTTTACTGAAGATTTCTTATATATTTGTTTGTACTCTTACTGTGGAAATAGTGGAAAACCTGAATAGTTGCCATAATCTCGAAAACTGCGACTTTAAACCCTGCAGTTTGCACGTTGTGTTACACAAAATGTCACACAAAAGCATGGATAATTGCACAGTGTATCAGACTACTGTGTTGTATAACACTGTAGACTAATCAAATCCACAGTACCTAATGGGACGAATATGTACTGTAATTTTCCGTGAGAGTCCACTTTCATCTTGATTATCATATTTGAAATGGTAAATGACATTCCCCGTTTTTAGATTAGTAAGTGACAAACAAATCTATCAGGCCTAGTTCTTTGATGAGTCACACTCCTTAGTCAGTCAGGGATGATTTAAATCAGACATCATCATCATCTTTATTGGCCAAGTATCTTTACACATTCATATACACAAAGAATGACTATATACAGGTGAAACCATTTCTGTGAACTGTAAACAGGATACAAATAGTGCAAAGAAGTAAAGAGTGCAAGGAGTGATGACATAAATATTAACTGGTAAAAAAAAGATGTTACTTTATATATATACTGTATAGCAGGTGGTTATTTACAGTATACACAGCCTGTTCAGATATACAGTAATGAGTGAGATGTATTGCACATATTTTAGATATATATATATAATTCATTGATGCAGTGGGTGTTATAGTGTTCCGGGGTTATTGCACAGTGCCACAGTGAGTTAACTGTTCATGAGTGACAGCGAGGGGGAAGAAACTGTTCCTGTGTCTGGTGGTTTTGGTGTACAGTGTTCTGTAGTGCCTACCAGAGCGGAGAAGTTGGAACATGTCCAGGGTGTGAGGGGTCTGCAGTGATTTTCCCTGCCCGTTTCCTGACTGTGGAGGTGTAAAGGTCCTGGATTGTAGGCATGTCGGCACCAATAATCTTTTCTGCAGACCTGACTGTCCGTTGCAGTCTGATTCTGTCCTGTTTGGTGGCCGATCCAAACCAGACAGTGACGGAAGCGCAGAGAACAGACTCGATGACTGCAGTGTAAAACTGGATCAGCAGCTCCCGAGTAGAAGGTGTCCCATCACACTCCCACAAAAATACTCCTGTTCCGTCCCAGTCCCATGACAAATTAAAAATAAATTCCTGTCCCGTCCTTATCCCAGAAGAATGACTCCTTTTCTCAGACTACTTTGTGTTCTGCTGCACAGTTTTTTTATTCACACCATTTGGCCAGTATGTTGACAGCACCGAAATGCCTTCACAACCAACCAGCAACCAGCCACCAGAGCAAACAGGAGAAAATAAAAAAGAATAAAAAAAGATAACAGAACAACTAGCATTATGTTCGAAATAAAGAAAAAGCATTTATTCATATTAGAACTGCATATTTATATATAAAAACTGGCCTATTGTTATTATGATTCCCGTTCCGTTGACTTTTTGTCCTGTCCCGTCCCAGTCATGTGATGAATAGTGAAATTGACTCCCATCCTGTGGGAATCCCACAGGAATCCCGTGACCCACAGGATCCCCGAAAAAATGTCAGCCTCTACTCCTGAGGCAGGTTGTGTTTACTTAGCTGGCGCAGGAACTACATCCTCTGCTGTGATTTCTCCCAGCCTCACCTGCTGCTTCCTGTCTGTCAGGAAGAAGTTTGTGATCCACTGACAGGTGGAGGCGGGCACAGTGAACTGGGTGAGGAGGACTTCTGTGGGATGATGGTGTTGAAAGCCTAGCTGAAGTTCACGAACAGGATCTTTGCGTACGTCCCTTGGGAGACAAGGTGTTGCAGGATGTAGTGCAGTCCCATGTTGACTGCATCATCACTGACCTGTTTGCCCGTTAGGCAAACTGCAGGGGGTCCAGCTGGGGGCATGTGATGGGTGGGTCAACACCAGTCTCTCAACTTCATGACCACAGATGCCATGGCGACGGACCTGTGCTCGTTCAGTCCAGTGATGGAGGGTTTCTTGGGGACTGGAAGGATAGTAGTAGATTTGAAGCATGAGGGGACTTCACACAGCTCCACTGATCTGTTGAAGATCTGTGTGAAGATGTGGGTCAGCTGGTCAGCGCAGACTTCTAGACAGGACTGGGACACGCCGTCCGGGCCTTGTGCCTTCCTGATCTCCTGTCTCTGAGCTGACACACATCCTCTTCACAGACCGTCAGTGCAGGTGGGAGTGGAGTCGGGGGAGGGGCGAGGAGATAGCAGGGAATGCAGTTGGTTGTGGGATGTCTGAGTTGGAGCAGGTGACAGGTGTGAAAGTGGGCTGATCAAACCTGCAGTAAAACACATTCAGGTCATCGGCTAATTGAAGGTTCTCTGCAATGTGGGTGAAGGCTTTCCTGTAGTTGGTGATGTCCTGCAGGCCTCTCTACACTGACGCAGGATCGTTAGAACCAAAGCTGGTTGGTTCAGTGAAACAGAGGGCAGCAGATCCTGAAAAATCCCTGTTCTTTCTGTTCATGAGCAGCAGTTCATCCATTTTGTTGGAGAGAGAGCGAACATTCACCAGATGTAATGACGGGAGCGGTGTTTGGAACCCCCGCTGTCTTAGCTTAACCAGTGCACCGGCGCGTTTCCCTCGCTTGCATCTCCTCCGAGCTCTACAGAGAGCTAACCTAAGCATACTTTGCAGTACTGCCAACCATTTTTCAAGTCATACCGTAATTGATTTCCTACCTTTCAGGCAGCTATTGGTTTGTCTTAACTTCACTACAGTATAAAACTCAATTTGAAAGTTGCTTGGGCAAGGTAATCGATCACAATGAACCTTCTGTCGCCTGTATATATATATTTTCATTTGACTAATGTTACGATCATGTAGCAGCTGCAAACCGGGACTGATTTGGAAGCTGTCTTTGTTGTTGTGTTCCAAACACAGTCACACATCTCCAAAATTAGAGTTGACTGACTTTTTTTTTACATTAGATTACATTCATTTGGCAGATGCTTGATGCTTGAGATAGCTAGTCCACCTTTTTACTTCAAGAAATGCCAAAATGTCACATTTTTAGGACAGCTATGTTCACTTATTGGTTGTCCACTTGGTTTTATTTCAGATGACATGGTGACTGCTGAATGCAATGCCTTTCAGCAGCAGACTATCACATCTCGGATATTGGAACTGCCTTGACCTTACTTCAGTTTTCAAATGGTCCCTGCTCACAGTCAGAATGCAATGTTAATGCAAATTTGGCAAAAAAAAGGCAATAAAATGTTAATTCTGATGGATTATACAGTATATATATCTAAGAATATGTGGTATGCCTTTGAAAATGATTGCAATCATGTAAACTATGCATACATTATATTATATGTTGATGCATTTTTTTAAAAAATGTTTAAAAATGCATTGATTTCAACCTTTGTGCACATTGTCAGGTACTTAATGGGTGATGTGGTCTCAGACACTTCAGACAGCTACTGTAATGACCCACCAAACCGCTTTACTCACTCTTACTCCAATTAAAAACACACATCCACATCGTCCTACCTGCTAGTGTCAGCGGAGGTGATGGCGATGAGTGGCGGGGTGCGTAGTGGCAGTGTGGTGGGCCGTGGTGGAACTGTGACTGTGTCTGATTCTGGCTTACGATCACAGTAGTACTGCTCGGCCTGTCTGAAGGCCAAAGGGGGCAACTGCACCGTCCGGCAAGACAGCCTCCGCACCATGAAGGGCTCCATGCAGGTGACAGGCCCCGGCTCTGGGGAGTCAGATGAATCATCAGACACCTGAATGAGGAGAAAAGGAGGTAGATGAGAAGACGGAAAGAAAGATCGACAGCAGATTATTAGAATCAGAATGAGAAAGTATGCAGAGATTCCTCACGAGAGAAATTCTACAAACAGGGATTTAATAGAAGATGCAAAATGAACTGAAATGAAACAACAATGGCAAGAGGAGGGCATCAATGACGGGGTTTTAGGGTCAGAAAGAGAGGACAGAATGCAGAATCAAACTATTAGCTGAGTTCAAGGAGTGCAAAGTTTTGGTTAGTAAAAATGTTAAAGGGTAAAAGAGTGTAATTATTTTTTTCTATTGCCATTAATGGACATGAAAGGTCTAAAACACAGTCAGACGTCCTGCTGTCTGTTCTAACACAATTTACCCTTATCTGCCCAAAGTCAAAGGCTCTTCTTGTTTTGAAAAGCCCATTAAAAAATATTTCAACATGCTGCTTGCCAGACTTAATGCGTTATGTTGAACAGCACATGCAAAATGGATGGAGGATGATTTGTAATAATTTCTAGCTCCACCATCAGGTTTCATCAAAGTTTTAAAAAGTCAGTTTTAACTGTGGAAAAAACAATTAAGTTTTAAGAAATAAGGATTATTTTTCTCCCAATTCATTTCATCTCTTGTGTTTTCTAGGGCATCGTTAATGTTGTGTATAAAATATATTATTGTCTACAGGGGTGGAAAAGGCACAGTGTAGATGCTAAATAGGGAATATTTATCTTTGGATTCCTTTAGGTATGTTGTTGGATTTTCCAGATGGGCGACGTGCTGCTTCAGGAGTTCAAGAAACCACTAATGCAAACATTTGCTTATTGTACTGTAATGTCTATTTCAGTGTAGTATGTCCTTAAAGCTGACTAATCAATCTTTTTAAACGAACAATGGGTCTGAATGACTATGCCATAACAACTTTATAAATCCCTAGAATGTAAAACTTAATGCTGCTTTTAGCCTCTGATCATTTTAATCATTTGGCATGTTTCTAATTTTCATGAGTCATTGTATCTTTGAACAGTGGAAATGACGGTGGCTTGTCCGTGATGCCCCTCCAAATTAAGGATGCAGTTGAAGAGGTGTCTATATAGGTGGAGACGAGGAAAGTTTAAATGACACAGGACAATGAGTCAGGAAAGGAGAAAAAACTGAAATGATAAGAATGTCAGCAGGAGGCAAGAGCCATGTGAAAGCCAAGACTGTGTACGTCTGAGGTGAGACCAGTGTGAGAAGAGAGAAACTCATTCTACAGTAGCAAGTTAAACTGGAAGAAACACATCAGCTGGTCAATGTACCATTAAGTGGTTATCAGAAAAGTTGATTCTGCTGCAGTAATGGCGGCAGCAGCAGAGCCTCTCCTTTAAGGCAAAATTTTTTACATTACAGTAAAAATCTTTCCTGAATTTACCATTCCCAATCCATTAGCAGATATCACATTTTGAGGAAGACTAAACAAATTAGTGAATGCAAATTACTAGCTAATTCTAATATGCAAATTGCTATTTTGATTGCTTTTGTATTGGCCTCCAGCACAAGTAGCTATTTTTTTCTCTTATTGAACACGCAATTCACCGAAGACTCTGCTGGACAGAAGTGGATAGAAGAAATTCAATTCTGTGTCATTTCATCACTACACTGTCCTTAGGGACAGCAGAAAAGTAATCAGTTATTTGCGTATTGAGTTGTTCCAGGAGTATCTTTGATTCAGGATACACTTGAATAAACAAGCACACACACATGCCGTATGGGGAAAGCAGGTGGGACAGCATGATAAATTGAGGCAGATTCAGTGCCATTAATCTTGCAACAAACCATGAGGAGTTTTCATTTGTTCTGCATGAATAACAAGGCTTCCCCCAATGGTTGACTGTAAGTGTCAACTGTCAGCATTTACATTCCACATTGCAGGTGGTACTGCCAAATTACATGTCTTTTCAATATGGATAACCAGGGCTTCCCCTTTCTGAAAATCCACACAACACAATCTCAGATATACTGTAGGTAGTTCAGTTATGGCTGGATGTGGGGACCCGGAACAAAAATTTGGAGCCAGGACCTTCCAAATAAGGAGTGCAGGGCGTTGCCTTTCACGATCTGGAAATACACCCCTCTATCTCGGAAGGAAGCGAACGCTAGCTTACTGGGAACACCAAGCCGTGCACACTTGGGATAACATTAGATACTTTGTGCTAACGCAACAGGTATTGTAATAAAATAGCAATAATCCAAATACCAATATATTGCAACAATAGTCTCAGCGCGAATCCCAGAGCCCGGGAGAGCAGCAGGTGATTGAACTGTCAATCACAGCTAACTCCCACACAGCAGATGTCATAAGTCTTCAAATCTTATTAACGGAGTAATAATTTCCAAAATGACCACCAGCACACTTATTTAAGGGCTACATTTTTGCAATTGAGACCATAATGACTTGTTGACAAAAATGATTAACTTAGTATTTTGAGAGTAGACACTTTTTGAATGAGATTTAATTGGAGCCAGGTATTTTTTTAGAGCCAGCATCTAGTGGCCATTGGTGGCATTGCACTTAAAGGTACTTCCACATTGTGATTAAACACAACATACAAGGAATATAGATAATATGGGCAAATATAAATGTAAAGATAATAAAGCTCCTAAAACTACATTTTGACACTGGATCCACCCTATAAGCCCACAAAATTAACTTTTCAAATTATCAAAACCATTTGATATGTACAGTAGTGAATCTGTTTCTTTTTGAAGGCCCTTTGGGGTCTGGGGGCTCAGGGCAGTTGCCTGCTTTGCCTGGTCTTTAGCCTTACTTATAATAATGTAATAACAATAGCAACCTAAACGAATCCCCTATTATTATTATTTTTGTTTCATAAGGTGTGTTACAGGTTTTCATCCAGTAGATTGATTTGCTATGCCAGGAAAAGGTGTTCAATGGTGCATGTATGGCCAGGGGCAGCCTGCTGAATACCTATTCACCCTTCAAGTGCAAACCAATGAATTATCCTGGCAGTTAGTGCTATACACTGCCCCTTACAGCATTATACGTCTCCATCAGACCAGAAGGATCTCTCAGAGCACTAACTTGTGTGCATGTCTGTGTGTGTGTGTGTGTGTGTGTGTGTTTGCCTTCTCCTTCTTTGTCGTGACTGCTCTGTCTCACCCCACACCTTTCCACCCCTGCATCCATCAAGATGCCAATCTTCATCCTGGAAGCCATCGAGCCTTTCATTCCTACATAATTAGCTGTATTACACTCATTGCCATAGACATTGGCTTACAGAAGGGAACGGCGGAGCCAACATCATTAACCCTCACTTTTCAGTAGGCTGAAGTTAAAACAGATGGATGATGGATCTAATGACTCAATGAAGTTAATTCTGTATTAACCATGAACTCTTTTACCAAACAATTTATCCAATGGCCTTTTGCGCTTTTTGCCACTGTGATACAGGATGTGATACAGGATATTGCTGTTATATTTGCTCTTGCGCTTTAGTTTATGCACTTCACTTTAGCCCTATTGAATTTCTCTTAAATTCATTCATTCTGAATTTTACTTAATTTTATGTCAATACATTTGTCAGCAAATGTGTTAATTCTAGAATATTCACAATAAAGTAGCAAAACAAAATGTCATGTTAAAGCATATTGTGTAAATAATAAACATAATTTCCAAGACAAGAAAAGTAAAAGAATAATGGATGGAATGTGAAAATGACTTTAGCCACATCAAAGACCAAAGGTGGGACACAGAGACAGCCATGGATACAAAGGTTATGACATCCAAGCGTGTGTGTGTGTGTGTGTGTATATGTGTGTTTTCCCACTGTAGATTATACACACAATCCTTCAGTTTCACTCACTTCTCCTGTCCCCTAATGTCTGAAGTAGCTCTTTATGACAAGTGGGATCAGTTAAAGGTTAATTGGCCTGCTGTGACTCTTCTGTGCTCTCTGTGTATGTCATGTTCCAATCTGGGATGTATTATAAAAGTGGCACCCATTCAGTCCAATAAGAATTGCTCGGCTGGTTGCTTCCGCGTTGTGCAGCCCACTGAACATGCGCAGTAGTGTTTCCCCCGCTGGCCCTGCCTGCGAGTTCCCACACGGCTCATAGACTTTACATCGTGATGACATTACAGATTTTTAAATTGCTTTTCTTGGCTCAAGGAAAGTTTTACAAATATAAAATCTCCATGGATGAAAAATTCATAATAGAAAGAATCATAATTGAGTTTTAGGTGTCCTGTCAACAGACGTTTTACAGACGTTTCTTTTACAATGGTGGTCTATGGGAAAAATGAAAGTGACAATGCCTTCTAGTAAAGTGAATTATAAATTAATTTTCTTATTTTGTAGGAAACTATAAAGGCAAATAATTTCATACAGTAGTAATGAAAACAAACTATGAAACAAAAAAAGGCTCAATTACCCCTTGGCTAAACACTAGCTACTGTTGCTACACCTGTCAAGCTTTTCATCCTAGCATGGCACGTATGCACTTTACAGTGATAGCAGTGGTAGATTTACCACTCAAAATTCATAGTAATTTTTTAAACAATGGGATTTCAAGAAGCAGACAAAGGCGGTTCTCATTACTAGCTGGCAACCATCAATTTTTCTGGTGGAAACAACAACTGTCACTGGTAGATTTTAATAATATAGCTTGCTAGCTACTTAACGTTAGCTCTTTGAGGTGGTTGTAAACTCAAAGCTAGGTGATGGCGTCAATCAGCCTTGAGACACTGTTTTTGTCATGGTGAAGATCTACTTCATTCACTTCAGAAGCATGTGGTTTCAGTGGGCATTTACTGTGGTTTTGGTGGCCGTTGGAGTAAAAAAAAATCAATGCAAAATGGGTCCTGTTCTGACTTGAGCCCTTTGCTTGCATGTGTGTTTACACTGCGCTGAGAGAAAATCTGAGTTACTGTGAAGACAGAGAGGTAGAGCACAATATGAAGAGAAAAAGTTAGTTTAAACAGCCTGAGGACACTTTGATCATGTCAGTACATCAGTATTACTATCTGAAATATCTGCACCCATCATAGGTATGAGCTGAGAAATCACATTATGCTTTGATTTGTGCTTTTATTATGGAATGGTTAAAAATGTATGTGAACTAGAATTTATTTGACAAAAAAATAATTCACCAACTTTTCTGCAGGGGGTTGTAGCCTTTGATGAAGACTGTTGATGTGATTCTTCTCAGATATGCAGGTGGCTCAATATTGACTTTATAGAGGTATTTTTCACACATGCAGATCTCATTTATTCATGTAAGGACTGAGAGGCGGTCACATTTTCTTTCATTTTATTACTCCCTTCATCCTAATTTAGTCCTCTTCTCGTCTTCTCCTCTAACTTTGTGATTAAGCCAATCAATCTGGATACCGTTTCACTGGCTAATGGTCCTGCTGCACATCAAACACGAGGCATCTCTGTTTACCATCTGTCTGCGTTTTTCAAACTACATCACTGGGGATCAAACTGTATCACATGTGGATCCACTATTAAAGGTTTTAAAGTTGCTCCCTCCCTCATGCATGATTTATGAATTAATTCATATCAATTAGACCATTCTGTCAGCAAACAGGAAGCCATCCCTTTTTCACAAACTGAATTTTTCATTAGTAACCTTCTTTCTGTTGACCTTTTGGGAGATTAAGATGACACCAAACATTGGTTGAGTGTTGCTTGGCCTTTCAATTTTTGCACGAGTTTACAGTGGAAATAGCATCTGGACAAGATCCTCAGGTCTGTTTTGTTTAATGATTATGCTCATATAAAAATGAGTTCATAGAGAAATAATGGTATGAAATCATCAGTATGCAGTACATGTGTCGACGTCTGGAAGAGTTCTCTTCCTTGCTGCACCTTTCTTTATCTTTCTGCAGCTTATCCTACCAACACCATCTGCCGCGAGTGTCAGAGCATTACCTGAGGTGAGCCGAGAGGCATTCCCTGACTTCCTCTCTCAGAAAAAATATCATTACCATTTCAATTTCTTATGACATATTAATGTATGTTGCATCATTTTACATTCCAAGACTAGGGAGAATGAATCTGGCTGCATATTGATACAATGCTTCAACAAACAAAGCACCGCACCAACACTGGTGACACTGCAGAATCAAACTCAGCGGGTCAGAGGTTTTGCTAAAAGACACTTAACAAAACAGCTGTGATCACAAAAAGCTTAAAGGGATAGATTATTATCCGGGAATACACCATGAACACTTCAAGCTACGGGGCAACCTGCACTATACTCAGTATGTGCAACCTTTCATCTTCGGTGCCATCATTCATCTCTGTGCTCTGAATTTAGCAATTGATTTTATCAGAGAATGAATCTTAAATGGATTCTGGGAAAAGCCTGGGAGCGATGAGAGGAGAAGTGACTGGGAAAGAAGTTAATACAGACAAAGGAGGAAGAGAGGGAGAGGGGAGATGAAAAAGAAAGATTGCTATTGGAGGAGATGCAGTAAATCACCAGGTTGAAAAAACTATTTAGTCCTCCCATTTATCTGTCAGTATATAGGCAGCTCTTGGCTTTCTGGAAGCTAACACTATATTTGAAACAAAGGAGAGAGTAGGAGGTTTTATCCGCAGACTCACTTTATTGATGGCTTCCTTTTCTATCTCGTTGCCCTTCTCTACCTGAATAGCATTTGGCTCTGAGGAGAACACATACAGTACTGTAGCAATGGATCCTCATTTATTTATGTAAATTTGATATCCATGGGTCAGCTTACTCTACAATCTGAACGTCTCAGACAGAGGTTTGCTTGGCACATGCTGTCTTAGCGAATGGGTTTCTATAACAACACAGGTTTAGCCGTCGCTCCATGGCGAGAGTAACTGGTATTTGCAACCAGGGTGAGTGTTTTTACTGCTTGGTCTAGATGTTCACTTAGCTGTAAAACACGGTATCCCGTAGAGTAATAAAAATTAACTCCGTTCATCTCCTATAGTACACAGTGCTCACAGAGCTTCACAACAGATTTCATCATGACTTGGGGTCAGGGATGAGGAACAGAGGGGTGGGTTGGGATTGGGAACACTCTATTATTTGACACATCCTTTTGCCTTGGATCCACGTTATGAATAATTCCACTGACATAGGTTGATATCACGGTTCATGGTGTCCATACATTGAAACAATGTGTTTTGCACTGGGGAAATACAACATACAAAAAAAAAACAAAAAAAAAACACAGGCTCCTTTTGGACTTGGAAATGACATGGCAAAGCAATGATTTCACAACATGTGAAGTTTATTTTTATGTGTGTGTTAAGTTTATGTTTTACACCTATATGTAACATCTAAGGGTTTTTTATGGATTTACGGCGTGGTGAAAATAAAGAAAATTATCCAGTGAGATGATTTCTAGATGTTTCTTTTTTATTGCACAATATATACAACAGAGTTTTTACTTTTTTGTTTTTACTGAAAGCCACAGTAAATTGTTTAGACCTTTATTGGTTCTCTAAAGGTCTTGATTCTCCATGAATCATCACAAAACCTCAGAGCTTCATCACACATTTACTGTGTGAAATACAGAGAGCACGTGCAGCTGCACAATATGTGGCAGTAATGGCAAATCAGACATTCTTCCTGTTATTTACCTTCAATTTAAATCAAACACCTCCTTGACTTGGGTATCTGCTGCTACTGTTATATGCAAATTGCTTTTCTATTCTTAGACATCCACAGCATACATTTTTTCTCCCTCTTGTCTGTCTCAACTAACAGTGTCTTATATTTCCAGTCATATTTGCATCACTCCCTGGGCAGCCAAATTTGATTAAACGTGTTTATTTTTATTTCAATGTGACACAGCATGCCTTGAATAAAATATACGTGTTCCTCACAAGGTTATAAAAAGCTTAGCGTTGCAGCAGGATATAGTAGGCTGCAAAAATAAAACAAGCACAGAGGACACTATAGTAGCACATATTCTCCTGTTTCCTATTTATCTCAGCAGCAAAAGTGAGAAAAATGAGATGTGAAAAAAGATTAAGTGCGAGAAAACTAGCATGACAGGTGATAAAGCAGTAACAGCAGTGTACTGAAGTGTCATATTGGAAGTAAGGGAGATGAATCCATTTGTTTCGAGGACCCCCCCCCCCCCCCCAATAGCCTGAGGCAGGAGGAAAATGTCTGATAGGGACCTAGAGTCTTCCTCAGCTGCAGGCATGACTCTGTGATGCGCTGGTCTGTGCATGATAATATGAAATGAAGCCCAGTGGAAGTGCCCCAAACCTACAGGGAGGCGAAAACTACAGCAGATGCAGAAAGAAATACTATATAACACTGATAGGTGGCTGATAGGTTGAAGTTACTTTAAACTCACAGCACATTTTCTGTGTTTCCTCATCTGTGCAAAGGGTCAGGATCACTGTACTGTAATATAGAGAGATAAAGAACAAACCACTTGCACTGTTTTGTTTCCTCACACAATAAAGCTGTTTTGAAGATAAAGCATTAGTGTCTGGATTGTTTTGTAATAGGAAGGTGAGAAGGAAACATACATGCATGTGTCATCCATGAATTGAATCTGGATAAACTTTGACTCCATGAATCCTCTGTGTCGATCTTCCCCGGCAGAGTTCACACACCACTAGTAATGCATCAATACCACATCTACGCTGAGCGTGCACGCTGCCGAACACCTTATGCAAGATTAATCACACTTTAAACGCAGTCAACAGGCTGTGAAATGAGAATGGCGAGCAGGTGGCAATGTTTCTTTACACAAGGTGTAAAGGAATAAATAAATATCTAATCTGCCTACCTCTCAACCTATATGCACGTGGCTGCCCCACACAGACGACAAATCAGGCAGACGGATCCAGGATGACCACAAGTATGTGGGGACCAGAATGGTAAAACAAATTTCTCAAGTTTTGGCAGGCTTGAGGGGAAAAACACATATAATTTCCTTGAGCGCCTGAGATTGTCTCCATTGTATGGCGCTGGCTGCTAATCTAATTACATGTTTCAAATATGCAGCAGATTGCTCCACTCTCTCATAAATAAATAAGCAGGTAGATAAGCAGTGGTTCAAAAACAATTAACCATGTTTGCACTCGGCCCGGCAAATCAGTGATAAGAAGACTACTATTATCAGGTTTATTGTAACATTGACCTCTGCTGTGTATGATGGAGTGAAATGTTTATTTTAGTGAAACATTAGGGGAAGGTGGTTTAAGAGGAAAGATAAAGAGCCCTTCCTGTCTGAGCTGAGATATTAAAAAATATTGCTTGGCATTATTGTTTGCAATGAGTGGTACCCATCTGTTTTAGGTCTCTTAAATCCTGAAGGGGATTCCTACAAGTGTTAAGAGTTTTTTTCGGGAATTGATGATCTCATAAAACTGACCTTCAGTGCTGTTGCTCTTAAGATGTCTGTAAAAGAGGCTCGGGCATTATATAAATCATTATGTGTTGTCCCAGCCCTTTATTCCACCATCACATGTCCTTTTTCTTTATTTTATCTCCCACAGCTGCCGCTCGTCCTGCTCATATGATGTTCCCCTCCTCTGATCCTGTTCAATCTAATTTCCCAGCACTTTTCATTTAATATCTTGTCATCCACTTCCCCTCTCCTCCCTCTGCCTGCCCTCACCTGTATGTATTGTGTGTCAACTGGCTTTAGTGGCGATTAATATGATTTTAAGTCATCAAGAAATTCACATCCTTCTCCTCCTCCCTCTTTGCACTCTTCCCACGCATTAAATCCCTGACCATCATCTTCACCGTCTCCTCCTTGTCCTGTCACCTCACTCAAGACCCCGCTCTCCTTATCCTCGAGGCCGGAGAGGCCCAAACACATGGCCTGGTTGCTCCCCCGCTGAGCTCTAATTGGTGATCAAGATGTGCGCGGGAAGGAGACAGAGCGCCGTTTGGCCCATTTCTATTCCCTCATCACATTCGCAGGGCCACAGTCACATCTGCGTAACCATGGTGATGCTGATAAGGTGACTCATGACTATTCATCAATGGCGCTGCCTGATTGGACGGCCCCCGAGAGCCTTGCAAAACGTATTCATCAGCGAAGCCTGTGTCCCCGCTCTACCTCAATATGCCTCTCAGGATGATGAGTGAGCATCTCTGCTGCTCTCAGTTTGTTTTTCACATTCACTACTTGTCTTAACCTCACCCCCTACCTCTCCTCTCCTCTCTGTAATTACCTGTCCTCTCTTAATGTCCCATCCTCTCCCAACACTTGCCACACTTCTCTACCCCCGTGCGCTGCTCTCTTCACTCCCTCTTAATTGATGAAGGCATTAATCACAGGCACATCTGACATGAACCATTGCTCACCTCTACCGCCAAATCTCTTACTGCTACTCGGTTACAAATCTTGCTCATATCTTAGAGTTGCTCTTAGAGTGTTTTCATAGGAAACTGAATTGCAGCACTCATTTCAGAGTCTTTTCCCTCTGAGGAGGAAAAAAAATCCAATCATTTTTTCCCCAGGACATGTTTTTAGTAATGTACAGTTGTATAATTTTAAAATTCATTGCATCTTCAGAGATACAAAATGTGAATCATCAATCAGTTTTTGTTCCATTAGTAGCGGTTTTATTCCAATTTAAAGGTCATTTGTTCCTGCTGCTGTCACTTTTTTTTTATTAACCATTTATATTTATGCAGCTCTTCTTTTTAATTTTATGCCAGTGGGACTACATGCTTTTTGTTCTAATGTAATGTTATGCATCAGTTTGAATAACCTTTCTAGGAGGCAATCATGTCTTTGGATGATTTTTCATTGGTGACCTCTGGCTTTAGTGTTTCCCCGTAGGAGATTACATAGTGTTCACCAGCATCAGTTCAGAATTTCTCAATGTGAAAATTACAGTTTACTCTGTTTAATACAGGAACACCTGTACATCACATTTATATTCCATTGAGCTACAGCACAGCTCATCTGGACTGTGGAGCAGAAAAAGACAAAGTGGAAATGTGTAGAAAACACAGTACCAGGCTGTAATGGCCACATTTCTGTCTCATTCTCCACTATGATTCACTTAGAAATGTGGATCATGTGGCAAACTTACAGCAGGAATCTCTCTCTCTCTCTCTGTTTAAATCTGCCATTTATATTTTGGCTGATATTCCCAATGCATATTCCCTCTTTTCAAGGGAAAACGCTCCATCTGCATACTCAATGTATTTCCTCTCTGATGTCAGCCCATTTGAAAGACTCACATACTGGCCCTAGTTTGAACTTCCCCTCAAGGTCAACAGCAGTAGAGTATGATTGATTATCTTATTCATGCAAATTTTTGTAACTGCTGTACAGAATGGTCTAGAAAGTCTCGATCAGCAGATCATCAGCTCATCAGCTCATTTTGGCATTATGAAATCTATTTTTTATACCAAAAACAAAATATCTTCATACAACATTGTGCACCACATTGATAAATATAAAATACTGGACTGTTCTAACATGCTTTGATAATGCATGTTTATTGGGTTATTTTATGGAAATCTTGCTCTGTCTGGTGGATTTTGTCACCTACCAGTTCCTTTGGTAGGTGAGGCAAAAAAGTTAATTTTGGAGACTGCATTAAACCTTCCGGTTTCTATAGCTAATGATTGGTTAAATTCTGCTTCACATGTAGCTCTATTCTGTAGTTGTTTTTCATGAGAGAGTAATTTAGGTTTGTGCTAACAATTAGCAGCAAGCCTCATAAATATTACACTGTAACCTGTTTTGAAAAATAACAAACAAAATAATTTCACCTCGGTAATCCAGGAATGTCCACACAGAATGTCCCAATTAAAGATCTTTCTAGTGAACACGCTGGTGAGGCGTATTCACAAGTCTGTTACAAAGTTGAATCTAGAGGTGCTATGATTATTTGATTAGACACCGGCAGAATATTAATTGGCAATTATGTTGATAATAAATTTTTTTAAAGCAAAAATATATTGCAGCTAACATTGCAGCTTCCTCAGTATTAGGATTTGCTCTGTATATCATTGTAAACTGAATATCCTTTGATTTTGGACTGTTGGTAGGATTTTTCACACACAGACATTTTATAGACCAAATGATTAATTACTTATTCTGGAAAATGGCAAGAAGATTTATTAATAATGAAAATAATCATTACTTGCCGCCCTACAGCAGTTGAATCATCTCACACTTTCGTTTGACGTTTCAGGGTTTCCATCTCATATCAACACCGATGGCTGAATAGCTTTGTAATGAACTGTGTTACAGTTTACCTGTTCACAGAACCCATAAATGCCAGAAACATAATCTGAAACACACTAAAGACTTAAATGCAGTTAAGTATAAGAAAGCCATCTCAGACCCTTACACAGTTACATGTATAATGGTGTACAATGTAAAAGCTGTCAGAATACTTTTGCCAGATTTAGAAGGAAGATGAAGACTATGAAGATATAGAGATTTGTAAAAAAAAAATGAAAGATGAAGGGAAAAATAAAAAGTGCTAAAAATGCAAAAAGACAAAGATGGTTTTTCACTCACACTGTCCCGCTGTCTGTCGTCCCCGGACCGGTCATTCTTTTGCATGGTGTGCCACCTCTGAAAACAGGCAGGCCTCAGTCACACAAAGTTAATCAGAAGGGGGGGGCTAGCAAGAAAAACAAGAAAAACGTTTTTTTAGCCGGCAGCCCACTCAAATCACCCCCCTCAACTTCTCATGTAAACTTTCAAAAGTAAATCATAAGTTTTGCTGAAGTTCTTTTTTGTTGATTTTTACAGTTTTTCACAAGTGATAAGACACATTTCTTCAAACCTTCCACCCTTTTCTCAAAACTGTAAACACAAAACCCAATTTTCAAACTACATTCACAAAACCTCTGACTCTTCTTGCAAAATCAAACAATTGCCTCAAAACTGTTTTATCAAAATCAAATAATATTCTCAGATCATACACACAGCCAGTCAAAATAAAAACACTACTGAGCATTCATTACGCACTACATTAAAAAATGGAAAACACAGTATTCAGAGTATGTAGCTCCAGAAAAAAAATGTTTATTGTTTATAATACAGTAAATGCATTTGGTGTTTTTCCAAAAGAAATATTCACAACTCAGTAACACAGCTCAGATATTGCATACTGTAAGTACTGCAAAAATACAGTATTGAATGTCTGTGGATTCAGCACTTGCATACAGTAAAAATACAGTACTGCAAAAGGCCAAAGGACAAAGGCAAAATGTAAATGTACAGCACATTACAGCACACTGTAAATGTAACTGCAAAATCAAAGTCAACAAGTGATTCATTCGGCCTCAGCATCACGTCTTTGTGCCACGTCGGGCCAGAGGAATTCATCTACATCACAGGCAATGTTCTCCCTACAATACAGTGCAGCTTGACAGTAATATGTAGGATAATATTGTACTGTAAACAATCAGCACTGAATATGTCTGAATGCACATACTGGTAGACATTACTTGCACATACTGAAATCGTTGATCTTTGACCCTTTCTGAGTTACTCTCTGTACACTTGCTTCATGCGCACCCTCTCGTGTTAGAGGACAAGGTCAATAGTGGAAAGGCTGGCAAATTTCGATTCCTTCAAAATTTGTATTGTCTTCAGCAACTCAGTGCTGTATTCCACGCAGTCTAATGGCACAATATCAACAATGAGAGCCTCTTGCTGTTGCGAGAACATACTATGAGTCCTTCCACCCTCACGTGGCAGTCTTGCAATTCTACAAAAAGGGAACGTGCAGTTACAAAAATATACATGCAGTATAAACAGTAATGGACACCCAAAGTGATGTACTGAAACATCTGTATACAGTAAACTTTCAATGCCAAAAAACAAACAATTACCTGTTCTCTCCTCTCCTGCTTATGGTGGCCACAGAGAATCTGCTGAGATTGGGTTGTACTCTTTGTGCTGCTTCCCTCATTATCATTCCATGAACAAGAACATGGTCTATCACAGTTGCTCGAATTTCATCTGAAATTACTGTTCTTGGTCTTTCTCTTCCTCATTCTCCTCTTCCGCCTCTTCCTCTTCCGCCTCTCATATTGTTTCCTTCCATTGTTGGTATCAACCTTCAACTCAGAGTGCCGCCTGTGCACTCTGAACTGGCTTATATTGGTTTCATCTAACCATTAGCCACAAGTGTGAACAATTTAGAGCCGTTGTATGTAAGCTATGTAACTTCTGCCACCTGTGATTACTCTTATGCATCACAAGTGTTTCACTGTGCAAAATGTGTTTTAGTGAGTGAGAATGTGTTTAGAGTTTTGCAAAAAGAGTAAATGAGATCTGCAAATTGTGTCTTACTAGGTGAAAATTGCCAACAGAGAGATCAATAAATGGGTTCAGGCCACTGAGCATTTGGTTTAGCAATTCAGAAAAACTGTAATGGCTGTTGCAGTAACTTCATGTAAAGAAATAACTCAGATTGTACAAATCTGTGAAGAATTAAATGCAGTGTCTTTTGAAACTTGTTGGCCAATATTTCCAAGTAAGATAGCACCATCTCAACAGGCAGAGGTAAGTTTATAACAGCTCCCAGGGGTTTTGTGGTTTGAGAATATGAAAGCTTTGATCTCCTAGACAACCAGGTACTTGTAGGTACGTGTGTGTGTGTGTGTGTGTGTGTGTGTGTGTGGAGGGGGGAACATAATGCATGTGTCTGTGTTGGTGAAAAAGGAGCCATGCTGGCCTATTAGAATGCATTAGAGTGTAAAGGTAAAGGTCAGTGAATTAACATCCAGAGTTACACAACCCTGTCCTGTTTACCTGGCCTAATAACCCCGAGCCTACACCTGCCTCTCTCTTCCTTCTCTCTTTTGTCTCTCTCTCTCTCTCTCACACACACACACACACACACACACATATCACAAACACACTTGGCCAAGACCAATTGCACTGTACTGGATATCCAAGACCATTCACAGAGTGTCAAGTGTTGTGACACATGCGGAAAATCCTGTAGAACTTCAAAGATGAATAAATAATCAAGTTCTGGTGCAATTTGATTGCAGCATATACAGAGAGTCTATTTGTATTTTGGCATTCCTGTCACGTCTAACTTTCTCTTGTTGTCATCAGCCTGCAAGAAGCATCACGAAAGTAAGCAGACAATTCAGGAATCCTCATTTTCTCATATCCTCATCACTCTCCCTGTCCTCTGTGTATTATACGTATATATATTTATATAAGTTTTGTGTAAATACATATACACACTCCTCGAATAATATATTTTCCCCACAAGAATGGATTCTCATCAGCCTATCTAGTGCAAAGCAAAGCGTATACTTGCATGTCACTTGCCATTTACAACATAAGCCTTCATTTCCATGGTCCATGGTCTTAGAAACAACACCAACGCCACTCTGTCCCTGTCTACCAGGACTCATCAGCAACACTGGATGTACTTTGAATGAGAGATCAGCCAAACTGGTCACACATTACCCGCCACTCCGGTCCTTTAGCTCAGGCCCATCTCCACTAAATAGATGTGGAGTGACAGGAAGGCCAGGTAATTACCACAGACAGAAAAACAGACAGGACCTGCTGGACAGTCTCCATCGATTGAACTCTGAGGAGAGGAGAGGAGAGGGGAGGAGAGGAGAGGAGAGGAGAGGAGAGGAGAGGAGAGGAGTGGAGAGGCGAGGACGGGTTAGGAGAGGAGAGGAGAGGCGAGGAGAGGAGAGGGGAGGAGAGGAGATGGATTGGTCATGGCATGCTGCACAGGCTTTGCATGATATTGCCTTTTGGATACATAAACTGTCTTTCATCATAAAACAAGATTTTGTACTAAAGAGCACCATGTGCATAACCCCATTCATAAACCAGAACATATGCACTGCACCAAACATGCACATGCACACATAATATACACACATCTCAGACATCGGTACAAGAAATAACACCTGTGTTCCTTGTTACTGTGTCTGAGTTTCTGAGCATAATTCTCTATCTCCTTCACATATTCAACAGGGAGTGTTTCTTTCTTCTTTCACACCAATTATGTTTGAAGCAGTTCATTAAAAATCTGAAGTATTTGCACGTTTAGTTAGGTTCATTTGGGCTGATGAGAACAGTGCCATTTGGACTGAGGGGTGCAACAAATATTCACAGCTAGACTAGATTGAAATGTAGATTCCTCTTCCAAGTGAATCGCAGTTGAGAATGTAACGTGGCCAAGCTACAGGAAACAAACCCTAAACATGAGGCTTTATGGCATAAGGCACACAAGGCAGATAATCATGCACACAGAGCATAAGATAACCTCGGGGCAAACCACAGCCTTGACCTATGCTTGTATCCAGCTATTTCTCCAAGTGTGAACTGCTATGAGTCATCATGCTTAACACAGTTACAGGGTCTGAAATCATAACTGATTTGTCTCAACACAGCCACCAAATCCCTTAAGGTAGCAGCAGTGCAAGCCATGTTCTTTCCTCCTTATGTTCTTTTACTATCCCTTTGCATTCAAGAAGTGCTTCAATAATGCAATTTCTTATGATTATGCTGTCTGCAAAGCCTTAATCTTAATGGCTATGTTGTACCGGACACATCCTACACAGTGGCACTTCTATTTTGCCGATGCCTGGCTGGAAAACCCAGTCAATTATTTTGTCAAGACTGCAGTTTAAAAACAGTAAACAGCAATTTATCAGACAATGCTGCTCTTCTCTGGTTGTATCTGGCGCTTGGCACAGGCTGACAATGCTGAGAAAACTCTAATTAACAGACAGAGGGAAATTAACTTTCCTAAACATGGTGGAACAGTTGCCAGTTTGCATCTGTCTAGAACTTTATGCCTTAGTGTGCACCTATGTTTTCATTATAAGCCACTTATAAAAAATTCATAGTGTCATGATCAACTTTGCACATTATTCTTGGTAGCTCTAAGTCAGCTAAAGGTCTATCATGACATGAATTAAACAGAAGGAGCTGTTAAAACGGCTGAAATACACTCTCTCTCTTTCCAACCTCCTGTGGCAGTTTAGGGCGCACCTAAAGCACAAATATGATGATTCTCCAAACTAATGTGAAGGATTTTAGCCTTGGAAGCACAAGGTTAATTTAGCAAAAACTGAATCAGCAGGAGACATGGCTCAGACACAAAGTACACAGTGAGAAATAGATGGATAAACAACATTGCACCCTTCATCTCAGCCATTACTGTTCACCTTGCTGCACATGCTCCTGAAAGCTGCACTAAGAGGATAAAGGTATTTTGACATGCAAATTCTCAATTAAAACAGCAGCCAATGAGTGGTCAGGCTTTCTAAATCTTCACTGGCACAGTGATCTGAACCAGGCTGTGAAGATTGTCCATGCATGCTTGCAGTTTCTGTGACACAAATGCATTTTTAGGCTGTATAACCAGTCACACACATGACACACTTTTCTTTCACACACTCCTTGCAAGACCTGTCAGTCAGCAACACCAGTGTTTGTGCACTAAAAACAAACAGACAGCATCTTTTTTTTCTGTTTTGCAGGCAGGAAGGTCTTTCTGTTTTTATGCTTCTTATGTGTGTGATGGATCAGTGTGGCAGGGCGTGTGCCTACTGTGCAACCACAGGGGGGTTGATTTCTGTCTGGGCTCAAGCATTAGTTACGTGGATAGACCTACAGATCCCCACCAGAGAGATCTAGATATGAAAACTGTCCTTTGCAGATGCTATTTCTTCCCCTGTCCCTTTGATACATCCTCTGTTGGCTTTTTCAATTAACTTCCTGCCATCTTTAGGAGAGCGATGAGAGTTTATCCTGTGTGATCACATTAGGCGAGTGAGCAAAAATGAGCTGAGCTATGGCTTCTCCTCACCCAGCAGGAGAAGGTCACGGCTGTCTAATGTGGTCTAAATTTCAGTTGCTGTGTGAAACGTCTCTTTTCTCTTGTTGAGCTCCCCCAGCTGCTTATTGAATAATCACTCAAAAGTAATTCAGCCTTTTATTGTAGCCATTCAATCAGCTGAGATGAGCAGGCGCTGTGGCTTTGTTGAAATAGCCAGTCACTTTTATTCCCTTTGTAGGCAGATCTACATAGACCACATTAATCAAGTACAGTTTTTTGTTCAGTTTGTCGGGCTAATATTTAGGAGAAAAGTCCCTGGAAGATTATACATTACTGTCATTAATAGTCAAGCTTAGATGGTAAAAACTAAAATCAAGTCAACAAATCAGTCAAAGCTGTTGCAACGCTCCATCTTCGATTTTTCAAATTGAAATAAATTACAATCCATTATAAGGTGCGTCACAGTGTTTTCACATTACAGGCAGTGACACCTGTTTGATGCTCACTAAAAGCTCCACATGCACCATTCAATTAGTCTCAATCCTCAGCCACTGACTGAAGTGGATTTTCAACCTCACGGAGTTCCTTCACTTATTTAAAGATGGCAGTGCAAATTATTATCCTATTGATTTAATAATTGTATTTTGGTCACTGATTGCAGCTTTAAGATAAGCGCTGAACCACTTTTGAAGTAAGATGGGCTCTTGTAGAGAGGAATAAATGAATAGAAATGAAGCTCCAGGTCTCAGTGTTGAGCAGCAGCAGCAGCAGCAGGTTGCCTGTCCACTGACTGAAAGCATGAGCTGTGACATAGCAGTGGCTCCTCCAAGTGGTGCTGCGCTCTCTAGACATGAAAGTAAAAATAGGAAAGATGGGCCTCAGCTTCATGTGATTGTGTCTTATGTGGAGAGACACTATTGAGTACAGGATCCTCAGTAGCTGCTGCCTTTGTTTGCCTGACCTTGTCCCGTCCTTTACACTGAGGACAACCATTAACTGCTACAGCAATTCCTCAATCCATACATCACATAAATCAGCTGCAATCAAACCACTGCAGGGCTGTCACCTCACGTAACACAGTCACACTCACACACCCCCCCATGCACTAAAACTTAGAGGCATGCCAACGTATGTATGTGCACACCTGCCCTTGAAACACCACCTGCAGATGATAGATGCGGGCTGTCATTTGGTACAGATGCTCTATTTCAGGAGGGATTATGACAGTCCTTATTCTATATTCAAAACTATACACTTGATCATATGCAGTGTCTGTAGGAGCTCCAACTCACTGTCAAGTATGTGGACAAATTGAAAGTGGCTGTTATAAAGCCATATCTGGCCAAACAGCTCAATTTCCTTACCACTCATTCCCGTAGCACTTTGTTGACAGTGATGAGCCCTTTGTAGCAACTCGAAACAATTTCACAGCAAGTGGACCAGGGATGAAAATACAATAACATTTATCTGAAATGTAAATTAGCACTCACACCTCAAGCTCCTTGAAAATAATTGTCTTATATTCCACCTATTGTCTGGCAGACCCAAGTATGAGTCACACATTTCATTGTTTGCTGTGTGCTGTGAAATTGGGGTCATCAGATGTGGGAGTATTTTGAAAACAGTGTGGTGTTGAACTGTGAATTAATAACGAAGGTCTATCTGATTGAAAATAGCTCTATTCCAGGCCCTTCAGACAATTTATTGGATCACTCGCCACTTAAAGATAGATTGCTTGTCTGTCTGTCAACATAAAAGATAAGAAAAATCCTCATTTTGCGGAGGAATCCATGGATCTCCTGAGCATCGCTGGGATTCAGTATGACAACCACTTGTGGTTTTGACAAAAAAAAAAATTAACAAGGAAGCATGTGGGGTAAAAGAAGGCTCCATTGAGCACTGCAGGAAAGGTGGTAAAGCTGTACCTGGCAGGATTTTATGCAAAAATGTATGCATCATCAACCTGATGGAAGCTACAACAGAGAAAAGCATTCCGTCTCCACTGTTTTAGGGAAATGTTCCTCTTCTCTATTTGTCTTCACTTGAATTTATGAATAAAGTTGTCAGTAAAAAAAACATTTTACTCCATTTGGTGTAAGACGATACATAAAATGAAAGAGTTTCATGTTGTTGCATTTATGTGTACGTGCAAGCGGTGAGCAGCATTCTGCATGTGGATTCACCAACAAAGGCTAAACCTGCCGTCTAACATCTCTTTTCCCACCTCTTGCACTGGCTAATAAGTTGAAATGTTGCTTAGGAGTGTGTAGTTCGTGACATCATGAGGCATGGTTTTCTGGGTAATCAAGTCCTTCAAGGTTTCGAAAAAACACTTATCTCTACCACTTAACCACAATAATGAAGCACTAACCTTTGTATCCAATTTGCTGTCATTAAAGGGGCACTCCACCAATTTTACACATGTAGATAAGTTTATTAGTCATGGGGAGCACTACTCCACCTGTGAAAGCAGTTATGTAATGTCTTCTGAGGCCCTGAAGTAGTTTTTTTTTTTAAGTCAGACAAAATAACCCTGATGATGTTTTCATGGTCATCTCACTTCAGGTTTGGAGACAGATTTTTAACAGAAAGCCAAACTGGGGATGTGCAGACAGAGAGGATCTAACAAATAACACTATCAGGTTGCATTATGGGATGTGTAGGATCTAGCATTTTTGGAGCTTGGGACTATAAGTAAGCATTTCCTGTCCTCTGCTGCATGATTATGACCATTCTTTTTTTTTTTTAGAACATAATATAATATATAATACAGGAGTGCAGTAGTAAATATCTCTTATGTTCATGCATAATGACATGAATGTTTAAAGAAAATATCAAATGATTGTTGTTCTGAGTCTGGATGAAAAAATGGTTGGTGAGACGTGGTCAACATGGGTTGTCTGTTCTTCAGCGAGAACTGGAGGTGAGATTTTAACTGTCAGTTTTAATATCTGTCAACAGTAGTATGCTAGCTAACGTTAGCCTAAAGGGCTACAATGTTTACCATTGCTTGGCAGCACCTTGTTATTCGAGGTCATGTCAGTTTTCTGGTCTTGAAACATGAGTTTGTGGCCATTTAAGCAAGGCCATGAACTGTCCTCTGAAATGATACGATAATTAAATTCTTTCAAAGCTGTTTAGGGCTGAGTGACCTGCCAAACCTATCAGCACCAAGAGTTACCGAAATTAGCAATTAGCTAGAACTTAGCGGAGCATTTTCAGAGCCAGATATTTCACTGAAAGAGTTGGAGAAAAGACCAAAACAGAGCTTGAAAAAGAGTGAATATTTGACTTAACAGTTACATTTGCCAGGTGGACACAAAAACGACTCCAAATGAATGCTAATGTTGCTCCGTATCAAGTGGATATGTGAAAAGGAAACTTTCTGACACACTTTTGCCAAAACAACTTTATAAGGTGGGAGAAAGTAAGTCAATATTATGGCTTGTTCTGCCCCCACGTGGTCAAAAAATCAATCAATCAACTCACAACAGATTGGCTGATTATACTAAACCACTTTTTAATCCTAGTGTAATTTAATTACTTGGCCATAACCTGTAGTCTATCAAGTAAGAACAAAACCCTTGTTTTATTGTTATGTGTTTTATATGCTTACTGGATGAAACACTGTTGTCTGTGGCCTTTGAAACTAGGCTATATTCTGTAGTCAATCTTACTTCTTATTGCTGACTGATAATTAAGGAAGCCTTTGTGTCAGCACCAGTTTATAGCTCAGTGTGGACCAGTTAAACAGAAGAAAGGGTTCTGAAAGACCTTGGTATGTTACCCGCAACAGTCAAATTAACAATGCAGATAAACCAATATTCAGCATAAATATAAGAAACATTAATCCTGCAGCTTATAAAAAAAAAGATTCCAGCAGTTAAATACAAAGCACAGATGCATACAAACAGAGTGCTGCTCTGCTTCAAAGTGCCAGCAGATGTCCCCAGAGAGCTATAGTTCTCTTGAGTCTTACAGCAAGTTTTCAATCCTGGTACTTTACTGTCCTCTGATTAAAAAAACACACATAACAAACTTCACACAACTCTGCAAATTTACACAACCCTTTTTCACAAAGCAACTGGCATTATGTTGTACATAAACCAATTATACTTGATATTCTACCGATATTAAATCACACAATTTTAAGCCTCTCTGTTGTGTTTCTCTGTTTGTGTGATAAAAGGCGCTTTTTCATCTCTTGTTGTACACACGAGGCATTGTCTACTATTCCATTTCTCTCATGCACATGGCCCACTATAGCCTAATGACATCACTGACCCAAGGCAGTAGTAGGCTTTGCAGAGCTTGGGATGAGTCACTCCTATCTGAACAGCCCAGCAGAAAACAGCAGGCACGCAGTGGTGAATCGAATCTCAGCCTGCCTCTCTCCCATCAGATATGATTTAATATGGATGCTGATGACTGACTGAACACAGAAATATGGCTTAATGTCAAGGTCACAAACCCAGTCCTAGTGGTTTCTTCCTATCCAATGACCCAGCTAGTACAGAATGACTGACAGTGTAATTAGTGCTGGGTGCCTCACAGTCCCTTTCCATATGTAAACATGGGCTCGGGTAAACATATTTAACAAAGCAATGACAAAACAGATGCATGCTGGAGGCTGGCGTTGTTTATCCATTTCAAACATGATGATAAGCAGCCTTAGTTATTTAATAAACCATAAATCAAACTTGAAAGTTTAATGATGGCAATGCAGGATCATCATATATATAATAATCCAGTCCAAAGTTTGATTTATCTTCCAATTTATTGTTGTTTATTGTGCAGCTCAGTACAGAGTCCTACTCTCAGAGGTTTGCTACACACACACACACACACACACACACAGAAAAAAACCCCTGATGCTACGTCCAAGTACATTAAAACATTTTCACCCAAGGCACGACACAATTTTTTCCCTTGGCACAATAACTCCTATGACTGTGTCTGCTGTGTCAGTGTTGCACATTTTTTTCTCACACAATTTTTTTTTTCATGTGAATGCACACACAGAGTTGCAGATAACCCAGACTTTTACAAAGTATCATACATTTATTTTAAATATAGGAAACAAACTATCTAGGCTATGTAATTGTACTGTATCTGTGTAACTGTCCATCTATCTAACTTTCTAACTAACAATAGTATTTCCACTGTAACTTTCTCGCTTCATCCTCTCTGCCCTTATTCTGCCACTAGCAGTTCATTTTTAGTTGAGCTTTCTGTTGCTAGTAGCAACCTCTACTGGCACAGTTCAATCGCAGTTGCAGTTCAACTGATGTTGTTAACACTAAAGCCAGGCTCAGACTACAGGAGTTTTCAAATCCTAACCGATTTTGAAATCGGGTTGCTTCACGCACATAAGGAGAAACTTCACAAATGTTCTTCTCTCTAATCTCAGATGTGCACACACTACGAGATTTGAAAATAATGGTGCATCGCATACTACAGGATATTATTAAGATTATTGTGCCAGAGGGAGCAATGCACCACCTCACATGATTTCACATGATCTCACGGGGAAGATGTAAACAAAATGCTTTGCAGTGAGAAAAAAGAAGAAGAAAAAAAGTTCTCAGTTTTAATATCTGTCAATAGTAGTATGCTAGCTAATGTTAGCCTAAAGGGCTAGAATGTTTACCATTGCCTGGCAACACCATCAGCTCTCTCTCATTGGCTATGGTGGTCCCGCTCGGAAAGTAGTGACATAATCATGCAGATTTTAACTCCTAAATATCCAACATGTTTGAAGTCATTGGGGCGACCCAGATGAGTCTGCAAGCAGTTCTGGAGGTTTAAGATTGGATCTGTAAACCCCTCACATTACCAGATAATCTGGGCTGGTCCCAGACCAGATTTCTCCTCCAATTGTCGGGAGGGGTGAATTGGGGATAAAATCGGCCCAAAACTCCTGTAGTCTGAGCCCAGCTTAAGCTACATCTAGCCTTTTGTCAAACTGTTAGCAAGACATCTTCCATCTACTCCCTAGATGCCCTTATTGGAGCATTATCAGTAGGTACTCTGTTTTATCATCTCTGTTTTGTGATTGTTAATTTGTGATTTGTTGATTTAATTTTCTGCTAACCAAACTAGCCTACTTGTGTCTTTGCATTGACTTTGTACACACCACAAGTCCTGTTAATTTACTGTTGGGATATACGTATGTATGCGATTCTCTTTTTACTTTTACTGTTGTGGACTTTATTTGTATGTTTACTAATTACTGTGTTGTGCTTCCTATGGATTTAATGTTGATCTTTCACCGGTGATACTTTGTTTCTTCGTGGCATGAGGGAGGGACAATGTAACAAATTTGACGTCTAGTCTATACTTTTGTGAATCCATTTTTCTTTTTACTCTACTCAAACTATGTTTTGGTTCGTCCACTACTTTGGTTCATATTTATGGTCCCCACAGGATGACATTTATGATCCCCTAGTGCCTCCAGCAGGTCAAAGCTTTCACATATTGAGTAAAATATCTAAAATTATGTTCAGACATTCCTGGTAACCAGACGATGAATCTTAATTACTTCGGAGATCCCCTGGATATCTCTCTAGCGCCACCATGATGTTGACATTTTTGGGTGAAGTGTCTTGGATGGACTGCCATGAAATGTGGTTCAAACATTATTTTTCCCATGATGAATTGTGGTAAATTTGTAGTAACTTTGATAAGTCTAATAATGCTTTGGTTTATGACCAAGTACCTGCAAAACTAATGACACCTCTGTCAGCCTCAGCTGTACTATGTGTTTATTGCTAATTAGCAAATAATATCATATAAACAAAATGAATTGCAAAGTAAAATTATTTCAGTGTGCAAGAAAATGTTATTAAACAAAACTAATACTTCTAGCTGACCCCATACCCGATCCTCATGCTCCACCCTACCCCACCCCAGAATATCTCATCCAGTAATGTAATGTAATCTCTATCCTTTGATTTGCTGTCAATTACAGTTTCATGGTTGCTTTCAGTAAAGACTTGCTGCATAGATGTGCACCTACACTCATAGTGAGGCTGCTCTCCTGCCATGTTTTTGGGTAACATCCACGTTCCTATTTGGAAAAAGAAAGCATGACTCCATAATCTTTTTCATTTTGAAGATGATATAAAACCTCTTGCATGAAAGCACAAACTGGCGGGTTAAAATCAGTTGGGCTGTCCTGAAACATATGGTTCAGAAATGATGATGCGTGTAGTGAATGTTTTTACCAGTGGACGAGCTCCCTCCCCTGGGTGGGTTGTGTGACCATTACATTGGGTTGAGGTAAGCAAAGCAGACAAACCAATCAGTTGAGCAAAGGACTGCCAAAACTTTTATGCTCTGAGGTGATTTGTTCTTTCTGATTTCTTGTCATGTTATGTAAGGAAGGCCCACCCTCCGAGGCACACTTTGGTCTCAGATTATTTGAGGAGAGCCAGAAAGCTGATTACATATTTATAATCTTATTTTTATATAAACATTTCCAGTGGCAGAAATTCAAGGAGAGCAGGGCTATTTTCTCCAGTCAACCCCTGCGATGACCAAATTTGCCTGTTTGAAATAACAGCAAACCGCAGTGAAATGTTGGCATCTTGTCTACATAATAACAGACAACCATAAAACCAAATATTTTCCAGCAGATATGCTTACCCAATTTGTGCATCCAGAGAAAACATTTCCCATTAATTAGGGCTGAGCAAGATAGTAAGTCAAAGTAAAATAGCAGAACAGATTCATCATAAACTCTTGATTCCCCTCAGTTATTATTACTATGGTATTGGTGCATATAATGCAAAGATAGCCATTATTTCACTCTGGGTTTTGTCAACAAGCCAGTGGTAATAGTGCACTAGACCTCACAAAAGCTCATTCAGTAGAAACTTGACTGACTCCATGACAGATGACCTTAGTATGCAGCAAAGAACACAGTTCATATGCAGTCAGTAAAATAATGCATCTAATGTATCCATTAAATTACATTCGGTACAAAGCGTCGCTAATGTATCGCTCAAACATTTGTTTAACTGATTTATGAGACAACCGAGTGCAAAGCCATCTCTATACTACAGATCAACATGTTATGAGATATGAGATTAATTTAGGTCTGCCCGAGGCTTGGGAGCCAAAATCCTTTGATGGTCACATGGAATTAGACCCTGAGATTTCATATTCTTCCACCCGCTGTGGTGAGAAAAACAGAGAGTAGAAGTGAGAAAGCTTTAAAGAGAGTAGGAGTGAGAAAGTTTAAATGAGCATACAAATGAAACCAGGAATAAGAGTAAACCACATACTCCTTTTACTCTACACAAGAGCCTGATGGGGATGTAATTACTGTACATATCAACAGAACATTTAGCGTCTCTGTGTGCAGTCTAGTCTCTCATCCGTGTATGGATAAATAACAGATAAATGGGATTATGAGGAGGATAAGAATGTGATGAGACATGCAGATATCAGTAAGTGATAATGAGCTATTATTAGGACTGTGCTGTAACAACAAGATTGTGCTCATTTTGTCATTTCGTCTCCTTAATTCAAAAAGGATTATGTACAAAACATTTTGATGGCAAATTAAATATAAATTACACTACATTATTTCAGTCAGCCAATTGTATGGATTTATTATGTGAATACAGAGTACAAATAGAATTGATATTTGGCGTCTAGGCTCTGACCTCATCACTCCTCTCATACACCACCGTCAGAGATTGGGGAGTGACCATAATTAAGTTCCCCTCAAAACCTGCATTAGATACAGAGCCAGATGATGCTGTTTTGTAGGATTTACTATTTGTCAACCGGGCACCAGCCACCATATATCCATTCCCCAACAAAGCATTTTAGAACATATACTATCTAGTCAAGGCTGGATTACCAACTAGGCAAATACCCTGGGGCCTCAGAATTTCAGGGGCCCTGAAGGCTCCAGGTTCATCATGTGGTGTTTGTGGTAATTTGAATAACTGTAAAGTTGTTTGGTAGTACTGTATGCACCATTAAAACAACAATATAAACTGAAATGACAGTGTGCTTAAGGTGATGCCTGCATTAATCTTGTGGCCCTGTCTTCTAGAGAGGCCTTGAGTTTAAATCGAGCTTTAAATCCTCCATATTATCTCAGTTTATGCTGTGTCAGCATGCATATTCCTAATTATATGTGTGTTTAATAAAGTTACCACAAACTAATTACTAATTTACAAAATGCACAAAAAGGGGAGAAATAGGGGCCCACAGCTCATTTTTGCCCTGGTGCTCCCTTGAGCGTAATTTCTGCCATGTATATGAATTGAGATGGACTGATCCAAACCAAAAATTGACCTAGTATGCAACATCTGGCTAAGACGCATTATCTATACAGCAGATAATTCTTAACATGTGTTGTAAACCCACAAAAATTCATGGCTCAGCGCATACAGTCTCTTCATATGAAATATTATAGTATTAATAAGTTGGATGACCATCAGTGCATAAAATATAAGTTGCAATTATGAGTGCAGCTGGGTGTAGCAGCAACATAATCCATAAAACTGAGCAGTTTGGATATAAATGATGTAATGAAATGATGTAAAGCCCTTGCTTTTGAGTTGACTTTAATGACAAGCTCAATATTGTGGAGGAGACATGAATGTGACTTTGTTTGGCAAAAGTCATATTGTGTTTCCTATGAACCCAATATAACAGGGAAATAATATTGTGAATGGACTGGAGCCTATATACAATGTTAGCTTTATTGCAGACTCAAGTCTGCAGTGAGTCAACAGGAAACCCCCCAAAACAGGGCAACAGCATTCAGAGAAATATGGTCCAAAACCAAGTTAACACTCATACAGTAATACTACATATTTGTTTGCTTTTGCTTTTTTTACCCATAAGTCGTGTGAAGGACAGATTCCCATTACCTTGGCTAATTCCAGCTAATTCTGTCACTCTTCATGTGTACAAATGAGCGCAACACTATGAATGCCTTCCAAGAGAGACTTTTCTAAAGGTGTATGCCATTACCCACATATTTAAACAATTATTGCATTGTTTCCCTTTCCATGACAGCGGGCTATTAAAACTTTTGGTATTGATATGATCAGACAACACATCATACAAGCCAGCATACCCCGGCCTTAATTCAAGAGAAACAGAAGACAGCAACAACAGTGGGAAGCACAATGAAAACAGTTATTTTTCCAAAAGACTGTCCTGATGCAAAGGGATTTGACTTTGGCAAGGCCAGTTTGGTAGAATAACAGAGTGGATGGATCATGGTGGACAGCCTTATTGCAAAAGGGTTTCAGGGAGTATTTCACAGGTGAGTCTAGCAGAACAAGCAAAATCTGCCTTATCAAAATCTACCTGACCAAATGCCCTTGTATTAAATGCAACTCAAGCCAACTGGCAAGCCGCCTCTACTGGCAAGAAGCAATATACATAGTAGATATCATTCAGAGGAAGGTGAAAGTTCAGTGTAAATACCAAGAGTAAGCCCAAGCAAGTCCTTTTTGGGCCTGCTGCAGGAAAAAGTCAAACAAACCATGTGCCACCCCTGATATTTATTCATTTCTTCTTTGCACAAACACTAGCTGTCAAAGGCACTTAAATCCAATTACTCTGTGGTGTGTGCTCATGCCAAGCAATGCAATCAGTTCCCAGTGAGGGACAAGTTGATATGTTACTGTGCAACTCTAACCTACCATTGGAGAAGTTGTGGTGGGACTGGAATGGTCATTAAAGGCTGAATACACCTATTTTACTGTGCTACTGAATTCCTAAAAAGATGAAACCTGTGTTGTTTTTTCACTATTGTATGTGTTGTATTGTCCTATTCTGATGGTAATAAGGGTAGTGTCGGACTGACGTTCTGTGTGTTGTGTGTGTGTGTGTGTGTGTGTGTGTGTGTGTGTGTGTGTGTGTGTGTGTCTGTGAGAGCATATGTGAAAAAAAAGGAGTTGGGTTTCATGGAAAACATTGCCCAAGTCTGAAGAAGCACAAAGCTTTATGGTCTTTTGTCTATGTTTTTAAGAGCAACATTGCTGCGACCCAATCCAAACACAGAAAATGTCAACAGTTGTTTACGGAAAGTTTTCCACAGCGCAGGAAAATAAAGTACTTTCTATTTGTCAAACAAAGCGCCAGGATATGCCGTGTGAGAGATGACCAAAGGATGACCAGCACATACCATCACTCTCATGAGATATTATCAAGCCCCCCACCCATCCCCTCCACAATCCAGGCCAGGGCAGTTCCAAAAATCCTAACTGTGTGCGTCTAATAGTAGTGTAAGCTATAATTCTCTCTATTTTAAAAAAAGCTGACAAACACAATGACAGGACTTCCAGTGTAACAAGGGGAAAGGGAAGCGCAAGTGAACACCATGTCCTAGCTTCTCTCTTCTTCTCTGTTTCTTCTACTCTCTCGTGTCCCTTGGAGGTCATTCTTCCTGCCTAATGTAACAAGTCATCAATGCTGCCGCTGAGACAGAGATCTTGTCATCAGCTCTGTCAATGCCTGCTTATGTTGGTCTACATGACATCAATTAAAGGTTAAATCTGCTGCACTGCAGCTGACCATAACAGTGTGGCTTAATAGTAAGATGCTTTGGTGGTTCCCCTGATACCATCCAGCTGTGCTGAAGGTCAGTGTTTATTGGGCTCTGCTGCATGGAGAGAATGAGACAAATTTATCTTTTCCTCTATGCAGTGTTGGACATGCCTGTGTAACTCATTATGTGTCATGGGATGGTCTCAAGGCATGCCTATAGTGCTGCCTTTTAAGGACATGCAAAGGGTTCCATTACAGGTTCAAAAGTCATACTTGTCCTCTGATTTAATATCAAACAGCACATTCATCACTGGATTGATGACAATATTGCCAAACATCTGGAGGCAGGGAACATCTTTTACCTAAGCAACAAACCGTTCTTGATTCCAAAAACCTGTTTCCTGTCGCTTTTAAGTTAAAAACAGATGTAAAAGTAATTGGTGAAAATAAGTTTTCTCTTTAAAAGGGTTGCACTGTTGCAATTAATCAACCAACCCAGTGAATGTAACTCAAGCTCAATAGACCAGCAAAGTCCCAGAATGACCTCCCAGAGCCCTGAGCACAAAGACCTTCCTAATCATTGTTATGGGAAAAGAGTTTCCAATAAAAAAGATACTTAAATGCTTCTGGCATTGCTGGCTTATACCTATTTTTGTGTGCATCTTGTCTCTGTGTATGTATGCATATTGTGGTGCCTCTGCACAAGAGCTTTGGAGGGCTTTTTGCATGCTCTCCCTTGCCAGAAAAACAAAGGAAAACAAACACTGCCTTTATTACAGTAATGAATATGCTTTGGGAAGCAAATTATATAATTTTCCATTAACTCCCACTCATAAAATGTCAAGAATGGCTCAGGGAAACCTGTGACATTTGACTTTATTGGCACCAAACACAGCAGCCCCCCACTGCTACTTGACCCCTGACCCTTCACCTCTGGAAACTCACAAGAGTCATCACTCACTATATCACTCAAAGCCACTGTTGCTAAAAGTCTGATAAACACAGCATAGACACTTTCAGTTTAGGTCTTATAGATCAGTGAAATTAATGTAAGATGCCCATACACATACGTACATATACACAACTGCTTTTATCTGCTTTCCTTCTTCTATTAATATATCAGCAGCGGTGCAGATGCTTTTTGTCCCAGTAGACACATAGTACATTGAGCCAAGCTCATTACTCTGCGCTCCCATTCACGCAAAAAGCAACACTCATTCAGAAAAGAGACCTAGGGCAACATAACAACAAGGATACAAGCAGAGGTTTGTAAGCATAAAAATTTCATGCTTGTGCCATAATCATTTTCTCTGATGCTGTGTGGTTATAGAGCAGTCACTGTTGAGTCAGCGCGGCTATCCATTATTCAGCCTAATCTGACTTGCTCTGATCTCTGCACAATAGATGCTTCATCGCTGAACTAGGACTAAAGGAGATAGAGCAGACACCCCTGTGGTATAGGTCAGAGTCTCAGTTTGTGACTGCAGCCTCTATCTCAGCACTCAGGTGATGCACAGGTGAAACAATGGGCTTAGTGTGCCGCTCCCATCTCCCAGATTCATCCACGTGGAGGTGGAGTGCAGCATTGGCTGGCGGTATATATTTGCATAGTAGAGGTCAGGTGCAACACAAGGCTCCCTGTGTTCGACACTGCAATAAAGGAGCTCTGAGACAAGGACACTGACAGACAGGTAGGTATTAGAAACTACAGGCTATTTCCCCTGCTTTTGAAGCACCAAAGGACAAGAGAGAGCAGCGTGTTTGGATACATTTTTTGTTGATTTCATATGCACAACCTTTAACATTTTGTCTTTATGTTTATGAAATAAACCTCATAGCAATGCCACTTGAGTCGTTGGGCTGGGATGTAAGACATAAACTGGTCCTTTTTTATTAGCCAGTCTTCTGGGTTTAATTTGTGAGTAATTACATGATGTAACTGTTTTGCTCACCCTTTGTATGTGTTCATACAAGTGAGTACACACCATAAGACAAAGCTTCCTTCTTTTTATGGACTGCAACATTTGCAAAGCTTCATTCTATAGCAAGGTGCTTTGACTAGTAATTCGATAAGCATGTCTATGGAAATCAAGGGAGTTGTTCTTTGACTAGGAGGCAGAGATGATATCCTTACAGGGAACTGTGGAGAGTTGCTGAGTATCGCTCTGCCACATGTGGCAGTTTAACAAGGGAAACTCTGACACACGCAAACACTTTTTCACACCCTCACATCCACATGTACAGTACATCCTGACAAACACACACTGACAGACACATGCTAACACCTTCCGTCTACTTCTATTGTCCATCTCTGTCCATTTATCCCTGTTTGCCTTGCTTTCACTCTACTCCTCATGTTAGGGCTGTTGTAATAATACTGAAATAAAACACAAGGGTAGTTGGTATACCCTGATTAATCTGTGTTTGCACTGAAGTTCAATGATATTTTGTGCTGAGAAGACATTGTAACTGGTAAGATGATCAAAGTGCTCCTGATTCTAATACAAACAATGACTGTGTCATTTCTTGTTCCCTCTGAATTTATGTGTGACTGCAGCACAATTTGGAGCAGGCCTATTTATAGCCGGCTACCGCCACCACCACCACCACCACCACCACTACCCTGCAGCCTGAAAGTCACACCAGGAGATTTTGGGAGGGGAGTCCTTGAGCTCCTCTGTCAATGTGAAGCATTGCAGTGACAAGTTTGCTGATGAGGTTGGTCACTGTGAAGTCGCACTGCACCGTTCCCTCCCCTAAAGCACAAGGCTGCTGTCTGTGCATCCTTCAGAGACAGAATGTAAGTACATACACTCAGTAATACAGTGCATGAATGCATCTAAGTGCATGCATGCCCATGCACAAATACATAAACACACTCATGCACATACTGTATGCACACAGTTGCACATGCACAAACACAACTTCTCATTTCTGAATAAAAACTGTGGAGAAGAGTTAGTGATGATGTATTTCTGTTTGTGTTTACTATATTTGTTGCTGATGTCATACTACAATGTGTCACTTTTGCTTCACTAGTAACCCCATAGCTACAGCTACTGTACTATTGTTACAGTAATGAATATAGAGTGAGAAGGAGAAAAATAATAATATAAAAACTTACTTTATATCTTTTTGAGAAACTTCCAGAAAGAGTTTATTTATCCACTCCTGGCTACTGTACAGTGTCGCTTGTCTGCTCTCTGAGAGTCCCGATCAGCAAAACCAAAACAAACAAAAGTATCTGGTGTGCATCTCTAACACAGCAAGTCCCACTCTGCTGCTTACTGATGCTCCCTGGAATAAGGAGGGAACTCTGCTCCGAGCTCTCAGGCTCACAGCCAATCATGTCAGAGTGGTTCCTACCTCTTGGCCAATCACGTGCCTCTCGTGCTATGGCCTCCACCCCTCCTCCTCGTGCTGAAAGTTCTCATGGTTGTGGACAAACTCAAGATGAGAGGGGAGGGGAGGAGAGGAGAGGAGAAGAGAGGAGAGGAGAGGAGAGGAAATAAGAGGAGTAGAAGGAAGAGGAGTATGACAGAGTGGGAGAAATGCTGAAGTATTTACAGTATGAGGGAATAAGAATAGAATAGTCATGGAAACATTTTCACTAGGAAAGAGAACAGCGGGACTGAGGAAATTGTTATGTAAGCTTCAGGGGCGCCAAATATTTCTTACCCTGGTTATAGAGCTAAATAGGGTTTACTCTGTCATGATGATTTTTAAAAAGACTATAAAATAGTAAAATTGTGCTTTAGCTTCGTTCTTTGAGTAGAAGCCCATATCACTGATATTGGTATCAGATAGGAGACATTAGGAGATTCCTTTTTGAGATGCCTAAAGACCAGAGATGAATGACAGGTCAATGAATCTTCACAGTCATCTTTACAATGTTTTAGAATCTTTTCGGGAGAAGGAATAAAGACTGTGACATAAAGAGAAATAAAAAAACAGGAATCTGTCTTTTACTAAGTGGCACACTCACAGACGCAATTGCAACTCCCAGAGATGATGTGACTCTCTCTTGCTGCGGCGACCACAGGCAATACAGAGTACCCTGAGAGAGATATTAACTGCAAATGTTCTTTGTATGTGACAACACATTGACAAGTCAAATATGGCTTGTGTTGCGGAGCCAATAAGACTGCTGAATGTCTGCTCCACTTGTATAATGCTGAAACAAAATTTTTTTGAGTATAGCTTCTGTTCCCTGAAGGAGAGGAACGAGGTACAACACATATGGTATGGGATATGATGCCCCCGTGTGGCCTGACTGAAGACACCTCTATTCACGCCTTTAAGGCAGATGATCTGTGGTGACGTATGTGAGGCCCCGCCTACACATATATACATCCGTCACCACGGTCTCTCAGTTCAATAGCCGCTCTTCACCGAGCCCAGCTGTGCAGCGGGGCAACCAAGTGTTGTACCTCGTTCCTCTCCTTCAGGGAACAGAGGTTATAGTCATAACATTTTGTTCCCTTTCAGTCGATCCACTTGGTACAACGTAGTATGGGACATGTATTCACGCCCCGCAGAGCAGCCACCGAACCAGAATCAAACCTCCAGCACTCTAGTGCATCATAGACCCAGCAGAAAGGACAGAATGAGCCACCGAAGGGGCTGTCACATCCAAATGGTAAAACTGAACAAAAGTGTGAGGTGATGACCAACTGGCTGCAGCACAGATATCACTCACAGATATCCCTTTAAACAAAACCCATGATTGTGATGATGTCGCCATGCCCCTGGTCGAATGTGCCCTCACACCGTGAGGCAATGAAAGACCTTTGCCGTTGTAAGCTAGGGAGATAGCCTCCACAATCCTGTGAGAAAGCTGCTGTTTAGACAGGGCTTTGACCATGGCTGGATAGGCAAAACAGGCAAACAACTGGTCACGTAAATGCACACTCTGAGTGTGGTCTATGTAGGTGCGTAACACATGCACAGAACACAGGGGATTGTACTTTGCTCCTCAGATGCAAAAGGAGGGGGACAAAAGCTCAAGAGCTCAAAAGCCATAGAGCTATTGGCTGCAGGGATAATCTTAGGTAATACACCACATTCGGATGCAATGTAACTGTGGAGGCATCCGAAGTGAACTGGGTACAAGAGGGATGCACAGATAAAGCATGAAGGTCGCCCACCTACTTTGCAGAGGTCAAAGCAAAAAGCAGTGCAGTTTTGTCTGAAAGAAATTTCATATCTGCTGACTTAATGGACTCAAATGGGGGACCACAAGGAGCCTCAAGCACCAAAGCCAAATCCCATGAGGGGATACCGGATTTAACCACAGACCTCAGCCAGTTGACTCCCTCTAAGTAGCGCATGGCAAGAGGGTGAGCACCTGGTGTCACTCCATCAAAGCCATAACAGGCAACAGATATAGCCACCAAGTAGACCTTAATCATGGAAAAGGAGGGACCCTTATCCAGCACCATCTGAAGGAGCGTCAAAACATCCACAATAGAGCACTGAAACGGGAGTCCATTTTGGTCCTGACACCACTGCTTGAACGCCCGCCATTTATAGGCATATAGGCCTCTAGTGGATGATGCCCTCACACTTTGGATCATTGCCACCATGCTTAGCTATGAAATTGGACCTCTCAACAGGTAGGCATGCAGCCGCAGATGAATCACCTGTCCTCCCGCTTAAGAGAGGAGGTCCCTGCGGAGAGGAAGCTGCCAGGGCCTTGCTGTCAGCAGACTGATTATCTCAGCATACCACGACTTCGCAGGCCACCAAGGGGCCACCAGGATCAGGGACAGATCCTGCCGGCGCACCCTCTCCAGAACAGGCAGTATAATTTTCACTGGGGGAGCGTGTTGGGCCAAGGGTGCACCAGCACATCCATTCCCAGAGGCGTGCCGGGGACATGGGTGGCTCTGAGAGAGAGGAAATGAACACTGCACCACAGCAACAGAGAGTGACACAGTTTTAACAGGGGAAGTGAACACGTCCCTCCGTGCTTGCTTATGTAGGAAACCACCATTGTATTGTCTGTCCTGATCAGAACATGCTGGCCTGTCAGAACTGGGTGAAAATGCTTTAGATCTAAGAAAGTCGCTAGTAGCTTGATGTAAAGCTTGCACTGTACCGACGTCCAGACCCCTCTCACTGCCGCACTGTCACACAGAGCCTCCCACCCCCTCAGGAGGCATCTGTGGACACCACCTTGCAAAAAGACACCCTCACTATAGGGGAGCCCTGGCAAGGGAGGAGAGCCAACATGCAAGAAGGGGTTATCATCAGCCTCCTCTGAAGGTAACGCACACAGCCTATGAGATCAAGTCCGGCGTTGAAACGTTTGCATCTTTAACAGATGACATCTATGATTGCACTACAGCGGTCATAGATGCCATCATGCCCGCTAGCTCTAAAATTGTCCAGAAACGCAGTTTGCGTCCCAAATGAAATTGAGCAAGGCAGCAGTGAAACATGCTGGACATGTTTGGCTGGAAACGGAGCATATTTCCAACCCGAGAAAAGAAAACTGCTGACTCGGGGTTAGCAAACTTTTCTGCAAATTCACTGAAAAGACCCGTGCTTGAATGTGCGACAGAACTAGCGACAGCTGTACTGCTGCCTGCTCTCTGGAGCTCACTATCAGAGCCCAATCATCCAGATAGGCTATTATGCAAACGCCACTCTCCTGGGAACTAACTCCGCCTCGACAAATTTGGTGAAGGTGCAGGGGGTGAGTGGCAGGCTGAACAGCAGCACCAGGTATTCGTAGGCTGTGCCTTTGAATGGAAACCATAGAAACTGTCTGGGTGTTTCGCTACATGAAAGTAAGCAACTGTGAGATTGATTGTTGCAAACCAATCCCCTGGGCCAATCACGTTTGGTAGCTGTCTGAGTGTTAGAATTTTGAACTTGTAACTTTGTAGGTGTTTGTTTAACACTTGCAGGTCTAGAATAGGACAAAGTCCTCCCCCTTTCTTCGGAACAATGAAATAACGGCTGTACCAACCTTTTTTTGTCTCTGAGGCAAGAACCACTCATACTGCTCTCTTGTTCAACAAAGTGTTTATTTTCTCTCTTAGTATTGCTGCTGCCTCGTCCCCTACAACTGTTTATTATGGAGAGGAAATGGGGTGGTCTGACTAATAGGCTGCGCATGCGCACCATTGAGGGAGATGCACTGCTAGCCAACTGACCTGCAGCACTGTAGGGGAAGGGCTTTTGCCCTCTTGTGTGCTGGAGGGGAACAGCATCACCTGTCTGCCCTGATTTATTTGACTTGCAATGTTTTGAATACAAAATGCATTGTTTATTGAATTCAACAGATGAACATTTACAATATTCATAGTGAATTGGAGGCACCTTTGTTGGGGCACTGGAAAAGTGACAAACATTGGGAACACTTGCTGTGGACACCTAAGAAACATTTAACACACCCAAACTGGGGGCTACAACCTGAGGCAACAAAAGGGCATTTGTGTGTATAGGGGAATGTGCTTGGGAGACTGTGTTAGGGGAGTGCAATGCCTTTTGGGACTGGACCCCTGAATAGAACATGGAAGATGCCTCTTGGGTGGCAACAGATGAGGGGCAGCAGTGCTGGAGCCCCTCTCCACTCAGTCCCAGAGTGTGGTTTATTCCTCCTAGGCACTTAACCCCTCTGGAGGCCTGGTGGCGGGCCCTTGCTCCAAGCCAAGTGGCGTGGTTTCACTGGGTGGTTGCAGCTTCACTGGCTGGGAGCCCAAACTCACAGCGGTACTGCCCTCTTGGGGGGAGGCGGTGGTACTGCAGGCTTGTGAGTGCTCGTGGGTGGCTTGGATTTCAAATCATGTCTGGGAATGATGCTGTGCAGAGCTTCTGTCTGCTTCATCCTCAGCTCAAACTTTGCTTGGATGGTGTTGAGTGACTGCCAAAACAAACCCTCAGCAGATATTGGCTCATCCAAGTAAATGGCCCTGGCCCTGGACACTCGGAGAATGTAATCCGTGGAAATTCTGACCTCACTGAGAAGAGGCGCCAGCGGACCATCGGGGGGCATCAGTTTCCCAAGCTCCACCAGACACATGGCTTGTTATGTTTGAAGCGTGGTAACGGATGGGTGGCTAGCTGTAGCTAGCTAGCCTGACTCAGCAGAGGAGTTCTTTGCTAGGTGAAGATACATAACTGGCATGGGGGTCCAGAAAAAAAAGTAATTTAATACAAATTTCCTGCATTTCTACACCACCTAACCTCTTGGATTAACAGCCACCTGCACTAGTCTATATTAGTTAGATTGAAGGTGCTATAAAAACCAAGAATGCATCAAGAACAGTATACTGATGATGTCATAGTGATATTATCAGGGTTACCTCAGCTTGAGGTTGAAGACTTTAGGCTTATAACAAAAAGTCTGCATTACAACCTGGTGGCATAGATTGAAAAATGTAGACTTTTCTTGGGCAGTAAGGGTCTAATGAAAAGTCTCAAGTGAATTGCATTATGGGAGATGTAGGATCCAGTGTTTTTTGGAGGGTTTTTTTGTTTTCTTTTTGTTTTTATTTTTATCTCGTGAGTCCACCAACTTAATGGAAGTGCAGCACTAAATCAGTGGAGTACCCCTTTAATGTGAATTGGATTGCAGGTCAAAGTTAGTTTAGTTCAGACTACATGTGGATCTCCTCAGACAATAAGGACTTGTAGGTATACAGCACCGCTACATTTCTGTTTGCAAAATTTGATCACATGGTCCACAAAAAGACCATGAACAGCTTGGAGGGAAGGTAATATAGTCTCCAACAGTCTGTTCATGTTCGTGCTGTCAAACTAAAAATGATGGCAAATAACAACTACAATAACAAGGATGAACAAAGCTCAGAGAGTCCATAAAACCTCACAAAAACACAGAGGGAGATGAGATAATAGGCACTGGCATCCAGCGAACATAACAGTGCTGTTGTTAATTTTTAGAAAAACACATGATAATGTTCCTATTGCTTCACAAGTGAAGAGACTTACTCATATAAATACACTCTGAAGGTAATGTACCATTTCCCTCATCCAAATATTGACTAAGAGCATAAACAGCTGTAGCAGCAGTCCGTTTTCACACAGTGAGTAATAGTGATAATATCTGAATCACACTGCTTTGTCAGCCCATCTCATACATGTCTGGTACAGATGGAAGTGCAGATTTTAAAAGCATCTTGCATGAATGACATTACACATACACATATACGTCTGTTGAATATGAAGCCGGAGTCATGAGATGATTAGTTTAGCTTAGTTTAAAGACTGTGGGTAGCAACTAGACAAAGGTAACAACACCTGCCTAAAAGCAGCTCAATAATTAACATGTTACATCTTGTTTGTGTGTGTTCCTGGAGTTTATGTGCTGGATGACTATTTCTTGGCTGGAGTCTGGTTATGAGCCTGGAGTCTGGCTCAAAACCTCCTGTAGAATTGCGCCATGTCATTTTTACTCTTTGATTTTTATATGGATTAAACAAATGAGATATAATATGTTAATCAGTTACATTAGAAGTGCTGGTAGGTGGACATTTTAACGTTTGGACAGAGCAGGCTACTTGATTCCCCCTGTTTCCAGTCTTCATGCTAAGCTAAGGTAACTGGCTTCTGGCTCTAGCTTCACATTTAACGAATAGATGTGAGTGTGGTATGAAACTTCTCATCTAAGGCTTGGCAATAAGCCTATTTCCAAAAATGTATTTAACTGTTTTAGTGTAACTTTGTAACGACTATCTAAATGGTAAATTCAGTTTTATGATATGAATACAAGCAAGCAAAAGCAAGACAGGCAGGCAGGGATACAGACAGGAGAGCAGGCCAGGCCCTTAGGGAACAGCCAGGCAAACAGGCATGCAGACAGGGATTCAGCAAAGCAAGCAAGAAGAGTGCTACTGTACGAGGCTTTCTGGCCCCAAGGCTCCTCAAACTCACAGGAGTGGAAGGGTTATGCTAATACTATGCAAAGGGTGTACGCTTTGTTCTCCTCAAACATTGGCATCAAAACATCATGCACTGGGTAAACAGCAGGGATCAGATATAGAAAATGAGTACAAATTTACATCTGTAATTTGTCAGAGCAGAGGAAACAGTTTAGAGTTTAATCCATAAACCCCGAAGGATGTGTGGCTGAAAATCCCTTGAACACATGAAAAATCTGAAAGCAGGCTACATAAATAGCCGTTCTTTGCCGGCTGTCCTTAAGCAGATATGACAGCTTACAGCCACAGAGGCAGTGGCTGACATACACAACAGCCAGACTCATTCTACTGAAGCCTTATTGGAAGACAAGACGGTGATCAATAAGTCGGCTTTTGGACAGATGATACACCGCTGCAGGGTAGATAAGTACCTGAAAAACATCCCTCGGCCCAGAAAGCACTGTATTTGTTTCAGTGCTGGGCACCCAGAGTTACTGCAAAAGCTGTTGACAGCAACCATCACATAGAGGTAGAGAGATGTGGCAAGGTGTGGAGACCTTGTGCTCTGTAAAGTTTTGCCCGAAGGGAAAAACACCCAGTTACAATCATTCATCTAGAGCTAGGTTAAATTCTGTAAAAGTCTTCTGCAGGTGCACAGAAAAAACACATGACTAAATATAATTCTTCATTGTAAAATTAAATGGCAGGTTTTTATCACTAACCAAAGAGGTAACATTTTACTTACCAGGCTTTTATAAACAGTATAAATTGTTTATGACACATTTAAATGTAGTAGGACATTTATAATTATAACTTCTATGTGGCATTCAGACAACTGTGTTAAATTATATTGTCAAGCATTCATTAACTGTTTAATCACCAGTTACAGATACTTAAAAAGCATGACCATGCTTAAAAGTGACCATAGCACTACAAACTACATTATAGTGCTTTATAAAGCATTTATTGATTGTTCATATATGGCTTAAGTGCTATGGGAAGTTATAAAGTGTTACCTAAAAGCAAACATGACATCATGAAGGATTATTCTCTCAGCTGGTCCTGACACTGAAATCTAGATCTGCTCTGCCTCAAGATCGGACTGATCAAAACTACCCAGATTCAACTAAATTATAAGACAAGAATGAAAACGCTGAAATTTTACAGTGACACAGGAGCCTGAAGCAAATGCAGTACCATCTGATCTCTAAAGAGACAACACTTCATGGCAGATTATCTATTCATGGTGACTGACATTAAACACAAAAACATAATGACAAATAGACACTCACAAAAACCTGTCTTCCCGTAGAACATCGGCTCTGCCAGCTGTACCAGCGAGGAAAAATAGAGACCGAGCTCCACTCTTAATTAATGTACATAACTCTAATCAGTCCAATTTCACGCACAAATATCATCAATTTGATGGCATTGTAATGAAAGCAGAAACAGACACTGTTAAGATGGTACAATAAGAGCAACACATTGGCAGCACATCACTTTTCTGCCAGCGACTAAGATTGTGGTGTCTGTTATTTCAGCTTTAATAAGCTAAATCATACTTATTCTTACTTTTTTACATTGAAAAGATCTTAAAAGGAGGCTAATGAGCGATAGAGAAAGGGACAGAGGATGATTGGGTTATTATTAGGGCAACCAAATACCCACAATTATCTAAAACACCAATAATTATTCTCAAAGAGCCATCTGCTCTCTGCTGCCTGACTCAGCAGTACACACACACAGGCAGCACCCTGCTCTTCTTCGCTTTTGTTAATATCAAGGACTCACTGAAAGCTCTGGCTAAATTCACTCTGCATAATCACCAGATAAGAAGTTCAAGAGATGTGACCAAGCAAAATTAAATTCACCTTCATCAACTGAGCCACTACACTTCTCATATTGCATTAGAAGTGCGCCATACAGACGTTTCTCTCATTTTAAGGCCGGAACAAAACAGTTAGAGTCTGAAGTCTCTTTTGTTTATCCTCTTGTACTTTTTGTGGCCTCTTTTCCCCTCCAGCACCTCTCCTCTCTCACGTACAGTCAGTGCTTTTCTTTCTTCATTATTGTCCCTCACTGGAAAGTTTCCAAGGTGCTGTCACCCCTCTGCAAGACAAGAGGATCAGAAGAAACATGATGTACTCTTTCCAAACTGCGGTCACGACTAGTACTGGTGAGAAAAGAGACATGTCCAAATCTTGACGCTGATGGTGCCTGGAAGCGTTGTGATCTGGTGAATTACAGAGTCCACGAAGAAAGCAACTACCATCTAGTTGTCTTTCTTTCTCTTATCTGCAATCAGTTCCTCCTGTGTACCATGACTCTGCCATTTTAAAAACCTCACGATTCCTCTTGACAGTCACTACTGGGGTGGACAGCACACATTTCGTGATGTAGTTTCATAGTATGTCACCTTTTATTGTGGCAAAGAGTGATCACTGTGGCGTCAGGAGAATCACCATTAAAGCTGCAGAAAACTTGGCTTCAAAAGTTTAATATTTCTCTACATTAAATCTGCTGTAATCAATTTACAATGGATAACATGACTACTGACTCAGCAGCTCCCCTCAGCTCTATGTAGCATTTTAGCATCTTTCAGCTTGTTGTTTTGGTTTTACAGCTTGCAATTTAACTGTTTTGGTTCACTCTCAATGCTCTCATAGCATAGTTTTCAGCTGCAGGAGGCAGTAAGCTCTAAAAACTGACTATATGCTAGCTGCCCAGCACCGAACAGCAGACAGACAAAGTTAGCGCCTAGCTAGCTGCTAAAGAGTTGGTGGAGAGCAAAGCAGAGCTAACTGGAGAGGACTTGGACTTATATTTACCAGGTGGCCAGAAACATGATTTCAATGAATGCTAATGTTGGTAGATGTGAAAATATATAAATAACCATTTGCTAAATTTGTCATATCAAGTGAAAAGGCTATATCAGTATTGTGTTTACAGCTTGTTTCTGCTGACCTCAAGTGTCGGTTATTGCAGGTTTAGAACTCAATAAGCAACAATCTTAGTTAAAGTTGGAAAAATACATCCTTAAAGTTGCAATACACGACTTTCAGCCACTAGATGTCGCACTATAGCACCAACATCTCAGACCAAAACAAATGTATGTGTCGTTTACTCAATAAAGTTGGGGGAAAAAAAGAAAGTAAGTGGTCCTTGCATGGACAGCGAAACGAAACTCAGATCAAACTGTCAAACTAAGCAGTGCCGATCAAATATGGATCAAGTTTCTGTTACTGCATTGCCTATTTCTCACCTCAAATATTTTCAAAAACATATTTTAGTGTACTGTTTAGCTGTAATTTGAGAAAGTTTGTGACGCTGCCGCCATCTTGGAAATGGACGTGGAGGACACGGAGGGACTCACCTGCACTAACATGCACGCTCACATGCACTAACACACACGTGCAGCCGGACCGGCTACCAAAACAAAGAACAGAGAAGCTCGGATAACAACACACACAGAGGGAGTGTGACTTCATTCACTGCTCAGGTCGCCATTACTCCACTATATCCTTACAAAGCAAATAGTTGTTTGCTGACATCCAGTGAGGCTGAATATCATTTATTGCACCTTTAAGTCTTATTTATTAAGAGTTTAACTTTCAAAACTCAGCTTATCTGCTTCACCTGGACTGTGTGGGTGTGGTATGATCAGATTTGATTGACAGTGTCTTTTATATTTGTCCGAAAACCTTGGGAGGAAAGAGGTTTTCAGGGACTTTATAGTACGGTAGATGCGGCAAGTTAGTTTCTACAATCAGTTTCTAAAATTTTTTGCAGACTTTTGATGACATACAAAAATGTAATTTAATTGAATTCATTTCATTTGTATCCATCACGATAGTTTTTAAAAAATGGTTTCTGGGTGACTAATATGGATGAAATTCTGTAAATCAAATTAGACTGCACTTCAACACCACACTCACTCACTGGCCCATTTAAATAGATTAGAATGAAGAAAAAATGTCACTGCACAAATACAATTAGAGCCTGTTGAATTTATTCAAGGAATCACTCTGACAGACACAGAAACTGTTTACTTCCACTATTTAGAACTAAAATAGTCTCTAATATATGGGGACAGCAGATAACTCTGATTATCATTTCACCACTTCTGCACTTCCTCATTAAGCAAATTTGAGTAAAACATTTCGTGCAATGGCAAATATGAAAAAACAAAAAACAACATTAAATCAGTGCATATCTTCTGGTGAGAGTCCAGAGCAAACCCAGTTACTCACTCACCTCATTTGTGTTACACATATTTGCAGTGATGAGTCGTCTCACACGTTCTGCCCGATAATGACCTACTTATCCCAGCCTCTCCCACACTAATACCAGGGAGGGACCTGCGAGGGTGGCTTGGAGACATACAGTGTTGTTGGAACTCATCATGGTGGAGAGCGCTCATCCATGCCCTGAATGTCCTGTTTGCCTGTTCTCATCTCTCCATTCAACCACTTGGTTTTTAGCACTTACATACCACAGTGTATTTACATGGCAAGCAAAACAGACTTTAAATGATATCTGTGCTTTGGTAGTTGTATCTTGCATCGACGTTAGCTTCCTGTTATGTTTGAAAATCTCTCATATATGCTGTCTCACAGTTGAGTGTCATTCAATAAAAAGCTCAGAGGCTGCTGGTTGGCAGCAGTATCATTATGTACCACTTAAGTGCAGGAGGAGGTACCGATATCAAATAGGTCGATGTGCCCTCCTGTTTATGTTGGATGTGACTGTTAGGGTTAATGAAATTAATGTGTTTTTATTTAACTGTGAAATCTTGCCACTTTGGCAAGGTCCCCTTTGTAAAAGAGATAACATATCTCAAGAGACTTCCTGGTTAAATAAAGGTTAAATAAGAAGTTTTCATGTTTTATCGTCTTACAACATTGAATCAAAGTAGTCATCCCCTCCACGTCAGTATTTTGTAGATGCACTTTTGGCAGCAATTACAGCTTTGAATCTGAATGGATAGACCTCTATCAGGTTTGCACCTCTGGATATTGCAGTTTTTCCCCACTTTTTATCATCGTCTTGCTGGAAAACAAACCCTCTTCTAAGTCACAGGTTTCACATTTAAATTCATTTTCATGTTTTAACTTTAAATTAAATGTATATACGCCTCTACTGGTTGAGAAAATGCATTTGACCTCATGAAAATCCTCTCCGAATCACTTAAAAGAAGTTGAATATGGTTGGTAAGATAAAACTCTATTCCTCAGTTTTCTGAAACACTCATTTTTTTTCAGATGAAAGCTTTTCACCTAACAGCAAAATTTAATTTACTGTTCATTACCCTGCAAACACAAAGAACCTTGTACAGTCAATGTTTTGAAATTATAATGGAGTGTTGTTCAATAATACATTCAGTCAGATGACTCAACCTTTTTCCATAAATGTGAAATTAATTGTATCTAATATGTGTGGTATGTGTACTGAAAACAGCTTAAGTTTAACAGCATCTCCTAGTGGTGAAAAAAGCTCATCACAGCCCAGGCATCACTTTGCCACCAGGAACCTCTAAATCAATTAAAATAGGAATTTCACAAAGCTGGCTCTTGGCAGGAGTTTGAGCTTTTTTTCAGCCTTGTTTTATACTCTGTAGGTTCTTATTAAATATTGAGAAAACTTATGACACACACTCAATGTCAGCCAAGATTAGAATTTCAGCCTGCGTGTGGTTTTCAGTTTAATCAAAACAGCCCCTCCTTTAAAAACGTCTGCACAGAGGCTGCATTTTGATCAACATGTGTAATACTACACGTTACGACAAGATCCTCCTATAGTCTACATTTCCAAACATGAAGTGTTGCTTAACACAAATTAAGGCTAATCAAGTTACTCAACTGAAAGCTCAGTGTATTTAAAAAAAGTAGTATAATAATCTTGTCATTTATGATGCTCAGTTTATTTTTATACCTAGTTTTACTCTTCTTACATCACTCAGCTTTCACAATTCAAAGAACCATAACAGACAATTCTCAAAGTACATTGATCATTTATTTTTATATAAATACATATAAAACACAATATAAACAACATTTCAGGTCACATAATTTCTTACAGTATTAACTATTGGTATAAGAATGGATCCGACAAGGAACTGAACAATGGGAAGAAAAAAAAAAAGAAAAAAGTTGACCTACATTTGAATGCATATCTGTAAATCTTTAAGTGTTAACATTGGCCTTTTCTACACCCTTAACAAGCTTGATCCTGTGTCCTTAGTCACCAAAGAAGCAGAGCGTTACATTCACTTTTAAACTTAAGATCATCATAACGATATATAAAAACTACTCCACAGACCTCAGTCCAAAGGCACTGCCTGACACCAGCCGTCTGAAGACCTTGTTAGCTACAGAGCTTCAACACACGAAGCAAAAATACTCAAGCAGGCAAGCAAGGGTGCTTACATGTTTTTCTGGCTGGTTTGGCTAAATTGTGAATAGCTGCTTTTACTACGGTCCTGTAATACAGTGTTAATTCAGTGAAGAACTAGTAAGAAACTGTAGCTTAAGCTCTGCTCTGGTTCATACGAGAACCACAGTGGCCCATCGGAGTTCCTCTCTGGTATCCGTCACACCAGCACTTCATTAGGAGAACATCAGGAGAATAGATTGTTGCCACTGTATACAAGTAGCTCTTCTCACTGAAGTCTCTGCCATCAGCAGCTGTGACTCAAGCCATAGAGAGTGGGCATGTGTATGATCAAAAAAGTAAAAAAAAAAAAAAAAACCCACCTTGTTCTGCATGCATGTAACAATTTAACAGTGACCTCAACAGGACGTGTGTAGCCTAAACAACCATTTTAAAAACATTGACTCAGAACAGTCAACAGCAGTTTAGGTCCAGTGAAATAAACAACCCATAACTTTTCAGTGTGCAACTTCAAAAAAACTGGATTTCCTAAGTTTTCTGAGAAGTAAGATCAAGTCACTCAGGTTAAAAGAAAAAAAAAAAAAAAAGGATCTCGGCAGTAGGAGCTTTTTGAGGAAGCCCAGTATGACTGTACAGCTGAGGGTCCTGCAGTCTTACCATAGGTGAACCCTGTATGTGGTCGGTGTGAATAATGGAGTCGATTTCTAACAGACTTAAAAATTCACCATACTGTAGTGGAAAAAGGCGGGATATCTGGAAGTTTCCATAGCAGAATTTAGGCTTTATCTTCAGTGTAAACAAAAAAAATAAAACAACCTTTCAGCTTGGGGTCAATAAACCTCTTAAATATAGCTTTGGTCATAATTTAAAGATTGTCTTTCGCAGTTGCAAGTAGAAAAGCAATCAAAAAAAAAAAAAAAATACAGTCCAAACAAATTGGGGTTGAATCTCAAGACTACCACAGTGGTTTGCTTACGTAAATGAGGTCAACCCCGAGCCCCCCTGATGAGCCAAGTCCCTCATCACTCATCTTTTTCATGACTGGCGTTTCCATTCATGACGCCGTTGGTGTGGTGTGCCCATGTCTGAGCCTGCAGTACTTTAGGCAGCCTCTTGCCTTTGGTGTAGGCGTGGTACCAAAAGTTGAGGAAGAGGAACAGGAAAATCAGGCCATACAGGCCGATGATGTAGATAAAGATGGGGAACTGGTATGGGCAGTCCTTCATGAAGAAATACTGGGAGATGTGGCTGGTCACCATAACAAACTGGATCTGGGGAGCAACAAAGAAAATAAGGGTTAACTTCTTTTGCCATGTTTCAATATGTCTTAGAAGACACACACACACACACACACACACACACAAAAAAAAAAAAAAAAAAAAAAAAAAAGGACAGAGTCTTGTCAGACTACTTAACATACCAGCTGAATGGTAGTGAGGTATTTCTTCCACCACAGGTACTTCTGGTAGCTGGGGCCCATGGCAGTCAGGCCGTAGTACGAGTACATGATGACATGGACGACACAGTTAAGCAGGGCATGGAATGTCCCCAGACCACCTGGAAAAAAAAAAACAAAAACAAGTGTATAAGAAAAGGCATGAGAAAAGAGAAAAAGAAATGTGATGTCATGGAAAATATTGCCTGTACATTTAAAAACACTTGAGGAAATTCTACCTGGAGCAAAACGAACACCAAACCACCAGGTGAAGGGCATGATTGAGTGATGGTAGACATGAAGAAATGTCACCTGGCTGTTCTTCTTCCTCAAGACAAAGAAGATCTGGAAGTACACATTGGTTTACATTAGTTTATAGGAAGGACAATGTTAAGACTAAATACATTTGACAACTGACCAAGAAACCCAATAAAATGAGGAAATGTATTTAACTCCAAGTGTGTGCCACTGATTTGATTACTTACTGTGTCCAACATCTCAATGAACTTTGAGAAGTAGTACAGCCAGCATACTGCTGCCATCTAGGGGAGACAATAAATGACATTTAATTACCAGCTCAAACACATCCAGATCATAGACTTTATACGAGCCAAATTCAAAATCTGATGTGATGCAGCAATCCAGCTAAATGTGTACAAGAGTGCCTTACCCTCAGAGCCTGCGGTGAATCCGAGTAGTCGACCAGGTCACAGTGAAATGAGTATCCTGTTCCCCATCCTGACATCACAAACTAAGAAGAAACAGTGCAAAAACAGTCAACAAATGAGCCCTTCAAAAACAGCTTGGAAGGACAATTTATCTCAATCACTAGTCAGTCCTACTTGCATGTTTGTTTGTTTTTTAATACATCTAGAAATGTTGCAGTTGTTAAAATGATTTGATTACAATACAATGTGCATCCTTAGGCCACACAGTGAGTCAGGGAATATTTCACAGCAAAATTAATTAATCATTCTACTGGCAAAAAAGTTGGGCCGTGATAATAGATTTGTTTGAGAGTCTTTATCTGCCAGTTCAAATTACTACAACACACATGCAGGACAGAGTCATGTTGAAAGTTATGCAGTTCTGCTGCAGAAGACATTTGCAGAAAAGTTACACCTGCTGGTCTGGTTTAACCTCAGAGATCAGTAGTCAGCTTGAGTATAAAGTATTTCAAAAAACTCAGTATATGAACAAAAGTATCTCGCAAGACTACCTATGGCATGTGCCATGGCTCTATTCTTAATGTGCTCAACAAAGAAACACTGATGTTTGCTTCACTCTGAGCCTGTGGTAAGAATTGCTGCGTTACACTAAAGACTGATTTCAACAGCTTAACTTTTATGCCAACTCTGCACTACTGAAGCAAAAGATCATGACCCACCTCGTAGCACATGTACAGTGAGAGAGCCACCACGCTGAAGTTGTAGACTATGAGAACTCCTTTGAGGTCAAAGGCTTTGCGGTTCTCCATTATCCGAGGCCCCAGCGATGTGACAAAGTAAATGTACGCCAGGATGATGATCGTTTGGGGGACAGGAGACGACATGAGCAACCAGTTCCCCGTCCGCGAGTCTGTAACAAGTATTTGACACGTTTGTGAGCTCAATGATCAGATACAGAGAAAAGTCAGACGTACCATGTAAACTAGTATTTAAAAATGTCAAAACATGCCATAGCCATCTTGATTCTTCATATGTTTGAGTGGTCAAAAAGGACTCACCTGCATTTTGGAAGAACTCATCATAAATGAGTGCTGCCGAGGACTTTATACTATCCAACTCCATTTTCAGACGAGATGTTTGCAATTCACCTAAAAGCACAAAAAGGCAAAAAAGGTTAAGGGGTCAGTTTGGAGCAGATACGAGTTCACTGGCATTTGCATAAGAAGCCTTGCACGATTCAGTGTCACTGAGACAGCAACAAAAAGAGGTCTTTGCTTACTGAAATGTTCATAAATATTCAGAACCTTCAAATTATACCGAGTAGTGTAAACAATGCATTCAAGTGATTTTTTTTGGTGCTAAAATGACCAGTTCTTTAACTTTCATCATGAACTCCAAGAGGAAGTAAGTCTCTCCCAAACAACTGTTGCATAAGTTGTAAAAAAAAGGGTGACCTGTGCTACTCACCGAAACAGGCTGCACAGTTTCATTTCCTAACCATGCAACTAGTATGTCGTTTCAAAAAAAAAAAAAAAAAAAAATTGACATTCGAACTAAACCATTGCTAGAATATTGCCATTTGTAGTTATAACAGCACAGTAGGATGGCTGAAAGACTAGACTGTATGTGGGGGGAGGAAAAAAAAAAAAAGGCTATTCAGCCATTATTTGCTGTGCCTCTGAGCTTCTGAGGCAGACAAAGCAAAGAGTGTATGAGGAGTACAATGAGTGGCTGTCTCTCCATTCTCAGAGAAAGATCCAACAGTGTGACAAGCAATCATTTACGAATGGAACAGACACATGTACGCATGGTTTATAAAAAGGAAAAAAAAAAGAAGCCCCCTTGTGTCTTGCAAGGCCTGTTTCAGGATGATACAAACATCTAAGAAGTTTGTCATTAAAATGTTCTTGAGGGAAACAGATTCACAAGATTTAGTGAAAGACACTAAATAGGCAGACGTCACCACTCTTTGGCAAACTACTATGACAACTTCAAGGGATGCCGACTGCAATGCTCAATAATCAGTTGTTTAAGATGAATTCTCACGATGCAACACTCAGCTTAAACTGGACACTTTCAAATTACATTAAAAGGGGAAGAAATTCTTATTGATTCTGGCGTCAGCTGCTGAAGGCATTAACCACGACCCAGAAGTCTTAATGGTTGATAATGAAGCTTTTCTATAAAATGTTACATATCTCTGAGGAGGTTCTGGACTGTAGCATAGAGTTACAGGGTCGGTGCTGGCCCCAGTAAGGCAAAGGCTCTCGCTGACTGGCCTGACTGGTTTATGAAACGTGCCAGTAGTACAGGAACTATGCCAAGTGTAACTTCTCAGACACGTCACTTTGCTAAGATATAGTTTAACCATGGGTCTTCTGGTCTGTCAATCTTCTCTTAGAAAAACTGGCGTGACATTTATAAATGGGGCTGTGGGTATATAGAAAAAAAATATAAGTAAATAAATGAAACCAATCACCACACCATGTCTGCCAGGTGTACATTGGACATAACCCTACATGACAGGTTTTCAAGGTGTGTCAACCTGAAAACAGGAACTTAACCCAAATGACTTAACTGTGCCCAGCTTAACAGAAAAAGGCATGGCTGTCTGGAGTCTTTGCAGTAATCAAGGCATGGCAAGCCTTGACACGCCAATTATCGTTATGGTCATGTAAATGCTACTACTCCCATATGGCACAACTCATCATTCTGTGTATTAGGAACTGTCTGCCATGTCTGCAACTCCCACAGCTTACTGTACACAACTAGATATTAAAATCCACATCCGAGTGATATTTGGTCCTACAGGCCATCCTAATCTGGTCACAATTAAAGTAATTCAATAACCAAGGCAGTGTAGTGATGTGTTGCATTTAAAAACCAGGATAAAGACGCGAAAGACTACCCTGTCACAAAATAGACATTAAAGTTACGTAATTGTGGGTAAAAAAGAAGCTATTAAAAAGTTTGTGGTCGTGTTAAGACACTCCCTTTTGAAAGAGCAAACACATGTAATATTCAGTAAATAGCACATCATTAAAGGCATCGAAATGAAGGATTAATCATTTCTTTTTCACATTTTTCCAGACCAGTATCGACGTAATCCTGAACAGGGCACCGAGTTGATGAGCAACAGGTGATGCAATTGATGAAAAACAAGTAGAACAACTACTATCCAACTCACAGTGACAGGAAACGCTCCAATGATCACAGGCACGCTTTAGAGTCGACACACACGCACCGATATTCTCAGATTTTTATCTCAGTAAACTTCGTTGTAAACTTGGATGTTTCGCCTCAAATCATAATAAAGTTTAAATAGAAAGTCAAATTTCTAACCTTTAGTGCTGCTACCGCCGACACTCAATGAAAATCCTTGTGGTTCAGCAAATTGTATCCAAACTGCCGGCCTGCTCACCTGCTGCTCTCTCTCACAGGTGTGCCACCCGCTCTGCTCATGCGCTGGTGGAGCGCGAGCTCATCGCTCATTTAGCCAGCAACCGGAGGGCGGAGTTTTGACGCCAGCCTGGCATCCTCGCTCGCTGATTGGCCAATGTGTTGCCCAACACTCCACATTCATTCTTGGGTGATGCCTCATCGAAAACTATGTTAAGACTTTCTAACTAAACAGCACATCCTCTCAGACGTCATTAATAACTGGTTTCAATATAAGAAAAGAACATTACTATTAGTGCTGGTTTTTTTCCATAACCTCTCAAAACCCAGTAAGATTACAGAAGCCGGTGAAGAAAATAAAGTAACATTCCCAGTTTCATTTTACATTTATTATGATAAGAGCGACAAATTTTAAAAACTGTACAATTCAAGACACTTGGCGTAATTTGACTTCAGGTAAATTATGATGATACAGACAGTATCCTTGATATACAACCTCTTTAAATGCTCTAAACAGTATTTCCACAACAGATTTGATGTGACAGCCCAATCACAGGAATCACATTAAAAAACTGACAGTATATTTACTAAGAAAAACTGTGTTGATGACTATAATATGGAGCTCCTGAAGTCCCAAAAGATAATATTTTTTTCTATCTTGTGTGTACAAGACCAAAAATATAATCTGTAGAGACCTCGGGGGCTCTGTGCTCTAATGTGTTATTGTTATTTGTGTTTTTTGTTCAGTGTGAAACCTCATTTGGGTTCTGGGTGTTGGTAACATGGTAACAAAGCCAAAATGCAGAACTGGGAGGGGTAGAGAGAGAGAGAGAGAGAGAGAGAGAGAGAGAGAGAGAGAGAGAGGGGTTTCAGTATCACTCCTTGCTGTTAGTCTCAGCAAGAGCTGACAACAGAACATATAAACAAATGCAAATTTTCCCAGGAGTGACAACAAGACAACGTGCATTTGTGAATGCCAGGTTACTCCCATGTGAGGATTATGGGTAGTCTCTTCTCAACCAGGTGCAGAAACACACATACTGAAAGACTGACACAGCACTTTTTCAAACAGAAGTGCTGTTACATAATACCAATAATATTGGTATTACACTCTCTCTCCCTACAACCCTACAATGTCCTTTTAACCAAAGTCTTCCATAAATATTCATGTCTGAACATAATACGGTGGCAGCATCCTAACAGGTGTGTGAATGCTGTGATATGACAGAAAACATGTATTCTACTTGTCTCAAAACCTCACAATCTGTAAACAGTCAACAAATGATGATTTGTACAAATAACAGCAGATGTCACACATGACTACAATGAATTATTGTACATACAGAACTGTTTTTTAACAGGTTTACAGAAATTGGCATCATGAAATTTCTTCTGCATACCAAGAAACATACAGACTTTCAATTAAAAAAAAAAAGGCAAAACAACAAAATGCTATATAAAACGTACAAATATATATGACACTGTACATGTTTGTAACGTAAGACACAATTATTTACACATCTCAGTTGAATTTTAAGGCCTTTGTCTTTGAGCGAGTGTCTCTGCAACAATAACCCAGGAGAAAATTTCCCTAAACCCATAATAATTATCTTGAATGGAGTTCCTGAACTTCACGACAGTCAGTTAATTTTGAAGAATGTGTGCTCATTTGCATTTGATCAAGACACTTGTAGGTCCACTTTGTCCACACATGCAAATCACCAGCATCAGTCTTCATCACTGCTCCATGCGTCCTGAAAAGCAGGGTTCACTGAGGACTGACTAGTAGCACCCTGTAAGAGGTCAAGACATAAAGCTCAATATGGAGTCTAAAATAAAATATTCCCTTTACAAAAAACATGCACACAAATCACAATCATATCTGGATTAATAGGAAAAAAAATGCTGAAGCTATTCATCTGATAAATATACAAAGTGAAACTGGACAGACAGGTAAGAGATGTAGCCATTTGTAACTTAAAAAGCATGAAAGAGCTCAGTAGTGATGACTGAGTGTTCCTGTGTGTGTTTGCATAACTATGTGCTGGGTAACACTGAAGTGTCATCATTTAAATTCCTTAGAAGATGCAGTGTTTATCTACTATCTAATTTCCGTCATGAAGACAAAATAATAAAATTAAAGTATATTGATTAAGTGTTGAGAGTGTCATTAAATAAATTCTTATCGTGGGACTTGGAACACAAAATAAAAAAAAAACCTGTAATAAAGTAATATCTGTTAATTGATTCCACAATTTTTGCTAATATTCATTTTCCCTATCTTATTTCCTGTTGTTAGGGCTTGTACCTTATTATCACGATTTGACTCGTCTTCCACATCAGAGGCTCGAAGGACAGGAACCCATGCCAGGATGTTACAGTCTTTACCTCCACTGTACAGCTCCTACACAGAGAAGAACAGGGATACCGCAGCTCTGACACTTTTGTTCACAAACCACAACAGGAAATAAGAAGAAGCTGATGTTGTGACGTGACCTTCACCTCAAAGCACTTCCAAACAATGACATCGGCACCAGGGGAAAACCAGCGTTAACAACCATGATCAAGACCAAGAGTAAAGTAAATAACACGAACACATTTTCAAGAGCAGGTTTCTGGAATGTTTATCTGCATTCTTACACATCCCTTACACATACAGAATGTGTAAACACAAGATACTGAGAAGGGCGTGGGTTAGACATCACTATACATGTTTCTCTACACTAAAGATGTAGACAGATAATTACCATATTAGGTTATTATAACTTGAGTAGAAATACATGACTGAAGGTATTGCTATAATATAGGTATTGTTTTCTCATTGTGGAATTGGCAACAAAACAAAGCTAATACAATGACGTGTAATAATTATCTTACAAAAATCAGCGTATTGGTATTATGTAATTATAGCAGCATCTGCCTAAAATCAATATGTTCATGCTTACTAATTAGCCCTGTGCTGTATTAGGTAAATGTGTCAAATGTATATTTTTTAATCAGCTACATTTTAAACCACAAAAGCTTCATTTGGGTACTTTCATTGTAAAACAGCAGTTTAGAGTACAAATTACTGATTTTGTTTACCTTTTTCAAATTAATTCAAAAACTAAAATAGTACTCACTGCCAAACATAAATCAGAGTGAGATGAAAAGGAAGTTGAGGGGTTGTCAATCAATAACAACGCAGCCCAGAAAAGCTATTATAAAGCACCAATGTCACATTCCCATCCTTCAGTCCTCAAATGGTGATACGTGTCACAGATAATGCTGAAACTTAAAGATCCCCTCCAGACAATTTTTAAGATGTAATGTATATAAAATAATCTTAATACTTTGAATAATAATTTGTGTCTAATATGGTACTAATATGGTATAACTATCTCTTTATAATCCTTAAAATGACATCTACTCCTCCAGGATCTATGAATATGTAAATATTTTTCATTTCAAAAGTTGAACTGCTGGATACAATATGGAGGGGGACTTTAAGTGACACCTATATTACCTACTATATATATGTATATATACACACAAGTGAGAGCACCAACTGGCGTCACACAAAATGGACACCTGTATTTGCATTTATAGTAGCTCAGTATAGCCCTGGAAATGTTGACTTTACCATGTTATCTGTATGGAGGATGTGGCTAATTTGAGACTGCCATGGTGATTGCAAATTTCTAATAGTGCTTACTGCAGTGACAACACTTCCACAGTTGAAGAGATAAGAAAGCAACAGCAGAAAGACAGAAGCTGACCTGAATTCTCAAAGTATACAGGAAACCAACTGGATCTGATCGGCACAGCAAACAGAAATAGATAGATGGAAATACAAACAAAGGCAGTAGTGCAGATAGACGGGTAGATTTGCCTGGTGCAGGAAATAGTCACCACCTGGGCCTTCAGTGTGTCTCACCTGGTAGTCTGGGTGAAACTCGCAGCAGTCGACGTTGTTGTAGTGACCCCTGAGCATAGTGACCAGCTCTCCAGTATGGAGGGCATACACGGCCACTGAGCTGCCGCATGGCACAAACACAAACTCTGGGCTGCAGCCACGTGACACTGTGAACTGTAGCCTTTTACGACTCTCGTTGCAGACCTTCCCATAATTCACCTGAGGGCAGCGAAGGCACACAAGATTCAGAATATGTGTATAGGTCCAAACATAACAATGTTAATGCTAATGTCTTAACAATGTGAGATGGTTTCCTGGATGAATATGAATCTTTTTCATATAATACTACGTTGTGGTGACGATATAAGGCGGACAATATACTGACTCACTTTGTTAGTACAATATGATGTTCCATTTAGTGTACAACAACAAAATAACTGCTTATCCCAATAGGTGTTGCTAGTTTCCTCCACTTCTAGACAGATTTCAAATGCAGAAAAAAAAAAACTGTAGAATTACAGTAGTTGAACAATTTAACTAAGTTTTAAGGTTTACTTTTCAGTGTATTCAAAACCATTTAAGGCTTTGATTTAGATATCACTTCAGACATTTTAAGACTTTTCCAGGACTTGCAGACACTTGCAGAAATTAAGATACACATGTGTCTTGCAAATTACTTCCTTTTGTACAATTACTAGGCTCAATTCATGTCTCTGAAACAGGTTTGACTTGTGTAACACGTTCCTTTTACATCTGTGCACCAGAAATGCTCACAGTTTCTATGAACCGACCCTGGTCTGGTTTCTGATCCCCTGAGAAAAGATCAGCGACCCTTTAAGTCACTAGTTGTCTTGTGCAACAGCCTGAAGATGGAAAAAATGCCAACCATGGCAACCACTGGTCAAGGCAGCAGAGCAGGAAATTGGAACAAGAAACTGTACAAGAGCTCAGGGCAATAACAGTTTCCCCAGACTTTAGGGTAAGGTTGTGTTTCTGTGGTGTAGGGTTGTATATTGGGTTGGATATACAAACGTTACATTTTTATATGGATCCAAGGCTATAAAGTAAAGTTTATGCTATTTTGTCATTTTTTCTGCTCAGATTTCTTGTCACCTCTTCTCTTTTATCATGTCAAAACAAAACTAGTCAGATGGTGGATTGCTAACTCATACATTTTACATACTAATACTACGTCACCATTTCAGGCAGAGTTATTCTTAGGAAACAAAGATCATTCATTTAGTCACTCCACTTGTTTGCTTTCCCAACTATGAGAATAGCTCACTGTTTATAAGAGAAAGTGCTGGCAATTATGAAACTACTCCCTCAGTACTTATAGTAAACATCTTCCATGTGCTCCTGAAAACTAAAATTTCAATCTGCCTTTCATGTTCACCACAGCCCCAGTACATCAAAACAATACATCAAAGCTATACAGCATAAAATCAACATTATTTCAATGGCAATCAACACTCAACTCTGGAGCTCTGTGGAGCCTTTTAGCCTCATTTAGCTCATTATTTTGGTTTTACAGCCCACAAAATTTACTCTCTGTTTAATTCTCAACCCACTCTCTGGTAGGCAGCCAATTCTAGCCAAAAGCTATGATAAACCAACGATACACTACCTGCCTTGCACCAAATGGCAGACAAAGTTGAACACGGTGAATATATTTGGTGATATATGTATGTAAAATATATATATTTGACTTATTTTACCAGGTGACCAGAAACCAAATTAATGCTAATGTTTCTTAGTTTCTGCTGAATGTCTAATTAAACTCCACAAGCCTGTGATAAAGTGTTGTTTGTATCTGTCAGCTTATTTCAGTGTTTTTCATAACAACATCAAGTGTAAGCATATGTAAATTGCACTAAAAGAGGACCCAGGATTGACTTATTTGTCAAAAAATAACTTTTTAAATTAGGCAAAAACATTGCTAATATGCATATGTAACTGAAAACCAGTGTCAAAAAGAGCACTGATACCCAGGATAGACAGCTGGACTGAAGGTCCTGTAAGATATCAAGCAGGGGGTTTGGGGTATTTATTCAATTAGTTGTTTACACTTCTTTCAAGAATATGGTTTGGAAAAGCCAAATGAAATGGGTCTGTAACTGCTGCATTTACATTTTCCAAAGTCTTTACCCAGGTGGGCTATGAGGGCAGAGCACACACACACACACACACACACACGTTTCCATCACTTTAAGTCTACACCCCAGAATGAATGATTTACGTTAAGGGGACTTGCTTTTTGTCTCCCCATAAGGGAGGCGAGTCCCCACAACATGCCTGTGTAAACAGATTTACGTCCCCACAACATGAGGAATACCTGGTCCACCTTACCAGTGTGTTCTCCCCCGTGGCACTATTCCATAGTCGCATACGGTCATCAGTTCCAGTAGTGAGGAGGTAGAGGCCATCGCCAGTGAAGCACAGGCCATTCACTCTGCCATTATGGGCTGTATTTACTGGTTAGAGACAGGTAAGACATGGGGCATGGTAACAATGTATTTGTCATCATGTACCTCTTCCATCTTTATCAAGATCCTACAGGGAATATTTGTTCTACCATATCATATCTCATACCAATCCATCAATGACATGCTCTTAGTGTAGTGTTTGCTCTTAGTGAGGTTTAGATTTAATTGCAAACCGGTTTCCTCTAGGCTTCCACCCCGCAGGCACAAGCACACACAGAACCTCAGGCAGGAAAAAAGTAATACTGAATGTGCAGAATGTTGACCTCTTCCCCAGAGACACAAACTCAGCTCTGTGTTAACCTGAATAACTTGAAAGGCATTAGACATCACAGCTAAAAGGAAGAAAATGTTGCTGTCAAACTGACTTTATTTTCTACTACCAATAGCTTTTAAATGTATGTCCTAAATATAAGGGTGGTGTCAGTTACCAGGAAGCTGCTTGATGTATTCAGTTTGTACTTTAAGATATTTGCATAGTTTCATACACTTCTACTCCAATTATCCCTCTCTATAGTATGTATGTGTAGCACCTCTGTAAGGCATAAGCCATATAGTGGGGTGGTTCAATGGACATCTCTGACAGCGAGTGGCACATTGATGTGGTTGTGGAAGGGGAAAATGTGTGACAGGATAATGCACCCCATCAGCTGTCAAGCTAAACCAAATTATTACCCTGCTATTTACACATCAGGGAGCCGTCTGACAATAATTTCTGCCCTGATTCCCTTCAATGTCTGCATGCCTGTTTTTCCTACACTAAATAAATGCTAAAACATCTACCGGGAGTCCTGTCAACACAGGGTAAATGAGAAAAAGACACTGACACTGTAAAGGGGAGGGATATCAGTACCTGCTTCAGAGGAGGCTTTCGACTTGTCTCCATTGTGCTGGTCCAAAGTGAAGAGACTACCAGATGCCCGACGCACATCCCATACTTTCACCTTGCTGTCTGCACTTGGAGGGAAAATTAGATAATTATTTGTTTGTTTTATTCTATACTGGTTATTTTATGAAGGCAAAGTCCTATAAAGTAGCAAAAGTAAGCTACAAGTTTTATCACCCCACTAAGTGTAATACAGGGACTTATAGGCACAACACATGCCCAGACTGATGAGCTTCATACACCAGTGTTTGTCTTTAAAGGTCAGATTTCTGTTGGGATTTAACATGCTGCTCCATAATAGAATATCAAACAAACTTCTCTGTGTGCCTCTTTGTGCCAGTTGTTTTCAAAATCATTTACAGTCCAAAGGGACTCAGCAGAGTGATCCCAATGGGTTAATTAGAGGGTCCAATGTAGCATAAAACAGGTGGGGACTGTATCTACCATATGCTATACTGACAGGACTACTAGAGTGCCACAGTGAATATCTACTGAAGACGTGGTGCCATTATCCTTGACTCAGGGTTGCGATGTGACCAGATGGCCGGGAACTGAGATGACAAGAACTGCTGGGATACAACATGGTGGGGACTGTCCTCTGCCCAGCATTATTCTTTGATGAGGCTCTGAGGGCAAACGAGGTGATGGTTTCAGAGACTGAAGCTCCACAGAAAGAACAGCAGTTAACAATGCCTACCTGGCAGTGGCCAAGATGTACTCATATCTGGGCGACCATCGCACAGACAAGACCTCCGCTCTGTGACCTGAAGCAGGAACACAGTTATTGTTTATCATCGATGTGGGCGCAATTGCACCTACATGTGTGTGGGAAATATAGGAGGAAAAGTGTGTGTGTGTGTGTGTGTGTGTGTGTGTTTGCAGTCTAGTACACTAACCCTGAAGAACGTGAATCCGTGAACCAGACTTCAGGTCACATAGCTGGATTTTAGGGTTTTTGGTGCCAACTGAAAAAACGCAGAGACAAAGACAGTTAAAGGAGGAGAGTAACAAGGCTGCCATTATTTATTTGTTTAGAACACTAAAATATGGGAATTACAAGAATAACTTAAAGGTTGAAAATCCCATTCACTTATACAGTTTCAGGAGCGCATGTCTACATATCAATATTGTCAAATTTTAAAGATTTTGATAAATGTGTAAATACAATCTGTAACAGAGAGTATAAGAGAGAGATACTTCAAGAAGGTAAAAACTGGAATCCCAGGTTCTCCCAGATAAGGTGTGGTAAATATGAAAACCGATGCTAACTTCTGATAAACATGAGCTAACACACCCAGCATGTATAAATGGGAGAAAGACATGGTGGCCGGGAAAATTTAACAGAAGATGATTAGACCGCTGTTAAAATCAAAGCCACTGTGAGTGAGTTAGCCACTTGCTTTTTAGGAACAGATTCCCTTAAAGGATCTTTCTAGATAAAATAGAAGACTGCGGATGTTTGCAAATTGTTTGACAAGCATCTGTAACACCACCGAGAGGGAAGGACACATTAAGGAAAAAAAAAAAGACAGACACTGTGATTGTCTTTGTTTTGGAGACAGGTGTGTCAAAGAGAGAGTGTGTATGTGAAAGGGAGCACCTGGGTGCACCTTTATGAGCACATACTCAGTGGGTATGCGTAACCTGTTGGTCCTGCTTGGTGAGGTGGTGAGGTAGCACCTAGGTTTCTACTATGTTTCTCCAGAAAAATCTGTTTCTGAACCTGAGTGCATGTGTAACCAGCTACTGACCCAACTCAGGCACATGTCACTTTATAACTTGGGGCTAAAAACTGGGGTACAAGGTTTGGGCAGTGTCTGGTGTGCTGTGGGGAAGTAAGTAGTACATTGCTTGGAGAAACAAATTGATGACAGACAGGATAACTAGAGGTGCAATTCTTTATAGCACATACTGAGAGAAATGCCAGCAGGTGCTCTTGCTGATTTGTTCTGCCTCACTAAGATCAACAAAAGCTGTGGCTGAATTCACACACACCTGCAATGAGACCATGCTTCCTGGCGATGGGGGACAGGTGGTGGCTGTAGACATTGCACTCAAACTCAAAAACTTCAGCGGGCTGAAGAATCAGAGGGAAAGAGAGGGCGACAAACAAGCAGAGAGTAAGGGTCAAACAGGTGCAGTCAAGATTAAACTGGAGTTGAACTGCATGTATGTATGCATGTATGCTGAATGCAAAAACCTAATTTTGTGATAAAATATACAGCCATGACCTTAAATAAAAACATGGCCTCAAATTTTAACTGTGGTATAAATTCAGCACATTGCAGCAAAGGAGTTCAGAGAATGAATTAAGTAAAAAATAAAAGTCTGTGGAGAGGGAGGGCACAGCAGCTGAGAGCTCAGAAGGCAGCTCACCCGAGCAGCAGTGGCGGTTACAATGCAAATTCTTCAACAAATATAAAAAGCCTCTCTGTGCCCCATCTGTCACTGAGTGCCAGCACCGGCATGGACTCAGCCAATGGGAACACACACACAGAGGAGGCTCTGTTTGCATAAAAATACCCCACATACACATACAGCATGCGCACACCAGTGCAAAGCACACACTAATGTGCAAATACACAACCACAATAAATAATGTAATAGGTATGAGTGCATGCGTTTGTGTGAGACAGAGAGACAGAAACAGAGTAAAACAAATGAAAGGTTGGTGGGTTCTTTTCTGTCCTTTCCCTGACCTTTTGAGGTAACCGTGATGCCAGTGTAACTCTAGCACAGCACAGGGCCTGCCATATGGGACTATGTGGCATAGAAAGGTAGAAAGCATGAAGCAGAAAATAAAAAAAGACAGTGGAAGAGATAGTGGAAAAGAATAAAAACAGAGAACAGGGGGGTGGAACTATAAAGAAAATCAATGTCAGCTAGTTACTGATTAAACCAACCAATATGCACTGAACCAACAGTTTATTAAGCAAATCTGTATTTAAATCCTATCTTTGTGAAGGTTACAAGCTTGAGTATTTGTTGACACTGTGTCAGACAGCTGTTTTTTCGGCTCTACGCCAACTTAAGTTTATACTCAACTGCACTGTGTTGAAGGGTCTTTCTAATTTTGTCCATTTCAATTTACATACTGTGCACAGGGAAATTAATTGAACAGGTGTGCCCCACAAACTGGGGGGCACACCTTAACTTAATGTACATCACAATTAACAGTAGGAGTAGGAGTAACCTGGTCTGTAGGTGACATTCCTTACCTTCAGTGTCTCAGTGTCCCAGACCTTCATGGTCTTGTCAAAGGAGCTGGAGACAAACATGCCTGTGTCGTAAGGATACCACTGGACTGTCTCGACACTGAATTTGTGGACATACTTGTTAGACCTAAAATAAAAACAAATGAAATGTCACCAGAGTAATATACTGTACAACCTATCAATACTCTGTTCAGCTTCCCCCAAATACATTCAAAATACAAAAATACAACACTGTACAAGCATATTAAAGTAGCATTAACTGTAACAGAAACCAGTAATGTGCTGTGTGTTTACTACAATGCTATAGACAAGTCACACTGCAAACCTCAATGTTACATTCCCATATAGCCCTGTTCAGCCATGGTGGTGTATACGTTCATAACAAATGGTGCATGGAGCAGCAGCAAATAAAATCTGATAGGACTGTTCAGACTGAAGTTACAAGTTACGCATCAGGTATACTGTATGGTCACGTATTAACATGTACGGAAACAGATTTAATATGATTTTTCTATTCACACTGTCATTAAAGAAATAAAAACATACATGTGTAACTAATGAGTGAAGAAAAAAAAATCTGATACAGGCCGCTTCACTTGTATATACTTTACAAAGCCTAAAAGAAATGGTTTGTTATTGTGAGAGCTAAATAGAATACTGCCCTCTAGTGGACAAAATGAGTAACTGTAAATTCACCTGCCCACTGTGCACACTGCCTTACAGGTGTACTGCGGTTTCCCGCTGTAGTTCTCCAGGTCATAGATGACGATCACGCCATCTGCACCTCCAGACAACATGCTAAAGAACACAAAGAGTTGATATTTCACACTTTCTTTTACACAGCTTCCAAAACTACCAAAGCATGACTGCCAATAGTTCTCTAGGAAAACTGTCTGTGAATTACCCCGGATGATTGGAATGCTGTTTCTGGAAAAAAAATACTGCTGTTGCATTTTCTGATGCTTTAAGAGCTACAATCAAATGCCATTCACCTATATAGTACTGGGCTGGTGGCTGAATTCTCAGATACAGAAATCTCAAAACCTTGATAAATAAGACTGAAAAATATGTGCATGAATAGACATCATTACAAGTATCCTATGTTTTGTGTGATTTTGTCGAGCTGAAGAAACCAGCTGCTACAACATTCAGCCAATTTAACAAAGGATAGAGAAGTGCTGGGTATCAAACAGCATTTGTCAGGAATATTACAACTGTATAGAACCATCAGCACCAAGCGCTTGGTCAGATTCGTATTCTTGTATACTTATTTTTGGATAAAATATTGCCTGATTTAAACCAAAATTCTTTCTTGGCTGGTGATGTATTCAATATTTTGAGACTTACAAACTACAGCAGCTGTTTGGCTAAATTAATTCAGAGGAAATAGTAATATAGTAATTCATAGAACAGTAATTGTAACTTCAGACTAAGAGGACTCACTATCTGCCCTCTATTGTTTCAATGTCAATGGTGTTGATGCCGTTTCCATGGATTCTGTCCAAATCTCTGTCGGGATTCAACTTCAGACAAAGGACCCTTTAAAAATACAGAAAGAGAAAGAGCTATGCATTACTGGATACCCCATTATTTCATTAATGTCTTTAAAGACCGAGCACATTTTCAAAATATGATAATAGAAAAGACACAGCAAAGGAAAACAGATACAGATATAAAATACATGTTGCAAATGAGACAAAATAATGATTATTAGACTAATCAGTTCAATGTAAAATTATCTCATGAAAATTTTGATATTTGGATTATCAAAACTGTAATTTATCAAGTGCAATCAACAAATATTGGTCTGTCTGTATTTACCTTTAATCAGACTGTAAAAGGAACAACTTTGGATTTTGGCTATTTATGTTATTAATGTATAACTACATTAGTAATCTGTATATATAGACCAATTATGGATTAACAGATTAATATTCAAGACGAAGATATGAATCATAATTGCATTACCAGATGTGCAGAAGATAATGTATGTAGAGTTTGGGTGTGTGAGTGTTATATACCCATTATACTGCATCATCCAGTTTAATCAATTCAATCAATCAATTCAGAGGATGTACAGATTTAGAAATGTACTGTACTGTTTTTTATACCAAAAAAAATGTATCTCTGTCTTTATAAACACTGTAATGCATGTAGGTTACGTACATATTTTCTGTATAATTAATGTCAGTATTTAAAATCTATGGCTCCTTGAGTCAACCACACTACCCCACTGAGATGAATGTTCTTTGAATGTTTAAAGGATGGGTTCACAATTTTTCAGGTCTGTCTTAAAACAACAGTCAGGTGCCCCTATGAACACTGAAAGAGGTTTTCCTCACTGTAATCATTCCTCCTGTTCATATTGACTATTAAAAGATCCCCTTCAAATGCACTTTCAATATAAGTGATGGGGGCCAAAATCCACAGTGTGTCCACACAGTCACTTTGTGCAAAAATGCATTTAAAAGTTTATCTGAAGCTTATATGAGGCTTCAACAATCTGAGTTAGTCATATCCAGTGGATATCTGCCAAATTTTCAGTCTTTTTAGTATCCCTATTTGTGCTTCCTTGGACAGTGTTTCCCTGCTGAGCTTCAGGGGAAGTAAAGTAACAAAAAGAGGGACTATGGCACAAAAAAGACTGTAACATTAAAAGATATCTACTTGATTTGACTAATTTGGATAGCTGAAGCTTCATATTAGCTTCAGATAAACGTTTAAATTTTTGTACAGAAGGAGGCTTGTGGATTTTAGACCCCCATCACTTACATTGTAATTGCATTATGAAGGGATCTTCTAATGGTCAGTATGAACAGGAGGAATGATTACAGCAAGAAAAACATGTTTCAATATTCATTTGGGCACCTGATTTGTGTCTGTTATAATGTAAGAAAGACTTGTGAGAAAAATTGTGAACCTGTCCTTTAATGTTTTGGTGGAAGTGACAACTTTCCTAAATCTATTCTATAATGAGAGTCGTTGTAAGGAGATTTTAGTCTTGTTAATGTTTGGTTATGAGTTCAGCATTAGCATTAGTAGTATTTATTGTCTTTTATAACTAACATTAAGAATAAGATAGCTGTATTATTTCTCACCTTCTCGTTGACTCTGCACGTCTTAGTCGCAGAGGGTCATCCAGACCTGCCTGTCTTGCTGTCAAAAACCCCAACATTGTTTCAAACTGCGAAGAAACTGCCTTAAATTTAAAGTATTAAAGCAAGATTAGATCATTCAATGCTAGCATTGGCTAACCTAGCTCAAAGGCTTGCATGCTATCTACAATGAAGTAAGAGTTTAATCCAAACAGAAACTTTGCTCGTCCCATAAGGCATGTTATTGTATCTTAAGCTGCGTGCTAGCAAAACGCGCTATTTAAATGCCACTAAGACACTATTTTCTGATATTTTTTGCTTATTTTACATTAAATTCAATTAGCTTCGCAGTGGCTCAGACACAATAAGACGCCATGTTGAAACGTAATGTCCTTTAAATGACAAACGCAGTCATTGGCTGGTCAAGTACCGCCAACCAATCACGAAGCAGGTTATAAATTCTTTCCCCAACCCCACGAACACTTACATAAACAACGCAGTGAGAGGGCAGCCAGCTGACAAGGGCCACGAAACACACTAAAATCTTCGTGTTATCCTGAAAACATGAACAGGGTTGCGGGCGCTTTACGCCGGACGTTTGGAATAATGCGTGAGCACGTCGGGACAGATCATCTGGGGAATAAATATTACTTTGTCCCTGAACAGAAGACATGGACAGGTAAGTTAAACCTCGCTGTGCTAAAAATAAGCCAGTTTCAGTTGACAGTCTTAACCCCTGTATACCGGTGAAGATAGCTTCAAAACGCAGATATTACATTTATTTCTCCCCCTTTTTCTGTCCCTGACACTCGTTATCTCTACAGGATGTGGCTCAATTCATAAACTTAGCTGCTCTCATCCCTTAGGCTTTTACTAGCTACTGTTAGTGAATTATTGTTGGAAAAACCTCAAAGATCCCCTCCAGACATGTTCCAAGATGTATATAAAATACTCTACTTTGAATAATAATTTGTGTCTGATATGGCTTTTCCACAAAAAAGTTCAATTATCTTTTTAAAATCCTTAAAATGGCATCTACCCCTTCTCGCTCATTGAAAAATCCAGAATCTATAAATATGAAAATATATTTAATTTCAGAAGTTGAACTGCTGGACACAAGATGTTTCCTACTTCACTGTAAAGTCAATTCTCAGTGTTTGTGCACCGGAGGTTTCAAGTTTCCACATCACACTTGTGTAAGTTGAATATTGGACCAGGATTGGCTTCCAAACTATTTGTGATGTCACAAATCATGCTGAAAGACCCGCCTTTTAAAATTGGATTTTCAATGAGCACAGAGAAACTTTCCACTTTCAGCAGATGAATGTTGGAAACAACCTTCTGGTGTCAAACTCTGCACATACATCATTTTGCAAGTAAAGCTCAAACATTCAACTGAAGGAAGAAGAAAAACGTATTTTTGAGCGGGGGGGACTTTAACATAAATATCTGTGTATTTTGCATTTGCACACTGTTTTTTTTTTTTTTCCTAAAATGTGCTTCCATGGATATGACATTACCTTTGCCCTTTCACCCTTGTAGTATTATAAGCTTACCACTAGATGGAGCAACCGGCTCATTAAGGACGTTGTCATTTTAGAGTTCTTAATAAGATTTCTTGCATTTCATGCAACTCACTGCAGTTAACATTTTACTGATTTTGGAAGCTGAATAATGTGGCTGTAATTATCACAGCTCTGCTGTCACTGGCCAGCAAGGAGGAAAGGCTCCTCCACTGCTGCCGATGAAATGATTACTTGTCTGAGATGAGGATTTAGAAGGAGGTCATATATCCCTACTGAGACATGGCAGCACCACAGTATGTAATGCTCAAGCCAAGCAGCAGAACTGTGTCATCAGGGCTAATCCAGGGTGGGATGCCAATGGTGTCCTTCACATGGACTCTGACAGTTAGAAGGCCAAGGACACGCTCACTGGCCTTGCAAACTCAACACCCGGGCTTACTGTGAGTCCTTCTCCAGCTGCACTGTCATTCCCAGCAAGTGTCTTAAAGAAACATGTCTAGGGCAGAGAAATGGTGGGGTCTGGACCTGATAATGACCCACCTCTGCAAGGGAAAGGAGGTTTGATGGCATCCTAGTACAGAGGGCCTTTTTAATTTGGGGAGATGCTGACATAACTGATCACTTTTATGAAATGACAACAAAAACGCATTGTGGAAATTTCCAGTGATCGTGTATCAGACCCACACCTGCACATGAACTTGTTTTGGGTGAAACATAGTGATGCACTAACTGTGCGTTAGCCCTGTCTTGCCCAGTTTAACCTATTAGCAGAAGGCTAAGGCTAGTAGCTCCTGTTCCATTTATCTCCTTAAACTAGCTGGGGTCCTACCCAGTCTACAGGTCAAAGGTCAGGGGTCACAGGTCAAAGGGTACGGCCTTTGGCTGCCCCAGACATGATACTGCTAGCTAAGTCGCCGGCTTTTGGCTTATTAGTAACAAAGGGTTAAGTCTCATGATATTTGCCAGATTTATTATGCCTAGCTCTAGTTCCAAATACTGCATTTGTCTAATCTGGGAACTATACTACACAGCAGTAATTTTTATTAATTAATTAATTTATTAATTTAACCTTTCTTTAACCAGGAAGTCCCTTGAGATTAAAATCTGTTTTTCGAAGAACAAGGAATAATTAAGGAACATAGACCACATTAAAAACAGACAGGGGACAACAGATACATTACACAAAATCCAGTTTAGGAATAACAATTGCACTCTTCAGTTACAGTTTTTAATTATGGCTTTGATCTTAAGCTGTAGTATGTTCTGGAGGTTATTCCATAACCAGGGCGCAAAATAGCTGTTCTACCAAGTTCTGAGTAAGTCCTGGGTCCTGGGTTAGAGCAGCCATCTAGTGGAGTGAAAATCATAACAACTGTTGGAGAGTGATAGGAGATGACTAATATACTAATGCTGCTGTCTCCTTAGGGTTAATGAAGACCAGGAAACCAGATCATAAAGTACACAGTGATGTGTACGGGACAATGTGTTAATCTGGGGAACATTTATTCATTCATTCATTCATTATCCCACCCACAAATACTTGCTTTTGTCTCCCTTTCCTGGTGCCGCATTATACAAGCTAGAAGTCGTCATTTCCCTAGCACAGGCTGAACAGAAATCATACTGGACATTGTGTATATTTAGTGGTACTTTTCTCCACGGATGTTACCAAGTTGTTTTGGGTTTTTTTTTTTTTGTTTTGCTGGTGAGGGACCCACCTCTGGCAGTTTGCAAGCCAGGTTTCTTTCTGACTGAACTTGACTTTGCGCTTCACCTTTTCTCAGCAGTTTGTGGGCAAAACATGCGCCCACCTCATATTTATAATTCATTACAAGGCTGCTCCTCCACCCCTGGCTGTCAGACTATTCAAATGAGACATCACAGAAGCCCATTTTCTAGCACGCTACGGGCTACCCGTCTTCACTGTCCAATCACAATGACTGACACTGTGGAGAGGCTAGTTGGCCTGTGGAAAAACCGGTTCCGCACAAACACACTCATAAATGCCAGACAGACTCTGACACACACACATACACACGCTAATAGTGATTATAAACAAATAGAAATATATGGCGCACACATTTGCCTCTCTTTTTTTTTTTTCTGCCACTCACCCCGTCCAGCCTTGTGGAAATAAAGCAGATGCATTATTCAGTCCATATGTCTTGCTAAAGCGAGCTCTTTTTGATCTTAAACTGATAGGCCAAGCGTGGGCTCAGGGCCTTAAGGCATGGACCGCAGGGCTTTCCACTGCAGCACATGAGTAGTGGTTAAAGTAGGATGAGGAGTCTCTCTCCTCCTCTCTCTCTCTGCTCTGCCTACTTCTTCTATTCATTTGTCCATCCCTAATGCTCGGTCCATCCCTCCCTACCTTTATCCATGCTTTGCTGATCCCATTTTCTACCTCTTTCAGTCTGTTAACTTTAGGAAACTGGGGCGTAAGCAATTCTGTGTCGGCTATGTATGAGGATGTTAGTCGCTAAGACAGAAAAATAAAGGCAAAGCAACTCCTTGTTTTCTGTGATTCTGCCCTGTCTGATTTCAAATACCTCTCCTTACATTGACCTCTTTATTTGCCTCCAGTTAGTCCTTCCTCCCCTTGCCCCTCCCCTTCATTGCTGCCTCTCGATTTTCCTCCTTTGAAGCCAGTCCAGTGAAGATTTCTATTCAGAACATTGGAGTAGTTCAGTAGTTTGGAGGGTTAAGCCCAGCAGAGAGCTTTCTATCCCCCATCTCCTCAGATGCTGCTGCTCTTGTGCCTGCACATCAAAATGAATAGGCCTCGGTCTGAAGTACACGCCTAGAGAGGGAGAATCTCTGTCTCTGCCTTTAGAAAAGGTCCAGCTATAGAGGCCTACTGTGTGCTGCCGTCCCATAGAGAGAACTGTGCTGTAGGCTGTGGAGCTCCAGTGATTGTTGTCTATGGCAGGGCTACAAGAGAAAGCCACTGGCAATCTGGCCACTGGTCTTTAGTGGGTCTTTGCCTTGGTGTTGGCCCCATAAAGCTAAGTAGAGAATCTATATTCTTCTCTCTTTCTGTGTGCGTCTGTCCCCCAGGCCCAGCTCTGCCTTACACTGCATGGGGCGCCATGTCATGCTGCCCAGATGAAAGCAAAGCATTCTGCGGATGGGCTCATTCGTCTTCAGCAGTGGGCCTGCAGCTTTGACGCCTGCCTTCCCTCCCTTTATTTAGGAAGAGAGGCGCGCTGACATTATCGGCCACTGCAGGCACATTTGAAAATAATTGCCTGTATGATTGCTATTTTTCTTACCTCTTTGAGGAGGTGTAGCCTTTGTCTTGGAATCAATGGCTGCTCAATACTGGACAGGGGAAAGGCAGTTTCCTTTCATGTCTTAGTGAAAAGGATGTATTTTTAGCACTATTCATTTTAGCAGTGTGTGCCATGCAGTTTTAATCTATTGGTCCTCTCCACTGTGTGGAGAATGGAAGAGATTCAGAGGTTCTTCAGAGGTGCGCCACGCTGTTGCAGAGAAAAGACGCATTGACTTGTCGTCCTATCACTATCCCTCTCTCTTTGTCTATTATTTATTTGATTCCCCAGCTCTGTTCTATGAAGTGAAAAAAATGGCCTCAGTTCTGCTATTTCAGGATGGGTGACTCTAGGGACTGAGGGAGGAGGTGTGTGTGTGTGTGTGTGTGTGTGTGTATGCGTGCTGTTGCATTGGTTTGTGCATCTGTGATTGAGTACATGTGCCTGTGTGGCATAACAACTACACACAATCTGTGTGCGCATTTGTATCTGCTTTTTTTTTTTTTTTTTTTTTTTTTTTTTTTAAAAAAGGAAGGAAAAAAATTCTGCGATTGTGTGTGTTTTCTCTCCACTTCATGCCCTAACACACTTAACACAACAACAGATGGCTGTGTGTCATCAGAGCGTTGATTCAAGCCGCATATTTCCATGGAAAGAGTCACCGCGGAGAGAGACGAGGGTCCAAATGGCTGTTTATTCTGCCACAAGTCATCCCCAGGGTGTGATGAAGGAAGGTCTATCCTACAGTAGGACACCAAGTCAGTGTTTACCGTGGAACGGCAATGTCCAGAGCTGCTACAGTAAATCATGTTAATTGATCAGCAGCTTTGAAATGCACAGGGTTTAAATGAAGGTTGTTAGTCATTATGGGGAAACAAGTGTGTTCAGCTCATCTTGCTGTATACTGGTTGCCAAGTGTGTATTTGTGTGTATGTGATGGAACATCATGGAGTGGCTTAACTACTTCATTAAAAAGGCATTTAAAAAGATAGACACCGAAAATTAGATACAGGCACTTTTATATATGGTAGAACATTACAAATGGGCCTAGCTCCAATATGAGTAGTTTAAGCATTTATCAAGTCTATTAAACATTGCCCCATACAGTAGACCTGCATCTGAATCCATTTCAGACTCCACCTGTCTCACAACCTACAAATTCTATATGATTGCGATTGTTTCTACCTCCTGCAAACTTATTCGCTGTTTGGCAAGCAATGACATACAGTTAGTGGCGCCAACAGAAGGAAGACGGCAAATTAATCGAATTAATTTTTACATTTTGCCGAGATGTGAATCATTGTCCGATGCACTCGTGTCTTTCTCTGGTCAGATGGCCAGCGAGATGTTTTGACACCTGAGGGCTCCGTGTCAGAAACTCAGGCAGGAAGACTGACAGACAGACCGACACACATGCAGACATCTCTGGGAGCCTGCCGCTGCTTATTCAATTCAGAATATTTTAATAAAGCAGACAGGCAGAGAGAAATAAGGCTAGGAGTAAGGGAGGAAAGATAAGGCCGAGGGAGACTCGCAGAGGGTGGAAAAAGAAGGTGGGGTATAGAAAGTGAGTGACAAAGAACAAGGGGGATGCTGACATATGGGGTGAAATTATAGAGTGGGGGAAGAATGGAGAGAAAGAAAGTGAATGGAGGGTTTCTGACAGAAAGAGGGTGAAATGAGTGGGTGGAACAGGCAGACAGATAGAGGGGGAGAGAGAGAAGGTGGAGGTAGGTTAATGGAGGGAGAGAGCGGGGGGATTGAAGGTGGAATGGAAGGAAAAAGAAGGGGGTTGGATGAGAGTGATGGAGGTGAATAGAAAGGGGTGGACAGCTTGGTGTATGGACATCACACACATGGGCCTCAGAGGAGCTGGGGTGGGAGGAGGGGGTCCCCACCGCTCCACAGCCTCACAAAGGACGCTGACTTCCTGGCTCGCCACGGCCCTTTTCTATAACCCATCAGGCCAGGAAGGGACTTCAAGAGGATGGGTGGTCTTAAGCGAGGAGGGGTATAGCATCCCTTCCGCCCTCAAGTATGCCCGCGTTTAGTTAAAAGTAACACACAGGGGAAATCAGAGTATTCTTTTCAGCATGTTATTACTTCTATATGAATTATTCTCCTCTGTTCTGCTGTGAGTCGCTCAAGCCTCAGAGGGATCGACGGCAACAGGGACAAACAGAATGAGGGCTGAATAAAAAAATAAAAAAAACGAGCAGCAGCAGCAGGCCTACTTTACGCTTAAGCTCCTCCTCTCACCAGAACTGATGCAAAACAACGGCTGGCCTTTTCCCTGTAAACCTCATCCCGCGTCACAAGGCTCAGGGCTAATGGGTAACCATGGTTACAGGCCTCACACATCCCCTCCATTTTTTTTTCCAGGGAAAGAGATTGGAGGGAGAGAGAGAGAGAGAGAGAGAGAGAGAGAGAGAGAGAGGGTGTCAGTATTGGTACCTGGTTGCCCTTGTATCACTGATGCTTATCGGATCACTCCATCTTCATAAAGCTGTCCATTACCATGCACGGATTGGTCCCCATCCCTCTCTCCTGCACTCAGCTCAGCTGGAAAGGAATAAACTAGGTTCAGTCCAGGCTGATGGGCTTGCTGCTTCAGGATGGCTTTTTGTTCCACCACGGTGTCAGGCCTAAAACTCGCCTGCTTTATCTCGCACAATTGTCAAGACTGAGATAGCTGCTCTTTCTGCTGTCTGTTGAGAGGAAGAGCTGGAATTGAATGCCTCGCTGTTGCAAGTGGGAGCTTTTGTCCGCACTGCAATGGGTTCAGAGACAGGTGAACATGGTGTTTCCCCAGGATAGATGTTGGTGTTATTGGTAAAGTGTTGGTCCACCAGTTGAAGTCTAGATTTTGTCGAAGTTTTTAGGGCTCTCTGTACCTGGATGTTCCCCTGACATCTGCTTCTGTAATCAAAGACAGAGTGCAAGAAAATGGCTCACAGCAAGAGAGACAGCACAAGACGCCCGGAATGACATTGTGGAGGTGAAAAACCTCTCAGCTTGCCCCCAGCAGTACTCACCTGGGAGCCGATGTGTGAAGTTGAGGGGTGTGTGTGTGTGTGTGTGTATGTGTGTGTGTGTGTGTGTTGAAGCAGGTGATAGAGTTTAGCAGGGTGTGTTCAGGGTTCAAAGAGCAGCCCTCGGAGCGCATCACGTCTTATTCTAACGAACGGGAAGGATAGGCGTACCTGCCGTTTGATTGGCTCCCGATCCGGCTGCCACGGCAACCCCTCACCCATCTTGCCTCCTTGTCTCCTCCCTTCCTCCTTCCCCCACCCCCCCGGTTCCACAGCTAGGCTCACAGATGAGTCGCGCTCAGACAGGTGAGATGGGTTATGAATATTTATGCAGTGGGATTTCATTCCTCCTGCCGCTGGCCCCTCCCCCTCTCCAACGCAGTGCTGCGTTTGTCCTTCACGGTAAGAGGCAGTGTCCTCGCTCCTGTCCCTCAGGTTAATCTGCCTGCTCTCTAGCCAGTTGTGTGTGTGTGTGTGTGTGTGTGTGTGTGTGTGTGTATTTGACTGGTAAGTAGGTTCCCCCTAGTGAGTGATGAGAAGGCAGACCTGTCACAAGGGGGCCCACTGAGATCGAGAGCTCCTAACACCATTCATATCTCTCTCTCTCTCTCAGTGAAAGTAGCAAACTGAAAGCACTCAGCTCTGAACCGTGGAGCTGAAAGATAGCTTACACCCGTCTGTGTCAAGGATGCTACGATAAAAACATTGTGAAGCTAACATTAAGGCTTTATTCACCTATTAGTCGATAAACAGTAAAATTAATCTGAGTGTTGATAATCGATTCATACTGAATTATATATCCAGTAAAAACACAGAGCATTTACTCCTTACTGCTTTTTAATGTTGAGATTTATTGCTTTTTTTTATAAATAACTTTTGATCTTATTTTTTTGTTACAGTTGGTCAAAGTAAACCTTTTTAAGACATCACTTCAGGCTCTGATAACTTCTGATGGACATTTGTCATCATTATTTGTGTTTCTTAGTGTTTTGTGGTGTGATTTGAATAGTGGTAACATTTACTTGTTGAAGCTTTGTTATGTGAAGCTTTGTTATACATTTTTTTTTTGTTTCTGCATTTCATAATGCACATAATTGTAAACCCCCTTTTTTTGACTGTTGGTCAGACAAAGTAAGCAATTTTAAAACTTTACTTTGGGTTCTGATAACTTGTGATTGACATTTCTCAATATTTTTTGTCATTTCAAAGTAGGGCTGCAACTACTGATTGTTACTTGTCAATTAATTGATAATTCTCTTGATTAACTAATTGTTTGGTCAACAAAATGTCAGAAAATAGTTAAAAGTGCCCATCGCCACTTCCTAAAAGGACACGGTTGATTTAAAAAAAAAAAAAAAAAAAAAAAATCTATAGATTAATTGTTAGCGACAGCAATTGTTAGTTGCAGGCAGCCCCTTGGGATTAGAAATCACTATGCAAACAATGTGCCAGGCTAGCCAATTCTGTTATGCTTCATTAGGTTAAGAGCAGGCTTATGCACAGTGATTTCATTAGTTAATAAACCCAGTGTCCACATGTAGCAACCTCACCCAACTTAATAACAATCTTACTTAATATTGCACAATTTTTTCCTAATTCTTACATCAGCTACTGTGAGGTAATTAGATTTTCAGAGAAGTTGTGTCTTTCTTTTGAACCTTTCTAGTAAAAATGGTATAGCCATGGCCTGTGTGTTTTTTTTTTTTTCTGCAGTTGTCCCAGATCAGAGATTACCAAGAGAGCGAGATTCACCCCAATGAGACTGACAAGCCTCCTCCCAATGTGTATGTGGTGGGAGGATCAGCCGTGTTTCATAAATATATGTACATACTGTATTTGTTATTCAAATCCAAGGATAAAAGCCATGGTGGAAGGGGTTTAGTCATGCTGCAAAAGCAACAAGACAAGAGGAGAGCCATGTTGGAGTGTGACAGAGAGTAGAGGGGGAGATGCAACCTAGCGGAGAGAGATATAGACAGAGAAAAAGTGGGTGCCTCTCTTTATGCTTATTAGTTAGGCATTAGCTGTAGCTAAGCACATTGCTTGTAGGGACTGTATCATAATTGTACCATTTCATTCTGCTGCCACCCACACCCAATGCAAATATGGATAGGATCTGTTTATAATTAGCATACCTGTTAAATGTATTTGTTAGTATTGCCTAGAGAAAACCGCCTTTTGTTTGCTGGCAGTTGTTTTTGTTCTGCTATCACGGGGGGGAGTGGGGGGGGGGGTTTCTAGGAAACTATTTCTCAGAAGGCATTTTAAGGCATACATGCAAACAAATTGCAGGAATCGAAGAATGCTTTCTACACAGTGGTAGGCCTGCTCTGCTGGTAAGGCGAGAGTATGCAGTGTTTTTGTCAGACCTGGATATGAGGAAAATTGAAGCTGCAGACCTGGAGCCTGTGAGGCCCTATAGTGACAATCTAGTGGGAACCAAAGCAGAACCAAAGCAATACTAGCCTAATTAGCTGACCTGATTACTATATAGGCTGGATAAAGTATGGAATGGAATCATCCTCATAAGACATAATTACAGAACAGCACATGCGTGAGGAATGTTTTTGTCTTCATTGCTGTTCGCTTAAAACCGAACAAACAAACACGCGCTGAGAAAGACACAAGCGCAGCAACTACACAGCTCACACTTCAGCACGTTACACTTTTTTGGAAGAGCCATCATTCATCCGTCCCCGTGCCATAGCTATCTGTTATGGCTGAGGTAAACATTAAGGCCATCAGTCTGCGGCGTGCATGGAGGTGGTTGCCTCCATTTGTCCATGTCCAGTCAGCTGCAGAGAAACGGTGATGGAATCCTGACAGATTGTCTGTGTTTTGGAGCGTGTTGTTTTCCTTGCCCATCCATTTCTCTCCTCCTAGCCATGTTTGCCATGCATCATCACTCTCTCCCTCTCGCTGTCTCCCTCCTTCTACCTCCTCCCTCCTTGCCTCATCATTTTCTCAGAGGGATGGGAGCGTTGGAATGGACGTCCGGCTACCTGCGAGGAGAAACTCCGGACACACAACACTTGTTATTAGTGAACACTTTGTGAAGCTCTGAAGCGCCACACAAAGACACCACTCTCTCTCCTCCTCTGACTCCTTTTAATTCTCTTGCTCTCCCTTTCTTTCTCCATCTCTCAATTGCACCCCTTCTACCTCCGTCTCCATGTCATTGTGTGCCAGCCAAACTTGTCTAATCAGCAGATTCAACCAAAATAATTGGCGGTGGCCTTGCTGCTAGCGAGCATCGTGCTGTATACAGATAGGGAAAGGAGCACTTAATATTCCACGCAGCTCGTGCCTCTCCTGTTCTCTGTGATATCTGACCTCTTTTGTCTCCTGCTCGGCTTGATGTTGATTTTGGAGGGCATTGTTAGCCAGAGCACTGTGATTGGAAGAGGTTGTCAGCGAGGGGGGCTGTGGTTGGTTGGGTTAAAGGGAGGCTGATTTGCATAAAGGCTTAGCCCAGATTTGGAGCCACTCAGCGAGATCTGAGGAGAAGGGCCCGAGGGCCACGAGGTAATCATCCATGGCCTGTCACAGCGCTGTCATCCCTCTGTGTATTATTTTTTGTGTGTCTGTGCGTCTGGCTATGTCTGTGTGTCTGTGAGAGAGGGAGACAGAGAGCATTGTGTCTGTGCCTCTTTGTGTTTGTTTTTATTCCTTTGCGTTTTGTATGCATCATTGTTGAGCATCTCTATCTCACTCATGCTATCTTTTTTTTTTTTTTTTTCCTTTCCCAGGCAGGCTCGTCCGTGCCAAGCGGATGGTAGAGGCAGCCAATCCTACAGAATATGAATATATAGAAGGAAGCATACCGATGGAGTGGGACGGTAAGTGTGGACTGCAGCATCACTGTTACATACTTTAACTATCACTAACATGGATGAATGACAACGTTAACAAAAGAGCTACCCAACAGAGTACACAAAGTGCTGCACAAATAAAATGGAATAACAAATTCACGGCTGCAACTATTGGGGTCTAGGCTAATCCATTGATTTTCTTTTTTCATACTGCGAGTTGGGGGTTGGGAAAAGCGTATTCATGAGTTTATCAAAGACGCCTTCTGCTGGTGTTATACAACCGTACCATAAAATAGTGCTTCAAATTTCTTACAACTGGATACAAACTGTTCCCTCTGTCTCAGCCTGGCTTTATCCACCTTAAACCCCTCATCCTGCTTCGCCCCATCCCTCATGCATTTTCATCAGCATGCAAATAAGAAAGGGATAAAAGAGGCCCAGAATCCCTGCGCTAGCTGGAGGAAGAGTTAGAAAATCTCTCTCTCTCTCTCTCTCTCTCTCTCTCGTTCTGGCTCCCTTTAACCTGCTCTGCTGCGCAGCCAGCTCAGCCAAAATAGAGCTCCTTAAAAAGAAAAAAAAAAAAGATGACAGACAGACGCAGTTCTACTCAGGAGGAGAAAGAAGGACAGAGGTATTGATGGAGAATGACAGTGTGTACTTTCAAATTCAAAGATCAGAGCGGATCCGCACTTTCTCTTCTGAGACACAGTATTTGGTGGCCCTGCTCTGCCTACGCTAGAGCAGCATTAGTCTTTTTGCGTTTATCATGTGTATAGCTTGGATGTTTTACCATTCTCCATCTTTTCCCTGTAGTTCACTAAGCGAAATGAAACAAAACAAACGCTGGATAAAGTCCCTCAACTAGCTTGGTTACCTGAGCTACTGTGATGCCCTGAAACTCAGCGATGCTATAGCTGCAGCCTTTAAATATGACTGCAGGTTTTGTTTGTGCAGCGTATGTTTGTGTGGGTGTTCTCACTCTCTTTTTTTTCTTCTTCTTTTTTCTTTTTCTTCTCTCTCCTCCTCCTCCAGCTTGGATCCGAGGCAGACGGAAAGAGCCCCCCTCCGTCGAGGTATGTCTCCCCCCAGCCTCCCCGCTGTGCTGATGGTTGGACTCTGGGGGACTGGTTACAAGGGAGGGAAGAAGCAAAGATAGAAGGAAAAGGCTTTGATTTGTTTCATCTTACATTTTCGAACTGAATCCAGGAACTTTGGGGGACAGGTGTTAAAATAAACAGCAGCTGAAGTGCACTGATGGCGAGACGGAGAGCAAAGACAGCCTCTTGAACAAGGGGCTCACTGACACCACGTCCTAGTTTACTTTCTGTTTTCTTTTCCAGCAGAAGCCTGCATCTCGGCTTTTTGTGTTTTATTTCTGGCAGTCTCCAAGATGGGAATGGTGGTGAAGGAGTGTAGTTTTTCCCCTGGTGTACCTCTCAGTGGGTTTATTGCTCTTTAAATGTGAGAATGCTGGAAATTATTTGGCCAGTGAAATGTGGGTCTATAGGAAATCCCTTGGAAGGCCAATACCCAGGCAGCTCTCCCTCACTCTTTCTGTCCTCTCTGCCTGCGAGTGGCCAATGCCATCCCCTGCCTCTCTTGCCAGAACATTCTATTCCAATTTTCTGCCTTGCGTCTGCCCAATAGCTGCCATCGACAGCTGGACAGTGTTGATGTGGCCAAGGCTTCACTCCCAGCACATTACCCTACCCCTTGTCACGCTCCTTCTCTTCCCGGTCCAAGCCGACATAAATTGATTGGATTAAATCCTGTCATTAACAGGCTGGAAAAGCAGCTCAGTATGTTTGTCTCCCTCCCCAAAGCGGGGCTTTTTGGCCACGGCTCTCCCCTCTCTTTTCCAGTCCTTCACTTCTGCCAACACACAACAGCATTATGCCCAGTCCTCCCTTCCTTTCTGGCTCCCCGTACAAGGGAGAGACTAACATCACTGGACACTAGCTGTGGCTCGAGTGGGTAACTATTCCACTGGTGGACTATGTCCGGGTTATAATTGTTTCCATGAGTTGGAATGGTTGTTTATACTGCAAATGCCTCCTGTCACGTTAGTTTACCGATCCTTTCCAAGCACTACATTTTTAACCAGGGTTTATTGGACCAATATAGGTTAACTGAGCACACTTGTTCTTTTTCTAGTAAATGCCCTACTTCATTCTCTGCGGATACACACATTTGTTCCTGGAAGCTGCCCAGTGCAACTTTGTGTCTCTTCTGCTTTTGACTAGTGAGCAGATGATGTTCTGCCCTTTGCTTTAAGACAAAACAGAGGTAGTTGATTAAGGAGGGGAAATGATCACTGGTTCAGTTTTGCAGGACAGCTTAGAGGGTCCAATAAGTAATTGTAGTCACAGTTGTTTTTCTCAAATCTTCAGGAAACTGCCATCTCAGCACTTCTACCACAGACCCTGATAGGTAGGGGTGGGCTATATGATGATATATACGATGAGAAGATGTATGTTATGATCAATATGATGAAGTATTTTGATTTGTCAGGTATTGAATTTACTGGATTAGCCAAAACACACACATTCCTGACTTTTATTGATTTAACAATGTCTCAAGTCATTTTCCAGAAAAATCATATCACAAAATAAACTGATATTATAATATGAAATGAATAGTTTTTTTTAACCATACTGGCTATGTGTAATGCCCGGTAGTTATATATGGTGTCACAGACTACAACATGTAACGCATGTGTTAATGTCCTCCCGTCCTGTGTGTTATTACAGGAGCTGCTGAAGAATGAGTCCTACAGGGAGCAGATAAAGCTGAAGGCCAAGGAGGTGGAGGAAAAAGATCTGGCCCTACAGGCTAAGGAGTATGAGGAAGGTCTGGTGGCAACACCTTTAAAGACTGTGGCCAAGGGCCATGCAGCCGCCACCAGCTTCGGCAAGGAAGAGATCAGCGAGGACCCCACAAGCACCGCAAACACATTCCAGCCTGGCTCCTGGCTACCCAATCCCAAGAAATAGACTGAGACATCCACACACACTGAGGTCATCCTACAATGTTATTCAGTTCAATAGAAAAGCCTTGAAATAAATACTACCTTTTGTGAATCTTGATATTTACTTTTTGTTGAGACTTTGAAATTCAATAGTAGAAACATCTTTCAGTATAATACAAGCCAATACAACACCGCAAACTACGGATTCATAAGTTAACAGAGAGAAGACTCAACTCCTCTCTGACCCAGTCTGGAAAAAACACGTTAACTTTCACAAAGGAAGTATTATTGCAAGGCTGCATTAGATTATAAAAGGGTTTAAAATGAGACAATATCATCATTCATCTTCAACCTGACCACATAAATGACCACAATAATTTAATATAGCAAGTAAGGTCTGTTAATAAAGCAAAGAAAAACTGAAATGGTTGTACTTCAGAAGTCACTGGCTGCACCAACTATACACTCTGAATACACTATTATGTTTGAGGTACATGTAAGAAATACTTTCTAATAAATTGTGGCTATTTTAATTACATTGGTATTGACTCCCTATCAGTTAATACATTTTACAGAGATGAACATTAGAGATCCCCTCCAGACAAAGATGTATATAAAACACTTTACTTTGAATTATAATTAGTGTCTAATGTTTTTTCCACAAAAAAAAAGTTCAGAGATCTTATTAAAATCCTTAAAATGACATCTGCTCCTTCTCCCTCATTGAAAATCTATGAATATGCAAATATATTTAATTTCAAAAGTGGAACTGACAGACACAAGATGTCTCCTTCTTCACTGAAAGTCCATTCTCAGTGTATGTGCACTGTTGGCTTCAACTTTTCACATCACACTTGTGTAAGTTGAATTTGGACCACGATTAGCTCCAAACTATTTGAGATGTCACAAATCATGCTCATAGGCCTTAAAATGAGATTTTCAATGAGCACAGAGAAACTTTCCACTTTCAGCAGACGCACGCGAAAACAGTATTCAGCTATGACCAACAAAATGGTACATTTTATTTAAATATCCCTCAGAGAACATTTTAGAGTGTTAAGATGGAAAGTATTAGTTGTTGCAGAAGCATGTGGAAAAACATATGTGAAATGCTGTGGGAAATGCTAATATGTCGATAAGATCTCTATTAACTCCAAATTGAACTCTGAAATCAGTTCAGGGCTGAACATGGTGCAATGACATTATTCACATGAAATACTGTGTTCATAATGTTTCTGTTTATGATTTTTCACAGGCAGTTTGTGATTCCACAACTGATATGTGTGATATTGATCTCAAGTGCAAAGTTCCTTCACTTTAGGCCTGGGTGCTTGTCGGCCACAGGGTAGTTCCTGGAGGTTATAAAAGAAACATTCAGCAGGGATGATGCTTGTTAACAGAGCTGCTCATGGTTTTCCTAAATGCACTCAAGAGATGACATTACACTGAACCCAGGCATTGTTCTAAAAAAAGAAAAGGGAAAACTAATATGCAGAAATGTGTCTATGTCCACCTTTTAGTTATTTTGAATCATTTTAACCACTTCTTTACAAGATCTCTGGTACTGAGAATACAGTATCTATAAAAAGTATCCAACCCCCTTGGACTTTTTAAATATTGAATCACTGTGGATATATTTTTATACGGATAAAAAAAGAAAACATTTCAAATAAATCACTGCAATTAGAGCATAGAATATATAAACACAGAATGACTGATTGCAGAGCTATTCACTTCCTTCGAGGCAATATTTAATACAGGCACTTTTGGAAAGGTGGTGTTTTGCAGCTGTTCCAAAATCTTTCCATTTTTAGGATTTACCCATGGGGGGAAAAGGGAAGAGGGAAATGTGGAATGACATGCAACAAGGTCCCAGACGTGAACAAGGGACATTGCAGTTCATGGTCAGCGCCTTAACCTCTAGGCCACCAGGGTGCCCCGATAGTGTAGTTTTGAAAGAAAATTAAGCAGCGGTTGGAATTTCCAGATAAGGGGGTATTTAACCTAAACTCATACCCAGTGCTACACCAGTTCAGTTTTGATCACCTTGAGGAGATGTTTTCTTTTCTGTTCATCAGCGTAATGACATACACTCTGAATCAGTGCTATAAAACAATAAACCATTAGGGAGTGAATGCTTTTCCTGTGTGCCTAATTTGACAAAAAATTATTTGTAATACTTTTTCCAACAGTCCAATATTAAATCCACAAAGAGCAAATTATATTTTCTTATCAACCATCAAAACTTTATTGGTTAGAAAGTAATAATTTGGATATTTTGCAAGTGACTTGGAAGAAAAGTTCCAGTATTCACATTACATATCAATTCAGCAGAACAGGGATGCTAACAATGGAATGCAAGGTGTTGCAACAGTTGCACAATATTCAGTGGACCTCTGTATATATACATATATATATGATACAGATTACCACTGTGCTCTTGCTGACCAAGTCCCACTGGGACGAGCCTCCTCTAGGCAGTACTGTCCGTCTCAGCACTGTTTGGCCTGTGGGGGCCATGTGTCCCTCCTCCTACCCCGGACATGTGGAGTAGAGGCCCTGTGCTGACGGTAGGGCTGGAACAGGGAAGGGCACCATGTCATTATTTGGAATAAGGAGGGCTGTGAGCTTGGTGGTTGCTCCTCCTGTTTCATGCCCTCATCCTCCCCTCACAGACTCAGTCCTTCTTGGTCCTCTTGGCCTTGGCTATGTTTTCCTGACGTTTCTGCTTTTTCTTCTGTTCCCGGTCACGTGCCTCAATCATCTTGGCCAGTTTCCAGGATAGCAGAGCACTGGCAATGAAGAGAGGTGTGAGAGCCAGTATGACCGTGGTCAGGAAACCGTAGGGATCTTTGGCAGCCCACTCCACCACATACTCTGCCCAAGCCTGAATGTCAATCATCCTGCTCAACAATGATGAAGCTGATCAAACCTGAGAGTGGGCACAAGGAAAGAAAGCAGTGAATAGCCAGAGCTGTGCGATAGCAAGAAACAAGAGTCTGCAGTCATGCTAGCGGCTCGGTGAAGCTGTGCTTAGGTACAGATGTGTTAACATGCTGATGTTTAGCAGGTTCAATGTTCACCATCTTAGTTTAGTGTGTTAGCATGCTAATATTTGCTATTTAGCACTGAACACAAAGTACAGCTGAGGCTGATAAGAATGTCATTAGTTTTGCAGGTATTTGGTCATTAACCAAGGTATTGGACAAATTGGAATTTTGACCTGGTGGTGGTGCTAAAGGTCAAGTCAGGTGATCACCAAACTCATTAGACTCATCAATTGGGGATCTAGGATGGTTAACATGGCTGAAATAAATGAATAGTGTGGGGAAAAACAAAGCAGTGAATAGCTAAAGCAGTGTGTAATAAAGTTAACAATAACTACAGGACCCTCTCCCAGTACTGATGTTACTGAGTGGGCGACATGGATTACAGTGTATGTACATTCATAATTGTAACATCAATATATATGCCATGATATCATACATTTTCCGGAAAATCAGACTAGTGATAAAACGATTAGTCAATTAGTTGACTGACAGAAAATGTATTGTCATCAATTTCAATAATCCAGGCATTGTTCAAGACATTTAGGAGAAAGGAGAAAGAGCAAAACTTTTCCAGTTCAAGATTCTCAAATGTGAGGCTTAGTTGTTCTTCTCTCTTTTATATCATTGTAAAATGTTTGGGTTTTGGACTATTGGTTGCACATATTAATCAATTTGACGACATTAAATTGGGCTCTGTAGAACTGTGACAGATGTTTTTTCACTGCTTTCTAACATTTTATAAACTAAACAATTAATTGGGATTTACAGATCACATTAATTGATCAATATAATTGTTACTTGCAGCCCTAAACCAGACACACACAACCTTTCTGGCAAATTAAATACCTGACAAATTATTGCAATCTCTCACACTGATGCTAGAAGAAAACAACATAAAAAATCCAACATTTCCACAGTCATACTGCTCATTTATTTGCAAAATTGTCCACAATGATCTAATACACTCAGAGATATTAAAAGAGTAGCCACCACTGAATAAATGATATGGCAAAATCCCTGACAGCAAATGTATATCATCTGGGTATATTTAACTGTATTTCTAATCCAAACTGATATTCACAAGGACTATTGCTCAGTTGATACTCATCACATTGAACTGCACTGTAACAGGGAGTTAAACGTAACTTGTGTATGAAGTTTCTCAGTCATCTAGGTTAAAGAATATCCATCACTGGTATGTAAAAGGCTACTGGACTTATTGTAATAATGGAGGTTTTTCATCACTCTGATGAAAAACTGATGAAGCATCTTGGATGAGTCACAAAACCTTTTAAGAGTGTAAGGAAGAGCCTGAAAGTGCAACTACTATGCCTCGAAAAAAAACCCTGCAAATTGATTATTGGTTTTGATATTAGGAAACATTTTGAGCTGGTCCTCTCAAGTATTTCAGAACTCCGTCTGGAAAAAATACCTAATTGAGTTTTGTACGATTTGTCACAATAGTGTCAAAGCCAATAATATTACGATGGTAGATTATACGCAATAAATATCTATATGGTGCCAAGTCCAGTAATTATACAAACACAAATGTCAGCTGGGCTTGTAAAAGCTGTAATTCATTCCAGACTGTGGTGCTAATTAAATGAACTTTCAGCTAATCTAACGTAGACACCATACAACACAGAGGGCGTACATTACATCTTTACAACGGGGTTTCACATCTTAAGTCAGTTATCAAAATTTTGTCTGGGTGCATCACTTTTATGACGAATGGAGCCACCAATGTAGTTTCGTCGAGTCAGTTAACGTAAGTAATCGCAACTTGTTGAGCGCTCCGACCAAACACTCCCTCACATAACCGCTAACCGTAACGCAGCTAACTAGCCTACATTAGCATTCAGAGACAAACCCGTAACAAACCCTCTACTCTGCCGCCAGTTACCGACAATAAAGTTAAGTTTCTCATCGTCTGCCGTTAATATTAGATCAGAATATCTAAGATGAACATGAAATATTTAGCTACATTTACACTAACGTTAGCACCGCTAGCTAACCCGCCCATCCATAACGGCCTAACTTTGAGCAGCAAGACCACTGGCTCGCGGCTCGAATAATGCATGTGAATGTGACGAAAAAACAAATCTATATTCTTTAATGGTTTGTTAAGATTTTTAAAAAAGAACTAAATACAGCATAAACTTACCAAAAATGCAGTGATTTGTGTTTATGCCCACGATAATCAGCACCAGCTCCTCCCTGTTCCGGGAAGTATGACTGGTGTGGCCCCAACAAGCTGCTCGCTCACGATTGGCTATCACGGTTTCCTCTGAAGATGGGAATTGTAGTCCTTTAACCTGAAACAGGGCTGATGAAAACGTCAAAACACAGGAACTGCAAAGCCTGAAACAGGGCTGATGAAAACGTCAAAACACAGGAACTGCAATAAAAGCACTTTAGATTAAGGGGCACGGCGTGTCAGACTTTGGTGAGTTTGAAACGACAATGAAAGGTTTGACACAATCTCAGAGATTAACTGGTTAGATATTAGACAATATATAAAAGCCTACTTAGGACTGTTACCTTTGTATTGGTTATGGTAGCCTAATGTGCTTTATAAGAATCACAAGGCCCTAGGTGATTCATACTCTTTAGCAATGTGCCATATTTCCTGTAAACACTGCAATTTAAAAATGAATTATTAATACAATAAGTAGATATACAGATGAGTGGGTAACACTTGCAGTAATAAAGGCAACAACACCATATTTATTATTGTTGGTGTTCTCATTATTCTTTCATTCTTAAAAAGTAATTTAGGAACAGGAACATGTGGCATAATGTGAGTTGAAATAATGTTTGGGGTTGTCTGTAAAAGTTTGGGTAAAGTACTCGCTTGTCCATCTGCATGCTGTCAGGGATCCCTATAGAAAGATATGCATATGTATAACAAAAACATGCTATAAGAGTGTTGGCTCAGCATTGAATAGTGATATAGACAAGTATTACATAGACATGAACAATGCAAAGCCCTTGGAACACATATAGTCAACATTGTGACTGGATAAAGAAGCATATGACACCTAGCTGTTGTAGAAACTTCTGATCATGTGTAAAAACCGCTCTGCCTGAGTAATAAAGCAAATGATAAGGCAATAACTTCACTCTGTAAAAAAAAATAAATCCAAAGGCTCCACTGGCTCTCTGAGAAAGATGACTAACATAACAAAGGAGGACCTGCTGGCTTTGTGAACTTCCTGTGGGGAAGTATTGAAACCAAATCAGGTTAGGCCACATCTGCTCTGTCCATACGGCATGGATCACTTTCAGAGCAGTTCAAAGGCCAGCCTTTTAGTCCTACTCACAGAGGAAGAAGAGGGGCAGCTGGGAACACATGCAGAGGACAGACACATTGCAAACACACATTCTGGTTTACCAGCATAGTTTAGGCCAAGTTTTATAGACAATTTAGAAAAACATCCACAATCTGGTGGCTTTTTCCTGAAATGGTTATAATTATTATTATTATCCTGCATGTCTCATCAGACGTGGAGATCCACAGGGTGGGCAATGCATCCACACCCTAACCCCTGATGACTATTTTACTCTTACAGACGTTGCACCCCTCACTCCCCGCCCCCCCTCCCTTCTTGAAACAGCTACAGTATGCAAGCTAACACTATCAACAGACAGGAAGGGGGACCATAAAATGACTGCACCACAATTTATAGTTAACCAGCTCCACTAGTGGTGTGTGTCATAATGGTTTGCGAGAAAAACCACTGGTCTGGCCAGACCTTGAGGAATTTCCAACATCCTTTGATTTTCCAATTTTTGGTGAAAGGTTGTTACTGGAGTGAGTGAGGGGGAGTGAACACAACAAGACCCAGAGGTCCTAAAGGGCTATTCCAGCAATTTAGTTGCACTTTTTATAAAGTTGGGAAACTCGTGAGAAAGACTTAAGAAAGAATGGTTGAAAATCATTGCAGCAAAGGCCTAGTATCAGGACTTTATGGACTTTAGGACTTTAGGACTTAGGCCCCCAAAACACTGGATCCACACATAATGCAACTCAATAGTGTTTAAACCCTGCTTGGTAAATGCCCACCTCTTTGTAACAGGCCTTCTATTTAAACATTGAATGTCCCAATCCAAGCTAACCCTGATGACATCAACAAGGTTATTTTCTCAGACTTTAGAAAGCTCCCTCCCAAGCCACAGAAGACATTATACAACTAGCTGTTTTCACAGGCTGAGTAGGCCTACTCCCCCCCCATGACGATTATACCGATCCTCCTGTGTAAAATCGCTGCAGTGCCCCTTCAAGATAAATATTCAGCGTGTGTGAGAGTCTTTCTGAGTGTGTTTGTAATTAATTGTCCATAGACTGCAGTCTAGTGAACCCTATACCAAACAGCTGACCAAAATGACTGATTAATGACTGGATAGGACGAGTATGTCCAGCTCAATATCTTTATGTCCCTCCTCCCACGCCCTCTCTATCTTTGACAGCTGAAAGTCCTTTGGACTAAAGCCTTGAAAACAACCATCATGTTGTTATTGAGAAAGCTAAGGGCCCGCGGTGGTAGCACAGGCTCCAATGGAAAAAAGTCAGCTTTCTTGCCCTCTTTTACCCCTGTGGGAAACTGCGAGACCGCCCCTGGATTAAGTCCCCGCCTTTAAACTCAAATAAGAAGGAAACTTCAAAGGCCGTCGGCCGCCGGGGCTCCGCCCTCGCGCTCCCGGACGGCTTCACAAAGGATTTGCCGACGTTCGGGAATTCCGCCTCCAGTTCCTTTTATAGCGCCACTCGTGCGCTGGCAGCGCTCCAGGATCCCGCCCATCCTGGTTACTTTGACAACACAAAGGACTTCACGGAACTCGCAGGCGCCGCCTACCTTTCCAAATAAGGGCAGTCTCTCCATGTACGGCAAACAATCGGTGCGAGATTGCCCTTTTCTCTTCCTTATCCCGTTTATATGATCGGAGAGGAACTGCGCTTCAGGTTGGAAGCGGTGCGATCATGGCCGAGCGAGTCCAGCAGCCCCCAGCCAAGCGGCTCTGCTGCCGGCCCGGCTACAACCCGGCATGCAGGCAGGGGCAGCGGGCTGGAGGAGTCCTGTGTGGCGGCGCGGGGTCCGCTCCGGGAGGGTCGGGGAATGGAAAAACGCACAACCCCGAGTCGTTGCTCGACATCGCGGCGCGCAGAGTCGCGGAGAAGTGGCCGTTCCAGCGGGTGGAGGAGCGCTTCGAGAGGATCCCGGAGCCCGTCCAGCGGAGGATCGTATACTGGTCATTCCCGAGAAGCGAGAAGGAGATCTGTATGTATTCCTCTTTCAACGCCGGAGCAGAGGAAAGTGGAACTAGCGGGGACAATAATGACGAGACCCAGCTGCCTTTCCTACGGGGTGTCACTCTGCTAGAGGGTGGCTGGGTGGACAACGTATTACAAGTCGGTGAGTGGACTATAACGTTAGAATAATAGAGGAAAACAACCTATAATGAACAAAACATCTATCTCGCACTGTTTGCCTTTGTCCATGGAACCATGCCAGACTTTTAAAGGGCTTGTGTTTGCCTTCCATAGCCTCGTCTATTATAAACAATGCAGGGTATTTCCACACCAGTCTACCCTATAGCTGTGTGAGAATAGCCTATTTTCAGATAAGCCCGTAATAGTAGCCCACTTCTCCTTGTTTTTGCCCACTGAGCTGCGCGCATTGAATTGCTCAGAGCCATCCCAATTGGAAGCTTAGCACTTTGTTCCTATTTTTGTGTCTTTCCAGCTCTCCATGCCCCCACCAATGGGTACGCAGACAAAAGCCCCCTATATCTTTTCACCGCTGGCTAAATAGACGATATTTAGAAAGGGTGGGAGGGACGGTGATTTAAAGCCACAGTGCTTCTATTTTGTTTGCCAAACACCTTTTGTGAGACAGACTAAAGCTTTTCTGCTGCCTTCCCAATATTCAGTCAGGCGCAGGCAATATGCAGCTGCATATGCATATAAGATGCATTTTTTTTCTTTCCTCGTAGCTGCATTATTTGTGGTAAAGAGAGGAGTAAACAGAGGTGCTTTGGGCTCAGCAACCCCCTGCCTGCCTGCCTGCCTGCCTGCCTGGATGGCTGCCTTTGCCAGAGCCACAATATTATTTCACTGCATTCGTCAGTGCAATAGACTCAGCTGTCAATCCGACTCCCCACCCTTGGAAACGGTTCAGGATTCTAATCCCATTACCCTCCCCAGTTCATCTGAATCTTAATGCATTCTGCAAACAAGATTTTATGCATGATCTTCTTCCTCCTCCCTCCCTCCCTCCTTCCCTCACCCTCTCTATCTCTCTCCCTTGCTCCCTCTCCCTCGCTCACTTCTTGGCTTACTATCCCTCCAAAGAATCTGTGTGGAGATGGCTTCAGCTCTTGTGGGCTCAGAGAATGTGCAGTGCACAATAGTAGCCATGGAGCAGGCAGACAGGCAGGCAGCTCTCCCTCCCTCTCTGGCCTGTTTACCAGATTCCCCAGCATTAGGCTCATTTACGTGCTCACTCTTTTGGGGCTCTAGGAAGCTAAAAAACACTCGGCTCTGGGTAAAACAGAAAGCGTGAAGCGTCAGCGAGGAGATACGTGTGTGTCAGAAATAGTGACAAAGAAGGGGAAAAGGGCCATTTTCTGTGGCCACGCATGTGTTTTTGTGTGTGAAAGAGAGAGAGAGAGAGAGAGAATATGTGTGTCAGTGTGTGTGGGGGTTTGATAAACACAGAGGGGGATTGTGCATGTGTCTGTGTGTGTCTTCGTCTGCACGGGCTGTCAGTCTCATCCTGCATGCTCACAGAGAGTGGAGGATGACAGGCGAGTACACAGCAGGAGGAGGGCATGTTATGCTGATTGCAATTTTCGCCCCAGAATTTTTTTTTTTTTTTTAGCTGGGGAAAATAAAGCCAAGGAAGAGAAAATGATAAATAAAAGATGCAATCTACTCCAGGGGACAGGCAGCCACTGGAGGATGAGGGCTTAAAAGCAGGGCAGCATGGGAGGGGGCTGTCAGCCACATCACACACCACATGTATTGGCCCATCAAACACATACAGTGGGTCTGGCCTGGAAAAAAAAGTGCGGGGTGGTTGTGTGGGTGTGTATGTGTGTGTGTGCACACAAGCGTGCATGGCTTTGTGTGCTGTCAGAGGGATGGGATTCAGTGTTGATGATGAAAGACAGTAGAGCAATAGAATAGATGCGGAGGTTATTGTGTATGGGGGGAAAAGCTAATATACTCGAATGGATCTGCTGTCGCTGTATTCCTCTCCTCCCCCTCTCATCTCCTCCTCCACCTCCCTCTCTCCCAAGTGAGCAGCTATAAAACTCTCCATATTTACTCCCCTAAGGCCAACTACCAGCCCCCAGTCTCCTGTGATTATTTATCTTTTTCTCAAAGACATTAATCACACGCTTTTTTTTTTCCTTTTTTCCTCCATCTCTTTCCATACATCAGTGCTGCGGAGGGAGCGGATAGGGGGACGGCGTTTAAGGGGAAGAGCAATAGATGGGGTGATATCAAGAAAAAGAGGGGAAGCCTGGAGGGGGAAAAAGTGGGTGGAAAATGCAAAAGAGAAGAGAGGCATTGAAATGGTGATCGCAAGAGATGGGGACGTCTGAAAGTAAAGAATGAAGCGCAGAGAAGGCGAGAGAGTGAGATGGATGGGTTGTTCTTTCTCCCATGCGAGCTCATCGGTTCCAATGCCATCCTTCGAGATAAATATTCATATATGAATGCGAGTGTTATCCAACAGTCCACTGCTTCTCAGTTATTGCAGTGTTATAATGGCCCGGCGCCGGCCCTCTTGCACTCTTTCATCCATCGAATCAGTGATGAATGTGTCAGCCAGTGAACAGGCGGTGGAACCTCAACCTGTATTGAAAAAGGGTCAGTGTGTAATAATACATTAAAATCTGCAACATGAAATACTGTATGCGTAATGCTTTGGAGAACCGGGCCCATAAGTGCTGTCTGCTGTCTGTCACAAAAATGACATTGCCATGAGCCCATCACGGAAATATCAGAAAGTCTCACCGGTGTGCCGAGTTTCAATTTTCTTTAGCTTGTCATTCAGAGCGTGCCGTGCCGTAGCCGAGCATCATTTACCGGTATAGAAAACTTCAAGAGCTGCCTGTTCTGATCATAGCATCTGTTCTCCGGCCCCCTTGTGTAATTTAGCCTCGGCAGCTCATCATGCTGAAAGGAAGGCTAGTATTATGGTGCCCCGTCCTCTAATTATAGAATTCTAATCCTATGGCTCTAACATGGCATGACAAAGCATGTTTGCACTTCATTACCCTCCTTCCTGTTCTCGTCCTCCAGTCTGGGTCAAGTTCATCCCCTCTTCTCTCATTCATTTATGCCATGTACTGTCCTGCTCCTCCTCCCCCCTTTGACCCCTCATGCCAGTATTTCTAAACACCCCCCCCCCCCACACACACACACACCCTCCCACCCCCCCCGTCTGCCCTCAGGGCTTTGTGCCAGGAGGTAAAAAAAACCCAAACAAAACCCCCACCCCCACCACCACCACCACCACACACACACACTACCACCTCATTCTTACTATCCTGTTACCGTAAGCCCCATGTCCCTAAGGAGTGACATACTGATGCCTGGCATATGTCGCTCCCTGCAATGTCATTAGCGGAGGCTACATGCTACAGCTTATTTATCCAGCTCTCCTTGTTAGGCTAATTTTTCACATGAAGCTACATGTCATTGTATCATGCTGCTGCCCCAAATCTGAGTGATGAGGTGGACACTTTGTAGAGCATGAAAGTAGAATTGCATAACGTGTAGCCTATTTTGGTGTATTTTCCATAGTGATATAGCTGGACTTGATAGCCTATAATGTTTTGCCTTTTGCCTGCCTAAAATATCATAGAATGATCATGGCAGTCATGCCTGTTTGGGTGTGAATGTCATCCTCCTCTGCTCCACCTATTTCGGAGACAAATCAGTGTGCGTGTTTGTGCGTGCGTGCATGTGTGTGTGTGTGTCTGTCTTGTGCTTCTGCATGCTCATAACTCAGGTTAATTTGTTCACGCTCTGGAGAATCTTAATTAGGTTTCTGCATCATCTACTCTCTCTCTCTCTCACCCTCTTTTTATCATGATGTCAGTGAAACGGTGAAATAACAACCAGGGCCGGTGGTTCCCTGTTTTTTAACCTGTTCCTTTTTGTAACACAGATGGTGAAAATCATTACACAGGCTCTCCTAAACTTAATGTTTTGCTCCTAAAATGCACATTTCTAGGTGTGTGAGTAGAGAAGCTGTGGAGCCATATGCCATTTTCTTGTTGACTTTAAATCATGTGCTTAGCATTCAGGCAGAGCCCGAATATCAGACATCATTTACAACAATACAACACATAGACAGAGCCAACACCCACAAAACAAAGGGGCTGATAAAACAGCAAAGAATATTTGCACATGCTAGTAGGTTATTGTTTGTGTGACAAAGCAGTAAGCCAAATGCCAAGGAGAAATCTGTGCCACTTACAAAAATAGAGTAACACTGAGCATGTTTGTTCAGGAGCACACTCATGTTCATGCACGCACTCACACACACACACACAGTTTTGGCTCACTCACTTTTTTCAACTAAGAATTCACAAGGCCTTTCAAAGGGCTCTTGGAGGACCTACACCAACATTTCAAGCATTTTGTCCACGAAGGTGCAGTATTTACAACGCGAAACGTAAAATCTTGCATGAGCATGTCGTCTGCGACACGCTATCGGGCTGAGCTGGGGTTTTTTTTTTGGGTGGGTGAGGGCTTATTCTTTCTGTTTGTGTGTGGGCTGTTTCTTTTCATGTGGGTGGATCTGGTTTTATTTTCCTGTTAGGTTTGAGAGTTCCTTTATCTTTTTACAATGCCCGTCGAGAATGAGCCCACATGCGCACCACCAAAGACACAGAGAGGCAGAACGCTTCCGAATATGCCATTTATCTGCGTGAAACCCATGTGTTGTAAAGTGGGGTCAACTTATGACGCAGGACTTAAAAAGACGCCGACACAATATGTCTCAGGACTTAAGAAAAACATTTCACCAAAAAGCTTTCATGTTATTCTAAATTATAAGCTAAGGAGAAGTCCTTTATGAGGAATCTGGGAAAGTAAACCCCACAGTCAGATGATCAGATGTCGTGGACCAAAGCTCTAAGGTGAGCCTGTTGAGGGAGCAGTGATCCTGGATCCGGTGCCTCAGGTTTACCCCCTGCCATGTGACTAACCCTTGGCTTGTATCGTCATGGAAACATGGCTGAGCTTAGAGCTAGTGTAAACATCTGGCTGTCCAAGAGGGAGAGAGAGGGGCAGCAACCGCATCCATGTGTAGAGACATTGAGTCTTTAGGGAAAGTGCTCTCTCCCTGACCGTGTGTATCTGAGAGACGGGAGGGAAACAGATTCCACACCTTTGTCCCATTATGTTGGTTGAATGGAAAGAAGATAGGATACATTTCAGCTGTGGTGTCATGGAAATGTAAGGGAGCGTGTGAGTGTGTGTGTGTGGCTGTGCAGATGTGCTTGTGTGTACAGTGTGTGTTTTTGGTGTAATATCGCTATTAGGGCCGCAACTAACTATTATTTACATTATCGATTAACCTGCCTGTTGTTTTCTCGATGAATCGCCCACAGTGATGTGCTTGTCTACAACCAAAATATATTTTCAATTTACTGTCATATATGAGAAAGAAAAGCAAAAAAATCCTCACATTTGAGAAGCAGAAACCAGAGAATATTTGTCATTTCTCCTTGAAAATGGACTGAAACGATTAATTCATCAAAATAGTTGAGACTGATAATTGCAGCTCTAATCAGTATCATTTATTATATAATATTGCTGGATGTTAGACAATATCTGGATTTACAAATCATCCAGGTAATGAAGTTTTTGTCCATCTCCACTTGCGTAGAATATTCTCCATATAAATACTACTGAAATGTGTTTATGCGCTAATTACTTTCATTCAGCTCATAATGAGTTTCAGCACAGCAATTTCCGTCTTCGATTACTTACAGGCAATCAGCCACACTCAGTTTTCAGTCTGGGTGGCCTCCTCAAGGGTTGAATCCAATAAGTAAATCCTGACAGTGTTGTGCTGTTCCCATGTAGTGATGGATGACCACTAGTTCTTCTGCTAGCTCTGTCATGTTCCCAGCACATCAAGAGTTTCCAGAAGGTCCCAATGCGTGTCATAGCCAGTCCCAACTCCAAACTAACCAACCCCATTCCCGAGCCCAGATGTGCCCCTAGATAGATTATTCTCACCACAGACCATAACTTACTCTAGCCATGTTCCATCTTCTACACGCCATAACTGCTCTTCACATTTCCAAGACTGTACCCAAGATGCACCATTGGACAGTCCTTCTGCCATCTGAAGCTAGGCCTAATGTCTGCCTTCTTTCCAGTCCTTCCACCTGACTGGAGCCAGCCTCCCTCCCTGTCCAATTCCTGGTCCCAGACATAGCCGTTTCCTCCCTGCCCCTCTTAAATCACCATTCCCAGTTCCAGCCCTAGCTGCCTTGCATCTGCCACACTCCCAAGTCTATTACCGAGTTGCCCAAAGACCACGCTTGAAAATTACCCTGCTTACTAACACTGGCACATTTTCAGAGACTCTCAATGTACAAGATCAGCGTGTGTTGCCCCTGTTAAAATAAACCAGCTAAAGTAATAAAGCTCCAGTATGAGCTCTCTAACGTCTGCTCCAGTCCCCGTTCCAGCTTGAGTTGTCTCCTGTCCCAGACTGTGGCTGCTGGGTGTGCGTCAGCACAGCTCCTCGGCTGGTTGACTCTGTCTAGGAATCCAGTCCTCCTTCCACAGAGCTCCTGCCCCTCTGTGAGCAGAGGGAGCAGGCGATAGAAAGGCTACTAAATCCACAATGACAAGGCCCTATTAAAAGCTGTTTTTTCTATTTCATTTAATGGCTTTTATTACCAGCCGCCCTTCTCTCTTCGATTTGGCAATAATAACAGGGGAATGCAGCACTCGGCATTCTCCTATCTGATGCTCCCTTTCACTTTTTTTTCTTTTTAATGAATTCCTCTTTGCACCAATGGGCTGCTGAAATAAGCACAAAGTAGTCTAAGACTCTGCTCACTGCAGTGGAAGGTTGTGTATGTGTACAGTACCACCGCACCTTCCCGTTCACTTGAGTGAGAAAGTGTGTCCAAACTTTTGACTGGTACTGTATACTGTTGTGTGTTTGTGTGTGTGTGTGTGTGTTTTACTATATGAGAATACGTGTTAAAGACTACACATGCTTTCACTGTTGCCACAGAACAGGGCCTCTCTGTGCAGTTTGGTCAACAGCTGTTTCTCCCCAGAAGCCAAACAGCTTTGAATCAGCCCAAAGGCTACAAACAATTTTTGTGTGTGTATTTCTGTATGTGTGTGGAGAGTCAAGATACAATAGCTCAATTTTGGCTTCTAGTGCTTAAATATTTCTTTATATTCTGTTGGTCTACAGTTAATTAACTTTTACTATAGACAGTGCTGCTGGCCAAAAAGAAGACACCAAAGCCAGCAGGTTGTTTTTTGTGCCTAATATAGTTGTCAAGTATACAAATTGCCTTGATGCTATTGTAAATGATTGTTGGGTTGAGAGTGTAGTGTGGATTTACCTGTTCAAGCTTCTTTCCGAGGGGGAAAAAAAAGCTCCACCAAATATCTGTGTGTGTGTGTGCGGGTGCGTGTATGTGTGTTAATGTCTCAGTGAGCGTGTTTATGGCTGTGTGTGCCAGGCTGAATAAAGGTGAGGCATGTTAATGATAAGAGGGTGGATGACATTCCCGTCTGTCATCATTCCCACCCTATCTCATTTCCACTCTTGTGCGCGCACACACACACACACACACACACACACTTGCTTGCGCACATGCTTTAAGACGCACACTAGCCTCACGCTGCCGGGGCGCCAGTGACTAGGCGCCTTAGAATAAACAAGCGCCGAGGATGAGGGTTTACCTGCCACTGACCCCTATTGCACAAACACACTGACACACAGTGACAGAGGTGTTCACTCATCGACTGGTCCCTCCCCCAGCATTGAGCTGGCCCAATGTTGACCTCTTCACTTGACCCCCAGGGATTTACTAAAGCCAAAGGTCAACATGGTCAGACTGTCCCTCCTGTGGCTGATTGCCCTGCTTGAAAGACGGGCCCATGCTCACATTATTGTTTTCCAATAAACATCACCTGACCAAAGGAAAAGATTGCTTGCTTGATTGAATGTGTGCATGTGTGTCTTTTACATTCCCCAATAAGCAATTTCTCACCTGAGAGATCAGACTGAGAGGTGGCAAAGGTATGCAGCCAGTTTTTTTTTTTTTTTCTTTGTCCTTTTGTGGAACAATCGGGAATCCGAGCCAGACTGAGAGGGGGGAGTTTACCCCCTTCTCTCGTCTTGCCCGGCAGGCTCAAGTGCCGTGTGAGCTATGTGGAGGAGGAGGTCCTGAGAGTGTGAGGTGCCTCTGGCTGTGCATGGTCCAACGATGTCGTGGCTGTGTGGCATGTGAGACATGCATTCACTGCTCTCTGGCAGAGCAGTGCTGAATAGAGCTTGGAAGGCTCTCCAGGCATGAGAGACAGAGAGACAGACAAAGCAAGAGAATGAGAGAGATTCAAAGGGAAAGAGAGGAAGGCTTTCAACTGACTGTGGAATTTATTTTGCCCCTCTAAAGAGTTTTGTCTTTCTCCTTCTTGCTCACTTCCTTGCAGGCTTAGTTTTTTCTTACCTCATTCCCGCCCCTCATCTTCCTGCCGTCTTACTTTCTCGCTCTTTTACTCCTAATCATTCCATACCTACCTTTGCCTATCCTCCTTCTCTTTCATGCATTCCTTCCTTGTGTTTATAAGCTCGCAGGATCTCTCTTTCGCCCCTTCTCAATTTTCCAGTTTCATTTCCCAAGCCAGGCAATAGAAACTCATATCTTATTTACACTGCCCCTATCTAGATACAGCATGTTTCCATAGTGCTTCCTGTGTCTAAACTCCCAAAGGAAGGCTAGCCGGCTAGCTAGCTCCTGCTCTCTGTGCTGTTCTCAGAGCTAGCAGTCTGCATCCAGACCTCAGGGGCTATCGCTTTTTCTACATTTAGAAGCTCTCTGTTTACCACTGTCTGGAATTAGGAAAGGAACAAGACTTGGCCTATTTGCTGTGCTGTCTCTCTCTGAAGTTTTTTAAATGATCTCTATACCCTGAAGGACCGTCCTGGACCTTTTCAGTGTTGTGCATACTCTGCTCTTCAGACATACTTGTGGTATCATTAGTTTTTATATGTTAGTCATTTAGATACACTGAATGCTTATTGAACAGGTTAGGTCTCATGGTTACATTTTTTTTACTCCAGGTATACTTTTTTTAGTTGTCAGGGGTGGAAATGTGTTTGTAGCACTAAGTAACAAAAACGTTCAAGTATTGAATGTTGGCATTTTGTAATCTTGTTTACTTATTCTTTGGTCAGATAGTTCCTGAGTTATACAGGCAAACCCTTGTACGGCTGCTTGTGTTTAGACAATATTTAACATTTGTGAACTATGACTTCCTTTGTAAATAGAAAAAGCATGCTTATATTTCCCAAAGTAAGGCATTGCTTCCATATCGGTACCGAAGCTGGCCTATCGGCACTAATATGGAAACATTTTTAAATGATACACAGCCCTTTTTTGCACTACATCATAGTTGCTGGGTTCGAACAGAATATTTCAGGGTTCATCCTATGTTGGAAGCCTTTGCTGGATAAAAGCTGCGACCGTTTTATCATTAGTGGCTGTAGTGGGAATTAACACTATAAATTGTGCTGTCTGTGCCGTGCTCCGTCTACGGAACCATACAGGATTTGAGTGTAGGTGAATTACAGATGTACCATTGTTGTTACTTGGCATTGTTGAGGATGACTGTCTGCCACTGCGTGTTATTGCCATCCTGTCTGTCTGCATTCTTGCCCAAAACCTACTGCCTGGCTGCCTGTCTGTCTGCCTGGCTGTCTGGCTAGGTTTTAGCTGGCTAGCTGTCCCTCCTGGGTGGCTACATCACCTCACCTCCTACCCCCCTCACAGCCAGTGACAGCCCAGCCCAGGGAGACATGGGTAATGGTCCTCTCTGATGTACAACCTGACTCAATTGGACTGGATGGCAGACACACGCCTAAAATAACAAAAGGAGGGGAGAGAAAGAGAGGGGGGTGGAGAGGGAGGAGTGTAGGGAAGGAGCGAAGCGATCGATAAAGCAGGGACACATCGCCTAATAAAGATTTATTCCTTTTTTCCCCCTCGCAATCCGCCTTGGCAGGGCCGAGAGGGGGAGGAGAGAATGTGATTAGTGGACTTCTTCTCCCAGGGTGCCTCTGATAGCACGTGCGTATGCGTGCGCAGCAGTATGTATACCCCGATGTGTTCGGTGTGTATTTTTGCATCTCTTGTGTGTTTATCGCATGTGTCTCTCCTTCTCCCGAGAGCAAAAGGGGTTAAAAACAGTCTCTGTCGTTTGTTCTGCCGGCAGTGGCACTAGCAGCTGCAGCTGTGTCCCTGCCTCTCTCTCTTCCTGTCAGCTAATATTTAGTTAATCTTTGGTCTGGGACCTACGGGACTGGCCGGAGCTCCTGGTGCCCCATCCATCTCGCACTGATCTATATTCCACGCTGGATGCCTGTGCCATTAACCACCACCGAGGGGAGGAGAGAAGGGGATGGAGAGGCACAGAGGTAGAACGAAGAAGAAAGGGCAGATGGGTGGAGGGAGAGCCGTAGAGAGACAAGAGAGTGATGAAGAGAAAGCAATAGAGAAGGGGGGGGGGGGCTGTCTACCGTCTCAGCACTAAATGAGTGGAAAAGGGAGGAGAAGAGGTGGGTCAGCTGTTCCAGCCATGCAGAAATTTGAGGAAAAGTCGAATAAAAAAAAAAAAAGCACTGCAAGAAATGTGGATGCATTTGTCAGGCTTTTTGTTTATTTTTGGAACACACTGCTCCCATTCATCGTCTCCCACCTCCTCCTGTTTCCTGTCCTATTGGATGCTGCCCTGATCAAGTCTTTTATATAGAAGAGCAGGTGGAATTACCTCAGTCCAGTTGAGAAGAGAATAAACAACAGTGTTTCCACCGGGAGGTGTGAAAGGTTGAGGAGGAAAAAGGTGGCGTAGGTGGAGGAGGAGGAGGAGGAGAAAAAGAGAGGCAGAGGTGTGGGAGTGAGTGATCCATATGCAGTGAGTGGGCCACTTCATTGATATGCATTGTGTAGTTATGAGGGGGTCCACCTGCGAAGGCTCCAAGTGCTGAGTCACTCGCTAACGCACAGACTAAATGCTTTTATCCCCGACGCCTGGTTCATCTGAATGGAATATAATAGGCCATAAAGTGCTTTGCTAGCAGCGGCTGCTTGCCCCATGGCAAACCCTCGCCCCTCACTCCCTACTCCAAATCTCATTTCACCACTTTTATGGAAACAAAGCGTGTACGCGCTCTGCTTTAATTACATCGTTTTTTTTTTCCCCCCCTCTCATTTCACTGTTTTCTCTTCTCTCCATCCCTCTTTCCTTGTTGTTCCTCATGCTTCTCACAGAGAGCTCTCTCTTCTCACTTCAGCTCTTCTGTCTTCGCTCGCTGCGTACCTCCCCCCTTCAGTCATGTGTGATCCCTTTGCTGCTGCTGTGTCTGAATATGTGTGTGTGTGTGTGTGTGTGTGTGTGTGTGAGGCACCTGTTTGAGATCTCCGTGTGTGTTTAGGGTCATGCTTGCAGGTCGTGCGTAATGAATAGCAGGGCTGTTGCCCAAGCACAACTGGCTGAGAAGGAGTTAGCCAGAGAATAGCGCACCAGTGACGGAAGGAGAGGAGGAGGAGGATGGAGGGATGGATGGAGGGAGGGAAGAGAGGAAAGAGGGAGCAGGAGGACCAGCGAGGGAGGAAGGGAAGAGTGGTTGCAAAGCCAGTGAGCCTTAACCACCTTCTGTCAGTCTGTCTGCTCTCAGCGCTGTTTTCTCTCTCATAGGAATCTAATGGCTTTTCCACTGTCCTCTTTCCAAACCTCCACCACCACCTCCGCCTCCATCGCTCTTCTCCCTCTCTATATCGCCATGCTATTTTTCCCCCCCTTCCTTATTCCTCTTCATCTTCTCTCACTTTCCGTTTCCCTGTTAAAATTCTCCCCCAAAGTCTCCGTGCTGTCTTCCCCTGCTCCCCTCCCACTCTCTCTCCCTCCCTACGTCCTTCCAGCTGCTGGCCAGGGGAACAGCTGACTAAATCTAAAGCTGGGGCCCCTGGCTCTGGCCCCGGCCCCAGCTCTGCCACAGCCTCCTCCTATTCCCAGCCCCCCCCCCCCCCTCTCCCACCCTCCTCCCTCCCTCTCCCTCCTCTGGCCTCTAGCCCTGGCTCCTCTCTCAGCAGCCCCAGCTCAGCCCTGGCCCTGCCTCTGAGCCTTCGACTCCAGCTCTGCCCGACTCTCAGCGGTTCCCTCAAACCATCCCCCTCCATCCCACTTTGGAGCTGAAAAGCCTCAAAACCCCTCTCTCTCTCTCTCTCTCTGTTTTGCCTATAAGCCAGCCCTCTCTCTTTCTCTTTTTCTGTTTTTTCACTCTGTATTTCTTGTTAATTCACTTGCTCCCCCTCCTCCCTCCTCCCTCCCCTCTCCTCTGACGGTCTGTAGCTGGGCCCCTGGTACTGTCCCAACTTATCTGGACTGAGACCTCATCCAGGTTGGCTGCAGTTCAGTTCTCTGGCTCCCATACCCAGCCTCTCTAGCCAGGCAGCTTTCTCTCTCTGGCTAGTAACGCTACTCACTGTAACTCATTGTGGCTCGCTTCACTCCAAGCCACGTTCAGCTTGTACATTCGGTCATTTCTGGCTCAACACTTCCTGCAAAGCTCTTTGACTCCTCATGTGTCTCTTTGTCTGCTCGTCTCTCGCTTCTCTGCGTCCCTTTAACTTATGTAGACAGGCTCGGCCCCAGCTCTAACACATACGCTCGCCACACAGATGCATGCATCGTGCGAGAGTGTGAAGCATATGACACATGATTGGCATCAGGGGGAGGACGGGGGGGGGGGAGCAGCGAAAGGGGAAGTGGGCCTTGTCACATTTCCAGGCACGCCGGGGGCTCGAGTTTGATCGCTGCCCAGGGAAGGGAGCCTTTGTCCCCCCCCCCTCCTCCCCTCCCCAACCTCTGTGGCTGTCAGAGCGAGGCTGCGGGCTTGTGTGATTAGGTGCAGGCCCAGGTTCCGCCATCTCTCTGCAGTAACAGATGTTGCCCACAGAAGACACCTGTCAATGGTTTTCCTCTTCACTGACACCCAACTGCGTTGAGATGAGCGATAGAGGGCTGACAGAATAAAGTTCAGAGAGCACCCCACAGCTACAGTGGGATTCACACACCACTTTCTCTCTGTAGGGAAGTGGGCAGGCAGAAGCAGAGTCGGTCTGCACCAGTTTGAAGCAACATCAGAATGTTCTGGTACACCTCGCTGCTCCTCATGGATTATTATTCAGCCCACTCCCTGTCTGTCTAATGCCCAATGCAGCTTTTGTCATTCTTGCTGTCTTTGTTGTCATTTTTTTTGTTGTTTTGTTTTTGAGTGTATGTACACATGGAGAGGAAATTGGTGGGGGGAGGGGGGGGGGGCAAAAGTTTCCTTTGGAGTCATGTTTTCTCTTGTTGTCACAACGTGCCACACACTTCAAAGGTTCCTGTGTTCCGCCATTTATTGGCAACAACATGCAACAACCTCACTCCCGATGTGGATTCTTCAAAAATAGGGAGGGGAAAAATCTCAACAAAACAGAGGCAGATGACAAAGAAGCAACCATCCAAACAGCTAGAGGGGGTAGAGGGAGGAGGAGGGGTGCTAAATAATCAGACCTGAGCACTGTAACCGAATCAGACTGCTTTTCAAAAGCGTTTTCAATCAAAACAGGCTTTTGATGCGCACTGATTCTGATACCAGGGATGTTTGAGTAGAGAAAAAGTGACGGCTTGAAGTTGTAAAGAACTCTCGCTGCTTTGGGGGGAGTTTTGATTCCTCACTCTGACGCTTTTTTTGTGTGTGTGTGTGTGTGTGTGCATCTGTGTTTTGTATGGACAAGCACAACAGTAATTAACTAGGTGTAACAGCTAAGATGAAGTAAGCTGCTTGGTTCTGCTCCCCTAACCTTACAGACCTCTCTCTGTCTGTCTGTGTCTGTCTCGCTCCCTTTATTCTTCCTCTGGTCCAGGATGGCACCCATTGACTGCCACTGACCTAATTTGGGCAAATTTCACTGACCTACTTCATGGGTGAATGCTGACTTGCCCACGGGAGGGGATTCTCACACATACACACACGCACATGCACGCATATTCTTTTCTATCCTTATGATTAATATGCACACCCTCAACCTCCTTTATGGTTGCCATGGCGCTGGGCATGTACCCCCTTAGTTGTGCCCTACACCCCCCCCCCCCCCCCTCGACTCCCTATTAAACCCCCTCCTCTCCCTGCCGTCCTTAGCACTCTGGCAACCTAAATGAACATAATGAGGATCTCAAAGTACGGACACATGGTTAAAAGATAAACAAAGCAGTTGGCCTTTGTTTCATATGGTCTCAGAGGTGAGATAGTCCTTCACTTTGTAAGTCTCTGAAGAGACATAATCAGGGTAATTGCATACAGATATGATTACTCTTCTGTCATCTGTGAAAATGCAAATTTGACCAAACAATGTGCTTTGAATGTAATGTACAGTCACAGTAATTCCTTTTGCTAAGTTGATAGAGACTACTGTCCATGGAGCATAGGAGGATTGATCTTTAACCTCTTTGTGTATTGAAATCAAGCATCATGCTAGCCAATTAATTCCCTGTCGACCAGACACACATGATCCTCTGGAGGGTTTTGGAAAAGGTTGTCACAGTTGGATTATTTTTGCCCTTTTTAACGAGAAGATAAGTATTAAACTTCTATGCCTGCAGCCTCCCACGAGGACATGGTAGTTGGAAGCAAGTCTAACCTGATTCAGTGTTTTGGTCACACTCATGTATTATTCTTTCAAAGCTTTTGTGCAGTGTGTTTTGTGTTTTGTGTTTGAGAGAGAATGAGAGAGGTGGTTGCATTTTTGTTTCTGTGTGTGTGTGTGGACCTGCCTGCTTTTCCCCGTGTGCTTCTCTGTGTTTGCCCACATATAAGCGGGCCGTGTGCCCCCCCCCCCCCCCTACAAATACAACCCATGAATGCAAACACACACGTACATACACGCTCGCGTCGGGCAGACATGAGTTGTCATGGCAACACATCCAGATGTCAACAAAAGAGGCTCCAGGGTGAACATTGTCTCCCTCTTGTCCAGCAGGGTGCAATTTATCTCAATGTAGCCATGAAAGGCGGCTATTTACATGAAACGAGAGCTGTTTCTGGGAAATAGGGGTCTCTGAAGGTTTTGATGTCAGCTGCCTGCTTTTAGCTTGAGAGTGGAAACCTAAACCATCTAGAGAGGGAGAAGAGCGAGCTGTAAACCTACTGAGAGAGCTCAGTTCCCTCATGTGGTTGCAGCTCTTCACCCGGTGAAAGTCTCTCGCCGATTCCTCTCAACACACTTGCAGAAGGCCAAGTGTAGCGTGTAATTTCAGATGCTTACAGTTTGCACAGAGTAAATCTAACCCCCTTGCTTTATAGCTTATCCTTAAGAGAGTGGTCCTAACATCAACATCAATATTTACAGGAATAGCCCGCAGGCAAGAGAATCGACCACCACGATTCAGCAGAGACGTATTCAACCTTTCTCTTGCTCCCCCTCCCTTCCTTCCTTCCTCCCTCACTTGTCTTCATCCCAGTTATTCCCCTACTCTGCAGCAGCCCGTTGATCACACCGCCAGGTAGCTGAGATATTTGTCTTTGGGTCGCCTTTGTTTTATTTTTGCGTGTGTGTGCGTGTGTACACAAGGTGCACCCCGTATATGCGTCTTCGCCAGGGCCGTGGCTTTGACACAGGCTCAGCGGCTGTTTGAGAGATGCTGGATGACGCGTGTCAAGTGATATTAAATTTGAGAGAACCTCTCCTCCACTCTCGTTCACCCCCCCCCCCCCCCCCCCCTCTGCTCTGCCCATCCCTCCGCCGTGGACTGTGTCTGGTGCGGTTAGTGTGAGCAATGACACTTTTCATTGGGGTTTTTAGGGGGAGGCGCCACATCTGATGTACGAGGCCTCACAGCTTTGTGGGTAGAATGGACACTTTGGCCTACATAAGCTCTTGGAAGGTCAACGGATATACAGCTAAACAGATACAGTGCACACGTACTGTACCTGTGCTGTATTACATGTGCTTTGCTCTGTAATTTCCTAATCCAAACAAATCTGTGTTAATGTGGTTAGTGTGTGAGCTACGTATATGTCTGTGGCCGTGATAATAGCTTGGTAATTGCTAATTAATGGGTGTGTATTTCAGTGGTTTTCTGCAGACTTTTTTTGTCTTCAAAGAGAGATGATGCTCTAAATCCAGGTCACTTTCAGACAGGTTAGCTACCATTTAAGATTTTTACATAAGCTTATGTTAATTGTCTAGTGATTATTTTAGGAGAAAAACAAAGGTATAGGTAGGTCAACTCAATGCCAGCACACTGGGAAAAAAAGAAAAATGGAACATAAAGGGTTAACCAATTTCTTGGCAAATGTATCATTTCTCTGTTGTGTGTACATGTGTGATGTGTATCAGCTTCCATCTGTGTCAGGTAATAATGTAGAAGTATGAGTAGTGGGCCAGTGTGCTCAGTGCTATAATGGGACAGCCTGAGCCAGGGGATGTTGGGCAGGGGTGGGTTATTCGCCAGGATGTGGCATGCACCGTCAAACAGAGAACAGCGAGCGTGACCTCAGTGACTCCAGGAAGGAAGGGGTTAAGCACGAGCCGGCAGGCCTGCATGGGCTGCGTTACGCAAACTGGCGGCTGGCTGGAGCTGAAAGGGGAAGTGCTGAGCTCAGAGGAACACTGGCTCAGAGCCATTGCTCCCTCCTCCCTCCTCTGAAACCACCCCACCCCCTCTTCGCCTCCCCTGGCCTTCCCCCCCCTCCTCCCCGCCTCCCCGCCTCCCCGCTACAGCTGAGCGCTCCCCATGCTTCCCACCGCCAGGCGTGGTGATGTGTGTTTGTGTGTCTGTGTGCATGTGCTGGAATGCAGCTTCCCCCTTGGCTGGGGCCTGTGTGTGTGTGTGTATGTGTGTGCGTGTGTGTGTGTGTGTGTGTGTACACGTGTGTGTATGTGTATGTGTGTGTGTACATGCGTGTGTGTGTCTGTCTGGAATGATGCCTCCCCTTGTCTAGTATGTGACGTCAGTACACACAACGGGTCAGCTTAGGGCTAGGCAACATTCTGTGTGTGTGTGTGTGTGTGTGTGTGTGTGTGTGTGTGTGCACGCGTGTCATGGATAGGAGGGGGGAACAGGGGAGGAGTTAGTTATTGGAGAGAGAAAAAGGAAAGAGGAGGGGCTGTTTGTGAGCAGAAGGAGGTTGACTGCAGGGAGTCACTGAAGCAAGTATGTGTGCATGCATGAAGGCATCATGAGTTGTGTGTCAAAGGGTGGGGTAGCGTGTGTGTGTGTGTGTGTGTGTGGTGGAGTGTGCAGGGTGACTTTCCAAATGAAATGGAAAGGGGTAAAGAGTGTAAGGTTATTTCCTGGTGTTGACGAGTGAACCTCAAAAATACACAGATACTCGTACATGTGCACACACAGTCATGCAGCAGTCCTGTTACTGCCCAGCTATTTCCATATGCAAATTAATTCTTCACTTTCCAGCCATGTTAGCTTGCACAGTAGTGGCTTTTTGTCTGTGTACAGTGCTAGCTTTACGGAGGCTTTTTGCTACAATTTGTTCTGTTTTTGCTGTTCTGTTTGTTTTTGTTTTGTTTGTTTTTTTTACCTTTTTTGTTGTTGAGCTTTTATGTCAGGATGAATTTTTGAAAGCTGTTTTATCAAAGAATTCATCACAAAAGGATTTATAGGGCAAAGTTCAAATTAAGCGAGAGAAACACATCTGTAATCAATTCTGACAGGCACAGCAAATGCCGTTTTGGCACACTTCTGTGTGCAAATCATGCATATGGTCTACACAAACACAGCTTCCGCCTCACAAACACACATTCCAAACCAATGAGCATCATGTATTTTCATATTCTTTGTTTATACTTGTTGTATTGTCCTCTCGAGCAACACAGACCAGCTCATCTCAACTCGCTTCCTTCGTACGGAGAAGGACACTAGCGCTATAATGTCTCGACTGTATAGGTTTGTCATTAAAAAGACACTCGAGCCCTGAAGTAGCAGACAATGGCTTTTCAATTGGATCCCATTGCCTCCGTCTATAGCTTGCGTGGCTCTGCTGGGACAGACCTCTGCTAATTACACACATTTATTTCCAGCCAGCTGTAATTTCATTCACACTAATGAACCTTGCACATGGATTGGGATAATGTATAGTTAATGTACAGCCAGGAGACGGAATTAGCAGGCTACCAGCTTCTCCAATGACAGATTCGTTGAATAGCGGCTAAAGGGACCGTCCACCCAATACCGCTCAGGTGTCATTCTGAAATTACACCTAATAGTAATTTTAGACTAATGTGTTTAATCGTTAACTACAAAAACATGGCCTACTTTGTTAAAATGTAATTTTATACAACCAAAAACATATTATCTGTGCAGGAAATTGTGCAATAATGGCAGTACAGTAAATATATAGCTACCACCAGCAGCCGGTTAGCTTAGCTTAGCACAAAGACAGCAAACAGAGAAACAGCAGCTAGCTAGCCTGGCTCTGTCCACAGGTAACAAAATCTGCCTACCAGCACCTCCAAAGCTCACTGATTAAAATGTGATATCTTCGCTTCTTTAATGTGTACAGAAACTAGACTGTAAAAATGACATGTTGTGGTTTTACAGGGAGTTATGTGCCGGACTGCTTCTTGGCCCGGAGTCAGCATGAGACTCCAGGAGGTCACTGCTCAGCTTATGTTCAGATTAAACAGAGAAGTAATATATAACGTGTTAATTAGGGAGCTCTAGAGATGCTGTTAGGTGGATTGTGTACACAGGCTAGCAGCTTCCCCCTGTTTTCTGTCTTTGTGCTAAGCTAAGGTAACTAGCTGCTGGTTGTAGCTTCATATTTGCCTTACAGACATAAAAGTGGTGTCAGTCTTCTCATCTCACTCTCTGCAAGAAAGCAAAAAGCGTATTTCCATTTATTTTAGCAGAATGTAGCCCAAGCTAATTCTCCAAAACAAGACCAAGCCCATAAGTCTGTGTCACTGTGAATTGTGAGTATTTTTCCCCCAGATTTCTTGCAACAGTGTCTTCCATCTGTTACCAGCAGAGCTCATTTTCTGATCACTTTTTCCTTTTTTTTTTCTTTTTTTTTTTTTTGGTCTTGTCTTGATCTCATCCCCCGAACAGAGGCACCACTGTCTGTCTGCAGTGGTCAGCCTTCTGAACAGCAGCCTTTGGGATCAGTCAGCAGAGCAGTAACACCAGCTCTGCCTGACAGGCCCAATCCAGCAAAATTAGAATCCATTTTGAAAGTGATAGTTAGAAAATTGCGAGTCATTCCTGATGTACCGCATGGCAACTAAGTGGCAGCAGCCCAGTAGTTGACTGTCATTTCAACCGCCAGCTGATGACAACTCCAATCACCCACACATCCGTCAACGCACACACACACACACACAAAGATATTCTTTTCCTTCCATCCCTATGATTAGTATGCAGATTTTGCTGTCAGAATCTCAAGCGGAAGTAAAAGCATTGAAATTCATAGAATATCTCAAAACATTAATTTATGCTCGTTTGTGTCTGTCAGCACACGCGTTGAGACCATGAGAGAGAGAGCGAGAGGGAACTTGTGTGTCAGTGCACATGTGTGTGGAAGTGCAGGTGATGAAAACACACCCGCCGAGAAAAAGGCTTTTCGGTCTACCAGAGGGTTTAAGGCGTAAATATGGCCGCCCCTGGAGCTCAGCTGTGTTATTCCAGGCCGTCCCACACCTAGGACACACACACATGCACACACACACACACACGCCTGGAGCAAGGTCTCCTGCAGAATAGCATTGATCTCTGTTTATAGTCTCTGTATGGTTGCTTCCTTATAGGACCACACACACGCATGTGCTGATTGTTACCCACATAGACCCACCCTCTAAGATGCTGAAAAGCCTTGTATTTGTCTTTGTAGCCTTATTAATTGGGCCAGTTCACGAAGCGGCAATGAAGGAAACGCTACTTTGGCTGTGGGTGGGATAGAGGCAGTCTTAGAGGTGGGGGTTGCCTAACATTTCCCGACCCCTCTTCGACCTGCCGCAGGGCCTTGCTTTTCTTCGGTCGTGGTTCAGATCTCCTTTCAGTAGGGCCTCTGAGTTCAATCCAACCAAACGGATTGGATTCCAGTCCAGTAGCCTTTTCTCTGTGAGGCTATCTTTGGTCAACATGGAGTAGGATCCCGTGTTAGGACTCAAACTACCGCAGGTGGTCCCGCCTGGATCATAGAGGCTCTAGCAGGGCAGAGCCGGATTTCGGTGTTGCTCTCTGTCTGTCTGCAGCTCATGAGGTAATTTGATTAATGTGCAAGGCTAAAGTGAATCGGCGCAGGCGAATGGGCCTTAAATATCTATTTGCTTTCTCTGCTTCTCCCTCTTAGCTTTTGTTGACTCACTTTCACACCGGGCCGTTTCATCTTATTTCCTGCACTGAAATCAATCATGTATTCAGAATCTCCACTCTCTCACAGGCACAAATACAACGGATGAGCCCTGTCTGAACTACATGGTGCCATATTAGATTTAGGTGACAGTCACTCATGAACCAGTTCAGCCAATAAACTTAATGACCTTCCCACTGCTGGGCCTGAATTTTCTCCATTGACTTGGAATCTTAATTTGATTGCGGAAATATATGTATGTTGCTCAATCTAATTTACTCGGTGATTTTGGAACACTGAGCACTTTTGTGCTTAGGCAAGCATACCTTTCGGGCCCGGCCCCCGATCCCTGCCGACAGCCTTCATGTGGGAAGCTAAATCCTGTTTTATAGGGAGCGTATAAAGGCGGCATTCTTCCGTCGCAGTAGATGTATGTTGAAGGAGCTGCAGGTCTTAGTCCGGGCCTTTCCTCCCTGAAATAAGAGCAGGAGACCGGTATTTCGGGGGGCCCCTTGTTGTTGAATAGACAGAAGTGGTCCTAGCTGGTCAAGAGAGTGCACACTGGCTTATCGGCACTTATACAATTTCAAAACGAGAGAAAAAGATAGAGCGAAGGGCTATTTGGGGGAATGCTTTGATGTGGGTCCCCCAAAGAGTGTGGGTGGTCCGCAGACCTTTGTGGGATTTGAACATATATATACATACGCTCATTCTCGCTCACTCTTTCACACACTGTTCTCACTCCCTTACACAGCGCTTCGGGCCAAGTGTGATTTCACCAGGGCGGTCAGAAGGGGTTTCTAGGGCAACCTCACAGAGGCCTTGTTCTAAAAATGGCCGCCATGGTTACTTTGAAAGCCAACCCTGGCCTCTTGAACATGCACAGAAAAGAGCCCTGAGCACCACTCGGGGAGGGGAGCTGGGTGGACTGGGTGAGGGGGAAACCAGGCTCTTTAATAGCTAGCACATGAGACATTGAAGGTTTCATACCCACCCAACCAGGAGTCATGGGAGGTGTGTGTGTGTGTGTGTGTGTGTGTGTGCGCACGCATGTGTCTGTGTGTGTACCTAAACAGTAATATCCCTGTACTCAGCGCTTGGCTAAATTAAAAGGGCATATTTGGCGTGGGGGGCAGTTTTTGGTGCCCAGACGATTGGACGGGGAAAGGCGAAACTCATTACCTACCCATCTGTCAGAGAGTGAGAGAGACAGAGCTGTGGGAATGCGGACGGAGGGAGGGACGGATGAAAAGGGCTTGGAAGGCGAGAGAGAGAGTGTCCATTAAAGCGAGGGAAACACAACAGACTTTTGCTTTCGAACAAGTCTTTTATCACTATTTAGTTTTTCATACTCCATGTGTTTTGAATTTAAAAAAAGTATCCCTGTTAATTTCCCCTATGGGAAAAAGGAAAACATTTGAAAAAGAAATTGCAGCTGTTTTTATGACAGGCTGATAAGTGTGTGCGTGTGTGTATAAGAGCGTGTGTGTGTATGCGTGTGTGCGTGTGTGTCTGTTCGTATCAGAGGTTGATTTTTCTTTGAGCTCTCTCAGCTCCACATGTTTTTGATGTTCTCCTTTTCTCTCCCCTCTCTGGACCAGGGGCTACTCTTGAAACACAAGCTCATGTCGCGTGTGCGCACAAAACACACACACACACACACACACACCAAATGTATTAAAAGCCATTCCTCATTTGTATGTTGTTACACAGCTAAATCAGTTAGCTCTCCGTTCTACAAGCAGCTGCACCATGTAAGCCTTTTTGTCTCGTTTAAGAGTGACTCAGTATCTCTCTCTCTCTCTCTCTCTCTCTCTCTCTCTCTCTCTCTCTCTCTCTCACACACAGCTGTAGACATATAGGCTTTGATCACTGCAGATGCAAGTGGCTGCCACATTCGATCCACACCCCTCTTCTGTGGATATTGTTAACGAACATGTACTTCCTGTGCCAGCTGGCTTTTAGAATGGAAAAGCATATCTCCATGGCAATGTTCAGCAGTTCTGCACTGTCGGATATTTGCAGCCAACACTTCTTAGTTTTGCAGATAATGCTTGAGCAAAAGGGGCATGTATAGAAAAACGCGGTTATTTCCGTTTCCATGCTCATTTGCAACATCCATGTCAGTCATAACTCATGTAGGGAGGGGGGGGGGGGGGGGCTGCGGGGAATAAACATAAGGCTTTGTGACCCTGTTTACATCCTTCTCTCTTTTTCCTCCTATTCACCTGCACTTTTTACTGCACCCCGCAACGATCTAGGTGGAAGGAGAGCTTCTTTGACTCCCTGACCTCTGTTCTGCCTGCTTGTGCACACCTCACCCCATTACCCTCTACAGTATATGCAATGAAATATTCAACTTCTACCCCCTCCCTTTTTTTTAACCTAATGTAGAGGCCCGGAGAACGCTTTGATATCTGCGTTAATACATGCCTGATATCACAGCAATGCGTGCATTCAGCCCTTTGATAAACATATTTAAGAGATGTATGTCTTGGCCTGGTCCACATGCATTTCAGACATCTCTCCTGAGCACATAAATGCATTCATAAGCTCCTCTCCGTCTCCCCTAACCACTCCCATTATTAATAAATGCATGATCTCACGCTGTGACTCAGTGTGTGCGCACAGGTTTGTCTCTTTCATATGCTCATCAGTGTGTGTTTTAGGCCACTGCCGGGGACCCGCCCTGCTCATTCATATTCATACTCGCATAATGACCAGCCGCGCCCCCGGATAGCGCAGTCAGGATAAGATCAAACGTTATATTCAAACAAGAGGCTGTATTATTCATACTGTAACAGCCGCCCCTCACTGCTCACTTCCTCATCTCTTTCTCAGTTCCTCCATCCGAGTTCCTCCATCTAGATTTCTGTCATGCTCGTTCACTCTCACTCAGAGTCACAACAGCGGGCTGCAGCTGGTTCTGATCATGCTGTCATGATAAGAGAACACGGGGCCGTTGGCAGGTGCCTGCGGCCAGCTAAGTCTGCTTCATATAATTGGTGAAGTCCATCCTCGCTGCATTTATTCTCAGAGAGATTGCTTCCATAATGTCATTTACTAAAGGGCACATTCAATGAGTTGATCAAGTCATCCAGTTCTCATGTGCTTACTTAATAGATGTTTAGGCAAAATGTCCAGTTGTTGGCAATGGGGGGAACAGGATAGTTGCCTGATCTCATCTCTATCTTACTGACTGACGTTACGTTCTGATCTTGTCTTGTTGCCCGGGTTAAAACTTAACATTTTTTATGGGACAAACTGTCCAAAACCCAAAAATATTCTATTAACTACCATATAAAAAAAAAAAAGAAAAGAAGCAAATGTAGCCATTTTTGCTCGAGAAATCATTTAATCGAGTATCAAAATAACTTTTCTCTCATCGATTAACCTTTACATACATTATACTTAACTTTTTCTTTTCTTTCTCACCCTTTCAGGTTTCCATCTGAGCGGCACAGTCACGGACCCCGCCACACCCTCGTCCCCGGAGCTTGTATGCAGCGTCAGCGTCAGCTTCGACCGCTGCAAGATTACAGCGGTAACGTGTACCTGCGGCAACAAAGACATCTTCTACTGCGCCCACGTGGTGGCGCTGTCACTTTACAGAGTACGGAAGCCCGAGCAGGTCAAATTGCACCTGCCCATCTCAGAAACTCTGTTCCAGATGAGCAGAGATCAGCTGCAGAAGTTTGTCCAGTATCTGATTTCGGTCCACCACACCGAAGTGTTGCCTACCGCACAGAAACTGGCTGATGAGATTCTGTCACAGAACTCGGAGATCAACCAGGTCCATGGTGAGGAAAAGTGTGTGTGTGTCAGTGAGGTCGTGGGCATGTGATCTTGTTGGTTTGTGTGTCTTCCTGCCTCTACATGCATGCGTGTATTGACTGCGTGATGGAGGTAAAGTGTGGCAGGATCAATGTTACTCATTAGTGAGATCCAGGCAGTAAAGGAGAGACTGTGTGCCTCTAATCAACACTATAGACCCGTTATTTACCTCTGAGAGAGAGAGAGAGAGAGAGAGCGATACAGAGACAGAGATGAAGAGGTTGGTAGAGAGATAAAGAAAGGTGCATATCTCTTGTTATCAATACTGTACTTGCTGCTTACCTTAATAAGAGGGAGAAACTCAAGGGCAAACAATACACAGCAAGAGAAACCGGTGAAAACATGGAACAGAAGAAGCCATGAAAAAGCATATATGTGTGTTTGTTTGTGTAGCTCAGAAGATAGTTGTAAAGAGAAAACAATGAAATAAGGGCAAGAAGACGAGGAAGAATGGAGACATACAGGACTTGCTGAGAAACAGGGGCAATGTGAAACATTTACCCAGTAAGAATGAAGAACCACATATAAACACATCTGAGAATGCAGGACAGACATAAATAAACAAGTCAGATGGGCGATGAAGAGACAAAGTGCTGTGATTGAGAGATTTCTTTGACAGCCTATTGATTTGTTGCCCCTCCATCAATAATTCTTTAAAATTTAAACATGTCATCTGAATTAAAGCATCTAACTGAATTGCTCCTATTCAATTAATCTCTTTGAGAGTTACGTGCACATACAGTACATATTTTCAGAATTACAGTCTTTATGTTTTTCACATTTTCCTTCTGGGAAACAGCATTACTGTTTTGAGGGATAAAGAAACTGGCAAACTGTTTACTATGTTGGGCAAATGACTTTGAAAATGCAAAGTGTTATTACAAAATCTATGTGTTGTTGAAACAGTGAGTCAATGTGTTCAAAGGTGCATTACATTATTACTTTTTATGATGAGTAATAGATTCATAAATTTAGTTTTGCTTTGGGGTTGTTTCTATAAAATACACTTGAATAAAGTGCCAAATAACTGGGGTACAGTAGGCGGCGTTAATGGAAGAAGGCAGACTATGTGAAAATATGCCACATTCATATTATTCATGTTGAATTATAGTTGCAGCCTTTCTCTTCTCTTCTACAGCGTCATGATAAAAAGTCTCGGAAGTTTTGCAGCTGGTGTCTAAATCGTCTCTGCTTGCATAAATAGTGTCCTTAAAATTGTTTGTTATAAAATGTATAAGGGCTGCAGCTAACGATTTTTTCGCTTGGGCCGATAAAATATCAAACAATAGTGAAAAATGCCAGTTATAATTTCCTACAGTAAAACCCAGGGTGACATCTTCACGTTTCTTGCTTTGTCCGACTAACACTCTTAAACTTAAAGGTATTCAGTTTACTATCATACAGTATATGACAAATAATAGCAGCAAATCCTCACAACTGAGAAGGTGGAACCAGAAGGTTTGACATTTTTGCTTGACTATCAAAGTAGTAGCAAGGTTAGAATTGGGTTTAAATTGTGGTTGTTGTTGGTCTACCTTTGAATAGTGACTATTTTTGTGTTTTTCAAAGATATAATATCATAAACTAAAGTGTAGAGTTCACATTAACATTATGTAAGTCTGTAGTTGCCTATAAAAATATGTTAGCCTATAATATTAATAATTCATTCTGTAATATATTTTTATCAGGACAAGAATGATGAAAATATAGCAGCCTAATCCAGATATTATATCTGTGTGTGTGTGTGTGTGTGTAGGGGCCCCAGACCCCACGGCAGGAGCCAGTGTGGACGACGAGAACTGCTGGCATCTGGATGAGGAGCAGGTTCAGGAGCAAGTCAAGCTCTTCCTGTCCCAGGGAGGATACCACGGCTCGGGCAAGCAGCTCAACCTGCTATTCAGCAAGGTCGGGAGCCAGCAGCATTCATTCACATACAGAACATAACAACACGCATACAATACATACCAACCCTGACTGCCATAGCCACAAGCACACAGTTCATTCTAACCTCTCTACTTTTAGGTTTCCTTTTCTCTCTGCGAGAACACGAAAATGCAGTCTCACCCTTATCCTTCCCCCTGCATCCTGTTGATAAATACTTTTCTCTCTCTCTCTCTGTCTCTCTCTGTCTCTCTCTGTCTCTCTCTGTCTCTCTCTGTCTCTCTCTCCCCCTCTGTTGTGCACTTGTATTCTCTTCAATTCCCTTATGAAAAGAGGCCTTCCTCTGTCCAAAGTAATCCTAGACAAAACAACTTACATATATTGGCATATACATTAGGCATGCCACCTCTTAGCTGGAGCTAATTGCAGGATGGAGGGAGAGAAAGTATAAGACAGAGAGAAAGAGATAGAGAAAGAGGGAAAGCTCGCACTGTATACTACTCTGTACCCACGATTAAACGATTACATGAGAGATGTGTGTGTGTGTGTGTGTGTTCGCTCTGTTGCCTGGTATTACGGTGGCAAAGCGAGGCCAGCATTAATGCGCTGCGTGCTATGTAAAGACCGCAAGGCAAGGCCATTATCATCTACCCTGCCCGGCTTTTAGAATGTCTCTCGGCTTCACGCTCTTTTGATGCCTGTTATATCTTTTTCAGCGCACACATACACACGCTGACAGACACATACACACTGGCACAGACACGTACACACTCACGCACCCGCGTTGAGAGTCACGTACACGTTCGTACGTACACTGAGATGCCCTCAAATCACAAAAACACATGTACCGTGTATGCATTTGTGTACGTACATAATCCTGAGTCTGTGGCTTTTTCTTAGTGTGTGTTTATGGGTAAATGTCCTTCCTCTTGCTTGTCTTTTTGTGTATTTATGTGTGTGTGTGTTTTTTACAGATTTTACCCAACAAATACTGAGAATTTCTTACAGGAGCATTTCTGTTTATAGCAGTTTTACTTGAATTTTATATCTCCCACTCACTGAAGTGGTTGTTTATCCTGTTGCAAGAAGTTGCTGACCACCGTAGTTTACAATAAATGGGGTCCTCTTGCAATTAGCGCAGCTCAGAAAATCTTGCGGTTCGAGAAAGTGAGGAGAAAATAAGGAGAAAACAGAACTGTTGGTTTTTCCACCAGAGCCCCTCTAAGAGAAAATAAAAAAGTTGTGTGGTAGCATTGAAAATAGTGTTTTTTAAATCAATTTTTCACTCAGATTTTTATGTTTTTTTATTCAGTTTTCACCCTTGTTCATTTTCAAAATATTGGAAAACACAGAAGAAAAATCCCAGACTTTACAGTATATTTTCATGTGTGTGTTTGTGTATTCACAGTCCTCCTTTACATGTGTTTGTATGTTTGTATAAACCACATGTGTGTGCGGGCGCGTATGTAACCGTCCTCCCTGTCTCCTCCTCCTCTCTCCTCCTCTAGGTGAGGGAGATGTTGAAGATGCGTGACTCCAACGGAGCGAGGATGTTAACACTGATCACAGAGCAGTTCATGGCCGACCCTCGGCTGGCGCTGTGGAGACAGCAGGGCACCACCATGACCGACAAGTACAGACAGCTCTGGGACGAGCTGGGTGAGTGGGAAACACACACGCACACAAATTGTCCTACTTAAGTGCACACGTACAGACACACACACACACACACACACACATCTTTCCCAGTATGCACAGGCACGGAGAGATTTAGCAAGGTGGGTGATCGAACGCAGACATCGACACAAAGGCACACACACGCATATTTTTTTTTTTTCCTGTTTGTTTATTTGTCCTTTGTTTCCAAGACAGCCCACACACACACACACACACACACACACACACACACACACACACACACTCATCACTGACAGCCTAGTCTTCTCCCCCCGACTGTGAATACAGGTTTGGCAGCTCAGCAAGAGTGTCTTTGTGAATTACAAGCCGTTTAAGGCAGCACATCGCGCCTCATCAAAACCCCCCAAATATTATGACCTCTGTAATGTTTTCAAACGCTTCACATTATATATTTAGTTAATGTGACAGAGTGCTGCTCGCCATGCAGTCGTTTGGTTTGATACCGTGTGTAGTTCCTCTGACAGACTGTACTGTACCTACAGCAAAACACTTCCTCACAAACCACAAAAAAAAAAAACAAACCAACAAGCCCGTCACCAGGACAGCAGTCATGTTGTCTCCTTCCTTTGTTGTTTCCCTCTAATGTCTTGGTTGATGCTGCTGTTGTTGGCGATGATGATTTTCATTTTCTCCCTTTGGTCTTGTTCTGCACTCTGTGAGGACAGCGCAGTGATCTCATCTGTTTCAATCCCACGTATTTTTGGAAGTGTGTGTACGGTCTCTTTGAAGTCCACACTTCAAACCCTTCTTCCCAAGTCCTTATCACTCCCCCTGATGTGTGGTGAATGCTGCCTCTCGGCACTGCGCTCTCCCTCTCTCTCTCTCTCTTTCTCTCTCTCTCTCTCTCTCTCTCTCTCTCCCTCCCCCCTTTTGTCTTTCTCTCCTTTTGAGCTGCAACTACTCCTCTCCTCCAGACACAAAGCCGAGCCTCGCTCGCTTGTCTTCAGCCATGTCTCCTCGTCCAAATCATCTCCGCTCCCATTTCATTTCCCCCCTTTTTTTTCTGCTCTCCCTCTGTTCTGCACCTTTTGTGTTCTTTTTCACTCTTCATGTTCTGTCTCCGTCCTTGTCTTCGTCCTTCCTCCTAAACTCTCTCTGCCTTTGCACACATGCGTAAGAACAACACAATAACACACGCTGAGGAGTGTACGTATCTCCGGCAGTCTTGAGAGTAAAATCCCTGAATGCGCTCGCATCCCAAGAGACTTAGCCACTTTTCATATTCTGTTTGTTCCAATTTACTCCAAAATGATGTGTGTGCAGTCCACGTTGCCTGGGGACTAGTTAAGTTCTCTGTTTTTACAGAGTTTTGTATTCCAGTGCAAGAGGGCGGCAGCATACAAAATGTGCTCTAAAAGAAAAAGGAACGATGTTATGACTGCTGCACATCTTTGAAAACCGCCTCGAGCTTTCAATCTTGCCAGATAGCTGTGTTTAGGAGTTTTTAATCTCAAAAGACACACCTTCCTGCATTGTATGACTCATTTCCTACATCACTGGGAAGTAGGGTAGGTGACTCAAGTGTGTGTGTGTGTGTGTGTTTATGTTTGTGTGTGTCCAGGTGCCCTGTGGATGTGCATCGTACTGAACCCCCACTGCAAGCCGGAGCAGAAGTCATCATGGCTGCGCCAGTTGCGCAGATGGAACAGCGTGGATGTCTGCCCCTGGGAGGACGGTAACCACGGCAACGAGCTGCCCAACCTCACCCACTCACTGCCTCAGGGTGCCCATGGCAACCAAGGTCAGAGATTGACAAGTTTTGTATGTCTGTCAATAACATATTTACTTTGTGATAAAGTACCTCACAGTAGAAAAGGTGAGAAGTGCTTAATGCCCATTAATTTGTACATAGGTTAATGTTCGCATCATTCTGTGTGTGTTTGTATTTCTTTTGCTTTACTAAAGATGATTTTTCCATGAAGCCCATTCATGCTGAAAGCTTCACTTAGTTCAGATGAAAACAGTGGCAGATTTTCTGCTGTGCAGAAGCCGCTACAGGCTGCCAATCTTCTAGGTTATGGTTATGTTTGTTTACAGTAATTATGCTAATGACCAAAAATTAACGTTATTAATATTAATATGATAATGCATGGACTCTTCAGCCAAAAAGCAACCAAATGACCATGCAAGCGGGCGAGCTGATAATCCATACCTGCCTTTCTCTCACCATGTGAAGGTGATTGAGCATTAAATCCTTTCTCCGCCTCTTCTTCTGCAGAGATGCGCCCCCACAGGACTGTGTTCACACGGGCCATTGAGGCCTGTGACCTGCACTGGCAGGACCGACACCTCCAGCACATTATCGCCAGTGACCTCTATGCCAACTACTGTTACCATGACAACCAGGAGGGCTCCCTCTTTGACACACGCGGCTCGCCCCTGTGGCATGGTGAGTCTGTGTGTGCTGTATGTGGGTGTATGAGGGTCAGATTGGTTGTTCACATGCAGTAAGTTGGACAGGGAACGTACAGACCCGGTGAGAGATGATTAGAGTTTTTAAACTTTGCCTTTTTCTCAGAACATGTCCCGACGGCCTGTGCCAGGGTGGACGCCCTGCGTTCACACGGTTACCCCAGAGAAGCCCTCAGACTAGCCATCGCTGTGGTGAACACGTTACGACGGCAGCAGCAGAGGCAACTGGAGCACTTCCGCCGGCACAAGAAAGGTGAAGCTTGTTTTTAAGGCGTCTATTTGGTTACTTCAAAAAATTAAAAGGAAGGTTGTGTTGTTGTTAGAATAATATTTTTCTTGAATTCTTTGTCTTTATTAATTTAATTTAATTTGATTTAAGAACTTGTTTATTTGCCTAGTGCAGGTCAAGTTGTTTTTTTAATATTTATTGTATCTTTTCAGTTGTTCTATTTGGTGAAGGTCATTGAATAATTTTGGCGATTTCAGTTCAGCAAAAATATATGTTGTTTTAAAGTGGAAGACATTGTGTTAACAGCATACTTCTCTCTGCGCTCTCCTTTAACTGCGTCACTGTCTGCTCCGCCTTGTCTCAGAGTTGCTCCATAAAGGCCATACTTCCATCACCAACATGGAGGGCTGGGTGGGACATCCCCTGGATCCCATCGGCACCTTGTTCAGCACCCTGACAGAGTCGGGACGAGCGGGAGAGGAGGGCTCGAATACCTGCTTAGACCTCTCAGGTACTGCTGACTTTAACTGGCGTCCCTGATGAAAACAAATTTACACATACTTAATATAGCTCTGGTACTATGGCAACATATGAAACAAAAAAGTCAGAGCCAACACAAACCCAAGAAAGATTAAACTGCATGTTGTGTCACATGCTTGTACCACATGACTTGAATATGATATAATAACATACCGTATACATGGCTTACATAACTACCACATACAAAACATTACTATATATATATCATTGTATAAAATGAGCAGGGCTACAATCATGAAAGACACAAAGGTTTGTATATTTATACACAGATTTTTAATTTTTCAACATGCTGTATATTATTCCCAATGTTTTATTTTTATTTTTATTTATTTTATTTTTTTCAGCCTCATACATTTCAGGTCTTTTTGTATTTCTCGGCTTACATTAGAATGCAGATGTTTTACAGCACAGTGTAAGCACAGATCCACCTTCAGTCTCTTTGGCTCATCTTATCATGCCTCCTCTCATGTTTTTTAAATTCTCTTCCCCCGCGCTCCTCGATCTCTCCGTCCCTCATCACCTCCTCTGCTCACCGAAATAGCCCTCTCCTCTGAGTTAGAGCAGTGAACAGAGGAATGCTCCTGAGGCGTTAATCTTTATTTTGGATGGTTGCTGGGTTCAGACATCTACTGTGTGACTGACACAGCGGTTTTCCATAAGAGGCAGGCTCATCTAGCGTCCAGACCTCAGAGAATAACACTGACTACCACCTCATGCCAGCTCGCTTCCTTTGTCTCAGCTCTCGTCTTTGTCTTCTTCACAGACTGCTCCAGCGTAGTAAGTCGCGCAGACCTCCAGCGGATGCCCGTTCAGCGATTGCTGGGAGACGGTGAATCGTACGTGGCGCTGGCAGTGGAGACGGCTCTGATTGGCTTAGGCCAGCAGCGGGTGATGCCCGACGGGCTGTACGCGCAAGAGAAGGTGTGTCGCAACGAAGAGCAGCTATTGGCCAAGCTGCAGGAAGTGGAACTGGACGACTCCCTGGTCAAAATCTTCCGAAAACAAGCTGTCTTTCTGCTAGAGGGTGAGCTTAGATAACATTTCAACCTTATTCTGCCTTTATTCTCCCAGCAGTCCCCCCCCACACACACACACACACTTATATTTAATATATATATATATATATATATATATATATATACACACACACACACATTCACACACCTCCTCTCTGTCTTGTCTGTCCTCCCACGCACCAGCCTACACATTCTTGCTTAAACAGGAAAAAACACATTGGACTCTGTCTCACTATTTATTGTCCTTTCATTTTGTGGTGCAAATAGAGGCTGAGCTGCCCCGGGCCAGACCAAAATGAGCTCTTTACACAGTAACACCAGGGGTATTGTGTCAGCACACATGCGTGCACACACAACAGTGTGTACATTTACAGGACTGAGCTGGAGCAGAATGCGACGGCTGGGGTCTGGTTATGGGAAAGGGAGAAGGAGGCGGCGGCGGCGGGGGGGGGGGGTGACACATCCTGGCTGGCCCAGCCCAGTCAAGATTTTACTCCAGACCCCACCCAAACCCCAGCCCAGCCCTGCCCGGCCCAACGCGACCACCCACCTCTGGCTCCGTTACTAATAGAGCACCCGGCGCTGAGGCCTCTGCGGGCCCCTGGAGGCTGCAGCCGCGCCACTGTGTGATGTGGTCTGTGGCTTAGGAGCCTGTTGGGGTTTAAAATAACCCACCAGAGACGAGGGGAAGTGGAGGAAGAGGGGGAGGGAAGGGAGAGAGTGCAGGGCCAAGTCTGCACACGACCATATGGTTTTTGACGTCACAGTTTGTTTAAATGCCGCGTGGCTTTGACTCTCCCAGGCTGGGAGGGATAGACCAGATAAGTCCCTCCTAAGCGTGCTACAGCATAAAAAAGCATAACTCTCAATACAACACAATTAAAAAACTGTTGTTTTTTTTGTCTGTTTTTACTGTATATACTATAAAATTCAATACCATACCATAAAATCCATTGACCCAATGAGACAGATAATTGTTCATTTCTTCCCCCTCTTTCATCTGTCACTAATAATGTTTCTCCTTTTCTGTGTTTGTGTGTTTCTTGCGCAGCTGGTCCGTACGCTGGTCTGGGGGAGATTGTCCACAGAGAGAGTGTTCCCATGCACACCTTCGCCCGCTATCTCTTCACCTCTCTCCTACCTCACGACGCTGAACTAGCGTACAAAATTGCACTGAGAGCCATGAGGTAGGTACCCTAAAGTTCTGCGTGTGTGTGCTAAAATCACGACAAAACCTTGTTGATCAGATTTTATTGACTTTCATTTGAAGAATTTCATGCTGATCCTCGGATTAAGAAAATCCTCCCCAGGTTTGGGGCTTTTAAAAATTCCAATGAAAAACTGTGTGCGGTGGGCAGCTCCAAAACATGGCTATCTTTGTAAAGCCTGTTCGGTACAAACAAATCTTTAGCACTTCATCTTCAAACTGAACTGACTGTACTGAATCACCACTGACCAAATCAGTAGCTTTTTAGCAGTGGAGCTCCCCTCACTGGTGAGTAAGATCACCTTTTCAGCTCAGCAATGATTCACAGTGTGTTACTAAAAGGCGTCGAAAACCACAGAAACTAACGTGATGTGATAACTGTTGCAAATAGTTCGCCGCTGAGCTATTAAGCCTAATTTTGTATTGAACTGAACTTGAACCAGCAACATACTGATCGTGCTACTGAACTGAGGACAGAACTACATAGTCAGTGTCTACAAATCTTTGAATTTAACTAAATGAAACAGTTCAAATCAGCAAAGTTACACCTCTGCTAAGACCAACCAACTCTGCATCACTTGCTTAACAACTTAACTTTTGCAGATTGCAATCGAGCACACGACATTCAGGTTTCAGATTCCAGCTGTAAAACTCAAACATCACAAGATATATGTGTTGATCTGCCCTATTTTCTATAGACTTCTCAGTCTTGAAAGTCCAGCTAAATCTGGGTTATAATCAGAAGGTTTGAGAGGTTTTTATCAGACAGGAATCTTATAGAGGATTGTGTCTGCGTGTGGCTCTGTCCTGTTTGTGGGTCTGACTGACTGTGCGTTGTCCATGTGATCTCTCTATATTAAGCTCCTGTGTGTATTCATCTGTGGACAATGTGTACATGTGTATGTGTGTTAATCAGTCTGCGCTGCTGTGTTTTGATGTTGTGACTAGTGGGAGCTGGATCAGTGAATATTAATTACATTAATGAGAGTGTAATTAGTGTGGCTGTAATGAGGAGGAAGCACACACACACGCACACACACACACACACACACACATACACAAACATGCAGGGCCAACAGGGACAGGGCAGTGTGGGGAAGATGTTTGTTGTGTTTCTACAAAGCGAGGCCTCTGAGTCCATCACTGAAAAACTGGCAAGTGTTCAGTGAATGAATGGGAAGTGAGTTTTTTGTTTTTTTTGCGGGCTTGCACCGTCAAGTGTCACAGTTGGACAATTGCAGAACAAAAGGACAGCAAACACAGCGCTCACACCTTCCTGCTGTTAACCAGTTAGGAGGCGGCGGGAATTGAAATAATGTGCTTACGGAACCAAAACAATATGGTTGGACTATTCATTTAGGGGCCGTGTGGTTTCGAGTCCCCTGCCTGCCTCTAACCCGTGTCCCAAACCTCTTTTCCCTGAGTCAGCCTCTCCCTTCCCTCCCTTGCTACTTCCCTTCACCTTCCACGTTTCCTCCCCTCGCCTCCTCCATCCTCACTCCTGTGGTGTGAAACCAGCGATTTAGAATAATATGGCCACTTATGGGTGCTCCTGGGAGCCAGGGGTGTCTACTCAGCACATAATGAATGTGTGTAATGTAGCGTAGTGTAATATGATAGCATATACCTCCCCGCTCCCACGGGACGGCGAACAGTTAAATATAGAGGAGGAGGTAAAGGAACCAGGGCTATTTTAATGGACCCATTATAACACTATCATTGATACAAGGAGAGAGAGAAAGTCTAGCTCTCTCGCTCATTTACACACACACACTTTTTTCACTTTCCACTTGCTTTCCTTATTTGTCTTGTCCTCCTTTTTACAGTTTCTCTCAAACCAGCTTTTTTTTTTTTTAATGAGAGGAAGTCAGGCTGGCTCTATGCACAAATGCATATCCAGTATTTTAAAGTATGTGTGTGTGTGTGTGTTTATGCGCTGTGGATGAGGTTAATTAAAGCATGGGAGAGCAGCATATGCTGTGCGATGGCTTGGTGTGAGCGGCCAACTTACACACACACACAAAAAAAAAAAACACTGTCTATTGGTTCACGAGCTGCCCAGATTTTGAATTCTGCAGCCACAGAAGAAGCAACTCGCCTCCTCTCCAGAGACGGTTCTTATCTCGATTCTTTGGAAGCCAAGGAGACAAATCCCAACCGCTTGTTATCATATAAGATTTCCATATGAGATACCAGTCTTCCAATGCTAATGAATCTAGATCCTCGCTATAATCCACAACCTTTGATCCTCTGCATAATCCATAATCTTTGAATATATAGCACTGTTTATCATAACTGCAGCGTTAGGATAAACTAAGTCAGTGATATAGCAATGACACGTGCAGGTAGCTGACAAGCCCTTTTCTTTACATTAGGTCAGACTGTGTAGCCAGCACAGTTACATGTAGTACCCCTGAAAATACACAGATTTTTGAATGTTTCGATCATGCATACAGTGGGGTCCACTGTATATTCATATGAAAAAGCCAGACAGACATAAAAAAGATGCTCAGAATTGAAGTCGCCATCAGTATTCACTCTTTTTTTTTTCTTTTTTAGACACACACAGAATCATACTAATAACAGACCACTTAAAAACAAACATGCTTACCTATGAGTCAGATAAAATCGTATTGTTTTGACACTTCTTTAAAAAAAATGCATAAAAAGGTTAAGCTCAAATTAAGGCAAATTTCTGAGAAACACTGAGAAGTTGATCTTTGGAGGTACACCGTTTTGATGCTGCGCAGAAAACAGCGCCTCACTCAAAGCAGATGTCATTCTCAAGCATGCTAGGCACTTAAGAGCTGTGAACTAAATTTCGGGGGTTACCTCCTGTCACTCCTGTCAGACAGCAGAGCAGTCACCGTGACAGTTTCCAACTTTGAGTTTGTGTATAGAATGGAGGCCTTCCAGCGGATGTGTAGCTTAGCTGATAGATGTGTGCTCGATAAATTATGGAAGTGAAGGGTGTTTACAGTCAGAAGGGGAAAGGACCATGAGGTAGAGAGGGTCAGTAGTCATGGTGATGCTGACCAGCTGACTGGACTGCTTTTTATCAGCGTCATACTCTCTCTTCTTCTTTTTCATTTCTTGGTCTGCATCCCATTCTTCCCTGTGTATAAATACGCAATTAAAGTGTGTGTTACTGTTCCGTAAATAATCCTCCTGATCCACTGAAACTGCAACCCATCAGTTGTTTTCTACATATCTGTGTCTCCTCACTATATGGTGTCTGTCTTCTGTGGTCCCTTGCAGACTCACATCACTCCGTCGCCCTTGAATATTTCTGGTGCGATACGTATTGCTGTGTCCCTTTTCAGATGTGACAGGGTGCTACAGCGCCACAGGACCCGTTTGACACCAGAGCTGCCCCCCCCCCCCTCCTCACCCTCCCCACCCACTCCACATCCCCCCTCCCTCTCACTGCCTCGCACAGGGAATTGATTGCCTCTTACAGCTCACTCTGTTAGTGTTTTATATATCATTGATGCACATTTATATCCAGACTATAAGGCTGTGCTGTAAAGAAATATGAGTTTAATTTGATGTTTTAAGCACACTTGACATTGAGTTGAGAGTTTGTGTAGTGTTATTGCGCAGAGAAGATGATCATGTTTACAGCCTGTGTGCACCATTTTGTGGTAGTTTACAAGGTGCTCAATGAGAACGCACCTGCGGCAGCAAATTTACTGTACTTGTGCTCAGACTGAATACTTCACAGCAATCCATGAGGATTTTTTTTTTTTTTCATCATTTGTTTTTTTTTTCTCATGGAACAATAGCCCAGTATGGATTTTCCTCCCAACATTTTGAGGAGGTTATTTTTCAGCAAGCCAGGCCTCTCAAGCTCCCATCCAATAGAGGGCTCTGGCTCTCTGGTGAAAACCAAACAAAGACAGGAATGTTGATGAGGCCTCCATCTTTACCCAGGGCCCTTTTTTTTTTTTTTTTTTTTTTTTTTTTTTTTTTTGCTTTGCTACACCCCAGGAATCTTCCAGAAGTCCCAAGTGTGGTGGGAGCTTTTAGCAGCTCTTTAGATGTGTGTGGAAGGAACCTGGCTGTTGCTAGGGCTTCCAAATATCTCCATTTTACACCAAGTGTCAGTGTTCACACTCTCGCGTATCTCGACCAGGTTTTTGTCACCTTCTCTCTCCATAACACAACCCCCCGCTTGTGCCCTCTTGGGTAAAAACCGAGTGACGAAGAGGCTGTTTTTGTACATGCCTTCACTCAGGTGGCAACAGTATCACATGCACTTTGCTCTGAAATTGAAACTGGCATTTAGCATCACATTGCTTTTACCGGGCTGCTTTGATGTGTTTTCAAAAGGGCAGGTGTGTGTGTCTGTCTGAGTGTGTGTGTGTGTGTGTAAGCATGAGTGTGTGTGTGTGTGTGCTGGCTCTTTTCATTCATGTGTGTCGGTATTTGTTTGATGTGTGTCCAGCCTTACGGGGCTGGAAGGTGAATTCCTTAATTTCCCCGTGGACTCAATTAGCTTTGTGATTGGCTGAGAGAAGGCCAGGTTGTGCTGTCTTCTGAAGGAAAGAAGACCTTTGAAACTGAGGTGGGAGCGGAGGGAAAGAAGTGAAGCAGAATAGGAGATGAGCTGGTCACAGTGGTAATGGTGGTTTCGCTCGTGGTGCTGGTGAAGACCTGGCCCTGTCAGTGTTATTATAATGAGCGAGGAAGGGGAACTAGAGAAGCTTCTTCATCCACCAGCAGGTGTTGCACGGCTCTGACTTCATTATGACCAATTAGAGTGAAGAAAATACTAATTATACCTTGGTTTCTAGGTGATTAAATACTAGGTTGGAAGTAAATTGCAGGGATAGGATAACTGTAATCCCCCTGTGATCACTGAAGTCATTTTCATTTTGAAGTCACTTTCAAACCACTCATAATGAAGACTTTTTCTGTCTTGACAGTTTTTCTGTCTGTCTGCTTGTTACTGTATAAAGATTTCAGTGTTATTTTGATCATTCATGGACTCGTGGTGTCTCTCTGATTAACATTCTCTCAATCTCTGTCTTTCTTATCCCAACGCTAATATTTTTATGGTTAATGTGTAAAATACACGTTTATTTGAAGGATTAAAAGAACTATCATTCATTATATTATGTAATTGAAGTAAATTGTTTTCTGCAGAGTCTCATTTGCCGTTTCTGTCTCTCCGTCAGGTTGCCGGTGTTGGAATCGACGGCCTCGTCCGGTGACCTGTCACGACCTCACCACATCGTGTCCGTGGTGCCCAACCGCTACCCACGCTGGTTTACCCTGAGCCACATAGAGTCTCAGCAGTGTGAGCTGGCCTCCACCATGCTCACTGCTGCCAAAGGTGCCGACATATTCACAAATACGCGCTGACATATACATATAAAATACACAGAGAAGAGCTATGCTGCTAACGTGTTAGCAGGTTAGTTTCGAAGTGATCTGATCAATAATTTCTATTGTTCTCCTGCTCTAAAGCGTTGCTGTCCTGTTCCCTGTCTCCTCCAGGTGACAGTCGCAGGCTGGAGACAGTCCTGGAGTCCATCCAGAAAAACATTCACTCGTCGTCTCACATCTTCAAACTGGCGCAGGATGCGTTCAAGATCGCCACTCTGATGGACACCCTGCCTGACATCACACTTCTCAAAGTCTCCCTGGAGCTCGGACTGCAGGTACGCAGACACGCCCACACAGTGTGGGTACTATGTTATATATACTGGATGTTCACAAAGAAAAATGCTTATATCTAAAGTATTAATATTGCAAATTAATACCAACCAATATTTATTCATTTGCAATACTAATACCAAGTCACTATAAGGCCACTGTTTATTTTTGAAACTGTTTCAAACCCTGAATTCTGTCATACTAATACTTACTGAGTTTTTGTTAATTTGTCAATGATATTTGAACATTTTTCTAGAGAAAAAAGTGAACAGCTCTCGAGGCTGCCACGATGGTTCACTTATGTTTAGATCTGTTGAATTGAGAGGTTGTAAACAGTATTTGACTTCATTCTTGTGTTCATGAAACCTTGATGCTGTAAAACTAGATTTTTTTTTAAATGTGTGATGGCCTTGTCATCTCAGAATATGGGCAGAGCGTGAGTGAACAGTATTTGCACTATAGGGTGCACTCATCGTCCTGTGAAACGGCTTCGTATTGCATTGGCCATTATACGACCATGCAGAGCAATCACCAGACCTCACGTCTCCCATGACATGTCTACCATACCATTACAGAACCACCTCTGTGTATCCTCTCTGCAAATCTAAACATGTCTGAATGTTGGGAAAAGGGTTAAAGATGACTCAAAGGACCTTATTACTGTTTTTCCTTCCTTGTAGCGTCTACGCTTTGTGCACCTTAGACTGGAATATGAGTGCTGGTGTTGGATGGTGCTTTCTGAATGTCCCACCAGAAGGACCAGCAGTATATACTGTACCTTTTAGGAGGCTGATGCATGTTTGACACACGTTTATCTCTTTTTTTCTTACCAAATTAAATACAGTATATTTATTAAATTTTTTGTAAGGTTTTTGCAGGTCGGGCAAGAGCTATTTATTTCCTTTGAACCCGGAGCAATTCATTTTGCTTCAAAAACTCACAAATTAAAATGATGATTATCAGTTCTGTTTTGAAGCTCACGCCACAGTAGAACTGTGTAGCCTCCCTTTGTCACTATGTTTTAGTTACCTAACTTATTTTTATGTGATAGCAAAACTACTTTAATTTAATGCTAAATTTTCCTTTCTTAAATTTGATTTTCTACTTTGTATCATTTGACTGCCAAGTTGGATTTTTTTTAATATTACTCTGTTAGACCGTATTATGCTGTGTATAGCTGCTGTGTGCCTCAGCCAGCATAAAATATAAATGCAAAGGGTAAAAAAGGGTTGTTGGAAATGAAATAAAATCTTTGCCCATATAGTTCCTTAGCTACAGCCCTGAACAAGACCTGTTCAAAATAGATATTTCAGCCTTCTTATACAGTGTGTTGCAAGGTAGAGAGTTTTGTGTTTGAAGCATTTTTTTTTTTTACAACTCACCTGACATCTTTTCTTTTCCATCTCGCTCAGGTGATGAGAATAACTCTGTCCACATTAAACTGGAGGAGGAGAGAAATGGTGCGCTGGTTAGTCACATGTGCCACTGAAGTTGGTGAGTGACCCAGGCTACTTAGTCGTTTATCTCTGGTCGTTTTAAAATGTGCACCATGTGCAGATTGTGCTGCTTTCGCTCCCAACTTTCTCTTCACTCTCTCCTGTTTGTGTGTGTGTCAGGAGTGTACGCCCTGGACAGCATCATGCAGAGCTGGTTCACCCTCTTCACCCCCACAGAAGCCACCAGTATTGTGGCCACCACTGTCATGTCCAACAGCACTATCGTACGCCTCCACCTGGACTGCCACCAGCAGGAGAACCTGGCTTCATCCGCCCGCACCCTCGCCCTGCAGTGTGCCATGAAGGACCCCCAGAACTGCGCCCTCTCCGCTCTCACACTCTGTGAAAAGGACCACATTGCCTTCGAGACAGCCTACCAGATTGTACTGGATGCAGCGGCGACAGGGATGAGCTACACACAGCTCTTCACTATAGCACGCTACATGGAACACCGCGGTTACCCCATGAGGGCCTATAAGCTGGCGACGTTAGCCATGGCTCATCTGAACCTCAGTTACAACCAGGACACACACCCCGCCATCAACGACGTACTGTGGGCCTGCGCGCTCAGCCACTCGCTAGGGAAAAACGAGCTGGCCGCCGTTATCCCCCTGGTGGTGAAGAGCGTGAAGTGTGCCACCGTGCTATCTGACATTTTGCGGCGGTGCACACTGACCACGCCGGGCATGGTGTCGGCGCTGCACAGCCGCAGAAACTCTGGGAAGCTGATGTCCCTGGACAAGGCGCCGCTCAGGCAGCTGCTGGACGCAACCATCGGGGCCTACATCAACACCACACACTCACGGCTCACACACATCAGCCCGCGTCATTACAGCGAGTTCATAGAGTTCCTGGGGAAGGCCCGGGAGACTTTCATGATGGCTCACGACGGACACATTCAGTTCACGCAGTTCATAGACAACCTGAAACAGATCTACAAGGGCAAAAAGAAACTAATGATGCTGGTGAGGGAGCGGTTTGGCTGAGGGTGAGGCTGGGGGTTGCCAAAAGCCCCCCTTCCCACTCTAGTACTTTTCTATTAACTTGAGTCTGCCTTTTGAACTTCTTTTGGACTTATACAATAGACAAGTGAAAAGAGGGATGTGACTTGTAGAATGAAGCAAAAAGAGAAAGGAAAAGATGACAAAAAAATCAACAGAGCCACACGCGGTATTATTGTTCTTGCTGTTGTTATTGTTATAAACATTATTACTATTATTATTATTAATAATATTATTACTACTATGTGTACAGAAGTGTTTTTATTTTTCAGAAGAGAGGAAATTTGTCACGTTGTGAATGTTGTGTGTATTTCTCTACATGTGTGCGAAAGGAAAATGAAAAGTGAAATGGCTTTTTTTTTGGTTCCTTTTTATTTTTTATGATTTAAAACATCTTTTTTCCCTTTTTCAGTGTATATTGAGTTATATGTTGTCAAGTGGCTGAAGCCCTTCTACAATAGCGCTCATGTAAAAACAAAAAAAGAAGAAGAAGAAAGAAAAAAAAAAAAAACGTCTCGGCATCCTCAAAGAGAAACTAAGGCTTTAAACCACACAGAGCACCTCCCTTTGTCCAGGCCCTCACCTGTGGGTGCTGGGCAGCACTGCACAGCTTAACTCGGCTCGGCTCGGCTTGGCTCGGCACAGCTTGGGTTAGCACTGACAGAAAGCCGCCATCAGCATTTCTCCAGACAGCAGTAGCAGCAGCAGCAGCAGCAGCAGCAGCAGCACTTCAGCAGCCATTGGTTTTCTCTGGGTCCCAGGCATTTGCTTCATTACACACAACGATGCTAACTCTTGTTGTTGTTATTGTTGTAATCTCACCCACCTCCACAATGAGGACCTGTTTTAGACAGAGGACAGTATGCAGGCTCTAGTGATGGCACATTAGGCAAAGATAATGAGTATTATTGCTACATTAATGTAATGTAGCACAGCTGTGATTTTTAACAGCCCAAATTGGACTTAATCACTGATATAGTTGAGTTTTCTAGTTGAAGCAGATACCCAGAGGGAGACGACTACCTCATGATACGGTATTGAACCTGCTCCCAGTTTATTTATGCTATCGTGATATTTATCATCTATGATAGCTGACAGTGTTAATTAAACAGGAGTTTCACTAGTGAGACCAAGGTTATGAGGAGATACGGAGTCAGATTCCTGCTGAGTGCTTCTGCGCTCAGCTCTGCTGTACGTCACCGCCCTCGCAACGAACGGTACTTTCACCCCCCCCCCCCAAAAAATTGGCGACAACGCACTCAGACGACGTGTCAGTATGTCAGTCCCCTCTCATCTCTACAGTATAGCCACCATTGTTCGGTATCTTCAGAAAAGGCCAGTGTCATTTCCCTCTGTGCATGTGAATCATAGAAATTAGACTTTCTACTGTTATAGTTCATTGTGTGGAACCTTCAGTAATTGTCAACCAGAACGTTCTCAGGGATTTCTCTACACAGGAAAAAAGGCGGAACAAATGAACGACTGACTACAGGAAAAAAAAAAAAGACAAAAACATGACACAACATGAGCGAGCATTTATTGTACTCTGTATATATGCCATAGTATATGTCTGAATATGGAGGATCTGAAAGTATATGTTAACTAATTTATACAGAGTATTCTATGTAATGTGAAATACTTGAAGCCGCTGTAGTTTGCTCTCTCTCGCTCTCCTTCTCTTTCTCTCTTTTGTCTTCTCTTTTATTCTTTTCTTTTTCTTTTTGTCGAAAAAACAGAACATATCAGAAGGACTAGACTGAGCTTGTTGACGGGCTTTTTGGACTCACGGGGCTGCACGTGTTCATACTTGAGACGCTGGATCCCGTCAGAAAATGCAGGTTGAGTCAAATTGGTGATGACGGAGAGAAACATTGTTGTCTTGCTTCATTCCTGCTGACTAAAGCATAGAGAGAGAAGGAGGCCATTGGTCGATAAATGTTTGAAAACAATACAGGATTTCTTGAAGTACTTAATTATGCATGTAAGCTGTTGTCCTAGCATATTTTTTCCATGGAATCCTATGGGAAATAAATATAATGTGCTTTATACAGGAGCTAATTGGGGATGAATCTGGCTTAAAAAAAAATCATGTATTACGTGTCCAGCCTTACATGCATTTAAGGACATTTCTTGGCTGAAGTCTGCCTCATTCTGTAGTAATATAAACCTTATCAGAGTAACTTAATAGTAAAAGACAATTATGCACAGGTTCAGTCTAGCTAAGACAAAGAAAATGAGTCTCCTCAGTTCATCCCTTCAGTAACACCACAGAATTTCCAGTGTCTCCTCTGCAATGTTCAGCTGTCCTATCATTACTTGCCTTTTTTCTTTTTTTTTTACCTTCTTTATATCAGAATTTTTCTTTTCTGTGCATCTTTTTCTATCTTGCGTTCATTAAAGATAAAAGCAGCCTTTTCTCTTGCCTTGTCTTAACGCTTTAAAGTAACCAAACAGGAGATCTATCTAACAACCAAACGCGTTCTAAGAGGTGAGAGACAACCCACCTTGGTCCCAGCTTTAGTGTCCTTAATTAGTAAGTGAATGGCTGTGTAACTCATGCTTTAACAAAGCAATTCCTCACGTGTGTTTGGTGAAAAATACGTTGTCCAGTGTCTCTTGTTCTCTTCAGAAACAATTTCCTCTGAGTCTTTCTAGCTGTTTTTATTTTAGTTTTTTTTGTTTTTGTTTGTTTGTTTGTGTAGGAATCTTCTGCTCTCCCATTTTATTTATTACAATGACCCATGTATACATGCTTATGAAATTAAGATTTGATACACCGATATCAATTTATTTATGTAACTAAATCACTGTTTTATAATCTTGTTATTAATGAGTCAATAATTGATTTTTTTTGTTTTCGTTTTTGTTTTAATAAAAGTTAGTTTTTTGAAATGTACGTTTATGTCCTCTCAAAGCTGTTTTTTTGCACCCTGACACAAAAAACAACAGGAAGAAGACTTTTTTTTTTTTTTTTTTTTTACAGCTTCTCTTTTGTCTTAGAGAGTCTGTCATGGATCATTATGGGACGCGGTCTGTGAGCTAGAAGGCGTGCGTTGGTCTGCGTATCAGTGAGCGCCAATCAGTCAGGACGGTTCAGATCTCCATCAAACAGCGGTGTCAGGAGAAGGCAGAGAGGGATCACTCTCGCTGGCAGCAGCTTTCACGCTGTCATCCCGGCGAGCTGACGAGGAATATGAAATGTATCAATTGATATTCCCATGGTCTTTGTAGCTTCTGTCAGGCAGCCAGGCTCAGCCAACCACAATAACCTGTTTACATGCATCCAACACTGACAGTGGTGCCACAGGATGACTAAATCAGTGTATGCAGTTTGTCAGGTGTGTGTGTGTGTGTGTGTAGACATGTTTTTGTGCATGCTGCTTCTTGTTTGCATGCTTTTGTGTGTCTGCATGTGTCTTTCCTGTGAGAGTGTGTGTGTGTGTGCGTGTGTTAAGGCCTTTAGGGAGTGAATGGGAACAGGTGGTAGCTCCAGACTACAGGAGCTCCTGACAGCAGTAAGGTCCCCCGACTCCCAGCCCCTCATTAAACATTGACACAAAAACACTGCAACTGTCTGTGTGTGAACAGTAATGAAGCGCAGACTGCTACACCGGTATACACATGGCAACTTAGCACAGCACGAGCCCTCAGTCCGCGCATGTGTGTGTGTGTTTGTGTGTGTGTGCGTCGTCCATCTGTGTGCGCTCATTAATGAGGCACATTTGTCCATAGAGGTGTCCACTTGGATATTGAGGAATTCGTCAGGTTTAGCAACAAAACCACCCGTCGGCTGTCAGAGGCCAGACAGAACTGTCCATTTGTTATGTGATGGATGCCTGCCTGTGAGAAATAGTGTGTGCGTCTGAGCATAAAAACACACTCATGCATGCGTGTATCCATGCGAGTAAGCGTACACCTGTTCCTGTGTGTGTGTGTGCGCGTGCGAGAGAATACTTCCTGTGTGTCTGACCTGTGCTCAGGTCCCTGCTCAGTTCCAGTTGGTAATGACATCCCTCGGGTATAGCGCGGTACAGCAGCTTCCTCCGGCCTGTCTCACTGTATACTTCTAATGACATCATGATCACACACTGGCCCCTTTCATGCCAAAAGCCCTCTTCCTCACCATCACCATCAAAACTCTTATCTGGAGTATTCACTCCTTCTCCTTCCTCTTTCTTTCTCTCTCTCTCTCTCACACACACACTGTGCCACGGCTTTACAGCACATCAAGGACTTGACATTTTCTTGCAGAACTGTAGATCTATTATGCTTTAAAGTTCCACCTATAGAAAGCAAATTTCGAGGCTGAACAAAAAGCAAAGCATTTCTGAGCTTCAAATGTGCTGTGTAAGACAGATTATAGTGGCAGGTGAATGCTGCAAAGCAAAATGTAGTGTATGTTACATTTTTGTCTTTACTTTAATCTGCAGACGGGGATCAATGTTCCTCAGCATAAAAACACAGGAGTCTCCTGGACCGTCAGATTTAATCGTTTCAACTTTGTTTCTGAGAAATCATGTTTTGTTTTTTTACCTCTTTTTACCCCCCTGCTCCACCTCGCTCCCTACATTTGAAAGACCTTTGCTTCAACCAGAAAAAAACATGGCACCGGCCATAAAGAAGCTGTTCTGTAGTCTTCATAACAGGCTCCATGCAAACCAGTGGGTGGCATCATCGCTCGCTACATCCATCTTTACATGCGCAAACTTTAGTTATGTTATTTTTTTCACCTGTTATCCAACAGAAAGTTGTGTCTTCAAAGATATTTTTGTGATCTCACGGGTGTATACTTTTTTGCCCGGAGTGATAAAATATTTGCCCAGGGCGAAGCAAATGTTTAAATCCAATATTTCCACAGAGTGTGTACCCCCGCTCTCCTCTTCTTCTTCTTTGCTGGAATGTACGTTAAATCTGCTGAGCAGGCAGCAGCAGTGGCTGGAAATAGTGGATTTAAAAATTGGTTTCATTTTATTATTACAGGCAGAAAATAGACCTCTGTGGTGCCCTGAAAATGGTGTGAGGGATGGTTTGGTACTGCAGATTGCTAAATACTGTGATACCCATGACCCTGGGCCGCCATCGCTATGGAGAAGAAACCAGCCGGAGTTGCCAATCAGAGCTGTAGTAAATTTAAAACACTTCAGTGTTGCAATTGTGAACAAAACACTAAGCTATCATTTCAGAATTCACCAAAAATTGACCCAGAATCAGAATGTTTTATGACTACAAAGCATTTGCTTTAGCGTCCGCTCTCTGTTAGCGGTGCAACCAGGAGTCTCGTGCTCATTAAGACGTGAGTTCTCCTCACAACATCCCTGTCTGCAAAAACTTTGCCTTTTAATCATCTTTTTAGTACAGTCGAACTATCTAGGAAAAGCCCAGAGACTGAACATTTAAGGTATTTGAGAGTACAGTCTATGTTCGAATATTACCTCTTTCTGCAAAAGGTCCAGGGCCTTTGCGGGGCTTCAAGCTAGCTATCATTACTGAAGTACAAAAAAGGATCATAGGCATGTGTTCTTCAACACTGCCTGCAGCATCAGCCCGGCTACCACAGGGACTGTCTTCCCTTCCTCCTCTTCTTACAGAAGGCCGTTGGAGTTTGATCTCCTCTCTCCCCCTCCATCGGCCCCGAGGCGTCTGATTAAATGCTAATTAAAGCCGTTAGCGCTGCTATCACCGCTGCTAACTCCTCTCTCTCTGTCACAGAGATTAATGCCCCTCGTTCATCATCCCACATCGCCAAGCCTGAGTACCTGCCCGACTCGCAAAACCTGATCAAGTCATCAGCCCCAAAACCCCTCTCCTCTGCTCCCTCCCACTGCATGAAGATGGACGAGGGGTTTAAATTTTAATTTGAAAATTGCCCTCAATTACTTCTGCGGTGACCACTTGCCGGAGCTTCTCATGTGGTTGAGTGGGAAGGGGTTACAGCAGCGGGTCAGTGGCTGTGATGAGCGATAAGGGGACATTAATAAGAAAGGCAGAGGTTCATTTAAAAGCAGAAAGGACAGTGGGAGCAGCTTTCTCATTATTTAACTCCCCCAGCTTTATTTAAAGGACTTTATTTAAGGATACCAAGTTAATGTGTCCTCCAGGACAGACGGTTAAAGCGCCTGACAGAGTGAGAAAGTTACGGCCATAACTTACACACTGAGCACACACTGTGGTGCCATCTTTTTTTACCTCTTTTGACATTCTCGCCGTTTTCAGGCAGAGCAGAATGAGCCTCGGTGGAATATAAAATGTTAGAACAAAGTTACACACATCATTTAATTTTATTCTTTCACAATTTCTGGCTCACAAATGTTTTATTGGTTCCAATATCGGTAATCATTATAAGCTATTGGAAGATATTGAGCTATGTATAACAAGTCAGCCAAGTGTCATTTGAACTACCACCAGATCAGCGGAGCAGCACTCTGGAATATGCAGCTACTCTGCAGGGCCTCATCTGGTGTTTGTTTTACGCATATAATTTTTTACTGAATTGCACTCCTTCTGCGTGATAAAGTTTGTCCTCTTTCTCAAACACACCTCACAGCAAACAGGTTGTTGTGAGTGTAGAGGCTATGCTACCGGTAGCATAGGCCTATGTGTGCAGCTGTTTAAGGTCTTTTGGTGTGAATATGTGCTGTTTGTCAAGGTTCTGCTCACAGTTTCATTACTAACAAAGTTGTAGAAGGGTTTTCTCCCACTTTTCATCCCCACGCTGTGCCCACTTCCCAGCCTGAGCGACAAACCTGAGCCAGCAGTGTTGTCATCCAATGGTTTCCAAGGGCAATTAACAAATATAAAGAGATTTATGCACCTGTGACCCGACTGCTCCCACCCAAAAATACTTTCATTTCATCTCTTAGTGTTATTGCCAACTCTCTGCCGGATGCCTGTCCAAAGGCTTTAAATCTGCCTTACAGTGTTTATAATGTCACAATGAATGCAGAGAAATGGAGGAGAAACCCACTTGACTCCTTTTCCTGTGCTAATGTTTTGTAGACATAAAACACAAGTGTAACAGGAAGCCATGCCTACATTGCATAAATGAATTGAATTTGATATCCTATAGTATGTCTATGTTGCAGACCTTAATAAAGACACCGTAGAGATGGAATTTGAGCTGAAAATGACTTCATGCCAGCCTCCACATTCTTTTAAGCTTGCAGAATAGCCCTCAGAGCCAGAGAGAGCTTCAGATTCCAGGTAATGTGACATTTAATAGTCTGTGCAGTGTGCAATGAGGTTGTGGGGCTGCACTGCAGGAATAAACAACACCACAGTCAAGGTTAGCAGGCTTCACAGGAAGAGATAGCTTTTACATTCCTTTGCCGGTTGATTAAAAGCCTAAATGAGTAACAGCATGATGTCCCCCACTCACTCCGTCATCCAGTCTGCTTTTTTTTTTTTTGCTTTCCGGCAGCAGCAGGCACCGTGCGTCCGGCGAACTGGAACAAAGAAGGGGGAAGAGAGACGTAGAGAAAGAGGGATGGAGCGACAGGAAGAGGAGAGAATGAGAGCATATATCAAGGCCATTTTCAGTGACATTTGTGCTCTCGGTGTGGAGAGCCACTATGAATATCAATATGAACCCATGGAGAGGAAACGTTGTCTTTTTTTCTCTCACTGGGCTATTCATGCACACAAGAAATCTATTCAAGTCAATGTAATGGCCAATCTCGGAGCCTGCGCATGGCTGTGTGAACAGTGCAGCCTCGGCTTTACATCTTCTCTCTCCCTTTCATGAGTGTGGCTGGGCTTGTATTAGTGAAAAACACTTTATGTCAAGTGCAACTGTGGCGAACACTACAGTATGTAAATCAGATTGGATTAAATGCTCGCATGAGTTGAGCTTGACGGCACCAATCAGCAACAGCTACCAACCAACAGTTTTCTCAGTATAATTTTTGGTGTTTTCACACAGCCTCTCCTCTCCTCTCCCTCTTCCTCTTCCTCTTCCTCTGGTGCTTAGAGATATAGAGTCAAAGGGATGCAAATCTACCCACTTCCTTCCTACCATCCCCCATCTGCAAACACAGATAGCCCCAGGCCAATCCCAGGCCTTTCTATATGCAGAACCAGTGACAGGAGTTACGCACCATTCTCCCCCTGTAACAAACTGTTCCCTCCCTAACAAGCGACGAGCCTCTCTCTCACTGGGCTGGATGTATGAAGCTGTGTGATTGGTTTGGTACGGTAATAACAATACGGGAATAGTGTGCTGGCTGCCTCCTCCCTTTCGCATGTGGATTTTTACCGCCTCCTCTCTCCTTCCCTGCTCACCTTTGTGGGTGTATGAGTGTGTGTACACTGTATCTGTGTATGTGTGATTGTGGACTGTTAGCTCCAGGCTTATTACTTTAAGTTGTCTCCAGCCCCAGCGCTAATCCCTGTTTTCTTCAGGGAGGGATAACAATAATACAACAAGATCCAGAGGTACTAATGAAATCCTATCAGGTTCCTGAGTCTGAATGTCAGGCACAGAGAGAGAGAGTGAGAGAGAGAGAGAGAGAGAGGTGGAGAGTGTATGAGGTATTGATTGAATAGAGACCAAAGCGAGACAGAGATAGAGAGGGGAGTGAGGAGGAAGAAAGAAAGGCAAGGAAATGTAGTCATGAAGAGAGAAAATAGTTACTGAAAAGCGATGTTTGAAGAGGAACACGGTGAAAATAATCAGAGAGAGAAAGAGAGAGAGAGTGAAAAGAGGAAGCGGACTCATGCTGAAGAGAGCGGAGAGGACTTATGCCAAAAGAAGAGATTAAGAGTGGATGCAAAAGTTGGGTATGAGCGGAGACAGACAGTTTTCTCTTCAGTGACTGAGCATGCGGCAGCTAAAACACATCAGCTCTGACTTGAATAGGTTTCAGACCCAGACCAATTCTCCCTCTGCGTCTCCGCTAGACTCACCATTCGCCCCTGGGATTGAATTAGGCCTGACCCATTATACAGTTGCCATGGGGACCCTGGCACCTCCACTGACGAAGTGAGAGCCACGCAAGGCTGAGTTGCTGATCAGAATGTGTGTGTGTGTGTGTGTGTGTGTTACTGATATGTGTGCTTGTGCATTTGCTGAGCACTCCAACATGTGTGTGTGTGAAGGTACAACTCACAATTTATGAACAGGTTGAAATAATTGGGCACCTTTTACATATCTTTGCTTAATTAAAAAAGTGTTTGATTGTCATTCATCACTTCCCTGGTCTCCAAGCAAAAAACATGTTTTTTAATATCGCTTTTATTTGCAAGTTTTAGTGTATTTTCAAATTAACAAGAAATACATTCAATAATTGAAAGAAAGAAAGAGGGAATCTTGATGGACACTTTCATGGTTTGTAATGATAAACAAAACCAGGTCATCTTTACATTATCATATATATGGTTCCTTTAACGCAAAGTAAGTATTAGGAAGACATAAACTAACCCACCTTGTCTCAAAAAACTGCAGGAGAAGTCTCACATTTCAAGTTATTTAAAAGTTTTTCCAAGTGTATAACAGAAATAAATTCATGTTGTCATATTTGAAAACAAGGAGTTTTCTGCTTTTCAGTCTTTAAAGCTGCATTATTCTGTTTTTTGGCTACGTACAGTAGGGACAGAAGTACACAACAAGTCAAAGTGTTAGCAAACAGTTGACAGACAGCAGACATGGAGCAACTTCTACATTTACTGTATTTGGAGCCTTGTTTCTGGCCACCTGATGAATGTCCATAGGTCTGTTTCAGGCCTCACCGAACCCTGAGAAAAATATCTAGCCTCTGGTTTAGCTTTATCTGCTAAATGCTCCACTATATTTACTAGCTAGTCTGTAACTTTGTCTGTAAGCATTTTGATGCTGGGCAAGTTACAGTGAGTTACAGTCAGTTTTTTTGGCTAATACCATGATCATTATCAATGCTGGGAAGGGTTAAAGTGCGTCTGTGAAGATGTACCCTACAGTTCTTCTGTGACCAAGATGAATTCCCCCCTTCTGTGTCATTTATTTTGTTTTGTTTTTTTAAATGTAATTTCAGCATCTAAATTAATCTGGTATAAATTGGTATTTCCGAACCTTTCCAAGTCCCTGTGGCATGCAGACACATTTTTCAATTTCCTTTTAAAACATTTTGTACATTAGCAAGGACACTGCACTTTTTAAAAATATTTCATTGTATCTAAATTTATTCATGCATTTCTTTCTTTCTTTAATTTTACTCGTGTCTCCTGAGAAAAGCAGCAATACAGGGATCCCAGTTAGCCACTTAAAACACCCTCACTGCTCAAACACATGCGCACAAACAATTGGAAACTGGAAATCGGATACCACGTCTGTCTCCTCACATTGGAATTTTGTCACCAACGCAGTTCTAATGGATGACCAGAGAAAGGATGCCACCCACAGCACCATCTGGCTAATGCCCTGTCCTCTGCTTATGAATTACGCTAAATTGCGCCCAAGAGAGAGAAGCCACATGTTCATTATGAAAGCTGCAGGGGTATTAGAGATCCCCTGAGTCGCACCAAACGAGCTGCATGTCACAGGACGGCGTGACACACAACACGGTGCCATGAATCGGGGGGAAAAAGAAGATACAACCTTCTCCAGTTTTAATAGGATGCATTTATCAGGCAACCTTGACTGAGTTCTGACAGGGTTGGTTTTCTATTGTTTCAAATGTGATCAACTGTTCTGTCTGGGCGTTTGGTTTGGCTGTTTAGTAAGTCGTGCTGTTTCACAATCCTGCGTCCAGCATCCATTGTGGGTTGGGGGAAATAAGGAGAAACTGCACTGATGGATGTCACCCCCAACACCAAGTGACACCTGGACCTGAATTGAAACACGGTAGCCATTTTGTGGCAAAATGCTTACAACAGCAGCCAGTGTGCGTAAACCACCATTAGGTGTCTTTATCTGTGTCTGGACCATCATGAGACCAGCCTAACAGCATCTGTCAGCCCCTGCAAAACCCCCCCGGTACCATAAAAGACTGGGCCCCCTCAGTAAAGAAACCGAGGCTGGAGAACCCAGTGGGGACCCATAGGAAGGTATGGAGAGAAATAAAATGCTCTGCTGTATTTTTTTTCTTTTTTTCATTCCACCACGGTGTGTGCCATGCATCGCCATGCAGGCAGATGGGGGAGGTGGAGGTGGAAATAAAACATGCATGAGTCGCCTGCAGCCCAGGAAAATAATTACTGTCATTTAGCAGACATGTAGAGGAGAGTAGCGCAGCCCGGTCTGCCCAAAGTATACTGCCACACCGCCTGCATACCGATGAACTGGAGGGGAAACAGAGAGGGAGGGACGGACTGAGTGGGAAAGAGTTGTGTGAGAGATAGCACAATGTTTCCTTGTTTGATGGTAATAGATGCTGTAGTTTATTTTAGGGATGTTTTCATATTTCACTCACGTCTGACAGGAACCTTGCACAAGAAATTAAGAGGCCCCTCTTTTCATCTTCTCATAGGAGTTTCAATTTGGCACAATGTAGTACAGTACAGAGTCCTGTTCTGGGTTCAGTTGTCTCAATGGAGACAAGAGGTACAGTATATTTCTCCAAAGATCAGAGAAAAAAGTTTGACCTCTGTGTCTTGGCTGATGCTAAATCATGCACTTTTTCCTTTCTTTTACTCTGTCACTCATCTCTTCTCTCACTCTTCCCCCTTCTCCCTCTTTACATCAGTCCATCTCCTCCCTTTTGTCTCCTTCCTTCCCTTTCAGTTGCCTGGAGTCAGACCACAGAACAAATTTATAGGTGGTGGAGGGATGCCAGTGGAGGTCAAACGCGTGAGCGGCTCCCCGTCTGCCTCCCTTTCATTCTTTATGGCTGATCTAGTGGCGAAGCCTTCATTACCCTGAATTATACGCTGCGATTATTACCTCTCCCCCCGGCCCATGCGGGACGGCTCTGGCCTTATCATCTTATCATCTTACCCAGGAGGAACGTAATGCAGGAACTCTCAATATATAGCGCAACATCTGCCTCCAACATGACTCCACTGCGGATCTTTGAACTTTACATCCTCACATCCACAGTATGTGATGTATGTGGTGCATGACTGGGACCACAGGCTTATTTGTGGAGAGCTATAATGGGCTGCAGAGGCATATTGTCAGATGGGGGAGTGGGCAGATTCACAATAATATATATGTATATATATATATATATATATATATATATATATATATATAGTATGCTGTAGGTTTAATTAGACTTACTGATCCCTACATAATTGAAAAATGAAAAATTCTTCTCTCTGATGCAAAAGCAGAAGTGCTGTTTCATGCCCTGTAACTTAGTCCATCTGCTTTCCAGAAGCTCCACCACACCTCAAATACAAAAGTGTCTCCAACATGCTTAAAGTATTTGGGTGTAAAGCCCACATTTTGTAAAATATTTTCCTGTTGGCCCCTCAGATGTAGCGGCTCTCACATTTTTATTTGTAGTTTCTTCTTCCCATCTGGTTTTGATATTTGAGGGAAACCCAGCGATGACCCAACTGCAAAGAAATCTGGTTGCTAAACTAAAGACTCAATTATATCATTGAAACTGTATAGAATTCACTTTGTTGTTGCTCCTTTTCTCACCAACACACCTCCATTACACATGTTCATTGCCACAACTGAGGTGCCAGTGTGAAGCCTGATAATCTGGGAAATCAGCGGGGTGTTCAAATAGCTGCAAGCTTTGGCAGTCTTGATATATTGTACTTTTTCACAACTCATTTTCAAGTGGGCACACTGAGAGAACCTGTGCTGTATTGTGGTGTAAATATCAATGCAGGCACAGAGGGGGGTAGTAGACAAGGACTGGATGACACATACACTGCAGTAGGCTTCATCATCTCAGCTACAAACCAGAAATATCTCAGGGAGTTTCCAAAAGTTTTGCCTTACATATTAGTTCCTGTAATATCAGATGCTAAGGATAAAATTCCTTTGTTCTAGTCAAACCTTTGTTGTAGCAAATGCACACCAGGTGGAGCTGAGTGTGCGGTTATATGGCTTTTTTCACCTTGAAATGTGTCATTATGCATGGAATGAGAGTGGTAAACTTGTAGTTAAAAGCAGAAGAAATATTTAGATCCTTGATGATAAAGATGTAGCATTATCACAATGTAAAAATACTCAATTAGAAGTCAAAGTCCTTAAGTAAAGTTGAAAATTTACCTTGAGTAAAAGAATTGGATTGATTATTGTTAAATATCGAATTATCACTGATAGATTAGGCAGCATTTTAATCTTCAATCTGGTCGAGGTAGAGTTTCTAATTTATATTCTAATGAATAATTTAATCTATGACAATATATTACGCTATATTTTATAAACTGAACATATTTAATATTATTACATTTAACTAGTAAATTTCGTTGTCAAATAAATGTAATGGAATGAAAAGTATTACATTTTCCTCTGAAATGTACTGTATAAAGTAGCAATGAAAACAACAAGGCTGGTAATAATCTATATTTTTCTTATTGTCAACAAATCCAATGAAAAGCCAAAAACTTACAATTAATTGATCCTGCTCACAAAGTTTTCCTGTATAGCTTATTCTGCTGTGTCATAGAGCTCCATTGTTGTCCAAAAATATTAAAAACATATTAGTGAGCCACACTGTTGCACTGGGTACACTGTCAGAAAAAAGGGTATGGTTGAGGTCCATTTACGTTCTCTATAAGATAAAACAACTGATTATGTCTCAAAGGGTCATAGTTGATCTATAAGGTACTTATATGTACCTTTTTGAGGTTGATAGGGTACATATAAGTTCCAAACTGAGAAAGGGTCCGTGTCTGTACCATTTTTCCAACACATAGAGGTACAATAACAAAGACGTCAGTGTGTGACCAAAATGCTGTTGGGGGATGGGATGGTTAGCATGTCAGGGTTACCAAGGAAATTGTGAAATTTGGTTTGTGCATGCATGCACATTATTTAAGCCTAGGTTCAGAGATGGGTCAAAATAGGTCTATTTTATTAATGCTAGTGAACCTCAGAGAACTCTTCAGTGAACTCAACAATGTAGTGAACAGAATATTGACGATCACCCAAAATAAGCTCACCCATACTTTTGCAGAAGCCTATAGGCCTGCCATTAACGTAGGTGAAATTTGATGAGGAGTAGTCTAGGCTACATTTTCAGACAGTTATCTCAATTTCATGTGATATTTAGGCAGAAGCCTGCTAGAGGCTGGCAATATAAGAATTGGACAGTAAATAGCCTAATTTCAAATATGTATCCTGGAAACAATGTGATGATTAACTAGGCTAAGTTCACACATGCGCATTGGTTGTAGCAGTAGCACACACAGACTTCTCCCAACTAGTTTGCACTTGGCATGCAAACCTGAGGATGGAGCTTTCAAGGAAGAGCTCCTCCAGAAGTTAGAAGAGTCAGGAATAAACGTGACAGAAGAGGAGGCACAGAGATTCAGAGGTAATGTCAGGTTGAATTGGAAAGTTAAAGATATAGTGGGTTATATGTTCTATGCAATCTTTTTTGAATTAAAAGAACTTCAACTGAACTGAATGGCTAAATTGCTAGCTAGGCTTATCTAGGAAATTACCAGCCTAGGGTTAGCTAGCTAACTAAAGTCAGCCATTTGGTGTCCGTCCAAAAATACAGGTTACAGTGCATGACCAAAGGTATGGCTTTATAGACCATCTCTGCTATATGTTTTATCTAAAGGTTTTGTCTAATTGAGTTGAACCAAATGGATTTCTTGCTAGCTAGCTAAAAAAAAGATCACTACAGCCTAAGACTAGCTAGCTAGCTAACCTAGGTGTGGTCACTCTGAAATAGCCTGCGAGGTTCCACTTTAATACGTCTCTGGAAATCCTTACAGTTTTTGTGATTGCACCGAACATTACATGTGCAGTATGCCTCCATGAGAGTAATAAGTGCCATTAATTCGCTATGTCATTATCTCTGCCAGGTGTAAGCCTGGTGGGAATCATGCGTTTGGTCGTGTGTGTGTGTCTGTATGTGTACACGGAGAATACATTGAGCAGCCTTTGACTATAAACAGGCAAGTTTAACATTGTAGAGAATTTCAAACATGTCTTAATAGATATTATGAGATATTATGGAGTATAACATGGAATATATTGTTGCCTTCGTTGCTAATTATAATTATGTGTTACTTTTGGGTTGATCTATCTACTACTGGTAAAACAAGTTCCTTATCCCCTCCCTTCCCCACCTTATATAAGAAATGAAGCATGTCAGAAATCGTACAGAGATCAATATAGGATCATTCATGTTCTCCATCCTAGAATACACAATGTAAGTCAGTATTGTCCATTTTACTCATGAAACATTTTAGAGGTAGCCCATGAGTTCGCTACGGCGTCACTCCATCATTGCTTCACTAATATACTTCTGGCAGTTAAGATGCTGAACCAAATTTACTTCTAGTGGGAATTTCAAGGTCCATTCTAAGAAATATGTTCACAATTGTAGCTTTTATTTAGTAATTTAATCAGTAATTTAATCTTTCACACAAGTATCCCACCAACACTGAATATGTGCAAGTAGTTAAAAGGCAACGCCATCTGAGTTCTCTTCTGGGTTGTTCAAATGGAAACACCCACTCAGCCGCTGGCAAAAAGCAGTGACGCGGGTTAGAGCAAAATAATCCAGTTTACAAAAGTTCATGCGAAGTCAGAAATAAGTTGATTATTTCCATCAAGTGAGGAGAAAGGCGTAGATTGGCTTCATTTGTTGTCTGATTAGAAATGTAAGACATTTTGTCAGTTAGTGTATGTGCCTTGAGTGGTAGTGGCTGTAAACAACTATAATGGTGTTGCCTGAATGGAAAATCACATATATTTGCTTGCTGAGCTCCTCCACATCTAAACCATGGGGCCATCCTTTCAGAACAGGAATTGAGAGCATCAACTTTCTCTCTCAGGGCGTTTGCAGAGTCACTCCCAGTCAGACAAATCTTAACAGACAAGACAATCAATTAAAATTGAAAAATTGATTAAAATTATGGCCATCTCCTCACCATAAAAGGACAGTAAATTCAGCCCTTGTTGTACTGACACAAAGGAACACAAACATGAAGAATCTGTTCAAAATGTCACTTTGCAATGATTTGTGTAGGATTAGCTTCAACCAAACACTTTACCATAAAATAACCAAATGATGTGATTCAACCACCATACTTTTTATGTTGCCGAAATTAACTCACCATAAGAGCAAGAAATACCTTTCCAGTTACTGGTAATGATCCACAGCCTTCTAAAGCTCCCAAGGCATTCTTCAGGTCCTTCTCCCAATTAGATATTGCAGAACACAATTACGTAGATTACCAATTCCAGTTGTTGGACTGCATGACTTCGAATTATGCGAGTTATGTAAAAGGACTTTGTAGAAATTCATCATGAACACATCATAAATGCTTACAAAACATTATGAATACCACATTGTCACGCTCACTGTCCTTTCATGTTCTTGCAGCAAAGTGCGTCATCTATCCTGACACAGCGTCATCTTTGTCTGTGTCTCAAACTGAGAGCCAAGGGGGCCGGGGGACAGGAATGCTAGCCAGTAGGTCCTGGTACTTCCCAGGTGACAACAGGACATCCTTGAACAGCAGCTCTAGGGGGTTGTCGATGTAGTCTGTGTTTTTATAATGATGCATTTTTATGACTCATGGCAGGTAGGCTTGTCTTTTAAGACCTTAACGCTGTAGTTGCCTCTTTTCCATGTGGGGTAGCTAATCTGGAAGCACAGATTTCCATCTGCATCAGTTGCCTGGGGCCTGTCAGCATTCTCACTGTAATGGATAGCAGTGAGAAGGCTGAAACCAAAATCCCAATGAAATATCTAATTGAAGTTGTCTGAAGTCAAGGATTCTTTGAATATAAATCTAACTACAAATGTGATCAAACATAACAAAACACACTTGCACACCTGCAAAGCATTCCAGTGAAGGAGTAGACTACATTCTTGGGACAGAACTTCAGAACAAGGCTGTGGTATGCCTCAATAGAAGACGTTTGATACTTTGGGCTCATTTTACTGATGTCCCTTGGAAGGCTTTTCTGGATGATGATACTGGAGAGCTTCTCGCATGCCTTTGTGCCTTGTAAAAAGACAAGCATACTATTTTCTCTTTTGCAGTGAAGTGGATAAAATTGCAACAATGATAACTGGCTATCCCTGCCGCAATCTCTGTTTTAAATAACACATCCATCAAGGACAACAAATTTCCAATAAATCACTAATACATTTATGGGGGAGAGTTCTGTTTGTGTGCTATGCTCATAGCTGACAAGGGAAGTTGATTTGACAGACAAATATACATGTTCAACAGCAAGGACACTGTCACAGATACAAAGCACCATTCTTTATTTGCACCCATGTTCTATAGCCTACACATTTGTGTTTGGCAGATATCGCAAATGTAGTTATTTAGGCCTATTTGCTCGCAGGCACAGCTTGTATTGTAAGCTAAAATGTTTGGACACTTGTCATAGGCTTTTTGAAAAGAAACTGTAAGTAGCCTGATAGCCTAGGTTGAAAATTCAGTCCTCTCACTGAAGCGACAAGTCCAAATGTAGTGCGCCTATAGCTAACCGTGATCCTGTGAGTGAGTGAGTGAGTTTCACCTACAGCTCATAGGGAGGCTTCGCATTTAAAAAGGACTATGTTTGTTATGCTTCTTTATACATACTTGGCTTCAGCCATTCCCTTGTCTCTTCGCCAGTAAGGGGTGGGTGCAGCCGAGTGGCTCGTTGCTTGTTGCTCCCATGGACATGAATGTTCTGGACATGATTGACCACCATGGTCCATTTGGCAACCATTTCGTCACCTGACTGTGATGAGGACCCGCACATGTGGTTTATGATTGATGGTCGCCACGGAACCACAGCCTTGTAGTCCCGTTCTTTGCCGAGGGCATCAAGTTTCTTGGACACACCTGAAAACACAAATGGAAATATGATTAATATTAAGTTATTTCCAAAATAAATAAGTATTTAGTTTGTTGAATGTAGGTAATGAGATCATAACATACAGATGTCTCTGCTTTTCTGGAGAGAGGCAGGGGGAGCACACAGAGGCAATTATAACCATCTCTAGCTGCAGTCTGCACCAACAACCACCAGGTGGTACATGTGAGCAGTCCAGACTGCAGTCTCTACCTCTTCTCTCTCTCTCTTGCACACACACACATACGATTAATCACTGCGAATTTCATAAAATCCAGAATGACTTTCATTTTATGTATAATGAATTTCAGATTACATTGATAAATTACAAAAGCACAGACGGCTATGACTGCCATACAGCTATTACTTGACTACCACAAGAATTCAATTATCATATGGTTATGTATTTGGATAATTCTGTTGACAAGCTATTATATTTTTTGTTTAGAAGGAAGGAAATGAATGTAACAACTACTATGTATACCCTTCTGCACATGCCACACATCATAGAAGTGTAAAATGAAATGTCCTCTCTCCACCCTCAACTAAGCCTGAATGGACTGTCAGTCACCAAGCTCTTGATGAGGACACCTGCTTTCTCCAGTGTATCAAGGCTTTCGATCAACTCCTCCTTCTCCATCTGGAGACTGTCCCCCTCTTCATTGCGCTGAAAAATAATTAAAGGACAATTCCAGTAAAATTGAGGCCCTATTGACGGACATTTGGGTATGATATCTACACAACGAAACTATAATTTTGCAAATCAGTTCACTATTGAGTTTGCACCATCCTCCTACAAGGCTACAATATGGTTTCAGTAGAAAGCCTATAGGCAACCATGACAGAGCCTTCAAAAACCATCTTTGTCGTACGATGGTGCAAGCTCAATAGTAAACCGATTTGCAAAAGCATGGACTCTACCTGTAGATATCACACCCGAATGTCCATCGGTAGGGCCTGGCTTCAATTTTATTGTAATTGTCTTTTAACAAATGTGTCAACATATATTCTTTGGAGTTGTAGTAAATAGTATTCTTCTTATCACTCTCACCTGCACAAGCTGTACATCCAACAATCTATGAACGTGAATGTGTATGAATGTATGGTTCATACATTCTCATGGATCTTGAAAGGAACAGTTACCAGTTATTTATATAGCGCATTTCATACACAGAGGCAATTCAAAGTGCTTTACAGAATAATAAAAGATACAATAAAAGTAAATGAATGCACGCTGTGCTGAGAATACCGTACAAGAAGACCATACCTGGGGAGTCAGCACACATGTCCCCACCCAGGTCCACACGATCTCAAGCTACCTCCTGTATGAGCAGCCTCTGCGACCATTTAGAAGCATTTTGTTACTATTTTTGGACGTGATGCTAGTCAAATGTATAACTAGGCGCACTCGAACGACTTGCAAATATCCCCTTACCCCTGCATTTTTCCCTAATAGCTGTATATGCTGTAAACCTCTCAGTCATTGGATATCCTGTTAACGTCTCAGTTGGCCAGAGTCCACCTGGAGGCAGTTTCATAGAAATAAGAGCAACACAGCTTATAACTTTATTTCCAAAAGGATTTATGAAAAGTCAGGGAAAGAGGGTGCTGTAATATTATTCAGGGGAATAAATATATTTTTTTAAATGTCTGGATGGAAAAGGTTAGTCTAGAGTCTTGTAGTAATAAACATGCATGTTTTTTTGAGCAAATGATGACCCTGTAAAGGCAATGGTTGCAGACAGATGAAGGTTCCCCGCTGGAATGCTGCCCACATACAACTCTTCCACCTCTTCACTAGAGAGCACTGAGTGCAGGTTGTCTTTGTACTGACCAAGGTGCCCTGGAACTGCTGAACGGTGGATGTATGGTTGCAAAACGAGCACTTCTTGAAAAGGTCAAGCAGGCAGTCTTCATAGACAATGTACTTTGTCATCTAATCATAAAAGTTGATAATGAGAGAACAAGAGAACAGATAGAGACAAAGAATTAGGGGGACAAAGTATCAATCAATCCAAAACATTCACACTTATTTCTGACAGAACAGAATACTGTTTGGGTCAAATTTGATATTTAATAGGAACCTTAATGTCATTATTATAGTCTGAAATTTGATGACTTTCCTAAAGTGACCCAAAATTTACGATAATGGAAATATTTCTTAATTTTGTATTTTTGCACAGCTGCTAGATATTTTTGTACATTGAGGCTGTCCTGGGTCAATGTCGACCCGCAATTATTGAAATTAATTACAGGTTCCTCAGAGGGGGGCAAATCTCAAACCATAATTTGAACAGTATATGAGATTTAAGTATCCAACCGGAGTATAGAATTAAGATGCTCACATATTCTCAATGAGGGATGCATCAGTATTGTCTAGCAAGTAATAAGAGTCATTGATTGAGTCATTGATGGAGCATTCCACATGTGGCTGTTTCACAGGAGTGTTTATGGGGGTAGAGGTCATTGATGTTGCAGGGAGAGATTCTGCCTCACAATACACAATCTTGCTTCTTGGCCTCAGATGCACTTGAAGGGCTAGTGAAATAATATAAATCGTACTATGTTTGCAATACTGCCTGTGTACTAAAAGAAACATATCTTTCCAAGTTTTAGCAGTCAAATTTTCACATTAATAACTCACCTTTACTGCTAAGTGTTGGTTTAATGCAGGCTGATACAGACATGTCACGGGTCTCAGGTGGGTCTGTTTGGCACCCCATCTCTCTGGTGCTGACAAGAACCTACCAGTAAGCACAATTAGCAATTGTTATTCGTAACCAAGGTTCGGTGCTTCTTCACAAAATACGGCATATGCTTTCTCGGGGTTTTAAAAATGATATTAACTTGTAACAACATGGAAATCTCTAAATATACAACTAATCAACACATCAATGGCAACACTGCCTGTTTCTCCTGAACCAAAGCAGACAGAAATTTAGCATGGAGCTGCTCAGTTTCACATAGCTGAAACTGGGGTCTAATGTTTTGGCTAAGCTTTGCCGTAACCACAGTAAGCTAATCAATAAGTTTATGAATGATGTGAACACTAACACTAGCTGAGTCAACGTTAGGTGTGTTAAATTTGGAAATAACTGACGGGTTAATGTTACAGAAAATCAGCATCACTCAGCTATGCCGCAATTTGTTGCCAGTGATGGTAAATCTGGCTCTTGCTAGCCAGCTAAACTAGCGAGTCCGCCAGACATAATGTTAGCTGAGCTTAAGTTAGCTGTGTCAACTCGGGACAGAGTAATTTTACTGCAAATAAAGCCTTGGAAGTAACAGTTGATTGGCAGTATTAACATTTCTTGTTTTTACTCACAGTTTCTCCTCCAGAAGAGAGAGTAGGGATGGCATCTTTGTCCAACAGGAAATTGTACATACATTGACATACATTTTTTATTTTGTTATTTAAAAAAAAATTACAACGTTTTTATTACTTACTATCTACAAGAAAATGGGTTCAATATTTTGGAATGTCCTGAACTAAGAGAGGTGGTACAGTCTAAGGATTTTTTGGAAAAAGCTGTTAGATCGTCATACATGTTGAAAGAACATTGTAAATCTAAGCTCAAGTTCGTTGAACCCATGCATCACGCTTTGAGAGTCAGAAAGTAGACACAAAAGGTTTTAACACACTATTGTTCACATGAGGACATGGTTGATTAAATTCAGGTATATGGACAGAGATCCAGATTACTTAAACAACTACTCTGATGGTACTTACTTCAAAGAACATCTCTTCTTCAAAGTTAATCCACATGCCTCAAGTCTTTATTTCTATGAAGATGAATTTGAAGTGGTCAATCCCTTAGGCTCAAAGCGCACAAGCTTTGTGCTTTCTATTATACTATAGGCAACCTTGACAGCAAACATCGATCAAAACTTAAGCATATCCATCTGGCTCTTTTAGTCTGTCAAACATTTGTGAAACATGGTTTACAAACCATCTTAAAACCCATATTAGACAATCTTAAAAAACTTGAAAGAGATTGTATCACTATCACAGTGGATGGGATTGAGCAGACTATTCATGCTGCACTAGCAACATTTTCAGCAGATAATCTTTCAGCCTACATGTAGGGTGGTTTTACTATGTTGTTTAACTTACACAGAATCTGCCGCTTTTGCATGGTGACATACACAGAAATGAATGAAAACCTCAGTGAGGGCAATTTTGTAACACAAGTATCATCTGAAATGTATTGAAAACCCTGAGCATAAAGTGACACATGGAGTAAATGGTCGTTCTCCATTAAATGAGAAGGACGTGACGAAAGCATTTCCATAATGCAACATAATGCATGACTTAGGAGTTGTTCCACTTTTAGTGAAGCTAGTTGTGTGCCAAACACACAAAGAGAAACACATAACCATACAGGAAATTAATGAAGAACTACTACAACTAGCAATTGGTCAAAATGATATAAAAAAAAAATAGACCAGTACAATTTTCTGGGTGACTAATGCAGAACTCTGGAATTACAGGGTCTGCTGCTCAGAAATGATGTCTTTTTAGGCTCTTGCCTTTTTTAATGGCACATCATGTTCCACATGATTGCAATTATTGAGATGTGTTCCTGATCTGCCGTGACATATTTGACATTGTAATTGCCCTAAAAGTAAAAAGGGGAAGTCTATTTTAAACTTACTTGTTTGTGAATTTCTTACAAAACTTAAGGATGTCATCACTCTGAAATACCTCTATATGATCAATAAACAAGACTTACAGCCCTGCGTACATTATGGTGCATGCACTTTGAGGCAAAGCACCAATATTTTAAGACTGTTGCAAGTAGCTGCAGAAATTTTGTTAATGTAGCAAAAACTTTAAGTGACAGGCACCAGATGCGACAATGCTGGGAGTTTTCCCAAGACAACATTCTTAATGAATTTTGGATGGTGACAGGAACAAGTACAGATACTCTGTTTTCATTGCTCCCATTAGAGCTACAGAGATGTCTTGCTACTGTACACGGGAGTGAAGATACAATAAAAAACATGCAGCATGTTTCAGGGGTCATTATTGACGGTGTAAAATATGCATATAAACATTGACTTTCAGTCCCTCGACTAGTACAATATTGATGATAAGATGTATGTATCCTTAGAAACATTTAAAATGTTTAAAGGAATTATGTAAAAAAAAAGTAAGAAAAAAGCTATTGTTCAATGAAATGTACTATGCTGCATTGACACCTTTTACATTATTCTGAAAAACATATTGTAATACATTAATAAGTGTGAAAGGGGAAAAGTAAAAAAGAAAAAAGAAAGAAAGCTATAAGAAGCTATTGTGTTATGTCAGTTTTAATGTGTCAATTGTAACGTGATGTGTTGATACTGCCGGGGAAGTGGGAAAGGGGAAAAAGTTTTTAAAAAAATGTAAGAAAAGAAAGAAAATTATATTGTTCAATGGATTGTATTGTATTTAAATTATACATTTTACATTATTGTAAAATGTATACACATTGTAATACATTAATTAAGTGTGACGTAAAAAGGGACATATAAAAATAAATTATGTGACTAAATGTTAAATGTTGAGAATGTAAAGAAAAGTCAATGATAAATTATGTCATGAATTTTTAGGTTCATAAATATGATAAAACATTATTTTTGACTGTTTCTCATGTTGTACAAATTTGCCATCATAAAGTACAAAGTGCTTGTCACTGGTGCAGTACCCTCTAAAGGCCAAATTTGTACCATTTCCAAGGACATTTTAGTCCTAGAGCATTTAGGTCCATTATTGTCCCCAGTGGTTGGCCTACATATTTGCCCCGATAAGGTAAAAACTGTAAGCGCTCTAATATGTACTGTTGTTAAGTTGTATATATATAGGTGTACCTTTGAAGTTACTGCACCAGTGAGGAGCTGTTGGACCCCTAAAGGTTCAAATCTGACAGAACATGTTCCCAAATGTGCCCAAAATACTCATTAGTTCCCCAAATGTGTATTAATCCTCCACTGAAAATAGTCCCCAACAAATGCACTGTTTAGTGCCATTTTAGGTGATTACAAGGCTTTTTATATTTGTGAGATGTTTTTAAAGGTTTAGATCTTCATAGGAACCAATGGTCTTGGGGTTGTAATCCACAGGCAGGGTTGAGAAGTCTGAAAGTATTGAGAGATGGATTAAAGCATTGTTGGTTTTGGTCTTTTCATGGGACTTGTTGACAATAAGAAAAATACAGCATGACACCAGACTTATCTTTTAAAGGAATACTAGCAATTTAGTGGATCTCCATAGATTTCCGTGAGACAGATTTAAAAAAGGATCAGAAATTTAGGTAGCAGGGCTGAGATATACTGACTTTTAGTCTCTAGTACGAATCAAACTTCAAAACAATCCTACAATTCCCATAATGCAACTCAATAGCATCTTTGATTAGACCCTCCCTGCCTGGTAAACATTCACTTTTTTCAGACTCCATGCTTCCAGTTTGTAAAACATGCATCATCAGGGTTGTTTTCTCAGACTTTAAAAACTATACTCCCTCCAGAGCTACAAAAGACATTATACAACTGTTTTTACTGGCTACTAACCATGCCAAGTAAACTGACCAACAATCCAAGAACATCAATATTGGACAATTCTGGATTCATTCAGTGACAAACATTTTTGTGTCCGGAGCCAACATTTTTAAAATTCATGCTTTCTAAAATGTATACACATGGCTCAATGGTATGGTTAAGCTTACAGAAACATTGTGCTTAAACTGTGGTCAAGGTATAGTTATGATTAGCTGACTAAAACACTTGGTTAAGGTTAGGAAAAGATCGTAGTTATAGTTAACAAAAGGGGTGATTAAAATGGTCATTACAGGCCTGTGATGAGACGCAAACTCAGACGTACTACACACCCATCCACCACTTCAACCTCCACATCCTTATTTTGTGCCTTGCTACATGTACAGCACACGTTTTGCATTGGCACTGAGTGGTGGCACTGGACATAACTCCTCTGATACAGGGCTGGTAAAATTAGGAACTGGTAAGTAAAGAACAAGTAGCTCAAAATTGTATTTAAGTACAGTGAAAAAAATATATGTATATGATCCATCATTGGTGTGTCAACCAATTATTTCCTCCTCCGGCTTACTTCCTGGAAACATGAGACAAAGACTGAGTCGCTAAGTGAACACAGCAGAACACCATGTAGCTCATACAGACCTACCAATGGGCACGATTACAGAACTTGTGCTGTATCATGACCTAAGTGTAAGTACAGACTCAGAGGGGGGTCGTAGGCAGGATTTGGATGACACACGCACACACATACAGACACACGCACTGCCCCCCCTCCGAGTGTGCTGCTATATCAAGCAGCCAGGCAGGGAGTCAGGGAGCAGTAACAGGGCTATTAGGACTCCCAGGGACCCTATCGATCTCCGCATTGATCCCCTCCTGCCTCGGCTGGTCCAGACAACTGCGAGGGTTTATACAGCTACTACAGGAAAGAGCAGTGTAACACTACAGGCAAGTGCACATGTAACACCAGAGGATGGACATGACAAGAGCAGTAAGGGAGGGAGCTTTAGTGAGAGACTGGAGGTTGTAGTATCAGTAGGAGTGAGAGAGCGAGAGAAAGAGAAGATTTCGAAAGTTTAAAACCTTCCTTCATTTCTTCCTCCACTTTCCGCACTTCTTTTCGTTTTCTGTGCAACTAGGCTTTGAGATCCTTTCTTAAAGCAACATACAGTCACTCAGATATATCTCTGTTATCTGTAATAGCATCTCCAGAGTGATAAAATTACACCATAGCTGGAGACTAAATGAATGGTTTTACAGCATAAAGATGTTATCCAACACTTGGAACTGATGAGATTTATAATCTGTGACAAAACAGGAAAAAATCTAGACCACAATCCCCAGTGTGACAGAGCATCATGGTTATCAAAACCAGGCAGGCTGGAACCTTCATGCTGCCTCCAACTGGATCACATTAAAGTTACGTATGTGACTGAAGGACTGAGGGATAGTTTTTTCTTCACATGATGAACCCATTGGACCTGCTGTGGTCGAAGAAAGGGATTTTTTAAAGTTATATATTTCTTTCATAGATAGATAGAAAGATATAGTATAGTATACCCCCTTATATATCTTCCCTCATCAAATAGTGTTTACCAAGTAGAGAGCTGCAGGACTCACTCACTGTTGTTGGTGAAAAATAATAATACAACGTCGCCCCCACTGGACCTCTCATGGTACTACTACTGCAAATAACTGCCCATCTTGCACATACTGTACTATATATGCATGTCCATGGATATATGACACGATCATCTAAACAACAAACTAATAATTTATAATAACTCTCTCTGCGTGCCTTGTGTCCAGAGTTGGGGACCATATACAGAGTGAAGTTGTGTACTGCCGAGTGTGCAGTCTGACCCTGATGTGTATTAATGACAGAGGGGATGGCAGGTACTCATCAGAGTCCAGCTGATTAATAACCGGCCCTTCACACCTTCACTCACAACTAATGGCTCTCCGTCTTACTCTGTCTATAATTATCACTCAATAATGAGGTCTAAAAGAAGCCAGAGTGTATGTGTGTATATATGTGTGAGAGAGCAAGAGAGAGAGAGAGAGCTTAATTTGTAGGTTTATAGACTGCACACCGAATGTCTTACATGTTTACATATGCACAACCTTTTGCCAGGTAATATAAACATATTTCTCACATTCTCACTTAGAGTGATGTGTACTTATTACATGGGCTGCATCTAAAGTCCACATTCCTCCTTTAAAGTGTCAGCACACTCAAATTAGAAGACACTGAACAGTTTTCCCTGTTTCCCTGTACCCTGATCGAAAGAAAGATCGAAATGTTGGGGCGTTTAGGTGACCATGAACCACAAGATCCTCAGTTTGAGTCTGACTGGAAATTATTTAATCTCTCTATCTGTTGACTCAACTCTTGAATAAAGGCATAAAAAGATGTTGAATTGTTGTGAGCACCACAAACAAAATTACATTTACTGTGTTGCACTGGGGCGAACGGTGAGGAAAAATCTGAATAACTGAGTGAAGGAACATAAGAAATGCAGATGCTTCCATACAGGACACGAGGAGACACTGAATGAGTATGAAAATTATGCAAATCATATATTACGGCCTTCGCAGCCACCAGATCTCAACCCAGTAGAACACATCTGGGAGATTTTGGACCAACATAAGAGTGCTGTTCACCACCATCACAATAAACCCCAAATGAGTTAATATCATTTAGATCAGTGGTAGGCAAATAGTGGCCTGTGGGCCAAATCTGGCCCTCCAGCAAAAAATATTTGGACCCTGCTGAAAGCTGAAAGTTTTGGCTTTCAGAGTTTACATCAAAACTTTTTTTTATAACTTTTCACACATCTATTGTAGATAAGAAAATACACTCAAGCTTTGTGTAAATCCAAATTAATATAACCTTGATACATCTAATACTGTCCCCACACGTTATCTGAACAGTGCATGGTGCTGACTGTTAACACTGTTTTAATTCCACGATTTTAGCCTATTGGACTATAACAGATTTGTTCTTCACAAACACAAACAGTCTAACAGAAATGGTGTGTTGATGCCATTTCAAGGCAACAACAGACTTTCAATCAACTATAAATGAAGCAGGCCGCTGTTTAGTGCGTCTCTATTCTAGAAGCAACACAGGAGATTTATTTTTGTACGAGTCATTTTTTAACCAAATGAGAATTAAAATAAGCTGCTAGCCTTCACTTACTAATAAGAAAAATTACATTTGCCTTCAGATACAATCTTAAACAGTGTTATGAATTTTATCTTCAAATGAATTAAAAGAAATAAACAATACAAGTATGCCTGTGTTTCTGCACCAGTTAACAGCCCCCCAATGAAAAATCTGGAGAAAAAAAAACAGCCAGACAAATGTAGAATTTATGTCAGAGAGTATTGAAGCTGTCCTGGCAGCTCTTGGTGGCCCAACACCTTAAACACACTGTATGTTGGTTTTTCCTTTGATTTATCACCAATGTGGGGAACTCACCCATCATGCTTTTTATTTATGTGGCAGACACCTACAATGAATGTGTGAAAAAAGGTCACTGTAATCTTCTAGCTACTGTGTGCAGCAGCTGTAAACCTCCAGTAATACCAGAGATAATGTCAACTAATCTGTTAATGATAGGGACCCTCATAAGGGGTGTACACATATTTTGTCTGATTATGAGGGTCCCTCTCAAGTTTTTTTTTCTGTTTTCAGTTTTCAGGAGTTTGCCAAACAGGTGCATATCAGACCACCTACAGCTTCTTCCAATCTGGGCACCAAAGGACCAAAAACACACACTCACATACAATGATTTCATACAAATAAAACCAGCCTCCAGAGGAAAGGAGGGAAAACACTTTGAAATCGGATTTCTCACCTACAATGGATCTGTTATATCCTGAAATCCCCCTGAGCGGTATTGCATTCCCTGATGAATATTACACCACAGCATAGGTGAACACTTGTTTCAAATTATTTGCTGACTACCTACTATTTTCACAGAGCATATTAAGGGCCACCCTCCTGTTCTCTTCCAGGTCATGCATGCATGCTATCAGTCCAGATAATTTGTGATAACAGAACTCAGGATAGAGTTGTTAGAAAATACACTATCTTCAGCACAGGGACATGTTTTGCTTACATTACCATTATCATCTTCAAAATAGACTAAAGTATGTGTCCCATTGAAAGTACCACAGTTTGCTATCTCACAAGGGGTTAGCTCAGCTAGAAACATTTATAATCTGCTTAACAGTTATATAGTGCCACTGTTAACACTCATTACTTGATAAATTTCTCACCACTAGGAAGATATCTGGAGTGGGCATCAGATACAGTGTAGTGTTAACCTGTTGGAAAAAAACATCGCCGTGGTGCAATATCTAGATAACTACCCAGACTGAGCTCAGGGGATTAACTCCACACCGATAAGACCGATAAGATTCATAAAACCATTTCACTCTCAGAGTGCCAATAAGAGCTCTGATAGCTGTGCTGCATTCACAACAACTGTGCGGATGGATTTCATTCATAATACCATCCCGGAATAGCTAACTGTGCCATTCATAATGAAGTGTCATTAAATGATGACTTATGATGATGTTGACTAATAAACAAAGAGCAAGGTGCACAGTGGAGGCCTGGGGCAAATCAGAAGAAAAAAGTCAGAAATTGCGTAAGAGGATATAATGCTATCTTACAGAGCAATTCACACATTACCACTGTGCAAGTTATGATCGGTCTGTTTTTTTCCTAGATGCAATTAAGAACTTGCACCAGCCTCAGCAGCATAGAAAGATATTTTGTGTAACTTTGAAAATAAAAAAAATATTGAGCGCATGTGCAAATAAAAACATGCAAAAGTCTCGCTGAAGGGGATAATATAACAAATGTCGTCAGAAAACTTCAATGGTAAATGTAAGAATTGGTGTTTTAAGGACATGACCTTGTTCCACTTACAGGACAGTTCATTATTCAGCTTTATGCAACAAGGAAGTCATATTTTCACAGTATGCTTGAACATTACAGCTTGTAATGGGCATCAAGGCCAAAGTGCATGCAAAGCATTCAGAGATATCGTTCATTGAAAAGGATTTACATAATCTACAAGAGAAAATAAAATTAATGTGCATAAAATTACACAAAAATGAATTATTATCATATTATAGGCACTTGGTCAGAGAAGCTGGTTAAATATCTTTAATTTCAAACTGTGCTGATTTATCTTAGTTGTGTACTGTCATACTGTGTACACGTGAACAATTTTCAGGCTCCCGGCAACAGGTTTATGGAAACACTACCTTATGACTGTGCTCAAAGCTCATGTCAATTGTTTTGACAAAAATGTTGTGCAATACTGTTACATTTTATCAGGACGCACTGTCTCAGGCTGTAGGCTCCCTGCCAAGTAACAGCCATCAAATAAAAAATGTATTTCTATACATGGACATGGATACATCTGCTTAAAGTCTCCTCAGATATACTCCCTTTTGTTGTTTTTACATATTTGCATGGATCATCTGCTTCAGTCAAGTGTTCAGTGTTTTAAAAAGAACAAAAAGATATTTTGTGTTGTACAATTTAGAGGAGTTATTTACCTATACTGTATGTTATATGCTTTTTTTATAAAGCCACCGTCTGGTAATAAATTTGGCCTGAATAATTGGCAGTACTTGAAATCTATCAACCTCATTTGACTGTTCCAGTAAAAAATGTAAATTGTAATCCTCTGCCTTTTTCAAGTATCATAAATATTTTTTTTTTTTTTGTGGCCAAACTGAAAGCTGTGAAGGCATGGTGCTATGTATGCAATTAGGAGGAAAGTGGGTAAACTTTGTCACAATAACAAAAGGGTGCATGACAAAGGGTCAAATGTGGTCAGACGCAAATTTGAACATTTGCTAATTTACAGATATTTTTGCAATGTACTAACATGCATTTTAAAATAATAAGAAAAAATGTCAGCAAACAAAAAGACAGTGTGTGCAAAAGATATACTGTATCAAATCCAGGACTTTTTGAACTGGTTTGCCTTTCACCTTGTTGTTTTTTAACTGTAAACTGTGGATTCAAGTGAAATTTAAACCTTTTTACTCATTGAAATTGTCCCCGAGGCTAAAAAAAAAAGAAACTTTTAAATAAAATAAAGTCATCTAAATTAATTAACATGATTCTAGCACTCACATTGATTAGACTGCATTTCTATTCTAGATACTCTAAAACTTATCCTTATATAATAGTTTTTGAAGACATGAAAGTACCCAGTGTTTCACAAGAAGAAAAAGGAAAATTAGAGAAAAGTCAGAAAAAAAGTTTACTTAATTTTGTGCAGCAGATTTCTTTGTTTTTCTTCTTTTTTCTATCTTTAATCATCTGGGGACCCTTCAGATTTATCTCATATACAGTATGTACCACTGACTTACAACTTTCAACCTCACAGAGGCTTTTTTTTTTTTCATTCCTGACACTTTTCACAGTGGAAACACTGGTACAACACTTTACTTTAAAACCCCCCTATTTAGCATTTATAAGCAATATATAAACATTCATAAGTAGAGGCTGGTGTACAAACACATAATAAATGACATTATTGTAAGAAAACATATACAATATGTCTTAATTGGCAAGATTATAGCTGTTGAAAATATTGTACATTAAAAAGCACTTATCCTTATCCTGTGTCCAACTACACTATAATGTGTTGTATAAACCATTCATACATTTTTATACAGTTATAAAAAATATACACTTATAAATGCTAAATAGGGGGATTAACATGAAGTCCATTTCTAGACAATCTGAAGAATTTATTGAATATGTTAACCATCAACTACGTCTATTGTCATTGATTTATTAGCTCTCGGCTCAAAGAGTTTTCTCTTTCTTCCATGCTACCTGCTCTATCTCTTTCATCCTGTTCTGACCCCAGATTAATACTGTGTTAATATACAACCGAGGGCAGTAACATCCCAGCCACCTCCCCCTCTGCAGAGGCAAAGACACTTTCACGGGCTCACACACCTTCAATCACAGCTGATACCAGTATCATCAAGACTTGTAAAGGTACTTCTCTCTTCCTGAAAACAGAAAAAAAAAGAGGAAAAGTACATCCGGAAACACCGGTAAAGACAACAAGTGAGATAAATGATCATGATTGTGAAGAAGCAGATGTGGTCTCTGGCCCGTATGGTGCTGCCTGGCACGGGATTTGCGTTGACATCCATGGGGGTTTACCTGGTGTCCCTGCAGAACGAGCCCAAGTACAGTTGGAGAACCATCTCTGCATATATCATGATTATGGTTGGCTTCCTCGTAACCCTCGTCGGGGTCTTCTGGACCATCTGCCACAGCATGAAGAGCAAAATGTACCAGAGAGGAGGACACCAGCAGCACATTCAAGTTTACACCATTGCACGGTAAGACTACCTGTGACCTTAAAAAATTAATATTACATGAGCTATTCACCAGCAAAAGACAAATTTCCATTATTGTCTGCATTAATGGACAATTAAGTGTCTTGAATCTTGAATAATACTGATGATAAAACTGCTTACTGTTTGTTTAAAAAAACACTGAATTACAAAGCACCTGGACAAGCTTTACAAGAGAAAGAATCAATGTCAAAACATTCACGTTTTTTAGGAAACAACCTGGTTTTGTAGAAAAAAGGGAATACTTATTCAATTTGCTTCTTGTTAATTTAATTACTTTTGCAAAACATTTGCTATAACTATTTGAAAAAATATCAAACTAATCAAGTTAAGTTCTTCCTCCTCTCCAGAAGAGTGGAAGAAAAATGTTTGCTTTTTGTTTTAGCATCAGATCTCTACAAATAGAAATAGTAATATAATAAATCTAATAAATTATTACATTTATTATTTTCAGACCCAGCTCCTTCCCTCCATCCTACGAGGAGTCCCAGAGCAGCCATGTCTCTGCGGATACAGGCCCTGAGTTTGTGGTCACGGTGGAGGAGGGGAATGTGGTGATGAGCCTGGCTCCTCCGCTCTACAGCCGGGACAGCTCAGAGGTCCCCGACTGCACGTGGAGCTGGGAGCAGCCTCCTCGTTACAGTCAGGTGGAGCGAGTGCTGCAGGGACAGGCAGATGCAGAGGAGCAGAGGGAGGCTTTGTCTGGACACTGAAGGAAGAGATGATTTTGACAAACTGGTTGAGAGAAAAAAAGGGAGGAATGCCGATTGTAGATGGACATGACTTCCTAAATGAGCTAAGAAAGAAAGTTCCAGAAAAATGGGAGATGCCTCCAAATGTGGTTGGATCACTTGGCCGCCAAATGATGGACCACAGAGACATGTTGACATCATCTTTGTGCCATGAATCCAAACCTCTGACCTCTAATGTTTGTGCTGGCCCTATGTCCACAGGCCTTCTGCAGCCTGAAGGTCTTTATAGAAGTACAGCCTGTTGGGTTAAATAGTGTTTTTGTGTTGATGCTGGTTTCCTAAAGCATGCAGAGGCAGCACGTTTGAGTTGCAAAACTGCTTGGTAGCGCGATATAGTATTAATCTTGTTGGATCCATGGACATTTGGATTGACAGAGAGCACTGTGTCACTTTTACTGTTACTCCAGTTTCTACACTGTTGTATGTTCACAAGTAACATTAAATACCACTGTGTGCACGGAAGTGAATGTCCCTGTTTCAGGGTGATTTGTGATATGAAATAAAAACATCAAGTTGCTAAAGCTGCACTGTGTCATATATATTGCAAATACATTTTTGTGTGCAAACCTCTGGGAGACTTGTTTTGCAGGACAGCATCTTTTCCTCTTTTCATTTGAAAATAATACAGAAATCAGAAGGATATCTTCATACCAGGCAGCCTGATTTTATTTCAAAGTAGGTCCAACCAACACAACTTGGCTGAGCTGACTATATTTTGGGTTGATCCTAATTGAAAAGAATCTTTCTTGATTGTGCCACAACAAAAATGAAACTGAATTGCAAGCATTAAGTAAGTTAAATAAGAGAAAAAGTCCCCAGCCAGACACGAACAAGAAAAATATTTTGATTACATGGCCACCACATTAGATTTTTATTCCAAATCAGATTTTTTTAAGTTACTTGTAATTGTGTCAGTGGTTTATTTGCAGTACAGTACAGTATATTATTATGTTGTTTATGTTTACTGTGCTGTTTTGATAGATTATCTTGCTCGAACACACCTAACAGCTGAGTCGAAAAGTTCACCACAATTAAATTATTGGTGGGGCAACACTGTTATGTAACTTGTTTTGCAGCTTATTTGTTTTCATGCACAAATTAACGACGCTTGTTGGCACTATCTTAATTCACCGCCAATCACACACCTACCTACACTATTTGATATTAGACTCTGAAACAAACAATTCAAGTTAAGACATAAAACGTCACCTTAGCAAGTGATGAATGTCATTGATCCTCATCCAAATAACCCCTGACATTATAAAACAGTTGGATGGGGCAATAACCTGTAATGGCTGACAGGTAATGTCTGGCTGACTGAGTGAACACATCCTTGCGGATATCCACTGGCACATCCTCAACTCATAATGACAGCAATCAGTGTGTTTATGAGTTTCTGCTCTCCGTGTCCCATTCAGGCCGTATAAAGATCAACCCTCTCTGTTTCTTATCTCAACACAACAGCTCGGTTCAAAAACAGGTGCTGTGCTCGACAAACAAAGGCCCCCTTTTCCTCGAGGATGTTCAATCAGCGCGTGATATATAGTATCCGCACAGCGTGGTGCTCTTAATTATGAAAAATGTGTTTAATTAAAAATCCAAAAATGCCTAAGGGCAACATACAGTATCTCACTCTGATGGATTTTATTTTTATTTGTCCCCGTTATACATGTCCGATGCAATTAAACAAGGCAAGTGCTGCACACAAAAAAAGTTTATTTGGATAAAAAAAAAAAAAAAAAAGAAGAAGAAATAATATATTCAATGTTTGCATAGCATTCCCAAAGGCCTAAACTGACAAATTAAAGGAGAAAAAAAAGGCCAAATAGCACATCATTCTAAAATATATTTTCTTTTTCATTAGTTGTGATTTGCTATTTTGTTATTTTACATTTTGAATAACCTGTTAGGTAGTAAACACGAGTGTGGCAACTTCCAACCACTTCATGAAGAAAGATATGCGTTAACATTCATTTTATATCAAGCATCAACTCATTCTGTTGTGATGCAGCGCCTGCTTTATTTTACACTTTGAAGTATTATTAGGCTACTTTTGCATGAAATGGCTGAAAAAGAACATTGTGGCATACAGTATGTGAGTTTATAGGTATGAGCAATATGAAAAGTGAGAACTGTACTTTTGTATAAAAACTGCATGGTGACTTAAAAAAGAAAACTTCTCTTATGCTCCCTTAATCAATAATTCTTGACAAATGCAAGGCGCAAACATAGAATCAGCCAGACTCACATGCACATTCATAACATATTTGCTGTTTACACATGTTTCATTATTTATCCATTGCAAAATTAAATAGCTCCCCGTTTTAAACACAAAAAATGTAATAATTGAAAGATGATAGTGATCAATAAACAATTGAGAGAGAAAAGTTTTCTTTCCTCCTTCTTTTGCCGTCATGTAAAGAGGGAAATTAAAAATGAAACTGAAGCTACAGTGAAGGCATATTTAAAAATGGCAGAAAATTACAGGGCAAGGTATGTTGAAGGTATTTTTGTCTGTGTGAGCAGGTAGATGCATGTGTGTGCATGTGAGTGTGTGTGTGTGTGTGTGTGTGTGTGTGTGTGTGTGTTTCCCTAGTTGCTCATGTGATCACGTTAGGGCCACGGCGTCCTGTTCTCTCATGGATGTTGGAGATCTTCAGAGCGATGGCGATGAGAGGACCCAGCACCACCTGCAGTAACGGACAGGTGTTGAAAATCGACACAGTTGTATTTTCAAATTATTAAAACTAAGCTGGGAGGAGGTTTGGAAGTGCTTTTTGGTACCATTAAAAAAAAAAATCAGGTAGTGTATCTTTAATGAGCAGAATGTTTGCTCAACTTTACCCTTTTTTAGCTGAAACCACATGCTATTATACAGTAAATCCCTTTCAGTCCAAAACAAAAATGTATTTTTTTGTGCATGACACTGTGAGCCTGCTGCACTGTGTTCAGCTCAAAGCAGAAATCCCTTCACCTAGCATTATAATAACTCACAATCCAACACTTTCTCAAAAAATACTGTATATAGTTTATATTATAAGCAGGTCCAGCACAGCTAAGCATCTGAAATTATGACTGTGAGAGCACTGACGTGTACATGGAGCCTCTCACACCATCACTGTGGTCAAATGGCAATTCTCCAAGCAGACATCGACCTTGTTTTTGTTTTCTTGTGCATGGCAACATGTATAGCAGATATCATGGGAGTTTGGGGCCTAAAGACACAATGCAGATAGGCAAATAGCTGAACAGATTCAAGAGCAGATAACCTAGTTTGACTTATGTCATCCTATAGCCCTATAAAAACTGTGTCAACATGCGTGTCAAGAGCATTTTACAGACTAGTTTGTCAGCTAGTTCTTGGTACTCGTTACAGATGATTCATTCATAAAATGTGAACACCGGGAACACTGCTGTGCAATAAAGAAATAGGAAATGCTGAGTGGGCCATGACAAGAGTTTCGACTAGACAAGGAACAGTGCGAGGAACAATTAGCTGGATGCTTATACAGCAGGTACAGAATGGATGTATTTGCTCCGCTTACGTATGTGCACTACACGTGTCACTAACATTGCTTAAGAGTTATACGACATGACTCAGCAGTTATGATGTTGTTTATGACTCTGCATTGCATAGGGTTGTTTGATGGGATGCAACACACACTAACACACACACACACACACAGAATATATAGTCTAAGCATACAAACACAACTACAATGTGAAACTTAATGATGTCATGTGGGCTGTTAAGGTGTATATAAAAGTTTCTGCTGTACATTTAATCTAACCTAGTAAGAATGCTGTCCAATCATGTGCTGTACACCATGGCTGATAATTTATGTGTGCTGGGTAAGGAGCAGTATGATTAGGAAATGAATTTATGATCCAATATTAATGATAGATTGAACAAGGGTTCAAGGTGGGTCAGACAACGGGGACAAAGGAAAACATAGTGACATACTTTCACCTATTCAAACATAGCAACCTAAATAATTTAGACTGGTTTATGTATTAATTTGCAGTAATTTAGCCAGAACAATCCACTATTAATTCAGTGTCCCAGGAAAATATCAGTCAATACTTGATGAATAAACCACCTTCTTTGTAAGACTAAAAACTCTCAATTTAACCCTTGAATTTGTGATGTCACTTTGATGTTAAATCATTACATAGACTGCAGATTAGTTACTGATTTTGCTGCCCCATACACTTCACATTCTTGCACCCAAATTGAGCTTAAATTAATCACATAATATTATACATATTATGAATGCTAAAATATAGACTTTGATGCTCAAATAAGCATCTTATGACTGTAAAATCTATACCCTATTCATTGTTTATGGATCAGTCTCTCTGATGTGCAGCTTTTGGTCATGGTTGCACAAAATTCTTCTTGGTAAAAGCACATATTGATTACTAAACTTGTATGGTTAGGTGGCCAAACCTAAATGAGACTATCTAGCCACCATGACTGCAGCTTTACAACCCCTGAGTATGGTTAAAGTACACTACCTATTCAAACATCCATAACCACACAAGAAGCGAGTGTTATTAACCACTCCAAAGTCTACAGGTCAATCAACTGCAATGGGGACACATGAAGGTGCATTACACGATCATGATCGCAGCACAGGGTGTGTGAGTGCGAGCACTCCTGTAGATGCAAATACGGCTGTGCTTCTCTCGTGGTTCAGTCTAATACAAGAGACAGATCGAAACTTAACAATTTACGCTTCAAGTTAACCATTTTCGAAAGGTCGAAAAGCTCGGAGCACAAAGTAAAGGTGGTTGTAAGTGAGGAAGACAATTCTGTTTTCAGGATACGTCATGGAAGAGGCCAATTTTATCCCAAAATTATGACCAGTGAAATAAAGCAGATGGATCTTTCTTTCATAAACTTTTAAAGATTTATTTCTAGTGATCTGAAACATGTTCTATAACCCAGCGGATAAAATGTACATTCTGCAACTATTACATTTTATATGGAATCTATATACTATGAAGAATTTCATATTTTTGAATCTGAAGAGAGAGAAGTGCCTCATGAAACATTATTTCTATTACTATCTGATATATATATACTGTCTGATATATGTTTTATGATGACTAAACAGGCTGAATACTGCATATCAAAATATAGTGAACAAGTAGATATAGTAATAACTGGTTAAAATTTTAGATCTTTTTTTTATAATGCAAATAATCCCAACAAACACCCCAGCTACACATTTAGACATATTACATATGCGCACACACACTGAATTTCTTGATCTTTCATACACACACACACACACACATATAAGGTCACAGACAAACCAGCACAATCTGTACCTGTGTCTCTCTGCTGTGTCTCTCAGGGTCTCTCTCAAAGCTCTCAGCGTAAATGCGGATGGTGGCGCCCATCCCTCCGCCGCTCCCGCTCATCCGAAACACCAGACGAGACCCGTCACTGAAGACGATCCTCAAACCCTTGAAACACGCAAGTCATTATTTTCATTATCAGTTCAGCTATTTATTATCTTTTCAATGAGCTGTTGCTTCATTTTCTCTCACTAATATTAAAAATGAAGACAAAAGCCTACCAAAACTTACACATTTCATTTATAACAATATGAAATGAAGAAAAGGGAACACATGATTGCATTTATAACCGGCAAATGTTTGGTTTGTTTTCTTTTCTTTTTGTTCTCTAGTCAGTTAATTGACTAATCAATCATTAAATACCAGACTAAGAAACAAAATGATGCATCACTTTACTTCAACGGTTTATAACACATTACAGTGTAGTTATCAGCAGATATAAGGACATTTAAAGTGTTTATTAATGTACAGTATTTGTAAACAATTCTGCTATGAGGACATATTTTATATCATTACAACCGTTTTAATTTATTGTCATTCATTATCTGTTTATACACCAGTCTCTACTTATGGGTGCCCACAGGAGGAGTTATAGTTGACAAATACATTAATAAACACTTATATTTGCTAACAACTACATAATAGTGTGTTACATGGTTGTTTTCTGCTTATAAATGCTAAATAGGTGGACTTGCAGTAAAGTGTTACCTAAGACAGTATATAACTTCTGTTGCAATAACTGCAAACATCCACTAGGTGTCACTAGTATCAGGTACATTTCTAGGACTGTATGCAACCAGGAGTACTGTACAGCCTGCTTGCTTCCCCTCATAGTACTATCTGTAAAGTTATGTGAGGTCATAACTCCAGTATTATTTCAAGAACTTGACTATTGTTCTATGTTCAGTGGCTCATAAAGGTTGTATTCGAGCAGATTCACCCCGAGCCCGAGTAAAAACATCACCTCAACTGTTTGAACCTTTCAGGAAAAACAGGATATTGTTGCGTTGGGGTAACCAACTATGACTCTCTCTGGCTGACGCAAGGAAGATAAGACTCTTTGACTAATGGATGGGTGATGACTCTTATCTGTCCTAAATTCCACAGCGCCTCTTTCTTTATCCCTTTAGAGCAAAACACAAGCTCAGGGAAAAAAAGACCATGAAAACAAGGAGCATGAATATGAAGAATATCCTGATGGATTTCATTAAACACACCCTCGACACTTTATGCTGGGTGATGTGATTACCTTGACTCCACTGCTCTGTAACTGTCTAAAGTAGTGTCAAAATATTCAAATTCATCACCTCAGAGATAAAACATGTACTACATGTCTTGATAATCACACATCATATGTAGTTTCTTCAAGAACAGAACGTGGAGTTTTATGAACAAGTAGGTTCACTGCTGCAGTACAACAGTCAACAGTAAACCTAATCTCAGACCTTTACATCATACCTTTACAAATTCAGCTTCATCATTTATAGACTGTGGAACTAAAAGGAAAGTACCTCTGGGTTTGACTTGCCTTCTGCCTAATCTGTGTGTGGCTCGGCAGGATAACATGTCAGACTCCGGGTGAGAAGAGACAGTGATAATGAGAGATGTCCGTCTGCCTGTCTGTCTGTCTGTCTTTCTATCTATGAGTGTCAGCTCATCTCTAACAATAGAGTAGCAGTTATCAGGAGGCTGACTAATGCCTGTTAAAAACACCATCCTCTGCAGAGCTCAGAGGCCCCGAGTGGAACGCATACCAGCCACAAATGGTGGTGGTCTGTCTGTCTGTCCGTATGTCCATCTCTCTCTCTCTCTCTCTCTCTCTCTCTGTACCAAGGAAAATGCAATAATTACATTTTTTGTCAAAATTGAGTGAAATTGAAATGGACATTTTGACATTTAAAGCCCATTTAATAAATTATTATGCCTCAGACATGCATGGTTTCTAAATTACTAAATGAAGCAGTAGCTAAATCGCATCATTTTGGAGAAAACCCACCAGCTAGACTTGCTAGAGGTAACTGCTACCTCAGCTTTAGCGTGGCTGAGCTACCTTTAAATCACTTTTTTTTTTAATTTATTCAATTGTAAATGTATTTATTTGGATTCAATTTGAACGTTAATAATAGACAGACATCTATCCATCTAAAACATGCAGACAATGCAGAATGAATTCAGTAGCAGACTACAAAGCCATGCCACCGCTGTGTACATCCCCCATACTTTGTCATGTGTGTGTACGTGCGTGCGTGTGTGTTCGTGTGTGTCCATGTGCCAACTTCTCCCCCTTCAAACACACTTGCCGTGGAGAGAGACGACAGCTGATATAATTCTGTCCTGGGAGGAATGCGTGCTGTAATAACAAACACTGGGGGCGACTGGGATGCTGAGGATTTACCAGAGAGGTTAAATCAAATTTTAGGGCGACTGACTAACTAACTGTGGAGCCGCTGTAACCATGGCAACACCGAGAAGTAGTGTTCTCACCAGGACAGCGACAGACGTCCCTCTTAACGCTGTAAAGGCACGTGAAGGTGAAGTTGACGGACAAAGTCGCCGGCAAGCACAAGTGTGAACACGTGTCGGCCACGCAAGCGTACATATGTGTTCAAGCTTATGCACATGGACAACTGGTACACACTAACAAGCACAATGTGTGTGTGTGTGTGTGTGTGTATGTGGTATTAGGTGAGGCAGAGGCTGAGAAGTGTCGCCGCCAGGCATGAGTTTCCACACATTTCTGGGCACCACAGAACAGAGGGAGTCAGCTGTGTAAGGCGGGGCGGCGGGGGGTGTGGGGGTGGACAGAGAGGGTATACTGACCAGGAGAGTCATCGGTGTGTTTAGGGATACAAATGTGCTGTAAGTAATGTGTGTGTATACATATGTTTATCGTTTGAAATGGAAGATAGACTGTCATGTCCAATTTTGGAACCTCTCTGATGAGAAGCTCAGTGGGTGGTCCGGCTCGAGAGAGAGAGAGAGAGAGAGAGAGAGAAGGAATGTGTGATTATAAGACGTCTTCAGGCAGACCTGACCTGATGTGAACCAGCCCTTAAGTCACACTTTCTCATCCACCTCAGTTTTATATTTGACCTAAATTATTTTAAAATGCTCACCCAAAAAAATCTAAATTTATATTAATTTGTATGCCCATGTTTTCTGTTTCTAGGTAGATTCCCTCATCAAGTGTTCAATTGACTGTTATGGTGGTACTAGCCTACTGTTCATATTGTTTATTTCCAATCCTTTCATTTTGTTACATAACTGACCTGGTTTCGAGCCACTGTCCCATCCACCGGGTCGATGTACTCGAAGTTGTCGGCCCTCTCCACGCTGTATACGTGGTCTCCTACAGCAAACTTCTGGCTGGTGAATGCTTTATCTGAGATTACGGCCTCCAGATCCCTCATCAGGTAAAAGGATGCGCGCGGGTCCAGGCCTTCGTAATCAAACCTGGCAATCACACAGACACAAACAAACACATACATGCTCAGTTGGAAACTTACATACACACATATACTGTACGTGTAGTTGGAAGGCACAAAGACAGTAGCTTGATTATGAGGAAAAACTGTCAGATAAAGACACATTTTTGAAGCGTTGCTGTTTGTTACATTATATTTTTATTGCATTAAGGTTTCTATTTTTTTCTCTGGTACTACAAGTTGATTTAATGTTCTGATGGCTTTTCAACTACATTAGTCATTAGACCCAGACAGATGTTTTACATACTTTTTTGGGGTCTGGTCCCTGGCCTGTCCTGTATGTCCTCTCCATCAATGTGCTGTGGGAACTTTGTATCAGATTATGGAAGCTCAGTGTGGGAACATGAAAAGCTGCAGCAACTGTCAGTGGGAACATTTACTGCAGTAACTATCTCTGCCTCTCACAGGGGAGAGTTTAAAATAAGAACAAGTGACAACCAGTGAGGAGGGCTGGAGGGGAAGTGGACGAAGGTGAAGGCCTAGGAGACATATCAGGCTTTGGTGGGGATATAAGCGATTGAGAATCACTCAAATTAGTCTCAAGAGTGAGATTTATATAAATTAAAGACATAATGATTCAAACAAGGAATGTGGCCCCATGGGAGATAAATGATCAGCTCTGTATTCGGAGAGATTGCTCAGCTGGTTACCTGCAGAAGTAGTTGCGTCCAAACTTGGCCCAGTGCTCTCTGACAATCTGCTCCACACCCTGTTTCCTAGCAGCCATGATGGACAGCCACACCAACACCGACCACAAACCGTCTTTTTCACGAATGTGGTCTGAACCTGGAGGAGGAAGAAGACATGTCAAAACTCAATAGCCTTTCCAGTCATAGTGGAACTGAATTAAGGCGTCGAGAGATAACATATAACCTTGACATATTCCTGCCTAATATAACTTTTGGAGAATATGAGAGCGGTATCGATCTTCTCATCAGACTCTTGGCAGAAAATATCAAACTATTCCTTTAAGTGTCTGAGACAGAATACACGACTGGAGCTGCAAAGTTTCTTCAAGATCCTGGAGAAATATACTTTTTTTGACAGTTCTACTAATTACTATATAGATAGACACCTCAAATAACAGCCGTATAACTGTTAACTTATAACAAGCAAATGTAAAAACGTAGTCAAATTTAGTTTATCGACCGCTACAATACGGTATGTAACAGAAGGTCAGGGAGGGCTTGGAGACGTACCAAACATCCCAACACAAGTAGTGTCTCCTGCTTCCCACCCCAAAACACACTAACACACACACACACAAGCAGAGGAGTAGTTCACACCCTTAAGTCTCCTTCATTGGGGAGCTATCAGTCTGTTCTCGAAGACAGCTGCACAGTAAAGGTATCTGTTAAGGAGACACTTTAATAAGACTGAATATGTTAGTAATGTTTCACTGCAAGGGCTTGGAGCAGAAAACAGACTGAACGTACATGCTTAATTTATATTTTAAAAAGAGATAAGAAAGTGAGATCAAACATAATGAAAAACAAATCTTTTTTTATGGTATACATAATTCTTCTTTAGTTTTCCCCACTGAACACTGAAAATAAGAAGTGCACTTATTAGCTCCGTCTGGCTCTAGCAGTATACAGCTGTTAGGAAACTGACAGTTGTCAATATTTAATCCCCGTCTCGCTGTCTGTCTCCTGTTGTCACATGGGGTCACATAATATAACTTACAGATCTCATTATTGTGTCAAAAAAGCAGAACCAGACATTTTCAATTTGCACTGTAAACTCTTTATTACCATCAGCTTCTCTTTTCAGCTCAACTCCTATAACCAACATGACTCACTAGGTACTGCCGCTGTTTTGGGAGAGTATTTTTCAGTGTTCAGTACAACAAAGTTTGACAGAACTGGTTAAATTAACACTTGTAATAGTTCATGCTGTCTGTGTGTGTCTGGGTAAGTGTATGAGAGTTAGAGCAGGAGTGGTATACAGCTCAGATGATTTACTATGCAGGGCTCCCTCTGAGCTTTTGGCCTTACATGGGTAGACAACGAGTAAGCTCCCATAGTCCTCTGTGCTCTCTGCGTCTCTCTGTTCCTTCCAGTTCTCTCCTCCTCGTCAATATTTCTCATATTTGGGCTCTCCCTACTCCCTCTGCTCCCTCTTTGCTACAAGCTTCTCCCTTCTTCTCTCCTGTTTACACCCACTAGCCTTTTTCCTCTCACTTTTTCTTGTCTTGTTTCCTCAAAAGTCAAAGATATCCCCTCCAATAAACAGAAGAAGCCAGCAAGATGAAGAAAAAGGGACACCTATACTAAAGATAACACTAAACGTTTGTTGCTATGAGTGAAGTTGTAAGTGCTAAAAATAGAGAAGGTCAGAGCCGTAATGAGATGAACAGAAAAATGGACGGGCAGTGGGAAAGGTAGAGAGGAGAAGCAGATGTAGAGGGAGGGCAACGGACAGCAAACGTGTGTGTATCATTTGCGCATGCACGCTGTTTATATTTTCCGATCGTGTGTGTGAGCGTGTGCACGCGTTCATAGAAAACACTGTCGCTGTGGAGGTCTGTCTGCATGTTGCAGTGGTTCAGGGAGCCCCTGTCTCCTTTTATAGCAGAAGAATGGGGCTTATTTACACATGCAGTCAGGGTCACAGCCCTCACATCTATTAGACTCTGACTGGAGCTGCTGCTGGCAGTCAGGATGCACTACTTGCAGCTCCGTTAGACTCTACAGCGAGAAAAGGCGGATTTGTGAATTGTGATTATTTTAACCTTTAAAGGATAATTTTGGCTTCAAACTACTTGGATCTTATTTTCATAGTTTTGGGAAACATTCTTATCAATAATAATAATATTGTTTTCAGCAAGTTCATTGCTGAGATGTGGGAGGAGGTCAAACAGGGCAAGGAACACAAACTGTCAGACAATCATACAGGTTTGAAAGCTGCACTGATCAATATCTTTACATGAATGGGTCAAATCAGTATGTGTTGCTTGTCATGATGAAACCATAAAGAACCATCATCCAAATTTCTCTTTAGCTCTGTGGAGCATTTAGCATCTTTCAGCATCTTTGCTACTTTACTGTTTTGGTTCAGTCTCACTTCCAGCAGCAGCAGACAGCCGTTTTCAGGTGAACAAGCTCTGATAGATCACACACCAAATACCAGACAGATAAAGTTAGCAAATATTTCCCTCAGACGTTGGTGGAGAGCAAAACAGAGCTACAAGGATAAAATAAATGCTGCTTCAAACAATCCTTCCTGAGACATTTTTACCAACATTTCAGGTACTCAGTTTAGGTTTTATCGCAAAATAAAATGGCCGACAGTTATCAGTCAGACATGGTTGCAGCCACTTCTGTGTTTTCACATTATTATCTTAAACCCCCAAAACAGACCAAAGCTGTAATAAACTGGACTTTTCCTTTAATTTTCGAGAGACAGTTGACTGGACACACTTGATGTTTGAGTGCAAGAGCAGCAGCTGGTCAGTGCAGTCCTCTAGCGATGGCCTTGTTTGCAGGCTCCTCACCAACAGTTGCTGCTGAAGGAAGGGGATTTCTTAGTCACACACCCACTCACATTTTCCAAGACGGTCCAGGGATTTCGAATCAGTGACCTTCTACTCACATGCGGACAGGCTACTGTTGCCCTGTATCTGTATTCACCAGATACTACATTTCTGTAAGCGGTCTTCATGAGTGGAGTGTTGTTTGGACTGAGTGAGTGTGCTGAGGAGATCATACCTGTCCCAAAGCTCTCCTCCCCACAGAGGGAACAACGCCCAGAATCCATCAGGTTTCCAAAGTACCTCCAGCCAGCGGGAGTCTCATACAGCGCCAATTTCATGGCTTTGGATACCCTACAAGCATACAGAGGAGAGAGAGAGAGAAACAAAAGCAAAGCTAGAGACAAAGATAGTCTGCTTTGTGCTTGTAAACACGCAATGTATTTATCTCCCTCTAATATCTAATGTCAGTCTTTCCCAGTTCTGATAGAGAGAGAGAAAGAGAGTGTGTGTGTGTGAGAGAGAGAGAGATAAGCTTACAAACAATCCCCTGACCTTTAAAATAAAGCAAACCAAATGCTGTATGACAAGTGAAATCTGCCAACAGCTCATCCAATAACTTAATAAGGCAAAGGCAGCAAGAACAAAGTGAGTTAACCTTCGAGCTGATGTTTGCTTTGAAACTGAGACGTGCTCACATAGAGAGAGGAGGAGAGTGTGTGTGTGTGTGTGTATGTGTGTGTGTGTATGAATATGTGCATGTCAGGCTGGGCAATATATCAATATTATATCGATATCGTGATACGAGACTATAAATCATCTGAGATTTTGGATATCGTAATATGGTGATATGGTTTTAAAGGCTGCATTACAGTAAAGAGATGTTAGAAGAACTTAGCAGACTGTTCTAGTTGTTCTGTTATTTGCCTTTATCCACTTAACTGATGATTATTTATCAAAAGTCATCCCTACAATATTGTTGCAATATCGATATCAAGGTATTTGGTCAAAAATATTGTGATATTTGATTTTGCCCATATTGCCCAGCCTCAGGTCACAGGGAAAAAAATCAAATAAAATCAAGGAGTCAGTTTAAACTTTTCAGTACAAATTAACAGAGAAGTAACTGGTAACTAAGATACAGGGGAATTACAATAACATGATGAGGAAAGCAGTACAGTTTTAGAAAAGGGTTGACATATTTGGACAAGAATTTAAAAAAAGATACAAAAATAACTTCATATTAAATAGCAAACAATCAGACGTAATCAAAATAATCGGATCTTGGCACTCAGAGCCAAAGCCTTTGCTACCTCATTTGGGTTTTGTCTGTCTTTCTAAAAAATGAAGCTGAAGGTTTTAATTACCTGTGGCGGCGTTTACATTCTACATTTACACGTGTAGTTTTGAACCCACGGAGAATTTTCACCCAACTCTGCAGTTCCCTTCAGCTCTACCAAGCATTTCAGCAACGTTTAGCTCATTGTTTTGGCAAATTTTACTGTTTTGGTTCACTTTCAACACTTTCACAGCGCTGGTTCCAGCAGCGGCAGGAAAACTGTTCTCAGCAAACAAGCTCTAAGAACCCATTTTACACTACCTGACCAACACCAAACGACAGACATACAGTACACAGTTAGCAACTAACACATTTCCCGCAGGAGACCAAAACAGAGCTACAAGGAGAGCTAATATTAGACTCACATTCATCGAGTGGCCAGAAATACAACTCCAATTAAATGCTAAATGCTCTGTATCTGCTGGATGTGCTGCTAGATTTGCTAACAAGCTTACCGTATCAACTTAAAAGGTGATATTCCAGAGTTTTGTTTCTTATGCTGCTCTCCACAGTGTCCAAGACCAGTTAATGCAGGTATAAATTAAACTGTTTTTAAGCATAATAACATAATAATACATAATAACATAATAAAAATTAGCACCAAAACAGTATTTAGACTGTTATGTTTTGTGAATGTTTTGGTGGCATGTCATAAAAAAGGGTGTGGGGTTCCACCGGAGGAATTTGGACTCATGTCCTCAGTATTTATAAAACCTTGACTACAGCCCAGTCTTGATTTGAGTCATTTAAGTTTAAGAAAAAGGGCGCATTCATTATTGAATCCAAACTCAGGCAGTCTCTCAGATGCTGTCTTATAAAAGTTGCCACCCTGCGTCTGCGTACAGAGATGTTTAGTTTGCAAACAAAGATGAATACCCAGCGTCCTTCCTATTCCCCAGATTACTCCTCAACCACATCATCCACATCTCCTCTGCGACCGCCGCAAAATGTAAACTCAATTCCCAGAACTCAGCTACGAATCGCTGCACAAAATAGTCAACCCAACAAAAGAGTTGTAGCTCCCAAAGAAACAAACATGTAGAACTGTCAATCTTAAATACTTCTAATGTGGGAGGCTGTGGGATTTCGCAGTGTAATATATGTGGATGTGGGTGAAATTCAGACTTTTAAAGTGGCGGTATACACATCCACATAATCATCACGCACATAAATAAACCCCACACAGTGCCCAGTGCAGTTGTTTACATGAGGATGGGTTAAATTACCAAATAAGAGTAAACTAGCTTTATTCCCCTCTGGGGAGTTAAGAGTTGGAACGGAAAGCCTGGCATTCCAAAAAGAAAACAGAAACTCTGGCCTTCCTACGAGCTTTTGACGTTATAAACAGCACGTCCGCAGCCAACACAAGCACCAAAACTGACCCTACCAGCCCTCCATTTTCAAACAATGTTGAGGCAAGGTTGTCATTAACACTGAGAGAATGGCAAGAATAATGTTTTCTCAAGTTTGATCCTTGCACCAGCAAAGCTTTAACTTAACAACAGCATAAACACTGCTGTGGAGCACACCCACCCAAACACACACACACACACACACACACACACACACACACACACAGATTTGTAAAAACAAGCAAAAGCAACAAACAAGTTCAGCATGGTCTCTTCTACACTCATATTTGACATGACTAGGGCTGCAACCAACAATTATTATCATTATCGATTAATCTACTGATCATTTTCTCGATTCATTTATTATTTTTGTGGTCTGTAAAATGTCAGCAAATTGTGAAAAATGTCCATCACAAGTTCCCAGAGCCCATGGTGCCTTTTCAAAATGTCCTGTTTTGTCCATTCAACAGTCCAGAACACAAAGATAATCAGTTTGTTATCATAGAAGATAATGAAACCCGGAAAATATTCACATTTGGGAAGCTGGAATTTTTGCCATTTTCGCTTAAAAGATTGTTTTATCAATTATTTGATTATCTAAATTGTTGCCACTCTAGACGTGACATTCCTCAAACAAAATCCCAGTAAAAAGTATCTTCAGGTTTTAGATCCACAGCTATAAGCTTCCTGAGGTCAAGCAATGAAAACTTAAATACAAGCATAATCAAACACAAGTGTATTTAAACAGATACTGACTCAGACCAGGCCTCCCTCTCTACAGGCTTTGCCAAAACAGAAAAATGTTGGCAGATAAGAATGACCAAAGACACGGACAAGTAATAAACTTGGATGGTTTCTATTTAGGGCTTAGAAAATAAGACACAACACGTTCAACTCCTGATTAGATCTTGAAGACTGGGTGCTGGATCCTTAATGTGATTAATTATAAAATTAAATTGCCAGAATACACACTGAAGAAGGGCGTCTTGCCCGAAACGTCCATGTGGCAAAAGTCAGATTGGAGTGCTGTCTCTCTTTTCTATTTAGGGCTGTAATCCCCCTGTGTGTAGGTGTGACCTCTAAACCGTAATGCTTTGCAGTCATACAATGTCAATTTTCTCACACTAGTAAAGAACAGAATTTCAGTTAAAAAAGTGCATGTGTTGGTACAGACGGGTGACAAATTAAAGGAAAACCAGTACAGGTCTGAATGCTTGGCCCCCTACAGTGAGGGGATCTGGTGGCTCTGTTATGCCATGGGGGGCATTTTGCTGGCATGGTTTGGGTCCACTTGTCCCCTTCGAGGGAAGGGTCACTGCAAATCAATACAAAGCTGTTCTGAGTCGTCACCTTTATCGTATGATGAAACACTTCTATTCTGATGGGAGTGGTCTCTTCCAGGATGACAATGCCCCCATCCATAGAGCACGAGGGGTCACTGAAAGGTTTGATGAGTATGAAAATGATGTGGATTATATGCTGTGGCCTTCGCAGTCACCAGATCTCAACCCAACTTAACAAATATGGGAGATTTTACCGAGGTGTTAGACAGCGCTCTCCAGCACCATCATCAAAACTCCAGATGAGGGAATATCTTTTGAAAGAACGGTGTTCACCCCTCCAGTAGAGTTCAGAGATGAGCATTGAAGCTGTTCTGAAGCCTTACTAAGACACTTTATGTTGGTTTTTCCTATGTTGGTACAATGCAGATGCAATATTTAATTGCAGTGCTACATCCCCTGTTGAAACGCTGCCACCATTGTTGACTTTTTTACAGTAACTTATTAAATCAGTACATACAGTATTTTGTTCGGAAACTTCCAAAGCTTTCAATATGCAGATTGACAGCTGTGAACTCCAGCCTCATTTTTGACAATTTAAACTTAAAGATCCCCTCCAGAGATATAAAAACACTCTGCTTTAAACAATAATGTGTTTCTGATATGGTGTTTCCACAAAAAAAAGTATAATTACAACGTTAAAATCCTTAAAACGACATCTACTCCATCTCCCTCATTAAAAATCCAGAATTGATGAAAATGCAAATATATTTCATTTCAGGAGCTTAACTGCTGGACACAAGACGTCTCCTACTTCACTGGAAAGTCCATTCTCAGTGTTTGTGCACTGGAGGCTTCAAGTTTCCACATCACACTTGTGTAAATTGCATACTGGACCGGGATTGGCTTCCAAACTATTTATGATGTCACAAATCAAGCTCATAGGCCCATCACTTTTAAAAAAAAACCCAGATTTTGAATGAGCACAGAGAAACTTTCCACTTTCAGCAGATGAATGTGAAAACAGCCTTCTAGTGTCAAACTCTGCACATACATCATTCTGCACAGTGAAGCTCAAACATCCAACTGTAGGAACAAGAACAAAATCATATTTTTGAGTGGAGGGGGACTTTAATTGAATAAAAATGTGGATTTTACTCTCTTGTAAGATGCTGAGGAATTTTGGTAGATCTCATCAAATCTTAACCAAGCAATTGTTTTTAGGCACGTCACTAAAAATGATTCTTCTTCTGTAAGATTAAATGAAATTGAACAGAGTTTGGATGCTTTCTCTCCATCTGGACCAGGCTTGTAAGATGAAGAGACTTAGACTATGTCTATCTCCCCTTATCCTCACTCTCTGGGCTCAAAGCTCAGAATTACAAACTGACATGCACACACACTTACAGTAAACAGTGAACACACACACATGCACGCACTAATCAACCAGTCCTTTGCTTGCTTGCTTTTTCTCACTGTCTTTATATCGCTCTCTCTCATGCATCAGTAAATTCTGGGCAGTAATGTGAGGGGGAGTGAAATATTGCCAGCTTTTGGCCTTGACTTGATATTTGACCAAACATAGCATGCAATGCCCTCTCTCATCACATCACCCTCTGAAGAAAGCTCAGCCTGGACTTAAAAGCTTAAGACTGGCATTCGGACAAAAAAACGCAGCATGCTGGAGCTTTACTTGCGCTTGAAATGTGAACTGGACAACACAGAAACTCAATACTCATGAAGAACTGAAGTTGCTACAGTGGCCAATGCCGAAAACACTTGAAAATAAAGAACTTGAATTAAGCAGAGGTGATTTCTGTGACTATTTGTAGCTACATTGTTTGTGTAATTTGGGGTACCAAAGTACTTTTCTGACACCAGTTTGAAGCCAATTTCTAGGCTTTTCCAAGACTGTGTCAAAAAGATATTTGTTATCTCATAACACTGCAGTCAGGGAAAAACTGTGCTATTGGGGTTAATGTTTGACTTGGCTACCTCCTGCATTTTGCTTCTCCTCAAATTTTTGCTGGGTAATAATAACATTTGTGTTTGATGACAGCATTTCAGTTTTTCTCTGCAGGTTTTTAAGCATTTCTCAGTTTTTTCAGCATCACAAATAAACCAAACCTTTGCCATTTTTTTTTAAGAATATAAGTCAAACCCTACCGAAACTGGCCTGATATGGTCCTGTTGGGATTAGTCACAATGTTAAGTTCAAACAGAGTGAATGAATAAAATCCATCACAATGTACCCTACTCTCTAAAATAGTGCAATGGCTCCTTGATGCTAGAACCCAGACTGAATCTCTTTTTCGAGTTGCGACATCCTCCATCTGTGCCGAAATATTGTGTGTGTTTGCTGGTTTGTGTCTTCTATTTCTCATTTTACCAAAACAATGTGGAATGAGACAACAAATAACAACATGATACAAATACCACAATACTCAAGGGGGGGTGCAGGACAAAATGAATCCATAAAAGCACAGTCTGTGCTGGGTGTAGACACTGGTGCCACATTATGTCTTACAGGGCCTTAAATGTAGGCATCGGTGGCTGTTAAAGACATTAGTCTTCTCATGGCCTTGTTCGTCCTAGTAACCAGCACAACAGCCATTAAAACAACATAATTGAGCCCTATATTTTGTAGTGTTCATCAACCATTGAGTACAGGCACTTGGACTTCATCCTGGTAACGGTCAGAGGCTCAGTCCTCTCTTCTAATTACATCTTCCCGTCCCTGGAGTTGTTAAAGGAGAGGCAGATGTTTCCTCTACCCAAATTCCCCTCCCACTTTCTCTTCCTCTGACACCTCCCTCCCTCAGCCCCTCGCTAACAGCATGAGACACAGGCACCCATGCACATGACAAAGAGACGGACACCTCAGAGTGAAATATTTACCACCTGTGTCTGAAGCTTCCTGTCCGTCTGAATCCAAATCAGTTTCCTGAACAACAAAACATCCTCTGCTCATCTGAACACATCAAATAGATTCCATTTCTTTCTGTTTTGTTCTGTTCTTCCTTCTGGACTCCCACAATAACATACATACTGCACACCATCACATTTATCAAGTCTTTTATAACATAGTTTGCCTGACTACGCATAAACATACAGCAGGGTGGGTTGCTCAGTCTAAACACTCACACACACAGGCTGCTCGCTGTCCTAAAAAGGCCTACACTTGGGTTGATTCCAGGGTCAGACACCATACTCCTAAGTGCTTCAACACTTCCTGGTCTTTGTCAAAGACATGCAGATATTAATATTACACGTCCACAGGCAGCAATGTTACATTAGAAAATTAAGTGGCGGTTATAAAGCTTAAGAGTTGAACACAAGTGACCTTGTTCAATGTTAGTAATTATCAGTTAAATGTTCACAGAAGAGGTAGGTGTGCATTGCATAAGTCCACATACTCCAGAGTACACTGGGAAAGAAATGAAAATCTTATATAATGCAATTTATTTCTCTTCTCTTCAGAAAGCCCAGAGCATGATTTTATCTGCAGTTTAAGACATCATGTTGTAAGGTAATTCTACTTCTCTGCAGATTGCACAACCAATTTAGTTTCTAGGAAATTGAATTTTCTCTATCTTTAGCACTAAAAAAGGCAAAATGTTGAGAAACAGAAGGAGATTTCATCTATGTGTATATGTAAGTCTGTATGAGTGTGTGTTTTCTGGGGTTGTAGTGGGACATGTGACATTTGTAACTCAGGTCTCAGTCGAGTGTGTGTGCGTGTGTGTGTATGTGTGCATATGTATGTGTTACCCCTGGCAGACATTAAGGAAGTGACCTCACTGCCAATCCTGATCTCTCTGGGTTTCACAGTTACAAGGGGAAAGTGATGCTGTATGAGATATGTGAAGTGTGATGTTACATCACACAATTTTGGTCATATTTGTTAGTGTGAAGACTCCTATATATACACACACACACACACACACACACACACACAACTTGCACACTTGTGTAGCACTGCTGCAGGCCTAAGGCTGTGTCTTATGATGTTAAACCATAATAATCACACTGAAAAAGCTGCTTGAAACTTTTGCTCACATTGGCCTCATGTCTGCCACGCCTCATCACACACACACACACACACGTACGTTTGTACCTCTATACTTGTGAGAACCCTCAGTGACATAATGCATTCCCTAGCCCCTTACCCTAACCTTAACCATCACCACTAAATGCCTAACCCCAACCCTTACCCTAAACCCAATTCTAAGCTGATTTAAGTCTTTGCCCCCAAACAGGTCTTTGAAGGTCTGTCCCAAAGTGAGGATGTCCTCACTTTCCAAAAATGTCCTCAATCCCAAGGTCTAAAACTCAAATGGGTCCTCGCAAAGGCAGATGTACAAGCACACACTTTCATGCATGCACATATGCACACAGGCACTCATATGTCAACCCTGTATGTGTGTATGTATATATGTATGTTACCTAGCAATATTCAATATCAATACAAAAGTAGTGTGACTTCCCTGTACATTAAAAAGAATGAGTGTGGAGGGGAAGGTGGATAGTAGTCATATACTGGTGTCCCAGGTTTGTGATCCATCCCATACTAGCGGTCATTGTTAACATTTTTACAGTTGAACCATGATGACAAACCCTGAACCTTAGCAACAAAATAGGCTAAAGCCCTGGATTTTGACTTGAAGGTGGCATTTTTACAGTTGTTCACCTTAAGTTTTTGACTATGTTTACAGTAACACAGACATCCAACATGATAAGAATATATAAATGACAGTCCCCTTTAAGTGTTAAGGGTCAGAGTGAGACAATAATATAAGTTAATTAATACTGCTTGTAGTTCAAAAAGGCATTTGCAAACTCATTGTAGTTGTCAGGTGAAAACCTGGAGCGCTACTTTAAGGAAACCAATGAAGGAATTCAGTTTTATATTTGTATTCATTAATTCATTACACAGACGATTTTGAACTGATTTCTCGGAGTCTAGAGTTGTTTTTAGGAAATAAACTGAAAATGCATGATTTGAATCTTGGTGAGGACAGTTCTGTGTGGAAATATACATCCACATATTCGTCTGAACTAATTATAGTTGGTCTTTTCTGGTTTGCTCATTGTATTAAATGACACGTTTCCCATGAGCAGCATTCTGTTGAAGCCTCAGTGGGGTGCAGTGCTGGGATCGCTCCTACTGGAACAATGTTAATGGGCATGACTTTAGCTGTGATCACATCCTCTCACTCAGCACCCTCTGCTCTGCTCTGGTCTTACATAACAGAAAATATTTATAGGCAGTGAGTAAATGAGTAAATGTGTGTGTGGGGGTTGTGTGTATGTGATCTCACAGTCTTATTCATAGTGGGTGAGTCTTCATCTGAGAGTGTCCTCCCTCTCCAGAGATTGGGCTGCTGCAGGAATTTGAGTTTGAAGTGGTGTGACAAGAGAAGGAAAAGCCCCTTACATCTACTGAGTGTGTGAGTGTAGTGTGAGTGTGTGTGTTTAGCAGCGTGTTAGTGTGTGTTCTACCTGTCGAGGGCGGTGCTGGTGGCCACACTCCTGGCAAAGCCCTTGACGCCCAGCTGTCTGAAGTAGGGGATGGTGGAGAGGTTGGCAGCCATGATGGCTACTGAGTCTGACGGGTTCACGAAGAAGCCGTTTTCTCCAAGGATCATGTACCGGTCCTGACACCAACACAAAGTCATATAGTGCACTATTATTAGTTATTTTGTCTAATAATGTAGAAGGAGAGCTACAATCCAACTAAACCTGATTGATTGGTACTACAGGATATGGCTGGTAATGTTCTGTAGTTTTCTTATTGCCAACAAGTGCCATGAAAAGACCAAAACCAACAAGAAATTGTCTGTGTATCCAAAGCCTGATATAGTTTATTCCTCTGTGTCTATAAGCCTCACCATTGCACTCAGTGACATGATTCATTATTGTGACGTATATGGGCAATGTAGTTTATTTTGACTGGTTCCCACATATAGCGTCCAGCTGTCGGCATACTCACTAGCTCATCAAATGTGTTATACTGTAAACAGTGGCTGAAAATACTCCCCAACAAATACACTATTTACTCTTGCTAGCTAAACTAAACTACAGTGCCCTGCTGTTTTAGGGAAACTGGGTTGGTAGTGTGCAGTGTGGTTATCAGAGCTTTTTGCTGAAAATAGTCACGTGCTGCATTTGATTGAATTTGGTTATTAAAGGCAGAATGAGTAGGATTTGTCGGTTGCGGTTTGTAAACACAACGTTCAAAGTTGGCCCCTCCTCCCCGGCTCAACGACATCAGAAGCGCTAAGCTGCAGCGCTATGTCGCTACATTTTTATAGAGTCCCACCCTCACACCCTGCGTGCTGTTATTCGCTGGGGGCTACACACCCATTGCCCAAAGGCTGACGCCCAGAAACGTCCCAAACACAGAAAAATAAGAAAATACAGACAGAGGGCGGGGTCTCTGAAGATACAGACACCGCCACACAATTCTAGTGGGTCATAAGTGAGAGGGATCGCTTTTGTATGAGTCTATACATTGCATTGTTTTTTAGGAAAATCATGCTAAATCTGCCTTTAACTAAAGCAAAAAAAATATGATATTATATTGATTCAAGACATTATGACTGTAAATCTATTCAGCTTACAATTGTTCTAGCCACTGGTTGCCATCAAATCCAGTGAAGTTGTATGTGCAGTTCTGCTGTCCAATGCCAGATAAGCCACACCTAATGAGCGACTAACTTCTTTTTGCCAACAATCACAATTACTGTTGAGACTTTGGAAGATATTGGTTACGGTATTATGTAACAGCAACCCCCAAAAAAAGAAACATTCACCCAGTGAGATTAAAACCACTGGTGCTAATGACTGTGAAGATACCGATCCTAGTGGGAGAAACAGAGCAGATATGACATAATTCTCCTGATGCTAAGCTAATTTACTTAGCAGAGGGTGCGTGTATGTGTGTGTGTGTGTGTGTGTGTACAGTAGAAATGAATATTGGACAGCTAAGTGGAAAAAGTGAGCTGCCTGTTGGATCATCATGGGTACAGTATTATTAAGTCTTATTCATCGTCTTTCTACCAATTATCAACCAGCAAATAATAACAAACAAAAAATAAACAAAGCTCTCTGAACAGATTTATGCTAAATGAATGAATTAATGTTTTGCTTAAATACCTATCCTAATCTAGGATTTCCCCCAGCATGCATTGTCAAGAATTGTGGCTCCATAAAAAACAGGCATCATGTAGATGTTATGTGGAACATTTACCATCATTCAATCATTGTGAATTTATTTTTTGCATAAATAAAAAACATTGTTATTGGCAACCTCGACCAGCCTCCGCATTGTACTTCTTATTCTACCTTAATGGGCTTTCAACCAAATCTACTATTGTTTTATGGTATAAAGAGAGGCTGCTTTATGGTGTAAATCAAGAGAAACAGTAGTAAAGCTTTCAGAGTTTCAGAAAATTTCAGACAGTTGGATGAGAGAAAGGCCTGTAATTTATTGGTACTATACATTTAACAATGTGTTCTGATCTGCACCATTTTGCCAAGATTAGTGTTACTGCAGCTGCAATGAGGTCAGCATATTGAATCAAATTTTGTATTTAAATCATCTTCATCAAGCAAAGTATGTTGCATTCCTGCAGCTGCTTCACAGCAAAATGTCCATCACCACTGTCACCAACAGCTTTACTCAATTTTAAATGTCTTTGATATTTATGCAGATACAATTCCTGATTGTTTTCTACATGCCATGAATATGAAGAAACCCTTAACTATAAAATGATGTGCATTTAAGTCTGAACTAAACTATCAGTGGGTCAGTTGAGGCTGAAGGAGTCTTTGAGTTCAATGGCACTCTGTTACAACAAAGGTATTGCTAACTAAATGTTTAGAGAGGCAATAAAACAAAAAAAACATCACTTATGATATCTTACCCCATCTGCATCAAATGCAGCTCCAAAGCCAAAGTCCCCTCCTTTCATGGCGTCTACCAGAGAGGTGGCATAGATCAGGTTGGGCTCAGGAGGCCGACCACCAAAATCCTCCAGAGGGACACAGTTGACAGCGGAGTTAGCGGGGGCCCCCAACTCATCGCACAGGATCCTTCGTACATAGGGGCCCATCACTGAAACACAGCACGAGGAGAGAAGAGAACGGTGTCATTTCCGGTAACATTAACAACAGCTCAGGGGTTTTTTTATGATGGGATAATGAATTGTCTCACCTCCGTTCATGGCATCTATGTGTATCTTTAGCTGATTTGGTCCTGTGAGGAGACTTTTTATAGCGTTGAAGTCAAAGATGTTTCGCAGCAGTTGTAGATACACCTCCACTGAGTCTACGATCTCCACTGGAAACGCAGAAAAGACACAATTAGTGCTGAATGGCTACATGCATTTGGTGGACATTTATTCTAGGAAATATGAGCCACTATTCATGCTAATGTATAATATTGGCGATTCTGATCCAGCACATGTTTATCTGTAGTGGTGCAGTGTACAGTGGGTGATTGTACCCCTGAAAGGTTTGAACTTGTTCTCTAGGTCAAAATCATGTCGTCCCAGCCTGGAGAGGTCAATGCGGAGGTCAGGGCAGATGGCGTACTCCTCGAGTGTCCGGCTCACTTGATAGATTCTCTCCATCACTGTGTCCGGAGATGGGCCTGTCGTACAATGCAGGACATACAGTACATTAATATCTGTAAACCAGATATAGATCTTAAATCGATCTATCTAACTCCATCCTCTCTCATTCCTCACCTCCATTTGCCACATTGAACTTGATTCCAAAGTCTCCACCAGGGCCTCCGGGGTTGTGACTAGCTGTGAGGATGATACCACCAATGGCCTTGATCTTCCTGATGATGCAGGAAACAGCCGGGGTGGACAGGAGGCCGTTGTGGCCGATTACCAGTCGACCGATCTGCACAGATATTAGTTGAGGAGCGATGTTAGCTGGATATAATTCGAGGATGTAGCCTCTAGTAGTAATGTTTTCAATTGAGCTAAAGTTGTCTCATGAGTTGAAAGTTTATCTACTATTTTTGTAGCTGGCATGCATGCTTCCCAAAAACTTAGTAAGTATAAAATCATGCAAAAGTGCTCAGATAACCATAAATATAGTGTCAGGTAGTGTTTCCTTCCCTGGCTGGGACACTAAATTATAAAAAAAAACTGGCTTTGCCTCAACCCTATTCTGAAAAAGTTCAAGAGCTCATCGGTCTAAATGGGACTGAAAGCAACACTGGCCCAAACAACTTGTTATTCTACAGGTGACTAATTGCCGGCCCACTTTAAAAAGCAAATGATCGGCGCCAAGAGTGTGCCTAAATAACAGAGCTGCACTCTCTATTTATACAGTAATTGTATGCCACTTACAGTATAAAGTGGTAATACCATCAGCATCCCATAATTCCCCTGCGTATCAGCTATTCTAAATAAAAGTGTCCTCACTGGAGAGGAATTTATTCTCCTGACGTCAGTGTATCCTCCTAACATCCGGCGAGCTGCATGTGTTCAGAAAGGACAGACAGAGAGAGTAAGAGAAAGGTGTGACTGTAAGTGTAAGAAATGCTTGTAATCTGTATACGACTGTGTTTAATTGAATGTAATTATAATTATGGATATACAGTATGGGTTTAATTATATATGGATATTAAGTGTAAAGCACGCTTGCAATGTTTATCTTCTGTTGCAAGAGCTACGACTATCCTGACTTTTGGTTCAATGCCATATGACAGGGGATCCCTAAAGTGTGCAGTTTGGCCCAGGAGAGACAGAACAGCAAGAGGTGGGAGGAACAAACGTAGGCAGGAAAATAGAGCAGGATGGATGGAAGTGCTGATAAGGCCGACATCAAGAGACAGTTGGCTGGGCCAGCAGAAAAAACGAACTGATCTCAAAAACAAATTTTATTCCCTTCAGATTTTTCCTTTGGAACCTGTCCAAACCAATCACACAGATCTCAGAGTAAGCGTTTTAAATGAGCTGTGGGGGTTTTCCTGCTCCGTGTCGCTCACTCTTGTCTTCCCATTTTCATTTATCTGCTGCTGACTCTTGGAGTTCAGACACATGTTGGAGGGGTGTGTTAATACCACAGATTATTACTTTTACCTCATCTGAAATCTGATTTAATATTTTGCCAGACAAAAAAAGCATTGGGTCCAAACCTCGACTAATATGTCTGCTCACGATACATTGGTCAGCTTGATTCATTATTGTAGCTATGACGTAATTAGTCGATTAACCGACAAAATAATCTGCAACCATGTTAATACTCGGTTAATCTTCAAAGTCACTGGCTTTAGCTTCTGTTCTGGTTCCGATTGTGAACATTTGCAGATTTTCTCAGACTTCTAAATAAATTAAATATCTCTTATCATAACTTATGGACTGTTGAGCAAAACAAGCAATTTGAAGATGTCACCTTGGACTCAAGGAAACTGTGGTGAACATTTTACACTAATAGCTGACATTTTATTGACCAAACAATTAATTGAGAAAATAATTGGCAGATTAATTGATATTGAAAATGATTCTTAGAGCAGTGGTTCTCAAACTTTTTCACGTCAAGGACCCCTAAACTGACAAACTGACTAACAAATTAGATTTTGTCCCGGGGGTCCCCCGTCTGATAAGATTTTTGCTTTTAGATGTTTTATTACAGAAAGTGCATGAAACCCATGATCATAATAGTCATACATTCTGTCATTGTGTTACTTATGGATTGAATTATAGTGAAAATAAATGATTCCCCTTTTTGCTGGGGACCCTGCTGGAACCCCCCCCAAGGACCCCTGACGGTACCTGGACCCAACTTTGAGAACCACTGTCTTAGACGCCCTAAATCATAGGTTCAGTCACCAAATTACTGCATCCTAAGAAAGATGCAGTAATTATTGACCTCAGCACATGAACATGCTGAATTCCATGATTATGAAGCTAAAACCGCCATTCTTGGCAAGTTAATTATGATTGAATTTGCTTGGATAAGAAGTGAACAGGAAGTGTTTACAACATGTTGATAATAGTGCACATGCATGACAGTATGTGTGGCTGGTGGTCGCACCCTCTCTGCTTACCCCGTTGGCAGCTGCCATCTGCACTATCACCTCGATGGCAGCTCGGCTGAAGTAGCGGCCGTCGCTGCCAACCACCATGGTGCAGCCCTGCCGGTCCCGCAGGTCGATGGAGGACAACACGCTCTGGATGTAGTTCTGCAGGTAGTTCTTCTTCCCCTCGAACACCGCCGTCTTCCTCCGCAGCCCGTTGGTACCGGGCCGCTGGTCGTCGAAGGGGGCGGTTTGGACCGTCACCACCGGGATGGGGCTCGTCTCCATCCTCCTCGTCGGATCCCAACGAGAGGACGCGCCGATCAGAACAAGCCGGAGTTAGTTCTGGGGTTTGCAACTGGTGGCGTCCGACCGCAGAGTGAATGTACAAGTGATGTGGTGAATTAATAGCCCAGTTAAGTTGTTCTGGTACAGTTGTTCTTCCCTGCTGAGGAGGAGAGCAGTGACAGCTGTCCCACACAGGGATGAATTGGCTGCAATGAAAGGAAACACCCAGTTAAAAAAGTTCTCACCTCGGTAACTTATGTTATAGCCAAGAGAGCTGCATCCCCTCTGAACTGAGCTGAACATTCAGCAAAACCGTCCCCTGCAGTTTGACAACTCCCTCTTTTCCTAATAAGCCTGAACAACTGACAACAAGAGAAAAAAAAACAGTAGGGAGGGCCAGAATCTTCAAGGCCCACAATCAGCTGAGCCCCTGGCCAAAAATAGACCTCTGACTGATGGCAGAGGGGAATTGTGTTGGGCCCGGGCTGCAACCGGACACGGTCTGTGTCTGTGCTGTATACACTGCCCGGTATGAAGCCGTATGCAGTGACTTATAGTAGTTTATATAGTGCTGAATACAGAGCAAAACTTCACTTTACCAATGTGAAAGTTTATTTCCGGATCTCCAACAATTCTATATCTCAGTCTCTTTTTAGCTTTTTAAATATCTTACTTTTATATCTTGTGTGACCTTGCAATAATTATCTTGCAATCCCTTTACTTGGTCTGCTCACTTCAAGTCTGCTCAGTCTACATCAGGTCTGCTCCAAAATTTGGCAAACAGCGCCACCTTGAGGCAGAAAGAAAGAATTCAACTTTTCTTATGAGTGACAGAGCGTTTTATGTTGTTTCATTCCATAAATATAACCTAAATAATAACTAAACTAATGATTAAATGCAATTTTTGTTTTGTTTAATTTCTTTTTTTTGTAAACTACATTTTGGTGTGTAAATTTATAGACTTTTCATTTTGAGAAATGTGGCCAGGGAAGTTTTATGTTTCAAGATTTTCTAGAGAAATATTTCATGCAAAGCTTTCTCAGGTTTTTTTTTTTTTTAAGTGAAGGATTATAGTCTTATATCTTTATATATCAGCATGTTTCAGTGGGGCTTCTGCACCCATAGCTACGTTTAGAACTAGTAGCATCTATATTCATTTGCTGTTTAGAAATTTGGAAGTTTTACCTCAAAAATTACATCTTTACAGCAGCCAAAAAGATTGTAAACAGCTGTTCTTTTCTGTTCTGTCGACTTTTCAACAACCTCTCAACATCATTAACAAGTGAATGATGTTGATTTAGGGGATGCAGGCCTAAATAAATGGAAGGAAAGTGTTAATTCTTCAGGAGATGTTAATGGATAATTGCAATTGTTAATTTGGGGGAAATTTTCAACTTTTTGGGGGGGCTACAGCATCAGTGTGCAGCTTCACCCACTCAAGATAATTTGGCCTTCTTATAAAATCTTAATCACAAGTTTTTGATTATACAGTATGTACAACTATTGATTTCAGGTGTTTTTTTCAACATTCATCATCATCATTTCATCATGTGCAAACTGAAACTTATTGCATTAAAGAGTCAAATTAAAGGACTTAAAACAATGAGCATCAGTAGTTTTTTATACATTTATTTTTACACGTTAATTAATAACAAAACACATTCATCATCGACTTTTCACTGCATCGACTTCCACAAATATATTATTACCACTCAATCTTATTTACATTACTTCCGTTTAAGACATAATTTTGAATGTCAACGCACATAAATATCATGCAGTTAAGAAATTTCTTTAAGAAATGGGCTAAACGTGTCTTCACATAGCGTCACACATACAGACACTGTAATGTTTCTTATACAGCCAGAGGCTTCAGCAGCGAGGGTATGACAGTCTGAGATGCTCATTTATTAAAGGAGCAGTGCGCAGCATGGCAGGAGGGCAGAATGGAGTCCTGGGAGTCTGCAGGAACGTCGGAACCAAACAGGCAGCAGGGCCCGACATGAGGTGAGCGTAACCAAGAGCGCTGTGTGGACTCTGCTGGAGATTTGGGTTCTGTGAGCTGATGGGAGATGGTTTGCTCATGATGCTCTCGATGCTGAAGGAGCACTTTGCCTGCGGGCTAGGCTTTGGCTCAGCTGGTTCTGTTGCGCAAAGCTGCCCTCTGAAGTCTTTAGGCCCACTGCACTTCCCGTGGCTGTTCAGAGTTTGTGGCAGAAGGTGATAGGAAGATGGGGGCATCATGATCCCCTCCTGCAGGGGCATGTACCGGATAGGAGCAGCGGGAGGGGGGCTTACCTGGCCCCGCACGGAGTATGGTTGCCCATACGGCCGGTGAAAGTTCAAGTTGGAATAAAACATAAGTCCATCTTTTCCAAACTCGGGCTGGTTTCTCTTGAACCGCTTCCTGCGTCGAAGGAAGCTGCCGTTGTCGAACATGTCCTCTGAAGCAGGGTCCAGAGACCAGTAGTTACCTTTGCCCGGGTTCCCAGGCTCCCTCGGGATCTTGATGAAACAGTCGTTGAGGGAGAGATTGTGCCTGATGGAGTTCTGCCAAGCGGGGAACTTGTCTCTGTAGTAGGGAAACTTGTTGCTGATGAAATCACAGATGCCACTCAGCGTCAGCTTCTTCAGCGGGCTCTGCAGGATGGCCATGGTGATCAGGGCAATGTATGAGTAGGGAGGCTTTACCGAGCTGCTCTGGGCTTTCCTGGATGGCGGTGCGTCCGCACAGAAGCTGTTCTCGCTTTCCCCCGAGGAGTCAGGCTCTGAAGAGTCAAATTCAGCACCAGATTCTGCTGAGGAGCCCGGGTCCGTAGAGCACTCATTTCGATACCCCCTGGTAGACTCATCCTCGCCCACGATATCAATCTCATCCTCCTCTAGAGGCAAGGCGGCGTGTTGTGAAGCTTCAAATTCACTGGAGAGAGTCATGACCAAACGCGGAATGTAAAAACTCGACTGTGCCAAAGAGCAATCAATAGTTTGCTGTGCGTAAAAACCCAAAGGCCCTCCTATTCATGCGTAAAAGCGCATCAAGAGTCTGGCTGTTCTCAAGCCTCGTGTACGGGCTGTTTGGCGTGGTAGTGGGAGCTGATGCTTTATATGCTGGGAGACTGCTGCCCTGCAGGCCAGTCCCATTAACCCTCTGAACCTATCAGAGTGGCCCCTCACCGCGGGGAGCCAGAGAAGGCAAGCACACAGGTGGGGGCTTGAGGAATCAAAATGCGCACGGGCAACTCATGCAAAAGCCAATTTACAGACGGCAATTTGTTCCATTTTAGCCAATATGGCAAACTTTTTATGCATTTCATTTCGATTTCCAAACGGTTAAAATGAAAGCCAACAATTTACAAAATTGCATCACATAAAACGAAATCTCCAAAATGAGAAATAAAAAGAAACTGAAGTATAACTGCTTAAAAGCTGACAAATCTTTGTGTTTAGACACTTCGTCACCAGTGTGAGCTCTACACATTCCCAAAATCACTTCGTGTTATACTGCCTCATCACTTTTTGCACTCCTGCAGCTGTGAACACTTTGACAATCTCTAACTGGTTGGTGCAGCCTTCTAGATTTAGACATCGTCTGTTCTGAGCACAGGCCACCGAGACAAATTCATCTGAAGTTTAAATGAACTCTTTATACTTTAATAATCTGATATTTCAAATGTACAGCAGCACAGTCGGAGGTTGGATGTTCTTGGGAATTATAACACCACGCCTAACCCGTGATAAGAAACCAAGTGTTTCCCCCTTTGGACCCCCGCGGGTTCGTTTAGTTTGCCACCTCTGGATGCCCGCGGGTGCTGTGACCATGAAAATGGCCATGGTAGAGCTTCCCGCTGGCAGCAGAGAAAAGAGGCAATGGTCGCCTTAACGAGGCCATCAGCATCAGAATCGAGTAGGAAACGGCTCAGCTACACGGTGCGCTCTGGGCTACAGGACTCAGCTCGGCTTTACGACCGGGATGAATAAGCAGAGCCATCCTCAAAGCAAACCGGTCCAACAGCGGATATGTGCTAAAACCGTGCTGGTAACCATCTCCATTGCAAATGACCAAGCTGGGAAAACTCCACCTATTTCCTCACCTGACTGGGCCTACTGTGCTGTGTGTGTGTGTGTGTGTGTGTGTGTGTGTGTGTGTGTGTGTGTGTGTGTGTGTGTAATGGTTCTCACATGACTGTACCAATAAAGACTAAAGTAACACATATCTGAAATAGAAAATATTGCACTCATAAACCTAATTGAAGCTGTAGGTTACAGCGCCCCAAATGTTTAACATTTAGTCCTAAATGAAACGGATCCACTGATATTTTCCTGTTCTGACTCTTTGAATGTTATCACTGTTCAATAGTATGAAACGGATGACATTATTGACAGAGTGGTAGATGATTTTTAAAAAATACAAATTTTAAGAAAATCATTAAATACACTTCCACTGAATACAAGTAAAAATACTTTTCGATTTAAGATTAAACAAAAGCGACTGTTTCACTGTGGTGGAAAGCTGGATGAATTTAAGGAACCAATCAGTTTAGATGGGCAGATGTGTAAATGAAAACAATAATTAGAGCCCATTACAATGGCAGTTTTAGGACACATCATGGCCTGTTGACTGGATCCAAACTTAAAAACTCTTTGTATGTCTTTCAATAACAATAAAAAATTAAGATTTTTTCCACTTTGTTTAATATCATAGTTACCACTTTAACACAAAGACACTTTGTCCTTGTTTTCATGTTAATGGTCTGCTGTTGTCAGCTAGAACTGGCCAAGTTTACTGATGATTTAAAACATATTATTTTGTTTAGGTGTGTAGCAAAACAGTGGCACAGAAACATGATCAGAAAAACTTTATTTTTAATAACTTAAAAATACAGAATGTTCGAAGCCAGAAACATGAGCAAGGCCATTTCATTTTGCAGAATACAGTGTTCGACCACGGCTTGATTTGTGCATCGCTGCACCTTCCAAAACTTAGGTGGGGCTCCGACCTTTAAAAATGGCAGATTTTACAAAAGCCATCTTTATAAAAGATACAATGTACTGATTAAATTTATGGACCTTTTTAGCATCTTAGAGGTCATGTTGAGAATCACGTCACGCAGCAATTAGCTCAGGCACTAGAGCAACATAAACATTCTTACTTTGATATACTTTTAAAATAAGTTGTGATAACCTATCACAATTCAAGACTATTGTATTGATCGCTACTTTACAGTAACCTTAGCCATCCTCTGACGTACCTCTTCCATTTGTAGGAAAGGAACTGGAATGAACGGCTGAAACACAGTCCCAGATTTATGGTTGGCCAAAGCCCCAAAATTTTCTCCAGAATCAACAGTTTTTCGAAGACAAGAGAAAAGCTTCTGACTACTTTCCCTTTGCTCCTTGCGCCACAGTTGAGATGAGCTGTTCCTGCAGAATGTCCTTGTCCAGGTTCCTACCTGTGGGACAGAGCAGAGACATAAGTGGACATTAACTTTACAGGCAGCAACAGTGACGCAGCATGCGTGAATACATAAAACTATCATACGAGGTCAGTTCTAGACCAAGGCAGTCGAATGCAAAAGGACAAAAAAAAAGAATTTCTACATTTTAACACAGTGCAAAACTGGGAAAATCTTTATTTTATGGTTTTGTAACTTCTTAAAAATTTCCCTGGAAAGAGCTTCTGTATGTAACTTACAACAGAAAAAATCTTGCTTGAAAGAAACTATTGTATGCTTGCATGTTGACAAGTTTTGCATTTTTGCATTTCCACCTGACTTGCTGCTCCATTTTTCAAATAATTTGTACCAAATTGCCTTGTTCTTCCCAGCTAATTGTTTTTTGGAATTATCGATGCACAAAATTAAGCCTTACGTGTTATGGAAAACTACTAAACAGTGAAGCCGTCCATTAATGTTTTTAACTACCTCCATTAAGTGAACATTAGCACATGGACAACTTTAAAAACAAAACAAAAAAAACAAAAAAACTTTTTAAAGGAGTGTTTCAGTAAGAGCCACTTTGATCATTTTTATTGCAATTCAATGAATCGGCTGCTCTCACCATGTTGAAGAAGAATTGTGTAAAGATACATAAGTGAAAGAAGTGTGTGTTTCTTTACCTATAAAGACCAGTCGGTTGATCCGTGAGTTCTCCTCCCAAAGCTGTGGAGTGTCATTCAGCTCGTACAGCTCATGGACCCCCTGCAGCATCACTTGGTGGGCTTTACCTGCAAATGATACTATGCCCTGAAAACACACAAAAACACATAAGTCACAAGTCACGAGTAACACATTAACCGACACTGAATGAAGTGCTTGGAACTGATTAATACCAATAATAAAGCAGCGGTTATTGATCGCTGCTGCCACTGGGGTGGCTATTGTGCTTTTCTGTACCTTTAACCGGATGACAGTCATGGGTTGCCCCTCTTTGTTTTTGAACATCTTTTCCCATAGGAGATCCTAAAACAGTGGAAAACGGGTATTTACTTTTCAAAGGGCTGTATTGTGTTAGAGCTAATTAGTAATGGCAGCAGGAAAACAAAATAGGGGATCTGAATGATGCAGAGTGTGTACCTGGATGAAGACATTTAAGGCGTCCTCAGAAAGATCACCAGCTACTTCAAACGTCACCGTTAAAATACTCTGAGAATGAAATATTGAAATATTGTCAATATATACACAAAATTTGACATTTTGTGGTTTGGGAAAATTACTTTTCTTGACATTCTGGCTCAGAATTTCAATACTTTCCAACATTTTCCACTCGCTGAAATACAGATAAATGACACTTTGTGAAATAAAATTGAAAGAAAATACATAAAATGTTGTTGTGAGATTTACATTTTCACTTATAAAATACAAGCGTTTATTCAAAATGCATTTTAACACATTTTTTAGTTTACTGAAACCAGCAAAGTCATTATGAACGTTAAACAAAAGAGGTGTTTTTACGCCCCAGCTGATGACTTTGTCAATGACCGTGTCAAAAACCACGACTCCACTCGGCACCTGAAACCCAGCAACGGCACCCCTCTTTATCTGCCTACACCCCCCCCTCACTCTTTTTCTCACACACTCCCTCCTCTCCATACTTCCTTACAGCATTAAAAGGGCACTTTGCAGATATTTGGGGGTTTTGTGTTGAAGTGTTAAGGTTACACACTTCCTTGTCATTTGGTATAACAACAGAAAAACAGCATTCTCATTTACATGAAAAGAGCAACATGGGGAAGAGGAGGGGAGGGGAAAGGGGGTGGGGGGGTCTGAGGGACGGTTGAGCTTCATGCGGGAAAGGGGAACCTGGAGAAAACAGACAACAATGCTGTTATTTACACACACAAACAACCCTCATCTCTCCTCATCCTGTGATAAAAGTTCATGGGTATAAAGCACAACTGAAAACAATATGTGGCCTAATTGCTGTGAGGAGTCATTGGGTCAAAAGCCTAATGAAAACACCCAATGACATTATTCCAGATAGGTTTTTTACTATCTGACAAATCTGATGTTAAGATATTGGGGACATGCTGTAGATCTTCTGTTAAAATGGTTCACTAGAGGTTTCCCATTCATATCTGTCATTCAACAGCAAATTAAATGGTGAAATGTGGTTTATACATTATGTTTTATGACAGCTGGATTCAATTTAAACAACTGTAAAGTCATAACGCACAGCCAAGACTCTTGTCAGTCTAGCCAACACTGTGTGCCCAGTCTACCGAGGATTATAGTGTGTCAATGTTTATGCTGTGTATGACCCAAACTGGGTGTATTGGTAGTGTAACAAGAAAACATCAAAAGCCTCCAGGTTGATCTCAACACAAAAACCAAAGCAGGGAGGGAGTTTTCACTACAGTGTCAGAGCTCGGGGGAATGCAAGGCACAGTTTTAGCCTCAGGAGAATGCATCCCCTTTATCCTGTAGGAAATGATGTGTTGGAATAAATTAGCAAACAAAACAAGGAAACTTTAAGAAGTGCATGGAGAGTAAGTACAGGGAGTTGAGTGCATAAAAATAAAACAGAATACAAACAATACCTTGTCCAGATGTGGTCTGGTAGGTTTCACAAGCTGGAGCTTCTCTGCTAGACTTTCAGAGGAGAAAAAAAAAAAATTTTTTTTACATGACATAATTTTTCAGTTTTATTCCACAAAAGAGACAAATTTCCGCTTAGAAAGGCTCAGAAGAAAAGCTAACAATCATTCATATCAAACTGTATTTGAGAAACATTTAAATAAAACTTTAAATTCAAAATTTGAATCGTTTGTCTGTGCACAAATGTATCTGTCAGCTGTACTGTAAGTTTAATTTGCACACTGTGTCGTGCTACATCTTGGGATTTTGTGGATGACATTTGTCATTTCTGGAGCTGCATTAACAGCCTGTGACAGTGAAAGGGTTAACATAATAATTTTGTGATTTAAAATGATTGAAGAAACTGTATGTTCTGTCTTCTGGCTGCTGATGTCGTTTTTTCAGGATCCTGATGTGTTATTTTTACGGTTTTAAACAGCTCTTAGGTTGTTTTAATGCAGTGATTTCCAACTTGTGGGTCAGGACCCCCACAAAGTGTTTTGAGACAAATCAGAGGCCGATGAACATTATAGGAAAGCAGCAAAATAATTTTTGCTACCCAAGAAAAAAAAACCCTCTTTTGATTAAACTGCTCACATCCAGTAGACACAGGCAACCAGTTATGAGGATTTTCAAGGAGTTATTGTTTTGTTTCTAAGGGCTACAAGCCAAAAAGGTTAGGAACCACTGTTTTAAGCTGCCATTTTGTGTTATCTGTCTTATGTTGTTTGCCTGTAACTTATTGTTATTACTACCCATCCTAACCAGGCACACTTGAAAGGGAGATTTCTAGTCTAAATGAGTCTTTTCCTGGTTAAATAAAATTACAGGACGTCATCTTTTTTACTACATTCCTCCATGTCCTCTCTTTTTCCTGCTGAAGGAGAACAGACAATGTGTTCCGCCTTACAGTATAATCCACCGTATGCTGTATCAGTGCTTAATGACGCAACCCTGAATGGACCTGTGAAAACTTTAGAAATGGCAATTAAATCCTACAAAACACCCGCCACCACCCCCAAACAAACTACAGCCCTTGTTCTCTCCATCAGACCTCCTCGTCCTTCCCCCTTCTCCCTGACCTCACAAGGAGGCTAAATGTTGTGTCCAGCAGCTTGAGCCCTGTGTGCTGTTAGTTAGTACCACACAGGCGGAGCGGCAGGGGGCCGCTTCAAACAGCCAGCGTGGGATCTGGAGGAGGAGGGGCCCCGACTCTCAAAGGCAAGGGGGAAAGGAGCTATCTGTTGGGACAAGGGGGACTCCTTGGGAGCCAGTGGACACACACAGCTCTAATCCTCTGCAGCTGGCCTCAGAGACACTGACTGAGGGCATGTAAGAGAGCTTTAACACTGCGGCCCGTTTCATTCACATAAAGGGATGAACACTGACTCTATTCATGAGAATGACATTCTACAGGGGATACAATATGATGACCACCCTGGGGTGTAACAGGGGGACGCTCAATAAAAGAGTCTGTTAATTAGAGAGAAACATGGTGAGCAACAGTATCAAAGACTGTTGGGTACACAGTTCAGACAGACTAGAAACAAAGGCCATCAGTGCAGAAAGATCTCTGCAGTCAAAAAAAAAAAAAAAGTTCTTGATCTTTCGCTGCAAGTCGTAAAATTGAACATTATAGATACTGTACGTCTGCACGGCCGATATTACTGCCAGACACATTGGTATCAGCATGTGTGTTGTCCAATAACTAACAATTGCAGCACAGAAATGCCAAAGATACTGTATGCTCGAGGTCATTTAGAAACATACCATTACATAGTTTGTCCACCAGAGAACACTAACGAATTAATTTATCAACTATTAAATGTCTTAAACACATTTAAAAAGTGAAATATAACTTATTAATTAGAGAACTTTAGAGGTGCTGGTAGGCAGATTTTGTTACCTTTGGACAGAGCCAGGCTAGCTGTTTCCCCCTGTTTCCAGTCTTTATGCTAAGCTAAGCTAACCGGCTGCTGGCTCCAGCTACATATTTAGCGTTGTGATGGACTGAGCAGTGCTACATCTTGGGTTTTGTCATTTCTTCATTTCTGGATCTGCATTTGCCGTCTGTGTCAGTAAAGCGCTCAATTATATAGAGTGTTTTCTTTCTGAATTAATACATTTTGTGTACATGAAACCTATATAGTACAAAATCAACTCACTTTGCTCCATCCTTACTGTCGAAAGAATGTAGATCCAGCACTTTGGAGAGATCCACCCTGTGGAAGAAGATCACTCATAATTTAACTGTTGTCCCACTTTCATTTTAGCATCAAACAATAACACAAGTAAGCAAGAAGCTTTTCAGCTTTTCCTGCAAGTTGCCTAAAAGTAACGTTAACGGTGACCAAGAGGAATGTGTTCTGACTGGCTGTGAGAATGTTTTTCTGATTAACCCCTCTCTGCACGCTGTCTTTCATCTCACCCTGGTCTGAACTCTGCTAGGGGGGGCAAAGCAGAGTCGAGACACACCCAAACCTTTGATATACACTGCTTGTGTTAGTCAGATGCTACCTGGGTCCAATAACGTGCTAACACTGAGGGAACACATGCACGTGTATCTGCACGCACGCACATTCACACATATACAGCCCTGTCAGCTGGATGACCCAGGGTCAGAGAGCAAAGACTTGTGGGTAACTGGACACCACTGAAGGTTTGGTGTTTACTCAGGGTGCAGCCGTTTGTGTATGTGTACGTGTGTGTGTGTGTGTGTGTGTGAGTTGGGGGGTTTCACTTGTGCAATGTCACGCCTAAACCGCTTCATCTTTGATACAAAGATCTGAGCAGGAGCAGCACGTGGAGTTCATCTGTTACACTAAACAAAGCAGGGAAACAGGCCACAGAAAAGCTACATAATCTTCTCACACAAAAATTATCCCACTGCGCTCCGGAAAAAATAACTTACCTTGATCGCTGGGTTTCTAAAATCTTGACAAGACCATTTATAGACCTGAAGTGAGAGAAAAAAAGTCAATATTAAATTAGACCACACTCGCACCACCATATCCCCCTACATGTCTGTTCTTTGTGACCTTATTAACAGGCTAAATGTAATGTAACATTGTCTAAAATGTACATATGCAGCTCAATAACAAGAATAGAAATAAAAATACATGATAAGAAGTGTAAAGTATGTGAGGCCGACCTGACAGCATCTCTAATTTGTGCAAGTTCGTCTTTATTCACCAGGTCCGTCTTGTTGATAATGGTCAGGTCAGCGAGGGCGATCTGCCTACAAAAACATGAAATGCAACACTGTGTTTATCCGGCTAGCGTGAACATGCTCTTCAAAATTTGCAAAACACCGACAACAGACAAATCTGCACCCAGAACCCCAAAAAAATGAATTGCTAAAATCACTAAACCAAAAAACTGTAATTCCCCATCTGTATGTATGTGTGTTCATGGGTGGCAGCGGACAGTGTCAAACTCAAATGGGAGCTGAGCGCCGTTTAGTTTAGAGGTGAAAACACAAACAAAGAAGAAGAATGCAAAGGGTCATGCAACTGGTCTTTATTCATCAGTGTATTTGTTCAACAACAACACCACACAGCTGCCGGAGGAGACAAACAGAGAGATGCCCGGGGAGGCAGACAGGCGGGTGACAAGAGTATGGTGGTGGATACCGAGTGGCTTATTTAGTCGTAAAAATGAGCATACCTGGCTGCCTCATTGAGTAATCCATCTGCTTTTTCCTCTGTTAGTTGCTATGAAAAGGGAGAGATTGTGGCACAATTTAGACATGTGATCACAAAAGCTGCTAATGCAGACCCTGAAGACTTCTTTTAACACATTCTTGAAAAAAATAATTGGTAAAATGCTCAACATTTGCAACAGCCAACACAAAATGTGACAGATAAATTGATAAAAAAGAACGGCCTATATTTGACACACACACACACACGAAACCGCAGGAGATCACTTTTCATTTTGTTTGTCTCCTGTGGTTGCACCAGGGATGCAGCCGTTTTCCAAAACAGTTTAATATGTGATAACAGACAGAGCAGGAGGCGTTAATCTGGATCCTGACCCCAAGTGTCAATCCGACATTAATCAGTCACTCTCATCTCTGAGGGAAGGAATGACAAAAATGTATTAAAAAAGAAATCTTAATAGAACGACCGATCGCTGCTTTTATTCAACAACCTCTGTACCAGGAGACAAAGGCCTCTCGGTGGGCGCGAGGCCAAGGGCTCAAGCTACGTTGAAACCCCTCAGATAGATATTTCAATGGACACATGAGGGGAGAGGCAGGTGAATGGATGTGACAGTCCTATTACAATGGTCACATCTCTGATATCAATTACTCCTTCACTACGAGTTATCCTTTCCTTCTTTCTGTCAGGGTTTCCTTCATCTCGTCTCTCTGTGCCGCGAGGACGGAGCAGCACCTCGGCCACGAAATGTGTCACCTCACTGAGCGTGACACCTTCAAATTAGAGCCCATTATCTAGGTGTCACTTGTCCTGTCCCTTTTAAATACCGTAGGGAGGGCAGGATGTGTGTGTGTGTGTGTGTGTGTGTGTGTGTGTGTGTTGCCGTGCACGGGGGAGTTACGAACAATCTCACAAGTTTAACAGCTTACTCTGGCTTTAAAGTCACAATGAACACTATTGATTTAGGTGTTGCTGAGTAGCAAATACTGCTGATGCTTTGTGAAGTGTTTAAATGTAGCAACAAACAGGATTAGGTCTGCAACTGATGACTGTTTTAAATACTGAATCGTTTTTTGATCATGTTTTCAATTCATCAATTAATCTAAAAAAATTTCAGAAAAATGTGAACAATGTCTGATCAACAGTCCAAAATTCAATGATTTTCAATTTACTAGCAAACAGACAGCTGGAGCCAGTAAATCTTGAGCATTTTTGCTCGATAAATGACTTGAACAATTTAGTCAACTATCAAAACTGTGGATCGACTAATTCATTTTGACTTATTGTTTGAACAGAAAACATGATACAGTAATTCAAAAGCCACTTTTCCTTATATCACATACCTGCAGTCCATACTTGGCATCGATGACGGTGACGATGCCTAGGATAAACAAAATGTTGGTGACGGGTGAATCAAAGGAAGTAGCACATTCTTCTACCGGCTGCTGTTGCCTTTTGGTGTTTAGTTTTGCCTGTTTGTCTGCGCCACTTTCTCTGACTTATTTGAAGTACACTTTTGGTCTGCTGGCCTGACACAACAGAGCGGACAGCTGAGCATTCAGTGTGAGGAGTGAGAACACACACGTACCGATGAAACAGATACACAAACAAGACAAAATATGTCATCTCTACAAACAAGGCGGGTACCAAGAAAATCATGACGTGTGTTGGATTTTTCAAGTTGATCAGTTTCATGGTGAAAGAGTTTGAGCTTTTTCAAGTTAGTAAATGTGACCTTTAATTAAAAAAAAAAACCTCCATTGATCAGTGTAATGTTTTGAAGTGGCAGCACCTTAATGCATTTCTCCTCTTAGGTAATACCAGTCACACCAGTGATCAGTCTGAAAACTCATGTCTGACACACAAGACTATCAGATTAAGCACAAACAATATTCACAACATCTTCACTGCATGAGGGACACTGTCATTACAAATGAATACTTACCATCCAGATAGATGTCACTGCCGAGCTCTGCGTCGACCCAGAACATGGAGGCCACAGCTCCTGCCAGAGAATACCAGCTGTTATGTTAGATGTAAACGACTGACATGCATAAAACATACAAAACATACACAAGGGGTGAGGCAGGGAAATGTTATTTAAGTAAATAGAGGCCATATTCTTCTTTTTGTAAAAAGAAATGTATTAAAATGTAAAAAATGTATTAACTTCTGCACAAGGCGTTCAAAAGACTAGAAAAAGTTGACAATATAAATGTGGCCCCTAGTACATGGGATGTATTATTACTGTCATACATCAGAGATTTTTTAAATGAAAATTACAGCTACTGTATACAGAACCAGTCAAACACTTTTGACTATATTACTATATTACAGCTATATTTAAAAAAAAATGGTAAAAGCAGCCAATTCGACAACAAAATGTTTGGGACATTTGTGTGCAATAAATGTATCATTTTACCAAAAAGTTAACAATATTATTTCAATAAATTTAAGGCTGCTTTTTTGTGATCAATCACGTCACATCAATCATTCAGTCAGACAAAAAACAAACAAATGATGTCCATCACTTGTTTTGTTTGACCAACAGACTCAGATATTTAATTCAAATGAGAAAAATAGAGAAAAATTACATTCTCACGTTTGAGAAGCTGAAACCTGTGAATGTTTCTGCTTGATAAATGACTTACGATTAACAGATTATCAGAATTGCAGATTAATTTTCATCAACTAATTGATCAACTCATCGTTTCAACACTAAACGCATTTCAATTCAATGACACTCTTATCTGAAGTTTAAGCGTTTAAAGACAGCAAAGCACCATTTTCAGAGACACTGCAAGCTTCTTTCTTCTGGGTGAACTCTGTGCACCCGATAAAAAACAATATCAGAAGCTTTCAATTGTTTATCTCCTGCTGGTACATTTGGTTTGTTTCTATTTTCCTGTGGACGAGGTTATTATAAGACCCTATGTTACCATGCCAGCCACAGCTTGTTCACATAATGCACTTTTGTCAAACTGCCAAGCGAGAATAAGAAAGCATTGTAAATATTTGATAGATGCGTAATGAAAACACTGTTTTTGAGTGGCATGTTTCACATAACTCATCCAAGCCCTTCCTGAATGGAAGGGGAGAATCTCCCGGGAGCCTTTATGATTGACAGCACTGACGGGGCCAATGACAGACCCGTCCTGGTCGATAACAAGCCTGTCTCAGCCAATGACGTGACCGAAGACTGAAGACAGCCCCAGTCTGAGCGTGCTCTGTTGATTCTGCCTTTGCCGGCCAAGTGGTGTGTGACTGCCCATGCCGCTACCTCCTCTGACACCTGTCACTTAGCGACACACCCCGACTGTCACAGTACTCAGCCAGTAATGGCCTAATATTGATTTCCTGATTCAAACCTGAGAGCAGAACGGCTGCTAGTTTTTTGGTTTTTTTTGGCATCCCTGATGGAAATAAGATCCTTGGATGCTCCTGTCACAGTAACATAAGACTGTTAGAAAATGTTGAACTTCTGATTGGGGCATTAGAAAGAAATCAGCAGGTTTTTAACCACTATAAGAGACACATAAATATAAAAAAAGGCTCAATGTCATTGATCTATCCATAACACATCCCAAAAATCTCCACCTGAGGAGGCTCGGAAAAGTGTGGCTTAAGGTGAAAACCGTGTCTTGAATAAGCCTAACAAACATAAAGCCAAATCAGAGCTAATATGCGCAGACTAAGTCAAGTCTGGTTTATTTCCCGACTTTGAAGCGCAGACCTGGGCCATCACATCTATTCACAATCAAGAAAACTGAGATATGAAGACAAAAAGTGCAATGTTGACAGCCACAAAGCAGCACATATTACAAATATAACAATACCACTGAAATAAACAAGGCTAAAGAACTTTTTCATGTACATTAGCTGTGAGCTCAGACTCTGACACAAGTTGAACTCGTGTTATCTCAGTTTGTTTCAGCACTCTGACGGTTTATATTCATGACATCATGTGTTGAAGTCCTGCAAGAGTAACATGAATTTTCATTGTATAATAAGTGCTTAAATGTTTTATAACAAGAAGAAAAAGTAATAAGTAATAAGATCTTTCAGTTGGATTTTGCTACTTGGTTTGTTCAAGTCTCCATATGGTTGAAATACTGTTTAAAGACCTTCAGATTTGCTGTCTGCCACTTTTTGTATTCTTAACAAACAGGTTTCTGTGTATGTGGTTCTTTAATTTGATTTAGTGACAGTTAAAGAGAGAACAGCCATGGGTCAAAGTTGTTTATTAGCTTTATTTTAAATACTGTGAAGATTATGAGTCAGCTGCCAAAAAGCATTGCATTCCCACCCTACAGTATGTTGTTGGAAAATCAAAATTGTAAAATAAACAACTAGCAAAGACATTGTAAAAAAAATAAAAATAAAAAAAAAGTATGATATAAATTTCTTGCATTAAATAGATGTTGATGTTTGCGAGTTGAATGTCAAATCTGTGTGTGGGCTAAAAGAACCCGGACCCCTCTCTGCCTCCAGCCCACACAAAAGCCACCTGCTGGTGACACAGCTGATGACTCCATGAGGTTTCAAAGGAGGCAAATATCTGTCTATATGCTCCCCAGGCAGGAAATGTAACTTTTGTTCAAGGTCGAGAGCTTGAAAAACAGTGTTTAACTACAACTGTCTACTTGACAATCAAAAACTGATTTCTGACTGATTTTCGGAAATGTGGATTACCTGGATCAGCAAGTCCTGTAGTTTCTAACAAGATGTAGTCAAACTTTCCTTTCTTCTCCATCAGGTTCTCTATGGCTTTAAGACCATTGTCCCTGAAAAATGAAGAACAGTCACTAATGATGAAGAATGGCATATGCAACACAAAATGTAACGTAAATAGCAAGAATATATTATATTTTCAACTCAGTACACTTGACTCTGGACAAACATCACATTTAAACTAGATAAAAGTAACAAATAATTACTGTGTAATATCATTGTTACATTAGTTGGTGCATGCAAATTGTGATGCAAAAGGTTCATTTAAACTAGATTACATAATTTAAAACAAAAATCAAGTAACAAGTTAAAAGCAACTGGTATTAAAATACATTTTTAACTATCCAAATAAACTATAGTTAATCTGCGTACTTGACAGAGCAGCAGAGGCAGCCATTTCTTAGCTCCAGCCACTCCTCATACAGCTCTCCGGCCTCGCTCACTGCAAGCGACTTCTCAAGAGCGCTGCCTGCAGGCAGAGGACGCAGACTAGTGATCAGGATGAAGCCACTGATAGAGACTGAGCAGCATGTAATAAAGATGTCATATAACTGCCCATTTTACAAAGTATCAGGAGATTTCAAAAAGCCAAACAGAGCAGTTTTTAATATTCTGTAAAACTGTTCTTTGTACCAGTTGAATAAAGAAAAATGAAAACAGGCCAAAACATCATAATTTAACGTAACCACATAAATCTACAGAAATGTAAGAAAAGTGACAACTAATTTCCAAAGTCTAATGCAAATATGATGCGTGTTATTCCACAAACTCTGGATATTTAGTGAAAACTTTAAAGAGCTTGTTTGAGTTCAAAGTTGTTACTATGCTGCTCTCTTGTGGAAAGCTGACGAAACAACACAACGAGTCAAGTTTTAGTACAAACATACAGTATGGAGCATCTTTATTTGGCTAAAACAAAATCAGTTGAAAACTATTACCAATTTTAATTCCTCCAAAAGGACACTTTTTAGTTTACCTTCTCCAAATTCATTGAGTATGACAGCAATCCGTTTGTTGTGTTGTTCTGTTAAGATATAGTTCAGGAGGGTGGTCTTTCCAGCACCTAAAAAGAAACACAAATATATCATACAAAGAATAATTAAGCAAAGCAAATCTTGGTTTTTACAACTTTAATGTTACCATAGATATGCCCTTGTCCAATACTAAAGCTGCTTTGGGTTGTAGTGAGGATGGACTGATAAATGTGTGAGACTATAATCTCTTTTATAAGCTCATTAAAGCTGCGAGTAACACAGACGGACTCTCACCGAGGTAGCCGGTGATGATGGTGACAGGTATCTGCTCTGCAGAAGGACCGGGCTGGCTGTCGATGGGCACCAGCTCTGGGCAATCATCCTCCTCCTCCATCACCATGCCATCCATTACCAGAAGCAATGTTTGACAGCAGGGACACTGAATCAGCGCACAAACACATTTCATAATCAGTCTTGTGAGCAGGATTAACACATTTGGGAAGCTCTCAGTCCCACTTGAGAGGCAAACAACCATAAACAAACATAAAAATCTGTCTTATTTTTCAGAAATACCCTTGTGGCTGGCTACCAATTGATTTAATTATTATTTTAATTGCTTTTAAAGCGCTGCACGTCCTGGCACTGGGTTACATCTCTGAGCTGCTCATCCTTTATTCCACCTCCAGACTCCTCAAATCTGCTGACCAGTCACTGCTCTCCATTCCTCCCAGTTAAAAAAAACCAAAGGTTAAGAGCTTTCTTAGTTGTTAGCCCTAAACTGTGGAATAGTTTGCCACTAACTGATTTTCTATCTTATTTATGGCTGTGTTGTTATTTTAATCCTGTGTTTTTGTTTGATTGTAATCATCAATCAAACAATCCCATAATTTAATCTCTCTGTAAAGCACAGATAAACGTCTGTCATATTTAAATGTGCTCTATAAATTAATTGACTTTCCCACCTGCTCAATTCGCCACGACAGCACAATAAAGAAACACTCCTTGATTTACAAAGGCTGTGAATAAATTACCTGATTGTTCCTCTCAAATATGCAGATAGTCAAAGTTTTCACAAACAAAACGCAGGTCCCAGTCGTGCACTGCTGCTGCTTTACGTTTTGACAGTGTGCAACACGGACGAGGCTCCGTTCAAATCTGGAAGCAGCGACAAAGGTTCCGCTTTCGGAGCACAAAGTCTGCAGGAGAGTAAGGTTACAAAAAAGAGAGAGAGAGAGAGAGAGAGAGAGAGAGTAAGAAAGACAGACCGAAAAAGAAAATATAAAGATTACAACATTTCCATGTAGATAAATAAACAAACATCTGGTTTTCCTCCGTCTATCTTAGAGCGTACTTAAAGTGATGTAATGACAAGCTTCAACCACAAGAGGGAGACAGGAACTATTATATTGGAGCTCCTGTGTCCACAGTTCACAGACAAAGATGTTTATGAGTAAAATATATATGAGAAATTTCAGCATAGTCTCACACTAACAGAATATATAATAAACCTGCAATACTAGGATTTTTGACAAATACTTGTTTTTGTATAACAACACAAAATATATTATCATAAGACATACAACTCAAATTATAAAATGTTGAAGTCACAGACCCACAGAAGGTGCATGCATTTAACACCACTCTCTGACAATAGTGACTCATAAAACAATGTATAATGATAACTATCAAAATGTTGCAGGACTGTTGGATTGGACAGTACATGATATTGTGTCTATCGCTTGCATAACCTCTTAAGTTGCTACTCTTAGGATATATTTGTAATAGTGTTATCCTATTCTATTTGTATAGGCTAAACTAAAGCTGTAAGCCTCCTTCACTATATGGGCAAATAGATATTAAAGACAAAAGATTTTTTTAAACAAAAGTATGTAATTACGTTACAATTCCGCCTCCATAAATTGCCGCCTTCCCTTGTATGGTGTATAGGCCAAGGTTCAACTTTTGGGATAGGAAGCTCAGAATAGAACCGCTGCTCTTTTTGCCAGTATGCAACTTACACAAGTGTGATGAAACTCGAAGCCCGCAGAGAACATACACTGAGAACAGACTTTTTTAGAGAAGTAGGAGACATCTTGTATCCAGCAGTTTGAAATTAAAAGTATTTGTATAGTCATAGATTCTGGATTCTAAAATAAGGGAGGTGGACTCAATATAGTATGAACATTTTAACAAGTGGAAACTTTTTTGGTGGAGAAAACACCTATATGGAGGAAACTGAGTGTTACAACCGTTCTCTATTATTTTAGTATTTAGTATTTCATTTTCACTCATTAGAGACTGGATTTGGTTTCCCTCTCACTCTTCTCCTGCCACTCACATGTACAAGTGTGTATGTTTTGTAACAGAGAGAGAAAACTGTTAAAGCCCCCCTCCGCTCAAAAACATGTTTTTCTTCTTGTTCCTTCAGTTGGATGTTTGAGCTTCACTGTGCTGAATGATTGTATGTGCACAGTTTGACACTAGAGGGCTGTTTTCACATTCATCTGCTGAAGGAGGAAAGAGTCTCTGTGCTCATTGAAAATCCAGTTTTAAGCCCACGAGCATGATTTGTGACATCACAAATAGTTTGGAACCAGTCCTGGTCTAATATTCAACTTACACAAGTGCGATGTGGAAACTTGAAACCTCCAGTGCACAAACACTGAGAATGGGCTTCACAGTGAAGTAGGAGTTAAACTTGTGAGATGAAATATATTTATATATTGAAGTATTCTTGACTTTTTTTTAATGAGGGAGAAGCAGTAGATGCCATTTTAAGGATTTTAATTGGATAATTATACTTTTTTTCTGCAAAAACCATGTTAGACACACATTATTGTTCCAAGCAGAGTATTTTTATGTCTTAATACATGTGTGGAGGGGCTCTTTAAGCCAGTGGTTCTCAAACTTTTTCACATCAAGGACCCCTAAACTGACACAAATTAGTCTTAGATTTTGTCCCAGAGCCCCCCATCTGATAAGACTTTTACTTTTAGATGTTTAATTAGAGAAAGTGTATGAAACCCATGACCATAATAGCCACACATTCGGTCATTGTGTGACTTACAGATGGAATAATAGCGAAAATAAATTAGTCCCCTTAAATTAGCCTCAAGGACTCCTGGGGGTCCCCGGACCGCACTTTGAGAACCACTGCTCTAAGTAAACCCACAGGCTTATCTCGGCAGCGAGGGAGCGCGCGCCTCATCCAGCGTGTCCCATCATCTCCTCCCACTCTCTCTCTCTCTCTCTCTCTCTCTCTCTCTCTCTCTCTCTCTCTCTCTCTCTCTCTCTCTCTCTCTCTCTCTCTCTCTCTCTCTGCGCTGCGCTGCGTGATGGCTCAAATCAAATGCGGAAGTTTACACCCAGGAAAGCTGCTCCTGCCGCCACAACTAAGATGAGTGTTGACAGTTGAGCTGTAGCGCGGAGCAGAGGCGGTGCGTCGGTGACAGTCAGCGAGGCGGCGAGACCGCAGGAAAACACCGTAAGCCAGCGCGGCTGAACTGGACTCCACGCTCGCGTATGGCTTCTCTGGGCAGCGCAGAGCGACGGGCTTTCGCTCTGAAAATCAACAGGTAACCACCTCCTCAAGCTCTGCTTGTTCTGATGAGTTTTTTTTTTTTTAGCAGTGAACTCTCGGTGCCTCCCCCGGGGATTTGGGAAGGAGCCCCTTGTCTTGACAGTTGGAGGGGTTTCCACAGCGGAGCAGGCAGCCACATGTTGTGAATGTTAATGCTGCAGGTCAGTTCACTCTGTCCCGGGGTAAAGAGAAAGGCAGCCTGAAGGACACGAAACTGCCAACTATTTCTCATGAGAGCGCATCAGAGTTATTACAGGACATGCTTCACTTCTTATAAAAGCGAACAGCCATGTGATCAATCATGAAAACATTAGTTTCTCTCATTATTTGGGCACCCTAGCAGTCTGAGAGGAAACAATGCTGAACTTATACTAAACTGACATATCTGTATTATATCAGCCTCGTTTCCTCCTCACAAGGATGCTGATTCTATATCTAGTATTTCTAATGTGATCATTTCCTGTGGTGTGTAAAGTCAGACCAGCCCATAGAGCTTGCTGTAAATGCGGAGGGATGTGGTCATAGTTCCTGATGTGTCACTGGCCAGGTGTGGAGGAAGTATGTACATGGAAGTCCATTGTGTACCATGCTCCTGTTGCAGGGCTCATTAAAACAAATACACTATTACTTCCTATGATTAGCAGCGCAGGGCAGGCGTAATCAGGCTTCTCCGGGGCTTCTCTGTTGCGACAGTGTGTGCAGGTCAAACTGTGAGTGTCTCGTTGTGCATTATGTTGCAGCAGTTTAACAAACTTTGCACTGGGGTTCATTCACACTGTGGAAGTGGATAAGGGCAGAGCGGGTGACTTTTGGTCAGTTTTGGTCAAACTTATGAGGGAATGATGAGGAAGCAAACTGTTTACTCTCACGTTTGTTTTTGTTGTTCACAAGCAGCACTGTTTTAATCCCCTTTTAACCTCTTTTTTTAAAGCACTCTTGACCAAAAATCAGTTTCCTTCCTTCTGCAGCTTTCACAATCCTTGTTTACAATCTAAAACTACCACTTATACAGTCATGCAAAATATTTCTGAGAGAAATTCAAAGTAGGGTTGCAATTTAAGATTATTTTCATTACTGATTTTCTTGATTGTTTTGTCTATAAAATGTCAGAATATAGTGAGAAATGCCAATCACAATAACCTAACATATAAGGCGATGTCTTCAAATGACTTATTTTGTCCCAACAATAGTCCAAAACCAAGAGAGTTTTAAGTTTATTATTATATAAAACAGAGAAAAGCAGGAAATCCTCACATTTAAGAAGCTGGAACTAGTGAGTGTTTTTGCTTGAAAAATTGATTGAATTTATTGGATTTATTGAATATCAAAATAATGTCTCCTGTCAGTCCCGCTGTTTCAAAAGCTTCCCTTTTTTTCATGTTGAGTGTAAAATCCTCTTTCCACCACCACCAACCCAGGGAATGTAACTTGTTTTTCATAGCCAGGAGAAATCATGGATAGGTGCTTTGCTGTGCAGAGCTGAGCTCAGCTGCTGAGAGATGTAAGGGATCTTGGGTCACAACCTGAATCCCGAGGTGGGCCAGCAGAGGGGCTGCTTAGAAGATGCTGTACTGTAGCGAAGCACGCTGTTGTGGAGTATGTGGTTGATGCATTTATGAATTGTTGTAAACACTGCATGGAAAAGAACCCGGAAGAATTACAAACACTTGACAGGTACATTCAGTGTGGTTAGTGTGGGCTTTAAATGAGGCTTAACAACCAGCGCTTTGGTATAATGTCAAAGAACCACAAGACATCTAATGGAGCTTCAAAAAGGGCCATATCATGTCACCTAAATTATGGACGCATTGGTCAGAAAAACCACAAAATCATGTAAAATATCAAGGGGAGCAGCTGAGAAAATCCTAGCAACAAGAGCCAAACACAAACTTCCACAAAGAGGAACCGCGATCACAAGTTGAAACTTGTTAAAATAATCCTCAATTATGTATAGTATATGGTATGCGGCAGGCTGAAAAACCTGTTAATTGGCACGCGAACTAGTACAGCCCTTATTTGTAGTGTGTGTTTGCTAAAGTGATTTAGTTATTTCATGATAAAAGAGGTGGCAATGTTCCTTTACCCACCCCTAAATATCCTACATGTTCTCATATAGTTCCTCTCTCAGTCTCTCTATCAGGATGGAGTGTGAAGGAAATCCTGCACGCTGTGGACACTAGCAAGTATCTGGTTTCACTTCGCTTTTCGGTCAAGGCAGTTTAAAATCAGGAAATGTGTTTTTTTTTTCATAAGCAAAAAAAAAAAGGGGGGGGGGGGAATGGAAAGGAAGTGTGAGAATATGGCAGTCAATAATGCATAATGCAAAGAAATACAGCGCAGCACAATGTTAGATTTTGGTGAATAGACAGAATGTAGCTGAAACCTCAATAGATTACATTACCCACTAGCATATGGTAACAGGTGTGAGGACAGCTGTGGACACGGGGGCCTCCGTTGTTCAATGCTCTTAAGTGGCAGGGGGATCCAGATTGAGTTGCATCTGATTTCCTCCGGGTTCTGGTTTATGACATCTGTTTGGTGTGCCTCCTTAGCTTCCTTAAAAAAAAATTTGATTAATGACTCACCCTGTGGTCAAAACATTCAAACTCAACAAGAAGTTATGCTTAAAGTTTCCTTCTGTCATTTTTATTTTTTGCTGTTGCTTGGAGCAGCCTGTGGCTTGAGTCATGTCAAATGACTGCTGTGTTTGTGAGTGCCTCCCTCTGACAGGAAGCTGAGCCGTGATGGTGCTGATAGCAGTAAGACTCATTAAGTCTGGAGACATATGATAGTATGAGACACACAGTGGGGACATCCCTTTGGTCTGCTTCCCTCTTGCAATGCACACCACACCACTCTGTTTTTTTTTTTTTGTGTGTTTCCTCTTTGGCTCAGACGATGGAGGAAGGACTTATGGGAGAAGGTACTTCAGGCTACAACATGCAAACTGAAGCAGCTACCCACCTCCAGTGGATTGACTTGATAATAATGATGATAATAGCAATAATTGTAGACTGCCTGGCTGAGCAGCGTCCCTGGTGGGAGTCACGTCACGAGGAGTCAACATAAATACAGATAATTATAAGTAGAACTATAGATTTGGCTGTTTTGGGGAGGGGGGGTTTAATTAGAATGTAGCTGTGAGAAGCAGTGATAGTGCAGCTTCAGAGCTGGACTCAATTTCAGGAATGCTTGGGCAACGATTCCAGAAATGCTGACAGAAACGCACCATATGCACACACAGCAAGTGCAGGCCTGCCATAGACAGCATGACACAACAAAACGGCCAGCTTCTTTCTATAGGAGAGGGATGATTAAAGGGTTTCACTCTGGAGACCACAATGAGAAATCTTACCTTGGTTGTGGGTTCTGTGACCTTACAGATACAACCCAACTTTTGTGAAGGCACACATTTTTAAGTGTGTACTATTCACATTAAATGACTCTCCGTATCTTGAAGTCTAGCATCACTGACAGATTAGAGGCAGATTTGACAGCTCATAAATACTTGAAATAACGGGGTCGCACACAAAGCTGCTTGAACAAAAGTATTTTATTCTGATTAATGATAAAACACTTTGGGCCTTCCTCATTTTCTCTGAATAAGTGACAAATTTGTATTTCTTCCCCATACAGGATGATCTAATTGCCACAGTGTGACATGAGATCAGCGGTTATAAGAATACAAACATGGATGGTTAACATAACATGCCATTATCTACCTCCAAAATAGCCTTGTTTTCCTGTAATAAATTGACTCATTAAATAAGTTAATGGCTAATTAGTCTACTAATCAGTGATATGACATGACAATTGCTATAATTGATTTGCTAATGATTTGATTCAAGATATTTTTTTTTAGCTATTTTACTGATAAAGAATTGGATGAGGTGGCCATAAAATGTGCTGAGTCTTGATGTTTTTTAACAGTGTTCCTAATCTGTCATGAGCAGCCTCTGATTAATAGCCGGAGTTTGATGTCTGTAGTAATTCTGGCTCCACGTCGACTCCCTGGTAGCAGCTGTTTTAGAGTGCCATCCTCATCAGGGCTGATTACTGAATCTAATTATATCCCATAAAAGAAAAGAAAAATGGTAATCATTGTCATCAGGCTTAGTTTTTAGCTGGGAAAATGCTGTTTTAGCAGTTCATCGTAAAAGGGAAATACTTTGCTGGTGTTTCTGTGAAAATGTTTGATCCCAAAGAAGGCACATTTATTGACATTTTGCAATTGGTTTTCTGGCGTTTTGCATGATCTTAAGACCTTGAGGCCTGTGATATAGTGACAGTCGTTATGTTTACATGCACACAAGAAATCAGGTTACACAGGAAATCAGACAAAGCGTTTACATGCACTATGGCAACCTGGTTACTGTAAAATCTGCGTGCGGACGGGGGGTAGCAAATTACACCAATGTCAAGTCTCCCCATCAGTCTAAAGTAGTCTCTCTACATTATTACTGTATGATGTAATGATACCTTGCGAGGCAGCTGGATCGGCATGATCACGACATCACGAGATCAAGTTATTCAAGATTCAAGTTATGCGCTTGTGTCCAAACCGCCGGTGGTTCAGACCAATCACCGCCCCATGAGGATTCTTGCATGATCTCATGATCTTGTGAATCCAGCTGCTTTGCATGGTAAGACAGTGAAAGACAGATTGTTCATCCAATCACCTGCCAGGTATTGTAAAGATAACTTGTAAAGATGGACGTTTTGGCAAGCTGCCTTCTTCAGGGTGAGTTGACTGTAATCGAATCATTCATGCCCATGGGTAACCTGCGTTGTGCTGTAGTTTGCTACAGTATCTATTTAGCTTAGCCTTTCATTTGAATTGCACATTCAAGACGTTTGGGAGTCTCTTTGCTCAAAGTGGGCTGCAGTATGTGCTGATTTGCTGATCGTGGCTCTGCTCACATTTTAGGACGACATAATCAAACTGAAAGAGCGTTGGTGAAAAATGTGCCTTTCGGGGAATGCCACAAAGGTCATTCTCAGAGATCTCAGACCTGAAACCCCCCCCCACCCCCAAAAAAAAAAAAAATCAGAAGCTGCTCTCAAGACCAAAGCAGTCAACTTCAATAACAGCTGTTTTTACAGACACAGTCAGTCCTAGTTAAAGAAAGATGCTGTGGCTATTTCCCTGAAGTCTTCCTATTCAAACAATCTTTACTTTTTTTCACTATTGCTCATGATCTTTGTGTCCTCTCAGTAAAAAAACATAGCAAGTATTGTTGACAGTCAAGTATTTGTCCCTTTTGAAGTATTCGGAAGCCTTCGGGTTGATCCAATAGAATTATTACTTTCTCAGTCTTAGTGGTTTCAGTAAAAAGTAATGATCAAGATATTGGTCAATGCTGGGCTTATTACGCCAGCTGCTTTTGGGATCATAATGCCAAAATGACCAAAATCCAAAGCTCTGCTTTTCGTCTTTCTGACAAGAACAGCTTTGGTTTTACGTAACAGAGGATGCCAAGACACGGGTCCATTAAAGAGAATGACAGATGCTGTCTGCTGTGACAAGCTGTTTGTCTACTAGTGGTAAAATAATGCCTGCTTGGCTCTGCTGGCAAGGGCTGATTACTGTTTTAGTTGCCCAGTCTTTTTATAGACAAGTCTGAATGCTAGCAAACACCCACATGTGCGTGCATGTGAGAATATGTGTATCTATGCAAATTATACTTTATATACGGTATACGATGTGTGGCGGTATGGATATGAATGAGCTTTGTTTCTTATAGCAAATAAAGTCGAGGGAGGGCACGTTAGTGGCTGAGTGGTTACGGGCTCAATCTGTACACAGGGTAGGGCATGTTTCTTTACAAGTCAAGTTATGAGAAGATTTTACAAGGTTTAAATTGCCTTGGGTACAAGCTTAATACACCCACCACACAATCTGCCCTCGGGCAAGAAAAGGAATTCTTGTTTGCTCAGATTTTTTTCTTCAGTGTTTTTGTTTTGTTTGGTCAGCAGCTGAATGGAGCCATTAAACTGGAGCCATCAAAGCCTTAGGTTTGTCTACAGAAGGCCTGCTTCTTGTGTGTTGGTTGTTTAATCTAGTTAAAGAGGCAGCATTTAACATCAGAATCGCATAAATCTCAGCAGCCCCCATTCCCCTGCCATTCTCATCTCAAAGTGAAACATGCTAAAAGCAATCAGACCGGAGAGGAGATGTCTGAGGCAGAAGTTATAAATCTGTCCTGTCAGTTACTCTCAAGATAAGGCCGGAGGTGGAGCTATGAGGAGTGTCAATCCTTGTTGACTTGAAGCTTTCTGGTGCTTCAGTCTATTAACTCCAGCCCCATTAAGCTCCACAGGCTTATGTGATTTGACTCATTGCATTACAAGGAGTGTAACTCAGCACATTCCCTGTGGACATTAGTAGTGTAAAAAGTGGCCGTGTGAAGAGGTGTCAGTTTGGTGATGATTGTGCAGGTGGGGAGGTGGGATGTGAAGCAAGACAACCAACAATCATTGTCCAAGAGCCCTGGTGCAAGGCTAGTAAACCAAAATGACCACAGTACATGATTTTGGTTGTACTAAACAGCCTCCAGATGTGCTTTTGCATGATATGTGTTCAGATATGAGTCATGTAAGGCTTATAAACATGTTGAAAAGTGTGTGAAGAATGAGTTTTGCACAAGTGAGAATTACATAACAGCACTGTTATTGCTAGTAATGAAAGAGTAAAAGTTGGTAATGTGGCCAGACATACCTGTGTGTGTGTGTGTGTGTGTGTGTGTGTGTGAATGCGGTTGCACACTGGAAATCAGTATGCATATGTGTGTGCCTTCTGATTTTTTTTCATGCCATTTGCAGCCACTTATTTCAGTAATATACAGATTTGCATTGCTGTCGGTTTTTAGTTTGTACATATTGTGTGATCTATCTTTCCTATCCCTGGTCTTGAGTTTGCAGTTTATGTTTGAAATGCCGCTGCTCTCCTGGACTTTGCTCTTTGTGTAAATCTGTATGCCGTTCTCCCACCCATGCTTTGACCTTCTCTGGCATGCAGTTACTGTATTGACGCAACGTGCAGAGAGATTGACAGGAGGGAGGGGAAAGTGTTTCAGATTGAAGTAGATACTGTGGTATTTTTCATTAAGGCCCTTTCTATTGAACTGTAAAATATCAGAAATGCATGTGGGGACATTGAATATTAACCAGCATTTACTCTGGCGACGCAAACTGACATTATGACACAGTGTTTTTGTAGAACATGAATAATAGTTTTAGATGTCTTACAGATTTGACATGCTTCATGACTTTGCAGCTTCAGTGGTTTTGATAGGGTGGCATTCCTCCATTGCATAGATGTTTATGGGTTTGTGGTAATTAGTAACAGGGCTGTTGTAACAATGGCCATGGGGACTTAATGAACATATGAGATTGCCCACAGCGGAGGTGGTCGGCAATGTGACCCACTTGCTTAGGTCATTGCCCTTTAACTTTTCCCTGTGTGGCAATGATGCAATAAACAGTTTGTGACACTCGCACACATGCACAAATGCATATAAATCTGAGCAATTTCAAAGCAAACGCATAAACAAATACTTACACACACATACTGTACTATACACACATGCACATGCTTATGCACACAAAACTGGCCTTTCAGCATTTAGCTGCAGAGAATAAGGCAGTTATTGTGTAGGGTTTGGTGGGGCTCCAATGATATGGTAGATTAATTACAAAGAAATAGACAGCGCATTAGCTCGGCGATGCAGTGAGATGAATTGTGTGCAACAAATTGGGACACTGGCGCTGTACTTGTCATTCTCTGTTCTCCCCTCTTTTTGGAGAGAGCTACAGGCACACACACACACACACACACACAGACGCATACACACCCACCCCGTCTACCCAATATATTTGAATACCCCTCCATTCCTATGTCATGTTGATTTCCTGCTCGGCCTGACCCTTAAATCAGGACACCATATTTACTCCGCTGCTTGTATGGCTGCCAACGTGACAAAGCCTTTACACAGCCAGCAGAGATGTGCTTCAGTAGAGAGCGAACAATGGTTTGAATGGAATCACCACGGCTGACCAATTCAAACTAATGCGAGTAGGAACAATGCTGGAATTTCTGTTGCATCTCTCATTAAGATACACTTCATGCATGTTGGTCGCAATGTAAAAAAGTTATGGTTTTGCATGAGGTTGGAGATGTTTTTATATATGTCTGTTTTCCAGCAAAAAGCTTTCAAATCCCCACATATTTGCTGTACTGATATGATAACTATTATTCTCTCTGGTCACATAACCTAATGAATCTTTATGTGTTTTTCATGTTTTGTTCCAGGCATTCGTCTGCAGAGATCAGGCGAAACTTCAGTGGGAACTATGGCTTTAATCACAGCCGAACCAGCTCCAACGCTTCAGCCTCAGTGTGGCTCAATGTGGTGAGTCTCCTTCTATTAAAAAAAATAAATTATTGATTCACATTTACCTAGAAAAATGAGTCAAAGTCAACATTTTGCATTTGAACTTGTGTGTGGCAATAGCTGCCAACAGGTTTCAAATGACAAATTCCTTTTTATGAGCAGTATTTAGTATTCATCTAACGAATGAATATTAAATGCTTAAGTGTGTTTAAGAAGAAGAGCAGACAAGAATTAAATGCTGGTGTCAGAGAGCTCAGCACATTTACAGTGTGACTGCAGAGCCTGACCCCCACTGCAGGGCCAAACGATAGGTCAACATTAATGCTGGGCCTCCATAGAGATATTTCATTATGTGTAACTAACTGTGTGTATATATAGTGGAGCGTTGCACTCACCGAGCTGCACTCACACAGCTTTAGCTTACACCACAGGGCTTTAAGCATATCTTCTTCACATCCTCTTTACTGTCATTAGCACTGAGAGTGTCTGACTCAGTGTGGTGTCTCATCTTTAAGATTATAATTTGAATCATGGAAATTCTGCTACGGCACAAGTAGCAGTTTTTTACAAAAAAGCAGCTGTATTTGTGCAAAGGAGCCGAGTCTTTTTTTTAGGAAGTATCTTTCTTCCTCTTACAATAGAAGAGCATACTTATGGTTTAACATGCTTTTGGTATTATTATTATTATTATTATTATTATTATGTTTATTTAACAGAGTTTGGTAAACCAAGTAGTTTCTGCAAAGGATTGAATGCCATTATGACAGGTTGTTTTCCTGCCTCTTTAGTTGAAGCCAAGCAGAGAGTTAAGAGTGATTCCTGCTCTCTTAAGCAACCAGACAGAGTGATGCACAGTAATCCTTTGCAGGGATTTGTTCCCACTACACTCTTAGTCTCTCTGTGGTACCCTGTGAACCTCTGTCTCTGCCTCCCAGATTCATATATTCCACTGTCAGTCTTTCTACTTTTTTTTTTCTTCTATTTCTGTCTTTCCCTCACATTTCTTCTCTCTCTGCCGCCCCACGTCTCTCTCATTGAAAGTTTTCTAAAGCTCTTAGGCGCTAAGTCTCCTGACATATCTGTGTGCATGACTGACTGAGCTGCAGCCCTTTGATACTTTCCCAGTGATGATCCTTGAGCTAGTCAGCTGACGGGGTTTGAGGAGGGATACTTGGACCATCCATCCCACCCCATCTTGTAGCATGCCACGCAGTTAATCTCTAACCTGCTTGGGAAATGGGTCAGTGCCTTGGCTACTGACAGGCGCTGGATGGGGGCCTGCTTACCTTGCAGCTTACATGGACAAATCTTTAATATGGCTGGATTTGGGATACGGGAGAGAGGTTTTAATACCATAATCTCCGGGATGATAGTTTCCCATTATTCAGCAGTCGCGTCTAGCACAGGGATGAGGGAGGGATGTTTGTTGAGAGGAGGGAGGCATGTTTGTTGTGGCAGTTGTGACGTGGATCACTTTGTTGGTTATCACAATTCTCCCCCTCTTTTACTCTCCTGCCATTTTTAGCGCCTGAAATGATGAATGTTGTTGTTTTGTTGTAGGTCTGATATACAAATTGAGAGATTAAGAGGAAAAGCTGCATGTGTTTTTGTGCACATGTGCAGTGCCTATGTGTGTACAAGCAGCACACACGTGTGTGCGTCTTCAGTTTCTGTTCCTGTCTGTTGAAACACCAGTTGATGGAGGGACGCCTTGTTTATGTCACTTCCTGTAATGTCTTGTGGTTTCTCCCCTTCAACTCTAAACTGCAAGACACTTTGAACGCTTGCAACTGCTGTCAATACATTTTGCGGGTTCAAACGCTCAGGCGCAACTTAAACTATAAACACATGGTCCACTTTTGGTAATGCTAATTGTTTCTTCTCTGGTCTGCTGGAGTTCTCAGCTTCTAGGAATATGAAGATCAATTTTAAGAGGATCTGTGCACTGCATTGTGGCTTAGTTTCAACAAAAAGCATTCAGCGTCAGTAGGTGCACACTGTAGGTTCCTATATCCGGAGTACGCCATTTTGTATGCTTCCTTTTGACCAGCCGATTTTCTGTTTTCAGCAGGGTAAGTCTACAATTTCCGTATTAGCACAGCTGTCATTTAATGAAACTATAGAACGAGATAATTAATAAACTTAATTGTTTAAAATATCGTGGCTCATGTGTAAGGTGGCTGTATCTTGTAAGAACTTTGTCACGACTTCTTTACATGTCTGTTTTGTCATATTGTACATTGAACAGTTGGTAGATGGACATTGTTTTTTTTAAATTGATATTGCAGCTTTTGGTTTAAAATGTGTAATTTTACTAAAAAAACGTATTGAATTCATTTCTTATTGCATTTGTGTGCACTGAGTTTAGTCTGTTTTGATGTGTATTCCTTCACTTCCTGGGTAAAAACAAAATTCATTCTCATAAATTCTTGCAAAGGCATCACCTTTATAATCACCATAAGCTGATAGAAAGTCTTGCTACTGATCTGGCAAGGAGATGCTTGCTTGCTAGCTCCCCTCATGACTCCAAAGAGCAGCAGGCGCTGATCAGAGGCATGCATAGATTTGCATTCATTTGTTTCTGTTAGCCTCCGCACTAAACAAGAAAAAAAAGAGGCTACAGAAGTTACAATGATTCTTTGAACTTTGAGGCAGAGAGCCAGAGAGACGCACGTAGAGGGGAGGATCTGCCACTGCAGAAACACTGACACCTCCTTCGCAAAAGGTTTCATCTATAGGCCTGTCATTTACAATAATAATCATACGCTTGTTCTGTCTGGCTGTCTGTGTATTCTTTCCTTCTTGTGTTGCATGCTAACCATTAATACTAGCCCTTGTGGTACAGTTTGCTCCTGAGTGCTCAGCAGAGAAAAATATTCCTTGGGGTGGACTGATGTGTAAAAACATGTCTGAAGGCAAATGGAATTTGCTCTGCTCTCCAAAGTTGAGTACATCAGTGACTCATCTTGTTGCAGCAGTTATCTAAACCTCTTCTGTGTCTATTATCTGTCAGTGTACGTATGCCAGCGGTTGGTTTGGTTCTGTGTTTTTCTTTTCTCTCTCTTTGTCTCCTATAACACTGTCTCTCTCTCACTCAGTATTTCACACTACCTAAGTGTTGTGCAAAAGCTTTCTGTGTAGAACAGTGTGTACGATTAAAAGCATAAATATATAATGATATATATTCTTTTTCTCTTAAAATGGTGCGAACTATAGGTTGAGAGACTTTGTGCGGGCAGTTTCATTTTATTATTAATTATTTAGTCGTCCAGTATGATATTGTGGTCTAAGTTTATTTCCAAGCTTTTGCCTACACACTGTAATCAGATTAGAGGTCTGTTCAGTTTGCTTTTACAGAAACACCTGCTCTATGCAGGTTCCCCTTTTACAACCTTAGCCAGCCGGGCACCACAAAAGAGACGTGTGTTATCACATCAGTTGTATTTTTTTTTTTTTCCCCCTTGGAGCTTTTTCTAATGATGAAAAGCTAATTTATTCTTCCCCTATAAGTGCCACAGGGGATTTATTTCATTGTGTGTATGGATGATTTGAACAATATGTGCTGATTCAAAGACCCAAATGAAAATTTCAGCCCATTTGTACTGTACATAAAAGTGATTACAGCTTTGCCTTTGATCTTCTGTAGCTCTGGAGTGTGTGCTGATAGAGTTTCTGTCTAAAAATAGGTCCACAGAGAAAAATGTCTGATACTGGCCAGTTTCTATTTATGTAGGTGCCGGAATCTTTTGTTCCTCAACAGGTATGAAGTATTAGAAAATAGTCATGATTCAACATGCCTGGTCCCACCTCCCCTCCTATCTTTTATTTTCTTCTCAGTCCTCTTCTGCACTATTTAAATACAACTGAGGGCTGTATAAACTCATCAGTCAACCAATTGCTTTTCACAAATGATTGATCCATTTTGTCTCGTGTTGTCTATTTTTTTGCAGGGTCTTGGGATGCTTTACATCTAAAATTTTCTGACAAATAATTAATATTCCCCCTCGAGGAGATCCACTGATTCTCTGCTCTTTTGGGATATTTAATGAAGATATGCTGTGCTATGAATCCTAATACTTACCTTAATCTCCTCTTCTCCTTCAACCCCAATGCTTCCTTTTCACCACCACCCCTCGATTCCTCAGCCCCAGTCGTATGAAGCGGTGGAGCCTTTGGACTTGGAGGAGTTCTTCATGTCACAGCTAAGAAGTGGAGACTCGGCCCTCATGCAGGAAATTGGGGACTTCCCGGATGATGACCTGAAGGTGGAGCAGGTGGAGAAGGAGTGTCGCACCATTCGACACTCTGTCCCCGAGGATGGGTGGGTCATAGCAGGACAGACATGAGACAACAGAGGAATAAAAAAATTATCTAAAAAGAAATACATAAGCTGATAGGGCAAAAGGAATGAAGAGATCTTTAGTGTAAAATAGTGCAGAAAATGTCCAAAGTAGTGTGTTTGAAATAACAATCTTCATGCAATCAATTACTACTCAAATGCAGAGATTAAAAAAGGTCAAATAAAGCACAAAATTTGCTTGTTTGTTCATTATTTCACAGGTGTATTGAGTTGAAAGGCACTGGTTGGGAGTATAGACAGGGAAAAATTCACGCAGTTGCAGAATAAGAACCAGGAGCATAATCATTTTGTTCGAATGCCTTTTAAACATTGTGAAACTATTCTGTCAACTCATGTTATCTTAGCTTAATCAGAGCTTTCACTTGCCCCACACCTTGTCCATGAAGTACACATTAAGATAAGAGAGGAATGTGGAGTTGTCTGTGAATGTTTGCAAGCATTTCAGAATGATAATGTATGTACCTATCTTTGGATTTTCCTCTTTTCTCATCCCTTTCTTTGCAGAGTGGAGTTGGATCCCCATGTGAGAGACTGTGTAAAGAGTTACACCCAGCCGTGGCTTGTGGTCTCTAGAAGGTAAATAGTCTCCCACAGAAGCACAAGAGTTACCGTGTTACAGTTGCAGAGTGCTCAGGACTCTCAAGAGAGCTTTTGTATCTTAACCAAAGATCCCAAGAAACACAGACAATAATGCCCTCATAAGTATTTTTAGCTATTAGACTGTGCAACAGGTGCCAACTGTCTGAGAAGTCGCTTGTGTCTGTGAATCAGGAAACAAGAGGCCTGAGAGAGCCTGATAAATGTTGTACACTGGGATCTCCTATCTGATACATTGTAGTGCTCTCTCTCTCTCTCTCTCTCAAACACTTACATACACACAGACACAGTCACTATGTTGTGTAAGACTTCTGTTTGTGTTGTTATCTAGTTTGATTAGAAGTGCAGAGGTGTATCAGTAGTAACCATGCATGTTGTTTCTGGTGTGTACATCTGTGTCTGGGTATTTGGCGGTGTGTGTGTGTGTGTGTGTGTGTGTGTGTGTGTGTGTGTGTGTGTGTGTGTGTGTGTGTGCGTGTGTGCGTGTGTGTGTATGAAGGTGCCAGGGGGATGGCTGGAGTGCATATTCGGAGCGAGCTGGCCTACACAAACTCCTTCGGAAACAGACCTTTGAGTCCGACATCCAGCCAGAGAAAGAACAGACACCGGTAAGACCGACAATCACAGCCAGCTGTGAATTAAAATGTACAACACACACAGTCACGTTCTGAAATTTCAGTTTTAATCTGAATAGAGTTGAGATGAATTAACCAACAGATCTTTAATTCAGCAAACTTCACTAACTTCCTTGTTCAAACCTGTTTTACTGAGCGTTTGTCTTAACCAACAATCTCTGTCACTCAGTAAAGGAGAAGTATTAGTCCTCTTCACATAGCCTTCCTCAAAGCCAGTTTTGTGCTACACTGGAACAATTATTAAAAAAACTTATTTCCTTCTTCACCCTTCACCCTTTGTCACTCTTGTACTCTGTACAATTCTTGTCTTGTAGCTATTGTGTCAGACTGATCAGACTTATTCTGGGCAAGAATAAACAAAAGAAAATATTTTGATACAGCTTTATATGCATCTCTGGCATTAACGTGATACATTTCAAGTGCGTAAATTTAACTGAATATTTAGATTTTTTTGCAAAATACGCTTAATTGCTTTTTTGCTAGCTTAGCAAGAAAGTCAGCTGTTATTACAGATTGACTCTCATGTGAAGCTTGATCCAGCAGTCAGTTAACTTAGCTTAGCAAATCAGCTTAGTGTAGCATAAAGGCTGCTAGGTGTGGTCCACTGTTCAAAGTAAAAAAAAAAACACCTATCAGCACCTCTAAAGCTTGTTAATGAACATGTTATATCTAATTTGTTTAGTCCGTACACATATATAACTATATGCTTTTCTTGGTGAACAACAGCCAGTAGCAGTGATTTCTCACTATGCAACTTCCTCTAAAATCATATATTATCGTTTTTTTGCATTTCTGTTTGTGTACTGATTAAGCAAAGAAGTTGCAACATGTTAATTAGTGAGCTTTTAGAGGTGATGGTTGGTGGATTTTTTTTTAAAAGCCAAGCTATCTGTTTCCCCATGCTCCCAGTCTTTACGCTAAGCTAAGCTAAGCTAGGCTAAGCTAAGCTAATTACCGTGTTGCTCTAGCTCCACACACACACAACAAATAAATGTAATTACGAAAATGTCAAACCATTTCTTTAAGTGTGTTGTCAAGCAGAGTTAAAAGAAAAGCTACTTCGTCCTTGAACGGCAATATGTTCCACTTGGTTAACGTGTATTTTGTAAAGAGAAGACATTAAGCGAGAGCAGTATGGTGGTCCATACTGATCAAGGCTTGAGAGAGAGACGGCAATACTGTGGGAGAGTGAGGGAGGGGTTGGAGACTGATGTGGGGGATGCTTTAATAGTGAACACAACAGGGTTTTGTTATTCCTATCACTCTTTCCACTGTGGCAGTGGCCCTTCTAGTTCACTCAGACTGGCTTTATATTCCACTAGACTGTCAAAGTGATATTGTGGTTAAAGCTATGATATTTTATGTTATTCTATTCTACACAACTTTTTAAATAATCACGTAGCTGATGTCTGCATCTCTCATCAATCCTTTACTTCCACTTTGTGTCCCAGTCTCAGTCCTCCACTGACATTATTTTGAGCCAAGTTCCCATCCTCTTTCCCTGCCCTCACTCTAGCTCTTTTGTCTCCAAGTGGCCAAATCCCTAGCTCCCAGCATCAGGCAGTCCCAGCCAATCCAAGTCCCCGTCAGTACCACTCCCAGCCTCTGGCTAACTACCCAGCCATCACTCACCACCAGCCAGCCTCACCAGCCCCCTCCTGTCTCCTTATCCTTGCCAATTCTGGTTAATCACCCAAACCAAAAGGCCCTTATTACAGCCGCAGGCTTCCCATGATCTACTTGCCAGAAAGAGAGTGACAGAGAGGGGAAGAACAGCACTATTGTCCTTCAGCTCTTAATAGGTCTCTTATATTGTCCAATCTGCTTTAGCAAAAGCCCTGGGATCGTGATGGTCTCTCTGAGCCTCAACAGAGTGAAGCTTTAGCAGGGTGTAAGCGCGGTCAGTCCTTGCCTGTGGTTTGAGAGTGCAGATGTGAGACTGATGGATGATGGGAGTGAAACAGACAAGGAGGGAGGGGTGGCAAGAGGGGCTGTTCAGAGCAGGATGTAGCATGGGAGCAGAGAGGTTATGCCCTGCCCTGTAGCTGAGTCTGAGTAATTCCATATGGTGCCAGTACCAGCCTGAGAGACGGAGACCCCTTACTGATGGGCAAAGGATGCTCAAATCCTTTGATCTTAATTAAGTTTAGTGGCGACTTTTTGTCACAGGAATTACAGTGAATTCCTGACTCCAGACATGTTTAACAGCACTTGTGATAATGTGCTTTTGTGCTTGACCCTGAGCCACAGACTTGGGGCAGTTTTACAGGTGCACAAAATGTTACTGCTGGCTGAAGATAAGAAGCCAGCGTACAGTATGTTTATATTAAAGTGAGATTTTAGATCTGTGCTCTTAGTGGTATCAGAGCATGGATATTTTCTGAATGAATGAGTCTTGTATTTGGAGGTCTTTCAACCACAACAGTCACAAACGAGGCTGAGCTAACAGCTGCCAAATATAAAATATAAATTTGTTTGATAATGTGCAACAAAAGCCATCTTTCATTCCTGACGCTTGATTCTCCTTCCAGACCTTGCAGGGTGTCTGAGAGGACATATTTGCATGTCACACTGCTATTAATTTAAGGCTATAAACTAATGCCGCTGCCTGGTGCTCATTTTGCCCGACAGGCCAGTGCTGTTGCTGGCAGGGCACTGGGTGTCAAAAATGTGCAGCATCTAGTGAGCTTGTTTTTCAAAGCTGTCGCGACTCTGGGTCAGCAAAGTCAGCTCTGCCCTCTTTGCTGCTATCATTTTTGTATAGCAAGCCATCAGCCTGCTGGGAGATCTCTGATTACCGAAATTGATCAGCTAATGTGGAATGCATCGATATCGCTCGTGATAAGTAAATCATTGCACCATATTGTATGTCAAATATTCAGTGGCTTTGTTTCCTGCAATCTGGTGACTTTATTATGTGCATTACTATGAAAATACAGTAGGAAAATGTCCATGCATACACCTGTCATCAAATTATAGTAGTGTACTACACATGTGCCAGATGAAAGCACATGCTGAACAAAACTGTAATAAATAGACTTCATTATCTCTAGCATACCATGAACTTAAACATGAGCCTATACTCTGCTCTCTACGTTTGGAGCCTTGATTAGAAAAACACAGGAGACTGTCATTGTCTCCAGGCCAAAACACAGACTGTCTAGACAGCCTATTGCCTGTTAGCTGTTTGTTGTATCTGCTGACAACATTAGCGTGGAAGCTACATTTTTAATGTAATGTATGTTTTGCCAGTTCATAAAATAAAAAGTATGGAGCAGGCGTTTATGTTGCTACTTTAAAAAAATACAGTATAGGCAGTTTGAAAATTGATTAAACAGTTTGAAGAGAGATTTAAAGCCGTGGAGGAACACTGGGGAGGGAAATCGACAGTTAATAGGTTTGGCAAACATTGTTATGTTGACACATATTTATTCAAGTCTTGTTCAAGTAATATTATTTAAATGGAGGAAGAACAGGCTTTGACCAAATATTCACTAATATAGTATCCTGTACCCTGCACCCTTTTTCATTTGTCCTCTCTGAATAACATCCCTGTGGACGTTCTGCCTTAAATACCCCCATATCTTGCTCATCCTTTGTTTCTGTCCTATTCTCTCCTGCTCACACATTTCATTCCCATCAACTCCCTTCACCCTATTCTCTCTCTCCCCCCCACCGCTACCCCTTACCCTTTTCTTTCTGCCTTTGCCCCAGGTCAAGTCTCCAACTCTAGCTGGGCTGAGTGATGACTCTGGCCGTCCGCTGACCTCCTCCGACTTTAACCTGCGGTGTTTGACCCCGGAGCAGAGATTGGAGGGGCTGCTGGCCTTCAGCAACCATGACGAGCTGGACCGCTTCAACCAGGAGGCAAGGCAGGGGAACAGACACCCCGAGCTCTTTGCTCTGTACCCACCAGCTGATGAGGTGAGACAAAGAGAGAGCTGGCTGTAATATGCCAGTCAATATCTGTATTGTTGTATGGGAAGTGTGTGGGTTAGATTTCATTTTTATGTTACTCTCTCTGCCTCCAGTTTTCCAGTTTTTATATGCACATACAGCAACTAAAGTTCTAGTTCACATTTTAAATCACAACTGAAATCATGGCTGAAACATAACCAGTCATGTGACCATTAACCACGAAGTACTAAACATAGTGTTTTATCTCATTTTTGTATGATGTAATGTTTTAAATGGAAAGTACTTTTAGTTTTGTATGATGCAATGCTTATTATTTTTACCCCTGTCTGAATTATAACATCTTATGTCTGCTGTTGAAATTTAGCTATCTAGCTGACTCTGGGACAGTCAATGACTGTCTATTGTCCCTGTTAAATAAATATATATATAAAAAAAGCTACAAGTTCATCAAAATGTGTTAAATCTCACAATACCTATAATATACAACACTTTATTCCCCAATGTTTTTGGCTATCTAACCTTCATCAGGGTGGTTACTGGTTCAGTATTCTTTGAATATACTCCATTAATTATTCATATGACTTTATAAGAGAAATATCCATAAACCATTGTTGCACGGCAGAAAACATCAGGCTGCTGCTGGAAATGTGAAACCATGGCTGGAAAACATTTGTTTTTTGGGAACTTTTAGAAGTGTAAGATGCCACTACAAAGAGGACAACAACATAGAAAAAACACCACTAGTGTTGACCTCTCTCAAGGTCCAAATGATGCCTGTACCCTGATAAACTTTCACACTGGAAGTATATACTGTATATTTTTAGTTTTTTAGACTTAAATCCTCTCAATCCGCACCTGTAAATCTTATTTGAATTCCTAAATCTTCTCTGAATGTACTACTGCTCCCTATTTTTTTTGCAGTTTTAAAACTTTTTCTGCTATTGTGTTCCAGGAAGATGCGGTGGAGATCCGGCCCATTCCTGACTGCCCCAAAGAGCACAGTGGAGACCGCATCCTGATCCGATGCCAGGCCATCAAGTATGTCATACATTTTCATAATACTGTAGGAGGGGGAATAGCTCTATCGTTTCAACAGTTGCCTTCTGTTTGGGTCATAAGTTGGACAAGGAACCAATAGTTGGTTGTGCTAAAGGGAAATGGCTGTAAGGCCCCTTTTTCATGAAAATGACCTTTTATTCAGCATTTAACATACAGTACATTTTTGTATCTCACATCCAATCATGACTTTAAACTCTTGAGTGGTTGTTTCAAAAAGGCATGCAGTAGATATGACAGAAAGAGCAGCGTGGGAGTGTGGGGGAGTGCTGTGCAGCGCTTGTTGTTCTCCAGAAAATCACCGTGTCTCTCATTATGTACTACATCTTCTCTTTGTAGGTTTGAGATTGACATTGAGCCCCTATTCGCCACTATGGCCTTGTATGACCTGAAAGAGAAGAAAAAGGTAAGAAACCTTGGCTTCATTTGAATACCAAATTAACAGTAGCCTCACAATTTCCACTGTATGTTGTGTGAATGCTGTTTCTAACGTTTACTACAATCATGTTCTGCCTTGGAAACGTGCGTGACGCATACAAGGGTAGGACAAAATCACAAACAACTTAGAACACAATAGCCCTCCGGTCAAAGCCAGCTTGATGAAGCTCATTATGTGTGTTTGTTGTGGATACTGTCAGAGTGTTTCTCAGTTGGTGTTGGGTATACTTTTGACCGCAGGTCTTATTCATTCTGAAACTCCTCACCTTGCTACATTATATTGTTTTGCAATGTTTGTGATTCATTCAGCAGTAATTCTGTCTGTGGGGAGGGATGATTATCATTATCTTTATCATCATTATTACTTAAAATCAAAACATGCTATTACTCTCCAATTCGACAGGTCATCTAATACTTTGACAAACACCAATTTCAGTTGCTGTGAAAAGGTCTGTTTACATTACTTTATAAATGGTGGTGTAAATGGGCCTGTATCATGTCATATCATGTGATTTTTATTTTCATCTGTAACTTACACATCTCTAAATATTACTAAGCAATATATTGTATGTCATATTTGATAGAGGACAGTTGCCATTTTCACAAGTGAAGTTCACAGGCAATGTAGGTCATTGGTCATTGTTAGGCCAGTGGAGGGAGGGGGTGGGGGGGGGGGGATGAGTGTGAATGGCTGAAGAAAAGGCAAATTATAAAGTGCTCTGAATAAAAGTGCTACATAAATGGAGTCCATTTACCGTTTACCAAAAAAATACCATGTTAAGTGTCAGTCACTGTTGGTGAGGTTTTATTTGAGGTCATGTAGCAAGAGGAAGCATCTCATAAACCATGATGCAATAATGTCAAATACAGAAAAACCTCACAAGTAAACCCTCACCTACACCACAAGCTACAGTCTTTTAAAAAAATGATAGCGTTTTGTTTAAACCTCTGAATGTCTCAAGAAAAAAACAACAATTACAAGTAGTGTATAAACCTGATCAAAATGGCATGTACTGCACATCTAATTTATCTTAAGGTGTGTTTTCCACCCTTGTTTCTTTGTAGCTGTTGCGTGTCATGTGCCTCCTGTTGATGTGGGGAGGTCTCGTAGTTTCTTTTGGCAGTCTGCGTGGTGGTGAGGGATCAGTGTAATCTACAAGGTTTTATGCCTCATTGTCCTCACATATTTATACCCCTGGGGGTCGTCGTGTTTTGGTTCCATAACGACTAATACTGTACCAAATTTACACAGTCAACCACTTTGAGCCATGACTGTTTATGTATTTTCTGTGGATTTGCACAGCTGGATAGTTTTTTTGGGTGAAGGGGCTGGAAGGATTTAGTTTGTGCTTAAGTGCTCATGGATCTTTCAGATGAGATAGGGTTTTTAGCCACTGGCCTTGGTCTTTTCTCAGCGCCGCCCAGCTGCTTTCTTGTTTGTCTGGGGGACTGGTGGCTCTAATATGGTCTGATGGGTCATGTTGGGTAATTTACTGCCCTGAAATCTTGAAAATGGACAGTATATAAGCCAGTCCTGGGACAACATCACTGCTAAAGTGAACACAAACAGTATACGCATATATATGAAATTTGTTGCACGTGTCTTACAGGGCGTACTGTAAATCAAGGATATTTTCCGTTCTGCTTCCCACTGATGTCAATCTATAAGAGCAGAGCTGAAGTATATTTTGCTTAAGGGTACTAATTTCATTACTTGCTAAACCAAACTGTGTCCTTGTGGAGGATAATAGAGACTTCCTGTTCAATACATTGAGTAGAAACAGAGCCAGACTGTTAAAGCGCTATGAAACATGTCTCTGTTTGAGTGAAGGAGAAACTGTTAAGCTTGTTTTGTCAGTTAGATTCAATTGGAGTGGAACTGTGGAGCATTTGCTGCTGACCCACTTATTGCCCTTTTTCTTCTTTTTTTTTTACTTTCTGTCATTCTGTCATTCAAGCTCTCCTCATTACACTTGTTTCTTATTCTCTTTTACTATAGAAACTTATATTTTATATTCTTCCACATTTCTGCTGCCTTTTTCACTCATTTTCTCTCTTTTTTTCCCCCCTGCATACCATACTGCTGTCTCTATGTGTCTCATGAGAATTTTGTTGCTCTGTCTGTGTTTGTTTTTTGTTCACATCAGTTTTGTTGTTCCACATCTGTGAAATCTGCAGCAGATGTTCATATAATTCCATATAATACTCTAGTTATTAATCATGTCTCTCTATTTCATCAGCCAAGGTACAGACACAGTATTTGACCCAACAAGTGGCCTACAAATGGCTGAACAATGATATCAGGTTCATGAATATAAACAAAGATTTTAGAGTAGATGTGCAATCAGTCAAATATGTCCACAAAAGAGTTTACTGAGAGCCTTTAGTAGACTCGCTGTTGTTCATCGGCAAGACTAGGCAAGCCTAGTTTAGCTGGACCGTGACTACAGGCCATTGGTTGGATACACAGAGTGATCGGAAACAAGTAAAACACAGTGTTTTCACATATGCAGTGGATACTGTGCAATCAGTTAGCTATGTGTTCCAGTCTGCTTGCTGTTGCATTGACAAAACATCTCTCACTCACTGAAAGCAGTTGTCAACCCAGAGACCACGACCACAGTATGCAGGAGGACCGCAGATCCATGAAGCTGTATTGGATAATCTCTTCATGGAAAAATATAAAAAAAAACGTCTGCTGTAAGATTTGTCACTTAGCTCTTTCTTGAAATAAGTTTAAGGGGTCTTCAAGACACCAGATCGATCTACACAGTTGCTAAGTTGGCAACACTGGGGTGGTTGGAAGTGTGTCCCAATGGGTTGTTTTGAAAATGTTGCGCATGTGCTCTTGAACAGTGTGCATCAGTCACACCTCGTCAGTTGTTTGACAAAAACATCGTGTTGAAACAAGACCACTGGATTTCTTGTGTCTCTTTGAATACATATTTACTGGTTTGAAGGTTGACTCAGGGAATGCTTGCACTTTGTTTGACGTGTTTGTTCTGTTTAATGGGAATATGAATCATTATATGCCATAAACGCCAGCTGGCTTTGATTATTGGGATGTGATTTCTGTAATTGAAATCAGCCATTTGTCAGTTAAAGGTAGACTCCTCCACTGTGATCTTTTGAGAACTTTCACTCCCGCAGTTAAGTGCGCCTCATGTCATCGTTTACAGGGTCACAGCTGTCACAGCTGTCACAGTTACAACATTTTTTTTTTGGTAGTTTGGCTTCCTGTAGGTGGACGCTGGCTTGTCACGTCGCTATTAACAAAATCAGATTTAGAAGAAACTAACAGCAATCCTAGAATTCTTTTCCAAGTGTGTAATCTGATCACAGTTACTATCTTGAGGATTCCAGTTAACATATTGGGCAGGTTTGTCTGCCCAGAAGTCTACTATGGTGTGGTAAGTGTAATGGAGGTCCTCTGGGATAAGCAGTGAATAGGATCACATGACACACACCAGGCCGGGCCAGCCAGGACATATAGCTCTGTTCATATCCTGAGGTCATTAGGGAGGGAAGTAGAGAAACACCAGAGTGGACTGAATGATGATATTCCAGGATCAGTCTTTGCATTTACATGAAACCAGTGTCTTTCTTTGGGAACTATTTTACCTTTAACTGACATTTTGCATTTTATTATGCCCCGATACTGATGATAGGAAAACATTCTGTCAACAAAAGTAGCCTTTGTATGTCCTTTTTGGTTAAGAAACATCTGTCACTGTCTCCTTCCAGATATCAGAGAACTTCTACTGTGATCTGAACTCAGAACAGTTTAGAAACTTCTTGAAACCTCACACTCCACATGTGGATACCTCCTCCCTGGCCAGATCCGGCATCTTCTCTGTCACGTACCCTTCACCAGACATCTACCTGGTCATCAAGGTAATGATGAAATCTATAACACATGTGAAAAAATGCTACATAGCAGCGTGTAGCTGAAGTTACAGGTTTTAGCCATTTTCCCCCTGGCTTTAAATAACTAAGTCCTACGTTACAAATCAGTTTTGTACCCTGTCATCTATGTATCTTGACTTTAAATCACATACACATGCTGTATGCCTTTGCCAACAGGGTTTTTGAGTTTGATCCGATGGCTTTTGCACTTCCTGTCTGTGTTTCAGATTGAAAAGGTCCTCCAGCAGGGAGAGATCAGTGAATGTGCTGAACCCTACATGATATTAAGGGAATGTGACTCTACAAAGGTAATGAATGAGAAATTGGTCACTAACCACTGAAATCACAAAACAATATACTGTACATTTTGCTTTTACCTTTAAAACATTTTAATTGTGGGTACAGTATGATGTAGGTTCTGAAGTTGAAAGCATTTTTTGAACGCAGCGTTTAAAAATGACTCAATTCTGCATTTGGTACTTCAGAACAAGGACAAGCTGGAGAAGCTGCGAGGCCAGGCGGAGGCATTCTGCCAAAGGCTGGGCCGCTATCGCATGCCCTTTGCCTGGGCAACCGTGAATATTATGGATGTCATCAGCACTGCCGCCATCGACCGCGACGTCACAGACTCCGACAGCTTAAAATCTGGTGCGTGCAATTTTATCCTTGTGTGTGCTCGTCCTTATGAGTGTTTACTTTGACAGTGATGAATTTACATGTGGGTGTGCGTTTCTTTAGCATGTGCGCAGCTCAGCTGTGTGTGTTTCATTTGACCCCATGACCTTTATACCTTGTTCCACCAGGTAAATCCAGCAGCATGGACCGGAGAACGCAGCTGCTCAGGAGGAACTCTGAACGTTACAATATGCTTGATGATCAATTCTGTAACATTTCTGCCTTCAAACCTGCTACCATCACTATCAGCACCATCTTCAAACAGGTTAGACCGGCACCCAAACACAAAGAGAAAGACGGATCTGTGGAAAATGTGTGATTTTCTTGAGATACAACATACAGTCTAATAGATAGAAAAAGCTAGTGATTACAATCTAGCCTTGTCTCCCAGTTTGATTAACCAGACTCTGCCATGAATTCCATCAGGACCCTGTAATGTTTCTACCATGCAGCCAATGCCGCTAGAAATCAAGGACTGACTCCATTGTTAAAAAAACATTTCTATTATTTAACCTTGAAGCAAAGGCTGCAACTTATTCAAGTGTTTTGTTTTGTTTTTTTATTTTAACATCTTACTTTCAGGCTTTATTTTGGCCGTTGTCATCCTGGCTTTTTATTAAAGACAAATCATTTCCAAGCTAACTGTCCCAATTTGGTGTGTGTGTGTGTGTGTCAGGAGGGAGATCGTTTGAGTGATGAGGACTTGCTCAAATTCCTGGCTGAAATTAAGAAAACCTCCAATCCACAGAGGAGAATCAAGACAATATCAGGTCATCTCTCATCACATCTAAGTGCCCGATCTGAGATTTTATTTGATCCTTTTTTGTTCTTTATGTTTGCTTTGATGTTTATCAGTATGTTTCTGTTTGTGTATTGATTATGCGAAAAAGTCAAAAGACAGTTTGATATATGATATTATATAATATGCAGTATACTGTATTGGCATGTCATTGATGTGTGGATTTGATTTGTCCTGTGCCTTCAGGTTCCATAAAACTGGACATGTCTCCGCTCCACGACTTGCCACAGGCCTGTTTGTCCACTGAGCTCATCCCTCTCATACCTGTGGCTGAGAAAAACGTTCGGCCTGTTAAAGAGGTGCTAGAGTTCCCCTCTAGTGAGGTTTATGTCCCTCACAACATATACAGGTAGGTTGGAGGGTATAACAAATATGCGACCACACACTCTTTTCACATTTACACTTTTGTGCTGCATTTTTTTTTTAAATCACTTAACACAGTGGAATGAAGGAGATTTTTTTTTTTTTTTCAAAATGTTTTTATGTTTAATATATTTTTGTGAGCCTATGGAGTAGACTTTCAGAGGAAATGAAAACTGCTTATGTAAAACCCACACCTCCACGCAACGAAATACAAGCAAGGTTTTGAAAAACAAATGATCTGTAGCTTGAGGTGTAAACAGGTTTGTTTGTTCTTACAGACAGTTTATTCCTCTCGCAAGCCAGAGGCAACAAAAACAGTCATGCTGTACTCATCACTCAACAGCTGACATTGCTTTCCGGCTTCGCGCTCTTTAGTGTTGTGCCTATTTTTAGGTGTTTCCATCCAGGCTACCTGTCAAATTGCCTAGGGGAGTAACAATAAGGAGGCAGCCTATGAAAGCTGAAGTTTAACTCAGTTCAAAAATGGCGTCACTTGTAATGAAAAATTTGTAGCTGTATGTGTGAACGAGTCCTCTGAATGGTAATTACATTCCCTGAGCATTTGTTCAGTGTAAACTGCAGTATTTCCCTGTATTCCAGGTTTCAAGAGAGATTACAGTGTTGTTTTAAAACCACAGAAGGTCACAGTAAATTACTGGTTGTTGAGACTTTGCTGTGACATTACTGTCACCTTACTACTACATGACTAAGATGTTGCTGTACAGATGGTGCCATCTAGTGGTGTATATTTGAACTGCCAAATTGTATACATAAAGTATCTTGCATGATTTATTTATTTTTTTAACATCAAGTCTCCGTGGCACACTTTCTCTCCCGTTGTTTCTCTAGGAACCTGCTCTATGTCTATCCCCAGAGGCTAAACTTTGTCAACAGGCTGACATCAGCGAGAAACATCACCATCAAAATGCAGTTTATGAGTGGAGAAGACCCCGCCTGCTCTCTGCCTGTGAGTGTTGCTGTTCAAATCAAACAGCGAAATTGATTTGCGCTGATAATTCCACCGTGTGGGCTCACGGAAACGTGCGCATTGTCTAATTCAGCCGTTGCAACATGAATAAACACACGCAGTGATGTTAAGGAGTAATCAACAGCATGAAGCTATTGTGCCTTTAATCTGTGTTTTTTCTCCCTGTCCATTCTCAGGTCATTTTTGGGAAATCAAGTGGCTCTGAATTTGTGCAGGAAGTCTACACCCCTGTTACCTATCATAACAAGCAAGTACACATTCCTTAGTTATATTAGAATAATATACTATTTGTACAGCTTCTTGTCATATAAACAGACTCAGTAACTCTGTCTAATTCTCTCTGTCTCTCCTCTCCTGTCTCTCTTGCACGCTGGCTTTGGGTTTCTCATCTGTCTCCCTCCATCCTTGTCCTCGCCATCCCTCTTTTGCTTTGTGTTGCTTCTTTCCTCAGGTCCCCTGACTTTTATGAGGAAGTGAAGCTGGCTCTTCCAGCCCGTCTGACCGAGAGACATCACTTGCTGTTCACCTTTTACCACATCAGCTGCCAGCAGAAGCAGAACCAGAGTGGCAGCTGCGAAACTCTTATTGGATACTCTGTATGTCTTATGTCTTTCATTATCTAACCTTCTAGATGTACAGTAGATAATTTCTAAATAAAGTCATAGTGGTTGTATCCCCATTAATTAATTAATTAATTAATTAATTCACAGCCTTTAATTGTGCAAACAGACTAACATTTTGACACTACTGTGTCTTCATCAGAGTCAAAGTGAGGCAAACAACATATATAGTCAACCTAGACCAGGTGTACAATTGTCATTGGATAATTGGTTGAACAGGGTTTTTTTTTCCTCTGGAAGTTTGTTGTTATCAAGCTGAGAAACACCTGATTCAGCCGCATTTTGCTGGATATGCTGGACTATGGTTTTCATAGTGTTGTATGTCAGCTGGAAGATCCCTACTTGTAAAAATCACTCTGGAAATCACTGCATTATATAACATTTTTGTAACACACTTGCTGTTTGCCTTTAATCCAGTGGCTGCCAATTTTAAATAATGACCGACTGCAGAGTGGTCAATTCTGTCTGCCCATCGTCTTGGACCGACTACCTATCAACTACTCATTGCATGTGCCTGAGGTAAACATATCTACATATTATGTATACATTTAAACAATCCATACTACATGTACTGTACACATTGTCGAATAAATGAACTCTTCTTAGATGAAGATGGACATGTTGAAGATGGACATGTTGAGGACCGAACATAGACATAGAAGACCACACACAATTGCATTTCTGTTTTTCTTTTTGTTGTGTAGAAACTTCCCCCCCAGGTCCCCCCAGTCAAGTGGATGGAGAGTCATAAAGGACTGTTCAATCTTGAGGTACAGGCTGTGTCATCTGTACACACACAGGTGAGTAATGTGACTGAGTTTTTCACTCGTACCTTCCCCCTCTCTGTCTCTCATGCACACAGGTAGACTAAAAATCAATGCACAGACACATAATACAACAAATGTCCACTCTGCTTTTGCAGGACATCCCCCCCCTGGAGTATTACATGCACTTAGTCTCCTTGTCTGTCTGCCTCTCTCTGTATCTCTCTGTCGCTTTTTACCTACAAACAGCCCACAGTAACAAATCATCCTCTTTCTGTACCAGGACAACCACCTGGAGCGCTTCTTCACCCTCTGTCATGCCCTGGAAGGTGGAGCAACATTCCCGCTGCGGGTTAGAGAGGAGAAGATTTCAGAGAACAAGCTGGAGCACGAGCTGAAGCTCAGCATCATCTCCCTGTCCTCCTCCAGTTTAGAGCCTCTGGTACTCTTTCTCCACCTGGTGCTGGATAAACTCTTCACCCTCATCATGCAGCCAATGGTCATTGCTGGTCAGACTGGTGAGGAATTATCTCGAGCCACTCTCGATTAATTGATTACTCGAGCGACAGAAAATTAATCTGCAAGTATGTCGATAATGGATTTTTTTGCCAAAAATGACAAACATCTCCCATTTTCAGCTTCTAAAAGGCTTTTGTGCTTTTCTTATAGACTGGTCGTATAAAACAAGCTATTTCAGTACATCACCTTGGGCTGTGCTGTCAATCAATAATGAAAATAATTGTTAATCATAGTCCTGTGAATTCACAATTGCTGCACAGAAATGGCACTTTCCTGGTGATTTCATAGTTGTTATACACCACTGAACAATTATCTGTAGTTAGAAGTCCTTCTCACTGTTGAAACATTTCCTAAAGCTGAACACCATAGACAGAATTAGAGATCATGATACTTTTGATCAAATACTTCAAAATTGCGCAGATATATGATAAAATTTGGATAGAAGCATTGATTGTTTTTATGCATCTTAAATGTACTGTAATGCCATTTTTTAAGACCAAGTAACGATAGCATTTGTCATGATGATATTATGAAGATATTTTTAATGTTATTCTGCCTCATCCTGATATCTAAATTATGGTTTTAACATTTTGTGTGCACGTTTATGTCTGTGTCTTGCAGCCAATCTGGCCCAGATAGCCTTCGAATCAGTGGTGTCTATTGTCAACAGTCTCCATAACAGCCAGGAGCTGATCAGAGACCAGCAGGGTAGGAACAGCCTCTTGGCAACCTACCTTTACTGGGTGTTCCGTCTGCCTGATCCCCCTCGAGACATACAAAATGCAGGTACTGATACTGTGATAAGTATGAAGTTAGGTTTGCTGACTTTTTCCACGGTTTCTTATTTTCTCCAAGGATGTTGCTACGATTATTTTAAGCATTACTGTAAGAAATGATCTCTTTTGTGTGTCCATGAACACGCATTAAGGTTCAGGGACTATACCTTCTGCAGAGAGCCGTTACAGCACCATGGGTCGGGCCACGGCAGCCACAGTCGGTACTATGCTTCTCAATTCCAGGATCCGCAGCAGCAGCAACCCTGACATCCCTAACCCACACACTTCCGCTGAAGACGCTGAGGTCAAAAACATCTTCTCTGCCAAGGTACTGAAGAGCTCCAACCAGAGTTTTCCCAAAACCACTTCACAGGTAGACTGCTCGCTGTCAGAGCTGCCACTTCACTGGACAAACTTTGAGTTACATTGAAGTCCAAAGAAAAGGTTTTAGTGTCAAATGCAGCTGCCAAAAGATGTTTGTGAGTGAAACACATTCATGTACACACAGTAATTTGCATTGATTTAAAAAATGAATGATATAAAATTGTACTATTGGTGCCCACATTTTTCCTGAAAGTCCACATTTCACTAGGCCAGTGGGTGCATTTACAATATATATTTGGCAAACTGCATACACACACACACACACACACACACACTACAGTATGTAAATATCCCAGCATACTCCCTCATACACACAAAACAGTCATTTTATATTCATCCCCACAGTACATTAGGTATTATAATAGGCCACTCGACACCCACTCTAATGAAAGCATCCATCACGTTCATTGTGATGGAACTTCTCTGAATGAATAAATGAATGAATGAATGAATGAATGAATGAATGAATGAATTCACTTGAATGGGAAAGTGGTCTCGCACACAAACACAGCCCCCTAAGCACAAGACACAATACACAAATTCTAAAAAAAAAAAACAGAATCTACATCCATTAGTGCTAAACGCTGTATATTCCAGTTTATAAACCAATAGTCTGCAATCCATATAGTCTGAGGAATTTATCATATGTTACATTTCATATGTTTCTCTGTGTGTGTGTTTGTTTCTGTGTCTGTCTCCAGGGCCACAACAACCCAGGCAGCCGCATGTCCACCTATGTGGATATAACCAACCATCAGAACCCCACAGGAAACACCAGGCCCTCCAACCGAAAGGTACAAAGTCTTCTCTTCCCTTTACTTTTGCTCACCGCACCTCTCACCCTCTGTTTCACCCATAATTTGATTCAAATTTAAATCTGCCCTTACTCGCGCTCCCTAAAACAGAAATGGATGTAGCTGTATTTTCGATGGTAATGTCAATTGTCTCCTTAAGATAGAAAGAAGAGCATTAAGATTTGCATTGATGATGTCATGTGGTGACATTTAGACAATGACAATGAATCTGGTTCTATGAGCCTATGCCATCCAAATTACTTTCATCTGAATGTAGCCTTGCAGCTGTCACTTAGGGCAGACGGCCAAATTCACAAACTAAAACCAAGCTGTACAATAACATGTACACAATTATGTACAACAAGGTGAGCTGATGTAACAAAACAAGAGAAGGTAGAGACTAAGATGCATGACATGCCATCAGTTTATAGGCTAACAGATATTTGTCCCGAAATACAATTTATTTAATGTCTTGCAGCCGAATGAGTGGAGCTCTCAGCCACCAGTTCCCTCTGGTAACCACATGGTGGGAGTGTAACACTAGTTCTGTGGGTGTTTGGGTTTTGGTCGATGCTTTTTTTCCCTCAGCCAGTGTTTCCCAATGCATTCATAGCCCAGTATAATACTTGCAGATACTGTATTTGATATAATGTTCTGTATTCTATCAGTTAAACTGTGTCTGTCTCACTACGGTCTGTGTATTTTCTTGCAGCAGTTTCATGAGGAGCTGGCCCTACAGATGGTCGTCAGCACCGGGGTCTGCAGAGAAAATGCATACAAATACGCCTGGTTCTTCTTTGAGCTGCTGGTCAGTTTTGTTTTTTTTTTTTTTAATTTACAAAAGGAGATTTTTGATTGACATTTAGCTGTGAAAGAAAAAGTAAGAACTGCAACAGATGTTGATAAATGGATGAAGTAAAGAAGTAATAAAAATGGCTCACATCAAACAATGCATGACCTCGTGGCCACACAACCTTAAAAAGATAAATGATAGTTTTATTGTGTGATGAATAAAGGGGAATTTTAAAGCACTGCAGCCTGTAATTTATCAAACCCCTTGACAATTTATCTCTCTCTTTTGCAATTCAGGTGTATCGTCACTTACATTCATTCTCATCCTCTCAATTTATCTTACTTATTTATATCTGCCTGCAAAGACCTCACTAGAGGATGCTCATTTTAATTAATAAAAGGCATCTTGTGTAAATTGAATGAAAAATGAGGATAGAAAGTGATGATAAATAATGAAAAACTCTTAATTATCAGGTCACAATTTTTATTAAATCAGCTTTGCATCTGTCATGTTACTTGACAAATTATCGACTGGAATGTGTATTAATCACTCTTACCTTCAATTTACGTTCATTTGTATGTATTGTTTTATTTAATGTATATCGTTGGTATTCCCTCTGTTCTTTTATAATTAATTATTCACATTTCTGATTTATATTTGTTATGAGTATGTCTGTTTTTTCTTATTAACAGGTAAAAAGCATGGCTCAGCATGTATCTCAGCTTGACAAGGACAATGTTCCTCGAAGAAGCCGCTTCTCTGACCGTTTTAAAGACGACATCACCACCATCGTCTCTGTGGTTACTGCTGAGATCGGGACCATCCTTGTCAAACAGCAAAAGGTAAAGAAGATGAGGATGACGACGATACATTAAGCTCATCAACATCTTAACCACACCAGTCTGCCTTTTACCCAAAACACTACATCTGTGTACCTTCTGTTCTCCTGGGTTGTGTAGAAGCAGTTGCCGCCTCAGTGTACACGTTGTCAGTGTCCTCCAAACAACAGGGAGCTGGAAGTGCTAATTATATTTGTCTCTGTCTCTGTCTCTGCCTCTGTAGTATCAAAAGCTCAGCTTGCACAGCTAGATGCTTGGCAAGATACTCCCAGTACAGCTTGCTGATTACTGTTTGTTGATTGTTGTCGTTTTAGGAGGTAGAGCAAGCAGAGAAAGTCAACATCAGCCTGGCCTTCTTCCTCTACGACCTGATGTCTCTCATGGACCGAGGATTTGTCTTCCAGCTGGTGAAAAACTACTGCAACCAGGTACAGTAGCACTGAGAACAAACCAAAAATATTTAGCACTTGTCTTAAAATTCAATAAATTACCCTGTGGAAGCTATTTGATTTTTGATTTTTAAAGAAAAGGCTTCCATGTGCATTTAATTCACTTCTGTGTATGTTTTGAAGTAGTATTATGAATAAATTGGTTCGTTTTTGCACTGTCTCTCCTCTAGATCTCAGCTAAAAGTCTTTCAATGCCAACATTGATCAGCATGCGCCTGGAGTTTCTGCGAATCCTGTGCAGTCACGAGCACTACCTCAACCTGAGCCTCTTCTTCAGCAGCCCTGCCTCTGCTCCCGCCTCACCGTGTCCATCCATCTCCTCACAGGTCTGCCCACCTGTCAGTCAAACTTTGCACTTGCATTTGCAGGCCGAGTCAGTCTAATAAAGTGACACTCCTATAAGACAAGTCATCTCGGAGGGTTTTACAATCTGTACAGCATATAACACGTTTTTATCGTTGCTCGCTCTATAGGGATAAGGAATAACCAACAAGGCTACAAAAAAGAGTTATTGAGTGGTGTAAATGTTTGGCTCACTTTTGCATGGTCAGGAGAATAAATATTTCAGTTTAAAAAGTACTTTACATCTTAATTCTCTCCCTGACGCTCTCTTTGTGTCTGTCACCCCTTTTCATCTTTCTATTCAGAGTTCCGGTTCATGTAGTTTCCAGGAGCAGCAGAGGATCTTGGGGCTGTTTGAGCTTTCTCAGGAATTTAAGCAGCTGCACTACCTCACTGGTCTGCTGCTGACAGAGCTCAGTGCTGCCCTAGACATGGAGTCAGAGGGGTACGAAAGACACTTTCCGGTTTCCAGTTGTTCCCAAGTTCTTAAAACTAGCATGAAAGAACTGGTTACCCATCTTTCGTGGTTTAGAGAAACTTGTGAATAATCTACAGTTAGGTTGATGACTGTCTGTCTGTCTGTCTGTGTGTGTTTACAGAGGAAAGGTCCAGAGAAAGGCCATCAATGCCATCTACAGCCTGCTGTGTTCCCATGACCTTGACCATCGCTGTATTAAACCTGAGGTCAGAGCCAAAGTGGCTGCTCTCTACCTCCCCCTGGTGGGCATTATCATTGACTCCACCAACTATCTGGACTTCACTGGTATATATACACATACACACACACACATACAATAAGTGTAATCAGTATTCAGTGCTTTGCTCTTACTGAAGAACTCTTTTGAAGTGGAAGTTACTATTCACTGCTCTAGTCCTCTCTCCTTCAGTTTAACATGTTTGACCCCTGTTTGTCTCCGTAGTTTCAGATGCGCGCAGCGGGAAAAACAAGACAGGCGGACCTGAAGATGACCTTGAAAATGTCCCACCCATCAATCAGTCTGTTGCTATGGCGATAGCCGGAAACCCCTTCAACACGCTGGGGAGGAATGTTCTCGTTTCCATGGCATCCATGGTAAAATTCTGAAATAATTTCTTAACGATAAGACGATAACAGATTATAATGTGCTTTTCATTGTTTTTAAAAGTTCAAAAGCGCACGTGTGTATGCGTGTGTGTGTGCGACTGTATTTGTGAGTGTTCTGCTTCCTAACAGGTGAGCTGCACTGAAGTAGATTGATTAGCTGTCAGAGCCACACACACACTTCATCCATCCTGAAAAATCACACACACACATACGCATACACACACGTCTGCGGGAGATGGTTTATGGGCAGGCATTGCCATCATAAGTGAACAGGGCCGTCCTGCCTGACAAACTCATCCATCAAGTGTAGCTACAGCAACAACACAGGCACTAAAACTGAACACTGCCTTTCTCTTCCTCTTTCTCTGCTTTTCTCCAAGAGATGAATAAGCTGATTGTACGTTATTACATGAAATACTGTTGTGGAAAAGCAAATCGTCACACAACTGAGTCACTGGACTGGTATTCATCACAGATCCAAACATGGCTGCCAGTGTGCTTGTTCCTCATTTTCTGGCAGTTCCCCCTCCAAACAACATCTCTGTGACTCTTTTCGCCAATAAAAATGGTTTGTCGCACAAAGCACATTTTCAAATAAACAACTGATGTTTTTGACGACATGCTACAAATATTTGACGTTGGTAAGCTTCACTCACTCCTGCTGTGGAACGAAGACCTGGAAACTAGGTTCTAGGTGGGACACCTAGAGCACTAGGAGGTTAATGGCTACATTTATCAAAGCTGCCACACAGTGAAGCAGCAGTAGCCCTCTACAGTAGCGATTCATCATCACATGAATGAAGGTAAATGAATCTGCAGTAGATTTAACACCTATTAAGATGGGGAAAAGAACCATACTTCACTACGGCCAGTGTGAAGGATCTGACCAGCCATCTTTGTGGTTTAGAGAACTTTGTGAATGATATACTGTTAGTTTGTTAGATACACTTATTATATACACTATATAACTTAAAGGGGAGAGCAGTAGATTAACACTGACAGGGTTATTGATCTGTTTGGATCAGCTAAAATAAAAATAAATGTATTTATTGTGCTGTAAAGCATTTTGAATCAAAGAATTCACTTGGTTATCTTTTTTATCTACATCATAACATAATGTGCTTTGGGGAGATTAGTTTTATTTTTACCTCTATATACATTTAAGTCCTGTTTTGTATGCATCACCTGGATTTCTTTTATCCTCTAATCTGGTAGGTCTTTGGCCAGTCTGGGTTGCATATATGGATGTTTGTGTGAGTGCAGGTGCTCTTTTTCTTCAGTGAAAAGCATCTCTCTGTCTCTCTCCTCTCCTCTTCTCAGCAAGGTAAATCCGTAGCCACCCTTGCAGCAGACACCAGTCGCCACCTGTTGGTGTGTTTCCTGTGGGTGATGAAGAACGCCGATAGGAGTCTGATTCAGCGCTGGACTGTGGATATGCCTCCCTCGCAGCTTAACAAGCTGCTGGAGCTCCTCACTATCTGTGTGTCCTGCTTTGAGTACAGGGTCAGTTTGCTCATTTATCATCTTGTTTTGTGTAGTCGCATCATCGAAAGACAGTGTTATTAAAAGGGATGGATGACTCTGATGTTATTGCTTTTGTTATAATGTTGATTTGACCTTGCTGTGTATACTTTTATTTGCAGCTTTAGTTGTCTGTTTATATAAATGAGGATGCAAGCTTTGCATCTGGGAGGACTTTGTATTTGTATATTGTAAATTGTCTGCATGTGTAATATGTACATCATACAGAACTTGAGGAAAATGTATTTATAAAAAAAATGCTTTCTGTTTGTACCTGGTTCATATGTGTCTCTGTGTGTTTGTAGGGTAAACAGAGCAGTGACAAAGTAAGCACCCAGGCCTTACAGAAATCTCAGCAGGCCAAGCTGCAGCTGGAAGAAGCCCTGCTGAGAGGAATGGGAGCCCGCGGGGAAATGATGAAGCGAGTTGGAGGTAGTGTTTGTCCTTGCACTTTAGGGAATACCACTTGGAATTGCTTTTCTGTCAAATTTAGATCTGCATTTTCTGGCTAAAATATGGCTTTGTTCATATTTTATCATCAATTGTTCACACAGATCAGCTAACTTCTTCCATGCGGATGGATTTAATTTTTGTCATATAACTAAATTCATCTAGTAAACTATGTGGCTTCCTCTGACATACAGGAGTGTAGTACGTTATGTGTGATGGAGTAAATGTGCGTTAGAGTTTTCTTGAAGTGACCGGCTGCTTGTTAATTTGACTTTTAAACCCCTGACAGGAATGGATAGGACCATGGGTCAAAGAGAGAACCTGCGCTGGAGGAAAGACCTCACTCAGTGGAGACAGACCAACGACAAACAAGATAAGTATGTTATAACCTTTGTGTCTGCTTTTCAAATTTATCACGTCTGTCTGTCTGTATTTGTCCCTGCCTTTCTTTATCTTTATATATTTTTTTGTTTTCCCATCCTTTGTGAATATTTGTCTGAATATATGTCCCATCTTCCATTAGAACAAAGGCAGAGTTGGACCAGGAGGCTCTGATCAGTGGAAACTTGGCCACAGAGACAAACCTCATAATTCTGGACTTGCTGGAGACCATCGTACAGGTCAGAACACTTTAACCTGTAAATTATAATGCAGCCGTACAATTTCAGTATACTGGGAGGCTTTTCTAATGCTTTACAGCTGCACGGGAAACTGAAAGTTTGCATTCAAGTGGTTTCCCAGTCTTTCAACAGGTGTTACCATTACTTTCATATAATTTGGTAATTTTCCCATCTGTCTCCTGTCCAGGCGGTGCCATTGGCTGAGTGTAAGGACAGCGTGGTTGGCGGGGTGTTGAAGGTCTTACTCCACTCTCTCACCTGCAGCCAGAGTAGCACATTCCTCTCCCACACCTTCAGCACACTCCGAGCGCTTGTTGTCAAGGTACTTTCATGATGTCTTGTGTGTGCTGTACACAGTAGGTTTCTATATGTTTGTGTGTTTGGTTGTGAAAATTTGGGAGAAGGGGTGAAGTGCGTGGGTTGGTGTGTTTTGCACAAGCATTATCAGTGTTCAAATTAAATGTTCTTATTTGTTTGTGGGGGTGGCAAACTGCTGATACAAATTATATATGTATATATGCATGTGTGTGTCTGTGTATGCCTCCTTGTGTGTCTGGTTTCATTTGTCTGTCTGTATGTGTGTTTGTGTGCAGTTTGGGGACCTGTTGTTTGAGGAGGAGGCGGAGCAGTGTGCGGACCTGTGCCAGAAGGTGCTTCAGTACTGCAGCAGCCCTGTGGATGAGAACAGGAGCCAGGCCTGTGCTACCCTCTACCTCATCATGAGATACAGCTTCAGCAATGCCAGTGTAAGCACACACATACACAGTCATCCATGCTGACATACATTAGCAATGTTTCAAAGGTTTGCCCAGACACACACAAACAAATGTCAGGCATTTGCTACCTTTCTGTCAGATAAAACCTTATCTAACATCTAAGCTTGCAGAAGAAATTGCATTTATGTCAGCTGAAATTTAGTTTGACTGCACATGAGAGTGCAGAATTGCCTATGATACATGTTCTCGTGAACACTCACAGAAGCAGGGAGTCGCACACATTTTATCCTATCTTCTCCACTTTTCCTTTCCTGCTCGGCTTTAATGTCTTTTCCATGTCTATTTTGAGCGTGCCGCAGAAAGTTTCTGCTGAAGGATATGTCTCTGAGTAGAGAGCAGAGAGATATGTCACTGTCTGCCTCCCCATGTTCCCTACCCCTCTTTAACTAATGACAGCCAGACCTCTGTGTGTGTGTGTGTGTGTGTGTGTGTGTGTGTGTGTGTGTGTGTGTGTATGCGTTGCAGTAAATATGTGCGAGTGAATATGTGCGCGTGTACTGTGCTTCTGTGTAAGTATATGTGCCTCAAGGGCAGGGCGAGGGAGAAGGTGAAAGAAAAAGACGAAGAAAAGAAATCATGATGGTGATAGAGGTGTGTTTTTTCGCCAGAGGTGAAGCAGTGATGGGAATAGAAAGGACAAGACTGAGAAGACACAGATCTGAAGGAAGGGAGGTTTAGGATAGAGTATCTTCTTTCATTTTTTTCTGCAAGTTCGATAACTGCTGTTGCAGTCGACATATCCTGTGTTTACAGTCTGTACGCTTTAATGAAAGTCAGACACCAACCTCTGGAGCACACTTGCGCACGCACGCACACACACACACACACACACACAGCATCTCCAGTTTAAAGTGAGTATTCGCCCCCTGCTTGTCCCAGCGTATGTTTGTTTATATGGTGTATACAGAGGAAGCTGTGATATGAATTAGCCTAGCAGCCGTATGACTCATTCATACAGAAATTACTCTCTACCTCTTCCTTTGTTTATGTTTTCATCCCTTCATCTGCCCTCCTCTTGCTCTCCTTCTGTCACACACACACTTTTTTTTTCCCTCTCTCCATCTTTAATTTTAGATTGTGGTAATAAAAAAAAAAGAATACCAGGCTTTTTTTTTTTCAGAAATGGAACAAATTACTAAAAACAGATATTTGTGGTTAAAACTAGTCCAGTTATGGAAAGGTTGGAAAGAGAGAAAAAGCAGAAAAAAAGACAAAGAGGGTTATGTGTTGACTTAAGCTATCATTTAGGCTACTTTTTAGCACACACACACATACACACTGAGTTAGAGGGCAGTGATGGGTGGTTAGGCTCTGGCTCCATGCTCAGTTGAACAGAATGGGGCCGTAGAGATGATCCATGGGTGATTATGTCTCTGCTAATGGGAGATCATTTCCCGCTTAGCTGGTCATGCTGGAGATAGATGGGACTTCACACATACACAGGCACACTCTCGTCACACACACACACACACACACGCACACACAGACCTCGCTGCAGAGGATGGAGATGGGTGTTTGTCAGGCCTGTTATCTTGGACAGGTAGTGTGAAGAATAGAGAGACAAGGAAATACAGGGAAGGGACAAGGGACAAACAAATTGAGGAGAGAAAACAGCTTAACGTGCACATTTTCACATAACCAGCATTTAATCTTACCAATATTAATTTAGCTGATCATCCTTTTTTTAAGTGTATAATGAAATCTTTTTTTCTGTGTGCTATCAAATGGCAATAAATAAAGCAAATGCACATGACATGAGCAAAGTGTTTGAAAAAGATTTGGAAATTTTGTATGTATTAGAAGATCCCATAGACACTCCACAGTTACATACACACAGTTAAGTACAGTGTGTAAACATTTAGATTTTTCATTAATGTTCATTTTATATTCTGTTTTGATTCATTTTATTGTCTCTGTAGGAAAACTTCATAAATTCACAGCATAACTGAATGTGGTTCCTAATAAAAGCCTGATTAAAATGTAAAAGAATTGTTGGGTGAACAGAAAGAAAGTTACATTTTCGTACCCAAAAACATCAATGAAATGAAAAAAAAAGTCCAACATAATTTATGCTTCCTGGGTTTAGTATCTTTTGTTTAGATTTACTGATGCTTTTATTGCCAAGAATGATCACAGGTATCCTACTGATATCTACTGAGTAGAGCATATTTTTCTAACTAGTAGGTCATCCTTAAGCATGATTAGTTCTGCCCAGTATGCAGTAGTATTGGTGTCTGGCATCTGTTGCATAAACCAGTGATATTTTAGGTCATAAGCATATTATAGGACATTTTTGAAAGACTATCTGGAAATTAGAGTGCTATAGAACTGTCTCTGATAAAAAAAGCCCCCCTTTTGTTGAAGTAAATACAGGCCTGGCCATTATTGGAACGCAACATGTCATTGAATAGCTGAAGAAGAAATGTTCTCATTTGTTGTAAGTTTCATTTGTCTATTATATTAGAGTGCCTTGTCTAGCTGTTGAATATATTACTTTTTTTTCTTTTGTAGGGAAGGCATCAAAAGGATAACTATCCAGAGCTGCACACAGTGGTTATAATATCACAATCTGTGAAAAATCTATAGACATTTTGAAATTCAGCCATGCTAAGCTGCATTTTCACATCAGAATTTTGAACTTTTGTCTTATTTTATGATAAACATCGCAAAACCCCCGAGATTCACTGCGGTCCTCTTTGTCTTGAACAGAACTTCTCAAGAGTGAAGATGCAGGTCACCATGTCTCTGGCCTCACTGGTGGGCAAGTCCTCAGACTTCCAGGACGAATACTTGCGTCGCTCGCTTCGCACCATCCTGGCCTACGCAGAGGAGGACTCCGAAATGCAGAACACTCAGCTGCCCTCACAGGTATAAAATAATAGAATCACGTAGTTCAACGACTCTTTGCTATTACATTACTGATGTTGATTATATTGTAACCTCATGCGTGTTTGTATTTTTAAGGTGGATGAGCTTCTGAGGAACCTTAACAGTATTTTGTCAGACACAGTGAAAATGAGAGAGTTCCAGGAAGACCCTGAGATGCTCATGGACCTGATGTACAGGTGAGAAACAGAAATCCGCGAAAGCTTGTCTCCATGTCTCTGCTTGTCCTCAGTGTCTCTTAATGTCTTGCTCGCTCCCCTCTTCTCTCCCTCTCATCAACCTGTGGCTTCTCTCTATGTCGCTGCTGGTTCCTATTTCTCTGTGGTCAGGGTTGTTTTGTCTCTATTTATTGCCTTCACTATGGTTACCATGTGGTAGCAGTTTAGTCTTCTGATCTGGCCTTGTGTATTATGCAAATGCAAACAGTGTGTACTTGTGTGTGTGTGTGTGTGTCTCTGTGAAAGCACGAAGGAGAAACGCTGAGACAAAGAGAGCATACATGTGCTGTATGTTGATGTAGGCACTTTACCTCAACATGCTCTAATGTCACCTACATGTGTCATTTATCATGCACCTTTCTGTTTGGGTTTTGGTCCCAGTCACCTGGTGAGTGTTTGACAGCTGTGCAGAATAACCCGTTAGCTTTACACGCTTACCTAGACTCACCCCAACATTTACCTCCAAGCTCCCAAACACACATAGGTCATTGACGCAGAAGACATTTGGTCTCCAGATGCATGAATTCATTTGTAAATATAGTATAGTGACTCACCTCCTTTATAAATACATTCATTCAGAGTGTTTTAGATTTATTCCCATGCTGTCCGGCTAATGATTATTCATGCATTCCATAAACAGGAAAACATTTTCCATATTTTTGTTACCCATGAAAACACTAATCTTCCTAAATGTAGACATACATTTGCTCCTATTCTTTAAATAAATGAATAATTGACCTGCTTTAGTAAAGAATATTGATCAGCCTCCAATTTTGTGTGGTATATATGTTTTACATCTGCTTATTGACGTACATTTCCTTATATTTTTATTCCACATGACAAATGCATTGAGCTTTCTTTGTATTTCTCATAGCTTATGCCAAAATATGTAAACATAAATGTAGTCAGTACTACTAAAATCTACATTATCTTATCAGCAGCGCACCCACATCTTTAATCACTGCACCATCTGCAATAACTTAATGTGTCTCTAATTTATTTGGATGTCTCTTGCAAAGTTAAAATATGTCTATGTGCATCTTTCCTGCATATTTTTAATGCTCTTTTGTGCAATGTGTGATACATATACCCTTCTTCTCCCTTCCTCCTCAGGATAGCGAAGGGCTACCAGACGTCTCCTGACCTCCGTCTGACCTGGCTGCAGAACATGGCTGAGAAGCACAACAACAGGAAGTGCTACACTGAGTCTGCCATGTGTCTGGTCCATGCTGCTGCCCTGGTGGCCGAGTACCTCAGCATGCTGGAGGATCACAAGTACTTGCCTGTTGGCAGCGTCACCTTCCAGGTAGAGAGCACAAGCACAGATATACACAACAAATTGGCAAGGAACAAATAACAAACACATGTTCAGACTGAAAGCTGAAAAAAAAAGAGCAACAATTACACAAAATAAGCATTCATCATTTGTTTGTTGTGGCTGTTGGTTGTTTTGCTGAATGGAGGTAAACCCTCCCCATGCACAACACACCACATCACACATCTCCCTGCGGATGATTTCCAAATTTGGTTGTGTATGTCCAGAGGGGGGAGCTGTACACTCATAACGTCAACATATAAATATGGTTCCCTGGTAGCACTGCTTAACACGCCGCCTTTGAAGTTGAAAGGGGGGGGGGGAAGGCAAATGTGCTCCCGTGGGAACATGTGAGCAGACTGTTCCCCTGAACTGGAAAAACAGTTATAAGAGTTACTATGATGCTGGTGGTATCGATGAGGTGTATTACACACACATGTGCGCACACACGCGTGCACACACACACGCACACACACACATGCACACAGACCTCTGTAGTGTTCTGGTACAGGACATTCTAACCAGCAGCAGTCAACAGGTCATTGATTGGATGGTCATCAAATTAGTTCCATTTCCCACTGTAGGACATCTCCTTTTAAAGTCAGCCATGTGATTGATTATTTGATTAAGAGGGCTAATTGATTGATTAGCTAACTGTTTTTTTTTCCTCAGAACATCTCCCCCAACGTGCTGGAGGAGTCGGCGGTGTCAGATGACATCCTGTCCCCAGACGAGGACGGGGTGTGTTCGGGGCGCTACTTCACTGAGAGCGGCCTGGTGGGATTGCTCGAGCAGGCTGCTGAGCTCTTCAGCAATGTGAGACAACCAAGCTGCACTCATACTGGATTAGTGTTAACATACAAACCTTTTAAAGATGATTAGAACAGATGCAGGTTACGTTGTTAAAAATGACCTTAATATTTGCATTCAATGGATAAATATGACAACTATAAAGGCTGTCATGCCATAGAAAATTAGATTTTTTGTTTTTGGTGTTAAATGCAATAATTCCTCTCGATATATGTATTCATGGTAACCAACAGTGATGGTTGTCTTATCAGGGTGGTCTGTACGAGGCAGTGAATGAGGTCTACAAGATCATCATACCAATCCTGGAGGCTCACAGGGATTTCAGAAAACTGGCATCCACTCATGACAAACTACAGAGAGCCTTTGATAACATCATTCAGAAGGTAATAACTGTAAGGCTCTGTGGAGGCTGCTTCATTTAGTCAAGGAAGGTTAAAGTAGAAATAAGAGAATAATTTTCAAAATGCAAAAGCAATTTCAAAATCATTTGGGTAGCTGAATCTCCCTATTTAGTATTTCATAAGCCCAATCATTAGAATATATTTCTTTAAAATGACTTCGGACAACTAAGGTCCTTGGAAAGGACAAGTAACATTATTGTTGTGCTCATGAATACGTTTTTTTTGCTTACAGACATATAGAATTTTTAAACTAAACTCTTCAAATTGTTTTTCACACTAAAGACCCCATAAAAGTCTATTAACATAATGAGAAAGAATATGATACTGATGTCATTAGACACTAATATAAAATCGTCTCATTGTTTCCATCCAGGGCCATAAGAGGATGTTTGGAACCTATTTCCGGGTGGGTTTTTATGGGGCCAAGTTTGGAGACCTGGACGAACGGGAATTCATTTACAAGGAACCAGGGATCACACATCTGCCTGAGATATCTCACAGGCTGGAGGTAAGAGAGGAGTGAGTGTCTGCATGCATGTTGTGAAACAATGTGTGAGTGAGGTGGAGTGAAAAGGACTGGCTGGACTGGTAGAGCCTCATAGTGACAGAGAGACTGTGATTGCAGCAGAGAATGACTGCGGGTAAAACTTCATAATCATCCATCTGTTCTTGAGTTTTCTGAGATTTCTGAAAATAATATGGCATGAAGAGCAACACAGTGTCAGCTTTCGTCTCGAATCAAAGAAGTCATGAATCAGTTGCTAAATTAAATTTTCAACTGTTATTTGATTTTTGGCTTGCACAGTTTAACTTTAATTTCATGGAATGTTTCATTATTTAATTATTAGGCTTGAATGGCAGTGGAACCTGTATGATCTTTGCATAAAGACCATGATAGACTGTACTGCCAACAGTCTTCTAACTACACGTTTTCCCTCCTCCTAGAACTTCTACAGTCAGTGTTGTGGAGAAGACACTTTGGTGATGATCAAGGACTCTACACCGGTGGACAGAAAACAGCTTAACCCCAACAAGGTAGGGCAACTTTTGTCACACCACTGATTTCTCTATTATAACTGAAAAAATATAAATGATCCCACTGGTTAAATTAGATCTTTGCAGCACAAAGCAAAGACCATAAAAAAAACAAACCAAAAAAGAAACAGTGAATGTGGGTTATGTGGAGTAAACACATAAATGTCTAGACATGTAGTTATGCAATGTAAAGAAGAACATCTTATATACAGAAAACATTCCTGTATTTCCAAATGTAGACATCATATCTGTAGAACATTTAGAGAACAAACTGATTATGTGCATGGTACATTTTCATTGTTGTCTGTTAGGTTGCATATATTGAAAAGCTTTTAGGATAAGTAAACAGATTTCTGTGTACACATCAGAATTTGTCCCAGCCAAAAATGAATAACAACAGGGTTGTTCTAAAAATGACGATAAGTCCAGGGGGTAGGATTGCTAAAATCAGTCCAGGACAGTTTGAATAGACGCTGTGTTGATGGCGTCCTCCTTCAGCGCCCATTTTGCTGGTTGGGGCTCCGGGGGAAGGGAGCACTGTGCACTCAAAATGAGTAAATAGACAAGAAACTAAAGCACTGATATTTTTATCACAGTGAATTGAGAACCCAGTTATATGAATAAAAAAAAAAAAAAAACCATCACTCCTCTGCAGGCATATATCCAGATCACTTATGTGGAGCCCTACTTTGATGACTACGAGATGAAAGACCGGCTGACAAACTTTGAGAAGAACTTCAACCTGCGGCGCTTCATGTACACCACGCCCTTCACCAAGAGCGGACGGCCGCGTGGTGAGCTCAACGAGCAGTACAAGAGGAAGACCATCCTCACCACCATGCATGCCTTCCCTTACGTCAAGACTCGCATCAATGTCATCCAGAAAGAGGAGGTAGTTGCTAATCTAGTGCATCCCAAGACGGCTTGTCCACATTTGTCACTTTGTGACCACGGCAACACACTTATAACACTAATGTTACCTTTCTCTCGTTTCCAGTTTGACCTGACTCCTATTGAGGTGGCCATAGAAGACATGCAGAAGAAGACTAGAGAGCTAGCAGTTGCCACACATAGAGAACAGCCTGATGCTAAAATGCTGCAGATGCTGCTACAAGGCTCTGTGGGAGCTACTGTTAACCAGGTAATGTACGAGCATTGTGCAGATTTTGTGAAGCGGCTTCTATTTTTCCACTACTGTCTGTCTGTTCATATTAAGGTTGAAATGACGCTTACTTGATGTTTAACCAGATAATGGCTGTTGGCCTAAAATGATTTCACTTTGCGTCATAGCCCCCCTTTTGTCCCCTGAGTGCTCCTTCTTAATGTGTAGGGAAAATAAACCAGAATAATTTACCTTTTATTTATCTTATCGCATTTACAGTTTCCATTGTAGTCACGGAGTGCAGGTGGCAGACATGACAGTGATCACACATCAAAGCCTTAACCCCATCCATAACCCTAATCCTTCCTTTGCTTTTCCCCTGATTTAGTTAAAACGTCAATTCATGGCCCCTCTTCCTTTCATGTCTCTGCTGCACGGCATGCTGAACCGGAGGTCTCTTTGATCTGATAGCTTCCAGGTCCTGCCAGCATGGTGAATGTTAGAGTAAAGATGAAGCTAGCTACAACGTCTCCGCTCCATCCCCCTATGCTTTATCTTCCAGCGTCTAATCTGACAGGTCCCTCGCTCCGACCTGATGGTTGTATACATAACGCTAATGCTCAGCAGCTCCGTAAACATATAACTCTTGACTGTAATCAGTACAGGAGGCTGGGTTTCTGTGTGTGGGTCCACAGCTCAGACCAATGACTGAGGCCCGGGCCCAATGCGTTTATGATGCTAATCAGAGCTGTTTAACTGTGCCTGTCGTGATGTAGGCGCTGTGCGAGTGTGCTGTGGTTTTATGATGAATATAAGTTAGGATAACAAGATCTCATACTGGGCAAATGGGAGCCAAATGGCGGGTGTATGTGGGGTTAGTGGTGACATTAGCCATGCAGGAGGCTAATCATGGCTCCTTCTCTGATCTGATCTCTTCCTCATGTTCTAGTTCAGCATCTCGGCCCTTGGCTGCATAAGGCATTCACTTAGCAAGTCATTTCCCCCTTGTCTGAATGAGGGGCATTCTCATCCCCCCTCTGTTCATACACTTTCAAACACTTCCTCTCTTTCCTCCTCTCTTTCCTTCCTCCACTCTGTTTTTGCTTTCTCTTTCTTTGTCTCTCTAACTTTGTCTCTTTGTTTTTGTCCCTTTCCTGCTGTCTCCGCCCCCCCCCCCCCCCCCCCCCCCTCCTGTTGTAGGGCCCGTTGGAAGTGGCCCAGGTCTTCCTGAATGAGATCCCAGCGGACCCGAAGCTCTTTCGTCACCACAATAAACTGCGCCTGTGTTTCAAAGAGTTTATAATGAGGTAAGATACCATCAAAGAAACATACTGCACCAAAGTCAGGCAAAAATGAGGAAAAACAAAAAAAGCTTAATGGTGTGCCATAAACCTAAAGGACTTCACCAACTTTTTTTTTTTTACTTGAATTTGTATTTCTGCTTCTTCTACTGAGCCATTGCCAGCCACTGACTCAGTAGGTGGGAATATAGAACAATACTTCAAAGAGATTTCTGTTTAGAAAATGCGTCATGTTTTTTGAGACTCGACTGAGAGGGAGTGAAAGTCTTCTCCAGGATGCTCTATATAGACACGATTACTGGTGTCAGTGTAGGAAGATTAAAGAGCACCATAGAAAACTGTGACTGATGGAGACTGATATGCTGCTTGTTGAGCAGAGTGTCAATCAAGACGGGATAGATAGAAGTGATAATCACCACTAAATTGCATACCAGATGATCATTAAAGAAACCAAACAGGTAGGAGGAATGTGAATTAATATAAGCCATTGTGACAGGGGATATTTTTTCATTTCCCATATGACAGTAGAAGATATTTTTCCTCATAATATCACTAAGCTGATTTTCTTTTTGAATTGCAAAGGTTTATTGTTCCCAAGAGTTTCATTATATTTTGTATATTCAGAACATAATTTAAACCATCCTACCCACAGCAATGTGTCTGAGGATATGGTGATTTTTGTGCGGGAGAAGCATGTTGTGTGTGTGTGTGTGTGCGCGCTTTCATCTCGTAGGCATGTGCCGTTTGCCTCCAAAAGGTGGTTTTCATTTTCTAACCCCCATGTCACATTCCAGCTGCCCTGATTGCTACAAGCAGGTTGGCAAATATTTACTGTAATTCCAGAAAGGTTTATTTTCTATCCTAAATCCAGGCGAACTGGCACTGGACCCTTTGTATGCCAATCTTCTCGACAGTGCTATTATAAAAAAAAAAAATCCATTCAGGAAAAATAGTTTTCTACATTGGTCATCTTCCTCTTTATTGAATTGAATGTCTGCTATTATATACACTCACCTGCCAGTTTATTAGGTACATCTAAATGAAACTAATACAGCCCTGCAGTTAATCCTACCTTCATGAAGGTTATAATGTTCATTTTTTTCTGTTTTAGAGAGGTGTTGATTTATTTTATGGTAATTTGGGAGTAGTTTGTGGTGCTATTGACCTGTATTGGGTTATCCTGAGAGGCGTTTCTAATTTAGTCTGCCTTAATTCATATAAATGGGATGAAATTCAAAGTGGACCCCTTTTGTGGAACAAATGTTCTACTTGATCGACGTGTGTTTTTTGTCACAGTCACCTGTGATGTCACTTTAGTCAAGTCCTACTTCAACTCGACCCAACGTTCTTCCCCTTTGCCCAAATTAGAAATTTTCTGGCCCCAGTAACTCACAGTGATAAGTTTAAAAATAGTCAAGAAACCTACAAGTGATCCAAGCCAAACATAATTTTTTAATAATGAGTGATTTAGTCAGTTCATAAAAAATGAAGATAGTTAAATATTGTAGAAAAGAATTCATTTTCTACATTTTAAACCAAGCTGTCAGATAGCCAGCCTCATATCAGCAGATCTTTTAATGCCTTGGAAAATCCTTTACTCTCGGGAACCGTCCTTAATGCTCATTGCCCTGTGCATTTACTGTATACTGTTACACGACAATGCAGTTTCCATATTACCCTCATTAAAAGCTGAGAGATAAACTCAGACATGTGTTTGTAATCATCCCAGTCTCTCTGATTTCCTGCAGACTGGTCTGTATGTCAGCCATTATACATGTTGTAATGGAGGACTGTGGGCAGACCCCATACCTGCACACTGCTCTTACTTCAACTCAGAGCTTGTGGTACTTATCATCGGATATTTTCCTCTTTCCAGCAAATGGGGTAGAATAGTTATTTGTTAGTCGTTTGTCATGTGGAGTTTTACCTCTGCCGCTCTGTTGATTGTGTTTGAAAATGGCCTTGTGGGTCATTTACAGTTTAGCTCACATTCTAGTGGAAGTACTTGGCACCGTCTAATAGGCATATAGGAGTTCCTTACAGTCAAGCACATTGTTAACTCATTTGGAGTCCAATTTATGTCAAGTTGTTACAGGACGTAGTTAGCATGAAACAGTGCAGTGCGTTTCTGAAGGCTGGAGGATAGAGAAGGGATTACCGCTAGATTGGTTCGCATAGAATCACTGTTGAAGCTGTTCTTAAGTTTGAGGTTATTACATTGTATAAAAAGGTCAAGGAGTAAACTCAACTCTCTCTCATAATCTCATTCAATGTTGAAGCAATCACATTGTAATTCCACCCTTCTCTGCTTTTCTTTCTGTCCTATCCTTTCTGCAGGTGTGGCGAGGCAGTTGAGAAGAATAAGCACCTGATCACATCAGACCAGAAAGAGTACCAGCAGGAGCTGAAGAAGAACTACAATCGCCTGAGAGAGAGCCTGAGGCCTATGCTGGAGAGGAAGATTCCCGAGCTCTATAAACCCATCATCAGGCCTCGCCTGGAGAACAGGTAAACAGACCTACCAAGTCAAACAGCCAATACTGTTTTGACAAGAGAAACCGAGGTGACAAAAAAACACAAAATATCGATCTTTTTATCAGTCTGTATGATTGCTGAACCCAAAGGAAAGTGAGAACAAATTGAATTGAGCAGAGATCCATTCGCACTGTCCGTGTCACCTCTACAAATATTGATAGCTGAACCAGAGCCACGGTACACAACACAGAGCTGAACAATGTCACAACCAAATTGCATTCATGTATTAATAAAGACTGATTTCTCGAGTGCTTGAAAATAAAATGAACTTGAATTAAGACATATATTAACAACAGGGAAACAACAACTGTTACTGTAACAAAGAAAGCATATCGCAAGTCGAAATAAATGTAAATATCTTATGCAAAATCATGTCTCTCTGTTGTAAATTGGTGAAAGCCTTTCTGTTATTCCAGCTTGTAAAGAATGAGTAATTGAATATTCCCATTGGAAACATTTATATATCCTTACTCCTACTCCTACCTGCCCTGACCACGCGTTCACCTCCTTATCTTTCCCTGTCTTTTATTTCCGTCTTTTCCCCTCTTCCCCCACTCCACTGTCCTCTCCCTCTCGCAGAGATTCCTTCAAACGTCTGAGTTTCCGCAGAGCTCCAGAGGAAAACTCCTGAGATGCCATTGCTCGTCTAAGAGACAGCGCTACAGAGAGGAATTGGAGGCTGTCACACAACCAAGAGAGGGGAAAAAAAGGAGATAAGATTAAAGAGGACAGAAACAAGGAAAGGAACTGTTGGTGATACCCTTGTACTCCTCTGAACAGGAGCAGTACATTGTGTCCACAATGGAGGATTCACAATCAGTTTCACAAAAATCCAGCAGTGTTTATAATTGTAGTCTGCTGTATTTCCATTTTTTATGATTTCATGGTTGTTTGTTACAGTAGGCAAAAGGAGGAAACAGGGTGAGCACATAAAAATACTGGGGGGGATGGGAATCTCAAGCAAAGTGTAGCTTATTGAGCGTTTCACTGTAAAATCTTCAGATGCTTTTGCTCTGTTGATTTCCTTTTTTAGATAACTGCAAGTCAGAATAATGCTGCAAACATTTCCTCTGGGTTGGTTACGAAGCAGACTAGAGTTCCTCTCTGAGGTCCTTGCTGGCCCAGGGCCTGTATGTGTGCCAATAATGATACTGTCCTGTGTGTGCATGTAAGGGTAAATGTGTGAATGGATGTGTGTTTATTCAGATAGTGTTTGAAGTAGAATATTTTGGTGCCGTACTGAAGTCACTTTGCTCTCAGTGATGATAAATGATTTTGTTATGTGCTAAAGGGCCTCTGAAATTCCACTCTTGAGTGTCTGTGCATGACATGCCATTCAGAGCGGCAAGAGTGTGGATGGATTTGGGCACTGGAAAAATGGATACAATTTCCTGTGTTGAGTCTTAAGGCCAATCTTGTCTTATTATTGTTAGTACCACACAGTACCTGGCCATTTAGCTAATAGAAGAGTTTAACTTATTAAGAGTTATCCACAGGAGGTGGATAGACTTATCTGAGGCTCTAAAACACATATAGCTTATTTCTAAATCCACATTTTGTACAGTAAAGGTATTGCATCAGATAATTGCGAAGATGTTTACAAAGATAGGAGAAACTATTTTGCGATTTATTTTATGGAAATGTATTTTTAGATAATAGCAATAATGATATTAACTGAAAAAATATAATTCAGTAGGCAGGATTCAGTGACTTGAGTGTACTGTAACTGTATGTTCCAGTACCTGTTTGTAAATAGGCCGCTTCCTACGATACACACAGTGCCAAATTTGATTTCTTTCTTATTTACGTAGGAACTTAAATCCTTAACCAGAGATGCAATATTTTGGAAAGTCACTCCACACAACTGTGCTTTGCAATGTGAATTATGTTTACTCCATGTGTCTGAATACATTCCAGAGGAGGAATTTACTACTGCATTGCAGTGTTAAACAGTAACAACCTGATTTTATTTGACATCCATGAAAAGGCTCGTTTCATTGGTGTTATGTTGCAACTCGCACTGTATTAGTGTTGTAAATGTGCTCAGTGTTTCAAAAGTGGGTACGCATTTTTAGCCCCCCCCCCCCCCCTTTCTAGGCACATTTGTTATTTATGGAGTGTTTTTAAAATGGCTAAATAAAATGAAAAGTTATACAGATTGGTAATTATTTGTGAGTATTAATTAAAAATGTATACCCAGTTTTGAAACATGCAGTATACTGCTGAAAGTTAGTGTTAAAAGGTATATTGGTGGCATTCAACCACTGGAAACTGCATTTGTTTCTTTATCAGTTTCTTTTTCTGTTCTGTTCATATATGTTGTGTTTTATTAAATGTGGAATTTTAACTTGTCATGCATACAGTACTGGTGAAATACCTGAATAAAATGTAATATAATATGCACATGTTACCTCAGTGTTTATTTTTATTGTTAATTTTGGGCTAGCTGTTATTATTGAAATGTAAATCCACCACATCAGACTCAAAAAAAACAAACAAATATATATACAACAAAACAACATACATATTTAAAATAACAATAATTACACAAGTAATTCCAAATCAACTTTATAATTATAAAAATAGGCCTTTGTTGACTGGAATTTATCCACTCTTCCAGTCTATTTTTTAGAAGAGTTTACCGAAGGAGCCTGCACTACATCCTCCAAAACATTAACACAGAAAATGTTAATGTTCACTGAAAATGTCCATGATTTTTTCCCCCTTTTCTTTAACTGAGACATATTGTAAAAAACTGCTTGTTGGTAATCACTAGATTATTGTACTACAGATTCTAACCAGATTTAATTTCATGTCATCATATATTATGGTTACCACAACATTAGCCTAATAATAATAAATAATGGTAATAATAATAATAATAATCACTACTTAATAGACCACGACATAGTCACTGCTGTACATTATTATTTATTAGTTTCTTATTACATTTATTTAAATATATATGTAATTTTTGTGATAACACAGTTACTGGCAGACAGTTCATCCTTTTTTGTTTTTTTTTTTACAGACAAATAAAGCTCCTTAATACATCCATGATTTCCACACTATATATTTTTCCCACAAACTGAACATTCATTCAACGTGAAAGTACAAAGCGACGTTAAAAAGCCGGGAAGGAACATCCATAAAGAAACCGGGGAGGAAGAAAGAACTACAACCCGCTGCCGTCGCGTCTATTATGACGACATCACGGCGCGACTTCGACTAGACAGATACAGGTTAGTTCATTTTCATTCACAACAAGCGAGTGGTTGTGATGCTCAGTGGTATTTGGACAGATGTTTTTTGTTTTTTTTTGACATGTCGCTTAATACACCGTTAGCTGGAGTGCAGCTGTGGTTTCTCTCGTCACCGCTGCTGTAGTTTTGACGGTTGAGTCTTGAATAACACAGAGAAAAGACGCTGTAAAGTTAGCCGGAACTCTCGTGTCATACTGTCAGTTAGCCTACAAACTCTACGTAAAAATTAGACGTCAGTTCAAGATGACTCGTCTCTGTGCTCGTCTTTTATGAGTCACAACGTATTACTGAGCTGTCAGTCATGCACATTATACAACTTAAGCATATATAGGCGTCAATATGGTCCACCTCAAAAAGTTTAAATTCTACTTTTTAACTTTTTAACGATAGGAATAGTAGCATCTAACTGGTCTAACTTTAGCAAGCAAAGGCAAGCTCTTATGTGTTGCTTGCAAGGACACTGTACTGTGTAAGTTAATAACTTTCATCTATCTCTGTACTTCACCAAGCCCTTACCAGGTCAATTGGCAGCTTAAAGTTGGAGCTTCACTCTTTCATTATTCCATGCAGGATGCAGAAACGTAGGGACCTTAATCACCAAGCTGATACGTTCCTGCTTTATACCATGTTAGGAGAGTAGTGGTCATTTGGGTTAGAGAGGAATTTTGAGCCCACCTCTGACAGTAATGGGAGATTTGGCTTTTCTGCTTTTTTTCCCCGTTGCTGTGGATATTATCCTCTGTTTCTGTGTGCTCATAACTTTATGAATATACTCCTGCACTGAAACCTCTGAGGATTTCCTGCTGTAAATGGTAATTGCATGTCCATCTTGCCAAGCCTGCTGCGTGCCCCAAGCAGGCTAAATGGAAAGGACTGTGACTGCAAAAACTCCTATATACAGCAGGAGAGCTGTAATATAGGCTACTGCAGACAGTTAGACGTTCCTAGCGCTGGGAGAAGGTGTTTTGCTACCACTACTTCATTAACCCAGATAAAAACAGGATTGCAACTCAAGTTTTCCTGTTAGGAATATGTGAGCAGATGGAGTTTGACACTTAAGCTTGAGTTTGAGTTGAGTATACAGACACTGACAGATTTGGCTTCATCACAGTAGACTGGCAGAACACTTATTTCACAGACTGAAGTACTTCAGCCCACAGGAAGCTATAGGGTATCCCACTAATAGTTTTGTCTGAAACTTACATAAACACACACTCAGTCGATTCCCCTAAGATAAATAAAAAGTTTGTACCTTGTCTTGATAAAAGTGGTCAATGGTCAGGTGAAAACCTGAATAAATAAACCCCTATTTTTGGTCTTTCCCACTAGGTTCAGTCGTCCTTTGCTAAACTTGCTAAATGCTATTTGTGTGACATGGATCAAGACGGGGACCTAAATCCAGATACAGACGACCTTCCACTTTGTGCCAACACCAACCACATACTAGTCAGGCACTATGTATTAGACCTGACTGTTCATTTTGACAGGAAAGTCATCAGTGGTAGTGTCGTCCTGTTCCTGCAGCCTTGCTCTGGAGTGGTGACTAGGCCTCAAGATGGGATTGAATGTGGAGCTGGAGAAGGAGCTGGGACTCAGGAGGCTGAAAAGAGTCAGGATGCATCTTTGTGTAGCTTTGAGGGGGTGGATACAATAAAGGATCATGCAAGAGATTTGGATCGGACTAGAGTTGGTACAGCAGCTGTGGATCTGGAGGAGTCCATGATAAAAAACAGGGAAGGGTTTGGGAATGCTGCGCCAAGCATGGAGACCATCTATGCTGCTCTGTCTGGGGTTGGGACACAGGCTCAAACAGAAGCTAACAATTTTCAGTCCTCACGTTGGTGGGAAAACACTAGTGTCGGTGATTTCACCTTAGTGCTGGACTGCTGTGACCTTGCTGTGTCAAAGGTCGAAGAAGTGGATGTCACGTCTGTGACAGCCATGTCTAGCCACCTAGCAGAGGTCTCATCTGAGAGGACAGGGGTCTCCTCAGTGAGCCCACAAGCTGCCCTTATTCAGAACATTATTTCCATGCCCTCTAGCCAATGGAGACAGCAGCACCAGCTCTTTTCCCAGTGTAGCCGTGCCCCTGGTGTTCAAGATGGCAGCTCACTGCATTTTCATACAGACCGCTGGAGTCTGCAGGTGAGGAAGAGAGGGGTCTCATCCCCCCAGGAGTTTCCTCGAGTTCTCAGGATCTGCTATGAGACGAGGCCAACCGGAGGCTCTGTGAGGTGGACCAAAGACCAGGACAACAGGTTGGTCACAAGAAAACAGTGGTCGCATGGCATGATTGGAGTCCCCCTTAAATATTTTAAAACGTGTAAAAGTCATAGTACAGCAGCTCTGATTCCTGCTATTTGAAATACAGCCACTTGCCATGTTAGAATAGAATAACACAGACTCATTAATTCACAGAAACACGCCTCAGGCTATTATATTCAGTGTGTGGATGCTTTATGTGTGTGTATTTGGTGGATCCTTTGAGCATTGCGAAGAGGGTTGTTTATAGTTTACCATTGTTTACCCTTCCAGGTTGTGTGTTTACACTGCCGGTTCTCCCATCAACAACCGAGCCCTCTTCCCCTGCCAGGAACCGCCTGTTGCCATGTCAACATGGCAAGCAATGGTGCGGGCCCCCAGTGAGTGTGTGGTTTTGATGAGTGGGGAGGAGCAGGCTGTACCTATCGAGGATGAGGACACATGTAAGGCATTATTTCACACGCATTTAGTGACAACCAGTAGAAAAAAATGGCTTATTATTAATTACATATTTGAGCTGAAATAAAATTACATTTTACTGAACTGTATTGGACAAGTTGTCAGAGTCTAAAGTATTTAGAGTTGGCATTGAAGCTTGGTCATATATTTAGCCTTGTTTACGCAGACAGTCAGAAGACGTAAATGAAAAAAGGGGTTTCTAGAAAAACATGCAATGTATAGAGAGAAAAGTGTCATTTTGTTATTATTAGTACCGGAACCCAAGTATGATATTGGCATCTGTATTCATCTTTTCAAATGATAATTTATTTTCTACTTTTGAAGTAAGGTAGTCCCAGCCTGGTTGCAGGCAGTGATTCAGATACTGTAGGTCTGGTTTTGTGCTCATTGATGGTGGTTTCCATGGTTGGAAAAACAAATGAGCTAATCAGACCTTGGTAGGCAGGATCATGAAAAGAATGACAACATCATCTGCCTGCGTTAGAGCCAGAAAAAATAACACAAAAAAAGGAAGAAGAAGATTGCTACCAAGATGCCAACGCTTGTGGATTAGACTTGATTGACATGAAAAACATTAAGTTAACTGCTCCAAGTAACTGGTACCATAGCTTCATAGTGTCACCTGAAAATGACATTGGCAGTCACTTGGTTTGATTGGTTGGTTTGAAAGAAAAAACAACCCCTCCCAAACAAAAACACAATTTTAGATACGATATTAGTGAAGTTAAATAAAATGGCAATGCAGTCTGATTATCAGGCCTACTTTTTTCGTCATCTCTCTTTCCATTCTCTCTTTCTGTCATCTAAACTGATTTCCACTTCCCTTCTCCCCTACAGTATGAATTTTTCATCCACTTGTCTCTTACCCCTCTTCTCCTCTCTGTAGGTTTCTTAATCTGGAATTACTACATCACCATGCCCATGCCTGCATCCACCTTCACCTTGGCAGTGGGCCACTGGCGCCAAGTCACAGCAGAAATTCCCCCAGCATTGGAAAAAGAGTTGAAGGACAGGATGGATTGTGGCAAGAAGCCCAAACTTGGGGCTTGTTCTGGGGAATGGACTGAGGCTGGGCTTGTGTCCTCACTTGGAAGTTCTACCACTGAAGTAGTAAAGGGCTCTACGCTCCAGACTGGCAGGTATTTTATTATTTTTCCTGTGTTCTTTTCTTCTTGTAAGACCTCCTCCTCTCTAGACTGTTATTAACCCAAGTCTGGCCCTTCAACATTCCATGGTGAAACTTTCCTTTCGCCATACCAAAAATGGTGCAGGTGAAGTTTAGGGTGATGGATAGGGTGCAGCGTTCAATCAGCTTTTTATGACAAGTACATTAAAGCTTATAACATATTACATTGGGTTCAGTGCCCAGCAAAAGACCAAAATAGTAAAGCTGACATAAATTTTATAGAGGTATAGAATATAAATTGCAGGCTGGGGCCAGGGAGGGCTGGCTTGCTGTGGGCAGGGCAGGGTTGGGCTGGGGTCCCCTCTCCACTGCCCAGCAGGTTGGCAGGTCTGCCAGTGGTTTCCAGTAATCCTCCTCCTCCTCCCCTCATGGTTTTCCTCCTGCAGCAGTCCACCCGTAGCCTGCTGCAGGCCCCTGGAATCTCCCGCTACAAGGAAGGCCTTTATTTTCAGTGAATGGCTGGAAGGAAACTTGGACGTCGCTCGAAACCCTTGGAACAGTTCTGATACTGAGGATGGAGTTGGTGCTGGGTATTGGATTTAGAGTGAATAAGATTGCATGTCGGCACCTCGATATTTTTGGGAACACTGTGGTTTGCCTTTGTGACGTACAGTATATATTCCATATTTCCATTGCTTTCGTTTCCATGCTTAGCGCAGACAGACAGGACACACTATGCCATATTTGGTTCACTACCTCTACCGCAGTACAGTATATTCTTTCAAAATGAAAATTCATTAAATTGTCTTTATTAACCTTGAATTAAACTTTTTTCTTCCCCGATTTAATCTGTTACAGCGGAGACCAGACCACCCGCTCAGACTCTGCGTTCTGTTACTCTTCCCTTGAGGATGAGAGGCTCTCTGTAAGTGATTATTCAGGCATGGTGGATGACGGCATCTCTTGTTCCCATGGCGACTACCCTTGCCGATTTACTGAGCGGTCGGCGGGGTCCCAGCGGGTGATTCCACATCGTGTATTTGCCCCTGTCTCCCTGCTGCAGAAGGCCCAGGTGGAGTTTTTACAAAGAGCCGCTGAATCTTCAGATCATTATATTTTACATGATTAGAAAGACAGTCAGCATCAGTTAATCTTTGTGTCACTTCAACTGACATCTCTTGGCAGAATGGTAAAAGCATGAGACTATATTCCCTTGACAGCCACTTAAAATATTCCTCATACTCTAAATGGGAATTTCAATCTGGAATAGCATTTAGAAGTATCAAGTCAAAGGCTTTTGCCAGTTCAGTAAATTCCCCACTGATGAAGCTGCTTGGGTACTTCCTGACATTAAAAAGTATGTGATAGAGCAAATGTATATACTACTGATATGCTACTCATTTGTATCACTATACAAATAATCTGATTCAGGTAAAACTTGCAATTTTACATTTGTTATTCGTTTTCTAGTTTGTTAAAAAAAACTTGTTGTTTTCCTTTTGTAGATGGGAGTCCTCCCACTGTTGCCACGATGTTTGGCGGCAGCCAACACTGTTCTGGGAGTCCATCCATTTCCCCGCCTTGATGTTCTCATTGTCCCAGCAGGCTTCTCCAGTCTGGGCATGGCCAGGTAATGACACCCGGGTCTTCAGTAGAAAGGTGAAGGGTGTATAGTTAGGAGTAGAGTTAGGAAGTTAGGAAGTACATGTGAAATAGATAGCTTTGTGAGTATTTGGCTGACCCTCTAGCATTTATAATCAAGTGTGCAAGGAAGTTGCAGTAAAAAATTTAAATTCTTCTATGGATTTCTACTCTTCCTGGTTTGCATTTAAAATACAGTACCAGTCAAACGTTTGGACACACTTTTCCATTCCTTTTAATGAGAAAATGCATCCAAACTTTTGACTACTGTACTACGGTACTGTAGGTGTATGGAGACCATTCTTTAAAAGGGCAAAAATATAAACTTGTAAAGAAGACAACAAGCTTTGCCACAACGAAGCTGCTGCTCTGCCTTTGGTTTGTTTATTTTGTTTTTTTTCAAGTAGCCTACAGCATTCCCGGGTAGTGTGATTAATGGCATACTTCATGTTTCAAAGCCCCCTCACCCTGTCTCAATCTTCTTTGTGGAAATTTTCCACATTAAAATTTTTTACTGAATTAAAGAGTGCAACCGTAACTCCCTCTTAACTCTGTTTACTTGCCATCTTTTCTACATCTACTCTATCTCAGTTTTCTTTAATTGTTCCATCATTAACCCTATTCATTAGTCTTTCTTTTTCTAGTTCCTCCCTTCCTTCATCCCGTTTCCAAAACTCACCACCTTTCCAAACAGCTCTCTCCCCTAACCCCTTACCCAAAATTTTATTCCACCCATTTTCACTGCTGTGATGAATTCCCGCCACATCTTTTAACCCGTACACAGATTTTTTTTTTTCACTTTTACAATTTAGCCAAGAACTTTGATCCAAAGTTTACACTGTATTTTCTCCATACCTTCCTTCCCAAACCTGACATGACTCTTCCTTCTTCTTTCATTCAGTTTTCCAACACCATCAAAGCCCCAAAACCGTAACCCCAAACCTTGACCCTCTTGATGAGAGAGATGGCTTACTTCTACTCTGGGTACAGCTTGATTGACTCAGCAAGCCAGTCAATAGTCTGCTGTGTTACATCTTTTTTTCTCCCTTACCAGCAGTAGTTTCAGGTGGTCTACAGGCTCTCTGCTCTACACTAGACTTGTGTATATTTATGTATGTATGTTTGTGTGCAGTTTTAGTAGAGGTCTGGGGGTAGGTGTGTGGGCCCAAAGCCACAGGATGACAGATTGACTGTCTTATGCACTAGATAATTCTCCTCTATACATTTCTTTGTTCCCCCTCACCCTTACTGTGTCCTCTTCTCTAACGCCTTACACCTTTTCCATATTAACTCCCTTTTTATTGCTTTACTCTCCTCTGTTTTCTGTCATCCTTCTATCCTAAAAACTGGCAATGTTCTGCTTCTGTCACTACTTCTTCACTCTTCTTTTTATCATTTCATCTCCTGACTTTCTTTGACCTCATAATAGTCCTCAGTCTTTCAGCCTCCTGTGTTTGATGTCCTTCCCCCGTCCTCTCAACTTCTCTGTACGGTTGATCACTCTTCAGTCTGGCCTCCAGCATTCTACCATAGTGATAGTATCTCTGGAAATCAAGTTTTATATTTTCTCTGCAATATAGCACTTTCAGCTGGCATATGGTATGCCTGTAAATGTGACTGAGAGCCAGTCAGTAGCCATATGAATAAAGTTAAAATTGGAAATTGAAGCAAAATAAAGACCATCAATGTCTGGTCTTTTTAAAATTGTGTTGATAAAGTAAACTGATTAGGGTGGTCAGTGAACGTTGTCCCAATGTCTGCGGTCTGCAACCACAGTCTCTCTTTCTCTCTGTCTGCCTTTCTTCTCTCCCCCAGTGGCCTCCCTGGAGAAAAGTGCCCCAGACAGGATATGAGCTCATACCTGAATATGTATTCTGGGTGAATTTCTGACGTTATAGCCGAGTGGTCTTAATCAGAGACATTTTGAAAGACAGACAGTGACAAGGGGGTCACAGTCTGGACCTAATTCTCAACTTTGCATATTTATTACGACGACTGTATCCCAAAACACAGAGTGCTCTTTGATCTACGAAAAATCTTTCCCCTCATTTTGTGAAAATCTTTCTCCCTGCTGTATTTATTTTGAACGGACGTCAAGGGCTAACACAGGGGCTGTTCTGCTGTGGCTGTTGCCTGACGGATGTTTTCTTTTCCTTATGAGGATAGCTCCCAGGCACTTATCCTTCTTGCCCTGGCTGCTTAAACCCCAGTTAGCTGCAGATGACAGAGAAGAGATTTAGGGCCTTCATTAAGCTTCAGACAGCACCTGCACTGACTCCCTATTAAACTCTGCATGGGTCTCAACCCTATGTCATCTCTCTGCATCCTCCCCTCAATGCGGGTGGTTCGGTCCTGCATGCCCCCGCACTTAACCACAGGTTTGTGTCATAGGAAGGCGGGGAGGTCAGCCAAAATGGAAGTGCAGATTGAGATGGAGATGAGACGAAGAGGGTAAAGGCGGGGTTCACAACAGGCCAGCGGACCCCCAGGATGTGGGAGAGGATGTGTGGATTATTCCCAGCAACAAAAGCCATTAGCCCCTGGAAAGACTTCAGAGACTGGCGCTATTTAATCTAGAGATTGGGAGGTATGTGGGCCCCAGTGCTTGGGACCAAGCCAAGCGCAGTTTTTGTGCAGTGCCCCAGTGGAAACAGCAGGAGTGGAGGGGCTGTGGGCCAAGGAGCTGTGGCAAGGAGGCATGAAGCTGTTGTAGTGTGATACAGAGAAGGGAGGGCCGAGGCGAAGCAGGGGAGGATTCACAGTGGCGTGAAGTTTTTATACTGAGATACGGAGAGGGAGGGCAGGAAACCGAAGATTAAGAAGTCAAGTAAGGGCAGGTCTGCATTCAAGGGCTGTGCCACGTACTCTGTGCACCCACAAGGCTTTCTGATTCACACACACACAAAGGGTACTAGGCTTGCGCAAATGTAGTTCAGTAGTTCATAGGATTTTGTATAACCAGTTTTAGTTTTAGTTTCAGTTATTTTATGTGTCCTTAGGAATCCTTATGTTCTACTTTGGCTTCAGGAGTTCTTTAGTAGTACAAATAATCAACAGATGCGTGTTGGCTTGCAGCAGGCACACTGTAACAATATCCCAAACCGTATTTTCTCTTTCTTTCTGTCTCTCTGTACACTTGGATATCATCCACCCGTCTCTGTTGGTTCCTATGACAAACCAGCCTGAGATCGTGGAATGCAGCAGCACCTCTCCTCGTGCTATTAGTGAAACATTTAAGACACCGAGGAGCCTACTAGGGAGAGGAAGAAAAATACAGTATGGTTAAACATTGATAGAGTAGAAGGGATGAGGAATGAAGAGGTGTCTGAGATGAGAAGGGAAAAAATAATAGGGTATGTATGCTGTCAGTGAGCACAGTTGGGGAATCCCTCAATGTTAATACAGTTTCCAGTTAGTATAAAAAAGCTCATTGTCCTGAGTGATTGAACGACATTGGGAATGTTGTAAACTGAAGCTCTAAATATAATGAATCTGCTCAGAGTTGTCAAGGTCAGATCTCCCGCTGTATCCTGAACGTTAGTAATTAGTAATGTGTGTGTGTGTGTGTGTGTGTGCGCGCATTTGTGCCTTTATTTTTATATGCCTTAGCTCATACTATTTTTTTTTCTTTTTTTATGTGGATGTGTAATCACCTCATTGCATCTCGACCACGTCATTTGGTTCCGACTGGGAGTGACAGGAAGGGCACGGCATTTCCTCCCACTCTTTGAAGCTGAGGTCTATGTGTCCCAAAGCGCTGGCTGGACTTGTAGTACTAATCAGAGATCACTGTGTTTTCAACGTGCCCAAATGAAGAGATGTCTGACGTCCATGAGAGAGCGGTGGTTTCCCCGCATTTAGTTAAGAAATGACACAAGTGTTGAAATGGGCCTTTTAGTTGAGTGGGTGATGTGGGCTTTGTTTTGCTTCACTGTAGACAAGCAGATTCCTGTGCTTATGTTTGTATGAATGCATGTATTGTTCAAATAATGGTGTAAGGATGTGTATTTAGTGCGATGGGATGATGTCAGAGGAATGCCACACAGATCATTTGTCATTGCCTGTTACCTGCTTTTTTGTGAAATTAACATTTAAAAGTTAACATGTTTTTGGCATATACTGAAGTTGGAGTTGAGCAAGATGAATGTGGATTTTTTTGTGTTATTGCTGTTGGAATTTTTCATTGACAGGCGAAGGGAGGGTTGCTCTATACCAGTTGATGGCGGGCTCTGATAAACCCGCAAACCTATCTGTCGCTCAGCACGTCTCATTGCACTTTTATCACCAGCTTCCTTGATCGTTGCTGTTTTTTTTTTAAAGCAGAATCACACAAACCCATCGCTCAAACAGGCCTCTTGCAAACTTGTTAAAAATAGTTTTGATCCAACTACGCAAATAATTTGCATTGATATTAAATTCCTAATCCTCTTGTTTTGGTCAGTTCCTTTTAAGCAACACTCAACTCATAGGTGGAGGCTGCCTGAAATAAAAAGGAGGGGGGGGGGGGGTTCAAGTAGTTAAACTGCTACTTCTACTTGCCGTACAGTCAAATGAGGCAGCCATATAGCTGTCACAGGCACAAGGTAAAAATTACGACTGGTGTATAGCTCTTGACCTCTCTAAGTGGCACTGGAGGATTTTCAGCTTGACTTCAGTTGACTGCATTGTTTGTTTATGGGCTAGCAGGAAGTTACATTGACCATTGCTGCCTTTTGGGAGGAAGCAGTGAGCTGTAGTGCCGGAGGGACCCAGTACCCTGCAGGATAATCCCCTGCTGCCCTGGTGCTCTTTAGTGTGCCACCTGAGCTCTTTTTCATCTTTTATAGGACCAGACCCATGGTTTTGCATGTTTTAACCCATTAACTGGAAATCACATATACTTCACATCCCTGCCGCCTTTTCCCAACGCCTACCACAGGTTTTGATTTCCTACCTTCCACAGAGACATTGGTTTTCATTAATTTCAGTATGGTATGAAAATCAGCCTTCAACCATTTAAAACCTGGTTGACTTCTGTTGTTTAATTCATCTTTTAAAAAAAAATCTAAGTTATGTTCTTCCCACTTTGTAATACAGTTGCAAGGAGATTATTTATTTCAGACGTGCAGCCAAAGAGTAACCTTTTTAGTGCAAGAAATTGTTAGTCTTCTCAGCTTGATTTTCTGACAGCAAAGCTCATTAATGCAGCGGCAGCCTCAACTCTTGGATGTCTGAACAACCTTGAATGCACTGCTGCGGAAGGCTCTTTAAAGTGGTGAATGCTCACCGATGCATTACCATGTACCGATAACATAATTTTGCACCATAATGTTCACTGTGATGGATAACAAGTCCCAGATTTCTGCAAGTTGATTTTCATGATGCACTGAAATGACTGGAAACTGATAGTTCCCTTGGACTGAGGAAATAAATCTAAAAACTTGCATATTGTGGAAAGCGATCAGCAATAGTGGGATGAATTATGCAAAACCAACAGCATTTAAAAGATAAAGCTGATCATTAAGGAAAGATCATTAACTTTAAGGAAAGGCATTGCTGCTTGCTACCATCCTAAATGGTAAGTAGATGAAATATAATAGCATACCACAAAATACAAATTAAATAGATTAGATGATAATCTTAACCTGCCCTAGTTTCCAACGTCAGTCTCACTCTTGGCCATGACTCCCCATCACTTAGCACCCTTACTGAATTGCACCTCCTGCCTCCTTGCTGACCTGTGCCGTCCCCTTTTTTCTCTGTTCCTCCTTTCTTCATTTCTTTCATAGTCCTCCCACTGCTTGTCCTCCTCTCTTCCTTCTGATGTCTCAGTGGATTTCTTGCCTTTCTGCTCTCCTCTCCAGTTTGATCTGTGATGTAACCCTAGAAGTGTGCGACACAGACCTGCTCTTTCAGAAGTCAGTTGGGGGGTTCAGGATGGGGAGGGCGGGATGTGGGGGGTCGGACTTTTTGGCACAGGAGACAGCTGTTAATCAAATAGTCAAGGGTGAGGTGTTTCTTTCTTCCCACCTTGAGTGGATCTACCCCTCTTCTGTAGCCACACAAAGAAGCCCAGCAGGTTGAAACGGCAGCTCTGCATGCCTGCACCTGGACAGAGGGTGAGGGAGTGTCCTGTGCACACTTTTAAAGTGATTGCAAGTAGTTAAGAATTTTAGGTAAGCTTTATTTCTTTTCTCCAGTTACCCTCTGCTGTCCTGCTGAACACAGCTCCAAACCCCACAAGCGCTGGCCAGTGCTATCCATCTGTCCTTGCTTTCTTGTCTCTTTTTCTTGGTCAGAACTTCCCCTGCGCTCTTAATGAAGATAGCAGGGTCCAGTTTAGCAAGTGTTTTGTTATTGCAGGAACATTCTTTTCTAGTTATCTGGGGCTTCTCAACTTCCCTTCTCTATCTGCAGTATAGGTTTACCTGCTCTCTATCTTCTCACAACTGAAGCGGCCACCTTTTAACTCTTACACTGCTTGACAGGAGAGGGTTATACACTTTGTCGCAAACATGAACAAGAAATACATGGAGTATTTCTCCACAGGAAGACTCAGCAAACAATTTATGCATGATAGTTTTTTAATTTAAAATTTATGACCAATTTCAAGGGTGTACATGCTGCATTACTCAAAATTATAACCGCTGTTGTATATGCTGTTTTTTTTCCCAGGTGACATATATGCCTCCATTATGATCAGTGATTGGTAAATGATGGTGTGTTGCTTTGAACTGCCCTCTGATGTGAACCTGCTGGCAACAGCTGGCATATAGTCCTACATTTAACAGTAAAACAGACACACTGTGCTATAACTCTGGATCAAAGGCTGTGGCAATACAGGCCTGTCACTGCACACCCATTCTACTAACTAATGGATGAGTCCATAGGACCCATTCCCTGGTGTGATGGATGGGTCCCACTGTATGGCGTAGGGGACGTTGCAGCTCTTGGTGTGCATCCTGGGGCGTGTGTGTGATGGTGGAACCTAGAGGCTGAGGGTAATTTCATTTGTCTGTGCAAAGCCAGACGGCTTAATGTCCGTGGGACCTCTGCGCTGAACCGGCCAAAATGAGACATTTGAAACAAAGTGCTGCGAAATGCTCTGTGGTAATGCTTCCCATGTCTGGGTTTGCTTTTAGCCTTGGGGAGAAGGCTGTGCTCTAGGCTGGTCTACCAGTTGCTTTCACACTATAAGCTGTTTTTTAAAATCACAATGTTGCTTTATTTGAGCCACGTACAGTTATTATTATAATGATTTTAAGGACATTTTTAACTCCATTCTATCTTCTGCATACCTACGTCATTATATAAGCCTGCTTAAAGGACAAGTCTGGTGATATTCTATATTTTTCTTATTGTCAACAAATCCTATGAAAAGACCAAAGCTAACAATGAATTGATCCTGCTAACAAAGTATTGTCTGTGTTGTCAAAGCCTGATTTAGCTTATTCCTCTGTGGCGTAGACCTCCATTATTGTCCAAAAAACGATTAAAAACACATCAATGAGCTACACCATTGCAGTGAGTGCCACGCACAGGGTAGGAAAGTCCTAAAATATAGAATATCATGAGCCTTAATCTTGAAGCATTTCACTTTACAGTTACATTGTTTGTGCAGCATTCTTCCTCAAGTGTCAACACCTGTTGATTAACACAGTATGAATAATACAATTTTGTTTGTCACTTGTCAAAATGACAATTACTGTATACATTTTCCAGTGATTATCTATTGTAGTATTGTGTAAATGAGTTTTTGCAAAAGTATTTACATCAAACACCTGTAACCCACAATATATCGATCAGCTGCAGGGTTTGTCTGACAGGCAGACAGCCTAGCCAGGTGGCTGAAACCTGTAGAGGAGAAAAGCTCTGCTCACTGGCTAATTTCACTTCGATCTCGCCTTCATCCATCTTTCCATTCTGTCAAACACTTCTTATATAGTCCTGCAGAAGTGAGCAGTCTCACTTTCCATCTCTTCACCGTCTCATTCTCTCACGTTACGTAACAAAGAAAAAAAAAGAGTCTTATTTATTATGCCATAGGCTAGAAATTAGAATCCTGTGAAATAGATTTGTCCTGTCTTTTTCATTGAGGCAGTAGTTGTATTGAATTAAGGAAAGTATAAGCCTGTGAAACTGTAATATGGGATTTTGATTGTGATATTTTGTGTGTCTTTGGGTAGGTACAGTATGTTTGTAGATTTCCTCTTTTCTTATTGCCACTTATTGCTTGTCCTTTTTGGAAGTATCTTTGTATCCTGTGTTTTTTAACACTAATTTATTGCTGTTTGGTCTCCAATATATTGACAACATACCAGCCATGTAACCCCTGAAGGAGAGCTTACCCTTGTAGACAAAGGAGTGTCCATACTGTTTTAAATCCGTGCCCTAGCATCACTGCTCCAGCATCCTGCGCACACACACAGACACCCTCACTCAAGAACATTCCTCTGGCATGACATCAGAGTTTGGACTCTGTACTAAACAAGGAACAAACTGCACTGTGGATTGTTTTACTGTTAAGCGAGGAAGGATCAGACATCTGCTATCACTTCCCAACTGATACGGATTCAAAGAAGCTTTGCTTAAAGTATGCGGGTGTGTGTGTGGATGTGTATGGGAACAAAATAGGGTCATAAGTATTGTAGCTGTGTATCACCATATCTGAATTGGTGAAAACATATGAATACATTCAAATGTGTGTATATGTAAAGACGTTTTGAGCAAATTAATTCAAATGTGAGTGTATAAAAAATATCCGAACAAATAGATTTAACTTTTGAATCCGTGAAGAGATCTGTAGCTGTGCATGACAATTTGTGAACAAATGAAAAAGATTTGCACAAATAATTTTCAATGTGTGAGTGCATAAAGAAGACTTGCACAAAGGTTTGCAGTTAACACATCGAAGGTTTACAGTCTCATTGAGATCAGGGGTCTCTTTTCCAAGAGAGACCTGTGAACAAGAAACATTGATAAGACAAGAATACAAGCAACAGACAGAAACAACACAACTACACAATAAACAGGGAATTAATAAAAACACAAGAACCATAAAGAACATCAGATAATAAAGTTTTAAAATCTCCAAGGGGAATGTACGACTCAAGTTTGATGGCAGTTTGCAGTGCATGAAGGTTGCGGTTGTTATTGTGCTGTCGAACACCAAACTTGTGGCTGTAGTAAGTTTAGTGAATCAATTAAGGTGTGCAGATGTAAATTGACTAATGATTCTAGGATTTTTGCTAAGAAAGGAAGTTCAGATCTGGGTTACACATCTGTCTGTTTGTGGGTGAAAAAAAGTTCACATAGAACACAGCTGTATGTGTGAATCCAAAGCTCATAGCTACGAATCAAATCTATGAGTACAAATCAAACCTACGAGTACAAGTACTTTTGTCCCACATTTGATGCTTACTCCTGAATAGCCAATGGGGATGCTCAGATTAACATACAATTTCACTATCGAATCACGGAGCCATGGGGGCAAGCCTTCTTTGCTGTGAGTCTGAGGCATGGATGTATTATAAGAGCTGGATAGGGTGCCGCCGCTCTGCCTTGACATTAAAGTGACATTGTCTGTATAGTAATATTTATCAAAATGGCTGATATCAGATCAGCTATAATCATCTTAGCAGGCTGGAAATATATTTGTCAGCTAACCAGCAATGTTGCAGCCACTTCTGGTCAGAGTGGCCTGGTACAGGAAGCTGGTCACTCTGAAGACACCTCAAAACCTCTTCTTGGGGTGGCAGCTACGTTTAATAATGCAAATAGTGAAACACTGTTTAATAACTCAGTGTTGCCAAATCAGGTTTAGTGATCTTTATAAGAGACATTATTTATGCCAGCGTGTTGACAAAAATACTTGATGTCTGAAAGTCAGTTTATTCTTGCTGTGACCTAGTTGGTATTCCTGGATTGTGGGACACTGCAGAGTTCAGAGTTCTGACAGGACACAGATCTATTGTTGTGGTGGAAATGCATCTCTACCGGCAAAGATAACAGAAGAAGTCACTTTTTAATCTCATACATTGCAGTGCTTAGCAGAGCCCATCAGAGGTTTAGTTAACCTCTGGGTCACAATATTCTAATATTCTTATATATGATCGTATAGGGTAGATGGCTATAGGCTATATATGGCTATAGGATATAGGGTACATTTAGATGTGTCTAAAAATGTCTAAATGTTAAAATGAAGAAACTGCTGTACACTGTGCTCCAACAATTTATCTGGTTGATTAAGATCATCATTGGCTCTTTCGTCAATTTAACATATTGTTACTGTCTCATTGGAGAAATGTTTTTGAACTTTCAGCTATTTACCATCACTAATGTTTTTATATTGAAATAAGTGTTACTTCACAATCCCCTCAGTGGTTCATGTATTGGACTGTATTGGAGTATGAGTAGTGATGCAATGAAAACCAGAAATGGCTGAGCATAAAATCATATGATGTAACAAGGTCCTTTAATTTTAACAGCTCTTAAATAACCTTTCACCATTTTTGCATCATTAGCAATAGTAACTTGTAGACAAAAATATGAGAATTTCTTGTCACAAGTTTTTTAGCAGTGATCCATCAATCTAAGTGACTACATATTGTGACTGTAGCTTTTTTGATGTCTTCTGTGTCAGAACAACATTGTTACCTGCTATTAAAGATACTGGTGTCACATACTGCCGTAGATCAAGTAATCTGTTCAGCTAGATGTCTGTCCTCTACTAGTTGATCAGATGAAAGCAGACAAACACACGTTGGGTCCTTGTAGCTCACTCTGAATACAACACATAAAAACAATTTAGTGATCAGTTCACTAAAGGTTTCACGTCCTACATAAATACATACACCTATAGGCAAATTTAAAGTATCTGACTACAGTAGGTATAAAGTGCTGAAGGTTTTGTCCATCAGCCTAAAAAGCAAATTTCATGTAACTATCTTTTTCCAAACAGTGTTGCCAAGGACGGATCACTAATCTGTATCCTTTATTTTAATTTAAACAATTTAGTTTGATCATTTTGATCGTTATCACTGTCTTATCACTCACTATCACACAGGGGTTTACTTCATACCCATTTCCGAACTGTCTGAATTCAGATCATTTATTTGGACAAGTCTGTACATTGTACTTTATTCAAACACATAATAATAAACTTTAAAATGTATTAAACTTATATACAAATACAAATATGAATACAAATACACACAGCCTTGGACACACATTCAAAAGAAATTGTCACACTCTAAAATATCCTCCAAAAAGTATAGAAAAGAATGAGAATTAATCCCTGAATTCAGGGGATGGCTGAAGCCCTATGTGGGCAATGACACAAAGGCTTATTATCTTTACTGCAAGACAGAATTCGTGCCAAGTTGTCAGACATTAAGAAGCATGTGTCAACTCAGAAGCACACTGAAAAGTCCAAGCCATATAACCAAGCAAAGCAATCTACATTGACATTTTCTACAAAAAAACACTGACTGTTTCAAACAGGCAGTGACACAATGGCAATGGCTATTGCAGAGCATTGTTCCATTCTCTGGTATGACCACATTGGTCAGGCATGTAAGGCTGCTTTTCCTGATTCCAGTGCCGCCAAAAATTTTCGGATCCACCGTATGAAGTGTACTGAAATTATCAATGGTGTGTTGGCACCATATTTTCCTAAAAGACTGATGGCTGATATTGGTGACAGCAAATACAGCCGCCCTTTTTGATGAAAGCACCGATGTAAGCGTCTTAAAGTACCTTGGGATCATAATTTGGTATTTTAGTGAGGACAAGGGAAATGTGGTGGCCACTTGCCTAGGCTTTCTTGAGCTGGAGGGAGGAGATGCTAGATCAATATCCAGGGCTTCAAGAGGGAGAACAATCTTGGCATTGGCACAGATAATGCATCTGTGATGACAGATGTATACAATGGTGTGCACAAAATTCTGAGGGACTTAAACATCTGGTCCTTATCCGCTGTGTGTGTCACTCACTACAGTTAGCTGTAAGCTCTGCCTCCAAAAGCACAATTCCTTGTTGGAGAAACCTATAATTGGTTCTCTATTTCACCAAAGTGCAGAGAGGCATACAAGGCTGTCTATGAGACAATAAACTGTGGGGAGAAGCCTTTACTGATAACTAAGGTCTATGCCACACACTGGCTTTCCATAGAGCCTGCCGTGTCCAGAATCCTGGATCATTTGGAGGAATTAAAATTGCAAGTGAACACTGCTACATGGCAGATGTTCTACATTCCATGTACAGTGACCCACAGAACCTCCTGTACCTCACTTTTTTAAAATCTATAATTTGTGAGCTGCATTCTGCTGTTAAGGCTTTTGAGGAGGAACAGACGGATCCGCTCAAGCTGCTTGACTGTTTAATGAGGCTTACAAAGTCTGTCTGCAGCAGAGTCATCAACCCAATGGCAAAAATTGATGTGCTCAAAGAGCCAATAGACAGACTCATCTCTCCCAAGCCATACCTTGGCTATACATTTGAGTCCAAGTCAGCACAGCTGAACCTCTCTCCTGAGGAGGAGGATTATGTGCGAAGGAGATACACCATATCCTCAGCAAGGCTCCCAGATAATTTGGAGATATTGCAGCACGTCTTTGTTCAATGTGGGGGAGACACTAAAGCACAACAAGAGCCTGGAAGACATGACAAAACTTAACAAGCCTTCTTGGATTTTGCCCGCCCGCAGTTGACAAAATGATCAATCAGTGGAGGTCTATTCACCTTCAGAAATGGGAGGAAACAACAAACACCATGGCATTCTGGGCTGCAGCAGGCATAAACCCTTATGAAGATTTGGCCTCTGCTGCAGTTTCTGTGCTGAGGTAGAGAGACTGTTCAGTCAAATGGGTGCCATTAACAACAGACTCAGAAATCGTATGTCCCTTCAGACCCTCAGCTCTATTCTATATATTAGATATGGTTTGAGGCTGGCTGGAGATACATGCTATGAGCACAAACTGCCAGATAAGGTGCTGCAGCTCTTTGGCACTTCAGCTGCCTATTCATTTAAGTCATGTCCTGCAGGAGGTTCTAGCTCTTCCTCTGCATCCAACATTGCCCTGCAGGGGGAGAGCACTGAGGATATGAATCTTGTGGATGATGATGAATTCTGTCTCAGCACCTTCATGGAGTGATCTGGAATCAGATCAGAATCACACACAGGTTTACAGTATTGTTAAATAGTTTTTTTTCCACATACACCGAATTTACCATGGTGTTGTGAAGTAGGCTATAAATATACAACTCAGATAAAATAAAAATACCACAAAAATGTAGGATATCCACATTTATACACCCTCTGTTTCTTAAGGTTGGCATAGAGATTAGGTAAGCTCAACAGTGAGGGTAAGAGTAAGTTTAAGTTTTCATCCTTTTGTATCTTTTAAATTGACTATGCACATATTTGGCTGACGAATTACCACATATAAGTGTAGGACCTATAGTTCATTAACTCCAGTCTGCTAAAAAAAACAGTATTTGCACACAGTTTGACTTAAATCCATTAATCAATATACACATACTGTTGTTCTTTTGTAAATATGGACATAGTTTGTGTATATGGCTTTTATCTTGAGTGGCAGCACACCACCTGGTCTTTACATACTGTTATGTGTCTGTTAAGCCGCTAAATAGTTCTTGTAAGTTTCCATCCTTTTGTATCTCTTTAATTTGCTATGTACATATTTGTGGCACTCGTGTCTGCCAAATTATCACATATAAATTTATAGTTGTTTGAACTTACTTCTCGAGATTAAACATAATGTGGGGTATGGGTAGGCATTATAAGCTGCGGCTTCAGCCTACACCTTTTTTTTCGAACTGCAGGGAAAAAAAACTTTAAGTTGGGTTAATATGCTGTTTGGAGCTGCTCTATTTAAGTCTGTCTCTTTTTTGTGTGTGTTTTTTATGTATGTATAAAAATTTAATTTGTATATGTCCCGTTGTCTGACAACAGAAACAGAATAATACGTAAATGAGAACAGCTTTATTGGGAATTTGGCTGTATTAAAATACACTATATGTGAGCACAGAGAGTAGGAGAAAAGCAACCAGATGTGAAGGGCTGACACCATCTAAAACTAAGCAGAATGCAAATACGATGCAATGACATCACAAATATGCTAATTAGCACATGACGTCATCTAGCGACACATAACATACAGACATGTACAGTCTGTTTTTACACATTCACACATTTGAATATATTCATACAAAATGTTTTCACACGTTCAGATACAATACTTATGACCCTGTTTTGTTTCCATAGCTGTGCATGTCTGTTCCTGTGACTTTCTGCTGGTGTATGTGGGTAGTCTGTTATGCTTGCACCTTATACAGTTATTGCGTCTTCACGTATATATACTGTATGTGTGTGTGAATGTGTGTGCATGTACAAAAGCATTCTTGACCTCATCAGGTTATGACCCGCATGGATCCCATCAGTGTAATAGAAACCTGATCTGCTTAGAGCCAGCTATCTATGCATGCATGAATGGGCTTTTGAGGTTAAGCAGTTGACAACAGCTAGAAACAACAGTATAACCTTGAAACCTGACATTTATTTCTCGTATGCCGGTACTACAAGGCCTCATTTCCTCCAGACTCGAGCAGCAGAGTTGCCTCCTTGTTTCTGATGACCTCTGATATCTTTTCTGCTATTTATTTTCAGGCTCTGATGCGATGCAGTGCAGTACAGTATGTGGGTGGGGCGGCTCTCTGGGGGCCCCAGCCTGGCCCCCGTTCATGTGATCAGGCCCTACATGGAGTGGCATTTGGCCTGGCCCTATGGGGCCCCGTCTGGGAGCAGAGAGCTGATCTGCAGCCAGCCTGGAATGCCAGACATTTGAAGTCAGACTTGTTAAAAAAGAACGAAGGGTGGTAGGAGTTTGGTCAAATAGGCCCCTGTGTCTAAAATAGCCCACAGACTCTGTCCGAGAAGGAGGGGAAGGAGACAAAGCTTCTTCCCGTAAGCTGACATTAGCAAAGGCCAACCTTTGCTTGAATAGAAAAGAATAGACAAAGCTGTACTTTGTGTGCATGTTGTCTTTCGTGTGGCTTTTGTCCATCTACTTACCTGTCCCTCTTTGTGTCTTAAAAGTGTGTGTTTGTGTGTTTCTGTATGGGTATGCAGTTGTTTGAACAATGTGTGAAATTTCACCAGCTATGCTGTAACAGCATCTGTGTCCCAGTGGTTCAGCAGTTATCACACCAGGGAGTTGATACTGCACTTGGGGAGAGAGCAAAAAACTCATCACACAGAGTGGCAGTCGGAGGATGCTCTCTTTATCTCTCTCTCTCTCTCTCTCTCTTTCTCTCTATTTCTCTCTATTTCTCTCTCTTTCTTTACATCACTCTACTTCCTTCTCTCTTTTTCTTTCTGTTTTTCTCTCTCTCTCTCCATAAATATCTATCAGATAATCTGTTCATTCACCCTCTCTCTTCCTTTTTCTCTGTGCTTTCATGCCTTGCCTATATTTATCTCCACCTCACTGTATTTCATCTCTTTCTTTACTTTGTTTCTTGCCTTGTCACTCACTCATTTACATACAGTATGCACACTCAGTTCTCATCATCTTTTTCCTCGTCCCTTTCTCTCATGGGGCTGTTTTAGTGGTGTCCCAGCTATGAGCTGAGCTGGGCTGGGGATGTCAATTACAGGACTATGATAGGGCCCCTGCTGCATTATGCATGGAAGTGTCCCGCTGGGGAAAAAATGGCCTACAGCCAGGAACGATGGATGGAGGGATGGAGGGATGAATAATGGATGGAGAGATGGAGGAGCGAAACGCTATTGCAATCTGTGTCTCACCAAATTGAAGACTTGCCCTGGCTCACACCTCTGAAGCTCAGGGCCAAGTCACCCAGGGTGACTCGGCATCATGAGGTTGTCGTGTGAGAAAGCACAGGATGGCTTTAATCAGTATTTCATTTTGTGCATTGAGACCCATTGGGGGTACCAGCATCAGAAAGGTCACCTAAGGTCTTTTGTCTGTTATTCCATATGCAGACAGCCTTTTAATATGATCAGTTTTGTTTATTGCTTTCTGGATATGAATTCATACAACTGTTTGTAAGCTTTTACATATGAAAATATGGAGTGGCAGCATGCAAGGGTATATATTTGTGCACATATTTTTCAGCATATTCATATATAGTTTAAAGAAATATCACACAAAGGCAGTCAAAAACAAGACCAATTTTTTATGTTTAGCATCTAATTAAGTCTCAGAGATTGTAAATCCATTTTTTAATGTATTGTTTAGAAGAGCGTGACTAAACAGAGAAGAGTAGAGTCAATCTTTATTTAACCAGAAGGGAAATGTATTGCACAGCAAGCAGTCAATTAATAAATAAATAAAAATCTGATAAATTAAAAATGGACAAGACAGGGACAACAAATATTAATCATATGCTTTCAAGGTGTCAGTGGCATCACTCATCAAAACATCAAGACATTTGCAATCATCTGAAAATGATTAGCAACACTGAGACACTAAGTTTGGACCTTTTTACAGACCTTTTTTTCCCTCCCTACCACCTCTGTGAGTGTCTGTAATCCTGCATTTATATAAAAGAAAACATACCTCTGCATAGACTTTTTGTTAAGGATTTTCTAAATCAGAAAGAGTCTGTAGCACAAGTAAAAAAATGAGTTATTAAGAGTGGGGGGCTACTTTGGATTCCAGTTGAGTCTACAACTTTGTAGTTATTTGCAATATTTGCTTTATGTGTAATTTTGGAAAAGCATCTTAACAACACCACGAAGCTTATTCTGATGTAAAAATGGGAGGGATGTTATTTCGAATTCACTTCTGTAGATTTAAAAAAAAAAAAAAAATCCTGTCACAATCAGCAGCCGAAGAATCAAGAACAGCAACACAGGCAGCAGTCACAAGATAATCAGGAATGAGATGTAAAAATTGTCAAGTATGGTGATGAGCACAAATATAACATATAATGTGTTTAAAAAAATACTTGTTTTTCAGATATTTTTCTCAAAGGATGTCAGCCAGTAATTGTTGGTGTAATCAGCAACTTTCATGAGCCACATTATTTCTTACAACAGTAAAAAGGGAGAAACTGTAAGGAGACAATAATGCAATAATGTATTTGCCTTGATATTAATGCTTAATAGCCTGTCCTGAAAATAGTACAGAAATTTTGTATTGGTAATCAGGGACAAACATTCATCCCCACAGCAGATCTTACATTCAGATCTGTAGTGGGGATGAAAGGTGTACACACTACATATGCATGGAAGCATGTGAAAGTCTTCTCATGCGTGTGTCCCTGACAGGTCCCTGATGTCAACTAATGTCAGTCAGTGTATCAGTGAACGTGAAAGATGCCGTTGTTGTTCATCCCCACCATGGTGGGATGACACTATTTGTCACTGTAGTGATGGATTCCGCCTCCCTCGGAGGAGCATGTGCAAGCGCCGTCTCTGAAAGGCTGTCTTTGTGTTTCACACTCACTCGCTCACGCACACACAGACACACACATACGCACTGCTGGAACTGACAACAAAGGCGTGCTTATCCAATTGTGGGGGAATAAGATTAGGCTACAAAGAAACTCATAAGGCTAATGTTAGCATCTCCTGCTCCATTGAGAGCCTTTGTTTGTGTAATCAGGAAAAACATGGGATTAGATTTGAGATGCTGTCTCGGAAATGATGCCCATAAAACCCTATTGTATGATGTTGACATGTTCCTAAATAAAAGAAGGCGATGGCCTGCCTGCTATCTGATAAATAATCCTCGGGGAAATAAAGAGTAGTTGTGTTCTTCAGATATCCGATTTTGTTTTGCTCCAAGATAGACTGTCTGGCAGACCCGGCCTAACCTATGTCTTAACTCACTGTTTTCTTTTATAATTGACTAAGCTTGTCACCATAATTGGGTTATGGAAAGGAAAGAAAATAACTCCTCTGTCATCTGGTGTTTTAAGATGCTAATCTTTCCTCGATGAGAGCAGCTCATTTTACAGCTTACTGTAATTCATCAATCGCGGCAATTTGTGGTTTTATTGTAGCTGTGGGAGTAGACTGTCAAACCAACAGGTGAACTAATTGAAGCTGATGAGTCTCTTGAGTTGGGAGTGGGAACCCTGAAAAGTAAAGCTGACTTTCTGAGGGGCAAAACACTATATCCTATAATTAATACATTACTGCTGTATATTGACTATGCTTAAAAACCCTGACGTGAAACACACAGAGACATTTGCTCTGTAATGTAGAAGCATCTTTAACATGTTTGTCACAGTAGTAGGGTGGTATGACCCCTTGGAATGTACTTTGCAGAGAGGGACCTGCAGTTTGCCATAAATTCTCCCACCAATGTCAGGTCAATAGTGGTTGGGACACTTAAGATCTAGAGAGTGTGAAAGGAACTCTAGACAGTCCGGTGTTGTTATATGGGCCAGGAGAAAGAGAGACCATTCATTCTCACCTCTGTGACCCCTCTTCCATTCTTCTGTTGAAGAATAGCCTGCCTCTCACGCACAGTCGGCCCTAAGCCCCTCAGGGCACCCAGAGCCTGTTACATAAGACAGAAGTAAAGAATGCTCCAGAAAAGTTTTCAGCCATGACCTTGGCTTTGATAGAGCACTCCTATTGGTCCTGTTGTGCCGGTGCTGTCTCATAGTTAAACGTCACATGTCCTGTATTCCTGTGTCTGTGAGTGTAGTCAATGTGCAGAATGTTTCGGACAGTTCTTGTATAATATCAAGAATAATCCGGTATCAAAATGATTAATTTTCTGTCAGTCGACTAATTGATTAATAGATAAATTGTTCCATCTCTAATCATATTTTTTAAATACAGTTTAGAGTATGTAGTTCTTTTTTAATTTTTCAAAAAGGCCCATTAGGAAGAAAATCATGACCTCCAACATTTTTTTTTTTTTTTTTTTTTTAAAGAGAAAACTTTACCATTCTCCACTTCGATTTCACTGCTGAACTCAAGCTTAACTACTAGTATCTGAATGAAGTGTGTGGCTGTGCCGTTCCCATTTCAGCAGTTGTGTAGTGTTCTTTGCTGGCAAGCATGATGCTTGCCAGCAAAGAACACTGAAATAAACTTTCCAAACCCGTGTCAAACCGGAAAGTTGAGGGGAAAACCGCAGTCTTAATTTAGCCCTTTTTAAAATCAGATATGAAAAATGGACATTAGGAGAAACCATTATCTATACAGAAGAGTATTTACCAACTCACATTTGTTAACCATTATATTGGAATGAAGCTACTCACAGCCTTACTACCTCTAAATTTTTTGTTGGCTCAAAGCTTTGATAAAATGTTCCATTGGCACACACACACAGACACTTTTGTTTATTTTATCCCTCAGTAAAAGTAGACACTTAATGCACTTAAGCATTTTTGTTTATTTTATCCAAATGTTGTATACTTACAGTATATTATATCTATATTAGGGTGCATAGATTCAATGTTTTCCTATTTATATATTTTTTATATGCACTCCTGATGCACATAATCTAGAAACATATCAGAACTTTAAGCATATGTTTAATATCCATGTGAGAGTTGTGCAAAGTATATCTTGATTAACGTAACTGTCCAATAAATCAGTTGTGTTATGACACTTATTACAGACGCTTATAATTTTAAAATATATAGGCCTATATCAGACTCCGTTCTCAATATTTTCCCTTCCGTCTCCATAAAGATCTTGAAAGGGTAACGACTGGATGTATAATTATCTTTTATTGTAAAAGTCATGACAACTTCTGAACCCTCTTTAAACTTTAAATTTGCAGCTCTTCCTTGAAGTCATGTCTAGAAACCGAGTGGATTTTACCCATTGGCGGTTGACAATTTTAGTCCTGGGAACATGATGTTCTTGGTTAATGTTTGTACGAGGCAGTAAAGTTTGGCAAGAATGCCGCTCTTTGCTAAACATAATGTAGAAGATGGAGAAAGGGATGGGCAGTTAGTAACTCATACTCATTAGTGCACACACACATGTTGGGTTGTCTTTCATGGCATGTCGAGGCGAAATTTCCTGTAATCATAGGTGTGGAACATTACCTCAGTTCTTCTTTGATCTTTTTAGAAGATGGTACAGTATGTCTTCATTGTGCTTTGTTTGTTATTTCTTTGAGCATTTTTGCATCTCATTTATTTGCAGTTTAGATAATTATTCTTTTTTCCTGTTAGCTCTTGTCTACCCCTCTGTATTTTCTTGTCTTTCTCTCATTTACTTAACCTTGTATTTTCTTTTCTCCCATACTATTTTCTAATCCATGTCCCTTTTTTATTCCCCACTCCCTCACGTATTTCTCACTCCTTTCCTCCCTTCACATAATTTATGTCTGGCTTCATATTTCTTGTTCATCACTTCTCTTTATTTCTGTCATTTGTCTTCCCCAGCCCCCATATAATTTTCCTGTCCCAGAGTGTGCTGTATGCTGGGAGTCCTGGTTCAGGAGAAAGTGCCCTGTGTCTGTGTGGGTCCAGGCTGTGCCATGAGATCGCCCACTCCTGGTTTGGCCTGGTTATCGGAGCCAGAGACTGGACTGAGGAATGGATCAGCGAGGGCTTTGCCACCTACTTGGAGGACATTATCTGGGCCCAAGCACAGCAAGTACTGCACACTAAAATTGCTGCCCTATTATTGTAGTTTACTAGAGCTATTTCATCAAAGTAACCAAGAGTGGCCTTTTATAGACTAACAAGTTCGACTAACACTTGGCTGTCTTGAGAAGGTCCCCTCTGACAGAAATCAGTCAATGAAAAATAACACCCGGAATGATTGAGTTGATATTTGCTATATTTATTTAGTTCAGTTCTTCTTTCTTGTCATCAAGAATTACTGCTATGACCCTGATGATCCAGTCATCATTGGTATAATGCAATAACTCAACGGTCACTGCTGTTGTTGGAATGCATTTTGAGGACTGTTGGCCATTAGGGTATGGAAATAAAATCATAAATCATGCACACAAGGAACCATTTTATAAAGACACCAACCCAAGTTTCAATGCAAAAAAGCACAAAAAAGAAACAAAAACAATGTTTGAAAGGTAAGGGGGAGTTGGCCAAACTAAACAAAAGACATTCCTGGTCCAACCACAAAATAAACAATCAAATCCAAAATTTCCTGACATACTAAAACGTAAGAGAAGGACTAACCTGAAAGACACAAGAGCTGTGAAAAAGTACTATTTTTACCTTTTCCTCAAGAAAATTTAAAAGAACTAGATGAAACATCAAGGGGAAAAATCTGCCAGTTTGGAGGTTGTGTGCATCTCTCAACTCCAAACATCTTTTTAAGGACTGTAAAAGGATATGACTGGTAGCTTGTAAATTAGGAATATCTGCAGAGAAAAATAGATAAACAAGACAGAAGAAGAGGATGTAACACTGGTACAAAATGTTTACTTGCCACACAGCTCTGATCCGGGAGTTGATGTGCATCCTCCCACTTGCTTTTCCACACCATCTAGAGTTACACAAAAGTTTTTCTTATGACTGTGCTGTGTAATCATGTCACCTTTATGTTATGAGCTTTCCTCTGAAGAAATACATTTAATCACACTTGTTGCTGCCCAAAGGGAAACACTGGTGGTCATCGCTGTTTATATCACAACATTATTGTTCCTTTTGTCTTTTCATTTAATTAATTTTTTTCTGTTTTTGCTGATAAAACTCACCATGTTTAATTTTTCCTTCTTTAATGTTTTGCTTTACCTCTTTAACAGCTTCCTTTACATCATCTTTATCTCTCCATATATCTCCCCCCAGCTCTCTTTACAAGAAACGGCAGAACAGTCTGACCTGAAGGCACTGCTGAGGTGGAGAAGACTCTCTGACGAGTTGCAGAATTCAGAAGAGCAACTCCAAATCCTCAGGTGTGTGTCTCTCAATTGGTGGAGCCCGTCTGTATTAATTATCTTACTTTTGCTGCCACTATGGAGGAAATGGCTCTTTAAAGACATGGCTCTTGCAACAGCACTGTCTGCAAGCACGCTCAAAGCAGGACACTGTACTACACACTGACATGGAGTTGACCACAAATGCTGACTGTTGATTGTCTCTAAGTTTCAAATATCAGTAGAGGTTTATTAAACCATGCCAGGATCAACATGTACAGAAGAGGCAACATTTTTCTGTAAAACCACATTACCCTGCTATCAGTGCTTAACATACTCTTTTTAACATCCTATCTTTAAAACTAGCACTTCTTACATGACATTATATGTCTAGACGTCCATTTTTTCCTGAACAGTTTTTACATTTTTTATGGTCTGTCCTGTCATTATAAGTGTTAGAAGCGCTGTTAGCCAAAGTAAATAGGCCTAGTGGTGGAGTGAGTGACTGTCAAGGAATTTACACAAGTAATACAAATGTACAATGTACAAAATGAGAATCCACCAAGTACAGTGACTAATCCTTCATAAGATTTTGAAAAAGCAAACTCTGAATCAGAAATTCTTTTACACCTGTTAAGTAACCCACATTTACATTGCAAAAAGCTTAACCATACACATGTTAGAAAGTGATTTTGAAGGAGGAGAGGAAAAAATATTGACCAAGTTGCATTTGTCTTGAACTAAATCACAATAGATACAGCCTACCTTTTCAAAGTGAAGAGTCTGCTCAGCCTTTTGTCAGTGTCTGCACGTGCAGACACACGTGAGTGTGAGGTATATGCATTCCAGGGGTACAGGTGTGGCAGGTGTGGCATCAAAGTATATCCAGGTGTACTGTACTGTCATGTCTTAGAAAAGCTCAGCACATGAGCACGGTGAACGTGCACAAACACACAAACCGTTCATCTGATCCTGACAATGCGGGACCCACACCCTGTTTGTTTTATCCAGGGTGGAAGCACTGTGTCATCAGGGGATTACAGGTGTAAACCCCAGCCAGGAGGTAACTGTTTCAGGGTGGAAACAGTAACAGTTGTATTCTGCTCTTCATATTGTAGATTTCCCTTTGAAAAAAATACCTCTTCACTGGAGATGACACTTGTAGCATAGTGCTCTATTGACATTCACGGGTGTAAGTGGCCATACAGAGCGTAACAGCAAATCGATGTTATTGATTTCATGGCACTTCTGCTTGGCACTAACTTCTAACTATGTCACTTCACTAATAATGTCTTGTCATCACACAATAGAAACACCTATGAATTAATGGTATTTAAAATTCAATCGATTTAAGTCTCTCCTGAATAGTGAATTCTGTGTTAGCAGAAAGATTCACTATTAGTAATATTGATTTTACTCATTTGTTACTTAAGGACTGTCCTCATGAGTTTAAAAGGTTTCAGTGCTCTCAGGGTGACAGTGTTTGGATATGTAACTCTTTCCATACTGAAATGATAGCCCCCGGTGTATTTTGTCCGTTATGAAGTTTCACATTTGTGCTTAGGCTTAAACATGGTGGAATTCATTACTGTGGAGCAAAATAGAACTTGAAATATGAAGCTGTGCATGAGCGAAAGGGTTAAACATATACTTGAGAGCCGTGACTGTCTAGCAGTCTATCAGGGTGTTCCCCTATGAGGCAGACACACGGGTGATTAGGAGGATCAGGATTAGGTTTCCCTGCACCTGACGGGGTTAAATCAACAACACAAAACTAACATCTGAAAAATGCAAACAATACAGGCACTCACCCGTGCACACATACGTACATGCCCATACACACGCACACATACATTGTGGCTGATTGTGTTACATGAGAACACATTACTTCTGAAAAGACAAGTAATTGCTAAAGTGGCACCCAAGGAAAGCCATGTCTAAATCCTCACAGCTCTCAAAGCAATGGTAAAGCATGTTGGGGCAACACTTTTTTCAAGCAACAATACACCCTTGATTGTGTTACTCCTACTGATATGTCAATTATAGTAGAGCTGAGAAGTAATTCAGTATATAAGTTTATTGACTTCCAATGGAGTCATACCATGATGATACACTGATATTATGCTATTGTTTTACAAAATTTGGGGTAGCTTCCAAAACGTTTCCTGGGAGTAACTATGTCATTTGGTACTTATTATCGGGAAAATAGAGACAAAGTTCAATTGGCAAACAATTTATTAAAAGGAATTGCTGCTTAACTTAAGAGTCTTATAGTCAGTACACAGCAAGCTAGCTGAACATGCAGAAATATGAAATGTGTCTACAGGCAACAATACAATTCAACATATATGAAGAATAAATTTCCCAAAATCCAAGAATAATGACTATTATCAGCTCTTTCCGGAAAACATCCTATAAAATTACTGAGAAATGACTAGGAAATTACCAACTTGTAAAATTAGGTGTGACCAAATTTTGTTGTCCAAATTAACATTTTGAAGCAAAATTAAATTTAAAACTGACAAAATAAGTTATTGAATGTTTTGTTTTACACATGTAAAGAGTTTTGTCTGATTGATGCAGTCCCAACAGTCAGAATAATATTGATTTGGTTATTCTTAACCTTGGGAACAGTACGTGTAACCAAAATCTCAACTCTCTGGTCCACTTACTAGTTTTCAACAGCATCTCACCGTCTTCATCACTCGATGGAGTTCGATCGGTTGTCATAGAGATGGCACAGGTGTCATCATGAACTAACCCCTGTATCGGTTTAAATTTGGTCTTTGGGCCAATGTTCAAAAACGGCTGATTTTGTGTGTTTCGGTGTTCATTCACTCTCACTCAGTGTTTCATTCAGTTTCTTCAGTCTCAATATGATCATTTTGTATTGTGATACATGGATATCAGGATAACCTTTTTATTAATATGGCGATTCTCATTTAAACCATGTCTCACAGCCTTAGAGGGGACCTATTATGCTTTTTGTGGTTTTATATGCTGTTATGATGTTGGATATCTATGTTAAACATGGTCAAAGTTCCAAAACTTGAGATTAACATATGTAGAAATGCTTCCTGCAAGTCAAAAGCCAGGGATCCAACCTGCTCTGAGCGCTTCGTTCTCTGTGTTTTTTTTCTACCTTGCCAACAAGCTGACGTCAGATTGTTGCGCATGCCTGTAAATGGTTGTCCATTCAGTAGCCTTGGTTGCTAAGGTTGTTGCTAAGGTTTTTCCATGTGTTGTTTGCGCTGTTCACTTTCATATTTCGGGTCGGATTCTGGCTCAAACATGTACGGATGGATTTGAGAAGTTGACTTTTCAAGTAAAGGACGAGAAAAACAAGTGAAGTCCTATTACCATAGTTTGTTTCATGGTTGGTTGACGTAGCCTCCTGAGCGCCCAGAAGTTGGCTGTGACGCAGCTTCTGGAAGCTAACCAATCAGAACAGAGCGGGCTCATCTGGAGGCGGGCCTTAAAGAGACGGGAGCTAAAACGGCCTTTTTCAGACAGTGGCTGAACTGAAGGGCTGCATAAAGAGCCAGTATAAAATAAATAAGGGTGTTTTTTAACTGTGAATCATGCAAAGCTATTCTAGTGGAGTCCCAGAATAAAAATATAGAGCTGGAAATGAGCATAATAGGTCCCCTTTAAATACAGTTTAAATACAAGAGGCACTGGAAGGTCAGATGTAACTAAGATCTCACAATGCACAGAGAAATGTTAGAAACGACGTGGTGAAAGGAAAAGAAGTGCAACCTCCTCACCGGTTTACACACACAAACAAACACACGCTCACAAAAGCTAAATGGCAGGTTGTGCTTTCCAAGTTCAGTGGGTCACAGTCGACACCCCGTGATCCAGCAGGGGCCCCAGTGGCCAGTGTTTATCAGTCCATTTCAGATGAGTTATATTTAGGGCAGCCTGGGCCAGACGCCATTCTCCCTGCTGATTTACTGGGCTGCTGGGAGCACTACACTACCTTATCCGGTTTCCACAGTCAACCCAGTGTAATTTGTCAGGATATGGCTCGCGGAGCTATAAACCTTCTGTATGTGTGTGTGTGTGCGTTTGACATTAAGTTCTGTCAGTAATAGCTCCTGATTTCCTCCCACTCTTTCTCTCTCTCTCTCAATCTCAGACACACCCAGGTGTGTGCATGGCTACACACACACACACACAGACAAACACCCTCCCTCTCACACACACATGGCCTACGAGTCAGATAAGAGCACCATTTATTCTGAAATACATTGAGCTATTGTGTGATTCTCCAAGGCAGCGAGCAGCGATTCCTCTTAAAGCTGTAGTAAATCATCTCTGACAAAGAGAGACGGCGAAAGACAGGGATTTACACATCCGTACATCCCTGGTCTGGACAGTGGGAAGGGTGGAGTTCCTTTGTCTAACACGGCAGTGATGGATAAACATTTTTCCTCTCCACGTTGCACTACTGGTGTCTCTGACGCACATAACAAACAGTTTTTCTTCTGGAAAATACATATTCTGTCATTGTTTTTGTCTCTTGCCCCAGTCCTTCTCTCTCTCTGTAATTCTCTGCCTGACACACAGTTTCACACACACACACACACATATAATTTCCCAGGGATACAGCACATCCCGCTGTCTTAAAAAGAGTCTATTGCATCTTATCAGCAGTAACAGACAGACATGGGCACTATGGGCAAGACTGGACAGAGAGCAAGTTAAAAAAATAATCAGTGATAAAAAACAGGAAATGTTATGGCCATGATACACGAAGAACAAGTAAATTAGCCATTTTCTCAACATTTAAGATAAGCAATATATTTCATAATGTTAGTTTCGCCTTACAATATCGTTAATCCATATCACCACCTGAGAGTATTGGCAGCTGTTAATGTACAGACATTGAGCATCATTACTCAGATGTTCTGAAATGGACTTTCTCAAACCAGGTCATGGTTGTTGTAATTTTTCTCACAACATTTATTTGACATGCGCAAATGCACACACACCCTCATATGCATGATGAAAGTCCGTGTAAGAGTGTCCAGTCGAATTTAGAAATTCCAGGAAGCTGATGACTTCCTCTCTCAGTTCACTGAGCAAACCAAACATTCCCGTCTATCTCCTGTCCTCGATTTCTCCCACACCTCCTCCTCCTCTTCTTGTCCTCAACCCTAATCTACTTCATCTCCCCCCTGCTCCTGCTCTTCTGCTCACCATGCCCAGACAAAGACTCAGATAGATCAAATATTTAACCAACTTGTGGCACTCAGTTGAAACCCCACTTGGAAGATTAAACATTCAGGTTTTACATCATACATCTGTGTGAATAAGAATTTGGATGTGTGTTTTTGGTCTGTGTGTGGGTCTGGCTGGCCCTGTCATGAAGCGGTCCTGTGGAAAAGTGCTAGCCGGTGATGAAGGGTGTATTGATTGGTGAACCAGGCGCCTGGCGTATCGACTTGGCAGGACGGTGATCCTTCAAGGCCTTCCTATAGGCACACTGAGTTAATCTGCTCGGGCAGATCAATACAGGCTAACTGAAACTATCATTGCGCAGCATCCCACGTCAGTGCTCTGTTTGTTTGGCTTTTATTGGTTTTATGTGTGTTTGTTTATGTGTTTATGGAGGTTGAAGGGGATGATTTGTATCTGTGTGACAGGGAAAGCGAAACTCAGAGCATGCCTCTTTTGTGTGTGTAGACAGGGGTGCTTTCTTGTGGAAGTGTTATATGTTCGCTCAGTGAGTCATGGGCAGTAAAGTCAGAGCGCAGCACTGTGAGGTCTTAGAAACACTATAGCATGCTATTATAAATCTGAAGCTTGATTTCCAGCCTGTCTCAGGCAAAGTATGGCAACTTGGCAATGTGTTCACCATTGAGAGGACCAGCTGAGTAGCTGGATTTAGTGTTGCTGACATTGTATTCTTGCTCTGTAGAGATTGTAGTTTTCCTGCAGCTCAAATGTCTGTAGGAGTAGGATAAAATAAAAACGCCCAGTTTCTCGAACTGTTTATTGCGGGTGCTGAATATCTCTCTCTGTGCATGTTCATCTCTTTACCTGTCTTATCTGTCTCTGTGTATTTTTGTGTCTCTACTCTCTGTCTTTCTGCAGACCCAATATGGAGAACACTGGTCAGGTCAGTGAATCGGGCTCCTCCACGGTTAAACATGCCCTCAACCCTGACAAATCCTTTATGCAAGTCCACTACCTCAAGGTGAGATACTACGTGTGTGGCAAAGACTGAAGAAAGGCAGGAAAAGAGGAGTAATGGATGGAGGAAAGAGGAAGGGAAAATGAAACGAATGGAACTAAGGGGCGTAGAGCAAATTAAACAATAAAAAAAATCCTGTAATGCTCTTTCAGATGGCTCACTCTTTGTTAGGTGTGTGGAAAAGTGCTTGTAATGGATATAGATGTTGCTACAAAGTTCATCTGTATTGTCTTTGAAAGATCAGGGCGTTTATTTTGTTGTCTTTATTTGCCTTGTCCTTTGTTTAGGGCTACTTCCTCCTCAGGTTCTTGGCCAGTCAAGTGGGAGAGCAACAATTCAGCGACTTCTTCAGATTATTTGTGAAGAAATACCACGGGCAACTCATTTTGTCTCAGGTGAGGCTGTAGTACACGGACCTAATTTTAACTTGATTAAGTTAATGGAGAATCTCGATGTTGACTCGCAGCTGTTTCAGAGGTAATAAAATCTGAGCTCAGATTTGAATGTTTTAATATGGCCTGTCTCTCAGGCACAATGTTATTTCCATAAATTAATTGGAGGCTGATGTACTGTAAGCTTGATTGCCACTATGTTACAATAATTGAAAGTGCTCCAGCAGCATTTTAAAGTGACGACCGTACATCAGATTGGCCATATATGTTTATTCTGCTGGGAGCCATGAAGCTGAGTAACCACACCTGGAAGTCAGCGTCCATGTGTGTGTGTGTGTGTGATATGTGATGTGCTCCACCTGGCTCCTGTTTCTTCAGTGGCAGGCAGAGTCTTCCCACTAAATAATGGATGTAACATAAACGCTGTTTGACCTTGCACTCCTGACTAAAGATCAGGTATGCCTTTCTCTTTCTTTTTTTCTTCCACCCACACCTCCCCAAATGCCTCCATTTCTGCCTCCTCTTTTGACAGGATTTTCTACGAATGCTGCTGATTACCTTTCCCGACATGGTGAGGTATGTACACTAAGTGGTTATGAATAGTGCTTACAGTATAATTCATGAATAATGAATAATGTCTAGTGTATGAAACCAGTTCGGTTGGGGCTCAAGTAGTGATTGCCTGGTTTCTTTCTGGCTTCGAACTAAAGATATGTTATTCATGATTTTTCATTTTGAACTTGGCCTTACAACTTTTTGCTCAACAGATGTGATTTGTTAGTAGAATTTAGTGTTTGAGTCTGGGTGGCTTTGGCCTTAATTCTTTGACTAACTTGGTACTGCTGTGGAAACATGGCCCCCAAGCTCCCAACACCAATCCTTTTAAGAGTGCAGTCTCATCCACTCTCGCATTAATTGAAGTGTAAAAGGATAACTGCTCCTCCTGCTCTCCTCCTCTCTAATTTTCTCCTTCCCAGCGCTCGCTTAGTCATTCAGCTCTCTATTTCTCTTGATTGCCTCATTAACCTCTTCTTCTGCCTGTCTCTCTCTTTCCCCCTGTCTGTCTTTCATTCTGTCTCTGGCCCTCTCACTTCCATCTCTGTCTGCTCCCAGCTTCCACTTTTCTTTTTTTTCTTTTTTACCCATCAGCAACCTTTAATCTGCTCCTAATGTTGTCTTTTTGCCTTTTCTTTCATGAGGAGTATGCTGCTGGACTAGAAGAGATTGATTGAATTAAACCGAGGAAGTTGGGGACAGTCAATATTTGGGTCTGATGCCTCTTTCAGTAAACAGCCCGCTAAAAGAGCAAGGTTTAGGATCAGAATAGACACTCGCTGCTAAGGTTCATAGCCACTCTGTGCAGGGTGTCTGTGCCTGGGACTAAATGATCCAAGCATAAAAATTAAACAACCAAACATAAAAATGATTAAAAGGCACAGATGCACTAAAATCAATGCCTTAATGGATTACTCTTAATAAGAAACCACTGTTTTCCAGGCATCACAGTCTCTCATTTATCTATTAAGTGAATAACCTACAAAATGGAATGACATTACCAAGCTCAACATGAAAAAACTAGAAGATACATGTCTTGTTTGCTCTTGTGAGACATAAAGCTTATTTCTGTATCTAGTCCTATCATTAAACCGCATTTGACAGGTCATGTGGTGTATTAACTGTATTAACCTTTTGTTTGCGAAACAAAAAACTATAATCCCAAATAATCCTACTTTATGGTGTATTATTGCTGTTGGTGTGGCAGATGTTTAGTGTTGAACTCTGCATGCCAAGGGCTGAAATTTCTTTGTGGTGAAGTCACTGGTGACATTTTTAATGTTCCGTTTCTGGGCAAATTGGTGCTCAGTAGAGAGGCTTACCCCTACTGGTACACCGTAGAGTGTAGAGAGATTTTTTATGAGCTCAAATTTACTGAAGGCCCACTCTTTCCCTGCCAAAGTTGCTAGCAAATATATAGTAGGAAATGACGCAATCAGACTTTACTGCTGTGCGGAAGCTAAGAGCAGCCTGCAACAAAATTCTAGTCTCTCTGAACCATTTTTAGCCACACTAGCAGCGGTGTGGCTCAGTGCTGGTTGGGATATCCATCCATCTATCTGCTGGTCCAACACTTTGTTCTAGAGTAAAATATCTCCACATGTATTGGATTGATTATCATGAACTTCGGCAAAGGCATTTATAGTTCACTGAGGATAAATTCTATGCATTTTAATATACTCAAGTTGAACCATAGCAGATGAAGTACAGTTTTACTGATGGAAGTTTGAGAACGTAGGGCTGAGCTGAGCTGAGTAAATCCTTTTATATCCTTCTAGTGGTATGCATATAAGATTAGAAAAGTTGTCCCCCTATTTTTCTTGTGTCCTGGTGTGGAATGAGCATTACAGCATCACAGGCTATTGGTGCAGTCTTACAGTGTTTATATAACAGATTAATACTGTGGCCGCAATGCTGTCATGGAAAATTAAAAAAACAACATATTACAAAGTTACTCCCTAGATATATTTTTGTTTATTAACAATTACAGTCCTGCTGGGTGTGAGACGGCTTACCTAGTTGTCCCTCCCTGTCGGTGGGCAAGACTGTCTGGGTGTGTGTGTGTGTGTGTGTGTGTGTGTGTGTGTCTGTGTCTGCGTACAGCACTGTTTATATTTTGTAAAACCAATGTTTAAGGATTATGATAGGAGAAAAAAGATAGGAAGGTGTCTTCACTTGAGATTCACTGATCTACACAATCTGATTGGACTTTGAAGTTCCTTCAAAAAGATTGTTGGACAAATGTTGGAAATCAAGTACAAGAGAGAAAATGGGTGTACAAAATTGTAAATTACAAAATAACTTCTCTAATTAGCTCAACATCACAGATTAATGTACAGTAATGGAGTCAGAGTAGCCAAGGGTGGAATTTTCCTGAAGCACAAACAGGCGGGATTGATGGTGGGGAAATATGTTGTATTTACTATTCGACTTTGTGTGTACTTTGCATACTTTATATTCTGCATACACAATGCGGACCGCCTTGGAGTGTTTGCTTGTGTGTACATTTGTATTTGCAAGGCAGTCCTGTCACTGTGTGTGTTGTGTATGGTGTAGGACTGTTTTGCAAACCGCCCACTTGAGCTCCCCCTTTAGCGACTATTGCCACTTACACACGCTTGCTTACTGCACATGCATACATATAAATCCAATTCATTGTCTGTACATGCCTCTTTGCCTTGTCTTTGTATAGGAAAGTGGGTGTGCCCCTCTTTTTGTTTAAGGTGTTGGCCTAAATCTCAAGTCTGCCATGACCCTAACAATATTCTCCCACAGCCATGTTTTCATAGGATGTCTTGGGCAATAACAGTCATTGCTATAATAATAGGAATAATACTAACGCTTGTGCCATTGTGTTCCAGAAAAGGCCTCACCCTCAGTGCTATTTATGCCGAGTGGCTCGATCGACCGGGAATTCCAGAGGTATGCGGAGTCTGTCTTTCTTTTCTTACTTTTTTATCTTTCCTTTGATATTTTTGAGAAAATATAATTCGATCATCTTTTATTACTTATAAACATTAAACACCAGCTAGCCAAGTTAGATTCTATAAACATTTAACTGCTAAATTAATTTTGACTGAAAATAACCTTACACGTGACTCACATATTACATGCTATGCTCAGAGGCATCATTTCTTTAGCTATAAAATTATAGAATTACCTTATTTGTGTTCTTTTTCATTTGTGTCTCCAATTATATGAAAAAAAATCAAGTCAAATTCATCTTATTGTGATTCTTTCCTGCATGGCAGATGCATGTGTTGGCCCACCATGCTTTGTGTACTCACTGGACTGGCTGCTTTTCAGTTTATGGAAGAGATTAATTGTTTTTCCGCTTTGGTCTGAACTGGCTCATGGCATATTTTTGTCTAAATATTGTCACTTTAGGATATCCTGACCAAACCTATATACTGCAGCTGTCATTGTTTTACATTTTTTTCATCAATTTCCCATCTTTAAAGCGTACACAAATCCACACTTTTGTTTTGTTTTAGTTCTAAGTTTTTACTATTTGATGGTCAGTTAATGTTTACTGACAACTTTCACCATCAAGATATGAATGGAGGTCAAAATACTGTGTTGGGATCCAGTTCAAAGCCAGCAGTATTACACTTGGTTCCATAGACAGGAAGCCAAAGTCATGACACATTTGGTGTTTTGGAGTGTGCTATAAGCATTTGCTCACAGTTGACAGAGGTGGCAAAGCATTTGTCTCAGTACTGAACAGCTGTAAATAGTGGTTTAATGACACTCTCATAATGAAAATGATGTCTCATATTAGAAGTAAATAGCTTTTAGTACATAAATACTACAGCTTAAATGATGTGTGACGATTAGCCAGTAGGCATTTAGAAACTGATGTTTTTTCCTGATAACAGCATGTCCTGGAAACTGACATATTTCAATCACTACTCGTAGAAAGTTTAAAAAAATAAATAAATAAATTTTCGAGGTAAGTTTCCTAAAAGATATGATGGCATCTGTGGGGCATCTCTTGCTGTTTAGTAGGTGTGGTTTGTTCCTGAAAGGGCTAATTGTGCAGTTAATCTCACCATTGTGTTAAATCAGCAGCAGCAGCAGCTGTGTTGCCAGACTGTTACTGTATCTTGACAAGGTGAGCAGTGCTGCTCTGCTGCTGCCCTCTAATCGAGAAAGAGCCATGGTCCTAGATACTAGGCTAGACACACATGCACACACACATACACACACACATACACACACACACACACACACACAATCAATCCACCTTAACAGCTTCTTCTATTCTCCTATCTCCATGGTAACTGATCTTAATTACCATTGCGTGTATGTGCATTTTTGTGTGTCTGTGCTTGTGTTGCTGTCTGGGAATCTTCACCTTCTAGATTACGTGATGATGTAACCGGAGCCTTTCAGGGGCCTCTGAGGGTGGGAAGGACAGTTTGGAGGGACTGCAGCTTTCTCACACCTGATTGGGTGACAGCTACAGTAGAGTGTTCTTGTGGAGGCTTTTTTGTGTTTGATGTGCCAGTCACTGGCTAATAAGATCAGCCAGATCGATTGAAACCTCTTACAAATGCAAGTGCTTATGTATTATGTACACTAGACACAAACACATTTTGAAAATCTCTCTCTCACCCTCTTTGCCTCCCGTCCATTGCTCGACAATGTGCTCTGGCAATGCTTGAATTGGAGAAAGGCAGGAAATGGTTTGGCCTAATAATAAACAATGACATTCACCGATCCCGGAGTTAGAGACGTGGAATGGGAAGGCCAGTGCCATCTTATTTTAGACCTCAGAGTTTAGATGAGTAAGCACTCCCTTTGGGATGATGGATCTAGGCTGAGATACTTTGTTTATATAAAGACTACCCTTGATTCACAGGAGCATTCAGCCCGATACTTTCTCCCAACTTTTACAATTTACATTACTGTTTTATGTTTGTCTTTTGCTGTCTGGGTTAATAATAAATGTCTGTTTTGCCACCACTTATCACTGACTGATATAACATAATCGTTTTTCAAATTGCTTCACCTAGTATGTAAGCAAGTCTTCCAGGCAGAAGAAACAGCAATTTTTAATGAAATTGGATTTGGATTTACCACAAGAAGCAAACTTGGCTGATATGACAAAGAACGATTGCCAATCACAGGAGCTCAAACTTTCTCCTTTTGAAAATTATGGCTGGGTGTCGAAACTTTATACTAAAGATTAAAAACTGCAAAATCCTGAAAGTTGGCACCAAATTCTTGATCTTATTTACTTGATCAGATATTGTCTGATTCAAATTGTGATATTTTACATTTTTATATCAGCAAGTTTCTCTACAACTGTCTGTGTCAAGACAGTATTAAACACTATTAAGTGTGATAGATTTGGCTTAGCTTAGCTTTGTATTGAGTATAAAAATTTTTTATATATAGTAAGGTAGTAAAAATATATAATTTTGGTATCGGTACTAAACCGTATTATTGACTGGATTTTGTTGTGGGATTTTGAAGGTTACCTGTAGCCCTAAAGATAGTTCCAGTAAATAATTCAAGTAAAACTACCCACCAAACTATAGATTGACCTCAATCTGAAAAAGGTAAAACTCAAACAAAAAAACAAATATATCACACATAAGTACACTAAACTGAACCAGAGGGGATTTTGTTGCTTCTCGTGTGTTTATGAGTGAGAGGTAGAACTTTTTCAACTTCTTCATGCAGTCTAATATTGATTCACTCAAGAGACGCTACACAGACAGGGGTGGGGACGAAGAGAGAGTTTGAGGTAGACAAAAGCCTTGCTATTCAGGGAATGGTAGCGGGGATCTAGGCAGCAAAAGAGCTATGTGTGGTATCCTGTTACACAATGCCAATTTACTGCTTCAACACTCACTACATTCTATACAGCCCACTCTAACACCTCCCTCTCTCTGTACCTCTCTGTGTCTACCTCTCTCTCTCTCTCCATCCTTGGCTTCTGCACACACCTTCATGCTATTTCTGCTGGAGTACTTTTGTATGAAACACAGAGAAGTACTCAGGCATGCAGTTATAGTATTGAACTTTGTGTGTGGCTATGGTAACGCTAATAGCCGAATCATGTGTGTGTGTGTGCGTGTGTGTTTTCTTGTATGCGTGGGAACGTCTGTGGAGTGTGTATGCTGAATTGCATGAATATGATGTGGCGCTGCTGCATCTGGCTTGTTTATGTGCGTGTGAGCGGTGTGACATTACAAACACATTGCTTCCATGCTCTCCTGTCTCTCTCCTGTCTGTCTCCTTTTGTTTTTCCCCTTACCACACACACACACACACACACACACACACACACACACACACACACACACAGCCCTCACCGTCATCGCTCTGATGTGTGATTCATATCACTCAAGCAGTGGCTCTGCTGAAAGCTTTAATAAGGTTAGAGAGTAAGTGCTGTGTGTTTGTGCCTACTACCTGCTCTCTGTGTGTGTAGGTGTGTGTTTGTGTGTGTGTGTGTGTGTGTGTGTGTGTGTGTGTGTGTGTGTGTGTGTAATGTTGGGGGAGTGGATATGTAGAGGACTGATATGACTGTCCGTCCTGTGATTGCTAGTTATCGAGTTGATTTTTTTTTTTTTTTTGCTTCCTCTACCTCCTCCTCCTTCCCCTCCTCTTTTTTTTTCTCTCTCTTCTCCTCCATTCTTCCTCCTTTCTCTCATCCTCTGGAGTCAAGTCGCGAGTTTCCGTCAGAGGAACAAGTGATCGCGCTCCCACCTCCCTCTCCTCCCACCTCTCCTCTCTTCCTCCCCTTCCTGCTTGCTTGCACTCTCTCTCACTCTGCCTCTGCAAAGCATTCCACTCTGTCCCAATCACTTGCCCCCGGCTCACTGCTTTCCCTTCTTCTCTGTCGTTCAGTGGCTGTATGAAAGGAGCGCCGTGTGGTCACAGGCGAGGCTGGTGGAAGAAGTCAAAGCAGAGGTAAGCACGCTCTTTCCTCTCCTCTCTCTCTCTCTCTCTCTCTCTCTCTCTCTCTCTCTCTCTTTTCCAGTTTCTCTGTCTCTTCTTCTCGTCTTCAGGGAGTGGCAGACAGACTCGGGGGCAGCTCTCAGATTTAGAATATTTAACCTTAGACTGCTTGATGTGATTGTCATCTGACTCTTATCAGTCTCTTTTCCTTCGCTCAGTTATTCTGCTACTATCTTCCTTCGCCGTTTCCTCTCTGTTTCTCTCTCTCTCTGCCTCTTTTATATGCTCTGTTTCACAATGTTTGATACCATCTCTAATCTCTACCTCCTGCACTCATCTACCTCTCTTTTGCTAATTTGCTCCCTGTTTCAGTCTCTCCCTCTGTCTGTGTCTGAGTGAAGTGCGGCACACAGCGCTGTACATCTGTTGCGTGTCATTCTGTGCTGCCTATCAGATTTCCCATGAAGCTCCCATGTTGTTCTTAATAGCTTTGCCTATATATATCCAATTCTCCCTTTTATCTGACTGTTTACATGAATCAGACTCGAACAGAATATTTGTCAAATATATTACTAATTCCTGAAAACTCACAAAGAATGTTTGATTTATTCCATCTTAGGAAATGACTTGTCCACTCTCTGATTGTTTGGCAATATGAAATGTGCTCACTTTTTTAACATTTCAAACTGTATTACAACAGCATATTTATTCTTAGATATAAATTGGAGTGGAAGAGAGGCCGTAGATAGAGTTTGGCCTTGATAGTGATTGGCTGTTTAATGGAGATCTATGGTGTAGGGAGTTGCTGCGCTCCAGGCTCCGTCTCAGCAACATACTTTCACTATTACTCTTTTGTCTGAGCTGGCCGTTTGTGTTGGTTATATATGGAGCACAAGTGAGCTCTGAAAGCTTGGAATTCTGCAAATGTGCAAAAGAGAGGGAGAAGGAGCAAGCTGTTTCTGCATTTATGCGTGTGTGTGTGTGTGTGTGTGTGTGTGTGTGTGTGTGTGCGATCAACACTCTTGTCAAGGCTTGCGGCTCACTGAGAGTGTGTTTATAAAGTATATTCTTGTCTGTCTTCCCGTGGAACGTGTGACTTGAGTCTGTTTATATTTACTTCCTGCTATTGGATGTGACCACTCACTCTTTCTCACATCTTTCCTCTCTCTCTCTCTCTCTCTGTCCTTGTTACACCTTTCTGATTACTTTCCTGCTGTCCTTCTTCACGCCGTCTTATCCCTCTCACTCAAAACCTGCTACTTTGTTGTTTCTCTCTACCTCTCCACTCTCTTCTTTTTCCCGCCTTCATCCCCCCTCTCCCTATCCTCCCTCCTGCAGGTTGTAAAATGGATTCTCCTCAGTCAGAGTCAGGGGAAGGGCAGAAAGCGGAAGAGAATGGAGCCCAAGGTGAACTACAAAGAGGTAGGAGGCACTCTACTGTATTAAGACCTCCATCTACCTTCTCTCTGCTCTGTGCCTAACTTTTAGAAGCGTCCCTGTCTCTTTTGGAAATCTTCTTATCTATCTTTTGCTCTCTGTATCAAACCTGTGACTCAATGTGACTCTTGAGCTGCATTCTTGTTTGTCTGACAACACAATTATCCCCCGATTCTGTTTATGTGTTGTGTCTGCGAGGACAGACTACCCTGTACTTGTTTAAGTCTGTGTTTATGTTGTGTCCTCCACCCGCATATTTAACCTTTTAAGAGCTTGTTCACATCACATACCTTCCAGACTGTCTGTGTGTGTGTGTGTGTGTGTGTGTGTGTGTGTGTGTGTGGTCATGGTCAACGTGTGTGTGGGATGGCGTCTGTGTTTGCCTGGGGGGGGTGGACACCATTTGGTCGTGACATTCTAGGTTTGAATCTGGCCTTGAACCTTTGTCACATCCCTCTCCTCTGCCCTGCTTACTACCCAATAAAATAGTAAAAAACACCAAAACATACCTAAAAAAGATGATTGTGTATGTGTGTGTAGTGTTAATTAGGGCTCTCTAGGGATGGCTAACCCCCTCCACCCACTAATTTACACACACACACACACACGCATACATGCACACATGCCTGCATCATTAATGAACGCACACTGATTTATAAGCCACAGAGGGCCAGAAGTCATTAGCGAGAGTAGAACAGCTTTTATAAATCACTCTCAATATGCTCCCATATTGTAGACTGAAGGAAACATTTGCAAAGCTTCTCATCTTTTTGTACAGTACATTTTATGGCATGAATAAGTTAGGCAAGTACCCCTGGGTGTCTTTTTTTTGGAAGGAAAAATAAAACACTGGTTCATGGCCAAAAACATTGCAACTAGGGACTTTTTGGGGCTTTAAATTTCCCCTCAACACTGAACCACAGCTTTCAACAGATGTAACGTAAGCTTTATTCATAAACAAAAGAATAAATGTTTAAGCTGTACCTGAAATCCAGGGAGTATTAAGCATAAAACCTCATATCAGAACATGATTTTTTTTTCTGGATTGGATTACCACAATTCCTGTGTTGTAAGATGGAGCACACAGTAGGACTTGAATGAAATGCCTGTAGAGTCTGCAGCCGGTGCAACCCCCTTCAACCACCTGATACTACCGTCTGGCATATTTACAAGGTGCACACACATGCACACAAATACACTTACTTCTAAGGGGGCAGCAAAAGGGCCTCTTCCTGTGGGGGGGCAGAGAGTGCTGAAATCAGCCTCATGAAAGAATAGCCAATTACTGTCCACTTGGCCATACACAATAGTGAGAAAGAGGAGGGAGGGACGAATGGACGGACGGATGGAGCGAGGGAGCAGGGGTGGGAGGGGGGCCGGGGTGGGAGGGTTATAGGGGCGGGGGTGTGGGAGGTCAGCGTTTGAAGTTACACCATAAAAGCCATCCTGAAAGGAAACGAAGTGACCCCCCCCCCCCCTCCCCTTTTCCATCCACCTCGCTCCCCTCTCCCCTGCGGCCGGGCTCTCTCTCCTCCTCTACGTCTCCCTCCCCTCCCTTTGTTTCTGTGTACAGAGAGTGCCCCATGGATGGACCAGGTGTATTTTATAGTACTCCTTCATGTACTTCAAACGCCAACAGCCCAATTTCTCCTCACCCCTCCTCTCTTCATCTACCTCTCCTCCCTTTCTCTTCCCTCTGTCTACCAGCCTGTTGCAAGCCTATAAATCATTCGGCAGACCTGATCGGCAAAGGAGGAGAGAAAAAAGGGGAAGGGCGGTTAAAATGGGTAGGTCGAAGAGGAAGAAAAAGTTGAGATGAATCAGAGGTGAAAATACAACTGGAGCATGGAACCACAAGAGTGAAATATGAGAAACAACACTTGATGCCACAGCTGGGCATTGTGAATCCCCTGCAGTTATCTTTTAGATCAGTTTTAATTGGGATGGAAACATGTTTTTAAGCCACAAAATGATAAGCTTGAGTGGAAAAATACAAAGGGAAAGGAAATGACAGGGGATTCTTCAGGAAAGAAAAGAAAGTGGTGATGTGATGTATGGGGAGAGAGAGAGAGAGAAAAAGAGGAAAAAGAAGAAAAGGTAGAAAAGTAGAGTGAAATGGAAAACAGAAATCGGTAAGGCAGGATTTTCAGAGCAGAGGATTGAAGAGCAAGCCAGAGCGAGACTAGTGGTGGGTTAGAGGTTGATGATTGTGAATTCCAGTAAGGTAATGAATCTGTTGCGGACATTTGAGGAAATGAAGAACAGAGTGGATATTTGAAGAGATGAGAGAAGCACACAAGAGATGAAATATTACTTGGCCAGATGATGTAAGAGTGGTTAAGAGAGGAAAGAGATGGTGAGTGAGTGAATGGAGAAGGTAAGACTTCTTGTGGGCAGGAATTAAGCTGAGTCAGGGTAGAATTTAGCATTAATGATGTGATGGATGATTGGGGAATGAATGTACACACACACACGTATACACACTGACAAACCTATAGATGTACACAGTGAAAAGAGCCCGACACCCCCCACAGGGCAGCCTGACATCTGGTCAATCTAATAGAGCCAAATTTTATTACCAACTTCCCCTGTTCTTTTTCTGTGTAAGCCCACGTCTGCATATGTGCATCTGCAGGAACTTTTTTGATTTGTGAGCGTCTTAGTGTGCACGTCTAACTTTTTTGTCCACGCGTATAACTTTTGCGTGTGCACGTGTGATGAGCTTGCGTGCGTCCAGTGTGTGTGGAGAGGTCTGTAGAGGGATATTAGTCACGCCCGCATGGTAATGGGCCTCATTTTGCTCTCATTTTCATCTGCGGTCTCCATAATGAGAGGGTCCGTCTGCCCCTGCTGATCAGGACAGGAAACCCTGTAGGGGAAAAGGGCTGTGAATAGCGGGAGACCTTGGCCAACTTTTCTGGCAAACGATAAGCTCCTCCGCTCTTTAAAGATGCAGTTTGTAAGAGGTAAAATTGGTTCTTGTGTCGTTCAACTGAGCTCCATGGTGAAATGCCTCAAAGATGATCAGTAGGTATCATAACATGTCTGAACCATTCCTAAAACCTGAGAGTGTAGCTTCGCCTCATAGTGAACCAATTCAATATCTGAACTTCAGGCTTCACTTATTTTCCAAATAGGTTTAATGGCTGACAGATGCAGCAAAGCCAAAATAACATTATTTCAACGTTTTTACATGAGTTGGTCAGAATTAAAATAGTATTCTGACCCGCACTTTAATTTACTTAATGTTACTGGGGTAAATTACCTCCATACTTGAGATTAGTGTGGTTCTATTTTATATATCTGCTGTAGGATACAATAAAAGCAGTGGGACGCATCCTATCGCCTTTGGTGCAGATGTGATAAGGTTCTGTATATAGAAACTGTTTACACAGCTCTTCCTCTGGATAAACAAATCCGGGAAATGGTGTAATCCTGGATTCTTGTCATTACAACTATTTATAGTTCAACGATTGAAGGGATGATCAATGATTGTTTTTTCCTACGCTGATATTAAGGCAATTTCAACTAACTTACTCTCAGAACTAAAATGTTATAAAAATAATCTCTAGAATCTGCGCCCGACTGTGCATTTAGAGATGTTTCTGGTGGAGCGGCATGTCCGCCCGCTGAGCCTCGTTAATTAGCACGAGTGACGAGTGAATTTTAAATCCTTAATTACAAACCAGTTTGCCGTCTCTTTTCCATGGATCTGACACCCTATGCTTGCTCACCAGAACTTTGCTGTGCGTCCCATAAGTTAATGTTATGGATATGATTTGGATGGTGATATTAAAGATAAGACAATAATGTTTAACAGAACATGATGCTGTGATATTGTTGCACCAAGCACAGACATACGGACGTGTGCTGTGACGTAACTCCCCTACCCCGTCCTCCCCCTCCTCCTCCCGCAGCCTGCTGGCGATCCGATCGCCTATTGGCGATCTCGAGTAACCACAATTGGATGATATGAAAATAGAAACGATCGCCCAACCCTAGTGCCACGACAACTTCACAGATGCAGCAGAATAGCTGGACAATGAGTCAGCCTCCATCTCAGTGTCATTCTGTCACCTCTTTTGCACCTACATGGCAATCTGCACCTTCCTGGTCGATGGTACGGGTTACTGTGAAAACATGTACTAGGATTGTGTTTGCAGCTGAGCATGTGTCAACAACAGCAGGTTTATAGGAACAGCCTGTCTTCAGGCTGTGTTCAAAGTGTACAGTGTCATCTGTTGAGAAAGACAGCGTTTCAGTTTACTTCAAGTTTGTCCGATCAGGAGGCATCCTTATAATGTTCACTACAATAGCAGTTAAAAGTGATAATTGGGGGTTATTAGACAAAGTCTGGTCATTCAGATGTTGCTGTAGCTCACATTTTCGAGCAGTTAAAAATACTGAAATGCAGTTTGGACACCACATTTGAACCTAGATTTCATCATATCACACCATGAGAGGCCTCAGAGTAGAAGTAACAGATAATTTTGCTCTTATAGCAGCACAGGGACACAGATGCCAACTTCTATTTTAGGAGATAATGTAAACCCACCGAGGAGTTTGAGTGGTGACTGAAATCCCTTGTGCTGTGCTGAGGTGCAATGTTGATGGTTCGATAGGGGAGGTAGTAGTGGTAACTGGAGCCCCCGTGGGAGGGTAAACAGCAGAGAGGGCATGATCAAAAGCCTCTTCAGTTGGGTGGGGTTTGCAGGTGGCGTACATTACTCCGCCGTAGTAGGCTTCTGTAAGTGGAGGATGGGGAAAAAAGGCAATTGCTTGTGGAAATTGCTTCAGTCTGTGCTGTTTGGCACTTTGTTATGGCTCTGATTACTGTAAATGTAGCTGGGGAGTGGGAGATTGTTGATTTGTTAGAAGTACAGTAAAAGACTGAATTTAATCCTAGTCTATGTTCTGCCAGCACACAGTAGACTTTTGTGTACAAATGTTATAAATTGCTGGTCATAATGAGAAAGCTTGAGTAGCAAAAAACCTGTTTTTGTCTTCCAATCTGTCTCTTCCTCTCTTTCTGTTTGTTTAGAGTTTGACCAGTACCCATGACCTAAAGCGTGTCTGTTTAGTAATCGTGTTTTTATGGCATCTGTGTTGTTGTTTTCTTCTGACGCCACCCCTTCAAAGTACACAGCCATATTTGGCAATGCGAACTCCACCTCTGTGCAGTGTTTTGACGAGGACACACATCACACATCTGTCTCCTCGTTTATACTGCCATAACCTTTCCTTCTCTCCTACTCTTCCTCTTACAGTTTTTCTTACTTGCTCTGTCTTTCCCTTTCTCTTTCTCTTTCAGTTTCTCTCTCACTCTCTGTCTCTCTCTCTCTCTCTCTCTCTCTCTCTCTCTCTCTCTCTCTCTCTCTCTCTCTCTCTCTCTGTGATTTATTGGCAATGAATCAGGGATGAGGGAGTATGCTGGAGGAGAGATGGGAACATTCAGGGAAATGGCTGTTTCCGGCCAGACTTCATCACATCAGGATGGGAAATGGTCGGAAGAAGAGTGTGTGTCTGTGTGCGTGCGTGTGTGTGTGTGTGTGTGTGTGTGTATGTGTATGTGTGTCCATCAGCAGACCAACTGGGGATCAGCTCAGACTGAGTCCACTAATGTGTGCCACAACCCTTTCAATGTTTTTTAAATAAAAAACTGAACTTGATTTTTTCACAAACATGGCAACATGTACAGATTGCATGAAAACTAATCAATCCTATTGGTTTTTAAAACTGGTAAGATCATCATAATGGGGCATTTATAATGTGTGGTAATTGTGGTTCAGACTGTTGTATATGGTTCACTTTTATGTGTCCAATTCATGTTCACACTGTACTCCTCGCTCCTGCTTGAATCTCGACTTTATTGTGATGGAGGGGCATGTGTGCACCCGTGACACAAGCAGCTGAAGCATCAAGCTCCTGATTAGGGACTCCCATGGCAGATTGGTTTCAAGTGAGAGGTCAAGCAAAGAGCAATGCATTGGTTCTCTTGGTTATTTTCTACTTGTTGAGTGAGATCGGTCTGGGCTGCTTTGGTGGTTGTTGTTCCAATGATGAAGATTTTGTGTTGTTAAGCTGAAGGCTGAGGTGTTGTTCACAAGTGAGGGGGGGAATAGATCGCCAGATAAATGGGATGATTTGTGTGTTGACAGCAGCTAAGCTAAAAGATGGAAAATGGGGAAATGAGCTTGAAGGTGCAGTTCTCAGATCTACTTTTCAACCCCTTACCTACAATCATGAACGTTGCCTAGTGAAGGAAAGGGTATGATTATGGACAGAAGAGACTGAAATGGGTTTCCTATGCAGGATGTTTGGACTCTCCTTCAGGTATAAGATGAGGAGGTCAGAAGAGGAGGTGGAGATTGAACAAAATGAAATAATGGGTGGATAGATGGAAGGACTTTACGCTCCCTGGTGTGAAAAATTTTGACACCAGCTTGAGAAATTGCTGCGAAGAGGTGGAAGGTGGACGACAGCAAAGAGCCATACTCTTTTTATTATACAGCATGTGTGACACTGACATTAATGGATGGAGAGACAATAAGGAGACAAAAGAACACACACATACTGTTAGTTTTATACTGAAAGATTTGTCAAGGCTGAACTCATGAGCTCCGTCAGAAGAGCAAGAGCGAATCGGGAGAAAGTGGAGAGAGGGTGAGTCGAGGACATCTGACAAGACAACAAAGCTGGAGTAAAAACAACAGATCAATAAAAGTATCTCTCTGGCTTTGTCATTTTCTGCAGTATCTATTGTGAAAAGTGCTGACCAGGAGGAACATATTGTGTGGGAATCAAGGGATCAGTGTGGCAAACAACTGCTGTTTGATTCACCCATCTCTCACACTGGCTTTGCATCAATAATTTGTTGATCTGGCAGTACACGCCAATAAAACTCTTCAGTCCACTTGTGTGCCCGTTTGAATAAATGCTTGGGTCTATACCTGTGTTTTGTGTCAGACCTGACGTAATAAGCCATAAATCCAACAAACACCTTGCGCAGAACATATATACAGCTGTGTGTCCGCGTGCTTTATTGCGCTGGTAGCTGGTAATGCTTCCCCCACTACGTAAAACTCCAGAGTTTAACCTGTAAAACTCAATGCCATGATGTGACAGGATATAACTGTATAACCTGACAGAAAGTAGAATCCACACAATGTCTGTAAAAGTATATACAGACAGTACTGTGTTTCCAGGTTAGTCTAGTTGGTGCTTCATGATGCTGTAGTCCTGTCAGGTCCATTTTAATCCTGTGACAAAACCTTAGAAATAAAAGAAAATTTGGACACTTTTGCTCTCAGTTCCTCAAGTTATTGTACATTGGAAGTTACAGACAGTCGTGTTGATGGAGAGCGAAAGTTGTTTTCCCTTTTGCTAGATGGTAGAAATCTACAGAAATAGAATGAGATAGAAGAGAATTAAAATTTATCGGCGGCGCAAGTGTTGGAGATAGGACGATTTATGTGGAGAGAAGGGAGGAGAGGAGAAAGGGGAGATGGCTCCATTTGTGTTGTGTTAATGAGGGAGAGCAAGAAAGAAAGAAAGTGAGAGAGTGCCAGCGTGTATTTGTCTCATTTATCACTCAGCAGCAGCTCTGTTTTCGGGGTCATTTGAAGCTCACAGCCTGTCTCATCTCGTCCGGGGACTCCCTGCAGTCTGTGCGTGTGCGTATACGCATATGTACGTATATGTGTTTCTGAAATGAGGGGGTATACAGTAAAAGAGGGAGGGGGGTGTAAAGGGATCACCAGTCAGTGTTGATGGTGCTGACAAGCTATTTCATGACAGGCATAGCTGCTCAGAAATACCACTTAGGGCTTTATGACTCTCTAAGGAACGCACCCATGCAAGCATACACACACACACACACACACAAGGTGAGGCGGCGGCGGTGGTGTTTTCTGGAGGGAAGAGCGAGGGCTAGTTATACGGAGCGAATGTAGCTCCAACAGGCTTTTCACTGAAGTGGTCAAAAAGACCATGCGCACACACACACACACAGGCACACACAAACAAGTACGCGCATACACATGCATTCTGAATCCCAGAAGCATTTGAGTGTCATTAAAGTGCAGCTGTGTTTGTCTTTCCAGCACACATGGAAAACACATCAGGGACAGAGACAGAGAGAGAACACAGCCTGCTCAATATGGCTGCAATACGTACAAAACAAGCACAGCACTTTGTCACTCACACAAATACGCATTGTTCATTTTGGAGTCTGTTCAAACACAACTTTAGACGTACAGTACCAGTCAAAATTTGGAGACACTTTCCTATTTACTTGAATGGGAAAGTGTGTCCAAGCTTTTGACTGGTACTGTGTAATGCAGTGCGATAAAATAAATGCATTGTAGTATGGAGGTTGCAATGTTAAAAACAGTGATATTTAAGCCAGATAATTAGTGCAGAGTCATGTTCAATATTGGGCTAGGCTGTGAAATGGTGCTGGGTTTTTAGCGGTGGCAAATGAATCAATGCTCCTCAGATTTAGGGGTCACCTCATAGCTTTCATAGGTAGTAATGTTGCGTTTTTGTGTCTGTGTGTGCGAATATTAATGCGGCGTGCTGAGTGCTAAAACATTTGTCTTTCCTGGTAACGTCTGGCAAGCTGACAGGGCCGTCAGACAGCCCTGACGCAATTAGCCTTGTCAAAAACACACACACACACACAGAGATACACATACGCGTATGCAAGCAAAGCAATGTCAGCTGTATGCTACTATGCCCACAGGCTCCAAAGATTATAGAAATCCCTGCACATGAAACCAATAACCAAGTGTCTAAGAGATCTTGGGGTGGGAGTGTTGTCACAGCCTGTCAGGCTTATAATGCCTTTCCTTCATTTGTTGGGGTCACAGTTGTAGTTGTTGCTATAGCTTTTTGAATTCAATCCTAATTTCCTGAAGAGCAGAGACAAATCAATGGTCTAACCGTAGACCATATCAGTCTATAACACTGAGGCTGCAGTTAATGATCATTTTCATTATCGATTAAATTGACGATTATTTTCTCGATTTATCATTTAGTGTATTAAATGTCATTGCAATTTCCTAAATCCCAGGCGTGTTCAAATTGCTCATTTTTATCTGACCAACAGTCCAAAACTCAAACTGAATTTATTCAGTTTGCTACCTCAAAGACAAAGAAAAGCTAGTTGCTGGTTGATTTTCTGTCAATCAACCAATCGATAAACCACCTAATTATTTCAGCTCTAGAAATGTTGTTATGACCAAACCCCCTGATAGAAGGAAAAGTGACTCTTTAAGACAAGTCATAGTAATGATGAACATGTTGTATCACAACAAGGAAGCTATGTATGCTGTAATTCACACTGCCAGAGGATGACAACATAAAACTACTGTCTTAATGTTTCCAGTGTGGTGTAATCTAGTATTAAGACAGTCAGACAGACTGTTCAGTTGGTGCCAAAAGCCATACTGCAGGCGACAGCTCTAGCGCCAACCCACCCCCCACCCCCCAGTTTGGGATATCATGTGATGCTAAGCTGGATGTGGTCTTATCATAGGAAAAAGACTGAATGTCTTCCCGTGAAGAAACTGGTTTTAATACAAAGTAAACAACAAGTTTTGAATTTCTTTCCATCTGTTTTTCCATCAGTGTCTCTCTGTGATACTCTCGCTTACTCCATCTCTCTCCTGTTTTCTGTGGTGTCCTCTGTCATTCCCTAATATCTACCTCTTTTTTTTTTCTTCTTTAGTGTGTGTGTGTGTGTGTGTGGCTCTTTGTGGCTGTGCATGACTACACAGCTGTGTGTGTGTGTGTCTGTCTGTGCAGCAGATATCTGGGTTTAGTCCATCCCACATACCTCTGTCAGCTCAGACGGCTTAAACCCAGCCAGCCTCGAGTTCACACAGGAGACAACACACGTACGTACTGAAACACACACACAAAGACACAAAGAGGATGAGGATCTTTCTCTTTATGTCTTTATGTGTCTCAAACACACTAAACACATATGCAGAAAGACACACTCAGACACACAGGGAATCCATAGAGCTTCTTCCTGCATGACCTTTCTGTTTGATGGCTCTGGCTATGTTAGCCTCCTTACGCTGTCTCCTCTTCCTTTCTCGTCTCTCGCTGCCACTCCCTCTTCGTGTTTGACTCTGTCTGCCACAGTCATCCCATCTTTCGTCCTCCTTGTTTTCTCTCCCACTCTGGCTCTGTCTTCCTCAGTGTATCTTTCAACAGCAGTAGATGCTATTGCTCCGCACTGGAGGTCATCACCAGTTCGTGTTTGTGTTTTACCCCTATTATTGTTGTCATCCGGCTAAACCCGGCTTGAATGGATGAATTCTTGTAGCTTGTGTGTGTAAGGATGTGTGTGCGTGCTTTTGCGGTCGGTGTGTGTGCTGACATTTAGAAACCTAACAGCTACAAAATGGCACGGTGAAATTGCATGAGCTGACAAAAGTTTTTTTAACCCTCCACCATTTGTGTGTGTGTGTGTGTGTTTGTGTCTGTGTGCCCTATTAACCCACGGAATAATAATAATTAAGAGCAGCACCCACTGCTGAAAATATTTATCCACAACCCATTAAAGGAAACTGCAGTGTTGCTGGTAGCCACTGTTGTTTTTTTAGTTTTTTTTTTCCTCAGGGATAATATTTAACCACGACCCTTAGGCTGCTCTCATTCTCACAGGATCAGGCCAGAACAAATGACATGAGGAAATTAAACCTGGGTGCTCTGCTATTTTGAGCCTTAGTCACATTTCATACTTCCGTACCTTATGTGTTGAGGGGAGTGGGCAGTTAAGTATCTGTGAGATAACTGAATGTACTGTTGGAGTGTGTGTGGTTGTGTCAAGGATTACTGTTTCACTAAATTCCAATATGATGATGATTTTGGATTGAGATGTCAGTATTTCCTTCAGAATTTTGTTCTTGGCAGGAAGAAAATCCACCGAAGCAGGATATGGAACATCTCAAGAAATTGAAACCTTCCCGGGAAATATGGGATAACAACAACAAGACGAAGAATAAATATATTTGTGCGATATTGTCAAAATGTTACTTGTTTCAGTTTGAGGGCTTTCCATGAGAAATCAGCCGCAATTACACAAAGAGAGTCATTCTGAGCTTGCACATATATCAGCATTATATGTTTGAATATGTATGTCACAGATAAGGCTGGTGATATTCTATATTTTTGTTAAGAGCCATGAAAAGACCAAAACCAACAATGCATTAGTTTGTCTCTCAATACTTTCCAATTTCGCCTTTCTGTTTGTGGCTCTGAGCCCCCAGCAGGAAATAATGCTTAAATAGTGCGGATTTAGTGCTCTGTTGAGTATTTATGGCAGCATGACAGTGTTTGTGGGACTGACTCAAAATAAACTACAGTGCCCATGTCCATTGTAATAAAAGAACATGTCAGCCAGTGCAACAGTGTGGCTCATTGATGTGTTTTTAGACAACAATGGAGGTATATGGCATAGAGGAAGAAGCTATAACAGGCTTTTGATATTCACACAATACTTGTTAGAAGGGTCAAATAATTGTTGGTTTTCTTTTTTTCATGGGATTTGTTTATAATAAGGAAAATATAGAATATCACCAACATAACCTTTTAGAAGTGCATTTATTTGTCTCCAGTTTGTTCATGTGTAGTTACACACACACACAAAAAAATCTGTATTCCTCTTTTCTCCACCATCCCTTTCTCCTCACCTCTCCCTTTGTCTAAGCTGACTTCCAGCTGTTTGGATGTGTCACTGTTGTACGAATGCAACAGATTTTTCTCTCTCACATGCAAACAGCAGCCCTTTTGTTCCAGTTCTGTTTTCAAAGGCCTCCCTTTTTCAAAGGCATACGGGTGGTGCAGGGGCAAAACACTCGCCAGCCACCGCTGAGACCTGAGGTTCAATCCCCGGTTGTGACTCCCACTGTTTTGCCTGCGAGAAGGCGAGTTTGATCTAAGGGGGCTTGTTATGCCTTTCCGGAGAAGCTGGCAGGTGAAAAAGACACTGCCTGCCTCTGACTCCCCAGACTAACAGTAGCACAAGAAGGGACAAGGACTGTCCTGCAGGGGAATTGGACTTTCCAAAAATTGGTTAAGAAAAATATGAAAATATTTTTTTAAAAAGAGGCCTCTTTGTGTTTGTGTTATTTGTGTGGTTGAGGAGTTTGTGTCTCCATTGGGAATGGAACAATGGATTGTGGGAGGAGGAGGAATGGCGATAGGGAGGCGAGGGAGGTATCTGCTGGAGACAGTTAGATTTGTGCATTGCGTCAAAGCATCGAGTGCCAGAGATTAATTAAACTTCCCCTATTTTTTGAGGTGTGTGTATGTGCGAATGAGTCATAGCGGTGATGAGTAGGAGAGAAAACATGTTTATTGCCTTCATGATCAATGCGAAAATTGCAGGAACATAGAATTTTACATTACAAACGCCCCACCTGCTGCACAAAGACAGAACAAAGTGTTGAGATAGTGAGGGAAAGCTATCTGATGAGCCGCGGACTGCATGCCTCATGGCCGCTCAGAGTGTATGCATGTGTGTACTTGCACACAAGCTTCGGGTAGGTATATTTCTTTGCGCATGTGTGTATGTTGGCTCGGTTGATTTCCCCTCAGAGCAAGTAGTCATTCCCCACCACAGGGCCCACTGCGTATGCTTTTTTAGCTTAACCCCTGACTCGCAAACCCGCTGTGACCCCACGTTGTTTTCTGATTGGCCTGAGCCTGCGAACTTGAAGGCCAAGGAGACAGATGGGGGAGAAAAAAAAAAGAAAGGCAGCTACTGGGGACTACCAATCATCACAACCAGCAGCTGATCAAACACACACTCGCAAATAGGTATTTACACAAACATGCGTGGGCATAGACTGGGTTAAATATTGGAGATTCAGGGAGAAGTGCACATAATGCCAGCATGTAGAGCCCATACTGTGGCCATCCTGTGTATACATACTGGAACATGCTCAAAAATGTATCCAGCACATGTGACTAACACAGCATAAACGAGGCACATAGACTTGTTTGTTTTCCAAATGGGCTTCTGTTGATTTGCAGTGTGCTGTGCGTGTTTGGAATATTTGTTTCCCATTAGACACTTTGCCTGTTGTCAGCGCTTGTGTTTGTGTCAGAAGATACATTGATGAGACAATTGATCCCGGCAGTCATCGTGATTACAAGGTCAAAAGCTCTCTGTCTCCTTCTCTTGTCATTCTATTACTCTAGTCCCACTGTGTGTGACTCTCAAGATATGTTTTGATTCCTGATTAGGCTCAGGACTGATTGCAACAGCCATAAACACACACACACACACACACACACGCACACACACACATAAACACATACAAAAATACACCCTCATCCCACTGTCTCTCTCTCCCTCTTTTGTTGTTGTTGTTGTTGATTAAAGCAGTTTTCAAATTGGAAAACAAAGAATGAATGCTGTTAATGATTAGATTGCCGATAGACAGTTGCAGCTGTAAGGTCATCGGCGAGGTCATCAGTCTGTGACCGGCACTATCCGTGAGATCATCAGAAGCAGAAGCAGGTGTGACATAATTTGAGGATATGATAACACAGAAGACAGCTCCGTTTCACAAGTTGAAAGGGTAACATGTGACTCACAGATAACCTTTCCCCATCTCCCGTGTGTGTGTGTGTGTGTGTGTGTGTGTTTGTGTGTACGCGTGCGTGTGCTCCAATCCATTACCAGAAATTGGTTTACAAAACCTATGATGTCAGCAGGCCTTTTTATAATGTCTTTTTAGACCTTGTGAAGCCACAGGATTGCAGTATCATATCCCCACACTGTATGGATTTATTTTTCTTGAGCCACTTAGCATATTTATAGGTTTTATATTTATAGGCTCCTGTCATTACTGCTGTACCTTTTTACTAAAGTCTCCCACACATGCTTCTGCTACAGTATGAAAGGGGCATCCTGCTAACATGAGTGCTGCGTAGATTCAGACATTATTTGTTGCACTTTTACATCTATTGGAAATACTTAATAGTTTACTATTTGAGAAGTATACAGTACAAGTGGCAGAGATGGTGCAGGGATTCAGAGAACTGAATGACCCCTTGCCAACATTTAATATTCCCTAACTGCTGAACTGTTTCCTTACATCATTTGGTTTTCAATTTTTTTGCCTCTTGCTTGCCATTTTATTCCTGACCATCTGCCCTGTTTTGTTTAATTTTGTGCAGCTGTACAGAGCAGTTACAGGCTAATTAAAAGTGTAAGTATTTGTGATGCTTCTTATGCTGTCATGGCTATTGAGAGAATCTTAATAGCTGCTCTGTGCACTGTTTCTCCTCAAGACCCGAGCCTGCAGTTGCAGTTAGAGAAGATGAATGTTTGAGCCCTTAAATAAGGAGTAAAATAAAAGACGCACAGAAAGAGATAAAGGACGCAAGGAAGGGCATTTAATTGGAGGAGCCAGACGCTGGACCAGTGAAAGGAAGAGTGAAAAGGAGTTGGTATATGGATGGGGGCAGACAGTCATGGAGACAGAGGCAGAGGGAGAGAGAAAGGGAGGGATTTGAGGGAGAGAAAGAGTGAAACCTTAGTACCTGAGGCGTAAGCTGAGGCCTTTAGCTGCTGGTGCCAGAATGTGTTTTTACGAGCCTGCGGTCAGACAGAAATAAAAGGCAGCCGAGCGGCTGAATGGCATCACACACACACACACACACGCATGCACACACACGATTCAATGGCCTCTCAGAAATCACAGTTTGGTTTTATAATGTCACAGTTATTCAATGTCTCCAACCCCCATAATGCAGTGTGACTGAACAAGCACCACTCTCTCCCCAGTGGTACGGAGGTAGGGAGTGAGAGAAGGAAGAGAGGGGAGGTAAGGCAGGAAAAGAAAGCATTAGCAACACCTCTCTATTCCTTTTAAAGCTGCCAAGGGCATAGAAAGTGGTTCTCTTATGTTCTTTGGCGTCATTATATAGATTTTATGGTCAGTTAGTCCTAACGTTGACTTTTTTATACAATCCCTTTGGTGCCATTTTGTCTCTCTTGTTCTTTCTGTCATTTGTTTTTTTTTTCTTCTTTCCTAACTGTTGAAACTTTTTGCCATTTCCCTAGTTTTATTTCTTTTTACTGAGTTTCTTACAATTAGCTTAATTTCTCCGATTATCATTACAAGCAGTTGCAGGGACCTAGGGATTAAGCCATAAGGCAGTCAAGTGACAAAAGTGTCATTACTGAAATTAATGACACACAAATATGAGTAAAAGAGACCGGCAGTTATCTTTTTGTAAATCCGTTGGAGTGGAAGTAGAAACATAGGAGAGGGCAGTGATGATTCAGCTGGCAGGGGTTACCTGAGGTGCCTCTTGCAGAGATGTGATGGTAAATGGCGAGTGATTGCTTAAGGTAGCAAGAGGCTAAAAGGGTTGGAGATCATGACCCTCTTTAGCAAAGAGACTATGGCGAATGTGATGGATAGATGGAGAAAAATGGAAATATTTTGGATCAATCCTGTCTATGCATAAAGGCACCACTTCTGAAAAAAGGACACAGGCTCGCTCTCCTATGTACTGTACAGAATGCAGAGTGCTACTCAGTGCCGTTGCCATGGAAATACTGAACAAGTGATGGATTGTTGGAAAGGGGCAGAAAAAGATTTAAGATTTGACATTGTTTTTAAAATATGGACAACCCTTTTTCATCCTTCACACTGTCTCAGAAAATGAAGTGCAGCAGAGTCGACAGAAACTCACAGATCAGAAACAATATATTTGCAACTTTTAACTCACAGTTTATTGCAGCCTGATCAGTGTTAAGGGTGGAAATATCACAATAAAGCCTGTATTGATGCTGTGTCTGTGTGTCTGTGTGTCTGTGTGTCTGTGTGTCTGTGTGTCTGTGTGTCTGTGTGTCTGTGTGTGTGTATACACATCCTGTACAAAAGGCTAAAGAGCTTCTATTCATTTTGTGCTGTACGAACATGTTATGCAGCAGCAGTAGCATGACTAATGTTGCTTACTGTAGTCCCATAGTCCCATACACCCACACATATGCACTGACACACACACACGCATGCATGCACGCACGCACGCAAAAGGCGGCAGCTTCTCTCATTTACTCCAATTCTCCCATTCACATGGGAATACCATCTACAGCAATGCACACACACACACTCACACACACAACACACTTATTTCATTTATAGTTTGTGGTGGACATCATATCCTGTGTTTACTATAGCCATTTGTCTCATTGAGTTGTCAGTCACTGTGGCAGACAAAGTCTATATTTGTGCATACATGCACACGTGTGTGTGTGTGTGTGTGTGTGTCATTGTTCTGTAGAGTTTGAAGGTCAATGTATGAAGGGGACATTTCAGCAGCATATTTCCCAGAGGTCTTTGCAAGGCTCGGCTCAATATAGAGCTGGTGCAACCGATCCATGTCAGCGGTTTGTATGGAAGAATCATGTGCGCATTGTTTTATATAAAATGTCCCATGAGAGAGAATTACAGGTGGTCAGAGTGTGTGTGTGTGTGTGTGTGTGTGTGTGTGTGTGTGTGTGTGTGTGTGTGATAGAGACTGTGTATTTTGTCTTTTTCACCATTAGCATTCCTCAGCTTTGACGGACAGTATGGGAATGAAATGCGTCTTTCATGTGGCCAAACTCTGTGTGTGCGTCTGCATGCATGTGCGTGTGTGAGCAGATCTTTTCCCATGAATCATTGAGATAGAGAGGGATACGTTTCCCCCTTCAGTGGTAAAGTGCTTTCAGCACTGTACTATTAAGGGCTATTGTTAGAGTTACCGATGACCTGGTCATGATATAGGACGCTCTGTATGTGTGTGTGTGTGTGTGTGTGTGTTTGACTGTGTGTATGGGCTGTTTGTAAGTGTTTGTGTGCCCATTCTTCTGGCTCTACACATTAATAAGGGAGTAGTCAGCCATGGAGTTCACCTTTTCCCCCATATAATTGCTCTCTCTCTCTCTTTCTGCCTCACCCATCCAGATTTTCCTAATCACGAGGCCCAAATCAATTGTCAAGCACTTAAAAAAAAACAAAAAAACTTACAAACGTACTTATTGTGCAGAATGTCCCTTTGCAGAGTGTTATAATATAATTTGATTATTTGGTGGTGGTGGAGCTAATATGAACTTTACATAGTGTTGGATTGTTTAAACTATAACAGTGTATCATATTTTAATATATGACTAGTTGTTTTGTATGTAAAACCTTGAACTTCAAAGTACTGTAAGTAGTAACTGTAGCTGTCAGATAAATGTAGCGGTGTAAAAAACGTGATATTTCCTGCTGAATTTTAGTGTAGTAGTAGAAAGTAGTACCTCCAAATTGTACTCAAGTAAATGTTACTTTCTGCAACTAATACAGTGCTAGGACTTCTTGCATTTGCGTATGTGTGTGTTTATATTGCAAATGTATGTGTGTACGTCTTTGTATAAGTAGGGAAAAGGTAAACAGTTTATGGGAGAAGGTGTTAGTTGGTGTTGATGAGACTTCACCGTGGAGATGTTTGATGTGATGAGGCGTGTAATCATGTTCTTGTCTGTGAATACATGCACTATGTGTGTGTGTGCGTGTGTGTGTGTGTGTCGGTATGATACTAACAATATAAATTAGTTTGTAGTGCACCATCATTAGCCAGGAATTTGTTTTGGAGACGCTGGTGCAGACATATTGATTACCACCATAGCAACGTAAGTACATACAGGCAAACAGGACCTCACAGTCGGTGCAGAGGGATGTGTGAAGTGGTGTGTGTGAGAGAACAGTGTTTTATTGCTTTGGGCTCCTCACTTTTCAAAGGGTGGGAGAGTGAGAGGGATCATGGGTGGGCCCCAAAGAAACCCTTTAGAGATGGAGACGCCACTTTAGAAAACACTCAGCCTTCACAAAATGGAGGGAGGAGGAAGGGGAGAGTCGATAGAGGGTGAAGGGAAGGACTGGATATCAGATTTTCCACAGAGTTAGATAGTCATCAGCGTCTGTGTGCGTGCGCGTGCAGGAGTGGTACAGTAGTAGTGTTTGATTTGACCATTTGCCAGCTTGAGTCTGGGTGTTATTCCCTCAGCTCCAACAGCTACATGCTGAAATACTTCCTAGTTTAGGTCAGGTATTTCCCAGCAGTGCTAAGGAGGTTGTTTACCAAAGATAACTCTAAATGGGAAGGCTTTTTACAAAACATATGTTGCACAAATGCAGCCACTTACTGTCCTCTCGCTGAATGTGTTTACCTAAATAGAAGAGTTTTGTCTGCCTCTTTCTCTGTCACTTTTCCCCCCTTGCTGTATCACTCGTGCTTCACTCAGTCACACACACACTTTATACCTATTTTCACATTAGTCTCTTCAGAGCCTTTAGCTATTAATTGTGTCCCAGACTGGGACCAGAGAGAAAGTGTGGCTGGGAGTGCCGAGTGTATCCAGGAGAGAGGCAGGCAAGGCTGGGCACAGCTCTCCCCAGAGGGGGAAGTCACTCTCTCATATCACTGCCCACATCCATCCTCAGAATAATCGTGTAAATTCACCGCTGAGTTTTGATTGTCCCTGAGGGTGTTAGTCATCTGAAGAAAATGGGTTGTTTCCTTTAGGTTTACCTCACAATAACACAATGAGTACAAACGCTTTGAAGAAGCAATAGTGAGGCATTTCCTATTTTTTGGAACTGTTTCTTCTTTCAATTCCAAATTTTAGGCTCTGCCATCGCTGCATTCAGGGACGTCAGTGCAGACTCACAACCTGTACAAAGAGTAAATGTTCTGTCTCTTTTTTTGGCAGTATGTGTCCCTGAGCAGCAGCTTTTTGTCCCCTTACAGTACTGCTCATTTTGTTTCTCTATAATAGGACAACAATATCTAAAAATTACAACTTCATTGCTTTGTTTCACCTCCCTTTCCTGCTTTGGTTCATATCCTACATCTGTCCTCTTTTGCCTGTTTTGTAAATATTTCCCAGTTGGAGAAGATTCAGTCGGTTTACCATATTTATTTAATTACCATCTCAGCCCAGTTTTATTATACCACCGTTTCCTCCGTTTGAACATCTGAATTAATTGCCCGACTGATATTGGCGTGTTTTTTCATCAAGCTTTTTCAGCACCGAAAAGGAAATGAAACTTGTAGAAAATGAAGTAAATGTAAATGCGTTTGCGAGTGAATGCACAGTGTGTCTTGATAATTTAGCTAGTTTAGTAGTTTGAAGTTGCTGGTGTAATGAATACTTGCAGGCGTGTGTGGTTATTACAGGATGATGTGACATTTTTGCACATAATATTCAATAGTTTGCCTTAATATGTTTTTATGAAGGAGCATGGATTAGTCAGAGCTATTAATCTCATGAATTGTTTTGTCTCTTCAGGTGACATCAGACCAACTTGTGATGCTTTTGGAGCTTCTTTTAGAGGAGGCAGACCTAAGCGTGGCAACAATGCGCGCACTGCAGCGGACCTACAACTTACAGAATCAAGGCGCTGAGGTAAGACCACACACCATCACACACCATCACACACACTTCATATAGTATATTCACCTACACAAACATTCTCAGACAAGTGAGCATAATGCATCCACCAAGCATCCAAGCACCATAATCTCCTCTTATAATAAAAAGTAAAAGGTTTTCTCTACCTTCCCCATCCCAAGGCCCAGCGCTTAGTAATGTGTAGTAAATTCTCCTGTAATAGCAGCTCTCTTCTTTACAGCCACCATTACTGACTAAATCCCTCAAGTATTCGCTTCATGTTTTAGTACAGCACAAAGTTCCTTAATGGTACTATTAACGATGTATGTGTGTGTGTGTGTGTGTGCGGGTTTCCTTGTCTGTGTTTGTGCTCTGCAGCTGTGTGTGTTGGCAGCGTTCTTGAGAGGCGGCACTGCGCTGTACAGTGCCGCCTCTCAGTACAGGAGCACGAGTGTAAAAACACAGCTGCGGCAAAGCCCGTAAACTGTCCACGCTAACCTCCGTTGTTAACACATGGCTCGTCATGAAAAGAACAATTTGATACATATTTAGTCATTTACAAGTTCTTATTAATTATATGAGCTGTTTTGTTGGGGCAGTAATGTATATAATGGGGCTCAGATCTTCTGCTGTACAGAGCTAGTTAAAGTTGTTGTTGTATTAAATCCAGACATTTACATGAGCATCTAAGCATTTTTTGTTATACATATGTAAAACTCACAGTTACTTGTTTAAGTTCTCACAAATAAAAAATGCTTCTAATTCTCATTTTAAAAATATATTTTTGTTAAAGGGCTGGTATGGTGGAAAACAAGAAAAATCTCTTTTTAAAATTTGCGGCTCAAGAGCGAGAGATGTTGAGGCGGAACACGTTACTACATCAAACCAGAAAGTCAAATCAAATATCCTAGGAAGCTTTAGCATGAACCTGCCGTAACTTCTGTGGTCGTGGAGTTTGCATTTCAGCCGAATGACGAGCAAAGCAGATCGCTGGAAGTGTGCTGCTGCTGGTTGTTCACCAGCTAAAAAGTCTTTACAACCTTCCAGAGGATGGAATTTTAGGTCAGGAATGGCTAAAATTAATTTTTGGAGACGATCTTGCCTACATTACCAGCAAATCGTTTACTGCCGACTGCCTGCTTAAGACAGACTCAGTACGCCGCAGGGTTTTCAACTTTTTGATCTTCAGTCTTTGGATGAAGTTTTAAAACAAGCGCACTCGTAAATGTTTCTTTCTGTTACTCAGCTAAAGGAATATAATACATCTGTGCTAAAGCTAAGCTGGTGACCTCCGGCTACGTTTAAAAAAAATTACTTTTTCTTTGTTAGGAAACTTAGACGTGATCTTACCGTCCTAAAATCTAAACTGTGCAACGACAGGTTCTTCTCCTTCCCATTCATGATCAGACTCCGGTTCATAGACCACAATACACTTTTATGTCTCCAGCTGCAGCCATTACTACAGGTAAAGATGTGCCGTAAGGGAATTTGCATTATTAGGTAGTATTCTGATTGGCTGGGGGTAACACCTCCAGCCAATCGGAGTAGGTCATTAATAATGCCGAAACAGCCTGCTGGAGGACAGAGGGGATCTGGGCTGTAAGGAAAGATGGATTTAGAGAAACTTTTGGTGAATAAAATGTCAGATATGTTTAAAATAGACTCAGTATTTATAAAAATTAGTCAAAAAAGGCCATAATAGCAGATTTTGAGATAAAACCTGAAATCTAAAAGCATAGTCATAATTTGTTTAAATGACTTTACTCACGTCTTTAGATCATTGTCTTGCTTTTCATTTTTTTTTTGTCATTGTTGTAATTGGCCTTGTAGTGACAGAACCAAGGCCACTGTGTGTTTGGCCTCGGGTCCAGCTTTAGCTTTAGGCCTCTTTAGCAGACTTCCTGGCAGATGAAAGGAGAATCTCATCAGCAATTTCCAGGAAAAACTTTCAGTGTTTGCTAAAAATACACAGGGCCATTATGCACATAGTCATGCATGGAAAAACACACACTTGTTACACATGCGCGCACTCTCTCTTACACAAACATACACACACCTGCACGCACCTGTCTCAATGCAATGGCCCAGGCCTAATGCTAGTAATCTGATTCAGAAGAGGTCAATCACCTACACGTCTCTCCTAATAAAAGTGGCCATTTATTCTCCTCTCTGCTGCTCTTTCCTTTCAGTCTTTCTGTTAGTCTCTCTCTCTCTCTCTGATTCTGTTCATCTTATCATTCAGCTTTTCTTTGTCTGGTACTGCATCCTCTTCAGAAGATTGATGATGGATCGGTTTAAAAATCTAGGATAAATACTGGAATGAGTGCAGTTTGGCCTCCATAGCCCCTCACTCTTTACCTGATGGAGAGTGAGAGGTTTTCAAAGTGTATTGTAGAGTATTGGATTATTAGGAATGACTGTTTTGGCTTCTGAAAGGCAGTCAGTAATATGTCTACTCGATATGAACTGTCGTATGACAAAAACACAACGTGCACTGTGCAACCAAAGGAAAAATTGTACCTTTAAATCAAAACGTCCAAACAGATCACAGTAAGTCAGCAATTCTTCTGATGATGATTTCAGACCACAGGAACAGCTTTTCCTATTTTGCTGTTTTATAAGGTATTTTCTCATTATTTCAACTTGATCTGATGATAGTATTTTGTATTCGTTGTATAGTAGCATGGCCTGCTGTTTATATACATATTGTTTCACCATGTTAGTTTTTGTATAACTCCAAGCAAAGTAGAGAAGTTTATAGTGAAATGCTGTACAGTGAAAATGATGAAGGAGCTGTCTCTGGGTTAAGGGTGCTGTGGAGACAGAGTGGCGTGCAAGCTTAATTTTCTGTATGTGATGTTCTCACACACACACACACACACTAAAGTAAAAGGAAATATGTGGCTGACCACCAGTGTGCGTGCAGTGGGACTGCTTTGTGAACGGCGTGAGTGACTGTGAATATGTGTGTGAGTGCGCCTGTGAGCCGGAGCATGTGTTTGCATGTATGAGAGCGAGAGCGTGACTTTGGCCCACTTCCTTTCATATGAGCCTCATGTGATGTGTGATGCTGTGTGACTGTGCGTGCGCGTGCACACATGTGCGCATGTGTACGCGTGTGCACATTTCTGATTTTGCGAGAGAGCTGAAATGCATGCGTGTGTGTCGAAGGCTATCTGCCGGTCAGACACATAGGACACATTGTCTGCTGCTGCCCGGGCTACGTTTACTCCTCCAGTGACTGGAGACTTCAACGGACCACATCAAGAACTATCTGGTTCCACCAGCCACAACATGTGGAGGAGAGGAGACAACAGAACAAGGAATTATTAAGAATGAATCAAGAAATGTCTAAGAGAGAACAAACAAAAAGCCAACTGAAGTTTATTTGTATAGTCTTTAATCACAATTCACATGCCCACATGAGACTGGAAACAAAAACAACTTCACAAATGAAGAACCCTCACCCCTCCCAAAAAAGGTCTCTAATATGGAAAATTGGGAAGAATCACAGTGGAGGGAATCCCCTTCAAGGATGAAGAGGTGCCAAGATAGGAAAATAAAAATAGCTATGAAGATAGTGTAGTGTAGTGAAGCATAGATATGAGGTTGAAAGTACAGCTGAAATAATTAGTCTATTAATCGAATAGTCTATTACGAGAAAATTAGTAAACTACTATTTGTTAAATGATTAATTGCTAAAGTCATTTTATGCCAGTTGTGAGGATTTGCTATCAGTGGTTTTGGATTGTTGGTCAAACACAATAAGCAATGAAGATGCCATCTTGGGCTTTAGGGCCGTTTTTCAGTATCTTCTTAAATTATTTTTCAGTGAATTGAGAAAATAATCAGCAAATGAATCAATAATGGCGATAAATATAAGTTGCAGCGCTAGTTGAAAGACAGAATGAAAAAGAAAGTTATCTTTTTTGTTTCAACAGTTAATGTTTCCATTTCTTATTGTTTGTTTTTGGTTACATACAGTTTACAGTATATTTCCACATTTTGGCATTAAAGTCAGTGAACTGTGTATGAGGCTGCATTTGAGTGCTCACGCTATTAAATGTGGACAAGTCAAGACTACTGTAATGCTGCATTTGCATCTTCACTCCATGCATCTGTCCGGTGTGTGAGATCCTGACTGTATGAGATGAGTAAGTTTGTTCGTCATGGTAAAGTGCGAGCACACATGCAGTACGTTAGTATCAGTTGTAGCGTTTCTGTGTTTGTGTCAAGATCGGCGGCGGTGGTGGTGGTGGTGGTGGTGGAGGATGAAGGAGGGGTGGGGGTGCAGTAATAAATGAAGGAATGTCACTGTGTAATTGCATGTGCTGTCAGAGAGAGGGGCCCAGCGAGAGGAAACCAAGTAAAAAGGGGGTAAGGAGAGGTGCACCAGGCAGCTGCTCTGCCCCAGGGCTCTCCCCAGGAATGTAACCCAGCACAGGGAACAGCTGCTGGGGCTACGCAGGCCAGAAGGGCAGGGCTGGCACCAGAGGGTATACATACTGTACACACTCCCACATTCATGAATACAGACGCATGCATTCTTGTTCCCATGTGGGCAAAAGGTAGAAGAGTACTACTACAACTTACATCCTTTGCTTTTTGTCATGTCTGCTTTGGGATTTTTGCAGAGTAAACAGACGCAGAGAATATATGGAAAAGGGAAGATTTGAAATTTGGACAAAAGAGGAACTACACTAGGAAGCCCTTCTGAAACGAATTAAACTAACAGGTTGCAGAAGTAATGGGTGGATTTAAATGTGGCTGTTGTCAGTGAAGAGTTGCTCAGTTTCTGTGGAGGGTAGGGCAACATTTCAGGCACAAACTAACAAAGCAAAAACTTCTATTAAAGGACCAGTGTGTAAGATTTAGTGGCATCTAGCGGTGAGGTTGCAGATTGCAACCAAATGAATACACCTCCCCTCGACCTCCCCTTCCAAGTGTGTAGGAGAACCTACGGTGGCCGCTGAACTTGCGACAAACACGAAAGGCCCTCTCTAGAGCCAGCTTTTGGTTTGTCCGTTCTGGGCTACTGTAGAAACATGGCGTGCTCTGTGGAAAAGGACCTGAACCCTATGTAGATATAAAGGGCTCATTCTAAGGTAACAAAAACATGATTCTTATTTTAATGGGATTATACACTAATTACAACATACTTATGAATATTATATTCCATTTCTGCCAATTCTGTACTGCTAGATGCCACTTAATCTTACACACTGGTCCTTTAAGAGCGTACACACATTCAAACAGCACTCAGGTGGATCCTTTTGGCACCTTTTTACCATTTCTAGAATGCTACCTTCCAACACAGTGCTTTAGAAATGCCCAAAGCTTGAGCTGTTGAAATTGAATCAATCACCAAAAATCCCACGCTTGGTCACTGTACTCTCCAAAGGACTAGTTTATTATCCTGAGTGTGTGGAGACAGTTATGGAGGAGATTGAAACACCCACGAAAAACCAGCCAAGGGAAACTATCAGGCCTTAATGTAGTGACAGCGCTTTAAAAGATTTCTCATCAGGTTTTTTTATCGTTGTCCTGTCTCTTTTATCATCCTCTGTCTGTCTCTACCAGAAGAATGTATCCATATACAAGTGTACACACGCACAGACACACACACACACACACACACACACACACACACACACGCACATGCATGCTCATAGCAGATGATGAAGGATGATGGCTAAGGCAGGGACAGAGCCAGTCTCTGATCTCTCCTGTAACCGCGGCAACAGAGCTCCTATTGATCCTCTGGGAGAAAGGCCAGGCATTAGCTTTCACACACACACACACACGCATACAGTAAAAAAAAAAACACTTATACACACACACACTGTGAATAGACACGTACACATAGTCAGAGAATGAAATTGAACTTTTAAACATGAACTTTAGATTGAGATGGTTTCCTTCCTAAAACAAAGTTCACATCTGCTAAATCCTCCGATCCCAGATAAATCTATTCATTGTCGGCAGAGCAGCTTTCAGCTTTGTCTCTCGGCTTGTCAGATGAGCCATTTGTCTTTTGTTACCCTTTCACATTAATATAAGTAGAGCGCCCTGGCGAAAAGCATGGAAGTGAAATGTCTTCCAGACCTAATAAAAGATTGCATATCACTGCAATCAACGGCATTCTGCTGAAATTGAATTTATCCCTTCAATTTCATATTGTCTGTACCAAGGCTGTGTACAGTTTGGTAAAAGTCTGATTAAAGAACTTTCATGTGGTCATCTTCAATCAATTTAAAATTAAGTAAAACAATAATTACAGAAACTATAGTCATCTGAAATGATTTCAAACATTACATCATGGCCATTTAACGACTGAAATGGTCAAGTGCGGTTATTTTGATTTATAGCTTTGGTTTTAGTGAGAAATTGTGGGATTTTTTTGTAATGCTTTTTATGTTTCCCTTGGATTGAATCTTTTTTCTTTGATTTCTTGGTTCTGTTCTGGTCGATTACTGTGCAGCCCTTTTGGCCAGACATCTCTTGAAAAGGAGACTTTCTATCGCCAGGTCAAATTTAAACTGTTTTTTAAAATGTCATTAATAGTTGTCATATTTTTCCTCTTACAGGTCCGACATCGCTGGTGTGAGCTGGTGGTCAAACATGGATACACTCAGGCTTATGCAGACGTGGAACACTTCCTGGTTCATGACCAAGTACATACACACACAACTGTTGAATAGTTATCCTGTATGATACAATTAACGTTTAAAGTAGTGAATCAGCTTAAGAGACAAGGCTTTATCATCAGAAGGAAAATGATTTGTGTATGTGTGTGTGTTCCAGGCTATGGGTGTGTATCTGTACGGGGAGCTGATGGTTCAGGAAGATCCTGAGCAGCAGGCTCTGGCCCGTCGCTGCCTCTCATTGGTCAGTGAGGAAATGGACCAATCGGCACGCAGAGTGGTGGAGGAGATGGTCCTGTGACATTGGAGGTGAAGTCTCATTCTGAGTTCCCTAATTTGCTTTTAGCTACAAGACTGTGACATTAAATTTTATGTCCCTGGTAGCAATCTTTTAAAACACAGTTTCAGATGCGAAATTGAGCCAAAGCAAATTACATTTTTCATCTTGTTCTTTTGCACTTTCATTCTTGTACTTGTTGTCCCAAAATCAACATCCATCCAACTTAGTGGAGCTCTAGTTTCATTAAATTGCTCTCATCGGTACTGAATATGGAAAGAAATTATATTAACATGTCCCCCAACAAGCTGAATCAGTAATGTTTGTGTAGGACTATAAAAACAGACAGATCTGGCAGTCTGCTCAGGGTTTTTCAGTTGCTTTGTATTCACAGTTCAGTTTGCAACAAAATGCCTGATAATAGGCTGGTGAGTTCTACTTGAACCATCCGTGGGGAACAGATCCAGTAACATATTAGTACGACAAAGCTCAGATGGGCTGTAGAATGCAGTAGCAGCGTTTCTCAAATATTCATCTTACCCTGTGACATTGAGATGTCAGGCTAATTATTGTTATTCTTCTTCAGTATTTCTATATTTTACAGACAATATTCATATATCGTATCTAACCCTTTGTCTGTAAAGGAAAGCTTTGTGTTTGATTGATCTTGAGTCCATCTGCCGTAGCGGACAGTCCACTCTTGAGTCACTTGGCTACCTATACGGCACATTCCTTTCTGATCCCACTGCGTGTGTGTGAGTGTGTGCTTCTGCATGTTTGTAGACTCAGAATGGGGCCTTTTCCGTGGCTTCACAGCAGCGCCGTCAGGATGTGTTTGTCAGAGAAGGAATTTGGGAATGTGTTCCTCAAACAAACGAGAGAGAGGGAAGAGAGAAAGAGGGAGAATGGGTCAGCGAGCGTTTTCTGAGGGGCTCAGAACCGTCTCCGCTCAATGTGGGGTCATTTTTCTACAGTTGACCCTGAAATTCCCCCTCTGTGTGTGTGTGTAGGTGTGTGTAGGTGGGTGTAGGTGGGTGTAGGTGGGTGTAGGTGGGTGTATGTGCAACCGCAACTGTCACCCACTGGGCTTTTTGAATACTCAGAACAGTGAGGGGTTTATTGCTCTCACACTAAATGAAGGGAAGAGAGAAATGTATGGTTTAGACAGACTGACAGAAAGAAAAGGGAGGAAGAGAAAGAGCGGAAGGGAGGGCTGGAGTGAAGACGGGTCTCTTTGAAGCTGGTGAGCTTTTCATAACAGTCCTGCTTTTACTGACACTAACCTTTAAATAATGGCAGAAGGCAATTAAACAGATCTTGGCTCGATAATTCAGCTATAGTAATCAAACTATTCTTCAAAGCTGTTGAACAATACAGTTGTACTAAGAGGATTTTTTGGGTGGTATTTTGCCTTTATTTGATAGTTTTAATAGATGAGAAAGAACGGAAAGGAAAGGTGGACAGAGGGAAAGCGGGATAACATGCAACAAAGGTTCACAGCCAGAATCCTCCATGATTGTTTTAATTAAAGTAAATTTGGATCAAAATATGAGGAAATAAACAATACAAATTTAAGTTAAAGGGGAAAAAAACATGCTTAATTATTGTTTGTTCATGTTTTAACACTCAAAAACTCTTATCTGCCTCATTAAGACTGTGTGGGTGCGGTATTGATCAGATTTGATTGACAGTGGCATCTCCCTGTCAACATAACTGATATTGTTGAATTGTGATTGGTACATGGAAATGTGTGACCTTAGCTTTGTCCAACAGAGCCCCACCCACTTCAAACTAGTGAGAAAAGCAAGGAAAAAAAGACACAATTGCACATTTCAAATGTGAAATAACCTAAATTAATCCAAATTTTGCAGAAATGTGTGTGTTAAATTAACTTTCTTACTTCACATGCATTTTAAGGAAGTATTACTGGACATACCATATATCTGGAACATCCCCTGTTCGACTACAGCCGTGGTACTTTGTTGCATGTCGTACCCCTCTCTCTCTCCTCATGCTTCCTGTCTGTTTTTACACTGTCACCATCTAATGAAGGCAAAATGCCAGTAACATAATTCTCTTTTAAAAAAAGATTTTGGCAAAATTACTTGACATTTTATTAAAATTAAGACCTACTCTGATCTCTTTCTGTTCCACCTTTTCACTCAGAACCAACCTCTGAAATCAACCAGCTGTGTTATTATCCAGCACGCCCCCAATTCAGCCAGTATAAGGTCAAACAAAGCGTCTGTGACCTTGGTCAACACTGGCTGCATCAAGAGCCGCTGCTAAATACTTATCCACATAAACCTGAGTGACTTACAGCACTAAATCCTTTTTTAGGCCATGACCAAGCCACTACAAGACAGGCTTTTATCTTCAGACACAAACGTACACACGCACGCACGCACACACACGCACTGAAAGAGACAGCTTTATGCATTTGCACAGGATGTGAAAGGCTTTCTAGACAAGTGCTCGGCATCTGGCTCACTCCTAATAAATCTCTCTGACACACACACACGCACACAGCACACACGTACGTATGTAGCGCCTATCTGTCTGTGCCCGCAGATCTCTTGTCATCATCCTTCACTCCCTCACTACACCTCCCTGTGGAGCCTCGACACAAGTACAGGAGGAATGAAATGGAGCGGCAAAGAAAAAAAAAAAAGAAAGAATAGAAGAAACGGAGCATTTAGAGATGAATATCCTAACTTTTACTATTGCTTCCCATTGGACTGAACCAAACACGCCTTTGTAAACATCAATGGATCTTGCTGTTCAACTCAGCTCAGGTCCAGATCTCTCTCCAATTAAAATGATGGATGAGCCGACCCCCTCGCTGCTTTTTCATATTGCACTGTTGGGAGATGGATTTATGTTTTACTGCCCAGTTTGTGTTCCCTCATCATCCTTTCTTAAGTAGAACAGTCCTCCCTGTACCCTTTACACCCTCACACCCTCACACACACACACACACACACACACACACACACACACACACAAACGCACAGACACACACACCCCAGTACAGTGGGATTAGGCTGGGGCAGGCTGAGAGGGTTTTAACTGAAAACAACATGTCTGTCAAGGCGCACTCCCTGCTCTGTGTTTTTAAACCTAAAAAGCACAACCCTTTAAAGGAGAAGGGTGGTCTCTCCCTGTCCTTTCTTTTTTTTTTTTTTCCTTTTTCCCTCCCAGCTCACTCCCTCGTTCTTTTCTTCCCCCGGTACATGCCTCTGGAATCCCTCTTGATCCGCTTAATGAGGGGCATATCGCCGGGTTAGCCGAGCGTGGCGAATAGGAGAGGAGGAGAGGGGTAACCAAGGAAATAGTGTGGGAGAGGGAGAGAGGATCTACAGGTCTGGTCTTTCATGACTGCACTCCCGATGGCAGGCGTAAAGAGAAAAAGAGAAGAACAGAGAAAGTTAGAGATCTTTCATATCTGGGTGTTGCAGGTTAGCGATGGACTGGAGCTGGACTTGAGGATGTTGGCAGAGAGAGAGAGAGAGAAAAAAAGACAGAAAGAAGATCTTGTTCTTTTATGTCTGGGCTGTGAGGGTTCCTGGCGTGCTGATTTGTGACTTATGATAAAATCACATTGCCAGGGATTACCACACAGCCCTGACCCAGCCGGCTGCCATGGCAACCAGAACCCCTCCTGTACACACACACACACACACACACACACACACACACTAGACTCTCCGCAGAAACGAAGACATGATTATCTAGAAGTGTGTGTGTGATTTTGTTTGAGTTGATAATTTGCAAGTGCGGAGCAGAAAAAAAAGATGATGAGGGAGCCAGAGGGTCTTGATGTGGGTGTTTTGTAAGAGTGTGTGTGCGTGTGTGTGCGTGTGTGTGTACACGTCAGTCAGTCAGACAGGTTTTGTATCCTCTCTCCAGCCAGGCACAGAGCTTAGCTGATTGGTGAACAGTGATTGATTTCCTCTTTGTTCACAGTGGCTAAGTTCTGCACCTGAGGAGAGCATGACCCAGACAAGCAGACAAAGGAAGAAAACAAATGGGTGTGAGAGAAAGACAGAGAGGAAAAAAAAATGTTCTTTTAACTTTTTACAGTGGTGGGTGTGTGTGTGTTGAGCCTCATTTTCTCACTTCATTAATCTAATGTGTGTTTACACATTTCCTTCACTCTGTCCTCTACTGTTTTCTCGCCTCTTTACATGATTATACTACATCATCTTTCACCTTTCCCTTCTTTCTTATCTCCTTTCACTCTCTTCCTCCTTGTCCTTTTCTTCCCTTCAGTTTGGTCCAACCTCAGTCTAAAGAGCTCTCCTCTCTTCTCCTCACAATTCAGTCTCGCTTGTGTGCCTCTAAAACTTTCCACCGAGACCCTCTCACTCATAAGAATTAAACACACACGAGCCTCCTCACAAATTCAAAACGCCGTGTAACATCGCTAATGAGCGCCACGCTACGCTCTCCCGCTTTGTCTGTTGTTCTTCCTCCTCCTCCTTTCATCTTCCTCTCCTCGCTCTCTACTTCCACCCCTCCGCCTCTGTCTGCTTTCAGTAACGTAGTGTAGGAAGCTAATCCTGCAGATGATGCTGGTTTGCACGCTCTGTAGTTCTAGCGAAGGTGAGAGCCAAGTACATCAGGAGAGAGAGACTGTACTTCTACTACTAATGAGGCCTGGGGAGACCCAAACACTTGCTAATGCTGCTGACAGATATTTCATCAATCCTGGAACAGTTGCCACCATCATCACCCTCATCATCCTCCTACATCTCCATTATTCCCCCTTTCTTACAGCAGACAGCCGGCCTGTCTGTAATTCATACTGGAGCTGCAACAATTAGTCGACTGACAGAAAATGAATCGCCAACTATTTTGATAATCGATTAATCGTTTTGAGTCATTTTTTAAAAAACAACGTCCAAATTCTCTGATTAAAAGGTTCTCAAATGTGAATATTTTGTGGTTTATTTAGTCTTCTGTGATAGTAAACTGAATATCTTTGGTCGGGACAAAAGAAGACATTTGAGGACACCTGGGCCTTTGGGAAACTGATACATTTTTCACCAATTTTTTAAGGGATTTTTCACCATTTTCAGACAACGACTAATTGATTAATTGAGAAAATAATCAACAGATTAATTGATAATGAAAATAATTGTTAGTTTAAGCCCTAATTCATGCTACATACTCATTCTATACAGTATATAATAGGTTTCAGCAGTTGATATACAAAGAAAATAAACCATTCTAGATTTTAGATGTCTATATGTGCAACATTTGAAATCAATCAAACTGCAACTTTAAAATGTCACTGCAATTAACCTTCACAAAGAGACAGTAAAATGCAATTCTTAAGATTTTTTTTTTTTGTTTGTTTTCCAAGATCTGTCTCAACACAACAATTTTTTTCCCAGCTGTGAGCAGCTACTCCATTTCCTTCCATCAACAGCACACTCAAAAATCAACTGTATTTAGTATGCATTATGCATACTGTGTGGTTTAAATAGATTTCATTTAGTCACTTTTTCCAGTGTGAATACACACTAAACCTGCTTAGAGTTAGTATGGAGTATGGAATTGGGACTCGCTGTCTTGTTTAGGGAGCTCTTGAAAGGAATAGTTTGACATTCGGGAAGCTATTTGTTTTCTTGCCAAGAATTACATGAGAAGATTGACGCCATTCTAACATCTGTCTTTTAGATATGAAGCTACAGTCAGCAGCCAGTTAGCTTAGCTTAGCACTGGAAACAAGGGGAAACTGATAGCCTGGTTCTGTCCAAAGGTAACAAAATTCACCAGCACCTTCAAAGCTCACTACACACGATTATTATGTTATATCTTGTTTGTTTCATTAATGACAATGAAGTGTAAAAGTGATAAGCGGTGCTTTTACAGAGGGTTATGGTCCGGACTATTTCTAGTCTGAGAGCAATGACTTACTGGTATCGATCTCCTCATGGAAATCTCTGCAAGAAAGCAAATACATTTCCAAAAGTGTTGAACTATTCCTTTAACCGTTGAGTCGTGATACAGCAGGGTAACTTGTTAAAAAAAAGCTTGACAGTGCCTGCAGCAAATCAGTGCATAAAATCATCCTTTAAGTACTTAAATTGCTTCAGGTTTTAAACTTCAAATCATTTTGGCAGTGAAAAGTGCCATCTGTGCATCCCTGGCTGATATGTATTGATTTGTGATCTAATCTCAGCCTCAGGAAGCCAAGATACAGAGATCCATAAAGCAGATGGATTCTCACAGAACGCATTTCCACACTGTGAAGGAAAACAAGACTGAGGCATCAAAGATGGAAATCTCGCAAACCATTTTGGAGCATTCCATCATTTAGGGATGTCAGTTTCACTTTATTGGGACAATTTAGTGTTTCTGCAGTGGATTTACTGCGCCGTATAAGCTTCCATTGTTTTGTCTCAAGATAGGAGAAACAAAAGGCTGTGATCCTGTAAAACACCCACTGATAACAAGAAAAACAGGAATTCTCAGTTGGGTTACAGCGCACGCCTTGTTTCAGGCATGACAGAGTGTGCTGAGAGAAGGTTCCCAAATTAGTCAAGATAAGCTTGAACACGAATCACAATGTCTCTAATCTAAAGGTATCTGCTCGCACGATGAAGTTTCTTAGCAGTATCAGCAGGTCTATCATAAAAGTTTATATTTTTTGTGCACCGTCTGTCAACACAATGATCAATAAATCTCATTCTGTCCAACATAGATAGATTTGTATTGGAGCTGTTATACAACAACCTTCATTTGCGTCTTGCTACCAAACAAAAAGTGTTTTCAAGTGTTTTTTTTTTTTTCTCATCAGCAACACCCAATCTGTCAGTAACTGCAGCTGAAATAATTGCAACGAATTACTGATGCGTGAAAGTATAAAATACTGACACGCAGTAACTCACTGTATAACTTTAGCTGTAATGTGAGTGTAGTCTGTCATATCACACTGGAGGCATTTCAGAGTCCACTTTTATACCAGCTAATTGTAATGCAAAGCTATACTGTTTTGGAGCGATTTCTCCCTAATCAAAACCGTGACAGATGGTTGAAAATGCATTTTAAAACGGGTCAGTCTTTTTTTGGCAATCAGAATCTGAGCTGTGAGGAGGTATTATAGCGCTCTATATATTCACGACGACAAAATGGCGACTAAACGAGGACAGATGTGTGAATTAGAAATGAGGGCCATGTGGAGCCTGCCATTTTTAGACCTATATTTAGGGCCTGTTAAAAGAGTAATGACCATCAAAGGCCTGTAAAAGAGAGGAATTGCCATCAGAGCCCATATCTAAAAGGTGATTTATTACACTCTAATGGGAGGGAAATGGTGCTCTGCACATCAAAGGACAAAGCAACATTGTATAAAGACACCGAAAATAAACGTATTCGGCCCACGCCACCCACAGCCTCTTTTCTTCAGGCAACTAAACTTGACGGATTGTCTCTTTAATGTTGAGTATATTTCGTGGAGCTCCTGCAGGGGTTTGTATTAGATTCTATTTCAAAGTATATGTTGGCAACTTTTACATTTTAAGTGAGACAGTATGTATGCAGCTCTTCAACGTGGAATGTGATTTTGATGGATTTATAGTTTGGTTTTTATGATTGGACCCTTAAAATAGTCCTTTTATGCCAACTACTGTATCATCATTGTCATTTTGGAGAGCTTCTACCAGCAGTGGTCTTGCTGACAGTGCGGTGATGAGGTTTCTATCGTGTCAACCGCACCTTTCACCAGCTAGTGCAATCCAACAATCTTTGCAGTGTAGATGAACCTACTGTGGTTTCTTGAGGGTTTGGCTGCCTGACATGCAGCCTGAGTTGGCATTGCTTTTTGCTTCATTACAGACACTGCAAAAAAAAAATGGAAAAAAAATAAGTGTTCAAAGTGAGCCAGTGCTTCATGAGAAAGAGAGAGATTTGGGATTGGCTTCCTGTGCCTACTGAGCTGATAATCAGTCCTATAGAACCACTGGCTCAGTTCAGCAGGAACAGGAGTCCAGTCCATTCACCACCGACCCAGAAACAAACGCTACCGAGGCACTGTTCAACTTTCCAACTTCCCTTCAACAGATCGCAAAGAACAGCTGCTGCTCCATTGTGCTGTGCATATTAGCTTTTAGGGATTTTTGCATCTTTGTTGAAACCCACTGATAAATCAGCTCTGCCAATATTATTGGCTTACCACAGATATATCTATCCGATTAATATATTAATCAGTCACTTGATATTTTGATACTGTTTTAAGACAACTAGAGCCAAAATGCTAAACTTTATCTGGTTCATACTTGTCAAATGTGAGGATTTGTCTGTTTTAGATGACTATGACTTTAATATATTTATTTAATTGAAGAAATTATTCATAGCAAAAATAATTCTTAGTCGCAGCCTTTAATATATACGTATTAGCATATATATCGACTGATTAATAACAAAAATATGCAAGCAGTACTTTAGAAATACTGTCATTTTGTCTGTGTATTTTTATGTTATATTTTTGTGTAATAAATGTATATCACCTGGTATGTTGTCATGTGATTTTTTTTTTTTTTTTTTATTTTTTAAACCTTTCAAATATTGGTATCCGCCTCAAACATCCAGTATCGCAACATCTAAACTGAATTATTTGTGCGGATAGAACACACACAGTATTCATTGTTTGTCTTCAAATCAGTTAGATAACAACTGTTCAGCCAGAGGACTGTAGGCATCTAACAAATGTTCTGTAATGCTCCAATCTATATATATCTTTCTCTTCCAGGTTGCTAACTACAGACGGAGATAACAGGAGTTTGGCACACGGGGCGTACGAGGGTCCAACACTCACCTCCTCTTCCTCTGTAGGAGAGGGGACGCTGCAGAATCGCTCAACAGTGTGAACACCAGAAGGCTGCGCCCTTACTCTACAGCCGAGGCCAACTGGCAAGGTTTAGAGCACAGCAGTTCTGCTCATTGAAGTAAAGAAATCGCTGGTGTATGTGAACCACTAACAATACAAGCTGTTCCTGGTGATATGCAACATGACTAAATTATTGCTCTGATCAGAGATTAGAGGAAAAAAATGTGACACTGTTTCACCTGTTTAGATGTGAATGATAGGTAATGGGAGATATTTTATGGATAAAGACACCTCCATCCATGTTTTAAAGCCTGAACGTCTGTGTTTAAGTTAGTTTCTGTGTATGTGTGAATGTGTGTGAGCAGCACACATCTGCATATGAGTTCACGTCTGTTTAGTCTGAAGCCATGATGTGGTTCTTAAGAGTTTAGACTGGAAATACTTTCAGGTTAGTCATGTTTTTATACATAACAGATTACTTCACTCCTGCCTGTAATGACACTGGAAAATATACAACCGACAACTCTCATGGTATTTCTATAGTTGATGGTTCAGTAACCGCTGTGCAAATAATAATAATGGCAATTTCTGTTTTTCTCCGAGAAATCTTCGGTTCAACTTTCTGATGTGGTCATGTTAAAATAAAAAAAATGTTTTTTAAAATTGTTGCATGACTTTTCTTTCTTTCTTTTTTTTTTTAAAGATTATTGTTTTGGCATTTTTCGCCTTAATTTGAGTTAAAAGTTCAGTGAGAGACAGGAAGCATGGATAGAGAGAGCGGTATGACATGCAACAAAGGTCTGCGGCCAGTACCGAACCGCGGATGCCGCAGCGAGAGGAGCCTGAACATCAGCTAGTGCCTAATGCCTCTCATACTGATTTTATATGCAACTCAGCATAAAAATCAAATACTATAATAAGGGTATCTGTATTTTTGAATGAAGCACTGTGTGCAAATACAGTTGAGAGAGATAAAAGTACATTTTTTCTTCACAAAACCAGTGCAGATTTGAGCAAGAAGACATCCACCTTTACTGACCAGCCTGTCACAATTTGGTCTCCTGTAAAACATGTAACATGAGTCCACCTGTCCAGAAGGAATTGCCGAAGCAGTAACGTTCATGATCCAGAGTCTATTATAAGACATGAAAATTACTTATTCCACTTTTCACTTAAAAGAGTGAAAACCAAAGCTGACAAATAAATGCAAAACAAAATTTCAATGATCCTGAATGAGGCAAAATTTAGCTTAGACATCACAAACAGGAAACATTTACTGTATGTTTTTGTTTACATTTCTGTCCAACTCCAGCAGCAGTCAACTGTTTGCGATACTGACACGCCAAGACAAAGTTTTATAGAAGCGGCGTATTCTCAGATGGTGGTGGTAATTTTTAATGTCTGTGCTTAAAATGATGGATCAGCCATAAAGAGATTCATTCTTCACCTTTATAAATAATTAAACAATAGAACATTTACATTCAGAGGAAGTGACATTACATTTAATTGTGCAGTTTGTCATGTATTCAGTATTTTTGGAAGCTTTTTCATATAAACATATTTTTGCACAGATAATAATTATACAATTTGCATTTGGTTTTCCTTCCCTCCAAACCCAAATGTCTTCCAGTCAGTATACGTAGCGTGAAGGATTTATATTGTGAGACAATTATATGAGTGGGAGGACTGTGACACGATGTACGAGCTGCTGCTTCTTTGCAGTGTGATCTGTCACCGCTGAAGTGTCCTTGTGGGCCTTGTAGTTGTGTTATGTGTGTGTGTGCGCGTATAATTGTAGCCCCTCCACATAATCTGTCCTCGCTGTGCTGTTTTGACACACTCCTGTCATTGTACGGCACCATATCTACACAAGAGCGTAGCCATTTGTCATTCTGAAAATGTGCCCTGAAAAAAAAAACCAAAAACAAACAAACAAACAAACCCCTGAGCTGAGGATGAACTCGCTGCTGTGAGGTTATGTGCATGTGTGCGTGGGTATACGGTTTCACCGGTTTTAGAGTGGGTGAGTGTGTGCTTGGTTCTCAGCAGGGCTCTGTACTGCAGGCATACGTGTTAGTGTGTTTTGAAGCGCCTTAATCCTGAGATGAACTCTGTTAGCATCACTTGATAAGCAGGTTCCTCCGTTCAGTCTGAGCTCCAGTGAGCCGAGAGCGCGCGCTGCTTCGCCGGCCAGACCGGACCGATCCACCACCTGGACTGACACATAGCGACAAAAAGATTGCATCTAGTTCAGAAAATGGAAAATTGGCATATAAAAAGGAATCCTAAAATATGGCATAAACTCAACAGCCCACTTGCTATTTCCAGCAACTACAGTAAGACATGTACTTGAAATTAAACTTTCAGAAACTGACTCTGGTCTCATACTTGAGTATTTCATGATATATCCACATCAAACTAATTAGAGCCCACTTGACATCCAAAAATCAAACTGTGGCATACAAGGAATGAGAAATCTTGGAGAAAAATACTGTTAAAAACCCACGATTGCTTCTGTAATATGCAATGCACTGATATTTAGCCTACAATAAAACAAAAGTGTCAACATTGTTGTGCATTACCGGTTACATTTATTTGAATGTAGCATTTTTAAAGCATTACATAAACTTCTTCGGTTTTCTTTTCACTTTAATAGAACCTTAAATGTCCATCTCAGACATCTTGTGTTAAGATTGTTTCGTCAGCTGCTGTTTCCAAGGTCAAGAATTGGCTTTAAATCTCAACCTTCTTCTTTTTATTCAATCATTCATTGAATTCTTTTTCATTCTTTTGTAGTAAAAACAAAATGTGCAGTGAGCTAATGTGCATGACCATCTTACTGTGGAATGTATGACACATAAATTTGAAAATGATTTTTAGGGGGAAGAAATCAGATTATGTCCTCACCGTCTGTAAAATCTCTGTTGATCCACTCAGTGATTTTTGGGAGAAAACAGCAAAGTTGACCAAGAGGTCGAGGATCAATAACGGAGCCAATGATGGCTGCTGAGGGTGTGGTGACAGCAGGGCGACCAGTGACTGTAGGTGGTCCGTCGGAGGAGGACAAGCTAATACTGAGAAAAGGGGGTGGAGGTGGTCCCATGCATCCTTGGCACGTACCTGGAGACAAAAGTGAAAATTTATGGTGAGGGGAAAGATTTTTAATTTATGGACCATGCTGGGATGAAGAAACATCATTTATAGTCTTTCCAGCAAATACAAATCAATAGATTAGTAATTCACAAACGATGGAGAAACACAACCTCACGTGAGGAGAACAAGATCGTAATGGGAGTTATGGCAGCGACGACAGCGAGTCTCCCGGGGTTATGAGAGGAGGCGGACAAACAGGAGACAGAGAGATGAAACTCAGGCCAGCTGGCCAGACACTCACTGAGAAATCAATACTACATCACCCCTTTCACCCCGCTCCCCTCTCTCATCTGGATTTCTCTCTCTCTTCACCACTGTCTCTCTGGCTCTCTCTCTCTCTCTCTCAGATAGGGGTCATCCATAATTTATTTTTTAATGTGTTTTTCTTCTTCCTTTGTTTTTGTTGTGTAGCTTTCAGCGACGACACACCGACCAAGAGCCATTAATACTCCATCTACATTATATTGTTGTTATGATATTGCACATGCTATACTGACTAGCTGAGATTATATTTGCACTCCTTCCTTCTTCAGTCATATCAACAAACCTCACAACCTCAATAATGCTGTTTGTCTGCTGTCAACAATGCTTTACTGTTAAGCTACAGCAGTGTTGCTAATGCAGCAATGGCAACAAAACTTGGTATCAATTTCTGTTTCAAAAATAATTTCAAATTAGTTTTCCAAAGGAAATGGTTACAAAATAACCAGAATCAGCAAGCAGCTCTGGGAGGCTGAGCTCAATGCTAACAACAGCGTGATATGTTGGTCACGATTACGTGCTAGGCTAACTATTTATGAGTTTCCCAAATAAATCTTGGCAAAAAAAATGAAATAAAATTGACATCATGATGGTGCTACACGAAAAGTTAAAGTCCAGATGAAACGGCATTTCGGGAGTATCTCCGTTCTGTATCGTGACGTATTTCCGTGTGATACAGGATAGACAGGCGGGACGTAACGTTTGGAGGAATTTGATTTGAATGTTGAAAAGTGAGCGAGTCTTAGCTCTGTGCTGCTAAAAGTTGAGGCTTGATTGATGGGTGGATGTCATGATGTTATTGGTTGAAATGGGTTGGTTCACGCCTACATAAGCACACATCATGTTTTGTTTTACAGGAAGAAAACATGATTGGATTTTGATATAAGAATACAAAGAAATGGACTTTTGGGGGGGGGGGGGGGGGGGGGGGGGGGGTTTGGCATATATTGTTAAATAGGTGCACAATATGACGGGATGTGATCTTAAACGGTTAAAAAGGCATTTTTCATTTCATCTCGACTTTAAGGGAGCATCAAAGACAAGAAAACTACATGAATGAAATGCTCTTTTTCTGAGATTAATCTTACCAGCTGTAGAGCCCTGTGGTGCCCCCTGTTGGTGGGGGTGGTGGTAAAAGGTCAGCAGCCTCAGCAGGGGGCCACAGTCTTCTGGCCCCGCAGTCACCAGCAGCTGGACCGCCGCCTGCACCCAGTGGGCACACTGAACCAGCAGGAACCAGGCCTCAAACACTTTGCGGTGCCCCCTGCAGGACAGGAAGAGAAGCAGCACTCAACACTACAGGTAGAGGGGGCTGCCTGAACACTGAGCTCCAGCAGGCATCATGTGAAATTAAAGGTTTTTCTGTGGTGCAGCAGCAGAAGTGAACTAAAGAACATAATTATATAAGCACTTGCTGCCTCAACTCTATAATTCTAAACTAGCATAAACGGTTGTTTTAATTAATTCTCTTTTTCTATTTCAATTTTCTTCTATTTCGGTGGGTTACAAACAAAGCAGAACATTAGACCTTCCTATAAGGCTAACAGTGTAACCTAGGATGATTTGGGCAGTTTAATTTAGTTCCCAAATAGCTTGGCACTTAACCCATACCAGCTTGAGGTAGTGTGTGAATGTGTACAACTTTCTCTTTCTCCAATTCCCACCCCACATTACTGTTGTACAGTAGAACTGATAATTGTCAGCCCAATCATTTACGCCTGAGTTGCTCTCTAACCGGTTGAAAAAACTTGGCCATTAGGGAGAGACGGGGGAAGAATTTTAATACATTCTGACAAATTGACATAACTACTGTTTTCAGAAAATGATTTAGTTTAGAGTGCACCGCCCAGACCCTCTAATAACAGGCTGTTTACATCATAAGAGCTTTATTAATAAACTGCTACTGCTAGTGGCAGCCAGTGATATTAGTCCCTCCCCCACTGATGGGCTGAGCAAACAGAGACGAACCATTAACACAAATCTGATTCACAATTTGATGTTGAATATCATTACTTGTTTCCAGTTGTGACATCATACTGAGGGGGGCGTATGTGAGTAGTTCCTGCAAATGAACAGTCATGAGCATCGTTTTTTTTTTTGCTTTCATAGCACAGATGCAACATCTCAAGCAACAAAATCACCACAAGACTTTAAAAAAAACCTGTTATCCTTAGTGCACCCTCTTTAAAATTCATGCCCATTTACATTTAGATTTATAATACGTCACACTCTGTGAATACTGCAGTATGTGGCCATATTTGAGTGGGACGTTGTCCTGCCAGAATCGAGCGAGAGATGGCAGGGCGCGGAAAATGGGACGCGGCGAAATCATCACCAAGTGCTGTAAAATGTAAACAAGCAGGCAAGTTTGCAGAGATTTAAACAGAGAGCTGCAACAGAACCGCGCAGCTGCAACAGCGAGACTCGAACTCGAAGTTAGAAGAGGGATAAGGATCTCTCTCAGATTTCCCTAATACCATCATTAGAGCTCTCCTCCTCATCTCCCCTCTTTCCCCTTGGCTCCTAAATACGAACAGCAGCACCCCTCTGCAGGGCCCTGGCAGCTGCATCTTTGCTCCGAGCAACACAACACACTACTTTCCCACCGCTGGCTCGGAACGATGTTTTGGGAATTTTGCACGGAGATTCAAAATGGAGCGGTGGTGGGGATAATGGGGCCCTGTTAAAAACCGCAGCTGGGGGGGTATCAACTCAGCCGTCTCCATCTCTAGGACATCAACTGTTTTATGCTTTTTATCCGCATCCCCTATCCTCTTTCTCTCTAAATCTGTCCAACCAAGGAGACTCTCCTTTTAGCTTTGCTCTATTTCAATCTAATATGATGGCCTTTTTTTTTCCTCCCTTGTTCGCAGGTTCTTCTTCAGCATTCCTTTTCTCACTCATATTGGGCTCTCCAACACTTGTTTTCTCTACAGCTCTCTCTTTCCCAAGCTAATTGCCTCTAATGAGCGCTTGGAGGAGCCACGCAGTGCACCAGGACTTCTCTCCTGTGATGCAAGGGGAAAATATCTGGCTAACCGCCCCCTTAAACGGCAGCTAATGGAAATAAGAACACCACACAGGCATTCAGTAGGTTGGTAGAAGCAGATACACATTAACACATTCTCTGTGCGAGCCTTTCTCACTCTAACCCGGTGCTGCTGCTGCTGCTGCTGCTGCTGTCTCCGTCTCCCTCCTCTTCCTCCTCCGCCAGTCTTTGTAATGAGCCACTGAGCCAGTTCAGGTGATGTCTCCAAGACTCCTGAGGCATCTCTGCAAGAACAGATTCAGATTTACAGATTACTTGAAGCACAAATGTGCACTTTTCAATCCATTACTATCCACAAAATGCAAAGGCAACTATCGATTCAGTGCTAAATATCCTCATAGAGTTAATTTTTCATGTGGAATCACTTTAATACACAACTTTCCAAATATCAGGAGAACTGGATAAAATACTGGTAGTCCTTGCTATTACTTTTCCCTGTATTCCAGCTATTATATCTGAATGCAGCATTGTTATGTCAAAAATAACTTCCCTACCACAAACCAAATTTTGTGCTAAAACCTCTCCTAACCGACTAACAAACTCTGACAAATATTTCAAGTACTTGATATCTTGATCCAGGCCCCCACCCCACCCTCATCCCCCCCCCAGGCAATGTTTTAACAATGCAATGCTAAGTCTTAATTTATAACTTTTGAGTGGGGAGCACAAATCATGATAAAACCTCAAATCTTCAACTTCTCACAATATCATTTCCATTCAGTCTCCAGTGAAAAATGGCCCTTCACCGCACACACACATACACAGTAATAATTAACTCAGAGTTCTGGCTGGGCTCCAGTGTGTCCTTAAATGGCTCCATTCATGTAAATCATTTCTGCCTACAGGCCAGTCTGGGCACACACTGATAAGCACAGCTCCACTGTGCCCCTGCGCTCACCTACTGTGCATCCCTCCAATAATAAAAGATTCCCATACATAAACACTGGAAATACAGATTCAATATGGATAATATGGATTTTTCCTAAATGAGCAAGTTAAGAGGATGAAAGGTTTCAGACGTCCACAATAAAGACATCTTGTTCATAAACAGGTACTCATTAAACTTCTGTATAGATTTCATATGAGTAATGACACTTTGAGATATAAGCTTCACTTCTGTTCCACATCATGTCGAAACAATTATCACAGTTGTTAACTGTTATTGATTAGCGAGAGCGAGAAATACAAGAGCCCATTCACTCTGCAGCAGGAAGACTCTGTTTACACACAGTTAAAGAATACCTGTATAGCTCCTTTCTCACAATACGGGGTTTTGTGCATTGTGACCAATTGAAATAGCCAGACACACACACACACACACACACACACACGCGCTATGTGTTTGCGCATACTGACCTGAAGGCTGGGTCAAGAGAGGAACCAGCAGATTCGGAGGTGACTGTGGGAAGAAGGCCTTCAAAGATACACTCACCTGAAACAAAACAAAGCACAATTTTTTTCCTGAGCTTCATAAATGTAAATCATACGCACCTCAAACTCATACATCACTACGCTCTCAAAGCCTGAAAAATGACATTTTGAATGGGAGGCTGTGTAACCGTGATACAGTAGGTGCTAATGTGTAATGTAGCGTGTAATAGGTATAACGTTTAGTGCAGTGTGACTGCAGCCATTAAAACCAAGTCTACTGTAAATACACTGTAGCACTGCCATCTACTGGTTAAAAGAGGTAAAAAGGGACTGTATTCACAAAACTGTGTAGCAGATAATACATCACTCCTACATAGTTACACATCTGTTTTCTGGCCTCTTCACATTACAGTAATGACATGCGAGTGCCAGCTAAATCCTTACAGTCACACGGGAGATGAGGATGTATGACGGAGGTCTCCTATAAAACAATAAGCTTATGTACTGAAGACGGCGGAGACCCTGAGCAGAAGTTGAGAATATTGAAAAGTGCATAGTGACACATCTGTGTAACAGTGCAGGTGATAAAGTTATTACCTGCAACAACATGAGGACTTGGAAAAAGCAATTTGCATTTATTGTCTACAAGGCAAAGGTGTGAACTGCAGTGTGTAAGCAGTGAGCCCCCTGCAGGAGACCAAGTGATAATTATGTGGAGGATTTATCAAATGTGAAGTGATTTTGCCTCCAACAGGGGAGAAAACTGTTCTTTGCCCTGCAAAAGCAAACATCCTTTCATTCCCAGGACAGATGTTGGATGAGAGTAATTGGTCGTATCTAAAGATGTACACTTTAAAATATATAACAAGGCTGAACTTACTTTCTTTTGTAACACTTCCTTGATCACATTGAAGCTATCAAGAATCATAAAATGTATCTGCAAAAATTCTGTGTATTTATCATCATCAGTCATTTTTCAAGCAAAAAACAATAAATCAGCCTGACTGATATATTGGCCAATATTAACTCATTGCTGATATTTCAGTATCACCGTAAATGTCAGCCGATAAATCACAAGAAACTGAAGTACAGAAATGCCAAAGATATATTCTATAGTTTGTCCACTAGAGAGTGGTGACAAGTTTACTATTCAACTGTAAAAAGTCCTGCCTAATGCAGTTTTAAGGGAACTGTATCAAAACTTTTTAATTACATTTTTTTGGGTTGTGTAAAAAAAAATAAAATAAATAATGACCAACATATAACTATCAGATTTTTTTAAACTCTCAAATATCAATATCGGCCTCAAAAATCTGTATCAGTTGTGAAGATTTGCTGCTCTTTGTTTTACATGATAGTAAACTGTATATCTTTGGGTTTTGGACTGTTGGTTGGACCAAACAAGAAATTTGAATATCTCAACTTGGGCTTTGGAATATTATAATGAACATTATTCACTATTTTCACATGTGAAACTTACGGACCAAACCATGAATCGATAACTAAAAAGAATAACGGGGAGATTAATTGAGAACAATAACTGATGTTAGTTGCAAGAGACAAAATATTCATGTCAGACTTTCAAATCTTTCACGGAGAAGATGAGGCATACCTGAGGCTGCAACAGTGTCAGCTCCCTGAGGAAACGGCTGGTAAAGGCTTGGATGAGAGACCTAACACACTCATTTCCTTCTAGTTGCTTAAGGATGGACCTGTCAAACACACACACACACACACACACACACACACACACAAAACACTAATACACACTGAAACACAAAATTCAGCGGGCACATACACGTTACATTAACCATAACAAAAAAAAAAAACATACACATGAGCATCACATCTTCCTCAACCTGACTCTTCATCACTCACCTGAAGATGTCATTTACAACCAAGAATATGGAGCAGTGCTGAGCACAGGCTTTAGGCTGAAACACACAAAAACATAAATATACTAGTTTAGTACGATTATAGATAAAAATTTCTGCACAAATACTAAAGTCCAACAGTAATAATCCACACACACACACACATACACACACACAAAACAGAAAACACTGATGGTAACAATGTGATGGCAACACACAGTGTTTGCACCAAATGCTGACCACTGGGTGTCACTGTTGCATCATCTACAAACACCCCTACTAGCGCGCCTCAGCTTGTCCCTGTTCTCACTCTCTCCCCATTAACCACTCAGTTAAGCACTCTGTCAGTGCTTCCTTCACACACCCACACATACTCTCTCATCTCCGCCTAATGTACGCTCATCATGTGTTTTAGATTTAACACGTTCTAAAATGCCCCAGCGCAAACACTTAACAGCTGTACTGTTCATGTCTGTCTCCCCCTCTGTGTTTACACATCTCCCAGTCCCTAATTATTCACCCTCTCACCCCCCCCCCCACTCTTATATAGGGACAATACGCTTCACTATAGGGGGAGCACATGTAGCATAGATTACAGGCTTCAATCATGCAGTGTAACGCAGTAGTAGAAAAAAATACAAGAATCAAACATCAGCAAGCTTTTCTATATCTAAAGATAAAGTAAACTGTATCTTACAATATTTGTACATCAGTTTCTCCACCTCCTGCCAAGTAAGCACCAATAAGCTACAACCTAGTGGTAGAAAGGAGCACTAAAAGGCTATTTTCCCTCTAGATCAGGGATATTTGACACACACATACAAATAAAAAAAAGGGCCAGAGTACCAGACTGATTACAGTCACAGTGAGGTCAGTAAGAACAAACAGCCCCACCCAGTGTTTATGTGGTGGCATTACAATGTTCCAACATTCCTCAAATAAACACTTTCATCCTCAGTTTTGACATATTTGTTTCTTTTCTTGTTCTCTCAGACCCCCCCCCAAAAAATGGCATTAATCAAACAAAACAGGCTTGATATGTCTGCGTGTAACGGTTTGTGTGGGCATCAACAATATGTTGGCATATGTTTGTATCTGTCAGTGTGCATCTGCGTATGTGGGTTGCATGCCAGCGCGCACGCATGTGTGCGAACTGTCATGGTTCCCCCTAGTGAAAACAGATGGGCTTTTTTAGCGTCCTCCTCCATACCTTACCACTAACACTTCAAGGAGGGTCAATTACAGCACGCAACAAACATCCTGTTTTTGGCAGTCAGGCCCAGGAAGTGAGTGTTTATTGTCATTGGGCCTACGTCTCACTGGATCACACGGGGGTGAGACAAGCCAAAACGAGGAATGCAGGCCTAATTTCATGTTTCCCATTTTGATTGCAATTTAAACAAGTGATTGAAAGGAAGGCAAAGAGAGAGACAAGCCAGTCAGCTTAGACGCCTCTCTTTTTTTTGTTTTTTTTGTTTTTGCCCTTGCACGCGTGTATGACTTGCATTCACAGACACACAGGCCTGAAACGCACATCTGACATCCAAACAACCTGAAGGCTGAAGTGAAACCTAAACGTTTGGCCTCCCACCCTCTTAACGACAGACACACTACACCAGATGTAATATCTTAAACAAAGCCCGGCGACTAAAGGCATGTGTGCGAGAGGGTTTGCAGGCATACATGTTGCGTGTGAACCGCCAAGGTGATAAAAACAGAGGTCAATCAGAGATGGATGAGAGCGTAAACAAATAGATACATGACAGGACAGACATAAACAGTCAAGGATCGCCTCTCTGTCTCTCTTGCACAGACACACTCATGCGCGCACACACTGAAACACAAATTTTACTGTTTACACAACTCCTCTTTCCAACACACATACCTGATTAGTATCTCAAGTGCAATCAACAGGCAGGCATATTCCTGTACATGCAGTGTTAGTCATTCATATACGTCACTGTGTTCCAATCGATCTTCATTTTTAAGCACAGTCCCTAAACTCAAGAAGTGTGCATTGCACAGCTAGTTATGTACACAGCTCAAGTGGACCATCACTCTGGGAAAACAGGAGTGACACAACTGACAAACTTTACCTCATTTAACGTGAGGCGAGATGTCAGGTAAGCTCTTGTTTCCCCACTCGAGTTTCTCTGAAATTTATAGCTACCAAAGGCAAAGCAATCAGTAACACAGGCAAATAGGATGCCATTTGTAATTATTTCTGATGTTTGCTACAAATAATTTGTAAAAAAAAAAACAAAACATGCCGAGGTAGATTACTCTACATTCCCCTCCGCTCCTTACACAATGCTCTTTGTAGAAAAAGGTCTAGATTGTAGTAGACATTGTTGCATCTAATTTCAGTGTTCTGGAGTTGTCTTGAACTGCCTGGTTTCATTGACACATTTTGTTATTTTATTGGTATCCTTGCTTCTCACAGCGGCTGCAGTAATTTGTCAAACATGTTCCAAGTCATTATGGGATAAAAAGCAGCCCCTGGTAGCCAAGACAAAAGAACACCGAGAAGTGCTGGTATTTTCTGATTGCGATGTAGTAACAACAACAATGTCTTAATTAAAATAACCACAACAAACTGATAAATCAAAAATCATTTGTAACTTTTTGAATTGGGCACGATCTTACGTTAAATGAAGTGCGGAGTGGCCAAGGACGCAAGTGACAGAGAGTTCAGTACTTACCCAGCACAATAAAGGCTGTGTAGCACAAGCCAAATAACGTGAGATGCCGCTCAGAGCTAGCCAAATGATGTGAGATGCATGCAGAGCAATGCCAAATGTGTGAGTTAGCCAGGGAAAAACAGTCAATAAAGATCCATCAAAAAAGCCATGGAAAGTTTCCAAGAACTATGCGTATGAAAACAGTACAACTCCATACTTCATAATAAAATGAGAGGGTATAATATTCTGTTTGGTTTCACAGTTTACAAACAGTTCAAAGTAGAAAACACATATGGGTTGTGTGGTGATTTCTGATGTGAGACGCTATAATTCAGGGCAGATGAGTCAAACTATGTACATAACAAACCAATTTAACAGCAGCAATATGTCACCAATTTATCAGCAGTCTTAAACGCTGCCAATTTACACAGCAGTTTAAATGGCAAAAAATGCCACAGTTCAGTGGCGCAACATTCTACATATTCTTCCAAACTCTGCAAACTCTGCACTGAAAAGTGCTTCAAAAATAGAATTTTATTACTAATTTTTATACAGCATATACACACACAAGCACACACGCACACACGCACACACACACACACACACACACACACACACACACACACACACACACACACACAAAGTAAGCTCTTCACATAGTTTACTTTGGCCTTTTGACTTTGGTTCCATAGACTATTTGCTTCCCATAATAGTTCTTCATGGAGGCCAATGAGGTAAAATACTGTATATGAGATTTAAACCATTGGTTCCACTATATTCCTTCCTTGTCATCACTTGTTAACAATAATAATAATTTATTTATTTCTTGAAATAAAACTAGACAATTTATCCAAACATTACACTCAAATAGTTATATACTAAGGGGAAGGCTGCTTCAGAGTTTAGCTGTTGGCCAGAACACTGTCCAACTGATTTTTGGTGGTTCTGATGGTGTCTATTCCAGAAATGCATTAGTGTGTCCTTTTCAAGTTTTTATTTTATTTTTTTTAACTGAATCCTGATACAAACATTACCCACCAGCAGTGACTGTGCCAGTTGCTGCTCCAGCCTCTGCAGTGTTGACTCTGTGTTGGCGAGAACAGATTCCAGCAGACTGAGCACTGATTCTTCCAGGCTGGACAGGCTGTGATACCACAGAGAGACTACAGCTTGCTCCTCCAATGACAAGCAATGGCTGAAAAAAAAAAAATACAGCACTAATAATCATACATCATAATACATCATACTGTATATCACTGGAAATATTACATTTACAAGCTAAATTATATGTTTTGACACAGCTTTGCAGAAAATACTTCTGAAAACATACTGCAGGCTAACAGGAACTCAGCTCCTGAGTCCCTCTGTGTTCCTGTGTTTTACCTGGAACAGGCAGAGCTCAGAGCATCCAGGAAGTCTTCGCTAAGAGCTGCTCTTGCACAAGTCAACGGCCGCTGCAGCAATGCACCAATGAGAGGAGCAGCCTCAGTACAGGTAACCAGGGGGACACATGCCTCTGATGTAGCCAGAATGCTGTCACATGAACACCTGCACAAAGTCATTCACTTGCTGTTGAACATAGACAACATTTATATTCAAGAGCTTCTTTTCAACTGTCTGCAAAGATAGGGATCCGTACTTTGATGCACGCTAAATATAATATTCCTTGGGAGTACTTTGCTTTACCTCTGATTTATGTCACCCAGTGAACTGCAGCTCTTCCCGATGTTTTCTTGCGCCAGCGCCACCATCTGAAATGCAGAGCAGAACAAAACTGGCATATGCAGTATGTCTACATAAGCACATATAGCATGTGTGCAGGTAGGAATTTTGCAAACAGCAACGAAGACCAAATACCTTTCTGAGGACTTTGAGATGGTACTGTGTTGGCGGTAGACCCATATGCTTCACTAATGCCTGCTCTGCAGTATCATCTTCTTCTGTTGCAAGCTGACACAACACTTTCTGTGGGAGGGCAGCGGCACAATGTGCAGAAGATTATTGGCCCTTAACCTGTATATCTATAACAGTGGACTTTAATACAGTATGCTCAAACCCCAAGATCCCTAACATCAAAGCTAATTAGTTACTGGAATATAAGATGACTCTGTTGGCGTCACATCATTTGAAACACATGAGTGGAGAAAAGGCATTCCAGTAAGTGAGAATGTATGGACAGCATATGAGCAGCTTCAGAAATGAACATTCTTTGTTACAGAGGGCCTTGGTGTTTTACGAGCATTTTTCAGAAGGGGCCTCATCATACACTGATAAAACTAGACTAATAAACTCAGCTGATTCTCCTCTGAGAAAAAAAAAGCGGGTCATAATGAAGGAACAAAGAAAAGGGAACAGTAGACTCATAAGTCACAATGTTACCAAAGTGGTTCTTAGACGTCAACGATTTCTTGGCAGTTTCTACGAAAAAGAGTTATTGAGGGATGGTTTTTCTTTACAAATATAATAGATTACATTCAGTGTCAACATTTTTAAACTTAAAAAAAAGATACCACACAGCATCCAGTGGTCTAATGATTAATAAACTGAGTGTTTGGCAAGATTTTTCCTCATTGGTCTTCACTCAGACGTGTGATGAAAACCCAAAGGGATTGATTTAAACCTTAGAAACAGTCCTCTCTGTTCAACCACAATAAGTTCATACACTAGTACAAGTTGGAAAGTGTGATCCAACAGAAACAGCCAAGGCCTCACATCTTGGGCACACATCTGTTTTTATAACTTCAATGAACCAAAAACACAGAAACATCAACACTAAGTCTACTCTTAGTGGTGTGGATGTTTCTGAAGATAAAAGGGGATCAACAAGAGATGAGGAGAGAAAGAGATTGAGAGAGTCACAAAATATAGAGGAAAAAAACAAAACAAAACAAAAAGTGAAGGAGAAAAACCAAAACCCCAGGCAGAGGAGCGATGCAGTGCTGATGGTGGAGCTGTGTGGTTTCTTTGGCCAGGCCCTACAGCACGCTAAGATGCTTACCCTCCACATAGTCTCACAAAACAACCCCAATCACTACCATCTGAGCACCCTCAAACCCTGCACATTGACTACATACAAAACCAATCACACTTATCCTACCCTTGGTAAGGAGGCACAATGGGGCTGGGGGAGAAGAGAAGAGAAGGAAGCCTGGTTAGAAGAAAGAGACTGGAACGCACAGCAATGGCTGCTTTTTGTAATTGGGGGGGGGGGGGGGTGTGGTCACCGGAGGAATGGGATGAAGGGCAAATGGATAGATGGATGGCAAATACTTTGGGTCGAAAGTCGTATTTCTCTCACAGAAAACAGCAACCGAGCTGGCTTTGGGGGCTTGGACATGCTGCTGCCATAGAAATTATCCCTCCATAAATCTAAAATTAAAACGGAGGATGTAGAAAAATCCACAAGGCAAAGAGTTGGGTTGGTTTTGATGGGTGCCTGTTAACAATTACTAAGCCATGATTGAATTCTCCCAAACCAATGAAAGACTCAATTATAGCTTCAGATGGTCAAAACAGCAGAGACAAAAAGAAGGAAGATGAAATGAGGGAAAAGTTGTGCAGCAAAGCCAGGATGATAATGCTAAATAAATCAAAGTCATAAGCATTTGTGCTTGAACCTGGTGCGCTGACATAAAGATATTAAGTTCTTGAGCCATCTTCTCCTAATTAAAAGCCCAACGTGTAATTTTTTATAACCACATGAATTTGAGGTATTTTGACATTGAGCATGAACAGTTGTGTTCATGTTTCTCAAATTATCAAGATTGAAAATATAGGTTTTACTACAAATTTTACAAACAACACTTAGTGCAAACAACCCTTTAATAGCATCAGAAAACACCCATACTTTTCATTCAGTTTTTGCCTCGTGTTGTTGTGTGTTATTAAAATATCTTTCAATCGCTTTAAAAGTGGCAGCAGCTGCCAACCCTGTGTTTTTATTCATTTTTTGTTTACATTTGGCTCATGAATCGTGCTTTAAAATAAAAAAATGAAGCAAAAATCCTACATTTGACTGAAAAGTCTGTATGCAGGTTTAGTCCAAATGACATCATGGACTATTACTTCATTCATAAATGTAAAGTTAAACCGTGCAATTAAGTCAAAGGGAAGAAATATATAAGATCATTTTTGCCAGTAAGATCCACTAAAAGAGGGATGACACCTAAGAAGAAACAGAAAGACAAATGTGTCTTTGACAAAGAAACTTCCATCACCAAATAAAAACACAAAGCGTAACAACCAATGTGAGCAAAGAGCCAGAAATATGTTTTTAAAATGGAAAGCAACCACAGTGGCTCCAAGGAACTACCTGTGGTTCACCCTGTTTGAGTCACTAAAGATTCACATCAAAGATAAAAGCTATCAAACCATCCATCCTCTGGTCCTCTAATATTACTCTCTCGTGCTTTACTTATCTGTCATCTCCTCAAAGATCATGCTATGTTACTGCAGCACTGTGTGGTCCCCCTGCCAGTACAGGATGTAGAGAAACAGACCGTTTGAGCTAATGACTATCTGACATAGCCTGCAGCTATGTGGCTGTACCCAGCATTCATCAAACCCAGTGAGAACACTCAGATGTGGAGAGGAGAAGCAGACAGGGAGGAGTAAAGCCAAGACATGAGGGAGAAAAGGCAAAACACTCTGCACACCATCATAATTTAAGGAGAAAAATACATGTGGCTACTAATAATATACACAGTAGCAGGAGAAACAAACATGTGAGCGCACAGACAAACTCACACAAACACAGTATTTAGGTGCCACTTAGCACCAGATCCTCGGCCTATTATGGAGGCAGCAAGAAAACAATGTTGGGGAGCAAAATCAGACAGGGCTAACAGAAAACAGGCTGCATTCTGCATTCCAGGACAGACAGTCCAACACAACGCAGACACAAGGAGAGACACAGAGTTAGACCATCTCTGGCCTAAAACCATACATCTGCCCTGCACCCCCAGACAGCCTGAGCTGTGGTAAATAGGTTTTTTTATGCTTCCCGCCATTCCCGTCATTTGTGGGAAGTGGAAGCTTCTCTGGCGGAGAAGGGAGAAGAGGAGAATGAGGAGGAGTTGTTGAGCTAGTTGTGAGTTTATGTACTTGTGCTCTTTGGACACTTTCATCTAGTACCCTACAATATAAAATGCATGCATGCAACTTTAGTATGATTGGACCCTGTGAACCCTTTAACTCTATAAAAGCAGTCAAAGCTGTACTTAAACCACTGAGCTACAAATACGTACTTTTATATTAATCAGTGCAATTGTTGTTGAGTAAGAGTCATCAGAAAAGACTTTTAAGGAGTTTCATCTCAGTTATTTTACAACAGGCAGGGCTCTCTGCAATTTGAGAAGGTAATATACACCTATATCACCATGATCGCAACTGTTGCTGCCTAATTCTAACCAAACCAAAGAAACTCTTCCCTCCTACCTTGATCCTCACCTTAGAAATTAGGTAAAAATGGCTTTAGATGCAGAGATAAAGCACATGATAGAAATGAAACCTCACAAATACCAATGTATATGTAATTAAAACATGTGGATACAAATGAATACCCCGTCCTCTTTTCTCTGCACATATTTGCATATGCCCATACAAAAACACACAGACATAGACACTAACACTACCGCGCACACATGCACTCCGCTTCCCCTCACATGGGTCAAAGACCATCTGGCAAAATCAAGGTTTACTTTCAAGGCACTGTTTTAATTAGCAAGATGTTTTATTAGACGAGAAATTAATCAAAAGAATACAAACACACAGTTAATCTGGCAAAAATGTGAAGGTTCCACATTGTTTATCATAAGCCATCTGTGTGAACCCTCTCGAGTTGAAAATTGCAGAATATTTTCTTCTCTCTGTTCTCTTTCCCTCCTTTGTATGCGCGCCTTAAAAACACAGTAAAGTCACACAGTAAATAGGACCAACTAACTGTAATATAAAGGCCGATCCTTCTCTGGTGACAAGAGGCAGTGAAACAGTCAATTTTAATTTGCTTTGAAATATGTTTTACAGTTTGGGGCACTAAAGGCTTAGGCCAACAGAGACCTGATCTTTCTCATTCATCATACGTGTCCCATTGGAGAAGGGGGCTGGCGAGAGAACTCCTATAAAAAGTAAATTAGACAGAAAATCTCTTCAGCAGCCCAAAGGCAGTCAAAGAGACATTCTTTTAAGAGTATTTGTTGAAGGAGTGATAGTCAATCTGCATGTCAAGACTGTCAGGAACAAATTAGCACACAAACAACAAACAGATAAGGCCTGGAAATTAAGAGGAAAGCCGTATGATGGATGAGCGGAAGAGAAGATAATAACCAAAGATTGCTGTGAATGGGCGGACTCACAGCTTGATTTCTCAATTAATACATTTCTGAATTTTCTCGCCACCTTTTCAAACTTCCCGTCGTTACAATTTCGTGCATGTTTAATTTCTGTGAACCCCCATATTACCAATAAGAAAGGGATTATTTTGCCTCATTTGGAGGACGGCTGCCTCATGTGATGAGACTGTCACAAATACTCACTAAATACTCACATCCCAAGATGCATGTTGTATACAAACAAGCACATGTCTAACTTTGAACAAAATATGGTCCCTAATCTTATATTACATTAATTCTCTCAAAATCTTTGTTGCACCTCTACTGTCTAATTCTAACCAAAGCAAAGAAACTCTTTCCTCCTACCGTGATCTTCCCTTAAATTACAATTTAGGCAGAAATTACAAAACAAACTAGAAATACCGCCTCATGGTTGTACGCTTCCACCAACCAGTCAAATTACAGTTTACATCCATGTCTGTCCAGACTCATATAATATTTGTAGTGAAGATTTTGAAGGAATTTAATAAAAGATATTAAGTGTATTTTCCTTGTATGTGTTCACATGTTTGGCCAATTAAGCTGATTCTGACAGAACACAAAGTTGCAGCCATGACAGTAGACAAAGCTTCAGACAGAGATGTTGTAGTATGCGACCAAATGTGAAATATGAATAATACAATCTCGACAGACAGCCAACAACAGCCGGCCACGGCTGTCGCCGGCGCAGAGGCATAAAAATGGTTGTACATGCAGAGATAAAGTAATTCATAAAGTCCCCCGCAATTCAAAACATGTTTTTCTTGTTGTTCCCTCAGTTGGATGTTTGAGCTTCACTGTGCAGAATATGTGTTTTCACATTCATCTGCTACAAGTGGAAAGTTTCTCTGTGCTCAGTGATAATCTGAGTTATGCCTACAAGCATGATTTGTGACATCACAACTAGATTGGAGCAAATCGAGGATAAGTAACAACTTGGAAACTTGAGGCCTCCAGTGCACAAACAATGAGAATGGACTTTTCAGTGAATTAAACCTCTGAAAAAACACACTGAACATTTTTTGTGGAAAAAAAACACATCAGACACATTTATAATTCCAAGCAGAGGATTTTTATATGTCCTAAAAAAATGTCTGGAAGGGATCTTTAACCAAGTCTTTGTTGCCTATTAATCACTGCACTTTAAGGTCTGTATTAACAGAAAAAGAGGGATAGAGCATGCCAGTCCATACCTGTATCCACTGGTTGGCCTTCCTTTCCACAGCATTGCTAGGATGCTCTGAGTACAGTCCCCACAGACACTGGAATAGCAGCCTTCTGCTTGTATCTGGAGACAAATCGACACCACAGTAGATATAATGCACCACAATTTCCATCAGGGTTAAAATATGATAATTGAAGCAGCGTTGAGCTTTGACAGTGGTAGGTTTCTGGTTTTATGTCACACCCCTCCTTAAAGGATAAAACACGCATTATAAGTATCATTAACTCTCATTTGAAAATCTGACCTCAGTTCAATTACTCCTGATCCCCAACAATTATGGAGTGAAAGGATGCACTCACCATCAGCAGTCACATAAGGGTTCCAGCACAGCCGGCCTAGAAACTGGCCTAGGAAAGGCAGCCGCTTCATAGTCTCTGTTGTGGAGCTCTTAGGCACAGAACAGACATACAGAGACAGGAGAAAAATCAATGTAACCCATGTTTTTCCATTCTCAACACTCTAAACTTAAGTAGGTTATCAATATGTTTTTATCATCTGGAATATAATCAGACTCAAACATGGCAGAAGCAGAGCCAATAGAAAGAATAACATCTCTTTCATTATTTATAACAGGTGTTGACACCTCCTCACCTGTTTCATTGTCTTTATTTATCCTTTCAACCTGGCAACCTCGCACCACAACACCAGACACTATAAGACGCAATCGCAAGTCTACGTAATGACTGAGGGAACTGGGCATTATTAACAGGCACATCCAAAGGTGTACAGTGTATTGCTCTCGTATCGCTTTGTTTTCCATGTTTTGGTCATGTCACAGTTCTCACCACAACAGTAATAGTGAGAGATACACACAACAGAACAGGGCTCTGGCCATGGGTGCTATAAGAGTTTAAGTATGTGTGTTTCTGTGCTTGTTTATCCGACTCACAACAACATGTGATATATTTCACCTCACAGCCAATTAAAAACAGCCAGAAGGTTTGAAGTCAGGGCAGACGCTGAATTTAAGAATTTGGATAACCTTTAATCTCGACTTCCTATGCATTTTAGTTTTGAAGAGATGTACAATTTCCCCAGATGACCTTCACTTGTAAAGTTTGAGAAGGTTAAAGGTTTGGAGAGGATCCAATAATCTGTCAGGACAGCCTGAAATTAATTAAAGGGTCTACCTGAGTGTGAGTGACTCCTAAAAACAGACTGGAAAACATCACAGACCCCATTATCTAAGACAAGAATCAAACAGAAGGTGAGTTTTAAAACTGTTTTAGCAGAACCATTTAATATGTTATTTATAGTTTAATGCAACAAAAAAAGCATGTTTATCACAAAAGTCCTCGGCATTATTTGTGTCAACAAAAGCTGTAAACTGAGACAAACACCTTATGTCTCAATTAAATAGCTTCACAATTAGCCTTAACTGTACTTTATATTCTTTTTGTTTCCCATTATTGCTTTTATAGGTTTAATACATCAACACAGACCACGTCATGTTTTACAATATGATGAATGCAGAAAACAGATCAAAGAGGTAACGTATTACTTAAATTTACAAGCATATGTCTGCACACATGTGAATGAATCATATTTCTGTGCGTGTACATTATTACGTATATTGATCCCATATTACGACCATATCATATTCAACTCCAAGCTAATTAGGTTCTACAGCACAGCTTTGTTGCAGGAGAAGCCCACACAGAGAAATCTGACATATGCCAGAGGTAATTGAAGCAGTGTGCTGTTGCTCAGACTGGAGTTTTTTTGTGTTGGTCTATAAAATGTTGCAAAATAGTGAAAAATTGTATTCCAAAGCTCAAGGTGACGTCCTCAAATGTCTTGTTTTATCCCGACCAACAGTCCATAACCCAAAGATATTTAGTTTACCATCATAGAAGACTAAATTAAACCTAAGCTGATATCAAATGTGGACATTTTTTCTCAAAATGATTATGATTGACTAATCGTTGCAGCTCTATTTGAGATATCGTCCATAGGAGTCCTGGTGGGCTTCACCCACCTTCTCCTTGGGCTTATGACCCCCATCATCTTCACTGAAATCTCTCTTTAGGCCAGAATTAACAGCCTTTTTAACTGCAACAATTAATCAATTAGCTGCCAGCTATTAAATTAATCCTGAGGACGTCACCTTGGGCTTTGTGAAACACCATTTTCTGACATTTCATGGCCCAAACATCTAATCGATTAATCAAGAAAATAATCAACACATTAATCAATAATAAAAAAAGGGGTGAAAACTTCTGTTTTATGGACAAAAAAAAAAGATTTTAAAGAGAAAAGTGAGCACTTTTTAAATAGACCTTCATAGAGTTTTTGTTTGGAGCCAACATCTAACAGCAGGGGTATTTATAAGGTAGGAAGAAAAGAGGAGGGGAAACGGGAAAAAGAAAAGAAGGGGAGACAGGAAAGAAGTTTGTTAATATGTCGATATTATGCATCAATACTCGCTTCATGTTCATTTCATCAGAAACAAGCGAAGAGCAAACATAGAGGAGCCTCAAAGTAGCATTGGATAGGTAGCTTTAGGCCTATATGTTCAAAAGGAGCATCAGAGAGACACGAGGACTAACTTGACTCATTCAAGTGGATGAGATCACCATTAATGGGAAGCAGAATGGTAATAGGCCAAGTAGGGTTTCTCTAAAAGGCCCCACTATGCCCCTCACAACACCACAAATGCTGTCTGGAACACAGCCCTCACACTCAGCCTTCCTATCAATCGTACAACACATGGTAAATGTTGTGTGCGAGTATACACGTGCATTTGTGTGTCGGTGATGCAGCTAAAAAGGAATGTTCGTTTACAATAAGGACTTTACAATGCTTTGTGGCTGGAGACTGTAGAAAATGCCCGGTAAGAATGAGCCATCACAACAGAAAGTAATTATCACTGACTACCAGGGCCCAATCACCATCAAAGCCTTGTCAACGTTGTCCCTAATTACAAAATGGGCTTTGAGTCTGTGTATCTTGTCTTGATTAGGGACAGGCATCTCAGACAGAAGTGAGTGATTACTATATGTACTGGCCAGGAAAGCAAATGGGACCAGTTTAAAGACATCCTTGGGCTGTCTAAAAATGAAGAGAACAGTGAGGAAACGCTTGTCTCTGACATCACTGAGGCACAATCAGAATAGCCCTGATAATAAGTAGCAAAGTTACTATGGTGAAGCACATAAATATACACTAGAGTGTGTTGTAGAATTCTCCACACCCTCCATCTATCTTACATTAGTGCTGCATGATTTTCCTATCAATTCCTCTGAGGAGTGGTGTAATACTGCATTAGTAGTGTAGCAACTGTGTAAAAAAAATTAGGGGATTTCTAAGGCGATAATATAACATTAGAGGTGCCAACTGTCAGCAAGTGAACACATCACCCCCGGTGAAGATCAGTACTGGGATAGAAAACTTCCACACATTTCCTATAAATCAACATTAACTTTGAGTATTTTTCATCTTTGGATATAAGAACCACACAAGAAAGTTGTTAAGTCATCAAAGGATGCAGAGTGCTGCCAAGAAGCAGGCTATCCTCAGCTGGTCTTTTATGAGCCCGCTGCCAGTAAAAAGGATTTCAATCCAATTAAGCTATACCATTCTTTTCTCTCTCTTTGTATCCGCTCCATCCTCCTACACACGATAGATAGGAGATAGATAGATTTTTTTTTAAAAAAAGGCTCCCACACATTCACAGTCAATGCTCAATATATAAAATTATATGGCAAAATACTAAAGTAGAGAGAAAGCAGAAAGAACAAACATAAGGACTGTAGAGAATTACAAATGGAAGAGCACCAACAAGAAAAATATTTATCTCGTGAGAAAAAGAGTATATAACGTGAAAGAGGAAAAAAGGGTTATAAAAAGTAGCAGGACTGGAAGGAGGAGGAGGCATGGCCGCGGTAACACTGAAATCTCACAGTCCTGCACCCCTCCTGTCCTCTGCCCCCTTCCCAAATTTGCTGGACCTGATATGGGGATACATTAGGTTAGTGCTGGAGGTCCCAATGCGGCTATTACCTGACTAACTCAACACTGCAGTGCTGCCAGCCAGACATACACAGCCTCCGCGGAGCACAGAGCAGCCTCTGTTAGCAGGACCCTACCAACGCTGGACTTGCTGTTCATGCCCTGGCATGGACAGAGAGCGAACGTGTGCTTGTTTGTGTGTGTGTGTGTGTGTGTGTGTGTACTAGATGTGCTGGCGTTGGAATTAACTTAGTGCTTCATTAATCCGACGGCTGTTTGGCTGGCCGGCTTAATTGATTAATTAACTGCTCTAATTTATTTCAGTAGGTAAAGTGTGTGGAGCCTGTAAAATATGCCTCTTAGTAGATACGGACCATTTTATTAGACTTAACAGGCATCTGGGAAAAAACATATTGTGTAGAAGCAGGGCTATCCAAATCTGTCAAGAATATAAATCTTAGAGCTTCACATGTATTGTAACAAGGTGAACAAAAGAATAGCTGTAAAGATGTGAGTTCAGCTCTTCACTGTATCTGCTCACCATGTTGCCGATGTGTGTAAGGAGTTGCTGGAGGAAATCCCCCAGTCTGCTCAAGTGTAGGCAGGTGTCTTTCCGAGCGTCCGGGCTGTCAGCCTGGCCCCAAGCCACCGCTTTCTCCAGCCAGAGCTGCAGCATCTCCTGGACATCCAGCGAGGGCTCCGCCATTTGTTGGAGTGGGATCAGTGGCTGAGACATCGGTCTGCTTGTCCAGGGTCCAGTCCAGGTGAATTTATTTAAGAGCTAAGAGAGATCCGAGGTGAGACAGACAACAATACTTTTGTCAGACATATCTTTAAATGACCTTCACAAACATCATAAAGAATTAGTTCACTTTTATGAAATAAAACATCAACCTTAAAGAAAAAAAACAACAGATGCTATTTCACGCAGAAAATGAAATTTATGTAATGAGTGTGGCAACTGAATTAATCACAAGACGAGAGGCGTCAGGATTTTGGGTGGCTTACCACCACTGCTAAATTATTTCCTGGGGAAAACCCTGAAATAAATGTATAAATCATAGGCCATATAATAAAAAACACAAAATCTCCAACTGTTTTGAAAATGACTGGCATTTATAACATGACCTCAACATTACATCAATTGTAAGCATACTGATGTGACTTTTTCAAGTCATCAAATCAGTCAACAAATTCTTACCCAAAATAAATACTAATGAATCTGCATTTTCTACACAAATTAAATTATATCAATAAAAACACAAAACTTTTATTACACTATTACATTTAAGTTTCGTGTAAATAATAATTAAAACTCAAAATAAAAAAGAAAGGGTCAGATATACAAAAAAAGTGCAGCTTATAAAACATTTCTGCACTGCAAATTCTTTTAGCATAACTGACAAACAATACAAAAACAGTAATATTCATGTGCCATTAACAGTCAGGCTCTACTTTATGTGTGGCCCACACCATCCCCCAACTTCTATGTGAGCAGAAGTGAATAATATAATAAGTGGAAAATAAATTGAGGCAAAGAGCGTTAATCTAGTTATGTTAAGCTCCTATTACCACAGTCTAATGATCAGACTTTAAAGCTCCAGGCGATCAACCTTTCTCACACTCTCACTCACACACACACACACACACACTCATTCATGAATGCCTACTGAGAAATAAACAGTACATTCTTCACTTTTTATGATGATGGGGAGAAAAAAAAAACGTGGGGGGTGAGGATGTGTTTTGTGTCTGTATATAGCCTGAGAATAGTGTGTGTGTGTGTTTGTTGTTTTTTTTTTTTTTTTTTTTTGCCATAATAACAGGCCTATGTGGGACACCACAGGGTTGTGTTTTATGATCACCTCGTTACACACGATTTGTTTAATGTCTTGCCATCATCTCTGCTGGAAAGCCCTATGGCTCGCTCATGTGAATATATAAATACTCATTTTCGGGGAGGGAAAAAAAAAAAAAAAAAAAAGTCCAACCAAATTAGGAACAAACGCCTCTTGTTGACTTGTGTTGGGGGCTGAGTTTTTAGTAAAGCAGAGGTGGAAAAGAACGGATGCTGGATACCCAAGCAGCAGCTCCACTCACAGTTTCTATCATGCACAGGTAGTCGCATGTGCACACGAGAGTGCATGTACTGTACTTATGCAAAGTTGTGAAATTGCTTACATGTCCGACAGGCACAAAAACGCATACACGCACACAAACGCACTCAGCTGTCGGTCTGGTGTTGGCTGAACACATTCTGGAGCAGGAACAAGATGTGACTGCTCAAATATTATCTTTGAAGATTTGTTAAACTAAACTTGTGGACTTTGGGTTAGGGTGAGTTTGCTGTTCCAATTATGGGATTGTTGACATTATTTCAGTATAATCAAATCAGTTAAACATCACTTTCTGCAAATTTACTTCTGTACACTGCAGTATGTTATATTTAAGAACACCTGGATTAAATTGCGAGACTAATGTAAGGGCTGTCTAAATGATTACCTTGTGCAATTAATTAAGGCTTATGTAATGATCACATATCCACAGAAATAGCTTGAAAATTGAATGAAAAACATGAATAAGTGAGTGGAGAAACCTAATCAATAAAGAAGCTTCCATAAAAGTTATGAGGGGTCATTACATGGTTTGAAGAGTATGAAAATAATGTGAATCATATACTGTTGTCTTTACAGTCACAAGATCTTGACACAACTCTATGGGAGATACTGGACTGACATGTTAGACAGCGATCCCCATCAAATAAGGGAATATATTTTGGAAGAATGGTGTCCATCCCTCCAGTAGAGCTAAAGAGACTTGTAGATAGACAGATCTAAGGAGCACTGAAGCTGTTCTGGAGGCTTGTGGTGGCCAAACACCATAAAAACGAACCCATAAAAAATTACCAGGACTGCACTGCTCGTTATTTTCATGATTGATTAATCTGTCGATCACACTTTTTTTTTTAAATTAACTGGTCTATAAAATGTCAGAAAATGGTGAAAGATGTTCATCACAATTCCTCAAAACCCAACGCGACATCTGCCCAGCCAAACACTCAGGACAGATGCAACTCCTCCTTAGAGAAGCTGGAACCAGAGAATGTTCTTTGCATTCATCTTTGAAAAATGACATTAATGATTAAATGATTTGTAATAGTCGTGGCTTAATTATCTGTTGATCAACTAATCCCTTAATTGATTAGTCATTTCAGCTGCACAGTTTCATAGAGCCTAAAGTGGCAGCTTCAAATGGCTTAAAGCAGAGAAAAACAGCAAACCTTCACATCTAAGAAGCCTGAGCGAGAGATTGTTTGACATTTTGCTTGACATAGCACTCAACTGATTAATTTATTATCAAAACTGTTGTTGATTAATTATTTTATTAACCGACTAATCTACTAATGACATATTATTTCAGCACAAAACCTGAAATTTGAAGGGGATATTTTCCTCCTTTGAAAAGACCACACAGAGCGGGATATACAAACCATTATTGATCCCCTTAAGCACTAAGAGCCTGACAGGAACCTCCTGTCTGATGACACAAGAAATAAACATGCTTTGGTAAATCCTGGTCATAATCCCTCTCTAGACACAAATAGGCTGTGTATGTGAACATGTAAATACACACAAACACACACATTTGGAGCCAGCAAAGTAAAAAATATTTTTACCTGACAGTAAAACGTGCAACAACTACACCACACCACAGGATGCCAGTATTTCCTCTACTCTAGTGCGGTTGCACATGGTGAAAAATGATGTCGGTTCAGTATAGAGATACAAAAGAACCGCTAAAATACATTTATTGTATCTTGATAACTAAATAAATGCATCAGTGTACTGTGTACTGCTTCTTTGCCAGGAGCGACCGTTATTTCAGCTATTAGCTTGTTCGCAAATCGATCACTTCACAGACATATAACTGTTATCTAAGGCAGTTTCAAATGTGGACTTACATGTAAATACAACGCACAGACACCAAACTGAAATCCCCACAGAGCAGGCGTCAGCTAAATTCATGTATCATCTGTGTCTTCAAAGAAAAAGACAAGAGCTTCGTCCCGCGATGTAAACAAACTGAACTTCCCTCTTTTCTCAGAGGTCCGTGTACGGAAGAAGACTATTGGCTGAGAGACGCGGGACGCGCTCCCCGTCGTACTGGCAAGGCCTGCTGGGAAATCGAGTCACATCGCGGCAGCAGGAGCACGATTAGCTAAAATGGATAATGGAATAAACTGAAAAATAGTGAGTAAATTGCCTCAAATTTTATGGAGTATAGAAATTGAATACTGCCTCTCCAAAGAGCATGATGTAAGTAAACAGTAAACATCTATTTGACATATTTTTCTTTTGTCCTTGCACTATAATACATACAATCCAATACAACAATACCACAGACAATGGCCAAGTCTCTAGTTCTTACTCTGATAACTGGCAGAATAAATGTATCCCTTACCTTACTCAGAATAAATACTCGAATTAAACGTCCTAGTGTAAACAATAGAATAGACTGACTCTTTTTGAAGAAATTTATTTAGGTATTTTTATTTGCATGATATACTGGTACAAGTATCTTATCTGTTTAAAGATGTAATTGGTTAACCTGGTTTATCTTGAGAATAGTCTATCATGCTTTCCAAACACTGATGAAATCTTAATTGAATCATTTAATCTGTATTTTCATATTGTCTGAATTTTTAATAAACAGTGTGACTTATCAGTTGGCCTCAGTTTTGAGATAAACCTGTTATTCACTGATTAGCCTTTCAAGGGTTGAAAAGAGTTTGGGAGTGCCTGGAACAATGACCCTGTTGTGTGTGTCTGAGTATGTGTAATGCAGAAATGTGTCCAAATGTACACCTACCCTGCATGCTTATGTTCTCATCTGTGTGACTGTATATGTGTGTGTGCGTGTGTGTGTGTGTGTGTGTGTGTCATACATTTCAAGAGTGAGGGTCCAGAGGGTGAAGCAGAGTGCATACCATGGCCAGGAATTCAGGGGTCCCGGAGCTTGTCCCTCTGGAACCCAAAGCAAACTTTGAGGGGTTCCCGGCCTGCGTGGCTCGAACTGACAAATCACCCAGAGGCTCCAGTCAGACCCAGAGCAGCCTAGCACACTGCACCAGGAAATGGTTGTTTAAACATATGTAATGTCATGTGTTTGAGTTTGTGCATGCATGCGTGTGTCTGCCTATGTGCATGGGTGCCTGCATGAGAAAGAGATTATACACAAGTGAAGTGTGTGTTTTTGAACAGCACACACACATGCACACTTGTCTCACATAACAATGTACTTCTTGTGCATGTGTCTGCGTGTGGTCAAATGTGGTGGTGACTGTTAATGTGTGCGCTTATACCACTTGAATACCACCGAATACAGACGTACAAGCCATGGTATGTGCATGTGTATGTGTGCACAGTATGAATGTTACAGTGAGCCAGTGCAGTCTGTAAGCTGGGGAATGTGCTTAAAGTGGTCTAGTGGCTCCACATTAGACATCAGAATTTCTGTGGTAGGACAGCCAAAGCCTGTGGATGTGTGTGTATGAGTGGGTGGGAGTGTGTGTGTGTGTGTGTGTGTGTGTGGATCCAGGTGTTTGCACATATGTGTGTGTGAGCGTGTGCAGTTTTCCCTCTCATAGTTTGGTGCCTGTGGCCTGCTTCCCAAATAGAACATGGAAACTGTGTGTGCAAACGACTGTGAGGTGCAAAATCTTTTTTTCCCCCTCCTTTTAAATTTTCTAAAGTTTCCCTTTAAAATATGCTCAAACACATCTGCCTGAAACTGTAAGAAGTCACTATTAGTTTTTCTCTGATTCAGTACGTCCGATCAAGCTTTCACCTTTACCCGCAGGCTTCTTTGCTTCAAAGTTAAGATTATACGAGGAAAAATGTGCCAGTCACATCATCCTCTGCCATCATTAATCAATATTTCGGTCAGTGAAATGATGATTCAACGTAACATTTACAGTAAAAAGACTTTTCTCTGTTCAATAGGATTCAACGTAATCCTTTTTTTTCATCATCATCAAGATCATTGTAATCCCTTTATGCCTTATCATGTGCATTGCGGATGTATATGTGGCTTTAAGAAAGCTCTCAGATCCCTGGCCTGAAATCAGTACACACATACACACAAACGCACACACTTGACCTTAATTATACATATTTAATCCAAAAATGTAAAACTGTTCCTGACGTTTGATTAAAGAACCTTCACGTGACATATTTATGTTAGTGTCTCCATCAGTAAATGTCCAGTGAAAGCAGCAGTTAAAATCATAAGGCACTGGCCCAGGTTCACCATCAGCTCCACCCTGGCTGCCTGCCTCGGCCAACATGTAGGTTAACCAGGGCTAGATCACTCCATGTGCAGTGTACTGTGTGTGTGTGTGTGTGTGTGTGTGTGTGTGTGTGTGTCTAAGCCTTGTAAAAACATCAGCATATGGGTTTGGAACAAGGTCCCTGGCAATACTCGAAAAAACGAGAGAGAAGGAAAGAAAAACCACGGCAAAATCTTGAGAGAGTGCGGTTTGATGCCCAAAGTGGAAACCCACACACTAATGTTTTTGTGTGTGTGTGTGTGTGTGTGTTTATGTATGTGTGTGTGTGTTTGCCCTTGCGGCTGTGCATGTGTGTTGCTATGCCTATGCTTGAATGGGCACAAATATGGATGCTAGGAGAAATGTAGTGTAAACCACGTGTGTTTTTACTGTACTGCTACTCTGTGATTATTACAGGGCCAAAAGACGGGTTGTCACGCAGTGGGGCAGCGACTCGTCCGTATGTCTCTGTTTGTTTGTTAATGTGTTTGAGTGTGTGTATGCTTTAATGCTTGGAGTGGAGGCCCGATCACAGCCAGAAATTCGACATTGCCAGCTGGGCGACTGTACCAGCATGCTGTTGATTCAATGTCCAGTCACTATTTTTGACTTTAAAATAAACTCAGTACTTGAAACACATGTTGAATAAATCACAAAGAGTAGACACAAGTATTTATTTAATTTGCTTTACTGTAGATATTTTGCCTTTTAGACAAACTCAGAAGATAATTAGTATGATTTGACTTTCTTATCCTCCTTCTCATGTCAGGTTGTGGATCACACTATGTGATTTTTGTATTGTTTTACAACCTCACAGGTGCTTCATCTCACTCATGATATCCAACTACTGTTGTTCCACTGGATCAATCAAAGCAACACAAAGAGCACAGAATATCACTCTTTGGCCAAACTGTAGTGCTGGAAGTCTTTACCAGTTTTTCATCTGAAAATCATAAATCTAACCATCACCCCAATGAAAAAACCCCCAACTTTAAATAGATTTCAGGGAAAAAGGCAAAGCACGTAATCACTAATTTTTGAAGTATAGTTGTTTTTTGACCTTGTGGTTTGGCTGCAGAGAGATGGAGCCGGGTGGAGAGCTTGGGTATCAGTCTCTGGAGCTTATCCCAGGCTCACTGAGACCAGGAGCTGCACAGCTGCTGACAAATTTGTCAGTTCTGATCCAGACCAATCCTATTACCAGTTCTGGTCCAGACCAAAGCCATTACCAACCTTTGCCTCTGTGGCCCTGTATGACCTAACGCCTGTGTCATTGCACCACACACCAATGCTGCTCTGTTTGATGACCTGTTCTGCCGTGTGCGTGTGTGTGGTGTCTCCTGCTGGATACCACAAAAGGAAAACATGACCTCGGCGATAAATTGCATTAAGCTCTGTTTGCATGTTCTTTTTCTTTTTAGTCTTGCATCCGATTGGTTGTTTTCCCAAAGCCCATCAACTGGTGCACAAAACCTACTTTTTCCTCAGATTTTTTTAAAAACACACATGTAATTATGCACATGCTCACGCACACGCACTTTTAGACTGTTTTTATGTCGGTCAAGTTGATAGAAAATTTGTGCAGCTCTGTATTATAATACTGTAAACTATAAATTATCAGAATACCTTTGACTCCAGATGCAACAGTGATAAAAAAAATACCAGCAATAAAATGGAAGTGATAAATTGTAGTTCTTCACAGGTTCAGAATAGGCACTGTCTCAGATTCAAGAAGTTCTCCGTTTTAATTTTCTAGTACCTCCTGCCTGAAGAACATGTATGGTGGATCTGAGGTTCACATTCTCACAACTGGAACGTTATCTTGAATTAATTGATTCTAAGTCTGATTCAGATGGATCATGTTTACTCTTTAAGTTTGAAAAAAGCCATAATGTGTTGAAAGTTTTCTGTCCCATTTTGGGTTTTCAAATGGTTTCAAGATCATCTCAAGCATTGAAATGCCAAAAAAAACGGTTGATTGTCTCCTTCCTCCTCCTCCTGCAGTCCAAAGAAAATTAGTGTTGTGAATTGTCACACATGCTCTCTAAATTATGAATTTTGAAACAGATTTTGCGGTTGAACGTATCTTTTTGCTAAATTGTTAAATCATTATGTTTTCTTTGCTGGTACAGACAGGGTTCAGATGATGAGTGGTGTCTCACTTCCATCTTTGTAAGCTCTTCATATTGCTTTAGATCTGTTTCTTTCCTTTTCTTCTTTTGTCTCGTGAACATTCTTCATCCAGGCTTCTCTATGAAACTTACCGAGAACTGTTCCATCACTACCCTGATAAACATTTGTTGTACATTTGTGTGTCTGGGTTTACATGTCAATTCTTGTCTTTTTGAAGATGCAAACGGCTGTCCCTCAGCCTGAGGACAGTTGAAGCAATGGAGGGGGGGGGAGGAAGGAGACATTCAAATTAAAGTAGTGGAATGTGCCGTTAAAAATCTTCAGATCCGTTTGGGCTTAACTCTGAATGTCTGGCTGTTGTAGGAGAGAGAAAGAGGGGCATAGAGATGGAGAGGAGGAGAAAGAAAGAAAGACAGAGCACTTTTCAGAGGAGAAAGGAAGAGCTGTCAGAGGTGTCTGCAGACAGGGGCCAGCTCACCCTCATAAATGGATTTGTGTCACACACAAAGTTTAGAGGAGCTGTTTTTCATGTCTTCCTGTGTCTGTATGTGTGTGGTGTTTTTAACTTGAGTGTACTATCGTGTGTTTATTTAGAACTGTGCTTATGTTTGACAGCAGTTAATGTCAGTTAAGGTTTGACACTGAACAGTTTTCATGTTAGAAATGTCAGAAAACGAGCACACCTTTAAATAAATTCATCAAATAAACCAGGGGAATGTGAATTCAGTTAAAACAGTATAACAGGCTCTGCTTTAGATATTCTCATTCAAAATGGCATTTCCATCAATTTAGTTGAAAGTTATTTTAATATGCATAAAGAAGAGAAGTGGGAAGGGCCACATCACGACCTGGTAGATAACAACAGGTGACTCTTGTATTTCTGTAAATTGAGGTTATATTAAGAAGTAAAAACTTCTGTCACAATTTCCAGGGTTTAAAAATACTTACAGAATCAGTGGCTCTGCCTATTTCTCCACTTTCTTGGACTAAGCAGGGTGTATAGGTAAAAGGTAAGAAGCATGCTGCTTCCTCATAACAGTAAAGCTATTACTGGGGGTTGCAGTACTAACACGCTGTTCTGTTACGGCCCCTTCACGTATGCTCCACTGGGCTATCACATACAACCAAAATGAGACAAAGATTGCAAGAAGTAGAAAACGAAAATGCCAAACACAGAGGAGCCTTAAAAGGAAATCAAGACTTACCCAGGCCCCTCTGCCTTACAATGTCTGGTGTGAGCAGAAGAAGTGTGTAAAATCGTGCCTAGAGGAGCAGGCCTTACCTTATATAACCCATTTTACATCTTTCACATACAAGGAAATCACTTATAGGTCTGCTAAGTTAAAAATGAAATATGTGGGACCATATAGTTTTACACTAATCCAAATATTTATTTGCTGTATCTTTTCTTTCACACACAAACACACACATGTGGTCACAAGGACACACTCTTTATGGCAGTTCCAGGCATTTTTAAAGCATGCTTCTTTATTGCTTAGAGAGGAAGCTGGGGATTGGCTGAGAAAGGGAGAGAGGTTCTGTGACCAATGTGAAACAGCACAGCATGCATAAGCCTGTACACACTGGCACGCACACACACGCTCACACACACACACACATGCTGTATTTACTGCAAACTGCACATTCACAATAATGAATACTTTTGAAGAGCTGTTCATGTGACAAGTTTTATTCATGAATTATGAATTTATGAATTAATTTACACTGCGCTTTCCAACTGTAAGAGTGTGTGTGCGTGTGTGTTCTGCAGATTAATCCGGTACACCCTCTGATTACAGGCGGTTACATATAACTCAGCTGCCTGCTACAGTCTGGTAATCAACCAGTAAGAAGAGAACCAGCTGTGACTTGACATTTTGCAATCAGTCAGTAAGAATATCATTGCCAATGAAACTCCAGCAGCTGTCACATAAAATAACTTATTCTGAAGTTAGTCATTTTGTCTTCAAGTTTATTAGAAAGATTCAACAGCCATTTTTATTACAAATTCTTAATGACTGATTAGCTGCAAACAGAGAAAAACGTTTTGGTCTCTTAGTCTTTGTTGTATGAGTTATTAGTTTCAGGCCACCAGTTTGACAATCAGGAGAACAGAGGGCACAGTGTGAAGTGTCCTTGCTCTTATGCAGTGTTGCAACGCTAAAAGCAGTTCTATATTGGGCCCCTGAGGACTCAACTTGACCTGAAATTGTCAATGAATTGGCCCCTAACACAACTTTGTCCCTGTCACTCATTCATTTTCCCAAGTTCAACAACCCGATACCAGAGCTGTGCATCCATTTTTACCGTGACATACTGTATCACACAGATGTGTGCACACATACGTAAATGTGCATTCATAAGATCACGTGCACTGGACAGAAGCACACACACACACACATAGACACACCTGCTTTCTATTAGTCCAGTAGATTGCAGGGAAATTGAGTGGGAGTGTTAAACACACACACATCCATCTATCTGCCCCTCTGTCCACGATAATTACACACTTCCTGCTCTAAAATCCTTCTCCGACAGCTTCCCCTCCAATCATGTCTCTGTTTGAGTGTGAGTGTGTGTGTGTGTGTGTGTGTGAGAGGGTTGGTTTCCAGAGCCTCAAGTTTGCATTGGTTCATCAGTGGCGAAACAGATACTCCCAGTAAATATATGACACGCATAGAGATATGAAAGAAAATAACTCATAGCACTCCTGCTTATTTGAACTGTTTCAGATGTTTCGCAGCGTGTGTGTGTGTGTGTGTGTGTGTCAGTGGTGTTGCACTCTAGGAACCAATTTGGAGATGCCACAGTCAAGAAATTCAGACATTTGTTGTAATAATGAGCCTTTGTCACTTCACTGTAATCATTTCACTCTCTCAACAGTGTTTTATTACAGTATTCAAGGTCTTGGGTGAAAAACAGATAAGCGACTGCAGTCTTTAGTTGTTCGACGTTATCAATACCGCAGAAACTGTTTTTAATACTTATCTCATGTGCCAGATTTTACTCATTATTTATCTCACATGTTTACATTCTGTGATTGGTTTCATCCATATGTGTCCGTTTGTTTAGTCTTTTTGTCAGCTCAGCAAGACCTAAGTTAACCAAGTCAATATGGCAATGAAGTATTGAATCTTGAATCCTCATTAAGAACTGAAAAAGAACGTTAAAGAGCTCCAGTCAGAAAGTGGAGGTCATTGTTAGTGAGTATCAGTGACATCTATTTTATCATTCTCCGTGTGTGTGTGTGTGTGAATACTATATAAACTCATCTCATGAGTCTGTGTGTGTATGTGCTCATATCTGTATGTATATTTTCTGTGCATATGTCTGTGTGTTGATTCAGACTGAGCCTCCCTCTGGGGTCCTCGGGGCTCTGCTTCAGCCCTGTTCCTCATTAGGCATCTGTCATGGTGCCAGAATCAATAAGCACAGATGTAAGTTTTAAAAAATATCTCTCCTCTCCTCTCCTCTCCTCTCCTCTTTGTGAATGGGTAGATCATTAGCAGATTCCAAAGTATTTACCATCATCACCAAGGAAAGACCCCTCCCCAGCTTTACTGTACTTTTAATCATTTGTCCCACAATTTTTTCTTTTATGACTCACAGTTTATAACCATACGTCCTTTAAGTATAAGTGTTAGAAAAGTGTTAGAAAAGTATTAGAGACATATGAAATCATATGCTCCAGTTTTGTTTGGCATTGCAGAATCATGTATTCGCTCAACAATCCCAGACACAGGTGAAAATATTTAGTTGTCGGTTTCTTTCTGTCTCTGGTCCCCCTTTGCGTCTTAAGATGACGCATCTGTTTCCATACATTGTTGCATGTTTTCTGGCAAAGACAAACAGCATAGTTTAAACAAAGAGGTGGGTGGTGTGTGTTCATCTGGTGTGTGTCTGTGACCGAGTGCGTGTATGTGTGTGTGTGTGCATGCCACTATGACTACATTAAACAAAAGGAAGAAAGGATGACAGCATCCAACCTCAGTTTGTCATCTTCAGTGTAAACGGCCGTACATCATGCTAACGTCTTACATGTGCTAGGCCCAATCACAGCATTCACACACAGCCGTGTCAACGCAGCAGTAATGAAAACAAAAGGATGAAAAGAGGGAGCTGAGAGGGAGATGGATAGAAACAAAGGGAAATGGAAAGTAAAGAGAAAGACAAAAAGAGAGAGAGGTCCAATGGAAGCAGAATAAAAGTGAGGGAGGGTGGAAGGAGAGAAGCCGAGGGCAGGATAAATGCTTCCAGTATTAGCGGAAGAGGAGAGATTATGACATGGCTTGGCACTGTTCTGTAGCACTCGTCTGTAACGCAAAGAAAGAGTGGGTGGGTTTTCCACCTCCACAGAATAAATGATGCGAGGGGAAATGGGAGTAAACAACATCAGTCATTATAATTACTCTCATACGACTACTCCCATCCACCATCAACCCCCACCCCCCCACCCCCCCAACTCTCTTCCTCCCTCAGTTTTCCATCTGTCTTTACTCACCAATCTTACTGCCCCTTCTCTACAACTTGATTACACCTTTTACTTCATTCTCTCTTATTCACTTTCTCTTTCTGTCCACCCTTGGCAAATGATATTTCCTCTGTTCTGTCCATATCAAAATTAACTCATTTGTTTCAGGTCTTAGATCCCTGAGCTTAAGTATAGGGTGGTCTGAATCTGCACCGAACAGAAGAAATATGAAGCCGTGAAAGTTGGAGAAAAATACTACAAATGTTCGCACATCAGCATTTAGTTTAGAGTGTTTTCTGAATGCAGCAACAACTGCCAAAAGTAATAATAATCTTGGCAAATTTCTTGAGCTTTTTACTGCAGTCTATGAGAGAGATACAATCTTTGGCTCTGTAGGTGGACCTCTCTTGCAGCAGAAGCCTTTGAACCGTGCTGAATGCATAGTGAATCATGTCAGCTGTTTATAAGAATTGGATGTGGTTCCCTCGCTGTCTTGGACCCACTACACTGCTCTGTCTCCCTCGCTCTTCTTCTCTCACTCTTCTCTCGTAGGATTCCTGGAGAGCTGTTGTAGTGTGTAAGAAAATGTGCTCAACAAAGACCTTGTAGAGACCAGACACTCATGTCATGTGTGAATAATAGAATGCTTGTCTATAAAAAAAAACAAAGTTTTGATCCAAAATGTTACATATCAATTTTATAATACAATCATATGCAGAAGATTTGTGTTCAATATGAGAAACAAATTGAGGATCCGGGCAATGTACAGTAAATAAATTAAGACATTAGCTGTAATAATGAGCCAAAGTCAGCTCAGCAAGATCTAAGTCTTGCTAACAATGTAACTGTTGTTTTGTCATGTTAACTGTTAAAATACAACCGTATACAAAGTATATTAGTACACATTTATGTCAAAGGCAACTTCCAGTTACACATTTGATAACCTTCTCTAAACACATCATCTCAAATGATTATTACTTTCAGTCCATCCACTTCTTCTTTCTTCATTAGATGTCTGATTTCAGAAAGCTGAATTCCAACTTTAATGATTCTCAGACGTACAGAGACGGAAAAGGAGAAAGAGTGGCTAGATGCTGGGCTCGCTCTTGCAACACACATCCAGCGCTGTGAATTTGCCTCCTCATACTGTGCATCCGTCTCTGTCCAATATGTCAAATGCCAAGCATATTTCTAACATGTCATTCTCACAAGGGCTATTTTCTTGTTATTCAGCCCTGCAGTCTGCAATACTGAGTTTTAACGCTGAGCTTATGTAAGTCTGGCCACTGGAGACTTGGACCTCACATTTTTCTGGATCGGTCTTGTAGGAAGAACGCACTCCCTCTGTGGGAGATAAAACAGCCAGCCAAGTCAAATGGGTCCCTGGGTGGGACTGAACACCAGCACCAAAACCCGCCCAAACCACCCACCAAGAAACTGCTCACAGGATAGAATAGAGCAGAATGACAATAAGCTGTATTATTTTCTTCAATAGTTAGAAATTTTGGGGGATACGCTTGATCGATTTGTTGCTGAGAGTTAGATGAGAAGATTGATACCAATCTCATATCTGTCATCTTCAGTGAAAATGGCTGTACATCAACATGAAGGTTGAGCCAGCAGCAGATTAGTTTAGCTTGGCATGAACACAGGGGAAAACACCTGGCTCTGTCCAAAGTTGAAAAAATGTCGACACATACGCATTCAGAAATGTTGTGGTTTTACGAGGAGTTTAAATAAAATTTAGGTGCTAGTAGGCAGATTTTTTCTTATCTTTGGACAGAGTCAGGATAGCTGTTCCCCCCTGCTTCTTTGTGCTAAGCTAAGCTAACTGTGTCCTGGCTGTAGTCTGATACTTAAAAGAGTACTGATTTAGCATTACAGTTGTATAACATTGTCACAGGAGTTGAATGATGGACAGAATCAAAAGAATCAAACAATCAAAACTGATCCAGAAATATCTTTTTTTATTCCACGCACTCTTCTTCCTTGTCAAAAACTGGTGCTTGCATTACCAACAATGGAACTCAACTGCAGACAGTTTGGTTGGAGATCCAGGTGTTATGCTAGTGGTGGCTAATCTAGCTTTGAATCACTAGCCTCAAGAGAGACAGAGAACTAGGTCTGGTAGCCTGACTTCTGTCTTACTCCATATCCCTCCCCAAGACCTGTAAACAGACTTTGATGAGTAAAATCGGTCCACACTCTTGGTGTCAATCTAACTATTCCTTGAAGCTCACATAACCAAAAAAGTCAGTCACTAATATTGTGTTAAAACAGCAAAGTTTAGGTTTCAATACAAAAAAATGCCTGCCATATATCTCTCAAGTCAAAAATATACTAATGGTGCCATTTTTACACACTTATGATGCAACTACTAGTACAATAATTTGTTCTGTTTAGCCCTGAAGTGTTATCTATAGTTGTATAGTATGATCAGACTGGTATTTACAATCTCTAATTTGCTAAACCATGCCTGCATTTGTACAACAGTGTGTCACATTAAATCAGATATATGAATGGTTGAAAATGGCGTGTGTCATGCAAGGAGACCAGGAAATGGAGCTACGAGCATTCTATAAAATATTGCTGTCACTCAAGTCTGGCATTTGGAAAATTCAAGCAGCTTTGATGTCAATCTGGCAAACAGAGCTTGTTCGTATGCATATAATTTCACACACACATACACACGCACGCGCACACACACACACACAGACACACAGAAGCAAACACGAATCTAAAGTTGAATGGTTTTCAAGGTGTCTGTGAGGTCTCAAAGGTATAACCCCCATTCGTCTGGATCTGGAGTTGTATCAACATGCCATGTGATGCTTCCTCCAGATTTATTCTTAAACTCCATTTTTTATAAAGAATGTGTAAATCTGGCCCTGGATCTGGCAGGAGTGCGTGTGTCTGTGCGTATGTGTGTGTCCCATGCAGTCATGTCAACAGAGCAATCATTCATATAGAGGAGAGTATACACTTATTTAGCTCTGCCGACAGGTGATGATGGACAAGCCTTTCAGGGAACGAATGAGGGAAGGAAAGAGGGAGAGGGAGGGAGACAGATGGACAGAAAAGAAGGAACAGAGGAATCAATAATTTCCTTTGCACATGTAGGTTTGAGATAAGAAAGCGCATGAAGTAAGAAAGAAACACAAATAAAGAAAAGAAATGAATGAATGGAGGAAGACTTAAAAAAAAAAGCTTTGTTGCACAGTATGTATCCGCTCCATTGTCACCCAGTCTGGGCAGAGAGCCATGGCTGAACAGTCCATTAGTTCAGGAGCGAAGGAACTTCTTAATTGCCTCCTCTCTCTTCCTCTTTCGTCCTCCCTCCATCTTTCTCTCCCTCCAACCCCCCCCCCTTTCTGTTGGCTGAGAGGACAGGTACAGGAAACAGTCATTCATTAACAACCTGGTGCTCGTTAGCTTGAATGAAGCACTCTTCACAATATGTGCCGTTCCACTTCTGAGGGCAACTATGAGTGTGTGTGTGTGTGTGTGTGTGTGTGTGTGTGTGTGTGTGTGTGAGGAGGCTAGAGGTGAGGGGGGCTAAAGGGTAAGGCAGGACCAGGGGAGGGGGTTGTGTTAGTTTGGTGACCTGGGGTCCTGCAGCAGATGAGGGGAGTGCTGGTGAGAAAGATCTTAACAACATTAGAACTCAATGAACCATGTCACCTGCAAACAACCATGGGGTGGTCACAGATATTTCACCTTTCAGCAATTTTTCAAACACTGTTATCCACTGATGCACTGGATGAACACCCATAGATGAATCTACGGTTTTTATTTTTGTGAAAAAGTATAAATTCTTGAAACAAATTTACACCAATGTGCGGTAGATAAAATGGCAAATTCCAAAACCTAAATCTGCTTTTTCACTGCCACATTAAGATCGGCCTGGACAACACCTGCACCAGTCTTAACCTTTGCTGTGCGTTCTCAATGAGCAACAGACTAAAAATGTCAACTCAAGTTAGAAAAGTTCAAAACATGACACACAACACCCAGCCACCCAGCTTTCCAAACACACCCTGTCATTTGTAAGATGTCAGGCTGCCTCTTTGCACTGGTTGGATGGCATGCAGCGGAGTAGTCTTCCTTTATTGGCTTTAAAATATAATGACATGCCTGCTGCTCGCCTCTAACCGCTGATCCAGGGTCAGTGAGTTCCTCATCCTCTGTGAGGTTCAGGTTGAACTTGTTGCTTGGGAAAAGTGATCCGCTATTTGAGCAACAGAGAGGACACAGCTGGAAATTTGCAAAACAGTGTCCATCTATATTGCAGCAATGTGTTTCAATACAAAAGGTTTAATTGCATTTTGATCAAAATGCTTTAGCGGTGTGCTTACTGCACAGCGGCGAGTCGAAAAACTTTCTGTTATAAGCCTCGAGTATGAGAATAAATAGCTGCCACCCATGCAGGCGCTCTCCCTCTCTCACCATCAGTGCTGCAAGCTCAAGGCCACATGCCCTTTTTCATTACTCCGAACAGGCCAGCTGTATTGTAACTACAACCAATTTCCTTGCAGTCTATAAAGCTGTCAATCAAAATCATACCGAACAGGGAGTGGAGGTGGGGGGTGCAGGGGCGGAGCTGGGTGGGCTGTTGGGGAGGGCTGCAGGACTCCAGACCAGATGTCAGAGTACACTGCAGGACGAAGGGAGGGAAGGGAGGTGGGTGGAGGGAGGGAGGGAGGTAGAGGAGGTCATGTTTACCTGTACCCTTTCTTAATAGGGAACACCAGAAATGTTTTGACTTGTATGTAGGTGATGTTTGCAGTGCCTGTCACTATGTAAAAGTGTAAAACCCATCTCTTTATTGCAAGACCTGCTTTACGACAGAGTTGTAAAGGTGTGTATGATGTAGCATGTGTGGAATTTAAAGTCAGAAATTAGTAATAGTTTGACATTTTGGGAAGAGTTAGATGGGAAGATTGATACCACTTTCACGTCTGTAATCAGTGCAAAAATGTCTTTAAAACTTCAGTTAAGACACATAAACCTGTAACACTGCAACATGTAGATTTTAAACTTTGGTTTGCACGCATTAAATGAATAAGATACTATGTAAGAGATATTAATCATCTTTAGAGCAGCTGGTAGGCGGATTTGTAGCTTCATATTTCCCACAGAGTCACTAGAGTAGTATCAATCTTGTCATCTAACTCTTGGAAAAGTGTTCCTCAAAATGTCGACGTATTCGTTTAAGCACAAAACCCTTTTAGAACCATCAACTCAGACTCAGACCAAAGCAATCTTTTTTTTTTTTTTTTTTAAAGATTCCATTTATTAAAGTTATGAACAAAGAGACAAATAAGTTATAATATTTTTATTTGTTAGAATTCTATCAGTGTTTGAACATTAATATTTAGAGAGCTAGTACAATTTTCTACTTTCATGGCTAGCCTTTGACAAACCCATAGAAACAGCTGTCTGACTTCTCTCTCCAAGGAACCGAACATAATACTGAAGGGGAGGTGTCGATGTTGTCTCACAAGACAGTTAGCAATGAAAGTGTGCACCTTAAGGTTTTTTTTTTTTCTGTTATGGTATATCATTACATATAAACTCTTTAAAAATATACTTCTGTCAAATACCTTGACAACTACTATGTACACTACAAAAATAAATTTTCATATAAATAAATTATATGGCATACATTTATCTTTGTAACTGAAAACAGCATACATCCACGCCAACCGAGACCAAAATGGCAGTCTGGAAGAACCACTGATTTTTTTTTTTCCTTTTAAAATCCTCTAAGAGCTATGATGAGACCTGTAGTGTAAAATGTTATATACTCTTTTTTTCCTATTTAACATTAGTAAGCACTTTATACAGATCAAACTCCATTAATGTAAAAACATTAAACTGTAATAGTGTTTTTTTTTCAATAGACATAAAAATCCCTGCATTTGTTATCCACTGGCATCACAACAATAATGAAAGAAAAAAAAACAACACATTTTATATTACAAAAATATAAATATCGCAATTGAACGTTGAAAACAAAAAACAAACAAAAGACATTTTAAAAATGAATAAAATAGTTGCCAGCTATGATTCTCTCCGCTACTGCCAATGTGACATTGGGAGAAAACAAACAAACAAACAAACAAAAAAACAAACAAACAGAACAACCTATTTCATGCAAGCAGCTGACGTAACATGGTGGACAGAGGGAGGAAAACTGCAAAGACTTCTGGGATGGAGGAAGACGGTAAGAGCTACACGTGTTCAACAGGAAGTGAGAGTGTAAAAGAAGAGGCAAAAAGGGGTGGGGGTGGTGGGAGGGGGGTGAGTGATGGGGTGAAAGGGGCCTGGGTCTGGAACTGAGGAGGGTTTATAGTAGTTGGGGAGGGTTACAGGTATGCATGCTGACATAGACATGCAGATATAAACTGGCCATTGCTGGTAGAGAAAGGGGCTGGCGGTGTGCACTCTGACCCCTGAGGGTCTGGGCTGCACCATTTGGCAGTTGAGGGGGGGGGGGGGGGGGTGGGGGGGGGGGTCCAATTAGTATCATGGCGTTATGTTGTGGATTTTTATGAGCTGAGGTCAGTGGGGACAGCTGAGGCCAAATTGGGGCCAGTTGTCTTTACTGTCACTACAAGAGAGGTGAGACAGAGTAAGGATGGACACACACAAACATTTAAACACACATATACACTGTGACACACACAGAGGACATTGTCAGGCCATATAGGGCTTAGCCGTTAGCAGGCTGCATGGGCTAGCTTATCGGTTGGACAGAAATAAAGAGCTACTTGAGGAGAGATATTCCTGTGAATGAAGTTTAAATGCAGTCAAGTGCCATGTTGAATTGGGTTGTACAGTATACGGTCTGAGCTTTAGCTTATCCACTCGACAAAGCCACTTAGGGTGCAGAGTTAGTGCCCCGTTTTGACCCTGTTCCAGAATCAGTAATGTGAACGTCCCTGTAATGGCAGTGAGTTTCTGAGGTGGGTTTACTGCTGTAAACTGTGTTTCAGTTAACGAGACAGAACCTGTTTTGAGCCTGCTAAGGTTAAACAATACATAACCTCTTACAGTAAAATACAACCAGAGAGCAGCCTAACAGACAGTGATACAAAGCTGAGAGCAGAAACAGGTTCCAATGCAGAGGCGATAACTAAAAACAAAACGAAACAAAAAAAACCAGCTTTTAAAAATTTCTTCATATCTGCTCATCTTAAATAGCACGCATAGCGTGTCAAGTTAAACAGTAATTGTTTCATAACTACCACAGGTTTGTGATAAAAAAGTAATAGTTTAACATGCGTACCTTTGTACAATAATAAACATACACACACACGCGCGCGCACACAGACACACACACACACATATACCAAAGCCCTGTTTGATAATTCTAACAATTTCCCTCATGTCTTAAATGAGTTTAAATGTTAGTCTGAGGATGTATTTGATGTATAAGCCAGAAGATAATGGGGCTGTTTCACATCATACAGCCCTAAACATACCCACACACACACACACACACACACACACACACACACACAGACAGATCACTTCTTTTGTTTAAAGAGGCATTTGCATAGAGTTATAAATGTATATTATTTAAAAAATATTTTGAGCAGCAACAGTGAATGCTGACAGGTATTCTTGTTTAGATGAAGCTTCCTAATGGCACAGATCCACAGATGAGTGAACAGTAATCAGAGATCTATCTCCCTCCCTCCCTCTCTCTCTCTCTCTCTCTCTCTCTCTCTCTCTCTATCTCTCTCACACACACACACACACACACACACACACCATATAAAATGGCAGCCCCAGTCTGTTAACATGAGGAGTTGTACAGCTCCTAAAATTATAGCTACTTTTTTTCATATTTACATATGTATACATCTTTTAAATATAGATAGAAATATCTAAGACAATAGTCCACTGGGTTACAGTAAGAATGAGCACCATGACGGAAACACTGGCGAGTGTCTCGCTGCTTAGGGCCGGTGACGAGCCAGGCTGGGCTATGTTGGGCTGGGCCAGGCCGGGTTAGCTGCTTAGTAATACAGAGGAGTCCATCTTTGGCCATTACACTTCCGTTCTCCACAACTGGAAACAAAAAGGAGATTGTATTGTCAGTACTTTATGATGGCACAGATTTTCCTTAAATGACTGTAGTGTGTCAAACTTAATTGATGACATGGATCTACTGAAGTACTTGAAAGCTCACCTCAGCTAGCCCGTCTGCCACTGTTGCTCTCAGCTGCCTCAAACTCCAAATCCTGGAGCTCCATGGCCTCCACCTTGGCTCCTCTGGTGCCTGTGTGGGTGTCCTGTGGCACATGTGGGTCCTGGAAGGCAGGCTCTGGCTCCTCCTGCCCCGATGGGCAGTAACTGTCCGTTGCAGTGTATCCTGGGTAAGAGGAAGCGGAGGGGTTCTGGTTGGACAAGGGGGCCGGGTGTACGGCGACAGTGACTGAGGCTGACGCTGTTACCGTGGTGATGGGTTGGCAATAAGGGGTAGGGTTGGGCTGGTGCGGGAGGTGGTGATTAGGCTGTGGGTTGTGGGAAGAGCGGGCTCTGTGGCCTGCTGAGTGTTCTCTATGGCCATGTGAGCCATAATGGCCCCCAGCCTCAGTAGCAGTTTCAAAAGCGTCCATGCGCGGGCGGGCTGGGGGCGGGGCCTGCCAGTGCAGCTGGCTCTTGGGGTCCCTGCTGCTGTTGCGCTGAGTAGCCCCGGGCTGGGGCCCAGAATCACAACCCTGAGAGGTGACTGACTGTAGAGCAAGAGAGTAAAAGGTTTATTTTTTTTATAATGTAAGAAACAAGAGAAAAGCTGCAATTAGAGAATCATACATCCAACACAATCGGGATATTTTCTTACTGAGGACACAGTGTAGGCTGGAGGGCCAGGCTGTCTGGCTGAGCGCCTATGCCCTGATCCTGCTCTCCTTTCCTCCTCTGTCCTGACTGCTCTGCCTCTGCTGGTCTGGAGGTGGTACTGCTGCTCCTCCGCTCTAGCTTGTCCCCTGTGCGAGGGCAGGTTGTAGTTCTGCAGCTCCTGACTGATACCGGACACAGTGGCGTTGGAGCTGTACTCCGAGTCTGACGAGTCGGAAGCTGCACCAGAGGTGGTGGTGGCAGCGGTGGTGTGGTGAGGACGGACTGAGAAGTGGACCACGTGGGGTGGGGCCTCTGGGGACGGGGTGGGTAACCGGCTACGACCATCGACTGGAGACACCTGAGAGGTTAGAAGAGAAGTTGAGGAAGGCCTTGTACCAGCTAAAGAAAGACAGTTGTTTTCTGGCAGTTGGGTTTGTTTTGTATATGTGAGATCTTACCTCTGGATAGGGCCCAAAGTATGACAGTAATACTGGAAGGAGGACCAATCCATTCAGTACTCCAAGAACTGTTAGGATGGCCAACACTGCGAAGAAATACCTGCAACACACGATACACACAAAAAACAGTTCAACATGAATAATCTTAAATATCAGGGATAAACGTAAACAAACAACGCAAGAGTGACACACACTGCGTGCAAAACATTTTTTTTCCTTCCACTGTGATACATCATCAAAACATTTACTAAAAATATCAGATGTCGCAAACAGGACAAGTTGAAAATGGAGAAATGTTTTTGACGGGAACAAAAAAAAAAACCCCAACAAAGATCAACACAGACAGACAAGAAGAGAAACTGGGCAGATGAAGAAGCAAAGAAAATACCTGCGCAAACCACATATATTTTAAACATGGGGAGACATGTGCGAGATCAACCATTACACATGCCCGAAATAATACTTCCATAAAGACACACGGCCACTCCCCCCCCTACACACACACACACACACACACACACACACACACACACACACACACACATACACACATATATACACCCATATATATATATATATACCCCCCACAGACAGGCAGGCATGCACTGTGGTTTTTAGGAGCAAAACAGAAATGTACCTTATGTGTTTCTAAGTCCTGCTAAAGAGGGTTAATCTTAAAGAAGCCGCAGAGAGAAAAGAAAGGGGAAGCATAATTAGCCAGAGCTGGTTAATTCAAAGGCACGGGAAGAAAGAAAAAAAAAATTAGGGGGGGGGGGGGGGTTATTGGGGGCGAGGGTACTCTCTCTTGGGTGTGTGGTGTATAAGCAAACATGGAGAAAACAAAGCGGTGAGGAATGTGAAGGGAGGGGGGAAGGGGTAAGGGAGGGTAAAAAGGGGGGAGGAGAGGAGAGGCGAGTGAGGGGGACGTTGGGGGGGGTGTGTGTGTGTGGGGGGGGCACAAGAGGACAGGGGCCTCTCTCTCTTCTCCGGCTCTAAAAAAGAGAGAGAGAGAAGCAAACAAATGAAGTGAAGGGTATAGAATTTAAACAATTTAGTCTAGGAAGAAGAGAAGGGGACCCTCAGAGCGCCACCCCTCCCTGGCCTCTCTCCCTCTCTTTTATTTCTTCCTCTCTCTTCTCTGCCTCGCTTTTCTCTCCCTTCTTTCCAGCTAAGCCCCTGTGAAATTCCCGGCCACTCCACAATCCCCTCCCGTCTAATTAAATCTCCAATGTATCAGGTAAGACCCCCCAATCTCCACTCTAACCCCCCCCCCCCTCTCCCTCGCCAATCCAGCTCCCTTCATTAGGGAAGGCTTTCCTCCTCACTTGGTTCTCCAGTGGAAGCTCTCAGGTTATCAGGGGACACACTGATGAACCATGAACCCCTTCGCCTGACTCTTGACTACACTGTTTGTGTGTGCTTGTGGGTGCGTGCAAGGGTGGGCTAACTGAGGTGCAGATGCTGTTGATGCCGGTTGGAATTCTGTACAGATGGGCGTCAGACTAAATGCACATTTATAACTAATCTGTGTGTGTGATTGTCTATATCTATATTATTATTATTAAGCTTTATTTATCCAGGAAGTCTCCGAGTCTCTTGTGTGCAGGAAGGCAGGCTGGTCCTTGTCTACTCGGCGTGGGTGGCCTCACCTACATAATAAGTTCTATTTCAAAACATTAAATTCACATTTCAGAAAAAAAAACTACTGAACACATCATTAAATAAAGTTGTTAAGATCTAGCCTGTGGCATTTTATATCCCCCTTGATTTATATTGCCTCCGATTCCTCACATGCAGTTTCATACATCAGGCCTCATTAAAATCTTTTATTTTCCCTCTTTAATTTACTCTCAGAAAATGACACCGAAGTTGACGCAGCAACAGAGTATAAAAAAAAACCGGAGCAAAGACAGATCTAGCCTGCAGACAGAACAGAGGTAACTTGTTTACAGTGCTGCATGCTGTGAGTTGTAGTATTAAGCCAGCAATACTCAGAGTAGATGTACTGAGTATCACAAGATGAATCAATTTAATGAAAAAAAACTTGTACCAAAAGTCTGTATTCACTGATCTTTGAGAGTATACTGGAAGTAAATGGGCACTAAAAGCATGTACAAGTGATTTGACCTTTGACTCGCTCTCCCGACAGACACATATCATAGATATACTACATTTAAAGCCCATACATGCATCTTTCATCTACCTTCATCTTTATCTAAACAACTGTTTCTGTTAGTGTAACTGAAATAATAGTGTCATCACTACGGTTAACATTTCCATACACACCAGGAGGGGTAAACGCTATCGTCACCTTCGGACACATACACACACGTATACGAACGCAAACGTACACATGCATGCGTGCAGCCCACATACCAGGCTGAGTGCCCTGTCGGGCTGTTTAGAGTGAAAACATTCACAGGGCTGACGGGGAAAGTCAGGGAAACATTTCTTTCAGTGCAAGCAGAAAAATACGAGCTGGGCCTGTTGTTATTGCACCGTCTTGGGGCGCTGCTTTGTTTGCTCAGACAACAGCAGAACCTTTAAATGGAGGCCCGGGACTGAGCCAGAAACCAGAGCACACCACTGGAGGTGAGGAGAGAAGGTCTATAGGCCTCACTGGCAGGCACGCCATTATTGACCCCCATGGTTACAAGGTCAGAGAGCAGGTTGGTGTGTGTGTATATTACAGGGGCTATGTGTGACCGTGTGGGTGTGCGTGCATGAGTGTGTGCCTGTGCACATGACAGAGTTTGTGTGTTTGCAGATCACATGGACTTCAGTGCTCCCTTTCCTTAAAGGAGCAGGTCAACCAAATTATACAGCTACCTCATCTAGCAGCTACTAAGAATGCGGTCATATGTAGCCACATAAGACCATAAGAGACTTTGAATTATTCACTGAGCTCACTGGAAACTTCTCATAATACTCCATGCTTGAGAATGGACAGAATCATTAATTCTCCTCCCTTGTATGGCAGTCGGTCGCTACCTTTCTGATTGATGCTTATGAGAGTGCACACACACAAAAGGAACCACAGACGCAGAGCCCCCACAGTGTGTCGGTTTTAATTTCCACTTCTCCCATCTTTCCACAACTGCCCTCTTGCCCCCCACCCCGTTACTCCTTCCCATGCTTATAAATGTCTAGCGAGGGCCGTTAAACTAGCTGAAAGAGACTGCAAAAGTCAGAGGACTTTCCTGCTTTCTCTCTAACTCTCCTTCACTTTGCTTCCTTCTGCTTCTCTGTCTACATCCCCAGCCCTCCTCCTCCTCCTCCTTCTCCTGACCTTCAACTCTCCATCCTTCCCCTGGTTTCTCCTAAAATGTCAGGCATGAAAGACACTAAGGGGGAGAAGAGGAGGATGAAAGAAAAGACACAAGGGGAGGGTGGAGAAAGATAAAGGCCTTGTTTATGAAGTTTCACGGAGAGGAAGCCCCCAAAAATATACAAAAAAAAAAAAAAAACGGGCATGTGTCTGGTAGCTGGAAAAGGGGTGAAATTTACAGAGGGAGTACAACATGGAGATGCGGGTGTAGGACAAGAAGGGAGGGAATGGAGGAAGAGAGCGGCCTTCATGCATGATTGGTGTCTCAGGTAGATTCCTGTGTGACATACAGGTTGAGGCATGGTCTCAATGGTCTACTGACGCCACATAGACGCCATACGATAACCTTTGTATGAGCAATCGTTTGTGGTTATATAGTACGTGTATGAACGTATGAACCTATTTCCTGCTAAGCATTTTCTCATAAGATCCAATTTTGTACTCACCTGACGATAAAGTCGAACTCAGAGCCTGCGAGCATTAGGACACCCAACAAGGTGGAAAAGGCTCCGTCGAGCACGGGTGCAAACATGTGCTCCAATGCCAGCACTGCCCGCTTGTGACGATCCCCTATGGCTGTCAGGAACGCCTACAACACACACACACACAAACACACACTTTATGTCTCATTCTTGAGGGGCTCCCTGATTCCAAAACCACCTAAACTTACATTTCGTCATTATTTCGTCATATTAGCAGCATTTTATAGCACTTAAGATCAGAAAGCGGGAGCCTTACACTGACCGTGATTATTTTATTTATCTTTTTTGTATCAGTATATGTATACCTACCAGGGCCACATGGACAGTGAACTCCACTCCAATGCCCACAGAGGCAATGAGAATGACCACAGGGACGGCGCTCAGCTTGATTCCCATCAGCCCCATGAAGCCGAACAGCTCCACAGTCATGAGAGACAGCACCAACACCTAAAGAGAGAGGGGAGAGCTTCTGTTAGCATGTTGGTTAATAAATCGATATAAAAAGTACTGTTTATACATAGAGAAAATCCATTAACTACAGAACAGAAGAGAAATACTGTAAGTAAGGGGCGGGGTGCATAAGGTATCTGTAATACACACATTTCAAACATAGTCAATTGTCTCATTGTTTTGGTTTTTACCATTTTTAATGATCCATATAAAGAAGAGAAGATGTGTTTAAACACTTTACACTTGATCTGCACACTAACTAATGTTATAATGCACATTTCCTTGGTTGGATAATGTGACAGAGTTGAAAAACACATGCAAGCATTTTGGGCCAGATGACCATAAATGGAAACAATCTTCTATATACAATATAGGATGATAAATAAATTATTATTCACTGTATCTACTGTGTAAATGTGCAGTTGACCTGTCTTTGTATTTGGCAGACAGTGAAAATGCATATCATCCTCAAGTATATTGCCACTGTCTTACGGATGTGTTAAGTACCATAAATGTGGGAGAAATATGTGTGCGTGGAGGCTCCTGAGTAGAGTGGGACAGGAGCTGGGAGTAAATGCCATTATCAGCTGACAGGTGTCAGGTTACATGGGGCCCAAAGCCTTTGAAGAGGGCTGAGGTAGGCAAGGCAGGGAGCCCTGTATATGTGTGTGGGTGCATATAAGTACAAGTGAGCGAACACAGTGTATGTGCATGTATGTCCACATGGATTTGTGTGCGCTGTATACAGTATGTGTCTCTGGCTCTGTTCTCACTGTATAGTTAAGTGCATCTTAGGTGATCAGATCACAAGGAATCATTTGGTCCTGATCACTCAAGCAACATTCAGAGTTGGCCAAGAACCAAAAATCGCCTTTCAATTTTGGCCTTTGAACATGAAAACACCAATATTGCTTTTGATGTGCTGTGACCCGGATGACTGAGAATCTTCACTGACAACTAAAGTTTAATTCAAATCTTTAATAGATTTTTTTTTAAGTAGTTCTTTTCCCTCAGATAAAAATAAATGCCAATTGACAAGTGAAATCAGCTCATGGGGGGATGCAGGTTAGAGCAATTCCAAGTGTGAACAGAAATCTATGTCAAATGGCTCAAGACACAATCTACAAGACATAAAGCTTAAACAGGTTTGTCTATGTGGTTAAGATGGATTTCAGGGCAAAGAGCTGAGAGGGTTTGAAAGGGCTTAAGGTTGTGAGTTTGACATCACAGGGCTGGTCTGGTCCAGACAGAGCAAATGGTTAAATTTGACGCCTCTCCATAACTTGTCTTTTGATCTTACTAGTAAAGCCTGAAGGATGAACATGAGGTCCCCTCCTCCCCTGTTTAAGGGCTCGGGTGGCCTGGCCACTGCCCGTCATAAAATACAACCCACCAGAGAGAAAAACCAGAGCACTGTGTGTATGTGTTTCTGTGTGAATTATGTACCTGCGTGTTTACACATTCATGCTGCATGTGTGCAAGTATATACATGTCTGTATGTGTGTGGACAAGTGTATGTATGTGTGTGTGTGTGTGTGTGTGTGTGCACGAGTTTGCGTATCCTTGGAAACTCCTCTTGTGAAAGGAGGGAGAGGAGTTTGGAGGATGGAAATAAAATCTAACTTTTTATAGGTTTAGAGTGGGAGCAAGTTGCCCGAGCAACTTTGTGTCCTCTCCCCATTTATTTCAACATTGGTGTCTGGGAGTGTTGGACTAGACTAAACAGACTGGCCCTAACAAAACAGCACAAGATAAACAGTGGTGACTGGGGCTACAATAACACACAGCAGCTCCTTCTCCTTTTCCGACTCTCCTCTTTGAGATGCCTTCTGGACCACACAGAAAAACCAAAAAACAAAACAAAACAAAAACAAAGGGAGAAAAGCACGAAAAGGGAATTTTTAATAACTGAAAGTTGGGGTCTCTGCCTGTCTGTGTTATTAAAGCAGCTGTTATCAAAAGTAGGTAATAAAGAGTAAGCAGGTACATGTGTGCATTTTTTAACAATCATCTGACAGTTACTTTGGCCATTATCAACCATGTATATGTTTTCTCCAACACTCACAATGATGCCGGCGGTCCACGGGTTGAGCAAGAAGAGGGCGCAGACCAGAAAGGTGCAGGCCAGCACGACACTGATGGACAGCAAGAGCCAGTGGCGCAGACTAACATACTGCTCCCAGAAGAGGAAAGGGTAGCCATTGGGGTAAGAGGGCAGGCCTTGCCGGCTGTAGTTGCTGCAGATGGCCCGCACGCTCTCGATGGCCTCCACAAACTGTGGCGTCTCCCGGAGCCCGTTGAGGTAGAAGGGGAACTGTGCGTATTCGATGGGCTCAGCAGCCGGGACTGAATGGAGAGACAATGAGAGGACGGTCAATTTATTGGAGGTAAAAACAATAGATATTAATCTATACTGAGCTGTAATCACCACATTATTTTATTCTATTTTACAGCAATAGATGATTTCACACTAAAGCTTTGGCTGGAATTGTAAAATTTCAATTCAGAAAAAAAAAACATTGAGGAACATTAAGGAAGTAATTAGATAAATCAATGGCAACGATGACATCTGCACATGATATTTGTCTGTTCTGATTAACTAGCATTAGGTTCTGATCATTTAGCCTATCTGCAAAAATCATTTTGGACTATTCTGCCAAACCACCAATATCAAGGCTTTCCCTCCCTAATCCAACCTTGTTCCAAGAGCAGCTCCATCTGTGGGCGAGTGTGTGTGTGTGTGTGTGTGTGTGTGTGTGGGCGGAGCAGTGTGAAACAGAGCTCCATTGACTCAAACCCAGCCAGTCTGTGGCCCAGCCTGGCTAATGAGGGCCTATCAGTTCCAGACACAGCGGAGTGTCAGAGCTAACGTTGATTCGCGGTAATTACAATGTCAGAATCACCACCATTACCACACCCTAAACTTAGCAGCGTCACATAAAGCATAATATAGATGCATAAACACGCATACCTGCCTGTCACTCTGCTATGAAGTCATATTTGTTGCTGACAAAACAGTGTGTTCATTCAGATTTGTGCTTGCAGTGTAATTAATAACACATTGCTGCACATGGTAGATCGAAACATTTACTCCACAACTCAATTTTGACCCATTTAAGTTTATTTGATGCATCTCTCTATTTATCTTCTTTAGACTATATATATATTTTTGACTCTCTGGTGTGGGTGTGAATGTGTATATTACACAGTGCCTGTAGGGTCAGACAGGAGCACTTGCTAACATGGTTTGGCCCATTATAATCTCAACTATAAATTTCCATTAGGACACCAGTTGGCTTTTGGCCAACACAGATCTGCTCCGGGGGGCTCCCGCACAGCCAAGCACTTCACGCTGCTTATCCAATCATATTCTCCCCTGTAAAGGACTTCCTGCTTGTTATCCAATTGTGCTACCCACCCAAACCCAGTCTCTTCTTGTTATCCAATCATTTTCCTCCCCCGTGGAGCACTTCCTGACTTGTACCAAATCACAGGCTGGAATCAAACAACAACATGACTGTACTTTTTTATGTGAGTTACAGTCCGTGTGTGTGGTAGGGAAATGAGAACAGGGTGTGTGTAGTGTTTGGGGTCACTGAGTTTTAATAATGTGTGTGTGTGTGTGTGCATGTGTGTGTGTGTGTGTGTGTGTGTAATGCTAGGGCCCCATGGTAGCCAGGATTATAGCATTCACCACAGGCACCATTAGAAGAACCACAGTGAGCCATGTCTTGGTCCTCGGCCCTGCAACCTGAGCTCACACATACACAAATGCACACACACCACAGTGGTACAGTAAAGTCTACTACCTCACTTAAAGCTAAGAGGCAGACAAGGAGCAATAACTCAAACCACAAGAGGTAAACACTGCTCACATGTAGCAGCTGCCTTATGGAACCTAAGAAAAATCACAGACGAGACCAATGAGCCCCACAAAAGTTTCAGTGAGAAGTTCGTGAATGCAATTTGTTCAACTGCACCATGCACCAGGTATGGACATTTCCAAATGACTGAAATGCCTAATTTATTGGAGCTAACAACGTTATTACTGAAATTTCCTATTTCTACCATATTTTGTGAACCTATGGCATGCTGACTTACTGCTGAGGTGTGTCTCGGGCATGGAATCGGTACGGTCGTGGAGCCACTCAGGAGGGTGTGGGCGAATGTTGGCCTGTGAAGCAGCGTACGCCACGGGATCATTGCTGACCCAGGCGGTTAGGTAGATGTAGAAAGCCCCAGGGTTGATGATCCCATCTGCATCGACAAGCCTCTGACGAGTCAGCTAAAAAAAACCCAGAAAAGAGATGAATTAATGACGGTACTATAATTGCTAATGCACACAAGTTCTGTTCTTTTGTATTCACTTAAAACCTTTCAGGCAAACAATTAACTGTACATTTTTAAAAGGGCAAACTGGGTCCTCCACATTTATAATTGGCTAAACCAGGTTGTGAAGTTTGAAAATGGAGCAATAAAAGGACCAGTGTGTGGGATTTAGTGGCATCTTGCGGTGAGGTTGAAGATTGCCACCAACTGAACCCCAACTCCCCTCCCCTTCCAAGCATGTAGGAGAACCTACGATGGAAACTCGCGAAAAACACCAAAGGCCCTCTCTAGAGTCAGTGTTTGGTTTGTCCGTTCTGGGCTACTGTAGAAACATGGAGGTGCAACATGGCGGGCTTCGTGGAGGACCTGCTCCCTATGTAGATATAAAGGGCTCCGTCTAAGGTAACGAAAACACAGCGTTTCTTATTTTCAGGTGATTATAGACTAATGAAAACATACTTATGAATATTATATTCCATTTCTGCCAAGTTCTGCTAGATGCCACTAAATTCTGCACACTGCACCTTTAACAACTGGAAAAAAGTGCAATTGAGGTCAAAAGATTAGGTGGAGCTTGCATAGGAAATCATATTGCGGCCATTTAGTATACATTGGACACGAAAAGTTATTGTGGCAATAAGACACGTTGAACCAAAACATTCTACAGGTGAGCTAACCACAGAAATGCTTATTTATACACATGCATGAGTGCAAGAGAACGGAGCAGCTTTCAAAATAAGAGTCAAATATTAGTCCCTCTCTCTTTCCAACCAAAGAAAAATCAACAAGTCAAACACTGGTCTCCTTTCTGAAAATTCCCGTACTTCTCATCACAGCTTCCCAGAATTATCATGCCACATTAAAACATGGAAAATGTTGAATCAGCTTCTCCCTTTACATACAGTAGATATTGGCTGGCCAACCTCAGGTCCTGACCACTCTGAATACATTTCTGAAGGAAGCCGTGCAGCACTCTTCTTTCCACAAGCAGCTGCTGATGATGAATTTGCCACTAAGTCATCTTAATTCGAAAGTGGGAAATTAACCAATATGTTGATATTTGTTTTACGAGGCCAGATATCATCTAGCATTTTGGTTACCATGATTAACGCTTAAAGGCTACATTATAATTTTCTGAACTTGTCTGGCAGTTCCCAAATTTCAGAGAGAAATAAAAGAATGTAACATCTACATTACACTGTTTTTCCCTCAGACCATATTACCCTCTAACCTACTAAAGCACAACCAGTCATGCCCAAAATATCACAACATTATTGATACCAAAACTAATCAGGATTACAGTAAATCTGACACTATTGTCTTTTTTAAGGGTCAGTATACTTTAAACCAAGAGCTTGTCAGATCATCATCAACATCTGAAACCCCCACACTTGTCTGATGTCAGAAATAGGGGGTCTGCATCCATCAATTTTTGTAACTTTCTGAAACCGCCCACTTCTAACAGCAATTGACCAGTTATGCTTTTGGAGAGAGACTGGGGCAGCAATGGGATGCAACCAGGATGCCCCACCTCAGAGTGTGTATGGCATTTCAAGAATATTTAACCACTTAGTCCTTAGTCCTCCCCCTTAGGGAGAGCTGAGTGTTACACTGAATATTCCAATGTTTTCGTGTAGCCCGTAGCTAAACTCCTTGACAACCACACACTATGAATAAGAGCAAACCCACGCTGGGTGTTTCTGTCTGGTTGCAGATTGTCTCCAAGCTCTGTGTGTGACGGCTGTGGTCAGTAGTTAGCTAGACAGGAGAGGCTGCCTCGCTTAGTGCTGTTACTGTCGCCCTCCCATGTGGAGGCAGAGGAGTGTAGCCTCGCATTGCTACCTCCTGAGAGGTAAAACCTTTAACTGCACACCGCTCTGCCACTCTCCCTTCAAGGAGCCATAAATCCCTCCTTCACGAAGGCAGGGGAAAGTTTGGGGGGTGAAGCTGGACTCATGGGGTTAGCTAGATGGAGAAAGGGAGTTTTTTTGTGATTGGGGGTGAGGGGGGTGGGGAGAGAAAAATTGCTTGAGTTAGCGTAACAATAAAAAAATTGGCTGGAGTCCCTGAGCGCGTCTGTGTGCAGTTAACCTGGTTGTTAACACTGAAGGAAATGCCACCCAGCAAATGGAGTAGAGCTATAAAAATAACACAACATCTGTACAAATGTTGCTCACACTTGCTTCTCCTGACCCCTACGGGTACCCGGAATGCCCGGCGCCATAGACCAACCCGGCACCAAGAAGAAAAGACCTCTTGATAGCATAAGCATGGCCCTCCTTAACACTCAAACTTTCCATCTCCTCCTTCTCTCCATCCTACCTCCTTCTGTCTTCACCCTCCAAAGCTTTATCTTGCTATTGCCTTATTTTCAAACCACACTCACTCACACCCACCCACGCATACACACACACACACAGACAACCAGCTTCCATATGACTCCCAAGCAAGGCCATAAGGAACGAATGGTCGCCCAGCACAGACAGAAATGTTAGCAGCGACAGATCAAAGGCAGAACACCTCTGCACACATACATGGTGTGGCATATCAAAATAAAACATCTAGCTTTGCAATTTGACAGGGTTGGAAAAGATCTGGTCCTCATTTCGAGGCACAAAAAAAAAAAAAAAAAAAAACAACAAAAAAACAGCTACTGCTGTAAGTGCACGCACAACAGGCAAAAGCAGAACACACATTCAAAACATACAAATGCACACAGAGCTGCCTCAAAGAAACCACGTGTTTCAGCTCCCCTCGTTGAAAGAAGACACAGCAGTGGAGCACAGACGGAGGGAAAGGGAGGGAGGAAGAGACAGAGAGAGAGAGAGAGAGCAAGAGTGGTAGTGCAAGCAGGAGTTAGTGAGGGAGAGAGAGAGAGAGAGAGAGAGGGAAAGGGGGCAAGGGAGAGAGCCGGATTCCAGAGGATCTGGATTGAATTTAAGCGGGATAGGCAACAACTGTATGTCTTCAAGCTGTCACGGGAAACCCAGGCAGCTCTGCTGGCGGCCCCCACGCCTCACGGCAAATACACTTCCCTCACAGGCACAGGAAGTGATGTCACGGGGCCGCACACCAGGCCTGCCTCTGCTTCCTGCAGGCTAGTGGAAGGGATAGGAAGAGTAGTGCTGCTGCAGCAGTGGAGCTCACTGAAATAAAACAACCAACTAAGAGTAGAGGCGGAGACAGACTTTATGCACATCAGCAGACATGCACGACGTGAACACAGAAACACACAGAAATTATTGTATAAATAAACACAATACTCAGTGGAGCTATATGTCAAAGTTAATTATCTTTGAGGAAAATGATCTTAGTGTTGAAAAGGACATGGCTTGTTTTGTGTTTGGGGTTTGAAGAAATCCTGGCCAAGAATTTTGTTTTTATATTTCTCCAGTCCCTTATCTTCTGTTTCGCTGTTTCCTGCCAAAGAATGCAGCCATGCATCCATGTATGTTGTTTTTTGGAGGTGGTACCATACTAAAAACAGCATGCAATGCCCTGTTGAAGCTGAGCAAGTTTCCTCAGCTCCATGAACAAAATATTTCCCCTTATTTACTCTCACTTCTTACTCATTATCTGATAGTTGTCATCTTTCTGCTGACAAAGAGGAGACCTGATTTGATCTTTTTCTATGTTCCTTTCCGGACCTCCTTCTGAGACCGTAGCGGCTCTGGACTGGTGTCATTGTTGGCTTTCAAAAGCCTCTCCAGTTCCACACTGGATGTATGGCTCACTTCAGCTGAGGTGCAATCTACAGCTCAACAAAATCTCTGTGCAGACAGAGTATTTCGGAAACTTGTGGCACTGCCAGCACTAGTGATGAAATCTGGGTACTTTTCTACCAAAGGTGCTGCACTCAAAAACAGTGCAACAGCAAAATGTTGCAGCTCAGGATATGTCAAGCCATAATAAGTGAATAACACCAGCAATGCCTTCTTAGGCAAGTTTTGTCATATATTAACAGTGACTTGATATTACACTATGTTTATATGATGGTGGTTAAAGCCCTTAAAGCCCTTTTTCGTGAAACATCTCACTTTCAGAGAGGCCTGGTGTTTGAATGCAGCACATCTCTGACACTAAAGTAAACCTCAAAGGTTAAAGTCATTCAACAAATATGTGTTCAAATCTTGGTGCAAATTCACTTCTTAGTGATTTCAGTCTATTTTGACAATAATTATTCTTTCCCAGAGCAAAAGAATCCAAGCTAATTATTTATAGACTCAATGGGGCCTGCAGGAGTTTCATTTTTATGCACTGATTTCTTTCAGGCTCCCAACTTCTCATACTATGAACTGTAGCTGGAAGCGCTGACAAAGTGTTAAACTGACAGGCTTGATGCTAAGCGGAGACATCTCACTGTCAAGGCCCTGCATGCGAGCGCATCACGCAAACAGATCTACCAAGTCGGACAAATGGTTTAAATGAAGAGTTAATAGGTTTTTCAGAGGCAGGCTGCAGTCCCAGTGAGAGCTTTAAATTCCTGGGCTCGGTAAAGTCATCACAGAGAGGGAGAGAGAGAGAGAGGGAGAGAGAGGGAGAGAGAGGGAGAGAGAGAGAGAGAGAGAGAGAAGATGAAGACAGACAGCCAGACAAAGAGAGACAGAGAGAAAGTTTATAAGGCGAGCGTGGCTCCTCCAGTCCCAAACAGAGATAACAAAACAGGCACATACACATACACACATAAAAAGACAAAATAGCTTTGACCCTGGTGTCAGTTATCTCTCACAGATGTATTCTGAGATTGCAGTCTGTGTAATAGAGTCTGCATGATACAAATAGAGACTTACTCATATCTTAGATTTGAATCACTTTTTGAACTGGGAATAATTTACATGAAATCCTAAACCTACCTGGTTGAAGTTGATGGGCTTGTCCCTGCGTCCTGTCTGCACCAGAAGCTTGTACGCTAAAACGCCGTCATCAGAACCATTCTTGTAACTGCTTAAAGTGATGCGGCCAGCCTCCCAGTCCTTGTCAAATGCCTGCTGCAAACCTGGAGGAAACCACGAGATTGGTTAGATAGGAACACTTACACAGGTTACATGCCCTGTCCGCAAGAAAACACATAACACAGCATCGTACAAGAGAACATAACACAACACTGCAACCCTACCCTAAACTTATAATAAGCCTGATTGATTTAATATGATAACTCGGCTCCACTCTAAACCACCAAACAAGACATCAAAAGCCTCAAATCTGGTGCTTTTGATTCAAAGAGATCATTAGGGAAAATATCACTAACATGTGTCTCCTTTTCTATACTACTCTCTAATCCATATGTGTCTCCCCTCCTCTCAGCTCTCCCCCCCCCAAGGCCCATGCTGTGGTCCGTCTGTGGGAGATGTTGTTTTGGGTCTCGTTCCTTGGCCTGTCTGGCTCCAATTTGTCCCACCATTGCAGAGAGCAGTATCAGACACAGTTCTCTCTCTCTCTCTCACCCACACACTCTCTGTGTGGTTCCCAGCCGGCTCACACACAGACTCGCACAATATGTTTTATCGCAGGGAGCAAGTCAGTGAGTGCACTCATTTTCCATGACTTAATAGGATTCAAGTATTGGGTTGACATGCGGAGGATAATATCCTCGCTCGGTGGCATTGTACCATTCTTAAGAGCTATCAGTACCGGGTAAACAACCAGCAACCCAAAGTGAATCCCGCCATCATCGAAATTTGATTTATGCCAAATATTTAAGATTTCCAAGTGATACATTTTAAGAAAAACAACTAGCACAAGTGTATTTGAGTGTCAGTTTCCAATAACACTGCCAAGATTTTCTACTACTTTTTCTACTGCCAAAGGCTTAAAAATACAGTATATTGCCTAAGGCCCAGTATAAAAACACGACCTCCCACTTTGTCCTCCTCCATCACCCCCACTTATGGAAGAGGCAAGTAAGCTTAATCAGCTACTGTCAGTGTCCATTTTGCAGCCCCACCTACTTCTGAACTCCTGCCCAACATCTTGTTTCCTGCAGAATCATGTCAAAACAAAGACGAAAATTATGATTCCAAAAACCGTTTCATGGGAAAGTAAATTAACCCCATGCCTGAACTGTCCTCAATAGTGATGTTAAATGATGTATTAATAACAAAATCATCTGTGACATCAGTATTTAAGTGTTTCATGCTCCCAAATCATGTTGCAACATCTCGCCCCCTTTATCAAAACCCAATCCAACTTGGGTCTGGTTTGGGTGGAGATTTTTTTTTTTTTTTTTTTTTTTTTTTAAATCAAGCTTAATTTTACCTTGCAGCCAGTCCCTGAAGTAGTGAAGCCACATGCGGGGCAGCTGTCCGTTGTCCTCTTTCAGCACGTAGCGAACAGTGTGGAACCTCTGGTGGAGCTGGTGCAGCAGAGGCTGGTTCTGGGCGTAATCAGCCCGCTGTGTCACCACATACATGTTGTAGAAGGAGAAGAACTTGAACTGGGCACCGATGAAGTCGTACTCGCTGGTCTCTCTGGGTACGATGTCCGTCAGTTCGAGGCCATCCCTCACCTGGGTGGTCCCGTATAAACTGACTCCCAGCAGGCAGAGGAACAGCACAATCACAACCACCTGGAAACAGAAGGACAAGGATGCAGCCTTATCACCTTCATCTATGAAAAATGCATAGTCTAATGTGGATTTTAGCAATATATATTTCTAAAGAAGCACAAGCAGTTTTGCACTACACTGGAAGGGTTGCAGTGTTGTTACCAATGTTGTTGTATTCCCAGATCTCAATCATTATTGCGGTTAGTACAATGTTATCATAGCAGTTAGAACTGATGGCTAAAAATACAAAAATAAGACCCAAGTTGTAATAAACTGGAATTTTCCTTCCCAACTCATTCAGCAATAAGGGCATGAGGCAGTTTGGTGATATGGAGAAACATTTGACAGTGTGATGAAAAGAGCAAGATTCTCTAATAATGTCAAGTACAGGCCACCAGATGATTTCAGTTCTGTGAATTTTTGAGAGGACTGGCCACCCACGAGACTGAGGTCAGACTGTGTGAGCGTGTGTGTGTGAGTGTGTGTACGCTTGTTTGTGAGTCAGATAGGACATGACCACAGCCTCCACCCCAGATTTCCTTCTACTCCTCTACTCTACTCCTTTTCTGGTGAATAAGCCTCCCGTTCAAATGATCACCACAGTGAGTCAACACAAACTCACACCAGTGTTCATTTTGAAAAGAATTTTAAATTTAGTTTTAGGTTTAGTCACTTACTGACTAGTCTTTTTTTTGTTTTGTTTTAGTCAGGATTTAGTCAGTGGAAGTTTTAATTTTAGTCAAATTTTAGGCAATGTTTTGGTCATAATTTTCTCAGTTTCATGATACTGTAATGTATTTTGCTGAAGGATAATTCTCCTGGCTTTAGTCATCTAGGCTGAGAATGTGTTACTGACTTACCGTACTACTTTCATATATCATAAAAACGAATGCCTAAACAATACAATCATATTTCCTTCACGTTTTTTCATACTTTTTCTCCATTTCATTTTTTTATTAGGGCATCAAAACACTCATTAACCACCCATTTAACTGTGTGCAAAACCTGTTTGTTTTCACGTTATACGCTGGAGTGTGTGTATACATGTTTGTGTGCATGTGTCAGTGTCGCAAGTGTCGGTTATATGCAGGGGGGATGCCAACGTGAAACTATGGCGGGGGAGATAAATGACTGGTTAACAAGGTAAACAACCAATGCTTTGAGATGGCTGCTGTGATCTAGATCGTCCACCTGAACAGAGGCAGCAATTTTGTTCCGTCTTTACTGGTCAGAGCATAATGAACAGAAATTTTACAATTTAGCCATGAAGTAAAAGGTTGTCAACAAATACTTATTGTCAAAATTTTCGCTGACAAAATTAACACTGAGACACACACACTCGCATAGAAGCTTTTCCCCCATTTCTCTTCTTTATTCTGACAGCCACAGAAACTAAACTTACCTTGGTGGTGGGCTGCAGAAGGAAGGGAGCGTAGTGCTTCTCAGCAAAAGAAGCCAGCGTCCAGCGGGAGCAGGGAGGCTCGAGGCATCGCAGGCCCAGTGATGCTTCACCGAACTGGGACAACAGGTCCCGCGTGGAGCTGTTGTTCTCTGGGCTCTGGCCGGTCGATGAGGCAACATCACCCTGAGGAGCTGAGCTGGGACTTGAGGTCGGAGCAGCAGGGGGAGGCGCGGGATGATGATGGGCGAAGGTGGCAGAACCTCGAGATGCCCCGTTACTTCGGCTCCCGCTGTTGTTGTTGTTGAGATTTCCGCGGTTGCTGCTGCTGCTCCTGCTGCCGCTGGTGTTGCCGCTGTAATAGTCGTTATTAGGGTTGCTCCTGGCCGGAGCTGGGTTGATGGGCTGCACAGAGATCTGGGATCTGGGCTCGGCTGTGGTGTAGAAAGCCTGCGTCCGGGGGTCGTATTCTGTCCTGAGCTGCACGGTGGACTGCATGGTGATCTGGGTCTGCTGGGCAAAGCCATGGCTGCTGTAAGAGGGAGGGGGGCTGCTGTAGCTTGGGGGTGGTGTGCGATATGAGGGAGGTGGGGTGCGGTAGGAAGGGGGAGGGCTGTAGCGACTCCCGTCCGCCCCATCCAGGTACGCCTGAGGCTCAATCTGAATCACACGATTGGCACATGGGCTGGAGAGAGAGAGAGACAGTGGAAAATGTCAGACCATGAAAACAGAGACGGGCTCAGACTACGGGAGTTTTAAAATCCTAACTGTTTTTGAAATTGAGTTGCATCACGCTCATAAGGAGAAACTTCACTCCTCTCTAATCTCAAACACGCACACACTACAAGATTTGAAAATAATGGCGCATCCCACGCTAGGCTACAGGATATTATTAAGATTATTGTGCCAGAGGGAGCAATGCACCACCTCATGTGATCTCACATGATCTCATGGGGAAGCAGATATAAACAAAAATGCTTTGCAGTGAGAAAAAAACAAAAGCAGAAGGCTAAATGAGTCTGGACGAAAAAATGGTTGGGGAGACGCGGTCAACACAGGTCGTCTGTCCTTCGGCAAGAACTGGAGGTGAGATTTTAACTGTCAGTTTTAATATCTGTCAACAGTAGTATGCTAGCCTCAAGGGCTACAATGTTTACCGTTGCTTGGCAACACCGTCAGCTCCCTCTCATTGGCTATTGTGGTCCCACTCGGAAAGTAGTGATGTAATCTTCCAGATTTTAACTCCTAAATATGTTTGAAATTATTGGGGCGGCACAGATGAGTCTGCGAACAGTTCTGGAGCTTTAAGATTGGATCTATAACCCCCTCACATTACCAGATAATCTGGGCCCAACATCAGTACCAACCAAGGTCCCAGACCAGATTTCTTCTCTGATTGTCGGGAGCCGGCTTAAGAGGGGAAATTTTAACACATCACCAGATTTTGTGAAGTGGGTAAGCATTAGTTTTTCTCACACTGAAACGTTCAGGGTTTTCTATGAAAGCCTCTGCAGAAAGATGCGTTAATTATAAAGATTATTGCGCTGAATGTGGCAAAAAAGTCTTGTATTGGTACCGTGTTATTGTGAATCTTCTCTTTGCCAACAGAAAGAAATATAGAGCTAAGACCCAACAAGGGAATTTAATAGTGTGTGTGCACATCTGTATGGCTGCAGTGCCAACACGCGTGCCCAGACTGGCAGGCAGACTGGCGAAGTTTAATAAAGACTGTGACAGACAAACAGCCAGTCAAACAACCAGGCAGCCAGACATCTTAAGCAGTAATTAGGTTTTGATTGAGTGATATCAAGGTGACGTTATTTAAGAGTGTGTTAAACTTATTCATTGTCAGATAAGAGATCAGAGGAACACATGAAAGGAAGAATTAATGAACATAAAACAGGAAAGCAATAACTTTCATCAGTAAAAAAAAAAGAGCTTGTGTGTTTCGTCTCTGTGTGTTCACACCTGTAGAAGCAGCAGAAAATGTCGAAACGTCTGTCTTCTCGTCGGTAGAGGTCCATGCTGAGGATGGCGGGGAAGATGAGCAGCACCATGGCAAAGTTGAACACCACCACCACCGCAGCCTGCCAGAAACACAGACAGATTTATGTTATCATATGTGAAAAGTTACTTTTATCAAAAAGAGGATTGGTTTTTCAACCCATGTTTGATGACTTGTAGACAGCAGAAAAGTGATGGAGGAGACGGAGTAGGTGGCGTAACAGTATAGAAAGGTCTAAAGCAACTTGTGCATGAATAAAATTTTGTCCCAGACAAAATGTGAAATTGTGGGGAGAAAAAATTAATTAATGGTAGTCAAAAATATACCTCCATAAATTGCCAAATGATTTTGAAGATGTTGTACGGTGTCAAAGAATTATAGTCTCATAACACAAACACTGGGAAGTAGAGCTGCAATGATTAGTCAATTAATTGATTAGTTGTGAACCATTAAATTAATCCACAACTATTTTGATAATCATTAATTGTTTTGAGCCATTTTATAAGAAAAAATGTCCAAATTCTCGGATTTCAGAGAAGGTTTAAATATACCTTAAAATAGCACAATCTGAATAAGCTGGCGTCAGGGAAAAATTGCCTTTCAACACATGTTCAGTTCCTTTCAAGACTAAAACACTGAGTGTGCAGAGAAAAGCGAGGTGTGTGTGTGTGTAAGTCTGTGTGTGTCTGTGTGTAATAGAAGCCAGTACAGTGTTGTGGTTAAGTATTTGAAGGTGGTGCACTGGAGCAGAGGATGGGGGTTGGGGTTAGGTTGGGGCCCTGCCCAGAGTACAATCTGGATCTTGCGTAGTTGCCAGACCACTACACACACACACACACACACACACACACTCATGCACAGACACTCACACATACACACAATCCCGTGTGTGTGCCAGACCACCCAAGGAGCTGGAGGCCCGCGGGGCCTGAGGTGATGAGCAGGCGCTGCGGCTGTACAGACAACACACACCCCTTACACACTCACACCAAAATATGCACACACATACACACACACACACACACACACACGTATCTACTGCCAGTTTAGAAAACTTTACAGCCTCTTACTTAAACCACACCTTGACACCAACCAGACACAGACACACATCCTCGCCCTCCCTCATTCCTCAGCTCACTACTCAGTCAACAACAGAGAGAAATAATGTGAGAGGCAAAAAGTGACAGAGTAGGAGAACAATTCATTCTCAATTGGCCCACTAATGTCCAGACAGATTCAGTATGACTCCACACACACACATATATATATTCCGACCGCTAACTGACCCCAGAGTGGGAAGATTTATCATCACATCTGTCTTCCACGCATGAATGTGTGTGTTCCTGTGTGTGTTTTCGTGTTGTTATCTGGACAAGATTCCTGTTTTTTTTTTTTTTGTTCATACTGATGGAAGGAAGCGAACGAAAGAGCGATATAAAGAAGGAGAGAAAGAGAGAGATGAATCCATGGAGGAGTCGATGACAGGAAGTGCTTAATGCTGATAAAGAGACACGCACACACACACACACACACACACACACACACACACACACATCTCAGCATTGATACAAGGCTGAGGGATAGTACCAGTGGTTGCGTTTCAGGCATGTGTTTGTGTGTTCCATAATAAAAGATGAGTATCAGCGTGATTGTCTAATTCAGTGCAAGTCTGCTCTCCACCACTCACAAAACCACAAGTGTAAAGAATGCATGCTATGTACATGTGTGTGTGTTATGCATGTGTGAGTGCCTGTCTGTCTCTGTGTGTGTGTGTGTGTGTGTGCGCATAAAATGAGGCTGCATGGATTAGACCCATGGGGTAAATGGATCATGTTTGACAGACTCGCTGCACTAAAGCCATCTATCCACACATGCTAATATTGTACTCAGTGTGGCGACATCTTGCCTCACTCTGTGTGTGTGTGTGTGTGTGTGTGTGTGTGTGTGTATATGAGTGAGAGAGAGGGATCGCTATTCGCTCAACTACATTAAACATGATGCAGTGTACACAGTACTTACAGTACTATCTAGCGGTAGCTGCAAATATGTGTTAATCATACTTTGAAGTTATCTGTTTGAGCGCTTTTACTGTGTATGTTGTTTTGACTGATCAATTTTATCTTGCAGCTGCTGCTAGCTGATACACATCGCAATCTTTCAATGTTTTCCCAATAAGAGCAAACTGGAAAAAATAGCCTGAAACAGAAAAAGAACTACACAATTACTCATAAAATCAATTACTTTAAAATCATAACTTTGCTTCAAACTGCAACGCTATCTCGCTCAAGAGCACCTAAGCGGTAATTAAGGAGGGGCAAATGCTACCCACTTCTTCTTAAGGCTAATGCTGCACCCAACCAAGTGCACCTCCGTCACAGCTACACCTAATTTATCCCTAAGCTGTATCAACAAATGACAAGACAGCATTACACCACATGATTAACTGTGCATTAGACAAGGAGTTAGTAAAGAGATCTAATGTGTGAGAAAATGGAATAGCAGGGTTTAAGAGAAAGGTTAGGAGGATCAAGTAAACCTTGTTGGTGATGGTGAGGAAATAAATTTACCCCATGGCAGTTCTGATGAGAACGTTAACTGAAAGAAGGGTCACAATCTGCTTTGTGGAACTTTTTTGGATTCAAAAACAGTGACAGTCAGAAGCGTATAGCTTGTTTTCTATAGCTTGCGATATTGTGACAGCAGCCCCTCTGACAAAGCAGCTGTGGACAAAATGATTGGTGCTGCTACGTCAGTCGAGCCCATTTTGTACAACCCTTACTGTTTGTATTTACAGTATCTTAAATTTTCTCTTTCCAATATGTGTCGCTGTGTTTGAATGAGCGTTTGTATGAATTAACCATTCAGTGGTTATTGAAGGCAGTTTGCTGTAGTGACAGACGGCTCTTTCTGTCCCAGTTTTCACTGTTCTGATGACGTCTATAATTACTGACAGATGTTAGAGCTCCCCACTGGATGCCCCCACCTTTACAGACGCGCACACACACACACACACACACACACACACACACACACACACACACAGAAACCGCCAGACCATTGCTTTTCAAACCTCCCACACAGATACTACAACTCTCCGTACTCACACATACACACGAGGACGAGGATATGCAAGTGTATACACACACTCTCACACACACACACACACACACACACACACACATACACACACACACACACACACACACACACACAGAGGGATTCAGTTACATGGACCTCAGCCACAATCTGGACAGACACCGGGCCCACCACTAAACAGCCTCAAAGAGGGAGGGAGAGGGCTGGATGAATTTAACAAAACACACACTCCTCCCCGTACACACACACACTTTCAGTTTGATGAATGAAATCAATAAAACAACGGTCTGGACAAAATCTGGAGCCAATGAGGACTGGAACAGGACTGTTAGTGAGAGAGAGAGAGAGAGAGAGAAAGAGAGAGAGAGAGAGGCCCCACATGACTGAACTCTTTTTCACAAACACACACACTCACTACTGGGCATACCTGTAGAGAAAAGGCTCTGAGCGCTGGGATGGGGATGAGGGCTGCCATGAAGAATGCTGTGACGTTACTGATGGAGGTGAGAGCCACGCTGGCCCCTGTCCTCTTCAGACACTCGCCTGTACGGTCCTGAGGGAGACAAGAGAGAGGCAGATGAAAGGAAAAGCAATGAAACTCAACTCTTTTGATCAGATTGTAGCCAAAGGCAAATATGTAATACTTGAGATTATGTACAATTATCATAATACTGATATGACTGACAGTGATTGCAACAATTCTTGAAGCCCTGAAGTGCTGTTGGATAATCCATCTGGGCCTGTCAACCTCTGTTTGAAGAACGAAGGGAAAAAAAATTGAAAGAAAGAACATAATGACCTGCTGCCTCTCAAAACAAATCGGTTTTGTAGTAAAATCGTGGCTGCTGAACAAATCTTTTTCTGCTATTTCGTCTAGTAAAATACACACAAACAGAAAAATGATAAGCATACACGCAGCCCTGGAGGGTTTGGCAGCAATTGTGTGAAGATTTGAGGACGTGCAGGACCACACAAGGAGTGTCTGCAGGCGTGTGCATGTTTGTATGTGTGTGTATGTGTGTGTGTGTGTGTGTTTGTGTGTGCCAGACAGGAGAGATCAGGTTCAGCTCTGTTTAGTTTTCATCTCAGCCACACAAAGGAAGCTGGGGGATGAGGGAGGCATTGAGACGAGGGTTAGAAGGGGAGGGAAGCAGGGAAAACAAAAACAAGCAAATACATGCCTGTGTTTTCCCCCTCTGGAGATGAAAAGTTATCCCGCTTCACAAAACCCACACACACACACATTCATACACTAGGCTGCAGAAATATACACATGCAAAATAAAGTTTTTCTTTTTTCTTTTTGTTGTGTTTAATTCTGTATGCGCCACGAACTGCTTGTGTGGAAAATGTTCTTGCTAGAGACTACCGTCAAGGGCACAATTCACAATCTACACTTGCAAGCTCTCTTTTATTGAATCAAATTGCTTAATACACATTCTACATGCATTTCAGGACCACTCACGAGCCTGTATTTATTCCAGTGACTCCAGTAAAGCAGATTTGATTCATCATATTCTGAAAACTGGGTTGTTTTATACATGTATCTTGAGAATAAAAAAACAAACAAACACACAAAAAAAAACGCTGCAAAATCTTTCAAGACGATGTAAAATATGAAAAAAAGACTGCTTTGAAACAGGAAAACATTTAACATGGAGCATTGCTTAGATAAGTGGACTGTGTGTGGCACATGGGTTGTTTGATGCTACATCACAGGCACAGACAGGCTTTCACACATTCCTCTATTGGGGAGATAACGCAGCAGAGGGGTAGGAACAGGGTGAATAGGAGCGGACGAGCGTTTGGATGTTTGCCTCACCTCGAACGGGATCCTCTTGTTCTGTCCAGTCTCACTGAAGGCATGAGCGAGGAGGAAGACATCATCCACTCCAACGCCCAGAGCCAAGAATGGTAACACCTGCAGCACACACACACACACACACACTTCATGAGCCACAAGGACAGATACAGCCAGTATAACTGATTTGTGATCTTCCATTTTAGTAGTTTACGAGCGGTAGGAGTATGTAAGGTGTGGTGTGTATTTTTTGGAAATCGAGTGCAGAATCTTGATTTGTCATATTAATGTAGAGAGTAGTTTAAAATATAATGTAAAAACTGTGCAGCACAGCTGTTTCGGTAATAGAGAGTTCTCAAAGGACACCTGTAAGAAGTATCTCACAGTATCTCACCCTGTAAATGATGACAATTTTATTCAGGCATGTTCTTATATGGATTCTTGTGTATAGACAACTTTTTAAAACTAAGGTGTCAAAATAAATGTTCAAATACTGGCTGATTTTGTGTGTTTTTTGAGTGTGAATCAGTATAATTAACTTGAGCTAACTGACAGGTTACCTGTGTAGTGGCTGCGTTGAAGGAGATGCCCAGGAGAGAGCAGAGGCCCAGGCCAGCTGCTACAGACAGTGTCACCAGCAGGACACCCGCCAGCCCCACAGCCCCCTGAGACTTGGCACAGTCCCACCGCAGCATGGTGAGACATGCATAAGCCAGCTAGGGACAAACAGCAAACAAGTAATTCATTAATTACCCAACCTTTTATGTGTCGGAATACATCAATAACCCGACATATTGTACGTCACGGTCTGGTTCTGTTCTCACCATCAGCAGGTAACCACTGGCCACACGGATGACGCTGATGTCGGAGAAAGACTTGAGAATATCTTCCAGAGTGGTGGTGGTGAAAGACAAGACCTTCTGAGACGAATTAGCTGCCACACTCTGCAGCACCGCCTGGAAAAAGAGACGGGGAGAGAGAACAAGCAATGTTAAAAAAAACATTACTCTAGAATAGGGGAAAAATCCATACTGAAGTGAAATCGGGTAATGAGATAAAGGCAGCAGTCCTGTTCAGGTTTCTTGTGACTGGGAGCCAAATTTGACTGACAATTAAGAGATCGCTCATTAAAAAACACAAACCACAAAAATGTTTATTTCATAAGAATGTAATCTCTCTTCCCAAAGTGTAGTAGAAGCTCAGTGAATGTTCACCTTCAAGTTTAATGACTGCTTAGCCATAACTTCCCATTTTAAATGGTCAGATATAGTTCTCATTTCAGTCTCACATCAGTCTCTGCAGAATAAAGGTTGTTTACATTTTCTCTTCCTCTTCTCTTAATATACCAATTTTCCACAGAAAACTGAACCTTGCAAACTGCCTAATGTTGGTTATTTAGCAAAATATACAATTAACCTTCCTCATCATAAGTCCTTATTTTATTTATGCTACATAATCCTCCCTGAAATCCATATTCCTGAAGCAAAAAAGATACATTTCACCGATTTAATACAAGTTACACCTCAGACGACAACCGAACTGTGCTTCCTGTCTGTTATCCAGCCTGTTTGATAAATAACATGTATGTCTCCAGGTACAGAATCTCCCACAAAGATTGCAGCGCTGAATAATGAACTCTGCCTCTGTTGCAGGAGGTATTTAGGAGAATCTGCAGACGGTACCATGACCCATCCTCTCCTTCTTTCACTATCTCAGGGCAGACAGATGGCTTCAACATTGAACTGCAGTTACTGCTCAGTGGGGAGCAATGCTGGCTGACACACATTAGGAAACACGCACTAGATCACACACACACACACACACACACACACACACACACACGCACCCATGTGTGAACTCGCACATGTGTCAGCCACATACCGACATCATGCATGCACATACTATTCTTGCAGGCACGCCTAATTGTGCATACTGTAATACACACGTGTACACCCACACACACACACACACACACACACAATATAGCATTACTTGGTATCTCTTGCAGCTTTTATGATTGACACTGATAAAACAAAAACACTGTATACAAATAAATTATCACACCTCTTTTCTATCACTGAACTCTGGGCCCCAAGATGAATGGCGCACACACAGGCACTTGTACACACACACACACACACACACACTCACACGCTCACACACACACAAGGTCACACCATGTCGAACAGAGGTTGGGGGCCCCAAAACAAAGACCAGATGATGTCACACATGAGCCACCAATGGGGCCACAGCTGGGAAAGCGATTGTGTGTGAACTTTTGAGTGTGTTTGCATGTGTGTTTGTACGCCAGTTAAAGAGAGAGAGAGAAAGAGAGAGAGAGAGAGAAAGAGAGAGAGAGAAAGAGAGAGAGAGATATTCAGCACTCCCTTAATGTATTCCAGACATGCTCACCCTGTTGCTCTATTGCACCTCTCTACTGAGCAGTGAGAGGAAAGCTTGAGCCCTTTACCACACACCAACTGTGGTTCTAGTATCTATCAGGGGCCCAGGCTTTGGATGGGGCCTTTCCATGTTCACCTGTATCCGGCTGATGATTTACAATGTGGTTGTTGAGGCTTTAGGGTAGATTTCTTTTACCTTTTCTCTTTCCTTGCTCTCTTTTCTGGCTCTCTCTCCCTCTCTCTTTCTCTCATTTCTGAGTGCTTTGGCCCTTACCTCAGAGTATTTCCTCTGCCAGGCTTCCAATATAGCTGCAGCCTTTTCTTCATTCCAGTTGATGTGGGAAACCTCCTCGTAGCCCCGAAAGTGCTCAAACATCTGCTTGGGAGTCATCAGCTGGAACATGGTCTGTAAAGCCTGGGCACTGGAAGGAGGAAAGGAGGGAGGAAGGGTGGCAAGAGTGAGAGGGAGGGAAAAAGGGGGGATGGAAAGGATGAAAGAGGAACAAAAAGAAGGGGGTCAGTGCGGTGCAAGCCTTCGCTGACGACGTCAAGCGTACGCGGGAAGATCCACACGTCACTGAGGTTGCTTTTTGGATTGTCCAAATAACATCAAAGGGGGTTGAAACTTGGATTCTGAAATGCACATGAAACAACTATCAGTATTTTTGTTTGATTCCCACCAGTCAGACCAACAGGGAGACAAGGAAAGCAGAAGAGATGGAGAAATCCCAAAAACCCATCAACCCAAAAGTCCCCCCCCCAAAAAAAACCCCTAAAACTGCCTAATTTGCAAATCAGGAGGTCCCAGAACAGAGAGGGTGCTAAAAAAAAAGAAAGGAAGGATTCAAAACCACAGCGCCTGGAGCACACTGGATAACAGTCATCATAAACAATGGTGTGTCAAGCGCACCTGCTCTATAAGCAGAATATATTTAAAATTGATATGACTAAAGAGCCAAGAATACAGATGCCCACCTCCATAAGACTTAATTCACCACAAACATCTCCTTGTTAAGCTGCAGTTTGTGTACGAACATAAGAATTTGATGTTGATTATTTTTGTGATTAAGTGATCGGTCATACCAACTGTCCAAACCCCCAAATTATTCCATTTAAAATGACATAAAACACAAAAATCAGCAAATCATTACATTAGAGGAGCTGAAACCAGTAATTTTTTTGGCATTTTTGCTCAAAAAGTGACCTGACCTTCACCTACTCTCTCCCTCTCCATCATCTTCATCATCCTCTCCCTCAAATTCAAAGCTCTTCTCGTCCTCCTGTTGGCCCTCCAGCTGGCCATGTACTTTGCATGTACATATCATCACTGCTAATGTTCCTAGCAATGATTTGGAATGACAATGGAATGATTTTAAACAGCAGTGGAAGCCATCTGTAGAGTTATTCGGCACTAGACCTCATCGTGACCTTGTTTTCCACCCAGTGTGCCCCTTATGTATGATGGCAGCACTGAACCAACACGCCACAGGAATATAAGCCCTTATCCTCATTTTATCTCGCCTTTATTACAAATTACACAGAAAGTGTAATCACACAATGGATTCATATTTCAGAAAATGTATTGACCAAATCTGATAGTAGTAAATGAAGTGCCAGATCCTTTAAAATAGGTATCTGGTCCCACTCTGTGAGGTTCCAGATCATGATCTGACAAATTAAGGCCTGCACGCTCGCACTCCAGCAGTCATGGTGCAGTGTCAATCCAGAGTAATGAGGAAAACACAGTCCTGGTGTAAATATTAGGAAGGTTATAAAGCAATACAACTAATTAGTCATTAATAAATTACTTTACTGGTGTACAACTTCAGAACAGCAAGTCAAGTCAGGCTATGTATTTTCAAATCATCAACTTTTATGAACCCAACGAGCGGACATTAGCTAGTCATTCTGTTTATGAATGTGATCTCTGTAATATGATGATAATCATGGTAATGGTGGCAGTTAGTAAACAAGATGTAGAAACTGAGTGCCAGCACTAACAGCCCAATGGACATCGCAGCTAAACCACACACACACACACACACACACACACACACACACACACACACACACACACACACACACACTTACATAGGCAGGCAGGCACGCACAGACACCCTAATGACCCAACCTTGCCAGGAAAAAACACAACCACAAAACAAACAACGCACCCCACTGTACTCTGTAAGCAGTATGTGTGTGAATGTGTGTGTGTGGCGAGTTGCCTTTGTGTGTACATGCATGTGCACGCACCATCCAAACTGCAATTTAACATTCAAATAAGTGGTCCATTAGCAAAATGTTGGCTAATTTGAGTAGCCTTTCCCTGTTGAAGGAATCTACTTATTGCTTAATAAAATGTGCATGCTTTGAATTCTTGTGTATGTTTTATATTTATATAAAAATCATTCACAATACACTAATTGACTGTGTGTAATGTGGTCTGTTATGAAGAGCATACAGCTTACTGCACACAAATCGCTGTATAGGTCTTTAAGTATACCACATAATCTATAAACTTTGTCTTGGTGCTTGCGCTGGAATTAAATCCATGTACCTCAAATCGCTGTATATTTGGACAAACTAGCCAGGCAATAGATCACTATGTGCACGTGTGTGTGTGTGTGTGTGTGTGTGTGTGTGTGTGTGTATGAATGGGTAGTGTCCAAGCAGAGCAGCCAGAGCTGAGCAGGAACAGCTGGAGCTCTAAGATTTCACTGGAATCTGCTAATGACTGCAAGATTTACAGCACACAGCGCACACGCACGCATCTACGCACCGTTTCGGAGAGTATAAAAGAACAAAAAACACACACACACACACACACACACACTCTTTCCAGAATAAGTGCTGCAGTGATCACAGCAGTGTTTATGAGGGTGTGTATGCGTAAGTGTGGGTATGTTACCTGAGCAGGGGTCCGCTGCCGTTCTTGGTGGTCCCTCCTACGATCAGTTCCTCCTGCCAGTGCATGTACTTCCTGGACAGACCATGGCAGCCGCCAGTCAGGGCCCGTGCCACGTTGAATGGCTGGTGCAATAAAAGCAACAGGCGAGAAAATAGCTGTCAGCAGCTAGGCTCGATCTAAAGACTTTATGTGTTACCAAAAACATACGATTGTTGCATGTGTACACATATAGTCAAACGCTTGAGTCTACCTTTGTTGAGTTCTTGTTGGGCGCAGTGAGGGGGCAGTCAGGGTCAGCAGGGTTCAGACAGGGTCTATCCATGTAGCCGTGTCCGACATCTGCCTTTTCCAACATTTCCTCAAAGCTTTCCACGGGCAAATTTCCCCTTTGCAAGTCCTCGAGGAAATCCTTAGGGTCAAAGTTGGCCAATTGGAAAGGGGGTTTACCTCTGTGAATGTAAAGAGTAATAGAGTATGTAAAACAGGAGCGACTCTGATAACGTGCTTCACAGCGCTGTGTTCCTGTCCCTCGGCACTTTTGGAAATTCTTATTTTTTACACAACTTGGGTGTCATTTTTGTACATTTTGTCATGATTTCTATTACAGATAATTATATTGTTCTCATTATGTTTATTGCTGAGATCTGGAAATGTGACTACATCGCTACAAAGTAGTCAGACAGAGTAAGAAACATGGGCAGTCAGGCAATCAAGCATACAGGTCTTAAATAAATCCCTAGTGTAGCCAAACTTATTTGGAAGAGAAAATGAAGACAAAATTATTAACCCAAACTCTCCGTTGTAAAAATCCAACACAGATCCACTTCCTATTCCAATTTTGACCTATAGTACTAACTATATTGTGTTACCTGACATTTCAGTGGTCTAGATCAGGGGTTCCCAACCTTTTTGGCTTATGTCCCCTTGAAATAAAGCAACATGTACGCCTGGGACCCCTTGTCACACGTTGAAATGTCTACCAGTTAAGTTCGTTTTGAAACATTTCAATAACTTTTAGAGGTTTGAGGAGATATAATACAGTAATTTGCAGTAAATAAAGCAAAAGGTTAGAGGAAAGCTTGAAGAAAAAAAAAGAATATTGTGCGTCAGAAAAATGTTTTTCGGCTGGACCGCAACAGTAGGGCCATCCCTACAAATGAGTCTGTCCATGACTGATTGACTGACTGACTGATTAGCTGAGTGATGAAGATACACCATTGGTCGGCCGCCCAAGTGTTGGAATTTCCCTATTGGCTGTTGCTCTTTCAAAATGAATCAGCACGAACACCGTTTCCATTTTTTTTTTCCTTCTTCCACCCATTGACTGCAGCTCATTCCAAATTTATCGCACACTAAGATCGGAGTCAAATCAAACATCTGGTTACGCACTGCAACAGTCCAGCATAGAGCAGAGTAGGAGAGAAAACAGCTCTCCATGCGCTGAGTCACGAGGGAGAGCACGCAGTTAAAGCACCCCAAATAATGCTGCGCTCACATGGATTCAGGCAGATGGCAAACTGGATATCATTTTCGTGGACGAGAGCAGGACGGTAACATTAGGTGAGGCCGGCACAAAATACCAGCAACTGTAACAGTAGACGGCATCACCGTCAAAAGTTATGGATGGAATTTACAACCGGATGTTACATATCTCCCTCGCACAAGGAGAAAACATGGGTGATCTGGACAACGAAAAGCTAATAATTATATGATCAGAGCTTGAAATCCGACCGAGATATTGCACACTAAGAACGGAATCAAATCAAACATCTGGTTAGGCACTGCAACAGCCCAGCATAGAGCAGAGGAGGAGAGAAAACAGCTCTCCATGCGCTGAGAGGCAGGAGGGAGAGCGCGCAGTTAAAGCACCCCAAATACCAATCACTCTGACAAAACACTCAATACAGAGGGAGTCTTGGAAAAACGAGACATCCGCAGGTAGAAACAGATGAAAGAGCTGGAAGAGTTAACAGGTAATTAGAATGGTTATAATTAGAATTAACAAGTTCTCTTAGGAGTGAAAAGTATTGTTCTTTTACCCTTTTTTGACTCAAACGTAGCTTAACCACGTCATGTGATATGCTACTTCAGTACACTTTAACAACAAATATTACTGGGACCACTACAGAGAATTGCAGATGAATATTTAATATCCAGGAATTCACATTATAGACACTAACACTGACTATCCCTGTAACAAATTGGCCACAGTTTTGCGCATTGACCATACACAGTCCAGCCATATACTAGGTTTTTCTGTTCTATCCTGTCCTATCATCTCACGACCCCTTGGATCAATCCAATGACCCCTTGTGGGGGTCCCGACCCCCAGGTTGGGAGCCACTGGTCTAGATAACCTTTTGGCTTGTTTACAACCTGTCTGATTGCCTGACCACTTTCCACTGTCCCTGCTTCGTCGAAGTGATATCGCCATGTTTGTCCAAGGAGCAAGAACAAATAAAATTGATTCTAATTGACCGTTTTATCGGTTTATCTACGGATGTGTTGTATTTCTGTTAATTGGCTCGTCTAATATTGTTAGCCCCTGCTAGACATTTGTTGACATGAGTAATAATAATACATTAAAATATAAAAATATGATGCAAAACTAAGCATGAAATAAGATAAGAAATAAGAAAAATAAGTAAAGCATAGGCTCATTTAAAATGTGACAAAAAATGTAAAAGGGAGGTACACAGTGAGAGGAAATCAATTATAAGTTTAAGTTTGTGTTGGGTCGTCTTGGTGCGAAGTTTAACTGACACTAACACTCATATGTCTGTCAAATATACCACATAAAATAAGGAAAAGGGGCAGAAAAATTCTTTCTTGCTAGGTGACAGAAAACAATAAATGGAGACCAATTCCCATCATGGCAGAGTGCTGAATTCCTGCTCCAACCAGTCCTTGTCCCTCTATGCTCTCTATGCCTTGCACATTCCAGTCTCTCTCTGAATCTCTCTCTCTCTGTCATTCAGACTACATTGTATGTGCTTAACCAGGCTTGGGTTATTATTCCCAGCCTCCCAACCAGAACATAGTAAAAACCTTATTTACCATCTGAGACCAAGGGCCAACACACACACACACACACACACACACACACACTCACATACATAGATGACAACGACTCCAGCTCATACACTTTTAACACATTCACAAAACACATGTGTGCACTGCTGGGGATGGCACACACATGTGCATGCGCACACACATGCAGAGGTAAGGGTCCGCTGAGTATTACTGTAGCAGCAGGCCATTAGCAACAGAAGGCCCAGACAATGGTGTGAGGCCCAGGGCTGGAGAGAAACTATCGCCAGTGATACGCATGCCAGCAACCACTACAATAGCGCCTTCAGAGGGGACGAGTTCAGGACACACACACACACACACACACACACACACACACGCACACGCACACGCACACGCACACTCTTGTTCCTCTGTGGTGTCTGTTTGGATGGGTTGAGCATGTTTGGGCAGCCTCTACTAAAGGGGTAAAAAACAAGATTCAGAGATCCAGATCTCCTCCTCATCGCTCCCTGTCTTGAAAGCAATCTGAACATACTGTTATTATTAGCATACACTGATCCCATAACCAGCACTCATGAGTTCAGTGTTCAGAGTCATACTGCCCTCAAACATCATTTGAATCAGTTTGCCAACTGGCCTCACAGCGAGGAAAGCCTTATGTGTATTTGGTTAAAAAAAAAAAAACTACATTTGAGCGTTTGACTGCTTGTAAGAGATTAATCAATGTAATGATACGCTGTGTTGGCATGTTGTGATTGTGCAAATACATAAAATGCAGATTCTGTCAAGTAAAAGAGAGTTTTCTGTACTTACGGGAGATAGACCATTCCAGAATGGAGCTTGGCCCCCTCCCAGAAACAGTCCAAAGGGGTGATGATGAGGCAGGGATGTAGCTTTTCTATGATCTAATTCGACAGACACATTCACACAGACAGGAGGATTGACACCAGGAAGTGAAAATAATAACAACAGAGACAAAAAAAGATTGTATTGGTGATGTTTCAATATGATCCAGGGAGTATAAGTCCATATAAAAATAACTTTACAATATCAAATTGAATCTTTCGCATCTTACCTGATTCATAAAATGAGTTTCCGTGACTAGTTCTCCTGATTTGTAGCATAAGTTTTCTAATTTCCAATGTCTGGAAGGGAGAACAAAAGAGTTTCTGTTCAGTTTTCTTTCACACTCTGAGCACCTCAGGCTAGACTAATCAAAGAATGACAATACACCTAAATCTTTCATCACCTTGAGGTAACTCAAGAAAACATAACTGAATACTGATATACAGGTATATACAGCATGCATGGACATACTAAATGGGATGGATCAAATATTAAACAGAACTGAATAAATACTGCAATGAAACACAAAAAAACACAAGAAACTTTGAACTCAAAAAAAAAAAAGTTAACAGTGTCAACAAGTGTCACATTTGTTGCAGGATTTAATTCTATTGTACAGAAACACAAAATATAAGGCAAACAGGAACAGATACGAAGTGAGACCAGACCACAGGTAGAAATGTAATACTTAGTTACTTGTTATAAAGGTAAACATGAACTCTGCTGGCTCGGATGGCTGACTCCAGGTGCTGCAATAACGCCTCCACCGTTAAAACATTGGCTCCGTCCTCCCGCGGCGTCTGGATCATCAGCTGAGGGTTAAACATCGCCTCCTCGCCTATCTTCTGACGCGTGTACTTCAGTTCCTGGTTCACACGCCCACCGACTGGAAAGAGAAGAGTGAACGTGTTTAAACTTGCCCAGTTAGACCTTTGGTCCAACAACAAAAAAAAAAAAACACATGCTTATCATAAATGCATTTGTACAGGCTCAATCTTGTCTTTATAATAGATTTAAGGCTCATCATTTTCCATTTTAACAGATTTTCATTGAAAAAAAAAAAAAAGGCCCCATGCACCCAAAAGTTGTATTACTGATGAAGACACTGACCATCGCTGTTTACTGTAAACAATGTCCTGTTGCAACAAGCTGAGTTCAGAAAATCTTTTGTAATAGATCAATAATAAAAAACTGGCAGAAAATGTCAATAAACCCCTCTGAGGATGCAGAACATCATAAGAATTGGTTAAATTACAGTGTTTGCCTTAAGAAACATTGTTTTCAGAATTTAACAGTGTTAAATTGGCTCCCAGCGAGCCCAGAATATAGAGCTTGTACAAAAGCCTTTCCAACACTGACAGAAGGTGAGACAGCCTGAACACAGCCAATCTGACCCCTCACACACACAAAAGCAGCATCATATGCTACAACATCTGCGACTCAAGGAACGATCCTCTGTTCTTTCTGCAAAGCAAACTCATAGACATGTCATCCTAACCACAACATTATCAGACTCGTATCTTAAACAAAAACACTTTGCTTACAGTGAGATTGCACCGCTACAAAGACCAAACACCCTGACTCCTTTGATTCTAGAAGAGTAACATCACTCCAACAAATCAGCATTTCCCAAAAACAGCTCAATATTTCTACTCAAATTTGCTAACAGCAAACAGTCAGCAGCGCCAGACCACGTGGAGTGCATATGTGTGAGTGTGTGACAGTGTGTGTGTGTGTATGTATTTGATAAAGAGAGAGAGAGAGGCTCTCTTCCAGGTTTTGCTCCCAGTATCGTGGTGGGACTAAGCCCTGTGCGTGCACTCTGAGCTCTCGGCTAGCCCGGGCTACAAAAGCAGCCTTTCAGGCCCTTTAGCTGCCCTGCTCCACCCCAGTACAGCCAAGGCAACTCTGGCAAAGTCTCCCTCACAAACAGACACTCACACATGAACAAATGCATGCAATTGCAATCATGCAGACACGGGCACAGTCCCACATTTTTGGTCAAATGCAAGACTAAACAAACAAATGGAAAAAAATTTTTTTAAAGCTATATAAAAATGCCTGTTATGTAGGTTTCAGGTTGCTTCAGTATACTCAGCTCGGCCAGTGATTTGTGGGCATGCCTGCATGCGCATCCTTCAGGTCTGCGTATCTGCGTCTGATTTACAGGCAGAGGATTTGAGCCTTTCCATCATCAGCGACTGAATCTTGGACAATTTATAGGCATCTTCTTTCACTTGCACACACACACACACACACACACACACACGCACACACAACATGAAAAATGCCCAGTGAGAGTCAACTGTGTGAAAAATCTGTAACATTTTATTATGTCTTAATCCAATTTAACAATTCTGCTCGATTCGTGCAACAGCAGGCATAGATTGAATATTTTCAGCCCATTGTAATGGCATTAAAGTTGAACATAAGCATGCCTGTTCTGCTGGGCTGGACCACCCAGGCAGACCAATGGAACAGGGAGGGAGGGGGCCATGTCTTGAGGCATTAGGAAAACACACTTGATTTCTTTTTTTCTGGACCCAAACAGCATTCCCATCTGATCCTGTCTGAAGGCATGTTTATAATACTCATCATTAATAGCAGGCCTGGGCTAACCGGAGCGACATGCTTTCTACTGCTAGGCCAGCTACACATCTACATTACACCAGCCCTCCCTTTAAAAGAGCATGGATGGAACTGATTTAGACCCGACGCACACTGACAGTGCACTAACAAGTCGACTTGTCTGGTACACTCAACGCTCAAAGGCAAAGCTGCCCCGAGGCTTTGTTTAAGAGCACTGCCAAGAGGAGAAATGGGAACACAGGTATATAGAAAGTGACGCGTCCATTTTCAGTACGTTTCTGTGTGCGCGAGGAGATGAAGAAAGGTCTAATTGAAAAAAGATGGGAGGGATGTGCTTACTGTAGAAAGAACTCGCTGTCTGTTCTGAACACATTCCAAGTTGTGGACTGCCACCCAAAGACCTTGAGTTTACAGCAAGCAGCAAGGAATGGGACAAGTCAAAGGAATGCACTCTCTCTCTACAGGAAACAGCACATTACGGCCTCAGGCTTAGAGAATTCCACACTTCACGAGGTTACAGCGTTTTGGGGTCAACACTCACACAGCCTCGGGGTGAAATTAACACCCCAGCTGGACCAAAAAAATGTGTGTGAGTGTATGCGTGCGTGTGTGTGTGTGTGTGTGTGTGTGTGCATTAGCATATGTGCGTGAGTGTGTGTACACACAGCTGTGTTTCTTCAGTGACACATATTCCCATATTCCTTCTCCTAAGAAAACTGGTTGACCCCAGCATGTGTTGATATCTTGAAGGTGTCCTGCTCCAGGCTCAGCTGCTGTGACCTAAAACAAAGTGTCACTGTCTTTCAAATAGTTCCCATACCAGCTGCATTTCTCACTCACTTCCTTTCTCTTCCTTACTCTGTCCATCTTGAATCACTCTCTCCTCTTTCAACAAATTTACTTTCATTATTGGTTATTCTTCTACCTGGTTTAGAAAATGTCCTTCTGATGCCTTAAAAGTACCTAACTGCTCTGACCAACAGTCCAAAAAACCCAATGGTCACATTTGGGGAGCTATAAGCAACAGATAAGTGACTTGGATTAATAAATTATCAAGATTTTGGTTTAACAAATCAATTATTTGACTAGTCATCATAGCACTACTGATTATTTTCCACATGGAGGGGCTGAAATCAGTGAATTTGTTTTGGCATTTTTGCTTTGGTCATCTTTGTCATTCACACACCTGTGGGGTGTTGGTCTGTGCTGCCGGCTGTGCATGTGTGTTACATGTGTATGTGTGAGAGAAGAGAAGAGAAGAGAAGCAGACCTATGTGTGTCACTGTATTGGAGCCCTCAGTGTGGGTATTCAGTGTGTTGCATAACATTAACCCCTGGTCCCCCCTATTCTCAAAGTGGGGCGGTGTGGACGAAGGGAGAGAAAGTGGGTTTCTAAGGAACTGACATCACCCCCCTCCCTCCTTTCAGTTCTGAGCTCCCCCTCCTCTTTATACTCTCATTTTCTCTCTCTTTGCTCTATTCAGCGCTGGTCTGTGATTGGCCAGATCATGATGGCAATCAGCCCAGCCCCTCTGTCAAATCCAGCCCACCCCCCTTTTTTCCCCCCCTCTCCAACTTTCTCTCTTTTCCATGAAACACACAACAGCGTAGCCCCACCCCCCTGCCCCCCTGCACATCTCGCACGCCTGACAACGGAAGCATCCCACACTCCCAACACACACTACCAGTGGCAAACAGCTCCAACAACACTTGTGCGTAATGCTGACATTGAAACACACCCAGGCAACTTCCTCAAACATTACACCTCCCACTCACATTAACAGGAACATATACACATACTCTCATGATAAATCATGAAAATAATCGGACTTTCTGGCAGCTTTAGTGATTTTGCAACCACTAACAGAGATTTGATATAATATCTGTCTTTGTTGCAAGGTGCCAAAACAAGCATATACATGTGCTTGTATGAGTACCTGCGACCACATGCATATATGTGTGCATATACTGTATGTATGTGCATGTGGATGAACACATTTCTGTGTGTGTGTGTGTGTGTGTGTGTGTGTGTGTGTGTGTGCGTGTGTGCAGAGAAAGGATTAGCTGGATTAGGCCGCCTCTCAGCAGGGACCCCCTGTGGTGAGGAGGAAGCCCCCCGAAACCAGGTCATCTCTCTGCCACCAAGTCCACAGCGACCTCCCATACCCTGAGCCCCCTATACCATCAGAGGCATGAAGAGACACGTACACGGGGATGTGATCTGAACACCACTGCCACAAACTAAGAAGATGGTACTTTAAGAGAGCTACTTCAACAATATGTTTTTGTCTCAGCTGAAACGACGAGCTTCATACAGAAATTCAGATATTCAGCCAGTGTTCAGTCTGTACAGGTATGGTCTCCCACAGCGATTCCCAGCCTATCTTCAAGACCTCTTTTCTCCTCTTCAGTCTCCTCCTACCTGCTTCTCTCCCTCTCAGCTGCTACCGCCAATCACCTGACAGAGCTTTGATCATTGAGAAGAACCCACCTGCTCTTCCTCCACTTGTCTGTGTCTACTGTCTACCATCTGTTGTTACTCTGTGTCTAGCCCTCACCCCATCTTTGTTGCTCATACGTTTCTATATGATTGCATCCATGTTTCCCCTCACTTGCGTATTTTCCTCGTGTCTTAGTCCCTCCCATCGAGGACGCATGGAGAGACACAAGGAACCGTTTCAGGAGAGAGGAAACGAGGAAATATGTTTTCAGAGATCTGAGACGTCCTTTCCTCTGAAGCGTCATGTGAAGCGACGTCCGTTTCTGATGACGGCGGCAGCTGATCACAGCTGGATCAGCTGTCAGTGGGCTTTAACAGCTGTAGTGACTTTTGATGGAGTTTGCGTCTGCACACATGTGCCCTGTGCTGATACTAATAAAGACACACAGTTATCACTGCCAGAGCAGCAGTGTTTTCTCTCTGTAGCCTGTTACCTGTTCAACAAACAAAACATTTGAAATGATGTAACTCAAACCCGACGCTCAGGAATTTTCAGCCTCATATGTGACTGAATGGAAATGACGATATATTATGTAAAATATAAATGTGTTTAAAAAGTGTTTATTGCTGACAGACAGACTCTCCCTTACTTCAATTTTATCCATAATAAAAGTTAATGAGGGACATAACCGATCATGAAAAGAAAATCTTTTTAATAAATAAAGTTGTTTATGGTTCTCTTGTTGTTCAGACCTACAATTAAATGAATCCAAAAACAAAATATAAAAAATGGGAGTGATACACTCGAGTTTAATCTGTTATCTGTCTCCACTCTGGTATGAAACCGCAGTGATGTTGTGATGTGTCAGATCAGTCCGATCAGCTGCAGCGTCCAAATCAATAACTGCTTTCCAGTAAGGGGGGCGTGTCGGCCGGTAAAAGGCTGAATTCGGCGTGTGTCAAAGTCATATCTTTTAGAATAAACAATCACCTTGAATTGTTCACAAAACTTGATCTGACAGCTTGGTTTTACCATTTAACAACTTTTGCCTAGTCTAGGATGATGATGACATCTCCATCCTGCTATTATAAGCTGAATTTCATCAATTGACGAGCAAAAGTGTGACTTTCCCATCCACATCCAATATTTATGTATTATTTAATCACCACTATAAAATCCTTGCATAACACTTCATCAACTGTTTACTTTTAGTTTCATCGTTTATCAGTTACTTTTATCATTGTCATATCCACCTTTTTGCAAGTGCACCTTAATTCCATCTTATTCTCCCCTTCAACGCAGATTTTCAAACTGATTTTCCTGCCAAATAATAGTGAATATGTTTCACTACTGAATCCATGTTTGCTAAACTTCATGATTTGTTTTGTGATTTTCTAAATAGGAATTTTCTTTCCTCCTCACTTTCCAACAGTTTTTAAACTGACTTTCAGAACGCTGGCTTGCTCTCTTTCCATGTGGTAACACCAGCAGTGGTACAAGCAGTAATAGTTGTACTAGCAGCATGCAGAGTAGTATAAACAGCAGTAATAGTAGTTTTGAATGTGGGCTCTGCAATGCAGGTGTGCACACAGCCACAAATATGTGATGAAAGGCCCCACTGAGAGCTGAGACCCTATCTGACCCAGGGTGAGCCCCTCTCACTCTGTGGCTCCCCCCCTCTCTCTCCCCCAATCTCCTTTCAGTTTTTAGAGAGGAGGGGGCTGCCACACAGAGGAACGGTAAAACAAGCAAGGTAGAGAGAAAGAGAGTTTAAGAAAGAAGAAGGGGGGAAAAAAGAGGGAACGAAAGAGAGAAAAAAAAGCGAATAAAACTGAGAAATGTTAGGAAACAGAGAGGGGAAGTGCTCTGACGTGCAGCTGTAGCGCAGTGTCTCCTTATGCAGCCACACACCCCCAAGCACTCCGACCCCTGACACAAATGTGACACCCCAGCTGCCAACCCCTGCCCCCCCCCCATCCTCCTCTCCTCTCCGAACCCCCACCCATACCACCAACCCTCACCCCCCAACTCCAGCATTACCATATGTATGGCTCCCCTCGCCCCTGATTATGCTAATCACCTGTCCGGCCCCTGCAGCCCCTAAAATGGGTGTATTTAGCAGTCGGCTGGCTCCCAATGCAGCTTCCCCTGGGCCCAAGGTGTACATTCACACACTCCTCAATGGGCAGATTCTTCCACGTTGCTGCCTTCATTCAGGTCCCACTCTCCCCTCCCCAACCCCCCACCTCCAACCCGAAAAACCCCCCAAAACTATTCAATGCCAATGGATTCACAGAGCATTGGAAAGAGTAGTATGGGAAGAAAAACGCTGACAGAAAATCTGTGTTTGTAGTGTGTGCAGGAGTGTGCAGGCCTGTATGCAGTGGTTGAGGTACAATTAAAAAATACCCCAAGATGTCGGGTAAGATTATGTGTTAATTGTTTCATGTGACCAACAGGACAGATTTGTTTGTACGGTCACTGTGGGTGATGTAAAAGCGCTGTGCAATCACCAGAGATAGTAACACTCTCTCGACAAGTAAAAGAAGTCATTAAAAAATAATTAAGGATCTGAAAATCTTGTGAAAACTCTCCCATATCGCCTGTCAGTGCCTGTTGAATGCAAGCCAGGTGAGCCCTCTCCCACTGCTGCATTAACTGCCCCGCGATTGGCCTACAGCCCAGCCATAACAGACCGTGACACGAGCCTGAGCAGCCAATCTCAACCAGCCATCTCTCTGTCATTTCCTGGAAAGATGGCCCATGATTCCAGGTATCCCAAAATCACACATTCCTAAGTGTGGAGTAGAAGACACAGGCAGAATCACACAGAGAGCATGAATGGAAGAAACAAAGAAATAGAAATTGGATTTCTTCTCTAAGTGCTTCAGTCTTGCCAGAAATTTTCCTGGGATACCTTGACCTTTGTAATCATGATTTTGAGGGAAATTGCAGATTCAATTTGTCACTTTGAGCAACCCATTTCACATTAGACACAGTAAATATAAAATATTGATAAGAGCAGCTTTAAATAAAGATGAATCAAAGACTTCTAAGAATCTGACCAAGCACTGAATGCCAACTTTTGATACTTGACACTACAGACATATTTCTGCTATATATCGTATTGCTAACAATAAGGATTGGATTAAAACTCAAAAAAGGCCTTTTTTCAGTCCAGTAAAGTGTTGGGAGCTAATCCAGAGTGAGGATATTTTTCATTTTTTCCAATACTTAATTTGCTATCTTGCATCTGGCCCAATTATAGGATGTGATGTGCACATAAGTGCATTTCTGCACTCATTATGAGCAGCCCTTGAACAAGGCTCGACTGTCTACAATGCAAAACATAAAAAAACAACTGAAAAAGTGACACTCATCAGCCCTTGCTACCAAAAAACAAAACAACCTGTTGCGTTGGGTCACAAGTGTCGCCCCTATCCAAACGCATACTGACTCATTCCGGAGCTCCAAACTTCTCAATCATCTGAGAGAGGAAACATTTTATATCTCTGTATCTTCATGCCTTGCGTGTGCATGTGTGGTACTGGTGTAATTGCCGTTGCTGCCAGATTCTATGACGTTGTGCCGTAGGAATTGCAATGAACTATACTGATACGTAACCCATGTGTGCCAGAGGGGCTAAAAAATTCCAACTGCACAGACAGTTCGGAGATGTTTATAGTATGTTTGCATGAAAAATGCTCTGTGCTGCCGTCTGAAAAGCATCAATCCACACCCCAATCTCTCTCCTAGCGTACGGTAGGCACTGCAGCCAAAACACAAACACACTACCGCTACTATACTCCTGCTTCTTCCCTCCTGCTCAATCTCCCCCCAACACACACACACACACATACACTCTCTCTCTCCCTCTGCTGTTTTGTACTTTCTCCACCCCTCTGGCAGTCAGCACTTTGAGGGAGGGAAGAGAGGAAAGGGGAAGAGGGAGGGAGGGTTTGGAGGGGAGGGAAGGGAAGGAGGGAGGCCAGACCACCCTGCTCTCATGGCAGGGCTGAGTGTTTACATTGCCGTGGCTCACTCTGTAATACATCTGGCATTCTGAGGCCACTCTCTCCAGCCAGGGACGGGGGAGTGGTGGTGGTGGTGGGAGGGGAAGGGGGGGGGGGGGGGGGGGGTGGAGGGGTGTAGGAGGCTCGGGTAAAGAGAGAGACCTTTCTGGCAGAGAGGAAAAGAGAGGGATATGAGAGAGAGAGAGAGAGAGAGAAAGAGAGGTAGAGGGGGGAGGGTAATTCTCTCCACAGTCTCCTGTGGTCGGTCATTCGCAGGGCTCTGGTTTTTGAATAAGAGCGCCTGAAAGAATGCAAAATGTAAACAGAGAGCTTGGAGGCATCTCAGGATGTCGTTTGTGAATGGGAGTGCGTTCGTCTTGAGAGCTCACACACACGGACACGCACGGCATGGTTAACAAGCAGATTTTTAAAAGTTATTTCACATTTACTTCGCCAGGTAGGGCTAATATACACAAAGCTGCTTTCAAATGAGGGAGAGCTAGCTTGAGAAAACAGTGCTGTAAGTCTGTGTACAGTACCAGAGGCGCAATGTTTCCCCACACTAAATCCCTCACCAGCTAGCCTGTACTTTTCATCAACTCGTAAAGTTTAACACAACACGCTGGAATGTTATTCCTTCTACAGAGGTTTAATCCTGTTTGTAGTGAACTGATAAACACAAACTTAATTGAGGCCAGTTTGGCAAATGTAAAAAGTGTGCGAGTGTATGTGTGCACGTACACATTTGTGTGTGACTGCCTAAGTTGGTGAGAGAGAGTGAAAGAGGTGCAAAGAGAAAGATAGATGAATTCTGTGTTGTGTATTTTGTGCGTACTAGGAAAAAATATTGGGTGTGGGCGCATTTGTGTGTTTGATTGCTTGCGGCTGCTGAATGAAAGCGGTTGGAGATAGAGCGTGAGAGACGGAGTGAAAGAAAAAGAAAAAGGAGGAAAACAGATGAATAAAGAAGAGAAAATAGCAAAGAGAGGCCCTTAGAAATAGCCTGCCATGCAAGCCCTGGTCAACCACCTACTCATTCACAGAACCAAAACTCCAAAGCTTCTCTGCACATGTGAATGTGTGTGTGTGTGTGTGTGCATGCATCCATGCATGTATCAATGCTCCATACACATCAAAAGCTGGATAATTCAATCATGCAAACCACAATCCTCTCAGTGGAGACGCCACATTCAGGGCACTCCTCCTCTTCCTCCTCCTCATCTTCGTCCACAAGAAAGGATGTCAAGTCTTCTTCCGCATGCACTTAACATTATACCACTCCCTTCTCCACTGCCATAACCAGCACAACAACAAAACAACCACCAACTCTGTCAACTCAGCTCTTAATCACACTAGATTATAAAACAGACATGCGAGGAGGGGAGGGGGGGGGGTGGGTTGTTTTGAAAAAACGTTAAGTCCTATCAGACTGTAGTCTCAAATGTTAAATCAGGCTCAAAGTGGGAATGGCACCATTTTAACAATATTGATATCAAGTTTAAGGCTGTCAGTATTCAGTCACAAATATTCAGTTATCGAGGGGAAGTGACTTTTTTTTGAACTTGCCTCTTTGCCGCTTTTTCTCATCATTGCTGAACATATATTCAAATAGTCATTAAAGCAAATTTATTTGAGTTAAAATTATTATACAGTATTTCAGAGATTAAACTAACAGTCATATCATATTCACTGCCCTCTGCTGGAGGACAGATGTCAAAAGGTTAAACACAAATTCATAAAGCAAATATTGATACAGAAGAACAATGCATGCTCACACTCTCTCTCTCTCATCAGCATCTGACCCACGCAATGCACACATACAGGCATATACAACACATAGACACACACACACACACACACACGGACATACAGGACACAAACAATGCCTGGTGACAGCTGCTACTTCTGCTGCATTTCTTCCACCCCCTACCATCCACCACCACCCGCCCCTCTGCTGTGAGTCTTCACTCTGCACCCAGGCCACAGGGTGAGTATCAGGTGAGGTTTTAAATAGCGGGGCCTCTACGAGATGACCTCAGGGTCCCAGGGGTCTACCCCCGTAGCCCCTGGCCTCTACACTATGCCCCCCAAGAAAGCGCTCCGGGGCCAGGGGCCTCCCCTCAGTCTGTGGCCTTGAGACTACAATCCATAGCCCCTGTGCCCCAGTCCAGGCCATAAATCTGCGGACCATAAACTCATTTCAACTGGAATCACTCACACATATTCTCTGTGTAGCTCAACTCAAGTGTCCAATGAAAACAAAAGACATCCTCTGAATGCTATGGGCCCCATCCTCTTTAGTCTATGCTAAAGCTACAGGCTAACCACAACTCAGCCCAGATTACGGGACAGCTCCAGCTCATCTGCTGCACCCCAGTTTCAACTTCAACCCTTGCCCAGAGCTCAAGCTTCAAAAGCCCCACTTCCAAATTCTCTCCTCCCTGTACCCCTCTCTCCCCCATCAACACAGCCCCGCAACCACAGCCCAGCCCGAGCCACATCTCCAGCCCCTCTCTCAGCACAGAAACAGAGCGAAAGAGTGAGGGGGCCGTCCTACAGGAAGGCCAATGTTTACGCGATACTGTTTTAATTAGAGGCAGGCGGTGCTGCTATTTTCTTTACAATTTGGCCTGTGTTTGCCTTAACCCAGAATGCCAAGGGATGGCTCCATTTTCCATTTGTGGCCAGGAGGAACTCTAAAGGGGGTCTTATTCCTCTCCTCCGCGTCTCTGCTCCGTGGATGTGGCTTATAGTTAATCATCACAAGATCACCCGGAATCATCTGCAATTTGAAATTGAGGATGTATCTGAAGTCGTACCCGGGCCAATACGCATGTGTTCCGACACTGAGGAAAGCACACGGAGGGCAGCCAACCACGTTTGTGTGTAGGGAGATTAAGTTTGGAGACCACAATACTACAACTTCCTGTTTCAGATAATAATTTCCTGTGAGCACCACAGTGGACATAAACACAGCATTTATCTGTAGTGTGGAGGCAATCTGCCCCGAATACACACCACTATCATTTTCATGTCAAGGGGGGAGAAGAAAAAAAAAAAAAACTTAAAAAAATAATTGATTATCCTTCGCCAAATGTTTAGCAGAACACAAACCCCCATAGATCCTTAAAGGCTCGACACAATTGCCTCTTTGTGCAAGCGTGCGTCTAACTCCCAATTGGTCTCTGTCGCTTTGTCTAATAAACAGAACTTCCTGTGTCTGAGTGTTTATAAACAGTGCTGAGTGAGCACTGTGTGAGAAAAGACAATCCCTGTGAAAGCTGCAGCACGTGACAGTGTGTAGAATAAACACACGGGCCAGCTCCAGTCGCTCGTCCGCCTCGGCACTACCAGAGAGCAGGTGACGACAGACACGACATGAGACGTAAAAAAATGTGGCTCCGCTCAATTGTAGGAGAATTAAGAGATCTAATATGATGTGGGTGTATTGTGTGTGTGTGTGTGTGTGTGTGTGCGTGCGTCCACAGGCCACACAGCTTCCAGGCGGGGTCGTTCACGGGTCGCCTGCGGAGGGCAGTTCCAAATGAAACATAAACAGCCGCTCTGTCCTCTCCTCCTCTCTCCTCTTTTTCCTCTCGGACGATGGGCCAGTCCCCCAGCACAGCCCAGCACAGCGTTCCACGGTCCAGGCAGAACTAATCTATCCCTCAGCTGTGCAGTCTAATCTAAACAAACAGATCTCTCCCTACCAACATCTGGAACCCCTCACGTACTGGGACCTAGGAAACCACCGCAGCCCTGTCTTTTTGTCAGTGTGTGTGTGCATGTGCAGGTCCCTGTATCAGTGTGAGTCCGTGCTGTAAACGTCTACCAGAGGTCACTAGACTTGGTTTTACTGTCTTTCGTGTTCACCATGAAGCTAACCTGTTCTGTCAGTGCCAAGACTTTATGGTGCGACTACTGTGAACGACAGCAGCGAAGACCTGACAGAAGCTCCGAGCTTATTATTCATGAGTAAAGTGCCCATGAATTTGGTGCGACGCCAGTAGAGCTGCAACTAATAACTACTATCTTTACCAATTAACTGAATAATGGCAAATCACAAACTAACACAACACATATTTGAAATTTCAATTTCATATCAATCAACTGATATGAAACAAAGAAAAGCAGCAGATCCTCACATCACTAAATTCACCCCAAATTGTGTTAAAAAAAAAATCACCCTTCATGCTACAAAGAGCAGTTTGCTGCTTCATGAAGAACAGCAGCTGTGTTTAGTTTGAATTCATGTCCCTTACAACGTGTTCCAATGTTCCAAGTATCAAAAAGCTCATAGAAACATCTCAAAGTGATGTCTTACAATCTCTTATTATGTTTGACCAGTTGTCAGAAACTCAGCCAGTAATTAATGTTCTGTCATTCAACTTATTGACCGATCAATTTCAGCACTGAATGCCAGCCTGTAGCAACACAGTATTAGAGGATGCATTGTGCAGCCTGTGATAACATTCAGTTTCATCCATACTACTCTGACTGTGGTCTTACATGTGAAAAGGATGTGAAAACTGTGTGTGTGTGTGTGTCCCTCTCACTAAAACGAGAAGTCCTGCACTGAAGAGGCTCCCCTCTGCCTAAACTGCTGCCAACTGCGCCTGCGCCACCGATTACAAGAACACGCTGTCTGTCAGACCCCCTGCAGCAGCATGCAACGAGAGAACAGCCATCCCGGCGAGGAGGTGGGAGTTTGATCTGTACGGGAATCAGTCTGCTTTAGTGTTTGATCTCATTAGCTATATATCTTTGAGATTTAAAGAAGGGAGTGAAAAAGGGGGGAGATAAACGAGAAAAGGTCACAACACTAACATGACAACTGCATAAAACACCTTTTTTTTTTTTGTTTTAAATGCCCCAAAAATATTTCAATTCAATTTCTCAGCAGCAAAATCGGCTCCTCCATTCATGACTACACCAGCCAACTCAAGCCCTAAGTGCTGGAATGCGGATCAAAGGAAAGGAAAAAAGCACAGCCCCTTCCTCTTACCCCCCCAAGCACCACCCATACGCACAGTTCCTTTTTTTCTTTAAAACGAATTTCATTCTTCATAAGCTGCTTCTGAAAAAACAACAACAACAACAACAAGTGTGCAGCCTCTCCACTCCGCAAACACGAGTTCCTTTCCTCGCTCCGCTTTTTCCCTGCAGCCGGAGACAAATCTTTTTGGAAAGTTGAGAGCTGTCCAAAACGGGACCACACACAGTCTTTGAGCATTCAACTGCTGGGGGCAGGCAGACACACACTCTCACACACACACACACACACACACACTCACTCACACACTCTCACAAAATGGCGGCTTTGACAAAAATTTCCTCTACCCCAAAAGCTGCTTATGAACTTAATTACAACCTTACTTCTGAGTGTAGTTACAGTCACCTCTTGCACATCTTGTGCATGCATTTAACATGGTTTTAAAACCCAAAGCTCTAAGTATGTTGGGATAAATAAAATTATTTTTCAAGTTTGACTTGGCCACTCGCCAGGGCCCAAACAATAAACAATCCCCCTGGCTTGTTCAGTAGCATCCAGCATCCCTCCCGTCCTCCAATCTAACCCAACACATGCCCATCCAAACATGTAGAAAAGCACTGAAATAAACAGTTTCAGCATCTCACATCCAAACACATGCACTAGAATCACAGACACACTTTCCAACCTGTCAAAAACAGACACTAATGAATCAGAGCGTCTTACCTTCTACCCAGAGTTTCTCCACGTCCGTCTCCAAATTAGCTGCCCGTAAGCCCACAGCGAAAGCTCCAAAAATCATGAGGCCCACAACCAAAAACTTTCCGCAGTTCTTTTGTATGTAACAGCCCAGCCTGAATAAAAGTCTCTGGAACTTCGCTCTCAGCCATAGAGGTGCTTTCCTCCCAGTCGCCTTCCCCTACAATGAGACGAGAGTCAAAGTGTTACTGTCAATTAGAACATTTACACAGCACCTACCTGGACAGGTGAGTCTGTAGGTTTAAAGAGTAAAGGTTTAGCATCATAAGGCAAGGGAATGGCCAATAAAGCCCTGTGCCACCCCCCCCCCCCTTTGAGAAGATAATAATTAAGACATCATTATTAGACTTCAAATATTTCACGGAAATAGGAGCTCCAGTCAAAACAATGAGACACATCCGCTGTGTGTGTAGTGATTGAATATACACATCTGCTGGCAACCGCCTGGAAAGCATTGAAGACTCCCCAGAGTGAGAGCCGCAGGTTCCATCATATCAACAACATGTATAAACTGTAACCTTAGTAAGATACATGCAAAACATAAGAACCTTTTCCGCCCCCCCCTCCCCACAGGTAAACCCACACACAGCCTGATCTGTTTCTGTCACTTCACTCTGGCCAATGATGAAATATGAAGACGCTGATCCAGAAAGACTGATAGTAAGTAGGTGTCACATGTTTGTGTTGTGCTGCTCCAAAAAAAAAAAAAAAGGGTTTGCAGCTGGACCTCCAGCACGGACGGAGGTAAATAAAAGGAGATAGCTGTCAAGTCACAAGTAGACAGTGGGAGGCCTTTTCATAATAAGCCTCCCCTGTGTATATTTCACACACGGACATCCTTATGCAAACATAATAGCCTACAGGGTCTTAAAATTCAGCTTTGCTTGTGTAGCACTCCTATAAAACTCAGTTACATCCCTAGAATAGTGTAATCAAGGCTCTATATGCTCCCCAGCCCACACAAAGTCATATATTTTGGGAGTACTGTGATTTGTGACATTTAAGTAGACTGACAACCTCCCACACACACACACACACACACACACACACACACACATATCGGTGATATTAAATATCCTGAGAAGAGTGCATGTGGTAAAACCCGCAAATACCACCACACACACACACACACACACACACACACACACACACACACACACACAACCCCACTCCCCGTCCAGCAGCCCGTGTGTTCCGGCCTGCATGGGGAGTGGAGGAACCATCACAGGGGGACTCACAATATTTGTGAACGGAAGAGGGCAGCCACATGGATTTTTTTTCCTCCTCTTTTACGCGAGTCGCCCAAGTCTAGATACGGTCACACACACACACACACGCACACATACACAAGTGTAACTCAGCCACCAAAACGTTTACGCAGCTCATAAGCAGAAAGGCGGCAGGTTTGTTGTGAAACGGTCAATGATAGCGTTGCCTGTGAGTGAAAGCTGCATGTTTCGCCTGCTCTCACACCGTTACAGGCTGGGATGTGTTGTACCAGAAACAACCGAGGGATTTGAATTTTACAAATAAAACGTGCTTCGCGTCCAGAAGCCGGGTGCAGAGAAAGAGTCTAAATGTTGCACCAAGTAAAACAAAACAACCTGCGCTTTCTACAACCTTGCCTTACCTCTGTGATCCCCTACCCAGCCCGTCCCGTTACCTAGCAGCGACTGGATATAGTTTGGCCACTTTTTTTTTTACGGCGAAACACAATAAAACCAAGACCACAAAGCTCCTGCCCTGTTAAGATGTGAAATAAGCACCTCGGATATTTGCTCCAAAGCAAAATCCGCATCGCAGTAACTTGGCCGCTGCAAATACTCCAAATCCAGCGGTGTGTTGCGGGTATAGTCCCCCCTGTTCCTCCGCGTTATCCTCGGCCGATCGGGGTCTCTGTTTTCCTGCTCGGAGGGCGCATTAGCAGCCGAGGCCATGTTGCGGGGACTGCGAGATGGTTACCGTTTCCCACTTTATAGTATTTCCCCGAAAGCGTGTAGCGATATCCCAAGGCAACAAAGTTTCACTCTCGGAGACCTCACACCAGTGAAGTAGGACTTCATACTCCTGTTGGAGACGGCGAGTCAAAGTCTGCGCCTTCCATCCCAACATTTCGTGATCCGGAGGTCTCCACCGCTTTCACCGCATTCACCGTGTCTCTTAAAAAAAGTAAGTTTCTCTCAAAAAGCGAGGTGCACAAAGTGATTCCCATACACAAGTCGTCGGGTAAGTAGCCTCGATAGTCGTAGCATTCTGGGGAGATCTATGTGGTCTTCCCCTGGGCCGCGCGTCACGGCCAACTCTGAGATTCAATAGAAGAGGAGAAAAAGACCTCTCTCCATTTGGAGGCAGAGGAGGAGGAGGGGTGAAAGGGAAAAAAAACCCTCCAGATCCCGCCTCTAGGGCTGTCAGATTGCAGGACTTTCTTGCATCTGATTGGTTCCAGAAGGGCAAAAATTACTCAGCAAACACGACTATTATTAGCTGCTTAGCAACAGCTCACTAAAGTAGAGACCACCCAGGCAGAGAGACCTCATGTGTGTATCTCCAACTTCAGGGGAGGCTCGCTGAGAGCAGAGGCTCGCAGAGAGCAGGGGCTCGCAGGGAGCAGGGGCTCGCAGAGAGCCAAAGCTGTGGTTTGGTGTGCCTTGGGTTTACACACATTTGCCCTGTCACTAGAAAGAAGCGTGTCAAGCAGAAGACCTGGAGTCTGAAGCAAGGTACACCGTCTGTGCGTCGGAGGGGCGCCGAGGAATGTCAGAACTGCAGTTTTTAACTTTGATTTTTTTCCCCTGCCTCACCACAATGATGGTGGTAGCTGAGCCTCAAATTACAAGGGGAGGTCCTACAATTTAGTGTCGGTGTTACAGCTTTACTGTAGTATATATGTTATTCTATAAGTGTGTAAAACACATTTCATGTCCTGGTAGACATGCATTAAACAGTTCTTGTAATAAACATAAACCTTTACATTTTTGGATTTGAAAGAATAAAGTTATGGTCAGAATGATAAAATGCATAGATTGTAATAAATAGCTCGGCTGGCAGTGACAACATCCAACAATGTAGGCTATAACTTGCAAAATGATCTTCTGTTGACAAAGGTTGTATACACAAACAGCAGTAAAATGTAGATAACATTTTTGTAAAGTCTCTGTCTATTAAAGATGATTGATTTATGCGCAATGACGCATGGAAATGTATAGTTGTCCTAAATTTATTATCCATTTTATTGATAGAGCCTGCTATTATTCAGTGTTAAAATACCACAGTAGTGCAAGTATGTGGATCTAGTTCAAAATAAGTAGCAGTAAATTTTCATAGCATCATAGTAATATTTCATATAGACCAGCTGCTGATAAAAAATACACAAGACGTAATTTTATTGTTAAACACGCTGATATCTGAAATTCAGATTCTCGGTGGGCTCTTAAAACGTATGTTTTTTTTGTTTTTTTTTGCATAATAGACAAAATAAGCACATAGCCAAGCATTTAAAGGCTTGTCAGGTTGAAGAGATAGATCAACTTATTCATATGTTCAAAACATTCTCTTAATGTCATGTCCTTAAAATCAAATTAACAATCAAGAAAAAATGTGAAATCAAATCTAAGATAATTAAGTAGTTCAACCACGATCTACATTTTCCTTTGGAAAAAAAAAATGAAACTGAACCCACACCAAATTTATATATCTATGTGAGTAGAATAAAAATAAAACAGGCATAACAAAACAAAAGGATGGGGTGGTAATTAGCCCGTGTAACCACTTGATGGACCAGAGTATCAACCGGCCCAGACTTCACACCTGAGGCATCAGAGCGCTCAGCAGCGGCTCGTCTGGCTGCCAGCCGCGCACTTACCATCTTCTGTCCAGGTGGGAAAGCTTTCTGGACAAATCCGGTAGATATCCGCCCCCCGTGGAGTCCAAAACGTGTCAGTTATGATGAAGATAAAAAGAACTGCTTTACTGTCGTGAGGAGAAAAAAGGAGACCGGCGCATTGTAATCCGTCTTGGTCGCAGGCATTCTGCTCTGCGTCGGGAGAAAAAGGTTCACACACAATTACATGGCTGTTCCTTTTTGGACACGTGGGTGGTCCCGTTCGCTACATAGGCAGGACCCTTTGATTGTCACGTGAGCCCAAAATTGTAAACAGTACCAACCCATGCACAGCAGGATCCCGTGTCTCAGTCAGTCAATCACACACATAGAATGAGAGAAAGAGAGAGAAAGAGAGAGAGAGAGCACAGAATGACCTGCTTATGTGCGCAAAGATGTGAAAGCACACACACGTACATGCACAGGTACTTTTGTGTACTTATGTGTATGCACACACACTTGGGGACACAGGGAGACACACACGTTCAAATACAAATACATTTGCATGGGTTTGAAGATATGCACACGGCACGGACACACATACAGAAATGTGGAGGTATGTGCACACTAGCATGCAAAAATATGAGTCATAAAACACACTCAAGCACATGTCACATTTATTTAATATTAAGTGATGGCTCCTGAAAACTCAAAGTACTGGACTGACTGCTGGTGACAATTTTCTTTCAGCCTAAATCACAAAATTCAACTGTATTCCTTTGTTTGTATTGACAACATCACATTTAAAAAGATGTTTCTCTTTAAGGAAAAGCTAGGATGATGTCTGGTTAATGCTTAGATCTTTGATCTTTTTCTTCAGAATCAGTAGAAAGGTGAGATGCAGACTAGACCACCAGGCTGACTGCAATAAAAACATAATTTCAGTGGCATCAGATATCCCTGGTGTGGTGTCTGAGTGGGAAAAAAGCATCTCAGGGGGAACAAAGTTAGGCTGCGATGCCCCCTAATGCCCCTGAATAGAACCAGACCTGTCTCAGTGGAACATGCTCCTACAGCAAAGCAGGACTCATAACTGCCACACCATATCTGCGCTAGACATGTTCACGTTGTTATCACGGCGGTAACGCTGTAGGACTCCATCAAAGTGCCGTAGGTGATAGTGGAAAATGGTCCTCCCCTTCAAATACTGTAGTGTAGAAGCTGTAAAGATATGCCAGTAAAATGCTCTGGGAGATTATATTGCAAGCATCTGTGTGAACTAATGAAATACGTATGCACATAAGATGCCAAAACACCCTTGACCAAACATGAGTATATTTCCTTTTTTTAAATTAACCATTATGTGCTAATGTGGATCAGATGGACTAATTGTGCACGTTAGGAATTATACCATATAGGGAGAAATGTATTCCAAATCATCTTCTTTTAATTTTGTGATTTGCAGGCGATAGTTTGGATTTCAGGCTTTTGTGAACAATGAGGTCTGAGTCTATTCAGGCCTGTAAATAAAAGTTGTAGCTGCCCTTTATACATGTGTGTCATAGCTGTATTAATGGTTTTTTTTTAATACTTTTTGGGTATTTTATGTCTTTTCCAGAAAGCTGACATGAAATGAGGGGAGTGAGGGGGACAACCTGCAAAGAAGGTCCCCGATCAGCCTTGAACCAGGTACGCTACGATTACAGTGTCAGCATCTTTAAACCCCCACCAGGGCATGCTTGTATTAATATTTTATGGTTAAAAGTATGTATTTTACATAAAAATAGGAACACAAGTGCTGACTGAAATAATTTACATTTATTGTATTACACAAACTATGCCAAAGTACACTAGTCCACTACTGATTTACTGTGAACTTATCCTTTAAAGGGCCACCCAATAAACCATTTCATTTAATAACCCCATTACCGTTTCTTTCACACTACCTTCTTGGAAATCTTTTTTTATTTGATCTCCACTATTGGTAAAAGTCTAAAGATAGCTACATCTAAGTAAGTTGCTTACTCCATCCAACATTTTCATAATTTGAGTCATGGACTTAACGAGCTGCTAGCTGGGCTTTAGGCTTTTAGTGACACTTAAACATTGGGGGTATTTTGTTTTTAAATCTGCTTTTAGAGTCAAATTTCTTAGTTGTTACATGGCTCCTTGGATCCTGGTGATTAATGTCTGCCTTTCAATGATTGTTCATATTTATCTGGTCCTCTTCCAGATCCACATGGATTCCTTAATGAGGAAAGGAGGTGAAGTATTCATGTAGGAGCTGGAGGAATTGGGCATCGATCCCGGCATGACTTCATCAACCAATCACCTTCTTTGACCCCTGGCAGGGCCCTTCACACCCCTCGAGGCTGGTGGCTGGCTGATGGCCATGGGAAAAAGCGGAAAAACCTTGTTTAGTGCATGTGCTTATTTATTATTTGCAGGTGGATTACAGTTCAAAGCAGGAGTGTGCCAACACGTTGATATCCTTAAGTCAAAATCTGAGTCTCCTTTTAGGCGGGTTCTTTGTCAGCCTCGATGTGGAGATATTCATTGATCTAATTATTTAATTTGTAATCTCTTTCAATGTGATTGCCTTGAGAAATTAAAGTTTGAGGTTGATAAATTCTCATTTTGATAATATATTTGAACTGCTACAAAACAAAGACGTTTCTCTGTAGCCACAGTGAACAGCAACAGTATTTAACCTTGTATAATTTTAAAAAGATAAAAGCACGTTCTCCAAAATCAGCAAGCTTCCTAGTTGAGTAGTTATAAATGGAAATGATGTGTACAGCTGTGTTTGTCAGCCATCATAGGGCTAGATGGAGGAGTGGTGCAGCGTGATCAGGCAGCCACTCTTATTTAAAGAGAAAAAAAAACAGCAGAAAGAGAGAGTGAGAGAATGCAAACAAAGCACACCTCTTTATTGAAAACAAATGCACTCAAGATCCCAATTAAGTAAGAATGTCCTCTCTCTCTCTCTCTCTCTCTCTCTCTCTCCCTCTTTCTGTCTCTCTTTCATTCCAAAGGGGTTCTTGGTGATTAAAAGATCATGTGATGTGTTCCATTCACTGAGAGATGCAGACAGTCTACATGTGGCTTTAGCTGCACAGCACTGATGGTAAGAAATATGTACCTTATGGAAGATTTAAAATGCCCCCCCCCCCAAAAAAAAACAAATCAAACGAGGAAATGAAGCGAAATACAATATAAATACAATACAATAAATGCATGCATAAAAAGAAAATACATATTACAATATGTACTTTATTTAACTTATTTGTATGATTTGTTTTCATTTAGTCATTTTAAATCTTCCATAGTTTCTTACTATGGGTGTGTTGCTAAGATGGCTAATTGGGTCACACATCTTGAACATTAAAGGATAATTCAAATGTATTCAAACTGTATTTATTTAGTTTATTAAGTTTGGCCCAGAATTTCGATTGATAATTAAATCTTGACGCTCACCTTACCAATAATCTCAAAGATTTTCATTTAAATAAATGTCTGTTAAGTCACTATCTATTGCCGAATGAGGTAACACAAGGCGATTGAGCCTACGGTCCACTAATGAAAGCCCTTGCATTTGCAGTATTATGATTATTATGAACTGGGTGCCGGAGGCAACTTTCCCGGCAAAAATTCTAAGGTGGCGCACAGTTAGTGTTTTCCATCATCCAGCAGTGGTTGGGCTGCCAGAGAGGGTAGGCGGAGCTAATGCAACAGACATGCTAGCATTTACCCTCTTCAACTCACTTGTGTGTGAAGTGGCGTACTGTTTTTTTCCAGTCTCTGCTAGTTTGACGTCACACAGGCGACACTGTTTGGATCTCTGGGAGTGAGGTTGAGTGAGGTCCAAAAACACACCTGCAATTACCGCTTATCGCCATAGGTGCTGCCAAAGAGAATGAAACAGAAATCTTTGAGATTGTTACTCTAAGTGGTGAGATTTGGGAACCTGGCAACATTGCTAAAAAGAACTCCAAAAGGGCAAGAAACATGAGCATTTAGACAATCATAGAGGTTTTATACAAACCTCCAGGTTGGCCAAATGTCTTTGGAAGAAAAAACAAAAATAAATTATTACCCAAACTGCCCTTTGTAAACATCCACAAACAACAACTTCCTGGTTCAATATTGACCTACAGTACTACCAAAGCCTCACTAAAGTTCAGTCAGGAAGATTTTCTTCATTACAAAAAATATTTTTTTTCCTTTACCAGTTCAGACTCCAATCAGCTGACTGAGAGCGTTCACACTGTCACGTCAATCAGGTTTTTCCAATTACCTGTCAGCCAAATACACTGTTGATGTCAAACTTTAAAAACTGTTCTTCTCTGTCATTTTAGTGTCAGATTGATCACCTCCAGTTTCACGAGAACTAGTTGTCCAACAGGTCACAATTGGGTCTAATCACCAAAGACCAAAGTGTAGTGCACAGTTTCTCTGTGCAAACATTTCAGATGCGCTCGCTTTATGTTTTGCATCTAAATGAAATAGTTTAGAGAATCTAGCAATGTTGCATTGTTCCCAGATCTCAGCAACTATTATAGTGAGTACAATGTAACTCACAAAAAAGTAAGAGCCAAGTTTAAGGTGTGTGTTTCTGTTTATGAGGTAGCACATTCATATAATCACAAGAAAATCTCCCTCTGAGTGCACCTCTACAGTGTCCCCCTTTGGAAGGCCCATACAGGTACCAAACTATACCCTCTTCCTCAATCTTGACCCAGCTGCTGGCTCCCCCCGGTCCAACATGGCTGTCTGTGAAGCAGTAGGGACTGAGAGTGCAAGGGGAGTGCCTGCTAGGATGTTTATGTTCCAGCTCAAGGTTGTCTTCAATCATACACAAAGCTGTTTGACAGCTTGCAGCACTGCCTGGCCTCTGTTTACCTCTCCCAATTTCCGACTGGCTTTGTGTGCACAATCAGAGCAGCCCAGAGAGGATCCAAGAGGGCAATTCCACCTTTCTCCAACCAGCAGCAAGACTCTCCATCTTGCTGCAAGTGGACCAAAGGCATCATTACGTGATACAGAAATGCTTTCTGGCTTAATCAGAATAGGTTCAAAACAGTCCAGTGAAAAAAGCAGCCGGCATTCATTTTTTTAATACGTGTTTGAAATTATTTGAGTTGATTTTGTGTGAAAACTGTACAGTTCAGCACAGAAATCCATGGAAATGTTATTCTTATAGCAAAGAAATGCAGATGTATTGAAAGTAAGTACATAGTATTTTAAGGATTTGATTTTTCAGGGCTTCAGGTGTTGTGTGTGTATCTACGTGTGTGTGTGTGTATGTGTATGTTTAATATGGTATATTGTAACATACTCTTGATAAACATACCTTGTGGCCATGTTTCACCAAAAAAATTAAGTTGGCAGGATACGTGAAAATGGAGAAATGAGAGGAAAAGTGTGTCTGAAAAGGTTATGGATGAATATTGATTTTGATTTGAGGGCATTTTAAGTCCTATTAGTCTCTTTTGGACTCCGTGTAGCGGTCCACTTCTCTGTTTGGCTGATATTTACTTTGAGATCTGGGATAGACAATGTTGGAACTTGCTGATATTTAGACAAGGCAGTGGTCTGTTCTGCAGAACTGGCCTGAGAAGCTGTAATTTTTGGAAGTGAGTTCAGCCTCCAACGTTAACAGGAAACGTGTGCTGCTCTGAATGTATACACATGGCCTCAACAAATAAGCAGTATAATACAATATCAACGCTGTGGCTCCACAGAAAGACAGTTGGGAAAGAAAGAGGGAAAGTGAGAAAACCTGAAAAAGGCAAAGAGAGCAGTCAAGCAGACGGAGCTGAAAATTCAACAAATTCCTTCTTATAAATTCTTATAAAACTTTTTAAAAAAATGAAAACTTGACTCATAAACTGACAAACAAATATTTGTTATATGTGCAGTGTTGTACAGTTTGATAGCACGCGCTCACCTAGGCAGAAGGTTTGCTTACTTCCATTTGAACTGAGGTGGGTCTCTGTGGGAGGCCCACTGGAAAAAGTGACACATTTAAAGGTAAGAACCTCATAAGCTGTCCAGACCTCTGTTTACTCACCCAGACCTCCTGTTCAGTTGAGTCTTAACAACAGCGGGAACTGTTACCTGTCTCAATGGAATTCAAGCCCATAAACGAGCAGCATCAAACATCATTAAGAGAAATTATTCCAACAGCACGGAGAACAGACTCATACTTCTGTGCGAATAAACAAAGTATCTACCACATAATATTAATGTTCCATATTAGCTGTCATTTATCATAACTTTCTTACAAACAAAGCTGTTGTCTGTGGTGTGTGAGAAAGGAACTGCCTCTTTTCACGGGTAGGTGTTTGCATTTTTGGAGTAAGACCTGTATTAATGGGGATGAAATGGCATTAAGTGCTGTTTGGAATACCAGACCTATTTGGAGGTGTGCCTAATAGCGCAATAAACCCATAATCACAGGATTTTGTGCCTGTTCAAATGTTTGTCTGATGAACATGAGGTGCACGGTGAAATTAAATTCTTAATTCTAAACTTAATTCCATCTCCAAGTGATACTTTGAATCCCTCAAAACAGAAAAAAACAGATTATTATCATGAGATTATTATTTAAAATGATATAAACACCTGTAATTTGTATTTGACAAAGTCCTTTGAAACTAACCTCAAAACACTGAGTAAAAGCGAAAATACACAGTGAACTAAATCCGACAGGTGGACATGAACACTCTCGCTCATTACAGAGATGTAATGTCCTTAAAAGTTTTAATGATGATGCTTTTTCATCAGTTGTGATGGAATTTGGACATCCTGACAGTATGACATTATTTCTGCTGTAAAAAGCATTAAAAACAAACTGTTATATTTAAATACAAAAGGGGAACATTTTCACAGTTACGGCTTTTCTCCAAGTCATGTTTGAGCCTCATATTTACAAGTATTGTGCATCTTCATAATTCCCTAATGGAGTGGAAGAAAAAGGGGGAATGAATATGTTAGTGGGTGAAAGAGAAGAGAAAGAGGGTGGGGAAGAGAAGGATTGATTTATTTCAATACCATTTTATGTGTTGACAGCGCCTGCAGCCAAACCACCACGTCTACATCGACTCTCTTCTTGCTCATCAATGTGCCATCACAGTCATCATCTGCTTGTTTTCCCCACAGTGCCATGAGGTCATAGTTTAAGTGCCCAATTAGCACAAACACAGCTCAATCTGGGGCATCTCCAAAGATAGCAAGAGCGGAATGAAAAATGAAATTTATGGTTGGTTTGCAGGTATGTGAATGGAGGATTGTGAAACCTACCTATAGCAATACACCTGTCATCCCACTACCACACCTGCATTTTCTGTGTGTGTCACTGTGTGCATTTCTGATTCATGTTTGTGGGTGTCTGGGCTGTTTTGATTAAACTTCTGGTGGGCTTACTGTGAGGTCTGACTTGAGCAGGGGAACATAGTCGTCATAATTACCCACGCCTGTATCTTTCGGCTAAAATCCCTGTTTTCTAATTACCGCCTGCTAACAATCTTCTTGCCTAATTTATGCGGATTGGTCAAGATGTGTGCACCCACTGCACTCGCTCTCTCACAGTCCAGCCAAAATTGTTAGTGGTGAATATTTCGACCATAATCTCCGCTGAAACCTCTAAACAACTATGCATAAAGGCCACAGTATCACAGATTATGTGCAACAGGGTTTCTCTATGTTTCAGAAACAGAAAGAGGGGACCGTTTTCAAGCCAGGTGTGCATGAATGTGGAAACAGGTGATTAAAAAAAATTAGATTAAAGAAGGGAAAGAAGTGGTGACAGTAAGAAAGTCAGTAGAAGAGAGAGGCTGACTTGATATTTCCAAATGGGATGGTTGAATGTAAACACAGCTGGATGTAATAGAAGAGCATTGGCTGCATTTTAATTATTGCTTTGACTTTCCATAGACTGCCAAGGACTATTGTGTATACACAGAATGTGCCGTTGACAGCTTATCGGAATCCAGCCTCACTTTTCACAGAGAAGGTGCTAGCTCAGAAGTCTTGGCAACGCCGAGATATGCATCAGCTAAATTCAAAAGCGGCATTGTTTGGGATTTTCGAGGTGAAGTCAAGTGTGATGTAATTGGTGCTCGGTGCGTGTCTTTCCAACATATCACTTCATGATATGCTGGAAAAATAATGAGAAGAGACTGATTATGAGTCGAAGGAGGAAAGGTTAGATCTCAGATAATAGTAGATATAATAGTAGATTGTTGAAATAAAAGAATGGAATTGTTTTTTAGTGATGTGGTTGGTGTTTTTAGGTTCAGGTTTGGCTGCAGGCATCAGATGAACACACGCAAACACAGCACATTCATCCGTCACCATCTGTCGCCACCATGCTGGTGTGAAGCAAAGCGATATCAAATGAATAATAGGAGAGTAGTTAGTAGTTACAAAACACGCCGACTCAGAAACATTTCAGAAATACAGTTTATGAACTTTAGTCACTTCATTCAAAAGACAAATGTTGCAGCATTCATTTCTGTCCTCACATCATAACATTTTGATGAAAAAGTGGAGACGCCCTGATCCTGATCCTGTGGCGCTGTAGGCCTATGTGTAAACAGGCCTTATAAAGACACAAAAACCCAAGAATATTCTGTAAGATGTTTGGTCAAATCCAACCAAGACAAATGGTTTCCCTCAAACATTTGGACATAAATGTCATGTCCAAATGTCATGAAGTCATTTGGAAAAAAAAAAAAAACCAAAACAGAAAATACCTGACGCGTGGGTTCACCAAAACAGAAAAAGATGGGGGTGTAGTATGGTTGTTAACAGGGTCTGGATTGAGGTGTAAACTAAATAGAACTATGTGTGTGTGTATACATTCTTACATCTGTATGTGTATATGTTTTTGTGGTCATGTAATGACATAAATTGCCTTTGGACTAATCGTAACATTCATCAAAAAAATTTAGCCCAATACACATGACATGTTCAAGGGCTTGAGTCAAAGGAACAGTTTATCAATCATAAACCCAGAATGATATGGTTGTACTTCAATACCTCAGAGGTCTTGCTTATAATTAAGAACCAACCCTTAAAATAGTCTGATTTTTGAATGGAGATTGGTGACATACTCATTTATCCATTCATCCTGTGAATGATGCCGTGTTATATGGTTAACAATGAATTGTAGGGGTACCCTGGTGGCCTAATGGTTAAGACGCATACCACATAACCACAATGTCTATGGCTCAACTCTCAGCCAGGAGACCCTTGTATCACGTCATAACCCGGATACCTGTTACCTGATACCTGTTAAGGCCATGCTTTCCTCCCAGGTTGTGAGGTGTGTCATCGCCAAATTAAATAAACTGTTTTTCTACTGTTTTGCATCAGAATAATAAACACTGTTCCTCATTAAACTTGGCATAAATGGTCAGATGGCTATTTTTGGCAAGACGCTAGGTTTAGGAAAGAAAAAAATCCTGCTTATTCCCAGAACTCAACAGTTAGTTATACTGTCTAAAGTTACTCAATTGTGCACTCATGCACTCTAAAGAGAGGGGAAAGAAAGGCACATCCGTTCTGAAGAAGAGGTCTTCCAGTAACTATCAGTGACTGGATGAATGAAGTGGCCTCACTCTGTCATTGTTTTGAGTGGTCATTCCAAACGAGGTCATGCATGACTTTAAAGGAAATGCAGAAGGTCTAATCACACACACAAAACCCATACCCCCTCCAACACACACACACACACACACACACATACACCACACACAGACCGATGATCAAAAGTGCACTAATGTCTCCACCTGCCCAAGTAGATACACACACACTTAAAAACAAAAACATATTCGCACATACACACACAGGGACAGTTTTACATGCCTGACATACCACAGAATCACTCACATAAATACACGAGTCACTCAAACTGTCCACCGCTGACAATTGATCAGAGACTTCCCTCACACATATTTCAAACACACACATTCTGACTCCCTCATGACTCCGCTGACCTTTGACCTGAGGTGAAAGGGGGTTGTTGTCTTGATGGTGTGGGTTCATTCTCTGTGTGTGAGGTCATTTCCTGCTGGAGTGACTGTGAGGGGTTAAAGGGGCCGTGTTGGTTGACAAATGGGGGACACAGTGGGGGGGCGGACAATATAGGATTAACCCAGCAGGGCAACACAATATTTTGATTTTGTAAGAAAGATATAAATATGCATAATATGTATTTTATTCCTCTCAGGCTGTCCGTGACTTTGAGCCTCCTGGTCAAACTCCTATTCATAAAACCTTTTAGGGTATCATCGTCAGTCAAATTCAAAACACAAAAATTGAGCAATATATACATATAAAAAACTTTTAAGGGGTATACCACTGAATGTAGATGACTAAAGTGTGAACATTAGTTCAGCTTGATTTTATCAACTTGTTTCTGCCTCTTTAATCGTGAAATGACCTTAAACTCAGGAATTTGTGTCTTCCTGTCCTCTTGGGAGTAGATGACATTATGGCAAATAGTGTCATCTCCACTTTTAACTGGAACACTTTTTTTCTCCCGAGTAAACAAGAGATATGAGCAGGCTCACACAAGCATCCCCTTTTGCTGCACTGCTGCCATGAACCGTGGCCCTGAGCGACATTTTCTAACAAACAGAGCCGCTTATACGACTGAACCAAAATGCTCTTTGTTTGCACTTTATGTCAGAGCGAGAGCCTGTGTATATAGATCCGAGGAAGAGAAAAAAAAAATTGCCAGAAAATGAGGAATCTGCTTTGAGCTGTGTTTGTAAACAAGACAAACATAATCAGCATCTCGAGAGCCACATCTGGCTCTGGTCGAGCTGAGCCAGGACTCTGATTGAGGGGCCCAGCAGGCTCCATTGTTTCCTCAGAGTTGTTTTGTAGCATGTCACAGGAGAAAAACAAAACCGATGGTATGTAAAACATTGCCATTCTGTGGAACAAACACTTAAAACACAGAAACCGTCATCAGCTGTCTAAAGGCCACGTTCAAACATCATTATCGTGTTCATATCGCAGTCCATATGTAATGCATAATCATGTGCCTGTGGATATTGGCAAAGACAGATTTGTAGTTTCAATTTCCTGCAGTCACAGATATGTGTATCAGGTTTAATCTTTTCCTGGTGGTTTAATTTGTAGACTATTACGGTCATGTCAGAGATTTAAGCAGTTATAAAGATTTTTTTTTTTTAAAACAGCAAAGATGAATCAATTATTTAGACATCAGATCACATTTGCTTATATCAGTTTGCAGAAAATAGTTAATTTGATGGTTGTTGATTGACTGTGTGGCTCCATAACGAAAGACAAGAAAAGGGAAGGGAGAAAGAGATAAAGAGTTCATGTGTAAATATACTGTATTTGTTTATCTTATATACAGATGATTGTCATAGTAAACAATACAAATGACCATAGTATAAGATTTGCTTTTGGAGTATAGACGAGAGAATATTGAATATGAATGTTTTTTTATTTTAATTTGAAATATTAAATTTTTTCACTTGCTGGTCCCTTCAAATAACAAGAATTAAATTCAAGGTGTCACTAATCTCTATAAAATGATTGGCAAAACACAGAGATGCCTTACACTGCTTATTATTAAACTAGGTTTAAAAAAAAAAGGGCAAATGCAGTTATCAATGACTGCACACGTGTTTTTTATGACTACTTTAAACTAATGCATCAGGAACGTGTTTTAGACTGCCTGTACTGTATGTAAAACAAACAGAAGAAAGTTTCCAGAAGCCATATGACTTGTGAACAGCCAAGACCAGAGAGACAGTCAGTTTACATTGTGTATAAATTGTTAAAAGCCGTTAGCACTTTTTCATACACTTCTGTGGTGCTGGATGCTGGAGGCCAGTTATGGATTATTGGTCAGTGCCATTATCCCTGGCGTGTTTAAAAATCTTTGATCTTCATCATATTTTGTATTTTTAGATTGTTGCATATGAATTAATTGTTTGTGTTTTTATATTTGCACCTAAGATTGCTCCATGAAACACTAATATTATATTATATAATATTATATAATATTATTATAATAACACTAAAGTATTTTAAATTGAATTTAATGAAGGGGGAGTAAGACAACGGGAGTCAACTCATTTGTCCAGCAGTGGAATCACATAGAGTTTCATGCATCTGCTGAGAAACATGCATACTGTGTAGTAACATGTTTGTACAATCAGTCATGGTGAGACAGGAGTAACTTTTCTTCTGTTATTTTCAGAAGTATGGTTGCACAAAAACCTGCCACCACGCCCTTTTAAGGAGAAATGAAACGGAGCAGAACCACAATTTAAACTTTTTTGCAATAAAAACCCTGCAAATGTGTGACTTGTATTTAGCAGACAGTGTGAAGTCACAGCATATATACAGAGCACAGTTATAGCTCTCCAGAACTGTGTGTAAAATCCATTGTGCTGCAAGGAGAGAGCCCCAAACATGCCCCAGGGGAACCCTCCTTCTCTTCTTTTTATAGGAAAGGCCTTAATTCATGGAGACAAACCGAGCCATCATTATATTTAACAGAGTATCATAAACATTCCTGAATGCTGGATGTGAATGGTAAATGTGTCTGGTTAGATGGACGGGTGGGTAAACACGGGGACGTGACCTTTCAACATACATACACATCTCCCACGCAGGCACACCTGTATGAATCATAGTCATAGGTGGGAATGCACCTCGGGCTACAATCTAGCCTTATAAAACAACATTCTCTGTTTATCTATGGAGATTTGTTCAAAACAGAAATCATAGTGATACAGTGTTTGGCACAGTAGGAGTTCGATAACCTATTTCAGAAGCAAGACCAAGTTCAGGATCATTTCAAGATTGACGGAGTCCAAATGGGTTCAAGACCAGCATCACTACAGTTCTCTCCCCATGAGGTCTGAACTAGGATTTAATCAGCATCCATTCAATATTCACTAATGTCATTTGAGACTCAACTATGACATTTCCTCAATATTTGAATTTACATGTAGGATTAGGAAAACAGTAGTGGTCTAGTCTATTTTGAAGTAGTGGTTGTGGGCAGACTGTAAATGACATTAGTCTAAATTACATACTTTAAAAAGTTCGAAAATAACGGTAAATCACACACTTCTCGATCTTGTAAGATAGTTTAGCTCAGTGGTCAAGGACATATTTCCGCAAGCCATTCTTGCATTTTAACCGTCCATGAAACCTACAGGCTACAACAGCTTAGTGGTCTGCAATTTAAAAAGTCTGCTCCCCATTTAATACAACAGCACAATGGGCTGCAATCTAATAAATTACCATAGATTTGAATAGAAGTTTCTCTGACACAGTATGAGCAAAACTCAATATTACAGGATTTATTGCAGTGCTTTTGTACTGGACTAAATTAGTTTGTACAGGTGTATCTAATAAACTGGTAACTGTTACCACAGAAGTGTCACCTAGTGAGGTGATATTGCTAATGTTTAAGAGCTAGTTGAGTGAACAACAGCACCCATGCAGATCAACTCATTGACCCATCACTGCCTTGTATGTCTCCCTGGGTTACTGCAGTAAAGGTGAGGCCCTGCAGGAGCCTGTGTGTGTGTGTATAACTGTAATATGTGTTTTCAACAAGAGCATGTGTGGATGCTTATGTATGTCACAGAATGTCACAGCGTCCAAAGCACTTTTAACATCCCAGACAGTCACTTTGTACTCGCTCTCTTCTCCTTTTAGCAAATACTGGCTTAACCAACTAAAGAGAAGTTGAAAAAATGATCATTTTTTTTGTGCACAACAGAACCTCATCATCTGGTCTATATGCTTGCGGGAATTGGAGGGGAGAAGAGGAAGGCTGAAGGCCTGGTTTTGGATTGAAAAATAAATAGAGCATGTGTGGTATAAAAAAGTAGGCTTTGTCTGAAGGGAAGGGGAAATTGAAGGGTATTGACCCAGACCATTTGTACAAGTGTGTGTACAGCCATTCTTGGACCTGGTGTCCTTGCCTCTGGTGGATGTGGGTTTGCCTGTTTCTTTGCAGCTTTGTGTGTCTTTTAGGCAGATTGACTAATGAAGCTGATTATTTTTAGCTGTCAGGCAGGACATCCTGCTTGCTCTAAAGGCCATGTGGGCTGCTGCTGATGACCTCAACACATGCTGTGATTCTTAAGAAAATCCCAACTTAATAAACACTCCATGCAATGTTTGGCTGCAGATGTATGTCAACTTAATGTGTTTCAATCCACCCACTGTTGAAAGATGCTGATATGTGCAATATATAAATGCTCTGTAAGTGTTGCAAGTACATTCATCTGATCATGAAGCCAAACCATTAGATATACAGTTCAGACATCTGAAGCTACAGAAAATATCCAAGGAAACTACAATGATACCTCAGGTGCACCATTAACACCAGACACTCTCTTTAAAGCGGTAAAACAGATGCCAAATGAGAAATTACCCACATCCCAAAGTTTCCTTCCTGAGTTCTACAAATTTTGGGCCATATTATCTCCTCCATTTTACAGACTGACGGCACAAATAAAAAATATAACCCAAATCCTTTCACACAAGAATATAGTTATTATATTGGTTCTACCAAAACCACAGAAAGACCTAACACAACCCTCCAGCTGCCATCCTTTGTTGATGAAGGACACTGACAGATTTTATCAAGAAAAGACATGCATCTCATAATGTTCACGGAATATTTCATCTTTTTTCTCTGATAACAGAGTCAGAGTGAAACAATAATCACATCAATGATTGCTGAGTCATTTCAGCATTGGATAAGAATCACGTCAGGTCACAGAGGTTACTTTCTTTGTTTGCAGAACCACTCTTTGTAAGCAATATAACAAAATAGAGTTAATAGGAATTCATATCACAAGTTCATATAAAAAATTGCCTGTGTGCAGATGATGTCTTTCTATACTTGCAAAATCGTCTCAGATCCTCTCGCGTCAAGAAAACAATTCAACAGTTAAACAAATTCCCACATTCTTTGTTTAATAATTAGATTCACTTACCTGTGTGTGATTCTTGCATGATTAATAATAAAAGGCTTTAAAAAGGTTTTTAATTGTTTAATTGTTTAATTGTTGTTTCATTTTAAGCCTTCTTTGAAAAAAAGAAGGCTTAAAATAACAGTTAAGCTAAATGATCCTAAATGCTCAGTTATGCTGCAGTTGATATATTGTTCTCTAATCTACTCCTGAAGTGGTTTGTGTGAGCGTGTGTGTGTGTGTGTGTGTGTGTGTGTGTGCATGTGCGTGTGAGTGCATGTGTGTGTGTATTGTGTATATATGCTGACATCTGTTCCACTCCAAGTCGAAAGTGGAAAAACCTCGGGTTCAACCCCAACAGATGACTGATGGAGTCCAATCAGTCTTTATTTGAAGAAGGGTATATGGGTCTCTGTATTTGGGGCACACAACAGTGGACTCATATGTAACCCTGCCTGTTCAAGACCAGACTTCTCCATTCCTCAGCTCTGCATTGCCCTACACTGAGACACACCCCACATTTCACTGGTGGGGCACAAAATGTCTCTGGAAATGGTTTCAGGGTTTGAGGCCTCACTGAGTGTTGATTTTAATTGAGCTCAAATATGTGTGTATTTGATGTATGTGGGTGTGTGCGCTCTGGGTTTGTGAGCCAGTATGTCTGTGTGAATGTGCGTGCATTTCAACAAATGTAGCTTTCTATCCAACAGTCTCATTGTCGCATTAGGATTATGTACTCCAGCTCTGTAACCTGCCTGCATGCTATTAAATATTGTATTAAACAGTCCATTGATGTATTAATTGTGACAGAAAATTTGCATTGTAGTGTTGTCTTGCAGATTAATTACTAAGTTACAAGATACATTGGAGAAAGCTTCACTTACTGGTTGATAATAACAAGACTTTTCCAAAGGTAAATCATGAAGAAGTCTGTGCATTTTGTACACACAGATCATATAATAGATAAAAGTTGGAACCACTTCATTTACAACATTGCAAACAATACAATATATAATTATATAAATCATACAATTCTGCTTTCAGAAGAATTCACTCATGGCTTTGCTCAACACACACCACCGCAGGTGCAAAAGTGTTTTGAAAATCTTATGACAACATATATCAGAGAGAAAATTTAGCCTTCATTCTCGTTGGGTGATGGCCCAGTAGGTATACTCTTGGGTGAGCTATCTGATATATTTGCAAATAACATGGTAATCTCCCCATGGCAAGCCAAACATGCCAGTGTTTGCTTGCTTATTCCACATAAAAGAACAGCTCACTCATTCGCTCTCATACACAAGCAAAGGCAAACATTCCCTTTATTGTGCAGAATTCTCTCTTTCTCCTTCTTTTATTTTCCCCCCTTCCTCTCTGAGCCCAGGAAGGGCGCACTCATACACTCACCCCGGAACAAGCCTGGAGGTCTTCAGACCACACACAGAGCAGTGTGAGGATCTCTCCCTGACTCTCTTTCTTTTTCCTTTTTCTCCTTCCTTTCCTTCCTCCCTACCTCCTATCTTATTCCCACTGTTTATACAGTCACTCTTTCTGTATCACTCCCTCTGTCACTTTCTTCTTCCCTATCTCTTTCCACATTTCACCCTCTCTCTGCCCAGCCTGCCTGAGGCAGAGTAGAGGCCGTGTGCCCACTGTTGCATGTCTCTATCGCCACTCTAGCACTGTGTTCTGCCCCTATGTTTGTTTGAACATGCTGATGTGAACTGTAGAGAGGATGGTCACTTAGTAAGATATTTGTGCCTGTGAGACCACCCAGCCAGCCAGGGCAACGGACATGGGGAGTTTAGGCTTTATTTTTCAACGCCTCCGCTGTTCCCAGGGCCTCAGAGCTGAATGAGATTAATCCCTCTCTGTCACAGTATGTGTGATTATGACACTGGATAGTAGTCAGTTGTGTAACATCCAGGTGAAAGACAGGATGTGCTAACAGGGTCTGTCTTTATGTTGATTAAGCAGGGAGAAGGAAAGAAAAGTGCGAGTCATGTCAGATAGGATTTGTTAAAGCGATTCCCTCTAGTGGCTTTGGATGAGAAGTCAAGGTAAAAAAAAATCACCTGAGCTCCTTGAGATTCTCTAGAAAAGAGCCTCAACCAGGGGTAGGCTACCTGTGCCCCCAAGGGTAGCTACTGCTGCAGCTGCCAGGGGACACATAAACTCATCTCATTTGAAAAAATTAAAATTAGGATTTGAAAAAAAAATATATCCACCTATTTGTATTGAAAATAAACAGCCAAATAGGATTAACCAGTAGGCTAAGCTACCAGCCACATGCTACCAGCTACATGCCTCCATCAACCCAAAACACACAACATTGTTGAGTACATGTCAAATATAGTAAGCTAGGAGAGACGTTGAAACAGTTAGTTAAAAGTAAACCAATGGATAAATGGTTGAAATAGATACAGATGTTAAAAGTAACAGATAAACTGTTGAAATAGTTTGCTAAAAGTAATGAATAACAGAGATAGCTAAATGTAGGCTAATGGATAAACAATTGAAATAATTAGCTAAAAGTATGTTGAAATGCTTGAAATAGATGGTTAAAAGTAATGGATATACAGCTGAAACAGTTGGCTAAAAGAGTAAAAAAAGTTGAAATACAGTTTGCTAAATGTAGCTAATGAATGAACAGCTTAAATAGTTAGCTAAAAGTAATGAAAACATTTAAATAGTTAGCTAATCTAAATGCAAAAAAAGTCCAACTTGTCTATACTTGACCATGGCAACTCAGTTCAATTGTTTATAAAATATTGTATATATTATTAAATTATAGATTTTTGGATGTTATGTTAACACTAAAAGTGGGTATTGTACTTTTAGTGTTAACATCCAAACATCCAAAAATCTATTCAAAGGAAGATATCTGGAATATGATGGGTAGTGTTAAATGGGTACTTCAGCTCATTTGGTAGGATGGTGGGGTACTTCAGAGGATCCCAACAAAGGCTGGGGACCACTGGCGGATTCCCTAATTTCAACAGTATCTCTGATTCTACTTTGTAATACACAGTCAATTCTCACACAAAGACAACCACAAAACACTTGAAGATAGAGCACCAGTTTCACAATGCGTGGGAATACATAAGTTAATAGTTATCACATATCAAAGTGGTTAGATATTGTCTTTTTATGTGGAAAGAGTTCATTAAGGCTTCTTTGAGGAAGTATAAAGGCATAAATGGCCTTGACCCGGTTGGTCTGACATGGTAGCTGATACTGTGGATAAGGAGGACTGAGCATCGCGTTGGGTGGCATCATGTGTGAGCTGGCGATTTACAGTGTCTCCGGACCACACACAGACAGAGAGGGAGGGATGGACGAAGGGAGGGAGGATATGGAGGACTGAAGCAAAAATGGAGACGAGAAAGAGGCAGATGGAAGGAGAAAGACGGGGGAGTTACGGGGGAGCTGCTGATATACTGGGCATTTTGACTGTAGGTCAGGATTATAACTTGTGTATGTATGGGTATGTGTAGGTGTAGGTGCTCATAACCAAGACCCTTATTCAAGCTAAATTATACTTCATTTTCTCTAGAAAAGCCTAAATTTTCTGACCTAATTTATTTGTTGTGCATCACTAGCATATAGGGCTCTCATTTTTTCAAAAAATAAAGTTCAAACAGATGAGAACTAACATGTAATTTGTTCGAATTATTTCAAACAAAACACAATTAGCCTGAACTCTGCATTGTAGAATTAACATTGTTCCGTTCATTTGAGTGACAAGCTAATGTTACTGTAAGGTAAAGTCAGTAAAAAGCCTTACCATTATCTACAATTTTTCCATCTATGGTGTAGAATCCAAGATGCTTCCTATCATTACGTCTGGTTTTGTGTCATGGTTACGTGTTCAGCGTGGCTTGCCAGTTTTCTGTATTTTGCGTTAGCAAAGAGAACAACAATAGCCTAACCTTGTTTGAATGGTAGTTTGAATTTCAAATAAAAACAGCCTATTGCTAATGACGTGCTGGGTGGTCACATTTTCAGCTGAACATGTTGACATAAAATATCAACAGTACTCAAATTAAATGAGCTGCAGCAGTTCAAATAGTCTAAATGTATCCAATGACTGACAGTCAAAAGGTCTTGTCACTTGGATGTTTACATTTTAGTAAAAAAGATGCATGGCTGAATTGCACCCACTGACATCAGTTGTGGGGTCATGTAAAGTATATGTGGCACCAGAACTGGACTAGCAGGACAAAAAAAGTGTACAGAGGCAGACAAACTATATAATAGTATTATCAGTGTACATTATTCAGCAAGAACTCTGGATTAAAACATGCAGCTACATCTATTAAGAAGCCTTATTTCTCTAAACTGAATGTATGGTTGTGTTTCACAATAGTGTATTTTGACAGGCCACATTACACACTGCAATACCACTGACAGATTCAAATTTGTGCAGTATCAAAGAAATAACATAATGGAAAATGGAAAAATGGATCAAAATGCCAATAAACACAGATTTGTATATTCTTCGAGTTAGATTCTCTTTGCCTTGTGGGGCCTTTCTCTTTGACTCGCTGTAAAGTTTTCCAGCTCAGACTTGTGTATAAGGGGGAGCATAGTGCAGCCATGAAGGAGAAAGCAATGTGTGCTAAATGGTCCATAAGCATGGCTTGGCCTGGCCCTGTCAGCCCCTCTGGACCCCATATGGTGAATGTGTGTGCACTACATGCATGGACGCATGGCCTAGCCCTCAGCAGGACTGCTCCCCACTGGATAACATCCCATAAAACACAGACACACAAACACACACACATATGAGGAGCATCAAGCATACCAGTGGTAAAAAAAAAAAAAACTCCATATACATTTCAGCAACATACTGTATGTGGCGTCTATCAGCATATTTTTGTCAGGTTTTTTTATGCTGGTTCCTGGGTTTTTTTTCTTAATGCAGATCACGAGTGGCGTTAAAATGTACACATGGAAAAACACACCTGTGCATGGAATTGTAGGGTCACACGCAAACACAGTATCATCTCCCAGCGTAACAAATACGTTGCTCTCTTGCTACCTACACATTCCCACCTACACACACACAACTTTTATCTCCCCTCACTCACAGCAACTCCTGCAAACAAAATCCTTCCAAACTAGACAGCAATGTACCCTTGTCTCCACATCTCTCCCCCGTAAGAGCTGAACTACTACAGACACCATGTTGTACTCCCCCGATCCTGATTGTGAAGCAGGGAGTGGAGGGGGACATAATTGCATGCTTAAACGCCTGAGAAACGGACGTCCAGTTCTGCTGAGTTGGTGCTTTTTGTGTGGCCTCATTGTTGGGACGTGCAGTCATGCAGCTCTTTGAGTCCCTGTCAGTGTTGGGTTAGGGTGGTTCAGAAGAGTGGAAGAAGGGGAAATATTGTCTAGCGGCCAGATATTTCAATCCAAGACCAAGCACTTTGTGCCTATCCACCATGCCTGTTAGGGGGAGGGCGGCTGTATCCAGAATGGAGTAAAACAGACAGAAATCAGAAGCTCTTTCTGTTTCATTTCTGGTCCGTGGTCTAACACTTATGTTGTCCGCCATTTAATCAGCTGATAGAAAGGCCTGTGGAGCCTTTGATAAAAAGACACAAATCCACAGAAACATAAGGATGCACACATCGTATGCACATACACACGCATGCACAGATGCCACAGTCAGTTACACTTTCTGGTTGATGTGCCTAGTATGGCCCAAGTAGACAAACAAAAGGCTCCTCTATGGGGTTGCAGTGTAATGAGAGGCGGTTTGATCGTAAATATGTTGCTCTACAGAGTTTTCCATCTCACTGCAGGACAAAAAAGACAAGCCATCAAATTCGGGTCATCAGAGGCTTCTATGTTGTAACTCAACTGACTGAGCAGAATCAGTTGTGTCATCATGGCTGTCTGTGGCGCCAAAGTGGTCAACAGAGGCAGCAGGATTCCCCCAATCACAGGTAACAGTTGCAGCAACAATAGTGACAGAAATGAGCGAGCAATAATCATGTCACAGGGCTCTGTGACATTCGGAGAGAATTCAAAATACTTGGAGGTTGTCTTTAAAGTACACCTTGTGTGTAATTGAGTACACAGAGAGTGTGTGATAGAAAGAGCTGCAGGGGATGAGACAAACTGGTTAATGTTCAAAGCTGCTTGGAAGAGATTCAACGTTTGTACAACTTAAACTTAAACGCACTTTTATTGTCTGCAGTCTTGCTGAATAGACACTATGTACAGCAACTATCATTTTCATGTGATGTCCCCTGAATTGTCGAGGATGATAAATTACACAACTATAAGACAATACTTGCCTTTTACTAATTATTAATCTTCCAGCAAAAGTCAAAGGGACTGCACTCTGAATTCTCCAGTTGTCAGTCTTACACAGTGTCTCAAAATTAATGTCATGCCAGCATGAAACCTCAAATATAGCAGAAATTGCAGTGAACCGAAAGCAGTTAGTCCTATAAAGTAAATATTGTTAGCTGCATAAATTAGATAAAACATTAAAGAAACCACCACGTTGCTTCTTTTGTAACTCACTTCAAAATCATCACATTTAATCAAATCCAATTTAGTTTTGTGACTACTGTAGTTGAGTCAGATGGCGAGAGATGAGAGGAGGTAAAAGAAGCCAAAAAATCATGACTGATATGATTTAGCCCTTTTGATTAAAAACCATGAGATTTATGTTGATTTTAGACATATGACATCATACTAGTCCAACTGTTTTCCATTTCTCTTAAGTGAAGACACACTCACACCATGAATGAATTATTAAAAAACTAATGAAGTGGATAAGAAAGCAAGTGAATGGGAAAGCCAGAGAAGACAAATGAGAAAAAAAAGAAAGCATGAATTATCAACCTAATTTTCCATCTCTGCAATCAATGCTTATGAAGCTGAAACTGTCATTTTTGGCATGGTTGTAAATTGCTTTTGGCCCGTGGTGGAACCTTTGGCTCAAGAGAGAGGTGGTGGAAGACAGATGGAGTGTTTCCGAAGCTCTTCAGAACAGGACAAGACCTCCATTCAGGTCTTCCTCTCCAAACACTGATTATGACCAACAACAGAAGTTTGGTAAACGTCTGGGCCAACACTATGTTTTATTCAAATCAAACCTTGATTCAGCCAAGTTAATCTGATTGAGATGAAAGGCTGTAGGAAACACCTAGTCCAGAGAATAAGTTTGCTTAAATCAATCCACGTGGGTTTTCAGGAAAGCCAGAGGGGAAATTCCATCACTGATGCAAGAGAAAACACCTTCCTGACCTGATTACAATAAATTATGAAACAGTTCCCTTTCAGTCTTTAGAAATTATGTATAAAATGTGATGATATTGCCCTCACTTAAAGAGGCACCTCAAAAACTACAAGGCTAATATAGCTTTTATGTACACTTATGTACACTTTTGTATTGCATTACTAAATAGCAATGATGGAAAGTAACTAAGGTTCTTGTAATATGTCCATTTTATATCACTTTATAGTTCTACTCCACCACATTTAATAGGAAACTATATATATATATATATATATATGTGTGTGTCTGTGTGTGTGTATATACCCAGCAGTATATAGTAGTTAAAATTAACTCCATCTCAACCAGCTACAACATTACAATACACCGATATAACAAAATTATGATATATATACAATAATTTATCACTCTGACAGGGGCTATTCTGCATTATAAGTACTTTTGACACTTTAAGCATGTTTTGCTGATAATATTTCTGTGCTTTTACTTCAGTAAAATTTTGAAAGCAGAACTTTCATTTATGAGAGTATTTTCACACAGTGATGTTACTAAGATCTTTCTTGACATGAGATGCATGTTTGACTTTCTCTTGGTTTACTGAGCCATCAGGACTTTTTCAGAATGAAAAGTTGCAGTTTGTGTCAAGGATTGACTCAAGGTGCAAAAAACATGAAAGTGGCAAAAGTGACTTTAACAACTATGAAAACATTTGAATGTTATATTGTTTTATTGATTTTTACTAATTGAAAACAACAGGGGGAAAAATCAATATAGTTTTATTTCAATTCTGGGTCTGTTGTAGGTTTTTCATGGTTAATGAGCCAGATGGCAGTCAGTCTTGTGTCACTTCAAAAATCAAAAATGCTTTACATTTTTAATAACATGTTTCATATTAGTTATTCTCTTTAAACACTTCATTTCAGAAAATAAAACCAAATCCCAATACGGCCCACTTGACACAGTCACTCAACAAAATCAACTAGTCATGTATGAAAATGAATGTTGATGAGAGCATCTTATCTGCAGCCAATGATCTATTTATCCCAACTCCATCTGCTTGAGTGGTAATGTAAGTAAATGAGGACGGGGAAGGCTCTTGCGGTTCAGTGAGAGAACAAGTGTGTGTGAGATCTTGTGCAGTATGTAAACCCTTTGACATCAGTGTTTGGGCTTTCTTTATGAGAACATCTGCGGCAGCTGCCCTATAAATTCCCAGTGTTGAGAAAACATGAACAAAAAGTTCCATTTTTGTATGGCAGTGTACCATGGAGAGAAGCGGACCTAGTCGTGCCTCATCTGGAGCGCCACGGTCAACGTTTAGGGAAAGTCAAATCAGGGATGGAGAACTGAGACAGTGTTACTGTGTGTTTACAATTCTGTTCTACATAGCAACAGACATGCTTAAAGTGAGCTTATTCATGGCCATCGTATCAACCCCAGAGGACAGACAAACATACTGTATCTCTTCTCCTTGATTTTATTGCACTTGTAAAGACCACCAAGTCTAAGGTCTTTCATGTGTGTTCACGAAACTCCTTCCTTACTTTCACTCTCTGTCAAGACCTGATTCTTGGATTATTCTCTTGACGATTGAAAAATATAAGATAATAATATGCCACTGTTGTTCCTCTCTAAAAAAAAAAAGTGCAGAAAAAGTTACAGAATTTACACTCTACTTTACAATTTTTACCAAAGTCAGATTTTTAAAACAGGTTTGTGGGTAAATATAGTAACACACACTTGAATATTCTTGCTATCAGATTTTTTCTTTTAACTTTTATAATGGTAATCACTTTAGCATTTCCTAAAGACCCAAAGTCAAGTAAAATACCAAATAGTGTCTTTACAATTAGACCAGGCATTATGCACACATATTGATTGATTTCTATTTTATTCAATGACAGAGTTTAAAGCTCAAAAGGGCATTATTTATCAACTCAGAGTAACAGCTTAATTAAATTCTTGCAACAAGACTAAACTGATAGCTACCATAGGAAATAAACACAACAGCAATGACTGCATTGTATAAGACTGAATACATTAAAGGTATAAAAAAGTATAAAAGCACTATGTGTAAAAATTAAAACATGCAAATGTATGAGTACCAATGGTATCAGTATTGTACAGTTCCCATATGTTGAAGCATAAAAGTACCGAAGGAAGTGGCACTGACTAGTCACAGACCATTTCACATTTTATATTATTAAAAAAAATGATTCAATACATTCTGAGGAGTCAACATAATTTAATTTAGCTCAATGCTCATTAGATCATTTTTTAAAGATTAAATTAAATTAACTGTCATTTTATTTTATATTAGTTTTTTTTTAAACACAATTAATTTAAATCCGGTGCGGCACTTTCAACACAATAATTCGACAGCGAGAACTGTGGAGAAAAACCGATCCAATAATGGAGACATCAGTTATTTAAACATATTTATTAGACCGGTTTGTAATTTTTGAAGCAGCTTTTTTTTTTATTTATTTGAACTCGGTGAAATGTGTGGAAAGTGCCGGACTCTTTGTGAAAATAGATAAACATGCAGCAAGCTAATATTACAGTGGAGCTGTGAAGCTGCTGCTGGTCCTGTCGGTAGATAACCAATCATTAACGGAGGATAAAATATGAACGACTTAACACAACTCAGGACGATGTGCCTTAAGGCTACACGAGAGCGGTGTTTTGTTACTACTGTTGCAACTAACTTTGTTGTAAATGTTAAATAAGCTAATCAAGCTAAGTTAGCTAGCAAGCTACAGTGAGTTTTCCTCCACAGGAAGAAGACGGGAGGAGATACTTGCAATGTGTATCTGATGGCTTCAACTTCTGCAGCTGAAATAGGTTTGTAAGACATGGTTTTACTTATTCCTGCTACATTCCTGCTGGTCACTGAAGTATACAAAACCATAGTTATGTAAAGCCTCTGCAGCTGGCAGTTAATTGGCCACAACATTTCCCAACTCCTCAACGTTATCTTTAAACGTTAACGTTACTTTTTAGTGATGCATGCTGATGGATGATACGATTATTAGATATTAGATGGAAAAAACGGATATAATATTAGAGCATAATTGTGGGGAAACCGTCTTTGATTCTTACCTGAAAGAATATTTCCTCACATATATGTTAGATAAGACAAAAGACAGGACAAAAACACATTTAGACGACTAAATATCATTAATATCCCTGCTATCTGTTTACCTTTGGTAAACTAAGTATCAGTATGGATTGAGTTATGTTAAAAAATCATTTAATTGACATCATTTCACAGCAATATGGCATGAAGGTGACAGGTGTCTGGCTCCTAACCCTAGAGATGGCACCCTGCGAGAAGCCACCATCCAGAGACTGACCTCCACCTCTCACAGTAATGATACCACCGCATGGGTGGTGTTCAATGACCGTAGTAAAGATGTGGACAGGGAAGAAGAAGAAGAGGAGGAAGCTGTGCCTGTTTCAGAACTCATGAGATCAGGCTTAAATCACTTTACCCAGGAGAAACCTGTGTTTGCCAGCAGCGTCACACATCCCAGGGCATGTGTCCCGTTAGAGCTGGGTGATGCTGGTGGAGACAAAGTCCCTTACACCATCAACAGATACCTGAGGGATTACCAGAGAGAAGGTATCAGGTTCATTTACAACAACTACATCCATTCCAGAGGTTGTATCCTGGGGGACGACATGGGCCTGGGAAAGACTGTACAGGTAAAAAGTAAAAACAGCTGTGAAACCATTGTTTTCAGCAATTGGTAACGTGTGCTGTTTATTTATTCTTCATATTGCTGTCTCCTTCTCTTTCTTCACTCCTTTTATCGTATCTTAGGTCATTGGCTTCCTTGCCGCAGTGTTGCACAAAACAGGAACGTGGGAGGACATTGAGAACAACAAACCTCAGTTTCTGCAGAGTCAGATTCCCTCCAAGCAGCGTAAACCCAACAAAGTGGGTACTGAAATAAGATGCTGACATAAAGCATTAAAAAGTATTTTAAAAAATCCTAAAATGTCTTGATAGGAGAAGAGGAAGATTTTAAGGTGGTACAGCTGCGTTCATTCAGACTAAGACTGCAAGTGCAACAACAGTGTAAAGCTGCAAATATCAGTATTAACACGTCATCAACATGATTTTGGTGTTTTTGTGATCCACTCTAGGTATTCCTGATTGTAGCCCCGCTGTCAGTGCTTTATAACTGGAAAGATGAACTGGACACATGGGGTCACTTCCAGTGTGTGGTGGTCCACGGGCTAAAGAAAGAGGAGGAGCTGGCTCGCATCAAGAAGGGACGCATTGAGATCGCTCTCACCACCTACGAGACTCTTCGACTTTGTCTGGATCAGTTTAATAAGTAAGAAGAAACATTCTCAACACACAAAAGCATCATATAATGTATCATAAATGATACATTTTCGGTGTGCATGCATGTTATTTTGCTAGTTTCTGTTGTAGTAACAGATTTTTGATATTGTGCACTGTGACTAAAAGTTACCCCTGCCCTCCTCACAGCATAAACTGGTCTGCTGTGGTTGTGGACGAGGCTCACAAGTTAAAGAATCCGAATTCCCAGATCACTCAGGCCATGAAGGATCTGAAATGCCAGGTCAGAGAGCTTTGTGTTTATGTTTGTATTGTAGGGAGACACTATTACTAGTGTGTGACTAGTAATGACTAGAGTGTGTGGATTGTCTGGAGCGTGCTGGTGATAGAGGGAGGAAGTCAACAAAAGTGGCGCCCTTCCTTCTGTGATTTCTTTCAAGTGTAGAGTCTGCACTTCTTATTTTCACTGTATTGAAAATGAATTTAACTGTGCCACCATTATAATGTATGCAACTGGGTTTTGGTTTTCATGATAGATTTTTACTTATATTTCTGTCAGATCAGAGTTGGGCTCACTGGTACCATCTTACAGAACAACCTTGAGGAATTGTGGTGCGTCATGGACTGGTAAGTCCAGAGACTTTTGTTTCAACTGTACATTTAATAGCACATTTCAAATATGTCTTTCCCTGCTATAGAAGCAATGTTCAAAGCCAAATAATTCCTATTAGCTTTTAATATATATTTTTTTTCATTTGTTAAACGTTGTTTTGTTATTCTATGCAGGGCTATACCTGGTTGTCTTGGCAGCTTAGGACATTTTAAGAACAAGTTTTCAGATCCCATTGAGCAAGGGCAGAGACACAATGCAACGAAACGTGCCCTAGCTACAGGGAGGAAGACTGTCAAAGCCCTGGTGAGGAAGATTTCCCACAGGTTCCTCAGAAGGACTAAATCTCTGATCAAGGAACAACTGCCTAAGAAGGATGACCGGGTAGGAATGGTTGAGTCAAAACAGACTTTTTTTCATTTAAATGGCTTCCAATTCTCTGGAAACCTTTACCATCTACTTTGTAGTATTCCATAATGATAATAATCAGGTGAAGGTTTATGTTGCTCTGTTGTGTTTTGTCCCAGGTGGTGTATTGCTCTTTGACTGACTTTCAGCACACGGTATATCAGACGGTGCTGGACACTGAAGATGTGACATTACTGCTGAGGTCTTCAGAGAAATGTGACTGTCAAAGTGGACGTACCCGAAGAAGCTGCTGCTATAAAGTTTGTTCACCCCTGAGCTTTTCAATTATTTTCACTTTAAGGGTCAAATAACCTAAATCAGACAAAATATACAAAGTATATTCTATACTCATTTACTTAACTTTATTATTTTGTTAATGTTTTGAGCTAGGTAAAAAGGGGGGAAATATGCTTGGTGGAATTTAGGTGAACTGACCCTTTAAATATCAATGTTATGTACTTTTACATTGTACTTTTTATGCACAATGTACTATAGTGAAATTCAAAACACAACACAGGAGCCTGCTGCAATTCTCTTTATTTAAAAGCAGGGAGGAATCCTTCCACTATCCCTTCCACTATCCATTTGAATTTATATCAAAATTATAAGATAAAAGAATTAAGGATTGGGCCTTTAAATAATACAAGTTTCTTCTCTTTCAGACAAACTCAGAAGGTGTAAAAGTTAAGGATCTATACTTTAGTTATTTGACCATATTGAGGAAGGTTGCCAACCATGCAGCACTGCTACAGTCCACTGCAGGAACCAGCAAGAAACAGGTATAAACATGTAGTCCTGCAACTCATTTTGTATTCTAAATCATCAGAGCTACAGTATCTCATTCACTAACACGACTCATTTATTCTTATAGGAAAAGTATGTGAGTGCCATTTGTCAAAAAGTATTCCAGAAGTTTCCAGACTTTGTGCGACGATGCAAAGATGAAGCGTTCGAGGCCCTGTCCGACCCGATGTACAGCGGGAAAATGAAGGTACAGCACAGGAACAAAGGCCCAGTCACCTGTTCTTTACAGGCTGTTTTTGCGTAGGTTAACGTGTTTGTCTTTCTTTTCAGGTTTTGCAGAAGCTGCTCAAATATTATCTGCAAAAGAGAGATAAAGTGCTTCTTTTTTCTCTCTCAACGAAGGTGAGAGCTGTCTTTGGATGTTTTGTGTGCATTGAAATCTGAACTTCTTCGTGTCAACGAGTTTGCATGTATGATTGCGGAGATATGTTATGTGAGAGTTGGATGGGCAACAGGGTGAGATGTTTTCCCACAGGAAAATGGTTTGATGCACACGGTGATGTAATCTAAAAGGGATTTTAGATGGTGTCAGAGTTGGAGTATGCTCGTGGGTCTTTACGCCCATTCACATCCAGCTTGAACACACGCATTAGAGCAGATGACTTGTTTACAGAAAAAATAGTAGCAGGAGACATGGTTTTCTCACGACATGGATATAAGTAAGCCTTTGGGTTTTATAAGTGAAAGCAATTAGAGTTTTTAAGATAATTAGACTTTGCTGTGCAGGGTCTAATGGTTGATGTCACCTGAGACAGTATGATAACATTTCAGACTTCTGAGGTCATATTTTCACGCCCTATGTTTTGCTTTTTCAGGAATCATAGAATCCATACAGTTTTGACTGCACAGGGTTCAATATTAGCCCTGTAGTATATCTACAAACCAAGAACATTATGTTGTATGTGTTTATTCGACTTCTTTGTCTAGCATCTATATTTTATCTTTCATACAAACCCTTCAGCCTTGATGATTACTACATTCACATTATAGATTTACAGAGGATAGACACTAGTCAGTTTTTTACACGGTTGATTCATGTGTTTTGAACCCTTCACAACTGTTTGTTGTGTTTTGAACCTGACAGCTGTTAGATGTGCTGGAGAGCTACTGCATGGCCGAGGGGCTAGACTACAGCCGGCTGGATGGAGCCACCAAATCCAAAGAGAGAGTCCAGCTTGTCAAAGAGTTCAACAGCTCTTCTCACATCAACCTCTGCCTGGTTTCCACCATGTTAGTCTGCAAACCAATAATAATATTTTTTTTTTTTATAAAAGTAAAAAAGCCTGTTGTGCTTTAATGCAGAATCAAGGCCTTGCCATACCAGTTAGGGCTGTATGCAAAAAGAATAGTTTCTGTTTCTGCTATATTTATTTCTATTCCAACTCCAAGTGCTCATGTTAAATATGTTCAAAACCTGCTAACAACTGACTCTTTGTCGTGTCAGGGCGGGTGGTCTTGGCCTAAACTTTGTAGGGGCCAACGTGGTAGTACTGTTTGACCCAACGTGGAACCCAGCCAATGACCTCCAGGCTATTGATAGGTAGGTAGTTGGCCATGTCTGAACTATCAACAGTGTTAATGTTTTAATCTACTGAAGCACCAAAGCTGCTAGTATTGCCTTTTCTATTCATGTTCTTTGCTGACTGTTGTCACATACAGCATCTGATATCAAAATGTCCAGTTATTGTAATATTTATATGTACGTGTATATGTTTGTGTGTCTTTTCAGGGCTTATCGTATTGGCCAGTGCAGGGATGTGACTGTTCTCAGACTGATCTCACTGGGGACTGTAGAGGAAGTTATCTACCTCAGACAAGTTTACAAACAGGTACCAGACAATTCTGACAATTACATTTATGGAGGCGTTGGATGAAGTGTTATTTACCTCCAGTGAGATTTATTGGCATGTTCACAAATCGTATAATAACAGAAATGTGTACCAAAGCATCACAGTAGCCACATTTAATACAGAAGCATCTTTGTTATATCTGTTTATTTTTACCTGTTTGCTAAATTCAAACCCCAATCATACAGTTAATTACACTACAATAAATTATTATTTTTTTCTTTGTATAACAACTTCTATTCTGACAAATGTAGAATTTATGACTTTCAGGTAAAAAAAACTGTCTCTGCCTGCATTTTAATGGGCACCTTGTGTTGATTCCACTTGCTAGAATGGAACTAGTGTGTGACACAAGATCATTTTATTTTCAGTTAAGCTTAATAATGTGCATTCAGTGCTCAGTAAGCTTTCTAACTACTTTTCTATGTTTTGCTCCAGCAATTGCAGTGCTCAGTTGTGGGCAAGGAGAGTGCGCGGCGGTACTTTGAGGCAGTGCAGGGGCATGGTGTCCATAAGGGGGAGCTGTTTGGGATCAAAAACCTCTTCAGGCTGCAGACCCAAGGAACATGCCTTACTCGCAAGATTTTAGAGGTTAGATTGCCTGTGGGCCTTTTACCACTGCAGGTTTAGGGATTGATGATGTGTTCTACTGAAGTGTACTGCCTAAACTCTCACTGTAATGTCTCACAAGACAGTCAACAAAACTTTATTTCTATTATTTAGAATTTACTCTTATGTTGTCATTTTTATATATATATTAAAAAGCATATTGCACTTACTGTTATTTCTGATATTAGTACTTCAGATACATGCCTAAAATATAATGTACTCCTTGGAAAAATTTAAAACTGAAAGATAAAGTCTGTTGTTGATGATTCTGACATTGTTTGTTTGATGTTGTACAATGAAATGTTAATGGTTTGTGTGGCTCACTTTGGTTCTTCCTGTTAGCGAGAAGGACAAGTGGAGGCTGGTGTAATGACAACCAGCACACACACAGGCGAAGAGAAGGAGGAGGAGACGAAGAGAGTTAGCGTGAGTAACTTTGCTGTTCTCAGAGACCCAGAACATAGGGCACTCATCTTTCCCATCCCTCACTCCGTCTTCCTTCCCAGGCGGCCCACTCATCCTCCCATTCCCACGTGAAAGAGGGGATACCTCAAACAGGGGCCTTCCTGTCTGTCAGTCAACCAACCCACACAATCTCATTTAACTTTGTCTGGCTTAGCTCTCCATTTTCTGACTTTCCTCCATTATTCTTTATCTTACAATCCTCCTACTCTCTTAAAGTGGTCTATTCCAAAACAGATATGCCCTATTTATGAGAAAAAACAGCTCCTACCCTTTAAAAAAATTGTAAAAATTTAGATAAATTATGTTACTTTGAAAGATTCTACTTATTCTTTCTATCTTGTCACTGTAGGCTTTAAAGGTGGCTATAAAGTTTTTAGTTTCCTCAGCAGCTGTGGTTAGCTCGAGTTCAGTCAGTTACAATAAATTTATATGGTGAACAAAAAGACCCACAGAAACCTTTTAAACCACTGCTCCTCATTATTTTTCAGCAGTGAATCTAGAAGTGGTGTATTTACTTAAACTATGAGTGTTTGCAACGTGCTGAGCATATGGATGGACAGCGGATTGTTTTCAAAAGTTTCAGTGGACGTTTTGATTATTTTATTTTTTTCTGCCATGATAACTCTGACATTATTTGAATCCACTGTAACTGACTGACCACGGCTCCTGTTCTCTATCAGTGAGAAAACGTTTTACAACCATCTTCCAAGCTGACAGCAGATGGGTATTTAATACTCTCAAAAGAAGAGTATCACTTAAAGGACTTGGCCTACAAAGAACATTTTTACACTAAACTCTCTGTATTTTCGTGAAACTGAAGGAAGAGGTTCTCTTTGTCTGCCTCTCTTTTTCTCTGTGATGCTGTGTAAAACAGCTGGATATAATTACCTAGTGTCCTAATGGAAGGAGCAGACCACACTGAAGTCTATCTTCTGCTTTTCAGCTATTTATTTACACAGCGATACCCCTTATCATCCTGTTCCCAGCTAAGGGCTGCGCTGTGCTGCACACTGTCCTTCTTTACAGGGCTGCTGCTTCACTGAGGCCATGTAGAGTTTTCAAAAACACACAGAATACACTGGGGTGTCTTATCACGCACAGAAAGAGGCTTGAGGCGTGTAAGCACCCAGTGTAAGCACCCACTCGCACACAACCTCTGCAGAATCGGGGCGTGAGTCGCGTAGTTCGCAATTTTTGTGAAATTTGGATCGCTGGTGGTGGTCGCTCCCATAAAGACTCATTCATATAACTCCAGGAAATGTTATGACCCATTTGTCTTCTTCATATTACATCATAATGGAGGGCATATGTCACATTGATGTTTATTATGATTTATTGTTGCAAACATCTGTTTTCTATTACACAATGAATTCTCTCATAGGTTGGTCAATTGAGAGATGGCACGAACAAAGGAGCTGCAAAATTTGCTGCCTCTTGTTGCAATTTCATAGCTAAATGTTTTTTAAACATTTTCATTTTTCATTGTAATTTTTGTCGTTTTACTACCTACCTTGTACCACTTTCTATGCCAGTCTATTTCTGCTTTTCTTTACCTGTTTGTTTATACTATTTTACTAAAGGAACCTGGAGATGCTTCAACTACAAATGCCACTACACTGAATGACGAACCAGCCAAGGAGAACAGAGATGCATCAAAGATCCCCAGAGGGGTGCTGGACTTCAGCAGTGGGAGCGAGGAGGATGAGGAGGAGCGGGGGTTTAAGAGGAAGGCGTCATACCATGGTGCAGTTGATGGCACAAGGGGTGAGAATGCTGCCGCTGGTCCTGGTCGAATGACTCTCCTCCAGCACGGTTTCTCCAGACTGCTCCAAGCGGTCAAAGGAAAACCAGAGTCAGGAGAAGGGGACAGCAGTCCGGATGTTGAAGAAATCACCTCTGATGAAGACACTAAAGATCAAGGGAACTCAGGAAATAAGGACAGTACCTCCTCTGGCACCAATAAGAGCTCTAATACAGAGAATGGTGCAGTTTGTCTGCCTAAATTGGGAAGGGTGGGAGAGAATGGAAATGGTGGGAGACAAGAGAGGATTTCTATGTTGAAAGAGACTGATGATGCTGTAAGAAAGGGACTCGTCCAGAAAGGTTGGACATGTAAGAAAACTGTAGTGGATGAGGAGAGCGATGAGAACTCCTCCCCAGACAGAAATAAACGTAACACGCTCAAAACTGTAGTTCCCAAAGTGCACCAATTCCAGGGTTTCTCAGATGAATCTGAGGATTTGGACATAGATGCAATGACATGCCCTAAGAAGGACATTTTAAGTTCACACAGTAGAGGAGGAAGAGTAGGCCACAACAGAAAGAGGCAAAGTGCTAGTGTAAGGGACAAGGCCCGATTCAAACACACAGAGGACATAGAGACTTTCACATCTTCAGAGGAGGAGTACACTCCTGTTAAGAAAGGGAGATCTAGAGGATGTCACTTTACAACTCCGCAGAAAACTCCTCTGAAAAGTCAGACGTCCCCGGCATCCAAAGGAAAGGATGCAACCATCGACAGTGTGTTAGGTCAGATTCAGTGCTTATTTTTCACTCTCATATATGCCAAAAAGTTTTAATGAATCTATGTCTACATTAATGATATGTGTTTTGGTTTAAAGGGGGTGTACAGGAGGTGGTGTATACCCACTCTAACCAACGTGTTGTGGGCGGGAGCAAAGCAGAGGAGCGGATCAGTAGAGCTGCTGTACGAGATGTGTTTGAACGAAAGATGTATTCTCAGCTCCCAGCTAATCACTTTCTCAGCACCCAGGAGGTACAGTACACACTGCCCTAACACTGGTTTAGTACACTGCTTCTCCAAACATATGATATTGGGGTTATACTGTATCTGTCATCTGTCAGTATTACAATAATCTCACTCTCACTGCTCTCATTGCATCATTTTCGGCAGCAGCGGGCAGCTGTTTTCAGCTGTACTCTACCTGCTCAGCGCCAAAGGCAAATAGACACAGTTAGTGACTAGCAGGTGAACATAAAGTGGGGTTTCTAGCTGCTTAAAAGAGCCACATGTGTCTTTCAGGACCACAAACTGAGCCAAAAGAGTGAATATTGGACGTACATTTGCCAGGTGTCCAGGAACACAAAATAAATGATAATTTCGTCCCGTAACTGCTGGATATATAAATAAGCAACTGTTTGCTAAAAGTTCGCCATATCAACTTAGAAGGTGATGTTATGTTAATGTTGTGTTCTCAACTCATTTCCACTGCTATGTCCCAAATATGTCACACATGACTTTTTCGGGAAAAAAAGAAAGAATGCTTAGTAATTATTGAATTTTAGTTTCTCCTTGATTAGAAGAGGTGTTGTAATGCACAGTCTGAGGCAGAAATAACCAAAACTCACGCTCACTGTTTTTATAAAACTTGTTTGACTGTACCAGAGCTTGTCATCAAGCCCGCCAGGCAGCCCACCCCGCCCCGCTGCTGTCAGACTGGAGAAGCCGAGCGTGGACCACCCGATCACCTTCACCAACAAGAGCGTACGCCACACCAGACACACCACCTTCATCATTGGAGAGACTCCCCAGGCCATACGCAGGTACTGATAGAGTGTCGGAGAAGACGAGGTTAAGAGACACGAACAGGGCAGAGAAGCTGATAGAAGACAAAACAAACAAGCAGAGAGCAAGACAGAAAGAAAAAGAGCGTGGTGAAATATGATGGATGTCCAATGAGAGGATAAAGCAAGGCTACAAGAGGGTTGGATGGAAAATAATTAAGTGAAGGGTAGACTTTAGAGAAGTTAAAGGGCTATAGATAAAGGAGTGTGCAATAAAAGATGAAAGAAGAAAAAGTTTGGATTGAAATAAAGTAGGCAAGTGGATGAAAGGAGGAGAAAGTGGTGTAACGAGTGGAGTTGTGGGGAGGGAAGGAAAGAAGAGAGGAATTCCTGGCAGTGTAGGGAAGTGGGCCAGAACTCACCACAGATATGATGTTGAGCGCCCCCACCTGGGCATTGAGAATGGTGTGTGTGTGTTGTGTGTTTAGAGAGAGAGAGAGAGAGAGAGAGAGACCACCTCTGAGCTCTCCCTTCCACCTATTTCGCAGTATCATGCCAAAGATTACCCAGTTGTGTTCAGGCCCAACAGTGCAGGAGTTTTCCCCTCCACAACCACAGCCCGCCTGAGACGAGCCAAAAATGATCGCCCGAGGACTTCCAAACCCACACTGATATACACACACGTCCTAACAAGCATTTACACACACAAATACGGACACACTGTACTCAAATACACACCTCTGTCATGCTGCATCACCTCCGCCCCCTACTTCTTAAAATACACTCATAAACACACACCTTGGTGTCTCCAGTCTCACTTCCCAAGGGGAAGACTGTATCTCTGGCCAGAGGCTCACCAGGGAGTGAAAATACACACTAGTTATATTGATATCCCCTCAATTAACCTTGCTGTTTAATGATTTAAATCCACATGCGCGTCGGGTTTTACTGCCGATACTTTTATTTATTGTTTTTCCAGTAAAAGCCACAAATGGTAATAACACCATCATAATGCTGCTGCACCACCAGTGACTTTGAAGTATTTCTGTCCCTGAGTCTGGTTAGACCAAAGTTTTAATGACTGCCTAGGAGCTCAGGAAAAACACCTCATACTGCATGGCTGTCTGGATATGAGCCTGAATATGTGGAGAACTATTCATCTTAGGCTAAGCTTGACAGACCCGCAGAATATCTGATTAATAGTATGGCCCTTGTGGCTTTTTAAAGACGGTGTAAGTAAGTAGCTTACAGTATGCTCACATGTGCCAAATTCGAGCCTCAGACTAACTGAATGTGTTGAATAGTTTGCAGGATTTCAGCAGGTGATATTAGTTATAAAAACATCTTATCTTCATTATTTGATAATTTTTTTTATGCATATGTGTGTTTTCACATCTCTTTATGTGTCTTTTGTGTGTGTAGGCAGCAGCTGGAGGAGATGGCAGCAAAATTCAAATTTCCCTCAGCCCATCAATTTGCAGCGGAGGTTCTGAGAAGCAACTCAACCCAGAGACTGGCCTGGCTCCGACTGTATTACACCTCACTGAACCATCCTGAACTGGCCAACACAGTCACAAACAACTTCCCACAACCTGATTCAGCACTGACTTCCCCCTTTTCAATTGCTACCTCCACAGCATCCACCAAAGCCGCGCCTCAGACGGCTGCCGCAAAGTCTCACACAGAGACCAGAACCCTACAAAAGGATGTTCCAAAACCTAAGAGGAGGTCTAATTACCCTCAGAAGTACCTGGAACCCCAGACCAAGCCTGGAACCCTACAAAGCAATGTTTCTTTGCCTCAGAAAAAGCCAAAAATCCCCAAAAGTGATGTTCCGGAACCCAAGATAAAGCTTAAAAAAGATGGTTCAGAACCCCAGAAAACGAACCCACAAAAGAATGTTCTAGAAGCTCTAAGTGATGTTCCAAATCCTGAGTCAGAGGAGCAGGAGGAGACGGTCTGCAGTGCCAGAGGACACAAGAGGACAAAGAGGGGTAGTGTTTCTAGTTCTGGAGCCTTCAGAGCTGGTGGTGGTCTTGGCGTGGATCGGGCCGGCAGCAGTGGTCTGGGGCCCGGGGAGGCTGCTGCTTTCCTGATCCACAGAGACAGAGATACTCCTTCTTCTCTGGACCTCAGCCATGGCTGGTCCACCACATTGTCTAAACCCACAGCACAGGGAACGGAGCGAGAGCAAAAATCGTCTTCCACGGCTAGTGAAACTTTTCAAGGGAAAAAAGAAAACGCTCAGGCCCTTTCCCCTCCAGAACAGGCCCCATCTACCCCCAGTTGCCGTTCCCTCCTCACAGATCTGTTAGGAGACACCTCAATCCTCGACGACTTGTTAAAACCCAAGCTCAGGGGTGCACAGCAGAACAGCTCCCCAAAAACACCACCTACATCCTCCTCAGTGTCAGCAAGCACATGTCTTCTTCGTCCAACTTCTCCATCCAGAATCGCTGTTAATACTGATCCTTGTGCAAGAGACTCTCTGTCCTCTCAGAGTTCACACATGCCACCTACACACCAGGTGGCATCAAAGGGCAGCCGCAAAGACTTCTGGGACATCCTGAATGAGGGTAATGAAGAGAGTATCAACAGGTTGACAGATCTGGCAGAAGTACAGAGGGTTTGCATCAACACAAACTTCACAGCTAGAACTCGGTCTGTAGAGGAGGAGAGCAAGAGTCTGTGGAAGACTAACGAGAAGTTTCTGTGGAGGAAATAATACAAGAGACATTTTAGACTGTTAAATTTGTTCTTAGGTGTCTTTTAGTCTATAATGGAAGGAAAAGTTTATAATGACAAAATGGTATAAAGTAAGATTTTATGTCATTTTTTATTTTCATATCATTTTTAAAATATTTTTTAAAAAAGTTTTATTTCTGCCACTAATGAAATAATGAAAATATTATGTGTTCACCCAATTATTGTGTTACTGGCATAATGTTGAGTGGCACTTGAATAAACAAGGTGTTTATCTGTGTAGATTTAATTGAAATTATTACCACACACAGCCCCTGGTGAAGGACTTTCTCATCACAGATGCATTTATACATATAAAATTAAGTGGAAAGAAGCCAGAATCACATATGTATATGCATATGTAGAAAAATGTCAGTGTTGCTGTTTAAACTTCTGCCTCCGATAGGATGTTAAGTGGATGTTTTGACAGAGAAAACCCGACCCGCTGTGGGCATTAGCCATTACTGTTATCCGATACCATGAGTGCCACCCCAGGACTGTTGGTGGCCCTGCAGAGATATCACCGAATACTTCTTAATGGCTGTTACGTCTCCGTCGTCTCTGAACCCCTCGCTGCCCCCCTCTCCCCATAACAGTGTGTGTAGATATTGTGTAGATGAACACCGTTCTCTGTGCAGTAATCTGATAGTCTGCGGTGCGGCTCAGTTGTGCCTCAAACGCCCCATAGAGTGGAAGCTGCTGCGCTATTAGTGAGATAGCAACAAGCTTGGAGAGGAGGGAGTAGAATTCACCACCACATATCCGTCCATCCAGTGTCTCAAACTCTGTTATAGTGACAGAATTATTTGCACAACCACAAGAAAGCAAAAAAAAGTAATTAAAATATAAAACTCATAGTTTAGATCTAATGTGAAAACAATGTAAGCCCTTACTGTGTGTGTGTGTGTGTGTGTGTGTGTGTGTGTGTGTGTGCGCACGAGTGCGCATGTGTGCTGAACCCCACAGCTGTGTTTGACCTCTTTCAGCTGTTGCACTGAAGTAAGCAGAATCCCAAAGAGAGCTGCTCTGTGTAAGTGTTGTGTTTTGTTTAGCAGAAATGAGAAAGTGCTGATAGCTATCAAAAAGAAAGAGTACATGCCTCAACAGGACATGCAGCTTGGCAATACTATGTGTGTGTGTGTGTGTTTCTGTGTGGGTGTGTGTGTGGGCATGTATTCCTTCTGGGTGGTAGATCATGACTATCTTCACACACACACACACACACACACACACACATACATTGAGGCCACACATCCGTCACACCTGTTCAAATCGCAGGCAGAAGAGAATAAAAAGCCCTTTCTCTCTTCCAAACCCCAAACCCCTTCCCTCTCTGTCTTTCTCTTTCTGTTTCACCCGCAACCGAGATTTGCAGATCCCTATCGGTCTTTTTGTAGTCATAGTCTGGTTCAAGTGAGATAGCAGAGAGGCTTAGCGTTTGACTGACAATAGAAAAGGCTCACCAACTGATTGACGGTGGTTGGAGGCTAATGGAGGCCAGCTAACATGGCTCAGTGGCAAACAAAGCTCTCTTATCCTTAACTCTTAACTGCAGCATTCTGCTAAGGATCTGAAGTGAGACGTACAACCACCATGAATGATCTGTGACAATGTCTTGACTCAGTCTGATAATTGCGTTTTATTTCATGACATGCCGTGTGGTGCAGTTTCCCCACACCTAGAAGGGGTCATGTGAAATACCACCAAAGAGACGCGCGTGTTTTTCCAGTTCTCCCATTAGCGTCTTGTCTCTTTTTGTCAAGGCCAGGGTGAGAAGTCTGTTTACATTTCCTGCCACAATAACCCGGGTGTCTGTGAGTCTGCTATAAACTAGACGGTCAGAAGGAGCGGCAGAGAGACAGCCCTGGCCTTGTGGGTTTATTTGCAGAAGTCAGACTGTGACACTTAGTTTGATTTGATTAGTAAAAAGCTGTGAATGAGTGCTGACCCATGCTGACCTGGAGCCTGTTTGGGCCTCCAGTCGCCTCTGGCTCAGGTTTCCGTACGTTGACTCTGCAACGTGTTAAGAAAATCTGCAAACTGTCACTGATGATGAACTCAGGTTTTGTGCAAATGCACACATAACATAACAACTCAGGAAACATGTCATTAGTGTGTAATGATCTCAGGTCATTAAAAACTTGTATGTAACTCCGCATCATAGGTGTTTATGAGGGAACGGAATAAATAGTTTGTATCTAAGGCCTGTGAAAAAAACTTTTAGGTGACTCAGCAAGCAAACAATTACGATAGGGGGGTTCGGAGTCCTCCTGTTGTTACGGTAACAGGCTGAGGAGGTCTCTAAATGTGAAAAAGAAGAACCTCCTCTCCCCCCTTCATTAGGAAATTACACACCATTTGCCCCTCATTCCTATCCAGTTACCCAGGCAACTGTTAGCTGTAATTTGGGTTAATTCACTGGCTCCTGGGCCCTTCCGTTCCCCATTGTGCCCCATCATAAAAGAGATATAACACAGATGCACACACACACACACACATACACACAAACTAAGTTTCTAATGCACAAACGCACACAGTAAGAGAGACTAATCCTCATTTTGTTTCCCTCGCAACACGGCTGGAAATAGACCGTGCGTGTGAATTTCAATGAATTGCTCTGAAGGAGAGGCTGTGCAAAACGCACTGCTTAAATCTATTCATTCCCAACACCTGTACAGAGCTGTAAGAATGAGTAAGTGATCGAATTCTACACAGAGTAGGTGAAAATAAGAGAGTCACATTTCCAAATTTTGCTCAAAAAGACACTTGTCCTCTCTGACCCTCTCCTGTCTTGAAGGTAGGAGAGAGTGGGATGTAGGGAGGTCCATTCTTTTGCTCCTTTCAGAACAAAAGGAATGGAAAATTGTGTGTTTTCCCATGGGGTAAATATTGAGAGAGCAGAGATAAACGTACGGAAGAAAGGCTTTTCTGAGCCGCCTGGGTCTCTGTTGCACTGCCAAAGGCCCGTGCGTCACTTGATCCATTGTTTAGTGTAGAGAGGTCTCGGTAAGCAAGCGGCTGCCTCCCTGCTCCAGCTGCAGCCTCTCTACTGTTTATGTTTGCAGGGCCCTTCGCCTTGAAGTGAGGCTATACAAGCAAAGCCTAGCCATATGTGAGCACTGGGCTGTCAGAGAAGTCACTGGCCTTTTCTTTTCCCCTTTTCGATCCATCCCTCTCTCTGAGCCTCTTCTTCTCTTGCCTCTCTCTCTTCCCTACCTTCCATTCTCCATTCACCTCTTTGCCTCTTCCTCTGTTTTGTTTGCTTTCCCTTGCTGACAGTGCAGCCCGTCCCTGACAGTCAGCTCTTTTGGAGAAGATGAAGGGTCGGAATTATCTTCTTGAGTTTCAAAGACCTCCGTCCTGGATAGGAGAGTGGTGGGTATTATTACTCCTACGAGAAATAATTACCCCTAAAACTCTTCTGTGAGAATGAATGTCCATATGTTGAGGAACAAAGTTTGAGAGACAAGGTGGTAATTATGTCACATACATATGTCTGCTAGTATAAATATTGAAATATTTATATGGGTATATCATACTGACAAGCACAGCACATTCATGAGATGGAAAACGTTCCGAGAGAGAAAGCCACTGCAGGGAATATGGAAACAAAAATGCATACTATATGTAATTGGCAATTGGGGTTTTATAGCTTTCACATAATTAACTCAAATATTTTCATTGGGAGCTCAGCGTTATCCAGTGATGGGGGAAAAATTGCTATCTTGATTTATCATGTTAGATTAGATTTTTTTTTAAGCACTAAGGTGAATAAGTTCCAGTCTTAAACTCCAACTCTTGGGTCAACCTGGAAAATTATTTGCAGGGCGGGTTTAGTGTACTAAAGTGTGTATGTGTCTGAAGGTTAGTGGTCCTGACCTTGGCTCCTGGGTGGGCTGCGGTGGCTGTGTGCTTGTCTTGGATCATCTCTGGACCCTTCTGTTTACTGAAACAACAAGCAAGCAGTGTCCAGGGAGGAGAGAGGAGTCACACAGGGAGCATCCTCAAAGGCAGCACCTCTCTCCTTTTCTCTCCCCTACTCAAACACACACACACACGCACACACACACATGCAATCTGCATATGGAGACCGTCTTCAGAGCCCTGACCACCCACATGAGTCATGGTCATCCAGTGAAATGAAAACGATGACTTTCCATTGACCCCTTCCTTAATGAATCGCTCATCTGCTAGAGGCGTTAGATATGTTGAAGCCACTTTCACTGAATATTTGTGCTAAAATATGATCCCATTGATGGTAAAACCATTATTCTGTGAATGTAGAAGAGGAGCTCTCCCACATTAATGCTCTGTAAAAGAGACGCACCCTCTTGGCTATATAACCTGCTATTATGAAAGAAGTAATATTAACTTACCAACTCTGAGAACCTCATTTGATGTCAGGGAGGCTTTGAAAATAGTAAATTAAAAAGGTGTCATAATGTGTTTGCACCACTAAATTGCAAAGCACCCCAGGTGAGGAAAGTCCCAGCTCTTGTGCAACCAGGGTAAACAACTTTTTATTTCAGCTGCAGGTGACACACACACACACACACAGACTGAGGAGGTGCAACTATATGAACATTACAGATAACACACCTCCTGGAAATTCCCAGTGGTGGAGAGAAGTGTCATCAAATTAAATTAAACAGGTATTTTAAACACATTTCTCCTTTGTTCAGTGTGACGTAAAGGGAATATGTTCAACACTTGGTCATTTCGTCTCTTCACTTACCAAAGTACAGAGACAGTTTTTTGATAGGGTACAGACTTACATCACAAATTGGAAATAGCCTGTTTAATTACTGCCTACTGCAGATCCAATCCTCTATCAGAAAGAACTATGAAACCTTTGCATTTTGTGCCCTCTAGTGGCCATATCAAATGTTACAATGAGCAGAGGAGTATAAGAATCCACACAGTGAACATGTATAATTAAATGCACGAATACATTTTCATATATGTCACCATAAACTGTGTTTTTTACATTATGTTATACAATTTATTTGGACAATCTAAGACCCTCAAGTCTGATTCACAGATGCAATGGTAATACTTACACTACTGATAGCAATTCCAATAGTGGATGTATCAGTTACAGCAAGATAGATGTTAGAGGCACATCAGACAAATAGGAGCTGCTCATGTCAACATCCCAAGTAGAACAGAATGTGAGCACACAATCTGCTCCATTAAATGTTCAAATACTGATGTTTTCCCAACATATGAGTGTTACAGGTATCAGGCATGCACCAATTGGAGGGTCAAACATTAAACACTTATCATAAACATTTAGAGATTTACTTTTCACATAAATATCAATATCAAGACACATAAAATAAAACCAATACATCAGAGTATATCAAAGTATCCAAAAGACTTCAATATTTTAATCTTCCTAATGAAGGTCAAATATTAAAGTTCACAATTCCATAATACGAACAAACATAAATTATAGTCTTTTTCTTCACTTTAATAAGATTCATTTATATCTTATTAAACCTACAGCGTTACAATAGACTTGGTTTTATTTGATCCTTAAACTGCCTCTAAGCATCTTTAGATGTTTTGTTGTTTCACTTTTTTGTAGTGTTTTAATTGCTGCAAAAGCGCTGTAACCATTTTATTAGGTATCATATGAGGTAAATTAAGGCTTATCCTCGTGTGAAAATTTATTATTTTTTGCTTTTATCAAAGTTAGGCAAGGCATGGACCATCTAAGCTCAGGGTGACTCTGACCTCCCTTCTTTCTCTCTCTCTTTCTCAAGCCACTTTTTCTATTCCGTGCACTATCTCTCATGGGGAGGATCATTCATCACGGCTGTCTAAACAGCCCAGTCACCCCATGATTAGTGACTCTTTTAGGTCAGATGTCTCGGTAGGACATACTAATTCAAATGGTATGTGTGTGTGTGCATCTGCATATGTACTGTTGTGCACAGATCTGCATCAGGGAATGTTTGCGCATGCTTTAAACACTGTACATCATCCTGTAAGCAGCAGGCTATCAAACCCAGGTCTCCTGTGTATCCCCATTTCTCATGATCCAGTTAGGAACTCATCAATTCTTCCCTCGCAACTGGTTTTGTGGATATCAGAATGGTGACTGACACCACAGCTAAGTCGTCTGGTGGTGTATTCATCTGATCAAATGTTTCCTCCATCTCAGAAGGGAGAGGCGGGTACTAATGAGAGTTACAGGTGTGTTTGTGTTACAGTGGTGTGTGTGTGTGTGTGTGTGTGGAGGTGAGTAGCCGAACAGGACGGCTTCTTCAGTTAAGCAGGTAAGACACCAGACTCATTATCATTTATATTCTCCTACAAGATGTATGACTATGGGGAACACATTTGTTGAGTCAGAGGGCGTAATCTTCACTTTATTAATCAAGGACAAAAGAATTGATGCTAATATTAATGAAAATGTAGTTTGAAAACATTAACTAGTTTATTTCATTGACATGCCTGTTGAATGATATGGTTTGGAGTGTTTATAGTAGAAAAGGTTTGAGGGTTTTTGGATATATTTTGATATATATTTTAATTTTGTATCTGACGTGGGTGCGGTCAGTGAATGAAATGTCAAGACATATTATGACCTCACAATTTCTGTCTATTACCAAGAGAAAAAAAAAGTCAACTCAGCATTGAACATCATTGAACAAAGATTTATCAACACCAAAACATCTCATGAGCAACTACAGTTATATTTCACCTCATATTTCCTACTTATTCAACATCTAAGTTTAAATACGTTGAGGGACATACTGTGTACACAAATACACAAAATGACAAATAGCCAACGATTTATAGCAAAATTAGAATCTATTCATTTCAACTCTTACAATAAAATGACACAGATAGGTCAACAAAAATGTTCAGGAGTCAAAGTAAATCAAACAAAATAACATTTGAGACAAGATTTGCACATAACTGCCAAGGAGTTGTGAATCTGTGCTCTCCTGGGTCTATGATGCCCCTGAATGGCAAATTTCTGTTTCTCTAATGTCAGAGAAGACTATATATATATATATATGGAATAAAGCAGAGGTTTTAAAAAGGAAAGTTGAACATTTTTAAAAAGAATGGAGGAGGTGGAGGTATCAATCCCTCTAAACCTTAATTCATAAAGGTACTTTCCTGAGGGTGGCTTACCCAAAACAGAAGAAAAGAAACACATAAAACATCGTGCATCACTACATTTATATGAGAGAAAAATTTGGTTTGTCAGCACCAGCTCCAACATGATAACTTTATTTACAGAGGCATTTTTTGACCAGAAACGTCTTCACAATGCTATTCCAGGTTATTTATAACTATTTTCAAACGCTGCACTTGGAGTTGGATATCTTCTGCAGTGTTTTCTTCTTGACATAGTCGTGTAGGCTGTTTAGCACAGAGTCTGTATGGAGAATCTTGAGAGGAATGGACTGTAGTAACCAGCCCTGTATGCACACATCCATATTCACAAGGACAAATCAGTCTCTTGCCATCTTAATTGGCATTATCAGATGGTTGTGTCAGTGATTCTTACCAGGAGTATGTGACAGACGCTGCCGTATGTTTTGTCTCCAGCTCTGAGATACTGCAGGGAGCTCTTTACGAAGTCCTCCGGTGTCAGGGTCACCATGTTGGTTTTCTGGAAACCTGCCAATCGAGTGGAGACCCCAAATGGAGCCACTGCCTAAGAAAACAAGAAGGACAGAGAGAAAGAGAAAGTTATGAAAAGATTTTTGTCAAGATTTGTTTTTTAAATCACTTTTAGGTTAATAAGAAAGCATTTCTTCTTGCTGTGAGTCTCAGTAAGAATCCAAGTACCTGTATAATAATCCCTTTATCTTTGTACTCTGCTTGAAGACCTTGCGAAAATCTCTCCACAAACACCTATAAGAGTAAGGTGATGATGCACACAGTCACACACAAATGCACATCGCACACACATCAATGTGTCCATCTGCAAAAGCAAGCACACACTGACAAATTAGAGTATCAGTGATCATACAAAGTGAACCAGGGGAATTCGAGTTGTAATGGTGACTCTCTACTCACCTTAGATGCAACGTACAGAGAGTACAAGGGGAAAGGAATAGAAGCAGCTCCAGAAGAAATATTTACAATCACTCCTTTCCCCCTGTAGAGGAAGAACACACCGATGCACACACATACACATAACCAAGAAAGAATTAAGTCTTACATTTGTGACCAGAAACCCCTTGTTAATCAGCTTGTTTGTAAGATAATTTTTGCCTTTACTTGACTATGGAAAGTGCAGAGAAAAAAAAACATGGGTAGGAAACCTGTTCTCCATGCTTGGAAGGGTTATTTTGCACATCTGAAGAAAAAAGGGAACATTTCTGGTTTGAAGCAAATATATGGGTTGACAGAGTTCATTTGTTTTTTAAAAAAAGTAAAAGTAAATACACACTCTTACCTTAACCATAGTCTTCACATTGCAGTTTATCACCCTTGTAATTGTCTGAAAGGATAGATAAACATGGATCCCTCTTACTAGTAAGCTGTCTTCATTGATAAGGGAAAGGAAATGTGAAAGAGCAGGTACAATTAGGTGACATTTAGGTGAGGAAACTAGCATTCAAAGTCATTTATCGCTACTGCAAACGGAAGAAGTACATATGGGAACAACCTATAGGTTAGTGGTTATTTATCTAAGTTGCTGAAGCACCACTGACCTGGTCCAGCTCTGCAGACTCAAGAAATTTGCAGGGGATGAAGCTCGGCAGCAAGCCTACATTATTGACTGGAGCAGAAAAGCAAGAATATCCAGTTTGAATGGGGGGGGGGGCAGACTACAGCAGTAAAGCAGCCGCTATCACTATGCTAAATAGTGACTTTTTTCTTGTGTTTGGTCTCTGTGGAGCTAATAATGATTCAAACATTGCATGAAGGAATGGAAAAATGTCCAACCTAAAACTCCAATGTTCAGGTCCTTCAGCTGATCCTCAATTTCACTGAAGACATTTTCCTTTGTGAAGTCTGTTGCTACCACTTTCACCCTCTGCCCTGTAGCATCACCTATAAAGAACGAATAAGTCAGCCATATACTGTACGGCACTCTTACACATGACAAACAGCACAGTTGTCAATGTAGTTACATATTTACTCAACAAAGGTAAATATCTAGGTCTATATTTATCTAGGTAAATATAGAAAGTCATTTTCTTACCTATTTCCTTTGCTACCTGGTCCAATGCCACTTTGGTTCGACTCATGATAACCACGTTCATGCCTTGCTCTGCCAGCTAGGGGAAGCAATAGTGAAGTGGTGGACATGAGGAGGGAAGAAATGTACAAATTGCAAGAGAGAAATTAGCAGACCTGTATCAAATAAAATATATTTAAAGGATAAGTTCACAATTTTTCAAGTCTGTCTTAAAGACAGGTGCCCATGTGAACATTGGAAGAGGTTTCGATTAGTGTAATCACTCCTCCTGTTAATAATATAATAATATAAGGCTTAAGTCAAATCAAGTGGATATCTTCGTCTTTTTAGTACAAAATTCCTTCTCTGTGTTTCCCTGGACAGTGTTTACCTTTTAAACAGCAGTGGATGAATAGTATCAAAAAGAGGTGAATTTGTACTAAAAACTCTGGAAGATATCCACTTCATTTGACTAATATGGAAGGCTGAAGCCTCACTTTAGCTTCAGATAAACATCTGAATATGTTTTTGCACAGAAACTTTTTGTCCCACATCACTTACATTGGGAACCTGTGCGTCAAGCAGTCGAAACATTAAACAAGCTGTGCATGAACCTAGATGATAAACAGACTAAAGTTATTTGCCATATGCTGTCAAGTGCAGAAATTTTTGTCATACATGCAAAAAAACAATGACTTACTGCAAATGCATATGCTCTTCCTATGCCCTCTGAAGCACCAGTCACCACTGAAACAGGGATGCAGAATTTTGCCAATTAATGCCATTAGTTCTCACATTTTCCTGCAGTTTCCATTCTAAACACTGGGAGCACTGTGAATCAGTGCTGTACTAGGTCATCTGCTCCTCCTCTGCTGTCAGATAAATTTTGTTTTTTTATTTGTTTACACTACCCCCATCCTGTTCTAACAGGCTGTACTAATACAGCATGTTCCCCAGTTCTGGTAAATAATTTGCAGAGAACAGACAGGAACTGCTTGTTTCTGAGTGCTCACTATTCTCCCATTTCCCCATGACCCTGATTACCGAGATCACAGACATTTTTCTTCACTGTGTTCATACATAAAGTGATGGGCATACACGTTCACCTGAGCTTGCTTTTAGAGTTGAGTGAAGCCAAATAAATTCTTTGAGACTGCCAAGTCACCACTCAGGTGCAAGCTTCTCAGATTTAGCCTCTTTTCATGTGTTCAGTTGAATAAACAAAATGAATGCTCTTTACAAATGTGTTCACAGTTCTTTTTTCTGACATAATGAGAACAGTGTCAGATGACAGATCTCTCAGTGCTGCTGTTTTTTCCTGTAAAGCACTTTGTAACTTTAAGTGCTGTATGAACAAAGTTTATTACTATATTATTCTAAAACATTTATAAGGCCTTACATACTGAGTATCCCTTTATATTCTGCATTCACAGGAACACACCAACATGGTGCAGTGTTTTTCCAATCTAGCACTGCATGTTTGCCATTTACAATGACAGCTTTGGCAGATTTACCATTCAAAATGTGTGGTAATCTTTTAAACAATGGATCTTTGAATTCAGACAGAAGTGGGCAAAAGCTGGTATTGTGTCTTTCCCCATCAATTGTTTCCCCATCAATTGGTGTTTTTGCTTTCTCTTATAGGTTCTTACCTTTCTCTTACAAACGTCTGCCTAATCCCAACCAGATGTTTTCTGTGATGTTAAACCTCAACCTAACTTTACCGTAACCCCAAGACACCTATGTAACCATAGCCACACTTAAGACCCCATTTGTGAAGGGCAATGGTACAGGAAACAATATTTGAGGGGGAAGGAAACACTATTTGAAGGGGAAACAGACACAAGACAAGAGGCTGTTGATTTTGCCTGCTGAAATGACTAGTAGCTGTAGCTACTAGTTAGCTACAGCTACTAGTAAATTGGTTAAAGACTATGTCTTTGGCTGACATTTTAATGCAAAATGGTCTTAAATATGCATTTGATGGCTTTATACACGGACAATTTCACAATTTTTGGAGCATTGTAGAAGATTTTGGAATATACCGGACAACAGGGGTTGGTTCACCCCAAATTACAAAATAAAATTATATTTTCTCACTTGCCTCTAATGGTACATAGACATGTTGATAGTATTGGTTTTATTTGCCCAGGTGCTGAGACATATGTTCCTGAGATTTCTGTTGCTATCACATTTACAACAATTAAAAAATTCAACAGCAAAATGCCTTTCCAGATATCAATGTCAACGTCCCAGAGACTTGAACAGTTTTTATAATCTCTAACCAAGCTCTGACAGTGTGTTCTTTGGATTGTCCAGAGTAATGGGGACCCTGATTCTGGAAAGAGAGGTCACTATTGATATTTAAGTTAATATTTCTTAAATGCAGGAACACCACAAAACAATATTACATTGACCTCCATTGAGTTGTGTTGGGGTGCTGGCAGAAGTCTCGAAGACCTCCTGTCTATATGAGTAGACACCACCACGGATACAGTAAGTGAGATAATGCATATATATTTTGTTTGTGATTTGCAAGAAACAACCACTTAATTTCCCTGTGACTGTCTCAACAGACCTACAACTTATTCAGCAACATCCACCTCTGGTGTCCCTGAGAATATCTTGGGCACTGAGGGTTGCAACAGTGTGGTTTCTCTATTGTAATATTTATATACTGTGAGTGCTGCCAGTGATACCACTGATAATACTTTATTGGTGAGGCACTGGATTGGCATACTTGGGACTAGACCTGCAAGGATTAGTCGATTAATCGATCAGTGAATTGACAGAAAATTAATCAGCCACTATTTTGATAATGGCTTAATTGTTTAAGTCATTACTTAAGTGACAATGCCATAGATTATCTAGGACCAGCTTCTCTAATGTGATGATTTGCTGCTTTTTTCCTGTTTCACATCATTGTAAACTGAATTTATTTGGGTTGTGGGCTTCGTTACTCAGAAAAAACACGACATTTGATGATGTTGCCTTGAGCTCTGGGAAATTGTGATGGACATTTTCCCCAATTTTCTGACATTCTATTGGCCAAACAATTAATCGATTAATCAAGAATATAATCAGCACATTAATAGATGAAAATAATTGTTAGGTGCAGCCCTAATTGAGAATGCCCTAAATGTATTGTCTTCTACTTATCTAACAGAAAGTTTTGAATGTCTGTTGTACAGTATGTAGGAGTTCCACAAGGCTCAATACTTGGTGCACTTTTCTTCAGCCTTTTTTTTTTATTATTATTGTTTCCTTTAACTGTTATGCTGATGATACCAAGCTGTATGTTGCATTTGAACCTGAATGACTGAGGGAGTTGTTTTTGAATAATAAAATGAATGTCGGAATTTCAGTTATCATTATTAGGATTTACTTATTTGTAAAAATATATATTTTAAATCTCAGTAGGTCATAATTGTGAGACACTATCTCATACAGTAAAGAGTCCAGTCTGGTGATTTAACGTGCATCTCTGCTTTTTGCTGATGATGTAGTTCTGTTGGCTTCATCAAACTATGACTATGCACTGGGGCAGGTTGCAGCAACGCATGAAGTGGTTGCAATGATGGTCAGTATCTCCAAGTCTGAGGGAACTTGAGATTGACAGACATCTGAAGTGATTTGGGCATTTACAGGACTGTGATAGTAAAGAGAGAACTGATTATTATATAGACATTCCTTGTGTATCTTTCTGAAGATTGTTGCGTTGTGTGTAAGTACACAAGAGCCACTAAACCAGAGTCAAATTCCTTGTATGTATGTATGTAACTATACTTGGCCAATAAAGATGATTCTGATTCTAAAGGCTACGCTCTTAATTTACCATTTGATCCATGTTCCAACCCTCATATATGGTCAAGAGCTCTGGTGACAAAAAATAATGAAAAATGTGCTTCTTTCATGTGTTGTCTAGGCTCATCCTTATGGTCAGAGTGAGGAAGTAGTAGGAAAACTGCCTCTCCTTCACTATGAAAAGTTGAACCGGTTGGGCATCTAATCAGGGTGCCTCCCTCTGGAGGTATGCCCAAGTGGGAGGAGATCCCGTAACACACCCATAACACAATGGAGGAATTACGTATTCCATCTGACCCAGCAACACCTCATTGTTCCCCTGGAAAAGCTGGAAGAAGTGGCTAGGAAGAAGAACATCTGGGTCACCAGCTGCCATCAATCCAGACTTAGATGGGAAAAACCTGGCATTCTTTAGCTGAGACACTAACGTTGCTCAAAAAGAGTAGCGTCTGTGGAACTTTACCCCTGTACCATCCATACAGCCATCATTTCTGACATTGGTGGTTAAATATTACTGGAATCAGTAACAATTCCCAGTTAACCTTTATTCCAATAACCAAACAATGCCTCTAATCTTTGACTGACTGACTTCAGACTCTTACACCTAGAGGTCTGAATCAAGAATATGAGATTAAACATTTTCTCTAAAGTTTAAAAATATTGGTAGCTTCATGATGGCTTTATAGTTTCATATTTCTAGATCCTGACACACACATTTAAAAATGTTAAAATTTGTACATTTAACAGGTGTGTCATGTCCTTAATGTTATTTGATCTAGCTAACATTTTATAGAAGGGTGTTAAGACCCCATCTCGGTACAAGAATTTAAGGTTCCTTTTTTCTAGCATACTGTAATATATTTTAGAACATATGTGATGATATTGATTCTGATATACGTGATGATGAATCTGATGTAATATTCATATATAATATGTATGTTCTGATATTTGTGATATTTTTTAAGTATTGTCTTTTGAAGTATGACCTTTGTATTCCTGCTTTTCTATGTACTCTATTGAATTATTAATTGCTTTGAGATGTTTATCACCCTGGGAGGGTTGGATGGTTAACCACACCTTGACAGCTTATTGGTGTATAAATATGGGTGTGTTTTCCCTTTACTACAAACATTCTGACCTGACGGAGATCCGAGAAAACTTTTGTGGCTTGGAGTAAGTGTGCAGGTGTTACCTTTTTTCATTGATATTGCTTTTTTAATAGCCTTGCACCTATGTGATGTGCGTATAATTGCTCTCCATCAACTGGTTTTCAATGGCTGCCATTGACAGCTAACATTGTGCTAACCATGTTTAACAATAACCAGAGCAAATAGCCAATTATTAAATTTCTGACCACATGCAAACACATTATGGGGTTAGAAAAACACTCATTACTCATCGGATGCTCTTGTGGGAATAGTTAAACAGAAAGTATTACAAATTCTTAAATAGTTATATAGTATTGGATTATATAATATTGGGATGTTCTGTGTCAAACAAATAAACGGCTCTGACATTTTCTGCAATGCCAGAGCCTGTGTGTGCCTGCAGTCATACAAAGATTTATACTACCCTTTATACCATTTATACAAGTCTTTACCAAAACCTCATTCTATTTTCTAATTTTTGTTTTGGTACCAATTTAAGACAATGTTTTTTCAACACAGCTGCTGTCTTTATTATTATTATTATTATTATTATTGTTATTACTACTACTGTACTATAATTGCCAGTGAAGTATGAAAATGCTGAGATTCTACAGCACAGCAAGATAATAAGGAAAAGTGTTTCTTGGCGTGATTAGTCTCTCTCCTGTTAGTCTAGAATGTCCATTGTTGCAGCCCAGAACATACTGTTCTGGGGACTGCTCTTCTCCTGTGTGCTGGAATGGAATGATAGTACACTTTGGTAAGAAAGATATGCTTAACCCAGTATTCAGTGTTTTTTTTTTTTTATGAAGTTTTCTTTAGTGCTGTGGGAGACTGACTAACCTCTTCAGAAGATGCCAAAGGAAATATTGTAAGACTCTGACCACTGCCAATGTATCAGTGTAAATGGTCTGGGAAATGGTCTGAGGGTCCAGCCTAAGTAGTGTTTAGGTTAAAACACACTGACGCAATTCTGAAGTTTAGTCATGCAAAGTGTCAGAGTAAGAGTAAAAGTGCCTCATTTATCATCCGTTAAACTCTGCCTTCAGGGTATTAGCATAATATAATCATAACCTCATTGGCAGTGAATAGTTTGCAATAGTCAACACATGGCTTTAAAATGAGTCAGAATGTGACACTGAAGGTTCACACATTGTACAAGTGTTTTTTGCAGTAGCAGTGAAAAGAACATGAAAAATGAACCAAAAGCCGTCATGCAACAGTGAGCTCAGTTAGCCTGCACAGACACATTCTGACACAACTTTGACACATATTGATGTAAGGTATGTAGTGCAATGATAACTTAACATACATACAGTATACAGTATATACACATATATAAATACATTAATGTAGTTTTCTATCACAGAAATAAATAATATTAATAATAATACTGACTGTGACTGACATATAAATTGTTCTGATGTTGCATGTCTCACCCATAGCATATTAGTTACAATGTAACCTACCTTTGGTCTGACATACAGTACACATTCACACACACACACACACACACAATTTTGTTTCCATCACTTCAGAGGATATTACTATCTGCCTAACCCTAACCTTACCTTAACTTTAACTTTCGAGTCCCCACATGTGAATGTGTAAACAGATTTATGTCCCCACAACATGAGGAACACACATACACACAGAGCTCACCTGCCCACTCTCCCATGGAGGTCAAGAAGGAGTTTGGCAGTGGAAACCACCTTTTTGGATAAAGCATCCTACTGAAAAGCAGCAATTTCACTCCATAGTAGACAACAACTGCAGCACCAAGAGAAATGAAAAACAATTCCATGAAATCCATGTTTGTCTGGCGCCACAAACTCAGGCTTTAAGATTATCTGTGCTTATGTCTGCTCTGAGAGAAGGTTTTTTGTTCAGTGGCTCACAAAAAGTAGATAATGACAGAAAGTGGGAATAACTCTGCCAGAGGACACTCCCATTTCAAGACCATACACACACATACCCGCACACACTCTCACTCTATTGCTGACTTACCATATTGATGAATGTGAAGTGCATATAAGTGTATATAAGTATAAGTGCATTTGTGCATATAAAGTCATGCTAAACTATGCTTTCTTTATGTTTTTTTAATAGGATTCTTTGTCAGCCAATGAAAACTACCAGAGCAGTATAAAATATATATATATAATTTTTATGTATGAATTTATACCATTTCATATGAGTTTCTATAGTCAAAAACATGTGACTTACATATTAAAGTGACATGACTTCATTTGTCCCTATACTGACACTGTCCGCAACTGGATCAATCTGAGTTCCGGGTTTTCCTGGATTTTTTTGAGACAAAGGTGGCAAAGGCTGGAGAACGTGTGTGGTGTGGCATACAGTTTGTGTGCACACCATTAGAGTGTCGTGCAAGTGAAAAAATCACGATTTGACCGATGAAAATGTTCATAGGGATTTAAATTTTATACCAAGATGGAACAAAAATATGAAAAATAAAGGCTGTGACAAATGACTGTGTTGATTTTGTAGGTCTGGGAGATATGCTTATCTCCCGATTCGATACTATCACAATACTTGGATGCTGATTCGATTCAAAACGATTCTCGATTCAAAACCAATTATTGATTGAATGAATATATAAGGGGCACTATTTTCAGTCTCTTGTTCCAGTATATTGTGCACCAACCATTCACTGTGTTCTTAATACAAACATACCTGACAGGTAAGATAAATGGTCAGCAGTCACAATATTCTGGTAATTTTTTAACTATTGTAGAAATTTAATTCTTGGTGGTTCAGAGTTCACAGCCAAGTTTATCTATCAACATTATTTATAGATTTTATTCCACATTTTAGTTCCTTGGTGTATTTGTCTGCGCAGTGATAATGAGGGTCGGATACCACGTCGTCAAGGGTCACATCGAAAAATAACAAGAGCTTAAAAGACTCGGATTTTGTTTCAAACAGAAAAAAACAGGTAAACACTACAACAATAATAACTGTGGAAAGAAGAAATATTATTTAGCTTATAGTTCACCTGACCAATCAGCATATAACTGATAAAAGTTCATATTCATGGATTATGCATTCTACACAGCAGTATCACGAGTTACCCATCATTCCAAGTGGCAGTGTCAAGGGAGCAATTTAAAATGTGAAAACAGTGTCTGACCGGTGTCTATCAGATGCTGAGAATGGCCAAAGATGAATAGTAAGCACCATCAGTGTGATCACCAGGGCATTGGGGGCCTTTCAAAAGGTGTGGAATAAATGTGTGAAATGGTAGTGTCTCAAACAGCCTGGTGCTCCAGTGATTGGGAGAGATCATGTATTTGTCATGTATATATCTATGTTATAGAAGCTCAGTACTGCTGGTGCATATTCCAATACCAAGAATCAGCCAGCTTGGAAGACTGCCTTTTTCTGAATTGATAAATGTATAAGTTTGAGCAAAAAGCCCCTTTTGATGCCCGGGACACCCTGCCTGCGTTAGCAGTGTGTGAGCAGTGTGTGTTTGGACACACACTGCACACACACTGTGTTCAAACAACTCGTTGAACTCTGCTGAGTTCTGACTGGGACCAAAGTAGAGAAAACATTAGATCTGTTTTTCTGTCCTTACCTGGTTGCCTGTCAGTTTCTGTATTGATTTAAGAATTCTTTTACTTGTTTTTGAAGCTCTTCATGGTCTTGCACAAGCCTACTTGTCTGACATGCCTGCAATATGTGAACCAGTACAGTCCCTTGTGTCTTGTGGCACGAGTCTTCTACTTGTTGCAAAGTGCATGACAAAAACCTTTGGTGAAACAGCTTTAAGGTTTTATGCTCAGAACTGTTGAACAGTGTGCCTGAGGATCTGAAAACATCTGAAAGTGTTGACGTCTTAAAACTTAAAGCCTACTTTTTTTGACTGGCTTTTGATTAGAATATTTTACTACCATCATTTATTTTATTGCGTTCATGTTTAATCCCCCTTATCAATTGTCATTGTCTTTTATCATTTCAATCAAATTCTCACTTTATTTATTTTTAGATCTATTTTAGATCTATGCTTATTATTAGTTTTTTTCCACATGTACATTAGTCTCAATATTAGTCTGTTATTAGTCCCAATCCTTTGTACTGTTTACATTTTATTATCAACTCGTCAGTCACTTGTAAAGCATTTTCAATTACACTAACCTGTACGAAAGGTGCCATATAAATAGTTTGATTGATTGAGTTTATATGACATAGCTGGTAATTGTGTTAGTAATTATCTGTTCTATGACTACTTTTAAAAACAAAATAATAATCACATTTCATACAATCAAAAACATATTATTAATAAAGTAAACTGTCTAAAAAATTTAAACCAATGGATCCACAGAGGATTTATTTTAATACATTTTAATTCATTTATTAATCAAGCAGGATAAAAGAGGGGAAGAAGAGGTGGAAGGGAGGACAAGAGACTCCTACGTCATCAGCAGGCGCCTGCTGTGTTGCTCGCGCCATTCCTACAAGCGTGTGTTTCCATCATCTCCCATTACATTACCACAGGCAGAGCTTTAGCAGCCACTGTTACAAGCACAGATTCAGTTTTTTTCCTCCGTCATTCTTTTAGGTGAGTCCGGTTTTATATTCCTCTAGTGCGATTATTTGCTTAATTACAAGAGGAAAGACGTTATTCTGCATCACTGACACTGTCGGCCCTTCGTTTCGCATTGAATAAGTTTAGCTTGCTAGCTAGCCCAAAGTTAGCTTTGGTGTTTGGGGCATGTTACGATTTGGAGTTTAGTGTCGCCATTCATTAGTGAATGGGGCGTTTGCTTTGCTTTCACACTAGGTGACAGGCAGAGAGGGCCACTAAGGCAACCTGGCCTCCACTGCGAATAAATAAGAACTCATGAAACTCAAATGTGAATCAAAATAACTTGAATGTAACTAATGATGCTGTTGCCGCTGCCTTCTGACACCTTTACCATTGAGCTTGTTTTGGGTTTCTCTGCGCTTCAAAAACAAACTAACCCACTTCATACACATGTTTTACAGCAGATGTGATTGTGTCCTGATGTTGTAATCTTTATAATAGCAGCATTTCTAAGGTGTGCTGTGATAGAAGCATGTACGCAAATAGCTGGATGTTGTAAAAAGGCCCGGGTACGGGATAACTTTGCTTTAGTCAAACAAATCTCAGCCGCTTTGTTGAAAACGTTTTAGTTGGTAGAGCTAACGCTGTCAGCATTTAGCGTTTCTTAGCTGACTTGTTCACTCGGCCAGCATTTGACAGCTAGCTAGCGGTGGTGGCAGAGGCCATGGCATATGCAAAACACAGTTAGCTGGCTAACGTTGGGCAAACGGGGTTTGTTCACACAGGTGTAGCTACGTCACAACACTACTGAACGGTTAGTGTCAACGCTACCCCGTATGTTACCAAGCTACCTGTGATAAAATTAGCACATTTGCTCTGCGACTTGAAAATGGCAGACAGTCAACAGCCAAGTTTCATGTTGTGAATTGTGAGCATACGTGCTAAGAGTGCATGCATTGCTGGCCTGGTAAAAGTACAGTATGAAATAGGATGAACAGGTGCACAGGTGTGAGAATGTTATGCTTTTAATTAGACGGCACAGTCTATATGAAATCAGGCAATAGGCCCCTTTTAACAGAGGACATTTTTGCATGTCATACTAGGAAAAGCACAGGTGTAAATAAAATGAATGATGGCTGAATTCTACTTGGCTGTTTCTAGTACTGTGCATGCTGACTTTCTGTCACGCTGTCATGTCTTGCTGAGACACTAGAACAGAACAGAGCCATTGTTAATGTTACTAGTAACATCTGCACTTTTCCTACTACGACAAGTCAAAATGTCTGCTGTGAAAAAAAGCATATAATTCCACGGATCTAGTGGACTGCTGGAGAAGCAGCACCAAAATGAACTGACTACATTTCAGTTGTATGGATGGTGTACAAGTATGGATATCCTATTTTGGAAGAAAGACATGGTTTGACACGGTTTTGAACTGACAATACTACAATGCATGCACATTAATTCTGGGCAGACTGTTGCAGTTGACTGAAGGCACCTTAAACTGACTGCCTGCCCTTAGGAGGGTGAGCTCACTTAGTGGCAGTGGCAGGTAGTTATGGCACAGCTGCCGCTGCTGTTTGTGGCAGCTGCCAGTGAGATGCCACGGCAGCTGCTGCCATTTGTGGCAAAAAAAAAAATAGACTGTAATTTGCCAGTTACTGAAAAAAATCTTGGATATTGAAAATCTATATTCTGAAGCATTCCATAACCATTACGTCGTCAGCATAATATAACGGCAGTGTTCCTATTGCTTAACCATATAGGCTATAGCCTACAAATGCCACAAACATTTACAGCTACTGTGGCACCTCTCCGGCAGCTGCCACAGCGGCCGATGTGTTGGCATGTGTCTGGCAGCTGCTGGTGCCACCAGAAGTGCCAGAAAAAGGCAACATGTCACAATCACTTAGGTTAGTATTTTACAGTAGAATCCTTCAAAACACACACAAACTCATCGGCAGCTGTCACAAATACTGGCAGCTAACATGGCATTTCACTAGCAGTTGCCACAAGCACTGGGCAGCTAACGTGGCATCTCACTGTGGTGTGCCTCGCGTTTTGCAACCTGCAAAAAGCGCTCTGTCTGTTGCTAGGCAACCACCGAATCACCTGTCCTTAGCCTAACCATTATTTTGCTGTGAAGTTACTCACTCCAGGCCTGCTGTTTTCTGTTCTATGGTAACTTTGGTTGGTAAAGTCATATATACAGCCACCACTAGTTTGTCCTCCATGACTCCACTTGTCGTCACCACCACAGAAGACCCGCCTCTCAATTCATCTGAATGGACAATGTGGAAAAAGCACTTTTCCGCTCTGAGTTGAAGTTTTTTTTTTTTTTTTAACTTGAGGCGTTCAGGGCGTTCCTGCAAAAATGCAAGGCGCTCAGCAATGCAAAAGCAGCAAGGAAAAAGCTTTACTCTCAATGAAAACAATTACAAAAAGCCGCCCCAGGCTGCTAAAAAGTGCTCTGTCTGATCTGGGCCTTAAGGATCACCTTGAGAGTCTTGCAGTGAAAGTGTCAGCACTGACAATTTCCACCCAAGTCAGATGAGTGAGTCTTAGAAATAAGACCAGTACCTGCACACAAACTTAAATGTTTTAATGTGTCACACAGCCATGGTTGACCCTGGCAAAAAACACACTGTATTTTAGTTTATCTAGTGACATTTTTCAGGTTTAACCCATCTATAAGGAAAGTATTGTTAGGATTTTATCGATACTACTACTCTTATTGATACTACTTATCGGTTAGGTTCTTTATCGATACTCTTATTGGTTCTTTTTCATTACTAAAGAATTGCTTTTTAAAAAATATATTGTTTTAACAGGATTAGAATTGATTTATACATCAGATATAACTAAATATTGTTTCTAGAGCAGCAAAAGTAATGTTAACAACAGCAAAGTTACTATATAAAGTCAATAATATCTCACTGGAAACCAATATAAAATGTCAATAAAATAAATAATACTCCTGACATCAAAATACTGAGTGGAGTTTAGAATGGGGGGAGGGGCTGGTTTGGAAGGGGGGGGGGGGCTGCTGTTCTAGCCAGTAGTTGAATTTACAAGAATTTGCCAAATTTTAAGCAGTTACAGTTAGGCTACATACACACAGCTTTCGTTTTAGCTTGTTCATAACAATTCGCTGTTAGCTTAACTAGTGTGCACCAGATCTCAACACAATTGAATACTGATGGGAGATTTTGGACTGACTGTTAGACATCGCTCTCCACCACCGTCATCAAAACATCAAATGAGGGAATATCTTTTGGAAAATTGGTGTTCATCCCTCCAGTCCAGAGTTCAGAGACTGTAGAATCAATGCCAAAGCCCATTGAAGCTGTTCTGAAGCCTTACTAAGACACTTTATGTTGGTTTTTCTTTTAATTTGTCACCCATCTATATCTATATCTATCTCTATATATATAAAAAACACATTTTTGCAATGATCCCTCAAATATCAAACACTTGTGACAAAGATATGCAATTGAAGCAGGATATTTTCCAGTTTAACAATAAACTTTATTGTCTAAAATGCCATCAGTGCACTGAAACAGTAAACTTCACTGGGAATTTAATAATTATAAATAACTATTAAAAAAGAAACACAAATAGAATAAACTCAAATTAAGAAAAATATACATAAAATGCTACCTATTTAAAAAAAAAAAAAAAAAAAATATATATATATATATATATATTGGTGCCACATATCAGACAACATATACGCCGATACAGATATATACCAATATATCTGGGATAGGCCAATAAATCGATTCTGTTCAGTGTAAACCTGCTGTCACTGAACACTGTCCCACTTATAACATACTATTGCAGAATGTCTGCTACAAGGTAGAAACTGTAATACTTGTCAATGTGATAACCAAAATCACAGAACCCAGTAGGAATGGAAAGAAACAAAATAGGGACCGGACTCTTTTCTCATGGTCTGTCCATCCTTTCTATGCAATTATCTGTTACATCTGCTGGGTAATTCTTTTATTCTGGATCAATGCCAAATATAGTCAAATAGGTGAATTTGCATTCTTGTTTGACACAAAGTCAGCAATTGATTTTACTGTGGTTTGATTTGGATCAACTATTTAATTAAATACATTTTTAGCAAGTTGGGGACACTGTTATCATATGTAGTAACTTTTTGTGATTGTGATGCCAAAAACACAATGTGAAAATGTTGAAATTTCTCAGCCTGAGTATACAAGCTACTGTCCTGCTTTTGATTGTATTTGCAGCATATAACATTTACATGGAACATAGAAAAACCTGGTTATTCATATCTCTGCATACATGATTATAATCTGACACATATTTCTTATCACTTACATCAGTGTAAACATATCTTTGACTCAGCGGTTGATGATGAACCCAGTTTGGTTTCTGGCTTTCTGCTGCATTTATAACACTTTGTGCTGGATTTAACTTCTCCATTCTATCACCAATAATGGAACAAATCAGTATATCTTCTGCATTACCAGTGTCATGCTTTCACTTTCGTTTCAGTGCACAGATCGTGATTACACCTTGTATAGCACATTTTCTTTTTTATTGCCTACTGGCAGCCTAACTTGAGTTAATGACGCATCTGTACACATGGCAGACTATTCAGAAATCCACAGTATCGCAGCTTCTTTTTTTTTTTTTTAAACATCTCTGTCTTTTACAAAAAAGGACAATAACATAAATAACACTGACAAACATAATCTGAACAATTACAATGCAGAGCACTGCGATGAACACATGCATATACAAGTAAGAGAAAAGAAAGCAGTCAGATCAGTTCATCATTCCAACCATCATGTTGTATGTCATGATGTTCCAGGAAATTGTAAGAAACACTCCAAATTTTCCAGAGCTTATCAAGTTTGTTTTTGTTGGGAAAGCTTATCTTTTCAAGAGCTAAGTGAAAAGTCATTCCTTTCAGCCACTGGTAAATTCCACAGGTTGTTTTTCTTTTTATGAGCAGGCAATGCACCATTTATCTTCCAAAAAACAAACATTGAGCAAGGATCTTACATTGCTTACTTTCTTCTATCTAGGTACTTCAATCATATTTGAGTTTCTCAAACATGGATAAAGGCGTCTGCATGATTGCATCTTATATGAAAAGGTCGGATGGTTCTCCTTAACCAACAGAAGGAAGCAGCATTGTATGTTGTTTATATCTAAAAGGCTCTACTGCAAAAACTGCCCCATTACTGCTCTTTGGTCACATATAAGTACAGTCCTGGTCACAGGACATTAGCTGTACCTCATGTTCACACTGAGCTTAGAAGAACAGGTTTCCAATATCATGCTTTACTTGAATTTTAAAAGGCTGAACTTAAGTATTTGTACTTGAACTTGTAATTGCTTTTTTTTAATGCGAAAATGTGAGACGTGTGTCTGTCCATGCTTAAACTGTGTATGTTTATTCTTGTACACAGCTCTCTCTTGAAAAAGAGATCATAATCTCAATGAGACTACCTGTTTAAATAAAATAAAACTCACCGTTTTGAAACTAAGATGTGATGTTTACATGCACAAAAATAAGGACACTTCAAAAACTTCAATTGATCATAATTGTGCATGTAAACACACTCAACTGTTTGCAGGTGGATTTTCTCTCTGCTGCTGTTTTTATTGGTGAAATAATCCCTATGGAGGCTCCCTCACAGCAAGAGGTGGCCACCAGTGACTTAAACACCCTTCATTAATCTCATTAAGAGTAGACAGGTACTGCTCTTGCTACAAACACACCTAATAAGAGGAAAATACCTTCACAGAGAGTCTTCTAAATAGATTTGTTTCGGAGTTAATAATTTATGGACCGTTTTATTAAAAGAATCAGTCTCAGTTATATGACAGTTGAGGCCAGGCTGCTGAGTATTTGGCACTGGACTGTAGATGGCAGTGTTGCTCAGTCTTTCATGCTGAAGCTCACTAGTGAAAGCTCAGTTCCACTACATTACCTCTGTCTCTCCCTGCAGTCAGCTGCTCAGGAGAATTCATTGCTTACTAAGATAATCTGGCTGGTTTGTGAAAACGGTGTTGTTTTTTTTTTGTCTTTTGAACATAGTTTGTGCATATCGTGAATGAACTCTCTATTAGAGTTCCTGACTGCAGAATCTTGACATGATTAGCTGACAAATAATGTATATCTTTCGTAGTTTTCAAAGCTTTTCATTTCATGCTTGACAGACATATTCTCTGCATCTTTTGGGAATGCACTCAAAGCTGAAGAAGAGGAGTTAGCTATGTTTTTTGTGGGGGAGAAATGGAAAGAAGAAAAATAATTTTCATCCTAGTTATCCTATTATTGACAAGCGCCTCTGGAAATGTGAAATATGACCTCATAAGAAAGGATTCATGATCCGATGTAGGTCTGGTTAGGCAATAGTTTATTATTCTATCTGAGAATCCCTTTTTTGAGGCACAGAGGTGACTGATTCAGTACTTCTTTTGAAAGTGAAAAACACCTTTTGGACCTGTGAAGCTGGGGTGCTTGAATACTATCTGGGACAGAGTTCTCGAGTGGTAGAGATGACTGCCAGTGTTTCAATCAGGTGTGCTTTCTTTTATTCAGAAGGATTTGTTTCTTTCTCACTATGGCTGACAGTGATTTCAGCGCTGCTTGATCTATAGTAAAAATCTGGGATAAAGGGATAAAGCCAGACAGAGCAAAAAATAAGATCCTTGTTCTGACATTTTTTTGTAGATGTAATTTGACTGCCTCACTTTCAGTTGATGTTTTATTATACTGTTTTTCCCTACGGTGCAACTATTTTTAAAAGGTTTTTATTTTACTCGTGAAAGATTCAACTCCAGAACTTTTCACAACAAGAGCAATGAAACTCGTCTCTCGTCTGTTTCTTTCTCCTCCCCCTCCCGCCTTGTATTTCTCTCCAGATATATCCAGCTATGGATATGGACAGTGCCAGTTCAGTGGTGCTGCAGGCCTTAACCCAAGCTACCAGTCAAGACACAGCTGTGCTGAAGCCTGCAGAGGAGCAGCTCCGACAGTGGGAGACCCAGCCAGGCTTCTACTCTGTCCTTCTGGTGAGGGATGATACCAAATAATGAGAATAAATCCACTGCAGTTAAAGCTGTTTTGAACTTAAATTAATTGAAATCTTAATGAATGTGATTATTTTACAGAAAAGCAGGGTGCCAGTGGGTTTGTGCAACTTTATAATGCAGTTTAAGTTTTGAGTTTTTAAGTAACTTAATTGAAACGGTGATAGAGGAGTGTGTCTTTGTAGATTAGTTATTAATAGGAGGGGAATATCTTGTAATCAACCTGACAGTAACAGATTTGAGGGTATTCTGTTCATGTGTGACAGTGCATCCTGGTGATTTTACACAGTAACTATCACAGCAACAAAGCATAGGATAGTGAGTGGTAGGGAAACAGGAAGAAATACTCAAAGCTCTGTTGAATACTCTTATTCTCATTTATTCAGATATTTCAACAACACTTGGTCTCTCAAGGTCTGAGACCAAGTGCGAACGAAATGTTGGCGGTACAATAAGTGAATTCACAAAAGTTTAGTGCGCGGTCAGTCTTTCTGCCCTGAGATGCAAGTAACTTTTGGTGTGTATTCACCATACAGCCCATATTGATTCTTAAAGGAATAGTCGGACATCTTTGGAAATGGCTTTACTGTCTTGCACGAGCTGATGAAGAAGAGAAGATAGATTTCAGCTTTCAAGTCTCCAGGATTTGTTCAGCCCAGCACAAAGACCTTTTCCATTTAGAAGTAAACTGTTTTCCATAAGTTGTGTTTACATACTCATGAATACATTATAGATAGAAAGATAACATCCAGTGTAAGGCAAAAGTATGTCTTAGAGGACACATTTTTAAGCAATCCATATATATATGGCTTGTGTAGCATTGAATGTCTGAGGGATTGTGTGTATGTTAGTTGTGTTGGGGTGCCCGCCTTCAGGTCAGGTAATGAAAAAAAATCTCAGCTGAAGCCTAAGTTATGTTCCACAGCAGGAAATTGCAGGTGCATCTGTTAAGATGGAGAAATACGTTTGATTTTAATCATTAAAGTATAAATCTAGCAATATTTTATGTTTCTTTTCAACAAATCCCATGAAAAGATCAAAACCAGCAATGGATTGATCCAAACAAGTACTGTCTGTGTATCCAAAGCCTGATGAAGCCTTAGACCTCCATTATTTTCCAAAAGCTATTAAAACACATGAATGTTCCTTCATTACAACAAACATATTTACTATAAATCTGACATTTTTGTCCTTCCTGTCACATTTGCTATTTAGTCACAGAGCATTGAAACAAATAAACGTGACATTTTTGTCTTGCTTTGACGTAGCAGTAAATGTTCCCTGGTAACATTTCTGCTTTTGTGTAGCTGCCTGTGATGGCACGGTCCATATCAATAAGCCTAAAGTGCACAATGTGCTCTGTCTCGATGAATTCAGAAGAATTATGTATCTGTACATTACTACAAACATGGTACAGGAGGGACAGCATAAATAAATCAAATGTCCGTCAGGCCAGCTAAATTCCAGTTGCACTGATTCATCTAATAGTTTAGTGACATTGGGCAGATTTTTACTTGTATATTTAATTAAATAGTTACACTGTCCAACTCTGCTAATGTCTTCTGTTCCCTTAATGCAACAGAGGGATCTTTTACATCTGTATTAAAGCAAAAATTAAATTTAAACCCTATTTCATTTAACTCATAATTGTTCTCACGTCTCCTAAATCTGAAAATACCGGAGCCAAGTACAGTACTCAGACAGATTTTCTAGGGATATTACGGCTACATTTTACCGCTCAGAAATTTTAGCACTTATGAGAAATAGAACTACATTAGTGTGTACAACTTCAGCACTCTAGATCACAGAGGCACCGTGTCCTGTATTTTAATGGGGAAACCCCCGAAAATGTTGCTTGATGGCATCACACATCTAAGTCGTTATTCTTTAGTTTTATGAGAGTTGTTTGTTCATTAGAGTAGCTTGAGCTGTCACACATCATTAAACTGAGTTCTTAAATTGCCCGGCATTACCCATTTGAGTTAAGAAAAATGATCATAACCAAGCAAATGTATTTTTTTCTTTTTCATAGAATATCTTCAATAACCACATGTTGGATGTGAACGTCAGGTGGTTGGCTGTGCTGTACTTCAAAAATGGCATTGACAGATACTGGAGGAGAGTAGCGCCTCAGTAAGTGCCTGCTTGTCGTTCTTGTTCCCCTCTTATCGCTGTCGGCCTTCCTCTCACTTTTCCATCTCAGGCTCGTCTTTATTCTCTCCTTCGTTGTCTCTTTCACTCGTGCTCTGTCTCTATTCATCAGTCTTAATCTCTCCAGCTGTTATTGAGGCTTCGTCATTCCATTCAGATCTTTTTTTGTCACGGTTTTGTACGTGCATTTTTTTGGTCTCTTTTACTCATTGCCTTCATTTTCCCCATTGTCTTTTCTTTTAACAGTTATAGCTTACGTCTGCAGTTCTTTTTTTTTTACCTTCCACTTTGATTATTCATATCATCCTGCACTGATTTTATACTCAGTTTATTCTTTTGTGTCTCTTTTGTCTGTCTGTCTGTCTTTGGGTACCGGACTAACTGGCTTTTGTTGGATTTGAATTAAACATTTGCTCTTAAATTCTCAGGACAGAGGCTGGTCATTGGTAATAAGTTCTGCCTCAGCACTCTGTGGGCACTCTCACCACTTCCAATTTTCTTCTTTCTTTCTTAAGTTTCCTCCTCTACCAAATGAAATTCAGTTTACTGAACTACTGACAAGAGCAAAACAACTTGGGTAAGGGTGCTGTGCAAAGGGTTTTGGTCCTTGAGTTATTTATGTGATCACCTCTGGACTGCTGCCATTAATCTAAGAGTTGGGTACCACGTGGGACAGCCCAGTGCTCGTGGTGTCACAATATAAAGTGTAGGCCACATTACATTGCATTTTTAATTCTGTAATTACTGTGATTTGCAGTAATGTATCACAACTGAGTTCATGGATTTTTTTGTGTAAAGGAAAAAAAAAGAAAACAATAAATAAAGTACATTCTGAAATATTGTTAAATTCATCAGAAATGTACATTGAATTTGTCCATTTTGATCTGTGAAATGGTGTTTCTTCTATTTCTGTGTGAGAACCAGGCAAAACGCACAGTAGTTGATATCATGTAATGTTAAGATATGTTGAGTGCAAGTAATTATTTTGAGAAATATGCAGCATCACTGATTAACTGGTCACTGGTTATGAGATTTTGTATCAGTCCTTCAATGAGTAAGAATCAAACAGCAAGACCTTCTCTTTAGTCTCAATGTTTTGAATTGACTATTTATACTATTGTAATACTGTGAGAAACCATTTAAAGAGAAGTATGAGATACTGGCTAAGTAGACCTTTTTAATGATGACATTTTGACATGCCATAGCAGAAAAATCAAATGCGTAATTGATAACATAAAAAAACACTTTATTCCATTATGGTTGCCAGTTTCACAGCCCTGGTATTGTGCGTGCTGGCACACTGGCATGGCTTACTGTGTTACTGTGCTTTTTCTGCTTTGACAAGTCAGAAGGTTTTCTGTGGAAGGTCAATTGATTTTTCATAACTTGAAAAACTCACTCATACCTTTTTTATATTATTGATATCCAGGGCTGTACTCAATCCTGCTATTTGTCCATTATGGTGGAATTGTGAGATGGGAATTCATTTTAATGTAATACACGTGTCAACGACAGCAGCAGATGTCAGTTACATACTGAATTTAATACCTACCATAGCCCATTTCCCCTTTAGTGATCAATAAAGTATAATCTCATTTTTATCTTTAAAGCAGAAAAAGACATTTATGAAGGCTATTTATATTACATATGTGCAGTTTATGTTGACACCTTTAGATAAGTGTTAGATTTTTCTGAGCATATTTTTAAATCATGACGTTTACATGATTTGTTATTGTGTCATGTATACAAATGTGCCCAGCCTACACAGGCTTATTGGACAATACACGTTTATGTAAGCCAGATCCAGAATGCATACGTGCATTTCCATAAGTTTGTCAAAATGCTGACAAGTATGGTCTGTTCTGTTTGCTGAGATGCCTTTTCCTTGAAAGGGTTTTAAAATACCTTTTTATTACAGTGCTTAGGAAGACCTAAAAAAAAAGCTGTGAACATATCTAATGAAGTAAAACCAAAACGCACCTTTTCAAAAGTAATGTTGTGCTAGCTAAAATAAAAAAGTAATTTACAGCAGAGAAGTTGGCTCAGCCTGCTCAGTGTATTGCTGGTTTTGTTTTGTTTTTTTGTTTGTTTTTTTGTCAAAAGATGGCCCATCAGAACAAATAGATGTGCAAAATCAGCTTTTAAAATGAAAGATTTCTACTGAGAAACTCACCTAAGATACCCAAAGTTGCACACCAAGTCTGTTTTCATATAGGTTTAAATTTTAAATGTGTCCATACCAACACACCGTATGGGTGAACTGACATCTAAAGCAGTCAAAAACATTTGGAGTTTGTTTTCGTGTTTCTTTTCTTGTTAATCTCTCTGGTGTCAGGGTAACTCCTGAAGTAAAAGTTTTCTCTCTGCCTTGCTTCACCCCCACCCCCGTTATCTGATTCTCTGGTTTCATCTTGCTCACTAACACTCAACAAGGCTCTGACACTCGCTTGCTTGTGTTAATATATATTCTAATCCCTCATCCCATATTTCTTTAAACTTTGCCTCACTTCCCAGATTCCCAAAATATGTGTGTGTTGTAAATCTTGTTTCACACTCTTCCCCTCAAGAAATTTGTCTTCCACCCATATCTCCCCTCTCTCTGTCCAAGGTTACAGCTTGATTCATTCCTCACTCTTCCTCGCATCAAACGCTCTCCCACTCTGTTTAGCTTCAGCTGCAGTTGAAGTAGACAGCACATTATTTTTTCTTTTTACAGATTACTTGCATACTCTGCAAAAAATGTGGTTTACCCATGTTGCAGAGTACAAAATGTGAGTTGGAGGAGAGCAGAGGGTTTATCTAAAGTTTGCTGATTAAATGAGGCAGCTGGCAGCTCCTGTGCTATACAGAGTGTTATACAGGGATTTAATTGATCCCATAACAACTTGGCAGATTGATGTCATATTCATATCTTCACCATATTGATGTTTATGGTTTGCATGTCTAGAAATTGAAAATCATAAGGAGTCTCTTAGGATATGAGCTGCATTCTACAACGCCAGGATGGCTGGCACCCCGTCGTCATAATGTGACATTGTGGCTCAGTGATCAGCACTCCCGCCTCACAGACAGAAGGCCAAGGGTTTCTTTGCTTTGTGTGTATTAAGCTTCAAATCAATTTAATAAAGCGGCACCAAGTGGAAACTGCACTAATTAGGCAGAGAGGCAAAGCTTGAAAAATGTGTTTTACTGGTATTTGGCGACTCATATTTCAGATCAGTTTGGGTAAAGGCGGTTATTGTGAGATATCTTCTAATTAACTGCACACATCAGTATGTGCTGTATGGTTTTGTGTCTGTTTTTCCTGGAGTAAGTCAAAATTGTATTTCTCTCACTTTTCTTGTCTCTTTACGTATTCTGAACATCTTTTTGGTTGGTTTGTTTCCAGTGCTTTGTCAGAGGAGGAGAAGACGTCATTGCGTGCTGGTCTCATCACAAACTTCAATGAGCCTGTCAATCAGGTTAGTGGGAAGTGGGTTTGTGGGGTGTTCTATAATAAGAAAATGTTTATCATTATATACAGGTACAATGAAACTCACTGATTTTGGCAGTTTTTAAGTTTGGTACACAAAATATATACTACATGTACAAGGAAAGTGACTTGAATCATCATACCGGTATTTTTGCGTATCTGTTTTGTGATACAGACAAAAATCTAAAGGTTGGTGATGTGTAGCACTGCATACATGATCTGTAGTGATGAAGCGGTCTAAAGCCTGAGTGGAACTAAGAGCGAATTAATTTTGTGTCATACTTTATTTCCACACATACTCACTGTTGCCAGGTGTACATTGGCAGTGTTTTATACAATTTCAAACCACTTGTTCAAATCAATCGTCAAATTTTTCAGATGGCATCAACAATTAGCTTGAGCAGACCAGCTGTTTAATTTGAACAGACTTGATCGCAAACCAAATACTGGGAAGTTAAGTTAGCAGACTTTTGTTCTTGTTTTTAGGTGATAAAAAATGCAACAATATAGGCAAAAGGTGATGGTGACTATGGTAATGAAGATACTCTACGTCCCTGTAGGAAAGGAGATTTCATAAAGACAAGCAAACATAGATGTAAACAATGCAAGATTTAAACTGTTTTTAAAAATTGGCTTTGCAAGTTTTTTATGAAGAAGGAAATGCACTCAAAACTTTTGTTTGATGATTGTTAGACCTTAAGGATACACACAATGATTTTTGGTGAGAAACACTGAACGAAAACAACTTTTTTTTTTTTCTTTACAAGAAAACTCCACAGGGCACCTTAAGAAAGAACAAATTGCCTTTATTGTGATAGTAGAGATTATTTCCAGACTGAAATAAGTTACGTGACACAAACCTTGGGGTCGTACTAGATGACCAGCTGACCTTCACCAAGCACATGGTGGTAGTCTCCTGGTCATGCAGATTCACTTTGTCTGAGTATGCAGCGCAACTCATAGTCCAAGCACTGGTCATCTCAGGACCTGACTGCTGCAACTCGCTCCTGGTTGGACTATCAGCACGCACTGTTAAACCTCTGCAGAGGATTCAGAACGCAGCGGCACACCTGGTGTTCAACCACCCTAAACAAGCTCATGTCACACCTCTGTTCGTCTCCCTCCACTGGGTCCCGGCGGCGGCTCGCATCAAGTTCAAAGCTGTGAGGCTTACCTTCAAGGCAACAAATGGAATGGCACCCTCTGACATTGAGTCACTTATCAGGCCATATGTCCCCTCCCGTCTGCTCTGGTCTGCAAGTGAATGACATCTGGTAATTCCATCACTGCCTGGTATGAAATCAATATCCAGACTCTTCTCATTTGTGGTCCTGCAATGGTGGAATGAGCTACCCAGCTCCATACGGTCTGCTGACTGCCTTGGTGCATTCAAGAAACACCTGAAAATGCTCTTCTGTGAAGATTTCAACACTTAACCTTTTTAACATTTTGTTGATAGTTGCACTTCTTCATTGTTCATTAAGGTAATTTTTGTCTATTGCTCTTTCACATTGCACTTGTACCTGGTCAGCTACTTGAGAATTTGGATTTGAATTAAATGTTTCTAAAATGCAATAAAAAAGCTCCAGCAATAAACATAAGTAGAATTAGAGAAGTGCATACAGGGACTTGAGGTCAGCTGAGGGTCCAGGAGTTTGTTGATAAACCATGCTTTTACAGTTCTTGGGGGAACGCTGCAACAAGCAAATAATTCAGGAATCAAGCAGTGTGTAATATGTCTGTCTGACAGGACATGGAAGGTGGCCCTGAATGCTGGCCATCCATCCTGGTTTTTACAGCTTGTATATCCCTGAGGGACAGCCCTCAAACATCAGGACTGATAGGGTCCATATGGCAAGCAGTGAATGCTTTTTAAACACCGTATGTCTCACCAGTCACGGCCTCTCTTTGTCAAATCAAAACTCCAGAAGGGGCTGCGAATGTTTTTGCATGTGAGTGTGGGTGTTCCAGTGTTGTGTGGGCAGTTTACATGTAGAAGTTCTATAATTATAGTAAATTTTCTGACCTCAGTTAGCTTTCTTAGAAAAGTAATCACTTATTGATACTTGAAAATTAAATTTGCATGCATGCTGTTTATTTACCACTTGGTTAAATTAAATTGCTAAAGGTGGGCCTATAGGTTTGTTTATCACGGCATGCAATAGACATTGCATAAAATAAATCATTGTGTGTTATACTGTAAAACAATAAATGGGTGAAAAGTGGGCAAGTTGCCAATTTGTTGCTTTAATATTTGTAATATGAATTTAAATATGGACTAAAGTAATGCATTTAGGAATCAAAGATGAAACTATTTGGTCACATCAAACATGTCATGCAGTTACAACAAAACCTCACCGAAACGGTTGCAATAAAACCTTAATGAGATTTATTGTGCAGCTTTCATATTAGACTACATTATTTAATAATATAAACAACACCTGCTGACATAATAGGATGTTTATGTTAATATATTTACTACAAAACTGTGAAAAGTTAATTACAATGAGAATTTGTGTATCTCAGCTGTAATATGAAACTCAGCATTTGCTCATCTTCTGAAAAAAAATCAGCTGTTTTAAGGTGATGTTCAAATAGTAAGCTTCAATATCATTTATATTACAGTGTCCACTAGCTGCTTAGGTTTAAAGTGTCTCTCAGTCTGGACCTCCCAGGTTATGTTGCTTTGGCATAATTATCTTCTGCTGTGTTTATGTTTTTCCTCTGGTCATTTTTTTTTTTTTGTCTCTGTGTTTTTCAACAGATAGCGACCCAGATCGCAGTACTGATAGCCAAGGTAGCCCGTCTGGACTGTCCCAGGCAATGGCCAGAACTCATCCCCATTCTGCTCGAGTCCGTGAAGGGTCAGGATGGCCTGCAGCAGCACAGAGCGCTGCTAACTTTCTATCATGTCACCAAAACCCTAGCGTCCAAGCGTCTGGCACAGGACAGAAGGCTTTTCCAGGATGTAAGTCTACAGTTTTACCTGTTATTTCATCACTCTCGGTAAAGAAAAATAAAACTTTTACTCTCTCTGTTGAACTTTGCTACTTTAGTGGTTTGTCTTCTTTCTTCTCTTCTGTTGTGCATTCTGACTTAGTCATGTTTATTTGTCTGTTACTCCCTTTTTTCTGCAAAACTAACATGAACAGATGAATAGTACAGTTATCTTGAGTTGCAGTTTTTGCACTCTCATATTTAGCCTGTAGGAGATGCTGTTCAGCTGCTTTATGAGACTTTTCAAATTCAACATTCTCTGTGCATGCGTGTGTGTCTGTTTTCAAGCATGACTCGAGCATGATTGATGTGTTTGGGAATAGATTTGTCTGTGTGTGTGTGTGGTTGCGTTACAGGGAGGGTTGTTGTGTGCAACTCAATGTTTCTTTCAAAGAGGCATGAATCAGAGCAAATCCTTTTTTTTTTTTTTTTTTGCTACCCATGGTATTAAAGAACATAAGACTTGGGCAGAAAGACAGTCGTGAAGAGAGGGGGTTTAGGGGAATGAGATGATCAAACAGACCAACAGAGGGAGAAAGAGATTGAAGGCGTCAGTATACTCCATTAGCCTGCTTCGGAAATGCCCTGCCCCCACACCTTTCTGATGTTGGAATGGGAATTTCTGTAACTTTCTATAACTTTCTGAAACCAACAATCAGACATACACACCCACCTCATGCAGCGATTGGCCAGGCGTGGAGGTGAGAAAGTAAGCAGGGCTTAAACTTCTTTCTCAAGCTCTCTTCTTTCATTCGTTACACAGCTTTTTCTGGCATTTTTTTTTGTGTGCGCAGCCGAGTACAACACTATGAATGCCTTCCAGAATAGACTGAAAGTATGCACTATTATCCCCATATTTAAAATATATTCACCTCTCTCTATGATGTCAAGCGTGTCACCCCACCTGCGAGTGTGGCCTTTTGGAACGACTATAAACATTTTGCCTATTGAAGTTGTCAGACGACACGTGCAAAGTAGTTCTTTTCATGCATAACCCGACCCTGACGGAGACAGACCATTACACATCAGAGGCAGTGACTGAGACCAAATAACTGGATCTCGTGCAGAGGCATCCTCTATGCCAAAATGTTTGCCTTTAGGCAATACGAGGAACAAAGGCGGTCTGAGCCCCATTTAACTGCAGATTTTAAATGATGCACTGATGACTTTGACGCTAAATGGCCCATGCAGTGCTTTCTCTCCCCTCTCACGACATACAGTAGCTGGTTCGGTGGCCTGTGTGTGTGCACACACCAGACATTGTTAAATAGTGAAATGACACAGGACGATGCAACACACAAACACACTGTTTCTGACTATGAGATGCATTGAGTGACCTTTTTTAAATGACCTCAATTTTTCTATCTCTATAAATGTTTAATGTTAGTTATTTGTATACACTGCCACACCTGTCAATACCATCTTTGTCTTGTAGGAAGGCTCTGTTTACCATCCCAAATCTCACGCCTGACTGCTCAAGCAAAGGCTAATCAGTAGCAAGTAAAGCTCATGAGGACCCAAGACTTCCACTTGTTTTCATTACCAAAAAAAACTGTGAGACTTTAAAACAAGGAAAATTGGACTTCTTTGGGGGGGTTGTAGTTATTGAATAGTGCTTCGTCGATCGACAGAAAATTAATCGGCAACAATTTTGATAATAAAATAATTGTTATTTTTTAAGCAAAAATGCCAAAAATTTGCTGGTTGCAGCTTTCCAAATGTGAGGATTTGAAGCGTTTTTGTCATACATGATTGTAAACTTCTTTAGTTTACAGTCTTTGGTTTTTGGACTGTTGATCAGACAAAACAAGACATTTGAAGAAGTCACCTTGGGCTCTTAGGAAAAATAACAGGCATTTTTCACTTTCTGACATTTTATAGACAAAATGATTAATCGAGAAAATAATCGTCAGATTAATCAATTATGGAAATAATTGTTAGTTGCAGCCCTAATTTAGAAAGAACAAAGTTATCAGTCACTGGTTACCTGAATGTTACCTTTGCCATTTATTCATCCACAGAAACATTTTACTTTTAATAAAGTCTCCATTGGACAGTTTCTCTTCATCTTTAAACTCACTCTTTTATCCTTTATGTTTACACTGGATTTTTTTCCCCTCTCACTCTATTTAGTACGGACAAAATGTGTAGATAAGTACTGTTACATGAGTGTGCGGGTATTTGAGCCCATCTCCTTGACTCAAAGAGTGAGTGCACTCCTCTAGTCCCAGCAGTTGGTACCGCGTGTTGACTGCATCACAGGAGATGATGCACTGACAGCAGTACATACACTAGCTCTTTGTTTTACTGGCCATCTTGCTGAGGCTTGTGCTGGGAACTCTACCACTTTACCAGATACACAGCTAAGCAAATAATGAGAGAAAGAAGGGGAGATAAATAGGCGGCGTGTGGGTGAGCGTGTGGAAGGAGGAGTGATTGAAGAAACCAAGGGCTGCTGGTGACAGGAGGAGGGATCACATTAGAAGAAGTTATGGAATAATAAAGAAAATGGTGAGGCTGTATTCAAGGAGGAGGAGGATGAAATTGGGTCACCTGTAGAAGCACTATATTGAGAAAAGAGTGGAGAAAGTGAGCAGGAGAGACCTGGGTGAAGGAGAAATGGTCAGTGCCTGCTGCCTTTACAGTAACTGTAAAAATGACAATGTTGGATAAAAAACTATAACTAAATATTCTTTTCTGCTCCTAATATGATGGAAAAGTAGAGGGACTAAAGCGTGGGGTGAATAATAATCACAAAACATTAATTTTGAAAATAGAGCAGGCACCCCAAGTTGTGCGTACTTAATAGGCCATGTCTGAATGGAAATGGTTCTTAATTCAGTTGTAGAATTGAAAATTATATTGTTGAGTAATAGGTTCTTTTTGCCGCCAAACAGGCTGATAGTGCAGTCTCAATTTTGCGGTTTATATGTGGATGATATAGCCCTGAGCAGTAACACGGACATGACACCCAGATGGATATAGCTCAAAGGCATGCATATCAAAATGGGTGTTAACGCGTGTGTCAAGCCCGATCCCACTAGGCTGGCAGACGTCAGTTGCTTTCATTCATCTAGTGTACATACTGTATATCCAGAGATTCCCAGAGGCCAGCGGGTTATATGTTTGGCAGATGTGCTGTAAAGCTCAAACACCCACATATGTGTTAACTTCACTGAATTGAACAGCATAGGGACACCTTTAACACAGAGATGTAACACAGACCTCCAACTTCTTTGTGTTGTTCTCTTCTCTTCCCTGTATGGTAAACTATACATAGCTTGTGTGAAATTGCGTTCTTTTATCATGGTGGTTTGTTATGGCAGTAATAGATTGTAGAATGTTTTCTCCTGAAAAGGTGATACTTTGTTAAATGGAAATTGTTATTTCTGAATAAATGAAAGTTTAAGTGGTGCTGTGACTCTAACCACTTGTCTATCCGTTCTACAGAAGCATTCCAGCTGAACCACTTTGTGAGTCATTGGTGTAAGAAGCACAGAAGTGGAATATATATATGTATAGATGGGGTAGCTGTGAAGACACTGCATTGTTATAAAGACATGGCATTGACACTATGTTGTTCTTGTTTGCTTTTTGTGACTCTCAAATATGCGGTAAGTTGAGAGAGGAATGGGACAGGTGATAACCAGCGTCTTGCTTTGTGCTTTTGAATAGCAATAGCGAGGCAATATCCCACAGGATGGGCTTTCATAAACAAATTGTCAAACAAAATGAGCTGCACTTTCTTTAGATGGCTTTTGTTTGTGAGTTCTCCCTGCCGGAATAGGGAATCGGCTTGCAGATGGAGGAAATGAAATGGTTTGCTTTTATTGAAATTTGCCTCTATTGTCTCTTTCTGCAGTTGTGAAAAGGAGCAGAGACACAATACACACATTTGCACATACGCGCGCACGATTTGCAACTGCAAAGCTTACCACACACACGCACACATACATCAGAAAAATAGTTGATTTTTGGATGCATTGGAATCCTTTCTTGCATCATTAAGCAGCAATTGACAAAACTTTAATTGGAATTCAGATTGTTCCCCAATTACTGGCTGTTTCTGTCTGGCTTCTTATTTGTACTGTGATGCAAAAAAAACTGGAAATTGGAGACTTAATTGACAAAGCTTTTGTTTTCAGGAGAATGTACTGAAGCTGTCAGTCCACTGTTATAAGTGGCGCGTTAAAGTGTTGAGGGCTACTTTTTCAGGTGTTGCAAGCTGTGCCTACAGCTCTTGTTGTGCTGTTACATAATGCTTTTCAGTGCAATGTGCCACCTGGGGTTATGATGGGGATTGTTGTATAGCTCAGTAACCAAGCCTTGAAAACTTACCTTCAGCCATGCAGACTTTTTCATTGTTAGGAAAACACTATCGTGTCTGTTTTGTGTTTGTCAGCTTTGCAGACACACTTGCAACATTGCAAATGTGGTGGAAAGAGAAATATAATCACTGACTGCATATAAATATGGACGATGCATCTCCACTTCCTGCCGCTATGCAAAAGTGAAGCCAAAATATCTCCTTTCCGGGAGCTGCCATCTTGCTGTGTGAGGTTTGAGAGCGGCTGTCACAGCTGTCAATCATGATGTCACACCCCCTTTTTATATCGTCAAATAACTAATTAAAAACAGAAATCAGAAAAATGAACACTTAAACAAGCATCAGTGTGATAAGAACTACCTATAATGACAGAAACCATCTTTGGGAAAAATTTATTTGACATGTACTTTGATTTTTTTTAGATTGGCTCTTGTCCCACCCGCTAACATGGAGGGGGCGGGATTTATACTGCAGCCAGCCACGAGGGGGCGATCAAGATATTTTGGCTTCACTTTTGGGGAGCTGTCATGGGTCCATATTTATATACAGTCAATGGCTTCTATCAAGTCCCCTTATGACAATTTTTCGACTTTGACCTTTGACCCTGTGTACCTGTGTGAGCGTGCATACGAGAGCTTTTAAAATTCTTATTCCTCATTCTCCACATCTTTCCACCGTTTTCGAAGGTCAAGTTCAAAGTCATAAAACTGTCATAAGGGGGCTTGATAGAAGTGTGTGATTATATCTTTCTTTTGAAACTTGTCAAAAGTGTGATTGTGGCAACATTGTTGTTTCTTTGCTCTTGTAAATGTTAGAATTTTTACATGCATTTGAATACTAGAACAAAGTTTTAGAAGTAATTTCAAGAAACTTGTGCAGGTGGAGCTTTAATTACAGTCACTAGTTGGAGGATGACTGTAATTTTTTCATGGCCCCTGTATTTCAGTTTAACGACTGTGGCACTTATGTAACATATTTATTTAAGTGGGCTATATATAAACTTGTGTTTAGTCTGCGAGTGTGAAAGACTGGCAGTATCTGTGTGGTGTGAGAGAAGCTTAAGGAAGGTCAGAGCTACTTCAGAAATTGGACTTCTCACAAGAAATTAGACTTTAAAATTACATAGGTTTGGTCTTAAAGGTAACCTTTGACGTTTTTACAGCTGTTGCCATTGTTTTATGAGGCAGCAGATGTATTCAGCATTTCAATCTTGTTCTCTTGTCGCATAAATGCACAAGTCGCAAATGAGACATAATGAGCTGAACAGCAGGGGGATGATAAATCTGAAAGTGCCACCATAAGACACCTGGAGACTGATTACCTCATCACCTCAGTTGGTGGTTAGGATACAGACACAGCTTAATAGGTCCCATAGCATTTGGAAAACATTTTATACTGACCACCTGTCTGTCATTTTCAGGTACAGTATATCATGTCAGTCTATCTAGTGCAGTTAAAATGTCCTTCAGTCCCATAGAAATACCTGATTTCCTGAAAACAAAGAAACAAAAGTGATCAAGTCAAAAGAAGAATTTGAGATTGTTTCCTAAATTTGGGTCATCACTTTTAGGTTACATGCATTGGATTAGTCTCTGAGGAACGGCAAGCTCTAGAGAAATCTCCCCTAAGAGGAAACTTGCCAGTCTAGCAGTTTTATGTAAAGAATCTACCAAAAGCCTTTGCTGTGCTGTCAAAGTAGGGATTTCTCTTTCAGCCGGCATATGTCAACAACCTAACTACTGATTTTTCCGATTTTCCCCACCTGACATTTCAGTGTTGCCCACATTAGAAGCAACACACAGTTCTTATGTCAATGAGTTGTTCATCTTTTTTTGAGATGTATAATCATTGAATCTTCCCACAGACTAATTTTCATTGGGGTGTTTACCTTACTTTGAGAAGCAGGAATCTCTTAAACCATGACATTTAACAGTGAAACAATATCTGATGTGTAGTTTTCCTTCAGCAGCAGCACACTGAAATGCTCTAATATTGAGCCACCATGTTTGAATAGTCACTGAGATGTAATGTTTATCTCTTTTCTTTTTATGAAAACACATACCGAGGCATAATTCAAAGCTCATTATTGTGCCTTGGCAGATTTATTATTTTTCTGTGCTACTAGGCTAGACTATACACAAAACACTTGATAGGACAGGGAGTACTTTTCTCTACCTATGATGATCTTGTTTTGTCTTTATGGGAGAATGCCTTTATAAAAAAGAAAAAAAAAAAAAAAAAATGTTATGGCAGCGAATGTAATAGAAATTTCATTTAGAGCTAAATTAGACCTGTGACTCAGAGGTCCCTCTTTGCTCCATGTGTTTCTTAGTGTATGAGTGTATTATCTGTAAGCGTGTGCGTATTTGTATAGACATTGATGTAACTGGTTTTGAGTGATGTGCATAGGTGCAATTTGCATGTAAATATAATGTGCAGTTATATTCTTGATTAATTTTATGTGCTCACCGGAATGACCTTAAATGCCTGTTGTTGAAGGTGATCCAGAATCATTTTATCTGTGTGATTGACTGTACTGTTTATGTGTGTCTGTGTGTGTGTGTGTGTTGGCAGCTTGCGTCAGGCATTTACAGCTTTGCATGCTCCCTTTGGAGCCACCACACCGACTGCTTCCTCCAGCAGATCTATGCGACGGATGAGGCGGCAGCGCTCAGCTCACTGGAGAGGACACTGCTCTCTCTTAAAGGTAGCAATAGCACAATTTAATTAGCAATAGCTCATTTTAAATGGTAACTGGCAAGTCCCGGCTTTAAACTATACTGATAATGCAAAATATGATTTTTATCACATGATTCCACCTCTTGACAAGAACTCCATCAGGCAGACAAGTTGTGAAGTTGTGAAAATATTTGTATGTTTTTTTTTTCTCTCTCTGCCCTTCTTAGTGCTTCGTAAGTTGACAGTCCATGGATTCCAAGAGCCACAACAGAATATGGAAGTGATGGTGAGTCTGAGGAAAATCAGCTAGTAGTTAAAATTAATTTTTGCTTTGGCTGCTATAGAGACACTCATATTTAGGAAAAGCTGATATTTTTCTGTTGAAAATGTTCTGAAAATGACTCCAATCACAAATCCAAATCCATGAAACTGTTATTTCAATTTAGTCAAAATCTCTCTGGTTAAAAAAAAAAAAAAAATCTTAAGCATCTGTCAGGGTAGGGTTTTGGTTCCCCCATGGCTCAGAGATAATGAAATCAGTTACACAAAATGTCCTGGTCCTTTGAACTCGAGCTGCAGATTCCAGCTACTTCCTGTTTTGCTAGTCAAGGTTTGGTGAAAGAATAGCAGTAACTTTAGAGAATAATGGTAAAAAGTGAAAGCCTAGAGTGACAATGAAAGTGTAATTTCATAGACTTTTAAAAAGAGGTAACATTTATTTTTACAAAAATCATGACAAATATTGGAGAGCCATCAGTAGGATGATGTTATTGTTTGGGTTTTGCACTTGTGCCAAATAGAGATTTCATTAGTGCTGAAGTAATCACTCACTTTATTGATTGGTATTAGTAAATAATCTCATCATATATTGAATACTTGTTTGTATTTTTGACCAGAGTGAACAAAATATAAAATTTTAAGAGACTGTGGCAGCATTGCGTTGTATAACTTAATATTATCTAATTGCCCCACAAACTAATTCACAATGAAAGCAAGTGTAAGCTGCCAAAAGGACATTCAATTTATCTTTTTGGCTACAAGTAGCCTTGAGATACAATACACACTCATAGAAGGTCACCATGTCATTAACATTATGGGCCTGCTCAGTCAGTTTGTATTATGCTCTCTCTGTCTGTCTTTGTCTCTCTATTGTAGTGTTTCCATTTTGGTTCATTTGGGGTTTTTTTCCCCTCTCTGTCAGCTGGGGAATGCCAAGGACATTTTCTGACAGAAATAATTCAGTTGAATTTTCTATTATAGCATTAATGAGCCAACTTTTAGCTTGTAGGCTGAAGGTTGTATAATGGTTGAAATGCTCACATTGAGACAAGTGTGTCCACGTACACATGCACAAAACCCAACACACACATACTAAAGTTATCTGCTTCTGGGCAATACTGATGAAGCAATCATGAGTGATTCAACTGCAGAAATGTCAAGGAGATTAAACTTTATCTCACCCTCTCCTCATCTTCTTTTCAGGGTTTCCTGAATGCAGTTTTTGAAAGGCTAAAACAGTTCTTGGAATGCTGTGAGTACTTGTCTTCTTCTCTGTCCTGAGTCTCTGATCCTGGGCTTCTCCTTTAAGTAATCAAACTCAGTTACCGGTGCTTGATCTAATGCAGGGAAGAAGGCACCTACTTAAAATTCAAAGGTACTTTTATGATACCAAAAGTCTAAGCATCTCATAATGGCATAGCATAATGAAGGTGTCAGATTAATAGTTCAGTGACGCCTTTTTTCCCCCCTTTTGAGTGGTAACTACTCCATTCATTGGCAGCTTTATCTCACTTTAACTTTCTTCTTTGTCAACAACACCCAGTAAGAGATAAATCTCAGACAAAACTCCATGAGCTGCAATAGCAGCAGATGCAAGTAAAACATACAATTTGAGATATCAGCCACAACTATCACGTCCAATATTTACTTTGCTGATGGCAGCAGAGACAGGGTCAGGGGGTCCTGTCTGCATTTTGGGCTGGCTGATAGGCGAAAGGGGAGGCAGCTCACAGCTGGGTTTGGGAGAAATATCAGCTCTGCACAGCCTGATAAGGTCAGCTATATAAACTGGTGTTTTTGGCACAGTCTTTGTGGTCCATTCAGATGTCTGGCTCTTCCTGTTGGCGGTTTGAGGTCACCTGTCTGTTACTGTTTGTCATTTCATTGTTGAAACTTTTTTGCCAGGCTACATATCATGTCAGAAATAGTGAATACCCTTTCATTTCAGTGTAGCTGTGTTATGTCTTCAAGGGGAAAACTTTCTGTCTTCCTATTTTCTCCATCGATGGATTTTAGTGGGGGAGGCAGACTGTTGGTTCAGATCTATGACCTCAGTGACTTTGATGACTTTACACAACATCTGCTTACATTACGAGCTGTCGTACACCTGCAAACAAGGAAACAAAAGCGTGGACACAAAGTCAATAAAATGCAATGGTGTTTTGATCTACATAATTCCATATTTGTGCAAAATCTGAAAGTAGAGACAAAGCAGTTGACCTTTTTAGTCAGTCTAGAGTCACTTTCGATCAGTGGTCCCTCAAAGAAATGAATGTGTGTATAAGGGCAGAAGAAATGATGACCTTGTCAAATAATTGGATATATGCCAGAGACTGTTATTGTCTTGGTCGATTTCATCCATGAGACTCTAACAAGGAAGTAAACTACATGGGACGTCTTTATTCGTTCTAGGATCATGAGTGGTTTTATGGAGCCGGTATTTATATCAGAGGCAGTGAGTCACTCATGGTCATTTTTGGGTTCTTTTATTACTGTACTTCATCATATACACAGAAGCTTGTAATGGGTTCATGGGACTCTCACAAGGCAGCAGGGTGAAGTGGGCATTTGACCTGAAAGAAGGATGCAGTGTCATCATGGATATAAATATTTTTTTATATGATGGTTGGAAAAAAATAATGCAATAATAATCTCATTACTCATTACCATATTTTTACTACTAAATCACATTATTGTCAAACTGAATTAGTTGGATTTAAATGTAATAACTGTGGACTGTCTCTATATTGCCAAATATGATAATGGCCCAAGGAAACAAAAATCAGTATAATACAAAATTACACACAATTAACTGTGATGCTGTATGTTATCGAGCGTCATGTTGCTGTTAAGTAACGTTGCCGTGTGATTGTGTTTCAGGTCGGCAAGTTGGTCCAGATAGCACATGCAGAGAAAAACTGGAGAAGACGATCATACTGTACACTAAAGTTGTGAGTTGCCATGTGGTGTGATGATAATAAATGACAAATGTCTGTTTTTTTTAAAATAACAAATATGTCGTAGATTTTGGAGTTATAGAATCTAACAAATTTTCATCTTTCTATGTCTCTCCTCTTTTGTATTCTTCTCTTCTTCTCTCTATGCAGTTGTTAGATTTCCTAGAGTACCATCCGTGTGCATTTATACCCCTTATCCAGCGTTCCCTGGAATTTGCTGTCAGCTACGTGTTCACACCTGCCGGGGAGGGAGTGACCTTTGAACGCTTCATTGTCCAGTGCATGAACCTCATCAAGATGATCGTTAAGAATGATGCCTACAAACCTGCCAAGAACATAGATGGTAGGATATGAGGGCTTTGGGAAAGACAGGGGTGAGGAGGTTGGAGAGTAAAGGAAGGATGAAGTGATAAAGCGTTAACATAAGAAAAGCGATAAGAATTGCAGACATAGATGAGGAGAAAGAAGATTCAAATGAAATCTGAATTTAAGTTCTGTGATTCAGAGGCCAACAAAAAAATGCCACTAGCTTTTGAAAGCAGATCGTTGACAGTGTTTTGAAAAGCATAACACAGTAATACCATCAGCGTCTTTGTATGTCATCATGGCTCATGTTTATTTCAAGCTATCAAAGGCCTCCAGTGCTTCATTAGCCATGGAGCACAGCGCTCAGCCTTTGTTTTGGCAGCTATTATGGTCTTTGGTGTGCCTTTATTGTGTGCCTCTTTTTCCTAAGCAATTGTTAGTTGGTAGTGGTTCTTGTGCCTTTGTTTCTTTCTGATGTGTTAGTGTGCCCTGACATCTGTCCGACTCTGACTGAGTTGAATCTGTTTGCTTGTATTCCTGGTTTCTGGAAGATCAGTATTTTGAGTAGCAAGGTTACATAGCTCAAGAGAAAGTTAAGCCTTGACTGACACAGCTCAGTGCAGAGCAGCTGTCTGACTTATTTATTAGGCCCATGCTGTCAGTCAGATAGATGGACAGGAAGTGTCTGAGAATATTACAACAGAGTCCTTAGCACTGAACCAGTAATGACGTGGGGGTCAGGGGCTCTGATAAAGTGAAGATTTTAACACTGGAAAAAAACTAGCAATCTGTCAGGTTGGGTTGGTAACTGCTTTTGCTTCTGAATCTGAATATTCTTCCTAAAATGCTTGATGCACTTTGGCTGTGAAAATGAACATTCTTCAGTTTTTTTTTTTCACAACAAATTACAGTAAAATAGTTTAATTTTAAAGATGGCAAGGAGACTAGAGAAGATGACTCACAGCCAACGATTAGTCAAACTGCTCCTCTTGCTGTTTTGATCACCATTTTTAACAAAGGCTTCTGCCTGAAATTACACCATTTAAGTGTGCTGCCTACTCTAAGGTACATATCGGTATTAAGTAAATTGTTTCTGTTGTATTGTGACGTCCCTCTCTCTGCCTTCTGCTTGTGAGATTGGTTTGGCTTCCTGGCTCAGGAGCCAATAGGCAGAGTTGGAAAGGACGTCTGGAAACTACCTATACCTGAGTAGTTTAGGCCTCAGCCTATTTAAGTGGCTTCATTGTTAACGTCTCTCTCGTCTCTTCTTCCCAGGCCTCCTCCAGCCAGTTTGGTTAGGGTTTTGTTTGCACGCATCACACACTACACTCATCCACACACACTGCATTCACTACTGACCTAGCTGACTAACGTTATATTATTTTATCTTAAGTTGACAGCAAATGTCATTTTAGAAACTTTATTCATGTGTGATTCCCTTTTTTGTCACTGACTGAGCCAGTTCCTGACACTCTATACAGTATTTTCCAACATAAGGCAGTTTTAATGCAATGTGCATGAAATGCTCTAAAACGTGATGCTAAGATTTGGAGAAATCTGCAACGTTTGTGCATGAGATGGAGGGCGATAACAGCAACAAGCTTTATATAACTTCACATACATTTTCATTCAGCTTGTTCCCTGCCTCCTGTGGGTTTTCACAAGAAAATTGGATTTACTTCAGTCGAACATGAGTCTAAAAACTAAGACACTGTACAGACTAAGTGGCTTAGGAACTTGGAACATGTTAAAACTGCCACTATACCTACTTTTATCTTTAGAAAGCCTATATACTTAATGTACTTTGTACTGGTAGATCGTTTTGGTATTAATCTGAATTCCACCATAAATTTGATTTAAAGCTGAGAAGTGCAGGGGAGTACAAACAGAAGACTGCACTGTGGTGTTGTATGAACTGTGTTTGACAGATTAATAGTAAATCAAAATATCATTCCTTCTTTGTCCAACTTTTTCTTTCTTTCTTTCACTGTCACTCCTCTCTTCCTATGTCTCCCTTCTTTCAGACAGTAAACCAGAGAGTCTGGAGGCCCACAAGATCAAGACAGCATTCTTCACACACCCCACGCTGACTGAAATTGGACGCCGGCTCGTCTCACACTACTTCCTTCTCACAGAGGAAGAGCTGGCAATGTGGGAAGAGGACCCTGAAAGCTTTGGTAATAGCACGTCCCCAGATACTCAGGCTGAATCCAAATGTCCAGACTTATCTGAACTCACAGACTGACACACTTAACAGGCGTGTTCTCAGGAAGTCCAGAACAGTCAGAGTTAGCCAGTTCTACAATTCATGAAGTCAGCATTTTGGCTTTGGGTGCAGACTTCACCAGAGTTTGTTTATTTTACTGATGTAGTGGTGATGCTGTATTGATGCAGCAAGGTGAGGTGTATAAAAATAACAGGCCATATAATTTGTTGAATTGTGACAATCTGCAGACAAAAATGAAACATTAACAGTTTTAATGTGCTGTTGTAATGGAGTATTATGGTATGCATATCAAACATGATAACTTAGAAAGATTGTTGTGGTTAGAAGCCGAGATTCATCTCAAGCAGCAATACTCACAAATACATGTTTTATAAATTGCTTATGTGGATTCCCCTTAGAAAAATGCTCAACGAGATAGATTACAGGGAAAAGATTTCAGTGATGGTTATAGCTGTGGCAGCCGGTGAGAACTGACCCCTCTCAGTAACAGATTTTATTTTCCTTGCAGCCCAGTGCCCTCATAGACTTGATGTAACGGCACACTCAGATACAACACTGTGTAAAACACAACAACACTGAGACCAGAGCCCAGTGTGCAGTGTTGACACTTTGATTCAGTTCAACAGTCAGACAGAATCACACACAAGTCCTTAAAATACTTTTGCTCAGACAAGATGGAAAAGTGTTTGTGTTGTGCAGCCTCAGCTATAATCTGCAGACCAGCATTTCCTAATGGATAACCTTTTGTCAGCTCAGAATATAGTTTGGGCCCCTTGCCCCTAATTATGCCCACTATAGGACACTAATAGTCAGCTCTGACATTCTTCTCTTCTCTTCTCTTCTCTAGCTGTTGAGGAAACAGGTGGTGACTCTTGGAAATACAGTCTGCGGGTAAGTAAAGACACAGTCGCACAAACACACACACTAAGCAATAATCCTGTTATATCTTCATCTGAGAGGTGGGAAGACAGAAACTCAACAAGCTGTCCATGTTGAAGTGGCACCACTCCCTGATCATGTTAACATATCTCCGTATAATAACTATGAGCAAAATAACACATACTGTCATATCCACTGTTCTTGTGTATATGAGTGGCAAATGGTGATGGGTGGTTATAGCACAACAGACTTGCTGTCGTAAGGAAGAAAAACTCAACCTTTCCCGCATAATATTATTGCAATAACTGCACCGCGGGCCTTTGATAGCATCTAAGAAAAATGAGAAGAGGAAAATTGTTTAAAAAACTCTGTCTGTCTCCTTTTGTATGAAAGAGGGTAAATCTGTGTGAGCCTGGACTAAAGTGGACAAAAAAAAACAGAAGTTGATTTTTAAGTCTGTCCTTGAAACCGTAAAAATGTAGATTAAAAGAACATCAGAAGATTCCATCTCAGTGGGACTGGTGTAAAATGAATTGTCACATGTATAATTTTAGTGTGTACTATATTTTAAAATAATTAAAAGCAGTATTTTATATGGCGGCCTTGAGCAGAGAGTATACACTGCAGCGCCATAAAACAGTTAGTGGTCCCCAGGGCTTTAGAGCCCGCCTCTGTGGCTGTGCCTGGTTAGTTTGCAGTGTTTTATCTTCAGCTGTTTTTCTGAGTCACTGCATAATCTCTTATCCAATGTCTTATTTTTTTCTTTTTAGTCTACACATAATTTTTCTTCCCTCTTTGTGTTGAGCCCCATTCTGTTTACTTTCATCAGTTCAGATGACAAACCTCTGCCCTCCTGTTTCTTTTGAAGTACAGTAGAGCATTCAGACATTGAACCCTGAGGTCTTGCAGTAAAAGTTCATTCATTTAAAAACAAACATTCGTTTAAAGCACACTGCAACAGAAACATGTGGAATTACAGTCTAAGAAAGCTAATTACTTCACAATTAAGATTTCTCTGATAGGTCAGCATTACAGTGTTTTTGCTAACATGCATACACTGATAAACACTTTTAAAGGTAAGGCTGCCCAACTGAAAGGGGTTTAATTATACATTTTAGAGTGGCCTAAGAGTTTTAATCAGGATTAGGGTTTTTACAGAGAAGGGTTACTGTAGGTTGCAGCTGAAGTACTAAAGTAGCTTCTGAATACACATACATTACTGCATGTGTATGTCTTTATTATTCAGAGGTCTGTCACTTTTCACTACAGTCTATGCCCTATTTTGACCTTAGCATCAGCACATTGTGGCGAGGGACATGCTCAGGATGGTTAATGAATGAAATGTCACTGTCCCGCTATTCCGTCCATGGTCACCAATTCTAATGGCTGATTATAGATGACATCCACCTACAGTATCAATATCACCACCTGTCTATATTTTCCCAACGTAACAAGGGGTTTGTGTTTGTCTTAATCTCATCATGGTGGATTGGCTTTCTAGAAGTGTCATCTGACCTCTGACCTTTTGCCACCAGGGTGTAAAGGTTATATCTGCATGCTGTGAGATGTCACAGGCACACGTATACAGTATACAGCATGTCATCATAATGGGTTCTGTACATGTTTTCAGATTTCTTACTCCTTTACTTAATATTGATTGTTTTTTGTGACATCTAAAACCAATAACCCGCTGAGGGTGGGTGGACTATCACTTCTCTATTTGACGACACAAACACAGAAATCTCCTGACACTGTCACATTGACTTATTATTGAACTGAGAGCTCAAGGCATTGTTTGCCATTGTTTGTGTGTGTTTGTATATGCCAGCTTGTATACATATTTCTTTGTGTTTATAGAGGGTATGCACTGATGTCACTTTTACAATTTCATAACCCCCCACCCACCACCACCCCTTAGTGCCCATCAAAACCACAGGTGGCTGCTATGAATGAACCGGGAGAAAAACAAATTAATGACTGCGGTGGCTTCCATATACAATGGCATCTTGTGCATAATATACCATCTATTTTGCTATTTAATTGTCTTTCTTTTTGTCTGTTCTCTCTTCTTCCATTCAGCCTTGTACTGAAGTATTGTTCCTGGATATCTTCCACAACTACAGCCAGACCCTGACGCCAGTGCTTCTGGAAATGGTTCAGAATCTCCAAGGTCAGTTAAATGTCCATTCAAGAATAATTACATGCAAAATAAAACATGGGGAAAATGTATGCTAATTTGTCAGTTGGTTAGGTACACCTAGCTAAAACTGATGCAGTCTAATACAGCTCTGCAATAATTCTGGAGGATGTAGTTTGTGGTGATATTGGATTTTATTGCTTTATACTGAGAGGTGTTTTTAATATTTGTCCACCCAATTGATGTCATAAAGATCCATTTTTAATCTATTTAATCTTACTTATACATTTTAATATTGTCTTAATGAATTTATGTACCTTATGGAAAGCCTTTTAATTGCCTTTGTGTTTGAGAGATGCTATATAGATGACCTTACTTTGCATACAGTATGTCTCAGCTTCCCTGTAATACAAAATGGGCCTCAGATCTCAGAGCATGTTTTCCTTCATGGAATGTAGTCTTGTTGTCTCAGAGGAAATGATACATATTTCATATATCAGAAAACAGCAAAGCATGTAGTCTTGTTCATGTTGCCTTCAGCAATCGCGGTATATGTAACATGCAGTCTATAGCCTTTTCATCACCCCTCAAGTTCCCTTGTGACAACCTCCACCATTACAACCACTCTCAACTCTCTAGTCACTCAGTCACATACACACATACACGAACCGCACTGCTTCTTGTCTCCTGGTGGTTCTGGTAGTGTGGTGTTACTCTCGTTCTGTTGCTGAGTTAGCAACGCCGCTGCTTAAACAGGCTTTCATTTTCAAGTGACAGAGTGGAAATGGGTTCAGTTGGAGCAAGGAAGATGCCAGATTGGGTAATTCTATGGTTGAACACAGTCATCTATTGATTTTGAGACCTAAGTACTAACAACAAGGACTAATAAAGGGAGAAAACAGACCAGTGAAATGGCTGAGACAAGACGGATGTAGTGGAGTGAATGAAAATAGCAGCTGTGATAAACAGTATGTACATGGCTTGAACACACATCTTCCAAATGCAGTCTGTTTTGTCACTTAAATGAGACATGCTGTATGTGTGTTTTTGCAGGCCCAACCAATGTGGAAGACCCTGTTCAGTTGCTAATGAAGGATGCAGGTGAGTCAAATGCTTCACTTACTGCTGGTGCTTCAATAACGGTCATCATCTGCCAGGTGCATTAAATGACTTGTCTTTGCATCTCAAAGTCTGATATTGTTAATGTTATTTATTACAAAATTTAATTGGAGGATAAAACCCCTAGAGATGCAACATCACATACATAAAACGTACAACATTTAAACAAAACAAAGTACATGAGTAATAAGAATGATAATAAATTATATATTAAACGATATAACGGGCCATACACATACACATAAGAGCTTTCACACCATCCCAAACCCCACCCGCTACATCTGTTACACGTGTCACTACACGTTACTCTTATCTTACTCATAGTGAAGGTTGTCAAATGAATCAAAACAGCTACAAATGCACAATATCCACTGTTGTGAGTGTAAATTAAGAAAGATTCAAAGGTATGAACTTTTAAGGCTGATGTCAAAAATCCAATTAAAATGGTAATTGTAACCATAGCTTCCCTTCTTTGGTTGCATTCACATTACGTGACCCATTCTAGCCATACTGCTCTCTCTCTGCTCACTCTTCGTTTTACACTTAGCTGCCTCTTTACATCTACTTCTCCTTTCCTTCCTGACTTAAAAGCTCTCTTTTTTTTCCTCTCTCTGCCTCCTTGCAGTATTTATAACTCTTTGGCAGGTTAGGGCTGCCACTCGGGGGTGGTTTTATAGCATACACAACTAAATCAGACACTTGGGATTGCCTGCTAAGAGGGTCTCTGTTATAACTGGATGCCTGCAGAGATCTCAGCAGTCTGTTGACAGTGCTGATAAAATAGCAGACATAACTAGATGATGAAGCTGCACTGTGGCAGCAGCAGCATCAGATAATTGTAGTTGTGAGAGATAAAGCTGGTTGAAGAGCAAAGGGGCACTTAATAACAGCAGGTGCTGATTTCTTTACAAACAGAATAAATTAATAAATAATTGTAATAGCAATTATAATAGTGCTAATAATATTATAAACTGTGACATTAATTATACTTCTGTGAAAAGAGAATCTGCTTTTTTTTTAAGTCCCCAACCCAACACTGTATGCCTGAGCTTGCTTCAGTGAGCTGAAGAGAAACATAAGTCCATCTTAAGTGCTATAAATACATTTATTACATGTAAATGAGTGTTGTGTAACAACCATATTTGCTACAAAACCACAATCACCTGCTGAGACCCTTTTTTTTTATAGCTGACAAATTTGGCATTCAACAAATTATGAACCGTCCTTGTAGCAGTGATTTAATTGTTACTCCAGATACCCATGAGGTGTTAGCATACTTTTTTTAGCCCCTCTATCTGTTCCACATTTGTTATTTTTAATGCTGCACTAGCAGTTGTGCTGTTTCCAAAATATTGCACATTAGAACTGAGCAAATATATTTTAATAGCCCTCTGAGATCCCTTTTTGGACCACTAAAAACACAATTGAAAACGTATGAACTCATATAAAGCAGCACTGTAGATGAAGAAATAAATAAATTTTTACTCCAAAGGAAAGTGTATCAGTGTGTGTCAGTGATCAAAGCGCTAATATAGAATTAAGAATAGTAAGGATCCACACACCACAGAGGTCCCCTCCCAGAGTCTTATTTACCTATTCTAAATTCCTATTCTTGCCATTTTTTTCTTTGCCTTTCTCTCTGATTCTGTGATTATGTTATTAATTGGTGTGAATGCTAAATGAACAAATTATGTACAATAAATGCAGTTAAAAATATGAACTAGTAACAGTAAACATTTCTTTCACTTGTATGACTATCTGTCTTTGTTTTGTCTGTTGTTTCATCTTCTATTGTTCTATTCTTTTTAGTGCCCTGTTCTGCATTTTTGCCACTATCACACCACTTTCTGTGCCCCTTTTTGTGCTTCTGTTATATCCCTGTTACTGATATACTTGCCAGCAACATACTGTGTCCACATTTCTTTTGTTTTGTTATATGTTGACTACGGTGGCCTTGCATATTTGAAGGACAGAATTATAGCAGATTCAGCTGAGCCTTGTGAGTCTGTCACTGTTTTGTTGCGAGATTTGAACCCACATAAAAAAATCTAATTAAAAACTTTGAAATAAAACTTAACAAGTGATGAACGGTGTAGTGTAAAAATGATACCATGAAACTAGAACATTCTTCAGTGACAATATGCTTCCTTTTAAAACTAGCCAATAACATGAATGACTCCAGCTTTAGTGTTCTACAGCTCATTTTAGGACTGTAAGCTTGTTTTGAATGGAGCTATTGTATGTCCTTTTCTTTTCTCTTACAACTTAGGCTGCTCATGTCCTTTTTGTGTATTGCACATTTTAGTCGACTGAATTATAATGATTTCCTGGTTCTTTTGTCTGCAGTATACAATGCAGTGGGACTGGCAGCCTATGAGCTGTTTGACAACGTGGACTTTGACCAGTGGTTCAAGAATCAGCTTCTTGGGGAGTTGCAAGTCAGCCATCACAGGTATTGTGCGATGCATGTGAAGTATTACATTTCTGTTATTCATTTCCCTTTAACATGGTATTCTACATTATCATGAGTCACGCTAACGAAAGGATAATAATGATTAAAAACATTTCCTATACACAAAACAATACAATGGATGAAAAAACACAAGTCCTGGCACTCTAATACTATTAAACACTGCTTGTCAAACTTAATAATATTGTTTAATGTGAGTTTTTGGTTGGATATTGGCAATGCGTTGCATTAGATTTCCCTCATAACGCCTGACATTGTAAAATAACAAGATACCAAAATTTTTCTCTACACAGGTGATGACACTTGTTTGCCAAACAGACTTTAAACATAATACTGAAGAAGCTAAGCAGTTCTTTTTAAATGGGTGTTTGTTTGCGTGAGCTCACTGTCAGACATTACTGGCATCTTAGACATTGCATATTTAACATTCCTTTCAGGGTAACTCAAGCTAATTGACTATTAACCTCTGTCCAGCTATTGATTAGGCTCAGCTGCACAGTCAATACATGCCATAAGGCTCATAAGTAGCCAACTGATGTCTTGTGGTCATATCATCACCTGCTACTTGTATTCACTAAGTCACTCTACAACAGCAGCACTCTTAACAGGCACATAAAACCAGAGGAACAGTAGTACAACCTGAGAATCGACCTCATCATGGCTCTGCTGACAGCTGGATGCAGTAACAATAAACAGAGAGCTGGTAGATGAATACATTTAAAAAGTGATGGAAAAGATGGAAAGTGGCTAGAGCTGGTGTGAGTGATATGAAGAACAAAGAAGCGCCCTGCACACACACATCAAGACAATCAAAACAAAAAAGCCTGCAGCACTCAAAAGGTCAGCCGCTCAGGTTGGCGCTGACGTCACAGTGCAGGCGTTCGGATGTCACAGTCACTCTGCTCCCATTCAGTGCAGGTGCAAATAACCCCTCCACTTTCTGCATGGGTCCTTATTTCTTTATTCTTTTTTTAGCCATAGTAGCGGCATGGCTTTAGGGGTGGCATTGCCGCTATCCCGGTCACTCGGTCCACCACTTTGGTGCAGACTGAAATAGTTCAACAACTATCAGATGAATTGGACTGCGTTTTTTCATGTTGGGCTGATGTCAGTCTGAATGCAACCTTAGTCTTGTTTAATTCAGTTTCCCCAGATTTTCCTTTTGATATTCAAAGTTGTGCTTGATTTTCTGTATTTGAACAAACTGGGCTCATCAAAGCACAATGTGAAGTGACTAGTAATGTCAGTCTGTAATAATGCAAACGCACATGCACACTAATAATCACTTCTTCCCAATAACAGATGAAAAGCACAGAGAGAAACTCACAATGTAAATGAAGGTAGCACAATAATAACTGATTATGAATCCAAATGTATTTTTTGGGTTGCTTTAAAATGTAAAATACATGTGCTTTGTTGATCAAAATGAAGGAATGTTGCAACAATCTGTCTTTTTCATGTGTTTTTAATAGTTTTTAAATGACTGAGTTCTGTGGCACAGAAGCATGAGTGATTATAAGCAGAGACTACACACTTAATTGTTTGCAGGATAAATTCATTGTTGGTTTTAGTCTCTTCAGTGGATAGAAAATAATTCCAGCCTTATCTATTCACTGCCAAAACATATCCTTCTAAGACAACAGAGGTATTAGATAATAATCTGCTGCTTTGTGCGAGGGTTATTTTTTTAACTTTTAGTAAAGTCATGATTAGTTATATGAATTACAGCAGATGAACTTTTCAACTCCCATTGATTTTTCTGTTCTGGGGTGCTGAATCAGACTGTGTTTCTGTCAGATTTTAATGTTCCCAGAGTCTTTTGAAGAGGCCTCTCCAATAAGAATATATGTGCAGCATGCATATTAAAGCATGGACGTTTTTTTATTTCCCTCACTGAGGCGAGTTTCTTCCTTCTGTAGCAATGAGAGGTTTTTTTCCTCTTCTTGTGCATGCATGTGTGCGCATGTGCTCACGTAGGCGTGCTTGAATGCTTGTTTGCCCAACTGTGCCTGTCCTCATCGTCATCCATGTGTTATCAAATTCTGTCTCAATTCAGTACCTCATTCCCAACTGCAAGTGGACTGCATTAGTCACAAGAATTGACTTCCTCGGACATCTGAAAAGTCAGCAAATAAATCTGCTGGTCTAGTTTATAAAGCCACCACATAGAAAATCATTTCATGCCCAGTCACTGTCTCAAATAGGAACACAGTAAGTCACATAAAGAAGAATTATAGCTGATCATCAGCAGGTCTATTAGCGTGAATGGTTTTAACCTTACCGTACCACAATTAAGTCATTATACATAAAGTGCACCTTCACCCAGTAGCTACGTTCATTTCTAAAGCAGCATATTTTCAGTGTCAGAACTTTTTAACACTCCATTGCCCCTCCACATGCCGCCTTCCATTCACTCTGAAATGATCTGTATGCATTGTAGTCTTATTTGATATGCTGGGCAACCGTGCATGTTGGGGAATTGATCTGCACATTATTTATACATTTTACACAGTCAGTGATCAGAATGATACGATTCAATTCCTGTTCAGTACTGTGTTGGCCCACCTTTATAACAGCTATTCCATTTTGTGGCAGAGACCTTAATGGGGCCTGTAGTGCCTTGGTATCAGAGCTCACCATGTAGGCATCAGTAGTTTGCACAACTGCCCAAGGCTGATGGGTGGAGGTTCCTTTCTACAGATGCTGCTTTCAAGGTCATTCCATTCAGTTGGATGGATATCAGGGACTTGTCGGGACCAGGACATTAACTGTAGACTTGTGATTACTTGTTGTGGCCTTAGCCACCTCACCTATCTCATGTCACATGTAGTCACCCCAATTTAAGTGTTTAAGTGCAGCCCCACAACTCTACAGTACCATACTGATAAAATGATTTGTTGTTAGATGTAGGGGATTTAATTACCACGAAGCCTTTCGGCTGTACCATCTACTAACCAGCCAACACATATATTGAATGCCAGTGCTTGTGTCCAATACTTTGGCTTATGGCCAAATACCTGCAAAACTAATGGACAAAATGGCAAAACTAATAGCATTCCCATTAGCATCAGCTGTGCTCTGTGCTTTGTGCTGATTAGCAAATGTTGGCATGATAAAACAAAGATGGTGAACATGGTAAAGCACAGCCTTGTGAAGCAGTTAGCATAGCTGTGGGCTCTTAATCTTGTTTTAATGTGGCACACAAGGTTGTTACAAAAATGTGTGTTGATCTGTTGACAAAGAAGAAATGACCATCTGTTCAGACTCTATATATTTTAGCACCACTGCTTTAAAAGTACTACAAGCCTGCTCTAATCTGTTCGTATACCATATAAAAAAAACCTTCTTTTAGGGTTGCTTTTTGTCTCAGAATTTTAGTTTCGCAACACTGGGTAAAGAATAAGAGCAGTTAAAACGTAGACGTACCATGGCTAAAATATGTCTTCAACTTCGCAACTTGGCATCTGCCAGGAGCCACATTCAAAGCATGTTTTCTGGCCGACACACTTTGTCTATAATTGTCTTCTGTCTTTGTGTCTTGCAACAATATGCGATTTTACACTCATAATACTGCCTGGTGCACATTTGTTGTAGCTACCAGAACATTCTCACATCATGCTGTGATGTCTGCATTTTTTAGCCCTCTGGGTATTGGCTGTTGGAGCATTTAATAGAGCTTGCTGTCCTCTTGATCGACATTACAAAGAACAACTAAATACTAAACATTAACAACAGCATGCTAGACAGAGGTACAACTAAAAAGCTTAGCTGAATACTGCTATTGCCAGCTAGAGCAGCTAAATTGATGTTGTGCAAGACGGGCTCTCGGGTTTAGAGTAGAGGTCTGCTCCCACACCTGCAGGATTTTTTGCCACCTGCTTGCCTCCCAGCCCATAATTTATCTGTGCCTGTTACCATGTTTCTCTAGGGTTGCTTATCATTTAGATTTTATTGATTCTAATTCTGCTCATCAATTCTGGTTCTGAGTCAATTTCTGGGAGAATTTGGAAGCAAATAGCAAATGCATTGTTTCCCTATTTGATCTGTGTGGAGCTGTAGTGAACATAACATTATTGATCTCCTGTGTTAAACATTTAAATAATTACTCTTCCAGCACGACAAAGACATCCGATAGAAGTGTTGCTAACCTGCATTTTGGTGCATATGTGGCATGTTTTGGCTTGCTAATACTGTAAATAGCTATACAGTCTGCACTACAAGTGCTCATCACAACATGTCTGGTCATACCTGCCCACAGCCTTGAGGAGAGAGGGGAAAAAAAAAGAAAATGTCACCAACATCTGCTGTGGGTCTTGTGAGACCTGTGGGCCATCATGTCCCATACAGACCTCTAGTTGGACATCCAGTAAGACGATGAGATAAACAAATGCACGTCCAGATGAGAAGCCAGGTGCTCTACACGACATTAACTGTCTGTGGAGCCTCTGTATTGACAAGCTGGTTGATGTCCAGATGTCCTTAGTCTGGTCCTCAAGGGTGAAGTCTGCATATTAGACTGATCAAAATGCTCTTTGATCGGTATGATGCACTTTAGAGTCAAGGTAATTAATTCTTAGTAATATCAACCTGTACTTGACTGTGTCTAAAAAGTAAGCTATGTACAAGCCAGGTATGTGTTTATTTGCAGATTTAGTAAGCTTTTACTTCTGAGCTTTGTATGTTTCACTGATTTAACTTTAAGCTGTGCAAAAGTCTGTACTTAGTATGAGGAAGAGACTAAAATAAATATTAAAATATGAACCATATTCATCAGTTGGTTGTTACCTTGTGGCATAATGACTTCACAAAAACGCACTCTTATACGCTTAGTGCCGCACACACTGAGGTTTTGACCTGCTGTCAATCTCTTCCTCCTACCTCTGCCTCAGCCAAAAACAGTTGTCACATCTGTGATGAATCATCACAGGTATGAGAGCTCAGAGATGACAGCAAGTTATCTTTGAGCACATATACACACATGCACACAAACAAAATGAGTATAGGACTCCTACTTGGACACAACCGACGCCATCCCTCACACTGACATCTCTGAATAGCCAGAAGGAGCTTTTGTGTCACCTAGACAGATAGTGAGATGGAGATAGAGTGTGTTCCATCATTCTACTGTCAGACTCAACAGCATACGATACTGTGGAATACTGGCATTTTGACATTGCCTTTTGTGGCTTGACCTTTAATCTGGGGTTTTGTTAGAAAGGTCATTCACTCTCCTGGGTGACCAATAGATGCTCTAAAATGATTCTGTGCTCCTGTTATCTTACACTTCATCCCCCCCTTTTATTACTAGTTTTTGCCACCATGGATGTATTTTTGTTAGTTTTATACTACTAACAAAATTGAGTTTGGCATGTTCACACAGGTAAAATGGTTGGAATATGAGCAAAAAGAAAAGTAACAGTGGGCTGCTATTGCTGCAGTATGTGCAAGCTAGTTTGCTGAATCAGAAATCTCACACAGCTGTGCTTATAAGTCATGACCCCTAAACACTGTTGCCTGATTATAAATGCCTGGTTGAGGTCTGCATTTTTGTCTTTTCCTTCCTTACAGTTATCCTAGTTTTAGTGTTATTTTTCTTTTGTATCTTCTCCCTTTGTGACTTGCAGGGTCTTTCACCTGGTGTTGACACCATTACATAAACAGCCTTGTAATCCCAGTGAGTGTACTGACATTTGCTCACCGTTCTGTAACTAAAAGGCTACAATCAAGTGCCGATTAAGCCGCATGAATACCTATCTGATAAACAAAACATTACGCCTGGTTGGAACCACCTTTTTGACCCAATGCAAAAAATTCTAGTCGAAGCAGATATTTTTGGTGCAAAGTAAACCACTACTAGCACAGATTTTATGGTAAAAATTAATGAAATATATTTTTTTCATAAGTGGTATGATTTACCCACTTTACACATAGATATTAGCTCAGACTGTGAGGGAGATTCTTCACACAGTTTGAAAACTATTATCTTACTTAATTAAGGAAACTGGCTTTCTCATTTATATGATTTTCATAAAATCAGGTTATAACAGAAACATGACAATAACAATGCTTTGTAAGTGCATGTAAACACACTGAATATGAAACAGAAGAAGCACCACACAAAGGCCTTAGGTAGTTTCTTACAACATATTCCCCTAAACTAGAAAAATGTCAGCAGAATAGAAGCAAAGAAACAGCGTCTACTTGTTTGGATATCCCATGTATTTGCCAGAAGAACGAGCAGGGTCAGCAGCATTTATTTAGTTATTTAGGAGGAGACAGGTGTAGTGTGGATGAGTCATGTCTCGCCTTTGACTGACGGACAAATACTCCTGTCAACCTGCCTGTCCATCTGCCTTTCCATGCTTTTCTTCGACTTTGCCAGCACACTATTAAAGCCCGTGTAAAGCAATAATTAATGTGTTCTGAGTTTGTCACACCACAGAAAAATGTGTGATTAACCACACAGCCGAATTCAAATGATTAAAAAAAAAAAATCACCAATATATAAAACTAGGCTTCAAAATTATGGAAAAATAAGCAGTGTTCTCTGCTCTGAAAACGCTGGGGGCGTGTCCGCTGAAGGCGCTTCAGCTGGGTTTAAAATAACTCCTCGAGTGCTAATGTTGAACAAAAATGGCCCCATTCACCAGTAACAGAGGATTATCCAAAGTGAATCCCAGTTGTCTGCGACGAAAGTTTGTAAAACTACTCGGTGTAAAAATAGTAACTATGAGTAGTGTTTATATAGTGGGGGGGGGGTGTCATGCTAGTGACCCATCTACATTATAGAGCCACCATTTCAAAAAATCCTGAACACAGAAATGGTGAAAAACTCTAACGCTCTAACTCCACAGTTCAGTACTGCATAGTTCAGTCTTTTCACATTTTCAGCATTTTCTAACATGTATAATGTATTTGAAAAGAAATCTCAGATTTTTCTTTACACTGACTTTAATAAACACTACTAGCTGCAGTCTCTCCAGCTCAGCAGTCTGTATTAGTCAGTTGCAGACATGCACAGTTCTTGATATTGTATACAGAATTGGGAACACTAATCTTTTAGTCACTTCAACAGATGCCATGAATGAATAATCAGCATATGGATTATAATGTTGTCAGACATAATGCTGACAATTGTCAAGATTTATTTTGTGTACGCTCAAGTCTAAACTAGCATTGACATCCAGATATACTGTATTTTGCTTTCTACTGCGCTATGTATAAAAAGGACGTTTTGGAATTTGTTTTCTTAAAGAATACACCAAACAGGGACAGCAGATAATCATCTGTAATTTGATTATTTATTCGTGATGTCACTGACTTGAGTGTTATTGTGCCGGTGCCAAGCTGTTGTTTGGAACCTGATTATAGAGAGAGCTCTGGGAATGTGCCCGTGGCCATTGTCGACTGGCATTGCCGTCACCATCACGTTGGAACCATCCCATATGTTTCAGCCTCCATAAAAGCTTGTAGAAAATCCGAGTACTCTGGCTGCCTTTGTTTTACTTCAAAAGTAATTGGATGCAAGTTTGTTCTCCGTGCATGCTCCACTGTTTCTTAGCAGTTTATCCCAGGAGTGTCTAAGTGCCATCTTGTGTTTGTAAGATGATGAGAAATCGAGTCCAAATGGCATTTAGCTTGATGATGTTAGTGATGGTAAATCTACAAGTAAAATTTTAGATTTCAAAATGCTTTTGGCAAATGTTTATTTGAAATATATTTGGAAATCAGTCAAACCAATTTTCAAGTGAAAAAGCAAAACACAGAAACATCTGCTCACTCAAACAAGCAAACTTCTATTTACACACACGCACACACACACACACGTGCACAGTGTTTGCCATCTCCAAGTCCTGAGTCATGCTGTTCTTAAGTACCGTCTGGCTACTGGCCCAGTCTTCGGCCTCTGGCTCTCTGTGGATTTTTGACAAGAAGCCAACAAGATCGTCACTCCCCTGTCCTTTATCTCTCATCTCTCCATTCCTTGAACCCTCCAGCCACTCATTTCTGTCAAGGCAGTCCTCAGACATAATGTCTGCTTTGGATACAAACAGGGGCAGATGCTGAGAGACACTTCTTGCCTGCCCGACTCAACTGTTGAAAAATCATCAGTTCCCAACATTCAGTGCCTCACATTTGGGACATGCAGTGTGGGGCATTTTAATTCATATCACACACAGAGATGTGATTAAAAAAAATGAACAGCATTAATTAATGAATTAATTCATTTTAAAGCATCTTACAGTCTCCTGCCTGCCTATGAGAATAACAAAATGAAGGGGAGGTGGAGTGCTTCGCTGTGTTATTAATGTCATGTCTCCAGCAGTGGAGAGCAGCCTCTCTGTTGCATTGTTAGCTCCGGGGAAAGCCATCATTGTCCAAGACACTGAGCGGGCGCAGGGTTTTTGATGTGATACAGACTGAGCACCAAGTTATTTTCTTCACCTCAGAGTTGGTTGAAGTTGTGTAAGTGCTGCAGTTGTGTGTTGGTCAGCGGGAGTCTAACGTTAGTCTCTGGGTGATGGTGTAGAAAGTTCACCATGTCCGGGTGCTGCACTGCCCTCGCAGCTGAGTTCCGCCTTTTTCGTTCGAATCGTCCATGTCTGCATTGCGAGGCATCTTTGAATCAAGAAATTTTCACACCTCTTCACACTTCTCAGCCCCATTAATTTTTTTTCATCACTCTAGTTTTCTAAATAGGATATTTTCCTTATTTAATCTTTCTCATTCACTGGTCCCATGTCACTCTGGCTTTTTTTTTCTCTTGATGGCATGCATTAATTTCAGCAAATACATACATATACACACTTATTCTTGACACTTTCTTCACCTGGTTCTCTTTTTTTCCTCTCAATTTCTCCACAGTGTTGTGTTTTGAGCGAATTTTATGTATAATGAATCATGCCACCATGTTCTCCAATATCCTGCGTATCTCTGGGGACTCTAATCTAGTGCCATGCACACAGAAAAGGGCACAAGCAGAGTGTGAGTTAAATTAGACATAGCCTTGGAGCTGAGTATGTGTTATAAGGGGACAGTGATATGGCCCTTCTCCCCAGAGCACAAATTACATTGCATTCTCAGCATGCGTAAGAAGAAAAAAAAGAATTTCATCATTTGAGTAGCTGGCCCAGTTGTTAATGGATCCCCAAGTGCCACAGCTACACTGTGGTGATAAGATTAGAAAACTATGGGGTTAATTTCTCCATGATATGACATGGATAAAGAGTACAGAGAAGAAGTCTCAAAGTATTTCTCTGCAAACAGAGCTAACTCCTCTCCTCTCTCTTCTAGGTACAAGTTAATTCGCCGACGAGTCATCTGGCTAATAGGACAGTGGATCTCTGTCAAGTTCAAATCTGACCTTCGGCCTTTACTCTACGAGGTCATCCTCAGTCTCATGCAGGATCCTGACTTGGTGGTAAGGCAGATACAGACACAAACTCAAGTTTGTTTGTTTTTTCCCTTTTTGACTGCTTATTATGACTGTGAAGAACCAGTTTCCACAGAGAACACTGGATTTGTAATGACTGAAATGGGCTGTTAGAGAAAGTGCACAATCACCTACGCAAACACAGCTGTTATGCTGCCACGTTTCTACCAATAAAGCCAAACACTGTTAGTAAAGCATTGGTAGAAATTTTTAATCATATAGTTTTGCTTAGAAAATGAAACCTTTTATTTACACATTGACATTTTTATTCAGCCATGGCCTTGGTAAACTCCTGTGTTATCCTATTTTGGAAAGATATTAGTCATCCTCAATTCAAATCACATTTCTTGCCTCATGAGTTGTGCACTTGATTGATGTGTTGTTGTTTGAACATAATTTATAAAATAGGAATGTGAAGAATTCTATGCATTATTTATGATGCAATTCATGATAATCTCACCATTAGAAAACCAACCGTGATGAAAGACTGGGTTCAATCTGTTTGCTTTACTTCAGGTCCATCTTTTTGTGTAGGAACTTTTTTAATATGTGTTTATTTGCATCCCTACTGCCATGTTTAAATACAGATCAAATTTAATTAAAATGTAATTAAGATGATAATATAATTAACATTATAATAAGACGCATAAGGTGGAACCCACGCAAACTCCGTGCTCTGACAATATTAATGCAATGGAGGGAAGTATAATCTCTAACATTTGTGCAGCTCTCTAATAGTAATTGCATGTCCCCTGCTATATGAAATGTATGATGCATCATTCATTTTGGGTCCTTTTAATTAAATATTTAATTGAGTACACACTTAGGTGACACTACGAATGTAAAATATAGAGATGCACCGATCAAAAATGGTTTTCAGCTGATCGGCCATGACCGGTGACTGGCCCTGATCAGTCTCATATATCCGATTTTTTGCTAGTCAAATTTTCTGCCCATAGCCGCACTATGGTTCACATGGAGCACACAGCGGCAGCTGCGGCACAGACAGTGTACCCACATACACATACAATGTGCTTGTCGTGCACACAGTGCACAGACAGCCACAGCCACACACACACAACATGCATGTTGCGCACACAGTGCACAGACGGTACAGCCAAACAGACACACACACACTCACACAATACGCACGTTGTGCACACAGCATGACAGCCACAGCCACACACACAACCTGCATGTCATGTACACAGCGGCAGCTGCGGCACAGACAGTGCAGACACACACACACACGTCGTTGGTGTAGAAGTTCTTCAACGTAAGTGAAGAAGACACAAAGCTCACAATTTGTAATTCCTTCAAGTCCAAAATAACCTGTGGAGGAACAACTATAATTATAATTATTGGGCACATTTGTAGCCTATGATATTTATTATTAGTTTATCCACTTCACCTTCTTTTGATCCTCTAGTGGAGCCAAATAAATACAGAGATTATTCCAGGGCTGCAACTAACGATTATTTTCATTATCGATTAGTTAGTTAGTTGTTTGGTCTATAAAATGTCAGAAGATGGTGAAAAATGTCAATCACTGTTTCCCAAAGCCCACATCTTCAAATGTCTTGTTTTCTCTTAAAACATGACCCAAAACAATTAATAGATATTTAAAATAGTTGATCATTTTTCTGTTGATCGATTACTTGACTAATCGTTGCAGGTCCTGATTATTCAAAGAAATACATTTTGCATAGTTTTTTCCAAATCTTAATTATTTACTGGAATTTGCTTTAAGGTTTATGAGGGGAATGATGGCTCTTACAGTTTCAATGGTCTTTCTTCACACAAGCTTGCTGTTACATCACTTACCAGCTCATCAATCATGTTGTGACTCCTGATCAATATTGTCTGGGCCAATTAGAGCATTTTAGGTGGAATTAATTATTGATCATAAACTTTTAATGGGCTAATGGAGAAAACTGCCCTCTATAAATCAGTCCAATTGGTTATCAATATCTCTATTGCTATTCTGTGGTCTTTGTTGTTCAGAGAGAAAGTGAATCACTCAAGATAACAGTTATATTTATCTCTGACATTTCAGTTTCTGTACTTCACTGAAAAGAGTAATCGACAAGAGAGACTCATTGATTTGTTCCTATGAGCACACTTCAGCTCAGCCACTTAGCTTGTAGCTTGCTTTATTGCCTTATTTGCTTTAATGTCTTATGAGTTTTTTTTTTTTTTAACAAGAGAAGCAGGGAATATAAGAGGCAACAGAAATCATATCTTTATTATGTAGTCCGAATTAAAAGCAGTTGTTATTGCAAAGGTTTATATTGGAGTTGATATATTAAAAGTTAAAGGACCAGTGTGTAAGATTTAGCGGCCTCTAGCAGTGAGTTTGCAGATTGCACCTTCCCTCCACCTCCCCTTCCAAGCATGTAGGAGAACCTACGGTGGCCACGAAACTCGCAAAAAAGGCGAGAGTGTTTGGTTTGTCCGTTAAATAATATAAACTGAACATTAGAATAACTATTTGGAATATTTTAAGATACATATTGAAGGAGCTAACCAGATATCCCCAGGAAGATCATTTCAGAGCTCAGCGCCTTTTATAATGGAGGCATAGTCACCTGGCGAAACAGTTAGTAACAGTTCTTTGTTACACACTCTTGGGAGCCTTGAAGCAAGACAAAAACATACGTGCACACAGTTTATTGGCACCTATCAATGACACTCTGCTTAATTGCAGATCACAGATGCCTGTTGCTTGCAGCCTTCCATTGTGCCACATATTCTTCCTCATTTCCTCCAATACATTCTCCTCTTCTCTCTAACAGCTGCATTCTTGTCTGATATTTACTCACAGGCTCTGAGTGAAGGCTCAAAATAACATTGGTGGCAAGTTTAACTCCTTCTGTTTTCAGGCCATTTGCATTCCCAGTGGGTGGTAATAATGTTTTCAAAAATTTGTCGTTAAGCCAGCTTTGACGACATCAAGCTGTGACGTTTCAGGCAACAGTTTGTCCCATTTCTGTTCACTTTTCCTCAACCGCAGGGGGGCTTTGAGGCATGTAATTATGGATTTGCGCTTCATGGCTATAATCCCACTCTGTCATGTCTTGGTTGCTGTACAATAAATGCACTGTACTGACTGACATCAGTTTTGAACCACAAATTATTACTGGAATTGAAGAATATAACCTGACAGTAAGGAAAGAACATAGCAAACATGTATTTGGAGTGAATTGTAAGGGCCTTTCTTAGGACTCAGGTCTCCATATTACATCAAGTGGCTTTTTTCAATGTAAATATTTGGCATCAGTGTAACTCTTACAGTTTGGCTGGAAGCAGCAGCATCAGTTTGTGATTTCCTGTACTGTCACTTTTTTGGGATCTGGTGTTGCTTTTTACTCAGGAGTTACCAAGTTGAAGCTTTTTTTAGATTCAGTGAGTTGAGTAAATGTAATTTTCACTGATTAAACCTTTAATCACTTTTAAATTCAGTTTGAACCTGCTGTTTTTAGTATCCCTCAAAGACAGTTTGAGACTGAATATTAACGTGAAGTAAATGTTTTGACTGAATCATTGTCAGACACACTGTTTGTGTGTGTTTATGAGACCTATCTGAGTATTTCATCAAGTGTTCTACTATCTTTTGCGCTTTGCAGTAGAATTGAAATGCAGCTTCTCTCATTAGTGTTTGAATTGGCAACAAGGCCAGTGCTGATGGCAACTGATAGGCCTCGTTCATCAACATACTCCTTTTGTTGCTTGTTAATATATGCAGCATTACTAAAACATTATTCTGTATTTTATAATCTTGCAGACACAGGGTGAATTTGTAATTTCTAAATCCAACTACTGCAGGTCTCAAATTTAACTTTAAGCTATTTCAAATCTTGATTACGAGTACATTCTACAGTGTTTTAGCTTATCTTCATGTTTTGAATGTAGGATCAGTGTTAATTAGGATCAATTCTTGTGAATGTAAGGACATTTACGCCAACTTGTCTGTTTTAAATCTGTTTAATACATCCACAATGACATGGAATAGGCTTTCATATCTTTCTGAATGAATCTGGCAATTTTCTGGCATGCTGTTCTTCGAGTGAAAATTAAACTTTATGTCTGCCTTGTTGAGACCACCACAAATCCAAAGCTTGTTAAATGCTTGATGGAAATGTGGTGCAAATAATTTCATCCATGTAAATATGACAAATGTGTTTTTAGTGACTGGATTTCATGCTGTGTTCCATGGAACAATGGTTGTATTTTTATTTTTGGTCTCCAGATATTACAATTAAGTCACCACAAGGGAAACTGATGCTATTATTGCAATTGTTAAATATTGCTTATTGCAGTACCATAGATAGATAGTGTCATTGCAGCCTCAGAGTCTGTTTGCTTTTCAGGCATGGACTCCACAAGACCTCTGAAGGTGTTCTTTGGTATCTGGCACCAAGACGTTAGCAGCAGATCCTTTAAGCTCTGTTGCGAGGTGGAGCCTCCATGGATCTGACTTGTTTTTCCAGCACATCCCACATGCTTGATTGGATTGTGATCTTGGGAATTTGGAGGCCAAGGCAACACCTTGAACTCTTTGTCATGTTCCTCAAGCCATTCCTGAACAATTTTTTCAGTGTGGCAGGGCGAATTATCCTGCTGAAAGAGGCCACTGCCATCAGGGAATACTGTTGCCATGAAGGGGTGTACTTGGTCTGCAACAATGTTTAGATAGGTGGTACGTGTCAAAGTAACATCCACATGAATGCCATGACCTAAGGTTTCCCAGCAGAACATTGCCCAGAGCGTCACACTGCCTCTGCCGGTTTGCCTTCTTCCTATAGTTCATCCTGGTCCCTTCTCTTGGGACCAGGATGGCTGGGTGCACACACACCCAGCCATCCAAATGATGTAAAAGAAAATGTGATTTGTCAGACCAGGCCACCATCTTCCATTGCTCCATGGTTCAGTTCTGACACTCACATGCCCATTGTAGGTGCTTTCGGCAGTGGACAGGGGTCAGCATGGGCAATCTGACCGGTCTGCGGCTACGCAGCCCCATACACAGCAAGCTGCGATGCACTGTGTGTTCTGACACCTGTCTATCATAGCCAGCATGAACTTTTTTCAGTAATTTGTGCTACAGTAGCACTTCTGTGGGATCGGACCGGACGGGCATCAATGATCCTTGGGTGCCCATGAACCTGTTGCTGTTCACCAGTTGTCCTTCTTTGGACCACTTTTGTTAGATACTGACCACTGCATACTGGGAACACCCCACAAGACCTGCTGTTTTGGAGATGCTCTGACCCAGTTCTTTTGCCATCACAGTTTGGCCCTTGTCAAAGTCAATCAGACCCTTACGCTTGCCCATTTTTCCTGCTTCCAACACATCAACTTCAAGTACTGCCTAATATATCCCACCCCTTGACAGGTGCCACTGCAACGAGATAATCAGTGTTACTCACTTCACCTGTCAGTGGTTTTAATGTTGTGGCTGATGGATGGTACACTATATACACCATAGTTTGTCATAGGAAATATAAATGTCAGTGTGTAGTTTTAAAGCTCAAAGGGTAACTTTGCTGTTATCATCCTCTGCAGCAGTGACAGGTCTACACCAAAGATGGGGAAGTTGTTTTTGTGAGAGGTTTTATGAAATCGTGCTGCTTATTAGTTCAAAATCTGGAAAATACACCAGCCAGTGAAGCGTGATGCTACTGGGCTTATGCTTTGGATTTTATGCACAAAAACATAAACATGGTGCAAAATAAGTAACTTCCAGAAAGCCGACTTACCTTTGAAGTGAACTGATAGGCATGAAAATTATGAAAAATAGAGAGTATGAGAAGAGAAACTCCAACTACTTCAATTGAGATGATTTGTGTGTTTTGAAAAGCTCCATCACAAATATGGATATATTAATCATTCATGAACTGAAAAATAAAATATTTAACACATTTTCTTCCTACAAATGTATGCAGTCATCCAAAATTACATAATAGAAGTCCACAGTCCACCATATTTAATAGATATGAAATAATGCACATGGAGATAATAAAGATTGATGTGATTTATTGTTCCAATCAGTATTACAGAAGAAGGGTTGTGCTATACAGCTAACTAATTGGGGTAAAATGTATACAGAAGGTAGCTTTTTTTAGTGCCACATGCTGTGGGTAGTACATAGAGGAACACAGACCAAACCTGTTTTATTTAAAGTATGATTCCTCCAATCAAAACTATAAAAATTGTGTCTCTACAATAAGTTATCCAAATGAACTCTAACTTATAACTGAAGACCTCAAAGAAGGTTCCCAAACTCTTATCTGGAGTCATGTTGCTGGCTTAAGCAAAGCTCGTTCCCTTTAACCCCCTACCCTTTAACACAGGAGGGTATTTTGTCCAAAAATACATTACAAAGTTCCCAAAAACATTTAGTAGTGTTGATAGTATTTATCTGCAACACTGCTGACACAGACACTCACACTCACTTATCCACCCTTTTGAGGCTCATGCGTGTTGTACTTTCAATATGTTGTGAAATTGCTGAGAGCAAAAACCGGCTGTAATGTCTTTAATCTTCTCCTCTCAATCTGATCACTTTTTTTCCTGGTGGACATTTCCAACTCCAGCACTCTGACACTGCTAGATTATACTGCCAGAGTAGAGGGGCCACTTCCCTATATAACAGCCTACATTTTAACTTGCTATAGGCAGACTCACAGAATCTTCAGTTATGAAAAACTTTGGTTATACCGAAAGCTAGTTGTAGTCTTTCTGAGACTGTCATTATAGGAAAATGTATTTGTTTGTGTGTGGTTCCGTTGCTGCATGTGCAGATGTGGCAATCTTTTTCTGTTTGTTTATCTATTTCTAAATTTCTTTTGCGTTGTTCATTTTTACTAGCCACGCTAGCGCTAAGGATGGCAATGTTGGTCTGCCTGTCTGACGGTTGGTCGATCAGTCCAACACTTACGTCCAGGCTGAAATAGCTCAACTACTAGATATATTGCCATGATTTGAATTTGGTAGAGATATCCATAGTGCCCAGAGGATGAATCCCAATAACTGGTCCTCTGACTTTTCCTGTAGCGCCACCAGCAGGTCAAGGTTTTCACTTATCCTGTGAAATAGATCAACATCTTAGACATTCATAATTCCATTGACTTTTCCATAGCACCAACATGAGGCTGACATTTGTGTTTTTTAGTGAAATCTCTCAACAACTTTTGGATATATTTCCTTTTCATCTAGCCACATCATCAGGTCAAAATTTGAATGTGCCCAATATTTTGGTTATGAGCAAATTCCTGCAAACTGAATGACATTCCCATCAGCCTCAGTTGTACTTAGTGTGTAATGCTAATTAACAGATGTTAGCATGCTAACGTACTAACATAAACTAAGATGTTGAACACAGTAAACATTAACATCAGCATGTTAGTATTGTCATTGTGAGAATGTTAATATTAGCATTTAGTTCAAAGCTCGCTGTGCCCAAGTACAAGTCTCACAGCTGCCAGCATGACTGTAGACTCTTAGTGTTGTTCTCAACTTAGTTCACTACAAAAACTATGTCTTCACGCTACAGCCTTGATAAGTCAACAATCCAGAGTGCACTGATGAAGGGGAAAAATGTGAAACTCTGAAATACTTTTCATAATGTACTGTGTGCTTATGTTTATTTCTCCACAGGTGCGGATTGAGACAGCTACAACTCTGAAGCTCAATATCCTTCTCATACTGATATTATCTCCCAGGCAGGGTTTTAACAACTGAATTGATAATGCTTTTATTACTAGCTGTTTAAGCCTCACTTCATCTAACAGGATCCACGCTTTATCGGTCCTTAGTTATGCCAGCGTAAAATTGTTTATTTAGAGCATGCTGCTGAACTGCTTGCGTACCTCGTTTTATTTCATCCTTAACTCTGCACCACCTGTTGATGACTTTGAGTTCCGGACAGAACAGTTCCTCCCAGTGAGTACAATTTTCACTTCTGTTGAAATTACATTCTTTCAATTCAGTCAAGATAAAATCTAAATTTCACAGTAATCAATGATTAAATTAGCTTCTTCAGATGTCAAATTTTCCACTTTCTAACTTTCAACTCTCTACACTCTGTACAGTACCTCGAGTCTATCTTTGGGCTGCTCTTCCAGTTGTTGCAGCAGGTGACAGAGTGTGACACTAAAATGCAGGTGCTCCACGTCATCTCCTGTGTTATCGAGAGAGTAAACATCCAGGTGAGATACGAGATGTCAAACAACGAAGTGCAGGGACATACATACATCTGTGTGGCTTATTACATATCGCTTCATACCACTGATTTACTTATATCAGATATTTTAACTGAAGTTGTCACTTGGATCAGTAGTCACTGATTCTGACTCTGCAGAGAACTTGTGAAGCTGAAAAAAACATTGTAACACATACAAAACACCTGTCACCCTGTACTAGCCCCCAGACCACCAAGGTAAAACAGCCATCGGTCCTCAAAAGATAGCTGGACATTAATGATTTCCTTCCTGAGACACTGTCACTGGCAAAGCGTCCAATTCTGGACTCTTTGTAAATTACAAGGCCTCAGGCAGCTGTTGCTCTGATGTCTGCTCTCATGTACCATGATGATACAGTTCTCCCTCTACCACTGTAGTGGCCATATTGATTTTATTTTATTTTATTTTTTAGTATCTAATAAGTCACTGTAATCCACTTAACTGCCAACCCTTAAAAAATTGACCCTTTTCTTGACCCCCTCAGGCTTTTTCAGATCCGTTAAAAGCACCTTTCCTTAAACGATCCCTTGACTTAAATCTGTCACAGAAATAGCTTTTATCCTTGTGAACTGTCAGTCTGGTTAAGTCCTCCCCAGTCTCTGACCCTGGCTAAACTTTTAGAGTCAGTGGAAGTCACATTAATATTCTAACCCTTCTCACAAGGGATTTTGACGCCACAAAGAGTGGCAGCAGCTGAGAAAACTACGCAATGAAACCATGAGTGCAGCTTCAGTTGAAATGAACACGATGACAGATATGATGATTTTTTTTTTTCTTTCTGCTGTCAGTCTCACAAGTGTCATCCTAGGCTGGTTTGTGTGCCTGTTTTTGTCGCTTTTTATCATTCTCCTCAAGGCAATATGTCGTGTTTCTTTTTTACTGCTCCCTGTGCTCCCAGCTAGCTCCTTTTATAAAGGTGTAATCGAGCAAAAAAAAATCCCAATGTGGTGTCTGCAGCCCAGCCACATAGTTGCTGTAGGGAATACAAAAGGTTAGCGCAAGTCGGCACAAGAAAATGGCAGAATACTTTTTAAAGTACATTTCTTAAGTACAATTTAGTGCCTTGGATGTCAGGGGAGTCTTAGAGTTGGGCGGCTGTGCAGCAACTGCACCTAAATTACAGTGTGCCATCACATTTTCCAATTTCACTGAGCAATGAGGTGATGCTATCTGCTTGGCTTCCCACCACCCATATATTTCTAGCGTTTAAAACAAAAGGACTTGATTTAAAACAAAAATTAAGATATTTCAGCAATACGGTATGTGACTCAGGATAGAGAGAAACATGACAAACCCAGGCCAATTTTATAATCTAAACAATGACACAGAGAGTTGTGGATATAGCTGCAATCAGAAGCTGAAGTTGTTGTTGTTGTTTAAGATGCAGGTTAAAATGCTGTTATGCAGTTTGCTTCTTGTTTTTTAATTTTTTTTTCCTGCTTTAGATCCGGCCGTATGTAGGCTGTCTTGTTCAGTACCTGCCTCTGCTCTGGAAGCAATCTGAAGAACACAACATGCTCCGATGTGCCATACTCACCACTCTCATCCACCTGGTACAGGTATGGTGCATCCCCAACTTCCAATGCTCAATGGTCATGCATGGCACAGAGATTTCCTGATCAATCAGCCTGAACTTGGCAAATGTTTTTAGTTAGCCTGTGTCATCTTTTTCAGATGCAAAGCATCTCATTGAACTGACACAAACTTAAGACGCAGTTTCTTTGATGTGTAGCAGACTGTAGATTATGCAAAAAGGGAGTTTTTTTGGTCATTACCAGACCCTGTTCGACACATCCCAAACTGTTTCCCACAGGAAAGCAGCAGCAGGAGTTTCAACATGCAGATGTAGCTGTGTTAACATCGCCTCCAACAGGCAAAGAAAGTTATAGCTGTTGCACTTTTTTTTTTTTTTTTTTACACTTGAGCCACCTGCAGGCAATGAGCATTGCAGCAGTGTTTTTTCTATAATTAGCTGCTGTTCTTTCTGTGCTTGTGTGTGTTTGATTTGAAGTTTTACATTTTACATTTTTTTCACCTGTTGGCTAAGTAATAATGGCTAAAATGATTAATTAAAATTTAATTGTCTGCCACTTAAATGAAATGTCATCCAGCTAGTGGCTGTTAAAACACCAAGTGTTAGCTTGTGATTAATTTGTTAGTGAGTGTTGGATTTATTATTAGTCTAATCATCTATTAACAGGGCCTAACATCAAGCTTTACTTGAATAGACTATACAAGAGCACTGGTGAGCAGTTTGTTTGTCTGTGCCAGTCTTTTCATAAGGCTGCTGGATATTTACTGCCTGATTGGATCAAGGCCACCTAGAGAAAAACTCTTTATTTCTGCATGACTTTTCTTGCACTCACTTGCTCACACAAATGCATATGATTTGCACCAGAGATTTGCACCAGTATTATTTAGATTTACTATTTAGCAGTGTGAATTATGTGAATATTCTACAGTGTATTTTGGCCAACTTTTATGGTCAATCATTTGCCCCAATATCAATCAAGTTTATCACTGACTGCAGTTAAAAATAAAATAGCCTGAGACAGATGTTCAATTCCCCAAAGCATTTAAGCAGTCAGTGTCCTAATTTGGAACTCTATGTAGCTGCTGCGGCATTACTTCCCAGTGGGAGATAAAACTCTCCCTTTGAGAAAACACAAGTACACATCTGGCAAACTGTAGGAGGCACTGAGGGTGCTGAAGGGCCTTGGATTAGTAAATTGTGTTGCCGCATACTAATTAAAAGTGGAGTCCTGATACCCCTGGAAGGGGGTATGCTGGAAGCAATAGAACAGCACCAAGATTTGTTGTTGTATTGGTTTGTCCGGTTACAACACGAGCCCTGAGAAACCAGAGTGAATTGGATCCAAATAGATGGACAAAAGCCCCAATTGGTATTACACAAAGACATGCATAATAGAGTCTCCAACTCGCAACATCACCTACTGAAAGGAGGAGATGGTGGAGCAAGCCAAGTACCAAGAACAAAGGTGCCACAAACTTATCTCTGTACCTCTGTGATTACCAGAGCATAAATGAGGTAGCTACTACCTCAGGCCCAAGTTTGGGGAATGACCCCAATAGCAGACAAGTGGTGAGGAAATACCTGCAGCGCAAGGTTACTTTACTTAGTACTTGCAGAGGCTAACAGCAATAAACAGTAAAAATTTGTAAAAAGGTTTATAATACAACAATAACAATTATTTCAATTATTGATTTGAAATGATTCTTCCCCTAACACAAACCCCGTGGATTCTGAATGGAGAGGCTGTGAAGAATAACTCCAAAAATCTCAAATCAGTTCTTGAAGCAGTTGTCTGATCTCAAAGATGATTGCTGACAACTGTTGATGTCCCACAGTTGAGGCCCCCTGGCCTATCAGGAAAGATTGTCTTTTGGTCATGGTGCAGCCGGGCTCCTGTGATGCGGCTGTATCCTTGAGGCTGGGCTTCTTTGCCTCGCGGGTGGGTCTCTGCACACATAGTTCTGTATGTTCTGTTACCTTGTCTCAATTCTTGTTCAGAGTGACGCAGTGTCCCCATGCAGTTGATAATTGCACACAACTTATCTCCAACCTAGGTTTTTATACATTTCTTGCTCTCCCTAAATATACATCCTACATTAGATCATGCTTAGTTATCCAATAGACCATGCAGAGACATGATCAGCTCGTGATCAGTTCATGACTTGTCTTGATAAAAGCATCTCCAAATTTGGTCAATACTCAAAGTTGTCACTCAAAGTTGAGGCCAATTTCGCTGACTTGGTGATTCAACACCCCGTTAGTTCCCCATTGCCCCGGGCCGTCTGCATCTGCTCAGTTTGGAACCATGCACAACACTTTCACTTACTCGTGCTATTCAAGGTTAATCTTTCCATGCATACTGGTATTCTGGTTAATACATCATCTCATCATGAACATAATCACTTCAACGTGTTTACAGGTTTACATACACCCTCAAGGCTATATGCTGATACAACGAATTATGCATTATCCATAGCTCATTAAATCATCTCTCTTTTCAACCTCCATCTCCTCTTACTGTGGTCTTCTGTCATAGGGTCTTCCCCTTCTGGGTCTGGTCCTTCTATTGGAGCTGACAATCATCTCAGGCTCAGCCTGGCCTTCTGGCTCCTCTGTGGTTGAATGGGCCTCTGGGGCTCCTGTGTCTGAGTGGTCATGCTGGGGGTCTTTCTCCTTGTTTTTGGCCTCCTCTATCGGGCTCCTATTGTGTAGTTCTTCCATCTGGACTGGTCTATGCCATAGCCTTATCCATTTTTGGAACCTCTACGATTGCTTAAATCTGGTCAAAAGCAGCCTATAAAGTTTCCAGAATCTAGCATCAATGTCTGTTTTTCTGGCCTTTTTGGCACTGGGCACTGACCTTCCCACAGCAGGGGTATTTTGGTGATTTGAGTCGAGTCTGTTTAGGACTGGCGTAAACCAGTCACGCCTGTAAAAGATCAGTCATTATGAAGTAAATTCTTTAACAATGGGCACATTGTTTTCAAATTTAGAAAATGAATTTTTCTACAAGAGACTAGTTACTTTACTTGTGATGAGGAGACAAGGTCGTGCCAAATGGGTATTGAGCTCTGCTCTCTCTCTTTTACTCCCACATATTGTAGATGCAGGAAGGAGCATATTTAGACTGAATTAATGTCATGCCATCAGAAAAACAATGTTGGCAATTCTGAAACACTGCTTTGGGTCCTCTGTGCCTTCAGGCAGATAAATTCCCCCACTACTACTACCACCACACACACACACACACACACACACACAAACACACTCACTACTAGCACTTTTTCCTCATTACTCTCTCCCACGTTCTTCTTTCAGTGTTTTCTGTGAATACAAAAAGTGGCTAGATAAAAGTCAAAGCAACGGGATGTTTTGAAAGGGCATAGTGTCAGACAGTGGTTAAGTTTTCATTGACAGACTAGAGTTTGAGGGTATCTGAAGAAGATGGAAGGGATGTATTTCAGAGGGCATAATTCATAAGCTAGGCTAAATATGGTTGTCAGTGCTACAGTTTTGGAAAGAAATATGTGTGTTTATACAAGTTTCTTATGCAAGTGTGTGTGTGTGTGTGTGTGTGTGTGTTGTCAGTAACTGTTCTGACAGTGTGCTCAAGGGTAGGTTATCCTTTGTCTTTTTCAGAGGAACTCAGTCATGGTGGTTGATCCCAGTCATTTCAAATAAATCTGCAACTAAGAAAAAATCAATGAAGAAAATATATTTCAAAATAAACAAGCTGCAAAACTAGAAAAATGATTAAGTAAATAAATGACTAATGACTATTACAATTACTAACTGTAATAACTGCATAAGGGAATAGTACATTGAGAGGTACTGACTGCTCTACAAAACAGCTTAATGTATTGAAAGCTATGGATGCATACAGCATCTGAAATACGGCATCTTCCACATGAGCACAGAATAGTGTGAAGATGACTTCAGATGTAAAGCAAACATACCAGTAATCAGTATTGCTGAAAGAATATACATAATATGTCCTTATTTATTTAATTATTGTGCTTAGGGAAGCTTCAAATCATCTAAGACAGAATATACTGTGTGAAGCAAAATGTAAATAGTACCTCTGTATGTAAAAGTAATGACAGATAAGTATGGAATAAAATTTCCTTTTACTCACTGCCCTTCATCATTACTTAAAGTTGCCAACAGGGCAGGAGATCATGCAGTGCAGAGGGAACAGCAGTAGCCAGAACATAAAGCATGTATATGCACAAAAGAGAGAATAACCATCAGCGTCGCACTTTATTTTACGGTACACTAATAAAACTTATAATAATAATATGCTGTACTTTGTATCAAATTGTGCAAAAACTAGAAATAATGTTATTTATTAGACAGTAAACGGACAGTTTATAATATTTGGACCCTGTAAGAAAGTGAAACTATGTTAAATAAAGGCCAAATAAATCTATTGTCCTTTGAGCTCTGTGTTTTGTCTGACTATTATAAAAGCTATGCCCGATATAATATGGCATTAAATTTGTCTAATTACAGCCTGTCTCATCTAATTAAGCTATCATAGGCCCATGTTGGTATCATTAAATGCGGTGTCTAATTACAGCATAATTTGGTAGTAAGGGTAGAATAGCGTCTAGATGTAGCATATTTTAGATCTGATATGGCATTGCATTTGATTTCTAATTAGACTATGATCTTGTAAAATGGTGTCTAATAGTGTATTAGGATCTCCTATTTGGTTTCTAATTAGAGTATAATTTGGTATAATTGTGTTTAAGTGTAGTATATTTTGTATCAAATATGCAACTTCTAATCACAGCATAATTAAGGTGTTTGGTGTCTAATTAGGGTATAACTGTTTGTTTACTGTCTAATAAAGAACATATTTCTAGTACACAGTGTGGCTTATTACGTTTTATTAATGTACTGTAAAATAAAGTGCGATCACAGTCTGTTTAAGATGAGATGCCCCTATATGTGTTCTCTTTAACAGTTGTTGTGTTTCCCCACCCTTAAAATCAATTTTGAACAGGGCAACAAAATCCTGATTGCAAATCGTCACTTGTGGTGCGTTTGGTGTGAACTGCAGATGTCTCAACTGGATGTAGACATGATCTAGTATAATAAAGGACCAGAGAATATGTCAAGAACTGATACCTCCAATAATAAATTAGGGCATTTTATTCTGGCTTTAAGTTAAGGAGCAATTCTTCCCAAAGGAAAATTCCATCATTTCCTACTTACCCCTGTGTCATTTGAAACGTCATTAAAATGTGTACGACCACTAAATGGACAGTGAGGTAGATCCTTTAGTTCTACCTAAACTTTTCCTTTTTTTTTTCTCTCGTTGGAAGTAAACTGGCCCACGCTGGGCATAAAAACCCTATAACAAAACTCCTACAACTCAAGACAAGTAATCTGCTGTCAAACACAACTCAGTGCAAAAAGCCACCATCCATGACACCTTCTGAAAAGTGGAAACAGTGCACACGCCCTGCAGCATGCTACATCTTATCTATTGTAAGAGCAAGTTAGGCTCTTGCACCAGTAGTGGGGACTGGGGACAGTGTGGTCTGGCCTACAAGCAGCAGAGTACACTGACAAAGTGCTGGGAATAGGTGAATCAGAGCAGTGGAATACTGAACTTTTCTTTACATTTGTCCTGTTCAGATGGTCTGCGGGGACTTAAAGCACCTAAGGCACCGTTTTTAAGCCCCCTGTCTACATTCATTGTCAGGTTTTCTTAATTATACATTGACTTTCTGTATCTGTGTGTTCTTACAGGGCCTGGGGGCAGAGAGTAAGAACCTGTACCCTTTCCTTCTTCCTGTCATCCAGCTGAGCACTGATGTTTCCCAGCCTCCTCATGTGTATTTGCTGGAGGATGGACTGGAGCTTTGGTATGGATACACACATACCATGTGCACATACACTAACATTTATAAGTTCCCTTTGAAGCATTTGCTCCCTTGCACTTCAGAGCACACTTGCACACACACCTACGCATGCATACTGTGACTATCTTTTAACTCTTTCCCTTTTCCTCTCTTCTGTCACTCAATTCACTCATGAGTCCATTTTTGTCAGATTAGTCATCAGCCTCATTTACTCACTCGCGTTGAGTACATATATGGGGACCAAATGCAAACACTTTGCAGATAAGTAGTGGTAAATGGGCTGACTATGACATCCTGTTTGAATCTGCTTTTTTACAGGCAGTCACTCTAGGTGAGTGATGGAGCTGTTATAGGTTATGCGGCTCACAGTCTTGCCTTTCTGTTATTGTTTTGGACACATGCCATTTTAAAGCTGTCAAGAATCTGCTGCAAAACAGTGCATTGATTTTTGCATATGCACGGCACTCACAAAAGGTTTGCTTTAGTGTAAGAGAATTTTCTAGGGATACCTTTTGATCCTCTCCTGTCATCTCTTGGTTTTTTAACTGTCTCCTTAAACTCTTATTTTCTGTCTATCCCTGAGGAAAACTGCTGAGTTCAGCCTGCTGTGTGTAGCTCAAAGCCACAGTCTTATGTCCTGTCTTTTATCCCTTCTAATAACCAGTTGTGCCCTAAATATTTGTTTGCTTTGTTGACAAAGTCAATGTCATTTTCTCTTGCATTTATCTTCTGTGTGTCCCTCTCAGTATATGTTATCTATGTTATGTATATATCTTCTATTCATTTGTGAAACATAGATCAAATCAGTCAATCATGTCTCAGTAGTAATACGTATAGGTGAAATTCACCTGCCTCCATCAAAGGTTTTTGATAAAAGTATTTCTTACAAGGATTAATTATAACATCTCAAAGGTTTTTCCAATTTACAGGAATACACTTACAGAAGCTTTATGCATGTTAAAAGATGTTATTGAGTAAATTACTTTGACAGAACATTTCCATATGCTGAGTAGAGTTTAGAAGCGAAGACGTAAATTCACCGTATTTTCATACAGATGTACTGCTCTCCATTAGACAGTCAAAGTTTGCTTAGAGTGACTTGGTTAAAGAACAAGTACAACTCAGGGTTATTTTCTTGTATCAGTTAATGTCTTTTTGATTAATCTAATTATTTCCATGTAAAATGTTAAAAATAAAGACAAAAGATCATTATAGTTACCAGAGCATCCCTGACCTAAAATTGCTTAATCCGACCAGCTGCCTAAAATCACCCCAAAATAAAATTTGCTTGTCTGTTAGAATATAATGGGTCAAACTGTCAACATGCTGTCAATATACTCACTAATTAAAAAATGATTGGCTTTATGTAACCTATTTATTTTTATCAGATGTGTCTTGAGACTGAGCAAACCACCACAGATTGCTTTCTTCTATCTGCTCCTTTTTTTATTTCTTTTACTCCCACTTCACCGTGTATTACTTCTCTTCTTGCAGGTTGGTGACTTTGGAGAACAGCCCAGCCATCACACCGGAGCTGCTGAGAATTTTTCAAAACATGTCAGCTTTGCTGGGTGAGCTCATATGAAATTTCTTTGTTTGCTTGTGTTTGTGTGTTTGTGTGTGTCTGTGTGTGTGTGTGTGATTTGTGTGTGTGTGTGTGTGTGTGATTTGTGTGTGTGTGTGTGATTTGTGTGCAAATTAGTTTGGATGTTTTTCGCAGTAACATTAAGAATGATGCTACTATGATGCATTTGGACCATGAGGTCAAAATGACATATTGTTATTGTGATGTCATGTGATTACTTGCCAACATATATAGGAAGCAGCCTAAAGGCGACCATTTTGTATTTGCACTGATGAAGGCCTTAATGGCTGAAATGCGTAGGCATGTTTTTAACTATGACTAAGTAGCCATGAAATATTAAAGGCTTTTTAGTAGGATCCTCAAACTGAAGAGTGCCAGAGGGATACCTTTCTACACCCAGGCAGCACTCCATACATCAGTTTTTTTATGGCATATTGTGTAATACGAATATGTGATGTGTTCACGTCAAAACAGTCTGTGAGGAGGAAAAAAATCAGCACAGTCTGAAAGAACAAACCAGCATTATATGATCAAATACTTTTAAATTGCAGAGAAATGAAGGGAAAGAGAGTTGATGCAATCCATTGACATTAACCCAATTATCATAGTTTTATTACTTCAGGCTATAGTAGCTTGTGAAGATCACAGTTTTGGCTTTGTAACAGCCTCGAGCCATGAGGGCCACTACTCTAGGTTTTGTAGGCAGCTGTGACTGGTGGCAGATTGAATGGAACTGGCTGGGTGATTTATCACAGGCCTGGAGCGCTGGGACACCGCACTTGCTATAGTGTGTTGAGGTGTGTGTGTGGGCCTTCAGTGTGATGAGGAACAGTATTGATTTGGTGCTTCTGCACATAACGAGTGAGTCAAAGTAATACTAGTGTAGCCTGATTGGCTTACTGCAGCATTTGATCATTTATAGTGTGGATGTGGAATCCATGGGACACAGAAGAGCAAAGGACTCAGGAAGACAGTCACGGATGGATTAAATGGAGGAGTAATGAATTAAGAGGATGAAGAAAAAGAGATTTGTGAAACCTAACAAGGAGGTGGTGGATGGAAATTAATGATTAGAGAAGGGATGACAGGAAAATTAATGAAGAGGAAGTGTTATATATTGAATTTGTACTCTTGGATATAGGTGGATGGAAAGATAGCAGCAACTGTTTTTACTGTTATTTAGTTCTGAACAAAAAAATCAAGGCAATGCACCATAACAGAAAAAGGAAAGCTTTTTTGTAAAGCAGCCATGTGAAATTTAGACCAATCACAGACAATTAGGGGTCTGGAAAGTGACAAAACAACTACTGCAACCAACAAGCCTTTGCACAACAGGCATACAAAAGTCCAGCATTGGCAAACTTCAAAGAAATTATGTGAAGTGCCTTTTTATTTACGCATTTAAAAAGAGGTTGGCAGACTGTGACTCCACAACAACAATGCTGAAGTATTTTATGGAGAGCTCATCTGTTTCTACAAGCAAGGAAGATAAATCTGTCTTCTAAAAAAAAAAAAGAAATTGCAAAGTTAAAGCAGCTATAATTATTTTCATATTACAATGGACACCCATAGTGTCGAATCCATAGAGAATTATCACGTTTGTCAGCTCCACGTAACTTGGCAGCATCTCTCAGCTCAATGTTTTGTTATTTATGGCCCACAACTTAAGTGTTTTGGTTCAGTCTCGCCGATCTAATCAGTGTAGTTTCCAGCAGTAGCAGGCAGCATTTTTTTCACGTCTCTGGACAAATCAGTATATTTTGGTTCTGCTATGATCGCTGCTTCTTTCAATCCTCCCATAAAACAATTAAAAGCCTCACTACCTCATCAAAAAATAAGTCAGCAAAACTCTTGAGGGAAAGAGTATAAAAGTGAAACTTAACAGAAACTAAAACACATTTCTTGTTCTGTATTTCATTGTGGTTACTGAATAAATAAATAAATATATACAGATACTCAGCAACACTCAGGTAGTGGTCACACAGCAGATTTCATGTACTGCTGAATAGGCCTGTCACAATAACTACTTTTGTTGGATGATATATTGTCCCAGAAATAATTGCGATAAACAATATTATTGTCATTTTAAGACCGTTTTATGCCATAGTTGCAGTTAACATGGTAACACCGGTTCAAGTACCGGTCAGTGGCACCGTTAAAACATGAAGAGTTATTCACCTTGAACAGGAAACCAGCGACTTCCGGCCGCCACTTGAACAACCAAAAAAAAGCAGTTAATGCAGGTAAATGGGCTGCACTTATATTGCACCTTTCTCGTCTTCCGACCACTCAAAGCCCTTTACAGTACGTGTCAACATTCACCCTTTCACACACACATTCATACACTGATGGCAGAGATGCCATGCAAGGTGCCAACCTGCTCATCAGGATCTAATCTAATGCACATTCACACAATTTGTGGTTCAGTATCTTGCCATGCAGACTTGCAGACTGGAGTGACCGGGGATTGAACTGCCAATCTTCCGATTAGTGGATGACCCACTCTACCTCCTGAGCCACAGCCGCCCACACTGATAGGTTTAACTGAAAGCATGAATAACATGTATATATGCTTGGAAGTCTGCCAGCAGCACAAGTCAGTTCTCATTCCCTTAACATGATTGATGAAGATCTGTCAAGGAATTAGCGCACACTGATCAGCTGGCATTTTACTGGCGTAGGTGGCTATAATGATGGATTAAAGGAGGTGAGAGGGAATCTGAACAGATTAAAGAAGATTAAAGAACAGAGAAACTGTAAGGTTGGGTGGAGAGAAATGAAAGATGGCAATATATGGATGGATCAACATAACAGGGAAAGATGATGCAGGGTATGAGATTGACTTCCAGGAGGGATGGAGGTATTGAGAAGACTAGTTGAGATGAAGCTTGTACAGGCATAGTTAATGATCAACACTTTAAAAGATACTTCAGATCCTTTACATGAGCTCATTGGTTTACCTGCAGATATACACTGTATATCTCAGAACTCCCTGATATGCAATCCAACAGATATAGACTCAAATATTAAATAAATCTTGGCTTTCAGTGTTTTTTGTTGCAATATGTCTAAATATATAGGACCTTTATAACCTGTCTTTCCTCTCAGTGATCCAATCACTTCCAAAATGAAAAAACAGCCTCATGTTTCATGTTTTATGACTATCAGCCTATAAAAATAAATAACAGTTCTCTCTTGTCAAACCTGGAAATGGAGACAAATATTGCTCTGCCTGTCGAAGATATCCTGTTGTGCCCCGATCCATCTTTGCTCTACATAACATCATGGAAAAGGGTCATTTTGTGACTGATTTTGTCTACTATTATTATCATTTTCTGTGTTTAGTACAGAGACTTGTCACATTTCTGTCCTTTTTCAATATCTGGCTCAGTAGAGATGAACTGCTTTTCTTTGCAGATGACAGACACATTTAAGCAAAGAAAAGGAAAAAGCTTTCACATCTCTCCAGGTACAAACGAACAGCATTACATCAGTAAAGTAAAAATACAAAATGACAGGCAAATGCAAGCACACATTTTGTCCCTTTCTTAAACATTTCCCAAACATTTCACTGCAGCATCATCCAGAGTTTGAAAATGTTACTTATATTATGCTTAATTACTATAATACTGTTTGCCAGGATCATGTCAACCTTACAAACTTGTCGTCTCATATTAAATGTGCTCTTGTGTCCTAGAGAGTTGAGAACACCAATGTTGTGGTGACATTGTTTTCTCCACTGCTTTTTCAAAGGACAAGAATGCACTTTTAAACTCCGTGAATCAGAGTTCTGTAACACCTCCTTCCATCTCAGCCACTACTGTGTCACATCTGTCTCCTCATTTGCACCATCACATGTGTAGTGACACCAGTAATAAATGGACTTAAAATGAACCAAAGCCCCTTGTTGTCCTTCAACACCTCTTTCAGAAACTCTGAAAGGGGGGTGTTATCATGCTTCTGTCTTTCGCTTCATTGATACCTTAGTCCGTATTTATAATCGCTCATTTTAACATATTCCTTTGCCGTCAATGTTTGCACCCGTTTGTAGCATTTATTATTTATATTATTTGCATGTGTGCAGGTATTTTGTCATTAATAGGCTGTTTGCTGCTACATAAATAGATAAAACCCAGCCCAAAAGACTTTGAAATCGTAGCCGTTTGCCAGCACTTAGTACTCCCTCTACCCCTCACCTCCCCTCTCCCTGTCTCTGTTGTTGTTATAAAAAACACTTTTTTCCTTGAGGTTACATTAGCCCATTTAAAGCACGTTAATCACATTGATTGTCCATGCAAGTCTTAGAGGGGAAATGCAAAGCTGCTCTGATGAAAGATGATAGCTCAGAGGTATGGTCTCAGGTCAGAACAAATTAGCACTCAGTTTTAAAAACATTTATCCCTTTAATACTCTGAACGTGAAAATGAGTAGAGCAACATTTTGCATTCAACTCTCATGCATGTATTTGCATATATTGATTAACAATTTCATAGAGGAAAATTAACTTGGCTTTTGTTTTTTAGGTTTTTTTTTTTTTGTCAAACTTTGGTCAGCCATCATCATTGGCTGGTTTTCATCGGTGGTTCATTTATTTAGTCCATGGAGAGCAGTGGAGGGATGTGGGCCATTGAGGGACTCTGGCTTGGTTTGGTGTCACAGCTTGCCAGGTGTATGGCCTGGCCTTCCTGATAAAGAGCCCCACTCCATCACTGCTAAACTAGAGCAACAAATTCCCTAATTAGAATGTCAAGAGCCTTGCCTTGGCTAAATTGTTAGACTAGCACTAAGCTCTGTATCACTGCCGCCACGCTCTGAACTGGCACACATTTCAGCTCTGTGTGGTGCACTGACTAGTGATGATGGAGAGTAAGCACAGCAGTTTTTTCTTCCTTGTTGGCGTTACACTGATTAGTGCGAGCAAGAGATAGAGCTAAAGTATTCATTCATCTCCATGTAATTTTATTTTACACTGCTGGTTTTTCCCAATTTGAAGAGCTGGTAATGAAACTCAGCACTTGCAGAGAAATGAAGGCAATAGTGGGGATTCACTGCATGAAACGGCGTAGGGGACTTCGTTGGTGGAGTTTAAGGTACCCGTGAGGCAGGGAAAGACGATCCAGGAAGACCAGTTGAAGTCACAAATAAATGTTTAAAGGCTTATCGGGTACCAAAACATAGCACAGCAGTGTGTAATGCTCACACAAGAGTTTATAACTGGAACATTTTCATCGCAGCGGCAAATTAATCTTTTGTGGCGACGATCACAAGCTAAACAGACAAAACACAGCGTTCATGTCACAAAGTAAGCAACGGCGCTCATAATTTTGCAGCGGCGGTGAGCCACTGCAGACTGAATACAGGGGAAACACTGGGTTAGCAGTTACTGTTGTAGCCAGAGACATTACAGACCATCCTCTAAAACATCAATGATACTGAGAAAGCTTTTAACCTCATCTTTTGCCTGTGAAAGCTCTGTGAGGCAATTGCTAACATTTCTCTTAACTTAACTGCTTAACTAATGTGCTTCATGGATCAATCTGGACATCCCCGTCAGAGGACAAGTAATGACTTTGATTGAGCTATCACAGATGTTGGACATATTTGGCGATGATGGTGTCCTTTTTTTCTTTGTAGACTGAATCTCTTAAGATTATTATTACTATTATTATTTTGCTCTTTTCAATGTTGAGCTGCTATTGCATCAACTAAAGCGAAATGTTTCAGATTTCTACTGGACACACTGCTGGGAGTTTTCTCATCTTTGCTGCCATTTCATTCATCGAGGTCTCCTTGTAAAGTAGTTTTTTGCCATTTCATTGAATTTCTTTCTGAGCTCTTCTCGCTTCTTTCAAGCATGATTACTCATCCATGACTTTTCAAAGACTTACTCACTCAAGCACCAAAGGGAGTTAGCTTCTCATCTTGCAACTGTAGCCAAGGCTCCTGTTGGCCATGTTGTTGTTCATGTTTTTGTAGAGAGTCCTTTGGGTACAGTAAAACCTGACAAAGTAAGCTGTCTCTAGAGCTGCAGGTGTATTTTTTTTTTTTTACTCCTAAGAAAGTCTTTAAGGAGTTTAGCTTTAATAAGGTGCTACCATCAGCACTTTACAATAACGTGGTTTGACCTCTCTCTAGAGGTTGTCCACTTTATGTTTTTTTCATTTACAAGTCTTGGAAATGAAGGAAAAGGAAATAAACAATAAAATTGAGACGCACTGGCTTGAATGTTCCCAACAAACACTGTCCTTGCAGCACATCAGAACAGATTTTGGCATACATTTTTTTGTATCCGTTCCTCACTTAGAAAACATTGTCAACCCCGTCACGTACTGTAAAGCAAAAACTGAGTTGGGAGATGACCAAATTTTAGCAGTGTCCCCAACAACCATTAGATGCATTTCAGAGGCTATTATCACAGTCAGATGTGAGGCTCATTTTCTTGTTAATGTTGATAACTGAAGCGGATTGTGCAGCATATGCCCAGGGCTAAGAAGGGTAAACTGACTAAAGCTTTATCAGTGCTTTAGCAGCTGTTTTTGTTACTATTTGATTATCGCAAATGATGGTGTGCGTGTGTACGGTAATGTGATTGTGCCCTCACATGCTGTGCCTTAGTGAAAATGTAATTGCATTTATAGTATTGACTTTGCCTCTTCTGTTTCATACTTTTAATATTCATATGAGGTTTCTAATATTTTGGTCATGCATAGCACAAAATATTCATTACTTTCATTATAATTAAATCCTGTCCAAATCCCACTAAGACCTCACTAAAGTGGGCCTCAAAGCCCATTTTTCTATTTATTTGGTATGAATGACCAGATGATTTAAAAATAAATTTGAAATTGACACTTAAAATCCCAATTTTCCATTAATTGTATTACTGTTCATTTACTGTATATCAATTATGAAGATGGAAAGACCTGTCACAACATGTAGTCCAGCAGAGATTCTTGAAAAACGACGGTAACAATAGCATTTATCAGGCTGTTATGTTGCTGCAGGAAAAAGAAGAGTCGCAGTACATCCACCTTCCTGTTGTCCCTGTCATATTAGTGTCACACTGAAAAAGTGTGGAGAAGCTGTGTGGAAATGGAAGTGAATTAACTTCCAATAACCAGATGTAGTGTTTGTTTGTTTTTTTTTGTCAAGGTGTTTGTATTCATACATAGAAACTTGGGGTGCCCTGGGTTCATTTGCAATAGTGAGGAGGGAGATGATGAAAGTCATAACAAGTCAGTGCTCTGAGCTATCTGACCTACCTCAAGCCCAGAATGAGAATTCAATTTGTTTTTTCCCTCTTTATAAGAATACTACCTCTCCCTCCTTTTGTATTGATATTCATACAAAGCTCTCCTTCAGAGGTTACTGCTACTGTACAGTATGTGCACAGCTTATCAGCAAGGCAAGTAATGACAGTGGTTGTGGTGGTAGCATTATGGAAGGACAGAGATTGGAAAGCTGTCAAAAGTATGTATTTACTTCCCCTAAAAAAGCAAGTGGAGCATGTATAACTGTAGAAGATTATGTAGTTTTGAATGTTATCATGTTGTCCCTTGTCTGTATTGGAGTCATACTGTCTTCCTGGAGGTTATATATTTGCATAAACAGATATTACACGGTTTAATAGTTGAAAGATTAAATGTCAGATTCAGAGCTATTTTCTCGTCATGTGCACCTTTGACTTTTAAATTGTCTGTGAAGGTTAAGAACTATTTTCATGTACTTTGCATTCTTGGAATTTCCACTATGTGTTAATAACCTGTGATAAACTGTCACTGCCACGGTGTGTCAATGAGTATGTGTGTTCAAACTGGTGTGATGAGCTCTCTATTTGTCTGCATGATGGATAAAGACTCATTATTTTTGCTGCTACAGGTCTACTGAGGGGCAGTAGCTGCCCTGTGTTGTTTTCTCTTTGATTTACCCATCTCATTTAACACATACCAAGCATAATGTAAAATGATGGTATTCTGCAAATTGTAAGGTTTAGTATAATTACATTGAATAATTTAAGTGATATATGTGCACACGTACCAATCGTAGGTCAAAATACTGCTAAATTTGGCTGAAGTATAAAAGCCAGAAGTGGTACTAAATGAAGAGCTGTTTGAGAGCCTGGTTAGTTGCTTAGGAATTATTGTGTGTTGTTTGAGTTACTGTAGTGTACACTGCAGTTTCACATGTCTTAAATGAAGATCAGTCGGTCTATTATTGTCATTTCCCAAGGGTATGTGGGTTTGTGTGTATGTAAGTGTGTATGTAGTATTTTTCTTGTTGCTGTAAACTATAATTATGCTTATGCTTGATTTAATACTAATTGGTAATTAGAAGTGTCATTCTGCTGTCAGTACATCTGCATAGATAGAACTCAGCCATTCACCTGCCTTGTGTACCTTTAGGTCCGCTCAAGAGTAAAATGCATAGGACACAACAAAGGGATTTCAGTTCCTGTTCAATCAATTTTAATACATGTAATTTTCTTGGGCACAACAGAAAAATGTTGAATGCGCCTGTGAATACATGAGAAGCACTGTTGACTTGAGCTGGAGTATTGAAGTTATACCCTTTAGCTTATAAATCAAGTTAATGGGATATCTGTTTCAAGCAAAACTGGGGAGAGCGGCCATATGTTTCTCCACTCTCTGTTTAGAAGCGGCTGAGATTGTCACTACAATGAGAATAGCTGGTCCATCTGAAGTAAACTAGTCAGGTTAGGCCCATTATTGCTAAGTTTGGGGCTAACCCCCTTCACTTTAATCAGCAGGTGGCAAGCAGGACGGGAACTTGGCTTGGGTCTTGAGGACAAATAGCCTAAACTGTACACACACTGCACTGCTACATTCACAGATATACTGCTAACTTCTCTGTCACACACATTTATTCCGATTATTAGTGGAATATTATGATCTCTGTAAATGTAGCCACTGTGTGTCCTTGTTCACCCACTGTTAAGCAATCTGTTGCCTTTGCTTTATTCTCTAGAAAAATGAATGCTTTTTCAGTGTGGCCTGTCCTGGCCAGAGCACAGGAAAGCATTTGTTGTAGTAGATCTTTCATCTTTTGCCTGTCTGTATTCCCATGATGCTCTACATTCCAGCACCCATCGTTTACTGCACAAAACGACTAAAGAATTGTTTTACTACACATTCGACATCACTCACGTTTTTTTGACCATCACTCCTTGTTGTTTCTGCTCATTCCCGTCTTTGTGCGCATATTTGTCGTTGGTTTTGAAATCGATCACGGTTTTCTCTTGATCTGTGCTCACACACCTTGCACGTACACTGCACGTGCTTAGCTTAATGATGCTCCGTACTGCTTTTGTAGAGGTGAATATTCATCTGGGCTAATGTGCTGACTAAATAGGCCCCTAGAATACATTATGTACCCGCACATAACAGATGGCGGCATACATTATCTTCATTACTTCACTGTGGCCAGCAGATGGCTAGAGAAAACATATTGCATCTATCAGCATTAATATCACCAGTATGAATCAGCATGGTCACACTGGACCACCTCTACTACAGCCCACCGCTGACTCACTGGCTTCTCCCATACAAACTATGATTAGGAAATGCTCTCTTTACACAAAGTGTGATAAGATTTGGGTATTTCGTGCACATATTTTTAAAATTATTTGTTTTCAGGAAGAAAAAAAACATGTCAAATACCAGCGCGCAGGCCGGTTACATTGCTGTCTCAGTCTCTCTCCTCTGCTCCGCTGTTACGTCTATCAGCATGTCTCAACAAGGGGAGTCACATCCACCTGCTACATGAGGCACATTTCTTTATTTGGACATCACTCCCGGAGTTGAGGGTGTTCCCCCACAGCTGAGCTACTGACACGCGTTAAGTGCTCTCAAGGGACTCTCCATAACCTGTTGTTCCCCTTCTCCTTTCCACAAAGTTAGGTTGTAAAAAAAAGGCAATAAATGAAAAGTGCAAAGCAATAATCGCCTTTGAAGTTGTTTCCTACACGTTACATGCTGTGCGGTCTCTGTGTTATGGGTATATAAATACCTAGAGGTCTATCTGCACAGTGGTGTGGGGGCCTCCTTTTGTAAGATTGTTTATGGATGAACATTTATTGTAACACTAATTTTCTAAAGTTAAAAGCGTAATAAAAACAAAATTTTTACGCCTATTTCCACTTTTATTACAAATACAAATAATTTTGCTGCCTCAACAAATACAGATACAAATACTGGGTGAATACTCGATTCTGATTGGCTGCTGGATGTCCATTAATTCCTGCTGTGTGTCAGACAGTTCTGGCCTCCACGTCGTCTGTTAATTCCTGATAATGGACACCTCATCAGGCATTATCCCTTACTTTACTCTACCCCACTTTAAAATGGTGATTTTTATTTTATACATGCATATATATTATATATGTCCAATACATCTGGCCTCTGTATGCGTGCAGGGAAGTAACTGCTATTGTAGGTGCGAGTGCTAGCTCCCCTGTCAACTTGTATGAAGTAAACAACTATTCTAGGTGTCGGAGTTAGCCGCCCTGTCAGCCTGTATTACTTTCATAACTGACTCATGCAGATGTTAGTCTCAGTGTATATGTAGCTGCTATGTGGGCGACTGTTTGGGGGAGTTTGTGTCTGCATGACGGTGTGTGTTTGCGTTTCACTTCCTGTCAGTCCATCTTTCCAAGGAACTGTCACATCTCAGTCTCCCCTCAGTCCTCTTTTCTTTCTCACCTCTCACTCACCTGTGTCACTGTGTGTGTGTGTGTGTGTGTGTGTGTGTGTGTGTGTGTGTGTGTGTGTGTGTGTAATATCTATCCACATGGATGCTATTCTAAGCATTAGGGTCCTGCCAGCTTATATTATCCTCAACCTCATATCCTACTGTGTGTGTGTGTGTGTTAGTCGTGGTGTATGTTTAGGTATTGTGTGTGTGCGTGCACGCATGTGTTTCTATATCTACAGAATAGTGTCCATGTTCACCTACTCCAAAATTAATTCTCCATGCCTCTGTTTTTTTTACTCCTTGCCTTCCCATTTTCCTTCTCCCTCTTCTGTCCCTCAGTCTAGTCTGTTTTCTTCTAGGTTTTGTCTTTACAGTCTGTACTTCACTAACTCAAACACTTCTCCTCATATTCCTCTGGCCACCTCTTTCTGCTCTTGGCCTCTTCATTTACACTGTCCAGATGCAAACCAGACTCCATCACTCCCTCCTCTCTTCTTGTACCCCTCTTTCATCTGTTTAACTCCACTTTTACTCGGCAGCCTGACAAGCGATTGCAATTACTTGAAAAATTGGCTCAATTAGCAAAGCTGTTTTTCCTCCCTCCCAACACATTTGCGCATGAGCATGTAAACACACTTGTGTACAGTACATAACCACACCACACAGTACATCGCATTGTACTACTGAGTGGCAAATCGTTCACTCAACGTCCACTTCTGAGTGTAACAGCAAACCTATTACACAACTGATTGTGTCAGTGAGGGTTCTTGTCTTTCTGCTCCATGGTTCAAGAGTCCATTAACAGTTTAAAGCCACAGCACTATATTGGCTTCGGACACCAATGTGTGCACATGCTTACTGGCCTGAAGTACATTTTTTGCACACTGGCCTCCAGTGTTTAATAGTCTGTAAATGGTCCAAAACGTAATGTGTTTGGTAGTGTCACCTTGTGGGCATTTTCCTTCTTGATACATTACATATCTGTCAAAAATGCCTCATGGTCAACTTTTTCAGATAGAATTGGTTTTGAGGTTACACTTGCTGAGCTTGTAGCATATCTGTTCTTCTATGATTACAGCAGCCACCTAGTTCATGGTTCACTTTGTCTGTGTTAACATGAGCTTAAACAGCAATTTTTTTTTATAATAATCGCTACAATAAGTCAGTTTTGTTTGTGAGAATTATTCTTCCACTTAATCTTGGTGTAGTACCGAAGTATTATTTTCCTGTAATTTATGTTTTTGTCATCCAAATGATTTATTTGAGGTATTTCTTCCGCAAGCTTTAGTTTCTTCAACACTAAAAATAAAGAAATAATTAAAATACTGTAAATAAAATTCCCCTTCTCCCATGGACTTTTTTATCTTATCTACAACTACGAGTCACAAGGGATATAAGTGAGGTTTTTTGATAACCCTTCATTGATTTGATAAACCAAACACTGTAAATACCAAGCAAAGCAAAGTGAAACATGTTAAATGATTACTCCCAGTGAACAAAGCTGGTAAGACCATTCATCTAGTAGACCACTAAACAGCCTTTTCCAGCTGGGTTATTTATCAACCAATGCCTTTGTCCTCCCTCTCTGCCTGCTTTTTCCGTCCCTGCCTACATCCACCAATTAAACTTTTATGTGCAGTTTGGTAAAAATTTAACATCTGTTGTTCTGTTTCAGAGTTGAGCTCCGAGAACCTGCGCACCTGCTTTCAGATTGTTAATGCCTACATATACTTGTCTGCAACAGAGTTCCTGCAGGTGAGACATACACACAGACACAAACTGTACTGTATGTCAAGTGATAAACCTGAATACACAGACTCAAAAACACCATTGTGCACACATGATGTATAACTTGCACACATATGAATTTGTGTATTTGCAGAACTATGCAGAATCATTGTGTCGATCCTTCTGTGATCTGCTGAAAGACATCACAAATGAGGGACAGGTCCAAGTGCTCAAGGTACCGTCACTCTTAACACACACACATTACATATTACTTCTGATTATTGTCTGTTTTGCTTTTCTGTGGGTTCGTTTTTTTTTCCATCTTCCCTTCTTAAGTTCCACCACAGTCTGTGTTTGTTTTTGGCTTTGTGGCTTAGTGAAGAAGTGGAAGTAGCATAAAATGCTGAGTTTACTGCCACAAACAAAGATAAAGAGAGAGAGACAGTGCTGAATGTGCTGCTTGGGAATTGATACTATATATTGTAATGCCAGAGGAGTCTTGATATTCTCACAACAAATTAATTATTTGAGATGTGTCACAGAAGGTTCCTCAAACAGCCGATTGTTTATCACTGCCTGGCCAGCCACCTTTATATCTGATCATCAAAATAAAGGATTTGGGAGAGAGTCATACAAGGCTGCTTACTAAACCGTGTAATTAACTAAATGGTAATCGTGCCTTGCTAAGTCAGAATTAAACTCTTGTATGTAAATGAGTTTTATCACAGTTTTGAACTTTGAGTGTGATCAAGTCAAGGTGGTGGTGTTGCCACCATTTCAGACCTTCAGTTTCTTGTGCCACCTGTAGGCCACCATGGATGTGTTCTGCATGTGTATGTTGTGTTAATATGAGCGATTAGGGCTGCATGTAACGATTATTTTCATTATTGATAAATCTGACTGTTATTTTCTCGACTAATTGTTTGGTCTATATAAAGGTGATGTTTTCTGATGTCTTGTTTTGTCTGATCAACAGTTCAAAACCAGTTCACTGTCATGTTTAATTAAAAAGCAAGCATTTAATCATCACATGATGACAAGCTGAAACCAGCAAATTTTTTTTTGCATTTTTGCTTTAAAATGACTAAAACGATGAATCCATTATAAAAATTGGTTGCAGATTAATTTTCTGTTGATTGACTCATTGGTTAATCAACTAATAGTTGCAGCTCCAGGCAATATGATGGGATTAAATAGGCAGAGCCATCCTTTCTAAAGGATGATTTCTTGTCTTGGGTTGCACACAGATCTGCAGTTGGTGTCTATGTGTGTACACATCAGTACGTGCACATATGTACGTCTGCACGTGTCATCTTTACAGCAGGCTGCGTATGTGATATTTGTGCTGCTCGAGAAGCTAATGTAGGCAGAATGGCCATGAAACGTTAAAGCTTTAGCTTAGTAAAGCTCTGTGGCATTACTGCACATTCTAATCCTTTGTTGAGAGGAAAAGGAAAGCCAGCAGACAACAAACCTGTCAGCCTAAACACAACAGCAGCTCACCACACATGGGCACCCTGAGAACAGCAGGATCAGAGTAATCAGTGTGTGTTTCTTTGAAAAGTTCACACACACTTCGATAAACAGACATGGGAATCTCAGTCTGTCTCTGTGATTTTTGTATGGTCTCTCACCTTTGAGGTGATTGTTTTCCATTTGAGGCTTAGTTGGGTAAATGCCATTTGTTAATGTTCCAGTGTCGTAGCAACTGTGTTGGTTTGATCATGATTTGTTTTAATCATGGAAGCCTAATGAGGGTGGAATGATTACTGCTTTGGATCCAGGCCCTGTCCTTTCAGATTAGTTTTCTGTGCCAGAGTTTGGTCATAATGCAGATATATTCGCAGTACGAGGTGAATGCACATAGCTATAATTATTGATGTCAGAAAATCAGCAGTGCTGTGGCTTCTCTGGACACTAGGGGTGAAAACTGTCACCGTAGCTTTCAGTCAATTTTAGTCATCGTTCCCTTGCTGCCTTGTTTTCTGTTGCATATGAGGTACCAGTCAGTAAGTTTTCAGAAAAGCAAAGCAAGTACATGTATTACCATAATCAAATCCCATTTAAACATAGATCTCATTTCAGGTTGTGGCTACTGATTTTGAACATTAATGTTGCTTGAAAATTTGTAGTACCCTTGCTAATGAATTTTTAAATGATTATATTGGACTTGAAACATAACACCTTGAAACACCTTAAGAGATTTCACCATCTGCAAATACTAAATCAAATATTAGTTTTGTTGAGATGCCAATATAATGCTAATGAATTCTATTTACTGAATTCTCTCGACTCACCTGCATATGGCACATCTCCCAACACTCTTTGCTGTTAATTTTAACAGTAGAACGCTGTCTGTCTTTATACACATGCATACAAAGGTGCCTTAGGGTTTGGATTAGGCTTGTTGACTGTTAATTTGGAGTTACTTTTCCTTGAGGGGAACACTGAGGTAACCTGATGCGCCATATGGTTTGTTACATAGAACCATCTGAGAAGTCATCCTTGGCAACTGTTTGGAAAAGTTTCAAAAAAATTCTTGGCAGGTGATTGGATGAACCATCTGTCCATCACCGTCTTACCTTGCGAGGCAGCTGGATTCGCGCGATCACGTGAGAATCCTCGTAGGATGCTGATTGGTCCGAACCACCACAGGTTCAGACGCAAGCACTTAACTTGAAGCCTGACGAGATGGATTCTCATGTGATCTCGTGATGTTGTGATCTCGCGAGTCCAGCTGCCGCTCAAGGTAAACACTGAGGTGCATACAACTTTGCGTCAGTCACTTTATCTTTTTTTCTGAAATTCGCCTGTAGACGTATTATGAGTTTGCTTTTTGTTGCTGTACTTAAACTGTTGATTTTTGAGTTCCACTATTCTCTTTATTTTAGCTTTAATTTCTGACACAGCTCATTCAAACTTCTTAGGAAACTAAAACTTAAGAGACTAACCTTGCATGACTCATACTCTAGGTCAGACCCTCAATTAAAGAAAGGATTTTCTGCACTCTTTTACTATCTCTCAGAAAAAAAGCTCCCAATAACTCCCTTCTGTTCCTACACTTTGCTCTGTCTTTAAATCATCCTGTGTGTGACCCTTACTGTCCTTCTCCTTGCACACTCCTTTTCTTGCTCCCTTTCCGGCTGCCTGTGTGTTCTTCTTCGGTTTCTCCTTGCTACTGTTCCCCCTCTCCCCTCTCTGTCTGTGTCTTGTCCCTCATCCTTTTTCTCCTCTGTGTCTCTGCAGGTGGTAGAGATAGCTTTAAAGGTTAGCCCCATACTGGGAGCCCACATGTTCCAGCCCCTGCTGCCGGCTGTCTTCAGAGGTATTGTGGACGGTGAGGTGAGTTTTACCTTTACGTCTTTGAAGCTCTGGACTGGGATTATATAAAAGTACAAACCTGTAAAGATATAAAATCTGTTAACTGTGGTGGACTTTCACTCATTTTACAGCTTCTTTTATTGAATGTTCTAATATTTAACCTTGTTCATGTGTGTTTTTTTTTCAGTTTGTCCTTTTCTGTCACATAAAATTATTTCTTATGGAGACTATATAGTGGCATTTAATGATCATTCAGCTCAGTTAAAGGTCATAGGCTGCCAGTCTAGGATTTTGCTGCGTCAGTGGGCCTATCTTCTCCCCCCTTATCACACTTATTGACCTCTGCTTTATGTAAAAGCATTTTGTGTGAGCATGTGTATGTTCTGCAACCACTTCTGAGGTTCTGTATTCACAGTGTCTTTGTGTCTTGTGTACAGAGATACCCCGTGGTGATGTCCACTTACCTAGGCATCATGGGCCGTGTCCTGCTCCAGAACTCCAGCTTCTTCTCTTCTCTGCTCACTCAGATGGCCTCTGAGTGCAGCCAGGAGGTGAGACTCAATGTCTGCCCTTCATTTCTCTCTGCTCAGCACGGTCTATTTGAATGTCTGTTAGAGACATAACTGCAAAGTGCCCGTTCAAAAGGAATCATACTGAACGAGGCTGAAAGTAATGAGCCATGGAATTGCAAATGTTAACATTTTCAAGCCCTAAAGTTTAAGATTATCCCCTTTAACTGTAAAACACTGTGAAATTGTTGTTTTTGCCAGACCCAGAGCAAAATTAGTTTTGCCTTCTGTTGACATTGCCGCCTTAATCTAAATAAATGAAAGGCCTCGAATAGGCTGTTTGAGAAATCAGTAAGTTGTCGCTCCACCACGCTGAGCTTTTCTCTTTTGACGATAAAGAACACGGCAGGGAGGTAAATGAGGCAGAACAAGAAAGGAAGGTCAATTTTACTGACTTCTACTACAGCTGTAAAACCATATTCTGAAACATGAACATAAATTAAATCAGCAATTCAGTAGTTTTCAAACACTGTCGTCACATTTTCCATATTTTATTGCTGCGCCTTTGTTTTCTTACTCTTTCATTCTTCATATTAAACCCCCCTCTCTTTTCCATCTCTCTCTCTTCATCATTCTCTTTCCTCATCAGATGGACCAGTTGTTGGGCAGTGTGATAGAGATGTGGGTAGACCGCATGGACAACATCACTCAACCTGAAAGGAGGAAGCTGTCATCGCTCGCTCTGCTTTCTCTCTTACCATCTGACAACAGGTGAGAGACATCGATCATTCATGTATCATGCAGATGGGGTTTTGAGCTGGTGAGGAGTGGATGGCCTCCACCTTGTCAGCACAGCTGACAGAGGCAGTGAAGAGGCATTTTGTACTTGATAAATTCTTTATTCAGTTCCTGCTTATCTTTATAGACTATAGCTGGTGGAATTTCTCAGGAAAATCTGAGATCTTGAATGTGTTGTGACTAGGAATACGACTAATGATTATTTTCATTATGGATTAATCTGCAGATTACTATAAGTTCACTGTCAAGAAAAAACAACAAATTCTCTCATTTGAAAAGCTTGGACTATCAAATTTGGGGCATTTTTGATTAAAAAATGACTTGAACCATTTATCAATTATCAAAGCAGTTGTCATTGTCATCAAGTAATGCAGCTTTATTTTGACCTAAGCAACAAAGCACAACATCAACAACTGAATCACTGTCTCCGTATCACCATATGGGTCTCAGTAATACCTGACAGCTTCACAGCACACATGCATATCCACATATGCACAATACAGGCATGCATAAAGTGTGGGGTTTCCAGGCATGCTGAGTGTGACAGTGAGGGAGACAACTTGATCTACTACAGAGTGTGGGGCACATGTAGACACATAGATGCACACACACATGTCCCCATAGAAACGCTTTCTATGAGTTTATGTTCTGTCTCACTTACTACCTTTCTCTTGCTGAGATGCCACGCTCTATAGTTAGACAATTTAATTATCAGGCTTTACAAAGGGCACAAGACATCTCTCTGTGCTTGCGCACACCTTCCTCTCTGTGTTGAATTTGTGCATCAGTTTGTCTTTGTGTATTAATGTGTGGGATCACAAGTTGTTGAGTATAGTGGATTGTGCTGAGAGGCAACGCCATGTGGGCCAAAATGTCCTCAGTATGCCAATCAGGGTGCAAGCATGTACAAACCAATCCCTCTTATATTATCTATATATTATATTATAGAAGTTGCATTCCCTAACAAATGTTCAAGACACAGCACTCAGCAGCACTGTTTTTTGTATCTGAAGTTGAAAATAACCAGAGAATCTTCGGCCTTCCGTGGAGGAGGAAGATAATTTGTGCAGAGTCTTACATGATGTCAAAAAATTGATTGTGCTCCCCACATTTGTTTTCTTATAGTAGGCAATGAAATTACCCAAAATCCACCAATATTGTACACTTGAGAGAGGTGGAATGAGTTTGGTTTGTGATAATGTTCTTTTCTTGCTTGAGTCATCACATATTAGGCTGTTTTCTACACCTAAGTGGGACAGGTGCTGAGTACCAAACGTTAAAAAAAAAAAAGAGTTTCTCATTTTATTTTCCAAGTGAAACTTCTCTTGAAGTGGTTCAAATTAGTCACTGTGGGGTTTCATGCATGTTTTTATCAAGATTTTGGGGAGCTGAGTTTATATATGATATATGATATGATATGATAGATAGATATGGTAATCACAGGTATGACAGGTATGAAATCCTTTGTTACACCCCCATCCTTAGTTGGCATCAGCAATTGAATATGACAGTCTTGGCTGGTTGGGTGCTGCATGACAAATCAACTTTCCCCACATACAATCACAACTAAAATCAGAAGAGGTCAATATCTTGTCCATAGCTACCTGTAATACATCTAATTATCTTCTGTGTTCTGAGATTTACAAAGTATCTGACTTAAGTAAAGATAGTGGGAAACCTAAATCATCGGTTTCTCTGGTATTTGAACATTGAATCACAAATAATGACTTGCTGATAGTTTTTTTGCTTAATAGTACCAAAAATAGAATGTATTTAGAAATTAACAATCTCAAGAAAAAAGTGAACTACTTTTGTTATTCATGATTGTACTGCTAATTGCTACTAAATCCCATCACACAAATTGGGCAGAAGAGTGAACGAGGAGCAATCATTTAGCACCACAAATGAGCCGTTATGTGTAGTAGACGGGAGATAAGACCTTGTTGCTTAAATATGTGATTAAATGCGACTGCCTGATAAGTATGGCCAATCACTTGATTATCTGTTATTACTGCCGTTTTTGTACTGAACATACACTTTTGTGTGTGGGTGGGATGTCGTTACCAGTTTCTTGGATGTTCCTTATCAGTGGTTTCTCCTGATGTCAGTGGAAAACAGGTTATCAGGAAGTCGGAATATGTAATGGGAATCACTGACTGATTAGACCGGTGGGTGATTTGTATTGTATGAATTTGATGTGTAAAAGTATTTCTGATGTCAGAGTGCTGTTCTTGTTTCCAAGTTTGTTCCTGTTAGGTCGGTAGTTAAATATCTTTACCTGTTTATTTTTGATTTCTAAAAGAGAAAATGTGAGCCAGTATTACACACTCAGTTTAAGAAAACAACTGGGAATTAGCTTCCAGGCATAAAGTAAAGAGGCATCTCTAGAGGGCTGTGAAGCAGTTGCAGGGATGTGATACATTGTAAAGGGTCCAGTGAAGCATTTCTTATTATTTTTTTGCAATATACCATCGAACAGTATCATGCACAGGTGCTGTCATTGTTTATCACTTGAGATGAACTGTGACAGGTAGTGTTTTTTAGTTTTTTTTCACTTTTTCATTTTAAAAGATTGTTTTTTATTGAATCTACCAATAACAGTCAACCACTATTTTGTGTGTGTATGATAGGTTCCACTCTTTAAATGCCGCAATGCCCTTTTTGTCCTTTTTGATTAGCTTGACTTTGGAAAAGACTGATATTCAAGTCAACTAACTTTTGTGCAATCTAATTTTCAGTCAGTCAAAGTTTCATATTGTATTTAAAATGCACAGCCATGAGGTCATTTTCATGGAAGACTGCTTTAGTCATCAGAACCTCCCATTCAGCCTTTTTTCTTTTCTTTTTTTTTGCAGTATCAGTTCATCATCACTGACAGTTTGCTTTTCACTGGCAAACCTTCTGTTAAGAAATGTCAATACAAGACAAGGACCTTATTAAATCAATATGCATATTTTTATTGCCTAGATCTGCTATGCTCACATTTTCTCTTATCATGATTATAACAGTGTCTCCCCAAAGTTGTGTATATCCCCAAAGACTGAATACTTTCTCATCTGAGTTTTGATTGGTTCTGACTGCTTTGTTAACATTTGTTTGGAAATGAAGCACTGGGACCATGAATATTGGCTATAATTAAACAAGGTCATGCAGCCCATATGTATAGTGTTTGAGCACACTTGGCCATAGTTTGTATACATGTGTACAAAAAACATGCACATGTGTGCACATGTGTGCATTTCTCTGTGCATGTGCCTTATTCTCATTTGTTGTTTTATTTCACCTACATATTTATATAAACTTATAGTTCATGAACTGGTAATTGTTTGTCCATAAGGGTAATTTCTCATTACTGTTATTAGGATATTGCCTTATAGAATTGCTAGCAGTATGAATTGCATTCCCAGTGAGTTTCAGCTTGCTAATGCAAAAACTGTAGCAAAGTTGATGAACTTTGACACCATCTTTAGGACTGGCGTGAGTTCTGCACTTGCTACTTTCACCACCAAAGCATTTGGGCTATTTAGGGTCTAATTTAATGATCAGTGATGCTCAAGAGCATCAAATGTAATCAGTGATGCTTATTTGAAAACCATTTGCAACCAGCTCAGCAGTCATTTTGGGATAACGAGCTGTGGGGCAGTCAAAAAAAAATTGTGTGCTCTTCAGTCTTCACGGGTCACTGTCTCCTGCCTCTCTGCAGCCTCATTTTGTTTATGGAGGGAGGACGACACAGAGACAGTTCTGATGAGGACTTAGTCACTGAGACTAGTTTGTCTTTGCACACAGCCTGTCGGCTTTCAGATCATGTTTCCACTTACATTGATTAAAATGGCAGGCACGAGCTAGCATCACTAGTCAGCCATTACAAAGTAATCACTGGAGAGGTGTTGGGCTGGATAGAATTAGAATTGACAGACATGTTTAAATGTGTAATAAGGGATCTTTAATACGATGCCTGCATCCAGTTGTTACTGTGATTGGCAGTAACAACTGGAGCTTTTCAGTGATGTATTCAACACTCCCAGAATATTTATAGTGAAATGTTACTAACTGCTGCTGCTTAATTCTTGCTTTCTTCCACTTCTTTTATACCGGTAAAAACATACGTGTGTGTGTGTGTGTTTGAATTTGGAGTTGGTTGGAGAAATACTTATTGTCTCACATGCAGGTGTAGAAAATAGGATTGTAGGGTGCTCAGTCATATGTTTACTAGATGGATCCCCTACGGTGTAGCTCAGCTTTCACATTAATTCAGTCTTGATGGCAATATTTATGGACATGTACTTACTTCAGTGGTGTAGATGGAAAAGATTCCCACAGGTAAGAAATAGAGACGGATCTATACAGTATTTATAGGCTGGGTGTGTGTCTGTCATGCACCGATTTTCCATTTTTTGTCAGACTTCATGCTCAGTGAACTTTATGCAGCATTGCCTGGGGTCTACCTAACCAAGTTCTTGAAATGACAGGACCGTTGATGCATCAGTGCCCATACCCACACACACTCACTCTTTGTATTCTTTTCCCTCACTGCTTTTTATTCCTATTGACATGGGAAAACCCACTTTCTTCCCAGTGCTTTCAAAGAATGACTCAAATAATTCATCAATGACTGCTGCTTGTCTCCAAGCATGGGTGGTGGGTGTTGCGAGCCGGCATATTTTAAAGATCTCAGGCGAGGAGCAGGCAAGCTGTGGCCCTACAATACCTCTTCTCTGGAAGAACCAACATACAGTAGTTGCAATGGAAAAATTAGAGACTCAGCCTGTATTCACACTTGAATGCTTTGTGACAAAAAAAATGGGAAAATTACCCTTATGTGTTAGAGCAGTGCAATGGGCTGATGTTTTTGTAGGATCATGAAAATATAGTAATGTCTTCGCTGCTCTGTTGCCCACCTGATGGTTTGAGATATTTTTTGGTTGCCCTTTGTCTTCCTTTCTCTTTGAACTTCGTAGTAAATTTTGTGGAGATTGAGATAAATGAGCGGCCATATGTTTTTTTGACAGCCACTCCATCACTTTCAGTGTTTCCAGGGTTTAACATAGACTGTGGTCCTCCGTTATGATGATGCTCTTGATGACCATTTGCTTCTTTGGGCAAGAACCCGTCTCTGTCTGAGTAATGACCCCATGTCGTCTGTGTGTTATCAGTGTGATCCAGGACAAGTTCTGTGGCATCATCAACATCTGCGTTGAGGCGCTGCATGACGTGATGACAGAAGAGCCCGAAACAGGCACCTTTAAAGAGTAAGTGTGCATGCTTTTTTTTTTCTCTCTCTCTCTAATCAAAGAAGGAGTAGAAAACAAAGAAAAACAAATGCATAAATGTCATCAAATTGTACAGCTCAAACCATCCAGTTATTCTTTTCATAAGTGAATGATCCTGGTAATTTTGACAAAGCTCATGCATGATGATCGAAGACAGAAGTATTTCTTTTGAATTTGCTTTAAGCAGTGCAACCGCAGATGTGTTGTTTGGAGCTTGACTTCATCAAAAACAAACCTGAAGAAAGAGTTTAACTGAATGAGATAAAAGCAAGGCCTTAGTCATGGATCATGACTAAGTGAGCTGAAGCAGAGTGAGTGGCAATTTTGGACAGCAATTGCCTGTGAAATGGCCAAGAAAACACCAGCTCACTACGGGAGGAAACGCTATGGGCAGCCTCCCTTTGACTCTAAATCTGCTCTGCCCAAGCACTCTCCCCTCTGGCTCTCTGTCCCAGGAGCATGGTGCTCATTTCGTAGATGTTAACCTACATACAGGCACCGCTTTTCTCTGCTGTCAGAATGCTCAGCACCCTCGTAAGATGTGCCAGGGTGTAATGAACTGAAAACGTGGGTAGAAAGGTTAGTGTAAATGTTTCTGTATTTGCCAGCGATGTGTGGAATTGCTTTGGTTCCCTGTTGTGCTTCATAACAAAAGCTTGGATGCAAGCTTCCTCTGAGTTTTATTCACTGTTTGTAAATGCAATCAGCTGAGACAGACAGAGCCGGGTATTGTAATCTTCCTGCCTGTATTCAGGATTTAAGTAAAAATTCAAATAAACAGACTTTCTTGTTATAAGTGGTTTGGAATTGTTCTTGCGTGATGTGGGATATGAATGAAAGTTGTTTATACTGCCCCACACTGTGCAACCCATATGTTACTTTGGATTACATTACAGAACTTCTAAAAGCAAATAAATGAAAAAATAGGGTGAGTTAAGTTGCAATTGTAGTTTAGCAAAGTTGAAACTCTGCAGGAGGAATTTGAAATGTGGCCATACTTGGCAGAGCATTCGGTATCTCTTGGTCACACATGCTACCACATTTGTTTGTGAAATGCATTGTTACTTGGACTAAATAGTATATATTTTTTTAATATTTCTGATTCTTTCTGCACTTGTTCAGTTTTATTTCTGATCACAAGTAATAAAATGCTACATGTTAAAAGTAAGATATGTGACATTCAAGACCCCACTACCTTATCTCTACTCTAGGATTAAGTGACAAGGAAATAAAGGAAATAAAAGACCGCATACAGACTTGTGACTGAGCACATATTGCAGGTTTCTCTTGTAATTCTCTCTGCATGCAGATGAAGCAATATGAATACCAGGCAGAGCTGTGTACTAAAGTGCCAGAGGTTTCAGCCCTTTGTGTGTGCGCGTGCGTTTGCATGCCGCCTGTTCCGAGATTGTCTTCTACAGTGCAGGTTTATGTGTGGTTATCAATATTGAGTTGAATATTATTGTGTTTGCAGCTGCATGCTGATGAGCCATTTTGAAGAGCCCAAGCTGAGTGATGATGAGGAGCCACCAACTGAGCAGGATAAGAGGAAGAAACTGGTGAGTCAAACACAACACATACACACACACACGCACGCACGCACGCACGCACGCAATTTCAAAAACCTTTTTCTCTTGTTCTGCTTCATTTTAGATTTTAGACCAATAGCTTCAATAACGTAATGCTTTCTGGTCGTTTTAGTGAAGTGTCCTTCTCCCTGTCCTCTGATCATAAAAATAGTCCTCTCCCCTTGTGATATCCTTTATGCTATCCTGGCACTGGTACTAAAAACATAAAAACACTCAGCAAAAATAAACCCCATAATTTAGAGCCCGGAAAATTATGTACTGCTCCTGTAAGTGGAGAGGGAGGTGGTCACTTCTCTCACTCGTTAGTGAAGGTACCAATTCAGAGCCACCTCTTATCAACACCAATAGTTGCTACAGCTTCTCATGCAGAGCACCACATAATCACTTTTAAGTACAACCCCCACATATGTAAACACCGACACAGAAAGTCAAAGCTGTCCAGAGGCTGTCCGGCTGAGCTGAGCCACATTTAGTGTCTCAGACAGCGGGGAGAGCAGCGGCTCATCTCCGCCTCCTCCACAGGCTGATTTCAGTTTCATATATATATATATAACACTATATAGTTTTTCAGTTATAACAGAAATCAAAAAAACGGTCACTGATGGCTGACGGCTGCCTGAATCAGTCTGTGGAGGAGGCGGAGATGAGCCACTGCTCTCCCCGCTGTCTGAGACACTAAATGCGGCTCAGCTCAGCCGGACAGCTTCTGGAGAACAGCTTGGGCTTTCTGTGTTGGTGTTTACATATGTGCATTAGAGAGCACTTCAGTTATAGTGATTGTGAAAACACCCGATATTAAACATATCTTTGTATCTCCATTTTTCCCTCCACAAGACCTTCTGTTTACATACATCGAACCTGGTAGCTTTCTGTAAGGTTCTTGACATGTTAACACTTTCATTATCTCAAGTTCTCTTTGAAGGATAGACAGCCCATACTGTCCTATAGTAGTATCACTTTGTAAAAATATTGTTTCATTATGATGGTCTTCATGTGACTTTCTCTGTGTGAGTGTTTGTGTTTGCTGGGTAGTATCCCAGTGCATTTATCACCTCAGCCCCACCTTTTTTGCTTTTTGCTCCAGGGAATAGAGAAGAGACTTAAAAGTTGCACCTCTCTCTGCTTCTTAAAGTGTGTGTTTGGGGGCGTGCCCATGTGAGATGTTTTTTTTAGTTTGAGGAGAAAGTTAATGAGGAAAGAGACCTGTGACATTCTCGAACATTTATTGACTCCAGTTTGGCTTTCTTAAGGCTTCTCTCCTTGGCAGGTGTACACATAACCGTGTAAAAGCATTCATGTGCATAATAACGTAAATGATTTAGCTAGTCTGAAAGGGCTGCTGAGAGACAGGGGACATTGTTTGTTCTATCATCTTTTGATGAGTAGTAATCTCAAATTGTCCTGTTTGTGCATCAAACACTCACTTAAAAAATGTATTCAGACAATAGACAGACACTGTCTGTGATAAATCAATACAACATGCGACTCTGGCTAAAAGCAATCCCCTCCATATTACATAATACTGTATTTTAGGTGTACTTGCAACTTAACTTTAGGTAACTTTCAACAGAAGCTGCCATGCCAGGCTGCAGGTAAAAGCAGGGGTACTGGCTATGAAAGCTGGCACTTAGGATGTGAAATGTCACCCCTCTGGGGATCGAGGAGCTGGAGGTAGTGGGGGTGGTGGAGCAATACCAAATAGATATAGTTGGGCTCACCTCAATGCACAGCACTGGTCTTAGAATCAAACTCCTAGATAGAGACTGGACTCTCTCCTCCTCTTCCTCTGGGCAGGTGTGTGGATAGTCACGGTTCCCCTACTGAGCCGTGCATATGAATGATAAAGCATGCTCTAGAGTCACTTGCTAGATGAATATTAAAGTTACTTCGAGTGAAGACAAACATCTATTATGCTATTTGTTTGAGAAATACACTATCTCTCAGAAGCTCTATATGTATATAGGCAGTATACACTGTACAGGTTTTCCCCAGAAAATTGCAAACAAAAAAGACAAGAAAACTAAAATCTCTACCTGTGTTCTTTACCCACCCTGGCTAGCATCCCCTCGCTTTCTGGTATTTTGCCTCCCTCATCCGTTCCTTTCATCTGTCCTTATCTTACTTAATTACTTTTTACCTCTGCAGCCTCCAGTCATCAAACAGTCTCATCACCGGCTCTCTGCCTGCAGGGTGATATTTGTATGATTGTGCTGTTTTGTCCCATCGAATTAGATTAGCTGCTTCCTTGCGGGCAGCTGCAATCCTGCATATGGGATAAATAAAGTGGAAGAAAGGAGAAATTACTTAGATCACTGGTTCTCCTATATAATCCTATCTACTCTGTCACTTGTGTACAGTTCCTGCAACAGCTCTTTTTATGTTAGTGTTGTTGTGTTTTTTGTTTTTTTCCCTTGTATGTATGATATAATGTGTGGTAGTTTTTACCTTTTCTGGCTTCTCTCACAAGACACCTGTACCAAATAGTTTGCTTTTAAGATGGTAATGACTGTTCACAACTCACAGCCATTTGTTCTTTTTTATAGACTGAAACATGGATGTTACCAGGGCAAAGCTCTTTAAAGACTGTGACTTTCAAAGTTGCAAATAGGGCTGATTGCATATTCATGTGCTTTGGTAGTCAGAAACTAGAAAGTGGACCCTGGAAACTCTTTTGCTGACATTGTTAGAAACTAAGTGGGTTTAAAGCTGTTTTTGCTGCATAGGCAGAAATAAAAAGAGCAATTTACATTTGTAATTAATATTTTAATTTAATTTTTATGTGTTTAATGTGATGCCCAAAAGTTCAACAATGAGCAAATGTTACTTCTTAGGTCATGTAAAATATTACTTTCCAATTCGTATCGACTATTTTATCGGGTCATTCAAACATCCACAACCTGTAATTTAAATATTTATAATAGGATTATAGTTTTTACTCGAGCTGGTAAACAGTGGCTCATGTTTTTTCTCAGGCTGTTGGATCAACAACAATTTCAGTTTAGAGCCTTTGGTTAGAGCTTAAGACTCAAATCTATCAAAATCTTATACAGTTCTCATAATTGGCAAGTGAGCGCTTGTAATTCAGAACTCAATCTCAAAGTAAACTCTAGTGAAAACTTCTGTCTCTTGTACTTTAGTGTCGCACAAAACATTATCAAAAAATAATTAGCCTGACAGTTAAAATTGACAAGCTAAATTTATTGATGACACTTAAACATTGTCCACTTCTGGTAATGGTGACAAACTACCAGTGATTCACACGTGATAATATTAAAGCTAATGATGCCTGACATCCACTAAATTAAACTGCTGGCAGCTCTGTACTTAAGCTGTTTAGCTAATGTTAGCTCCGCAGACTGGAGCCCACACATTTAGTGCTCACATACAGTATGTGGGGAAAGATAATATGTCCCTGATAATATAGGATAAAGTGAGAAACATGTGATTTTTGTATTCCCTAATTATTGATCTGCTCACACATCTTTGAAAGGGAGAGTATTTCCTAACAGTTGCAACTGTGTGTAAATGCGTGTGTTCATGTATGTTTGTCAAAGTTTGGCTTTATCAGACACATAGGTTTGACCTTTTTATCTACTTTCAAGTTTCTAAACTTTTGATGAAATCAGTGCAGAACATGTGGGCTACAAGTTTATATAAGTACACAGTACAAGTTTGACTATTAAAGTGGTTTATTGGCCCATATGAAATGCCCGCCAGATCATTTATAATCCAAGTGAAACCTCTGAATCAAACCAAAGCTGTTATCAAGGGTCTTATAAAATATTATGTAGAGGGCAGAGCATCCTTTTGGATACATGCCCAGAAGTGGCGAGGTCATTTAACTGTCGTCTCTAGTGCAGAGAATAGAAGAAAAAGGTGACGGCTGTGAAAAGCCTGTTGAATTTGGAGATGTCAGTCAGTCTCCCTCCAGATCATAACGTGGGATGTGTGTTCCTCTGTGTGCGTACATTCATGTGTAAGCGCCTCTGTTGTCTCTTCAACAATGTTGTAGAGATTTGAATTTTAAGAAATGGACTGACGAACCCTTTGAATAATACATACAATATTTTATTAGTACATCTTTATTATTATATACTGTATATAGGTCATTCGGGGTCACTGCATCCAAAGTAATATTTTTGTCAAGTGTGTGGTTTGTGTGTTCAGCTGCTTGGGCCACAGTATGAAACATGCAAAAATTATTTTAAAAATCTATGTCGTGCTCTGAAAATCATCCAAACTACGTTCACTTTTTTTCCAAATTTGGGGCATAAATAATAATTCTAACTGGGCTGTAACAAGTATGTTCTTTTAAAAAGCAGAGACTCAAAATTACCAGCTTCTAAAACTAAAACTAATAAATTATTCATTACTAAAATCTGAATGGAATAAGTGTTACTGACCTAGACTGAAATTACTATGAAGTTCTAAACTTAATACAATGTTCCCGCATTCATTTCCACTCCTCTACTACACCCCCCCACTACTCCCAACTAAAATGGACAGATTATTGTGTCTGTGGAAGAGACTGATATTGTCAGACATGAAAACTAGGACCTGGTCTGTCACCGAATAACACGTATACTTGTCTTTAATATTTCAAAAACTGGAATGAGAGAAAACGGAGCAAGTCTAAATAGCCCACCTTCATATATTTGGGTTTGGTTTATCTTGAGATGTCCTGGGTTGTTCTTACAGCTCAACATTTTCCTCCATCTATCATTTCATTCAGAGGCTGTCTTCACTGGCGCAGCTGTGAGATTTATAGTCCCTGTGGGAAGAGAGGCTGCCTCACCACTGCTGCCGTCTCCCGATTTGTCCCTAAGTCTAACTTGTGTTTCTGAGCATGAAGGGGGAGTTTGTTTTGTGTTTTTCGAAGCTGTTGACCGTTCCACTCCATCTTGTCTGGGACTTGTAAGGGTCCTTCACTTTGATCTAAGTGTTCCAAGCAAATAGTCTAGGCTAACTGATGCTGTCTTTGGGCCTCAGTACATAATGCATCATTTGATTCTTGTGCTTCATCTACAAGGCCAGCGCCATCAAACAAGAATAAGGATTGGCAACATCAAAGACTTACTCCACTGGGTACTAATGACATGGGCTCCGTCTGTTGTGCTGTGGTGGCACACATACACTTGAATCCATTCTCTTTTTTTTTTTTACTACACACTAATGTACATGCACACACAGGCACAGTACCCATAGTGGTTATTGAAGTGTGAGGTCCCCTGTTATACAATGGGATATAATGAGTAAGGGGTTGTTAATATCACGTAATAGTGGTAGAGGCTAGATAATGGTGTCATGTATTGAATCATGTCCAAACATGGGCCACAGTGCAAGCTATTGTACATGTCTTTCTAGAAAGACGCATTGCTATTGAGTTTTTCACATTATTTTCAATGCTTTGACCATCACAAAAAATAATATTGGTTAAATATTTTTGTGCACTGGCCTCAAATTTCTATTTATTCAAAGAAAGTCAACTGATCAACTATTTCTTGATTTAATAGCCTTACAGAGTTATCAATTCACTCTAATGTTTTTAATTGGTTGAACAGGCCCAACCCAATCCCTTTGAGGCTTTGTACAACCATGCTGAGTTGGTTGTACAAAGCCAAAGGTTGTGTCAGGTTGTGCCACTGCGTTGGCCACACATGTAACAGTTTACTGTATAGGTTTTAGGCCTTACAGTCCAACTGATATCTAAGTATCTACTGTAACTGAAAGTCTGCTCCAAAGTGGTGGGTTGGTTTATTGAGGGCAATTTCTGTGACAGCTGTGCAAAGTGGATGAATCACCCTGCATCCTTCTCATGTCTCACATGTGGAGTACCGATCACTTCTCTCTGCAAAACACTGCAGGAAGAATATGTATTGGAACTCTTTTGTACCTCATTGACTCACCCTCACTGAGTGAAGGATGGGCACGCTGCTTATACAGTAATCTTAAACTCACGACATCCATTTTGAGGAAGCTAACTCGACTACAATAGAGTTGGAAAAACATTAAAGAGGTGAGCAAAAGAAATGACTAAAATGCAAGTCATCTCAACTGAAGGAGATGAAGACAGAAAGGAAAGAAGGGGGGAAAAATATAGATTTGATGGAGTTGGGCCACACATCTGCTGAGGATAGCATCAGGTCCTCTTTGGAAGTTCACACTTTCTCTGTCTTTACAATAAGTTGCTTCTTTTTATGCTATTTCCCTTCGCTTAACAAACAAACTCCTTATAGGAAACTCTTTGCCCAAAAAGTTACACTCATACAGAAGTGCCACCACATGGCATCAAACTTCATGCTGATCTGAAACTTATGATTTATTGTATCACAGCTGTTTTGTAGCATTCCAGGTGCAGACCAACTACACAGTCGTACTCTGTTTATTGTTTATTGTAGTTTCTATTTATTTGAACATAATGCGTGGATTAGCCATTTATAGCATTTGCTCAGGATGTGTAACTGATGAGTTTTTTTGTTCCAGGCTATTAAGCTAATGTGAAGTGTGCCTTTCTACGTTTGGTCCTGGTAATGATGGGTACATAGGATAGTATAATGAACATTAGGCTCACAGTTAGAACAGTTGTGATCATGCAAAGTTTGAAATTAACAAATCCAGGCACTTATTATGGTGATTCTTACAGTGTCAGATGGTGGCTGCAGGTCAGACTAAAAACTCCATAGACAGAGTTACAGGAGTGTGTGTGTGTGTGATTGTGTGTGTTTGATTGTGTGTGTGTGTTTGATTGTGTGTGTGTGTGTGTGTTTGATTGTGTGTGTGTTTGATTGTGCGTGTAAATCTGACAACACCATAATAAAGAGGAGGGTTTTATGTTTCTTAGGTTATTAATAGTGTTTACCAGCATTTAAGCATATTGTGTGCACTGCCCATGCGTTGATGCTGGACTGTGTTGATACAGCAGCACAGAGTCAGTCAGGCAGTTAAGACCTACTGAACCTCTGATCTTCCAGTTATGATTGAATCAGTCCATAATGTATAGTGTTTACAACATGGCAACACCAGAGCAAGCACTTAGGAGTGTGGCTAGGTTTCACAAAAGACTGTAGTTGTACCCCAACATTGAGTCAATGTAGGAAAACAATTTCATGAATGGAGTTTCTGTTTAACACGAAGAAGCATTTATTTTTCAAAATTCTGGTTTATTTTAACCTGACGTATTCCCCGTTAACAGTGGCCATTGTGGCTCTATGGCTGTGTTGTACAGATTCAGGGAAATGGGGACACACGCAAAACAACGTATGTATATATAGCTGACTTTGAACTAGGTTAAGTAAGAATCAGAATTAGAGTTGTAAAATCTTAAGCAATACTCAATTCTACTGTGGAGCATGATGTATTTTGTCACCAACCTCCCCCGGTGATCTGAATGAGGCTTAGGTAGAAATTCCAATTACAGGTTCTCCTCCAGTAAAACTTTTGCTGATGGAATGGGGCTTTGAAAGGGTATCCCATTAAATGTGCATGCTTTGAAATTTAAGAGGGAAGATAAAGTTATATCAATTATGTTATTGCCCCATGGCTGTTATTGCTCAGAGCAAATGCTAAATATTTTTCCAGCACGTATTAGTCATGAAATTGTCTCACCATTTTCATTATTTTGTGTAGATTAGCAATAGAACTGATTTAGTTCCCTTAAACGGCAATCACATGTGCAAGCTTTGATGTTTAAGAAAGGAAATGATAGAAAATGATAACTATTACATTATTGCCCAATGGCTGCCATTACTCAGAGTGAACAGTAAATGTTTTGTAAAAACTTTGATGAATTACAGATTAATCACGACATTGTTTTTTGCATTCAACAGTTTTTCATTGTTTCATTTTAATGAACAATCAAACCTCTAGAGGTATATATTTATAGGAAATGAGTTTCAGTGCGTTATCAATTCACTCTGGGCTACACAAAGCATTAGTAATGAAGACTTGCCATTCTTGCTTTATTATAGCTCCTAGTCTCAAGTAGACCATCAGTGTCAGCATAATTTGGTTTTGTTGAATAACAGACCTCTCTGACAGGGTTATTTTGCCGCACCAGATATAAAGATTCTCCTTTGTGCTGCCTAAGGCATACAGGGCCATCAAAATTAGTTTACATCCCTGTCGCTTCTCAGCTATACAGTCATTTGTCCATGAGAGTACTGGGAGTTGTAGGTTCCTACAGTGTGGCAGAATTGCAAATATGTTGCTCTTGACCTCCTTTTGAATTAACCAGAACTGAAGTATAAAAATGTGTGTCCTAACAGGGTTAAACAGGGAGATATAACATGGATAGACTTTGAGAAGCCTGTAGCCTGTATGTCAGTTGTTGAGGTTTAACCAAGGCTGACAGTGTTTACCTTTTTAAAGATTTTTGGATTTTTCTCTGCTCTGTAAAGGAATGGGACTGGTATGACAAAATACAGCGCCTGTTCAAAGTTGATGACCCGTCTTGGACTTTTTCTATGTTTTATATTTTTAACAGAGGATGTAATTGTGATTCCTTTTGACCTTTCAAAAGAAATAGAAAATATATGTTAATGGCAAAGTTAAAAACAAATCTATAGATTAATTCTAATTAAGTATAAAATAGAAAATAATTGATACTAGTGGTACTCACACACATTTGATTTTATGTTAAATATGCATGTGTTTGAAAGGTCCAACTGCTGTTAGATTATGAGGTGTGTGGCGAGTGTATTCGAAATGTGTGACAAGTCCCAGTCAGGCGAAGGCTGCAACAAAATTGCCAAGCCACTGAATATCCCTTTGAGTACAATAAAGGCAGCCATGATAAAAATGAAAAAAATAGGGTATGGCTGTAAATCTGCTTGGAGCAAGCTGTCCTCAAAAATATAGTGTTCATGAGAGCACTAGTTCACTGGAGCACTGGTGACCAAGGGTAACCGAGAGTGATGGTTAGAGCAGCCCTAAACATTTATAATTAATGTGGCCATACTGTGCTATGCTTTCTTATCTACACATAAAATAAAGACCTCTTAGATTAAGCTGTTCCATGGAGGCATCTTCTCTGTTCATCTGTGCATTTACAGCCTAGCGGCTAGCGACCTGTCACTCAAAGCAGCCACGTCCTTAATTATGCATAACTTTACAGCTTAATAAAATTTAAACGGGTGAGTTATAAAACACTTCACCCCCTGTACAGTTGTCATGAACAGGGAAATTAGCAATAGAGACCAAAACTGTTTTTTGTACCAGGCTGTAAACATGTTTATTTCTGCTGTAAAGTTGGGTCTTTTAACATGGGGGTCTATGGGGATTGATTGGTTTTTGGAGGAACTGCAGTTTTTGGCACTTCGGCATCGGCTTCATTTTTCAGCCCCTGAAGTTGCCGCTTGAACCTAATACATCTTAATTACCAGTTCAGCATATACGTTCTGCATGTGGCTCATTACAGATTCTGATTGTGATTTTGCCACCTATATGTTGCATTTTACCCTCCGACCTATTCACTTTCATTTATTGTCAGACTTGTGACACAATGTATGACTGATTGGCTTTGCTGAAGACAAGTGGATTAATTAGTTAAAGTATTAACCTTGATTGGCTGATAGCAAATGTTGATCTACAGTAAATCTGCTGGCAGTTCAACAGTTTTGTCCGATGAGAAATTCCAAACATGCAACGTTCTCTTGATGCTAGTTAAAGGACTCATCCTGCCTTTATGGGTAAGTCTGGGATTGGGGAATAAACTGGCCCATTAAAAACATTCTTTTAGTATTGAGCTGTAAGTGTAAGGCTGGCAGGTGGCGCAACAGATGCTTTTAAAGCAGAATGTCCACCAAGTATGAAGTGTCCACTACAATGTAGAAAGGTCTCACTGGAGAGTTTGCAGGTGACCAAAATTGTTTGTAACTTTCAGCTCAACTTTGACAATCATTTGTCAAGCTTAAGAATATTACATTACGTATTACAAGCCTATACCGCCAGTTTATTTTCACTTCAAACCAGTTGATTGAAACGCACCTAATTCACATTTTCCTTTTTGCGACATTTCAAACGTTTGCTTAAAATTCTCTTGCGAATCTAATGGAAACACAGCTATAGTCTTCATTTCTGTCAAAAAACAGTTGTAACAGTGGCTTAATGGTCCAAGACGACATCATGTGACCACTTGGTCACCAATTCGAATCCCTCTGGAGACCTCCTTTTTCTCTCCTGTCCTTTGTGAACTCTGTTCAGTTGTTTTGTTTAATTTGTTTTGGATTTCAATGTGCTTGGAATCCATAAAATTCCTCTTGCAGCTTAAATTTTAAATGTTATTTCTTCTTAAGGTTCTCATGCATAAAAGCAGTCATATTTATTTGTTTAGAATATTTCTCAGTCTGTGTCGTGACTTGAGATTTGGCAGTATCTATTTGTGTGGTGTTTGTGCTCCTGCATTGTTGGATTGTCAATGCAATGTGTCTTTGACAAGAAATGAACCTTAAAAAGCACAAGAGTTGTTCAGTTTTTATTAGGACTGGCTCTTAGAAATTTGTTGTACCAAAATATAGTCAGTTGTGGAGGAAGTTTCTGTTTGTATCATCAAGTAATGTTTTACTAAGCGATCTCATTTATATATAGCTGTCAATAGTGAGATTATTTCTGGGAAATGAGCTGGCAGAATAACAAAGAAGATATCTCATTGGTATTGGCAACAGAAGAGAATCCTAATCTTAATTGTGTCCCTTTGTCTCTGTTTAAACAGTGAAAACTTGATCTTAACTTCTCCCTTAAAGATATATTCTTATTGATTTTTTTAACTGTTTAAATTTATTAAGATTCTATTTTCAAAATGTAAACAATTCCCAACTTACCGTTTAAGATTGGATGTCAAAATCTCCTCTTTATTAGAAATTCATGAAGTTGATTATTTCCTCTTGCCTGAAACATACATGAGCACTCAGTGCCTTGAGACAGCATCATTCATAATTTATGAATATTCGTGTGTCTTTTCTTGTATTCCGCACCAAATGTCAAACATCTTAAATAGACACAAATAACAGTTCTTTCTGTCCATGGCAATCTATTCACTTGTGCAAGAACATTAGCTTGCTTGAGTGTCTAGCGTGTGATGAAAAAGAACTAAAGTAAGAGATGTCATGCTATGCAAAGAACCTCTCTTAGGGTAACGAATTAATATCCCCCATTGATTTCCCAGATCTTCACAAGCTTCTTAGAAATTCCGATAACGTATCCACAGAGACCTGCATTGGATCAACATTTTGATGTCATTTGAAAGATTCACTGATATCTGTACAAGCATGTTTAGATTTTCAATATTTTTAAAAAGCACAAAGAGATAATTAAATGAAACAATACAGCAACCTTTTGATTATGCTTGATTTGGTTGAACTTTATATTTACTACATGCCCTGGCACATTCTTGTTTTGATACTAATTAATAAAATGAAAGCCATTGCATAAATAAGTATTCCAAGTAAAGTCATGAATTTCATGAAGTTATTTAGGCTATGGAAATCATTCTCCAAAACAATTAGTTATTCATTTGTAAATTTAGTCCTCTAAAAGCCCAATCATTGGGCACACTCAGTGGGAGTATAAAATCAGACATTGTCTTACACACACTTTAAATGTAGCTTAACATTTAAACTGTATTGTATGTTTGCTAAGCTAGAAATCTCAAGATAAGTGAATCGATTTAGCCCCAAGATGGTTTTGCAGTATATCACAAAAAACAGCCAGATCTATTAACATCTATTATAATTAATCTTCATTTTAAAGTTTATATCACATTAACATAAGAAAATAATAAAAAATGTCCCTGTGATACTTTCTCAGTCTGAGTGGAGTTTTTTTTTTCTGTGCTTTCCCTCATTCTGACATTTTAAAAAGTTCCAAACTGCAAAAGTCTCTGACGACATCCTTCCATTCCTGAGTCCCAGCTTACAAATGCAGAAATTGGTCCTTCAGTGCCTTCCAGATGGCACAGCAGATTTTAGACTGGATGTCACATATCACAGTTTGACCCAGCTTGTTCAAAAGCAGCCTCAAAGCCCCGAGTGCAAGAGTCTTCCAAGTCACTCGCTCTGCAGGAGGAAAAAATTATTCACAGACCTTTATTTATTACAGAAATCCAAGACCATCTTACTGGTTCTGACATCTTCAGACTCATTTTGTTTCTTTTTTTTTTGCTGTGCAGTTTCAGAAGATCACAGAGCTTCAGGCTTCACACATTAGTATTACTGTATGTTCACACACATACAGTAATCTATGTACACTGGATCACAAATGTATTTGCTTATGGAAAGTGGTATTTATAGATGACATGAATGCATATATGTTTAATGGAAAGATGTGAATGGTGATGAACAGAAGCAAATCCCCTCTTGGTACCACAAATTAAGGCAAAGACAAGTCTGCTCGAGTGGATCGTCTCAACTTGAGTGAATATTTGTGTTTGTAATGAGAGACGGAAGCACAGCAAACGTCAGTCGGGAAACACGTCTGTTTTTGGCCAGTTGACACAGAAAAGCAGGTCAAAAGCTAATTTGATTTTGTATCATAATGCTAATGCGTCTGTCATTTTTTGGAATGACTTTACTCTTATATTTGTTGAATATCAGTAGATCATCCTGGTTTTTAATTGATAAGGAGATCTGTTTTTCAGCTCCAAGGCATGTATTGTGACTTTTTAAAGCAAAATGTGGTGGCATGACACCCCTATTTTGTAGCTTTGGCTTTGTGTTTTGCATCTTCATTCATTTAACTCACACACTTTCCAGGAACCAGGAATTGTCCAGGAAGGAGAAGCAACCCCGCAGCATGTTGCTGCTTCACGGTGGGGATGGTGTGTTTCTGCAGATGTGCGATGTTTCACTTATAATAAACATACAGTAGCATGCAGGGTTATGGCTGAAAAGCTCAGTTTTGGTCAGCTCAGTCTTCCACTTTACCAATAGGCATGTGAGATTCTGTAACAAACCGTTACACTGCTGACCGTGGTGTCATGTGAGAGGAGTTTTTTGTTATTTCGGCCACAAAGCTGTGACTGAAGCACCTGGACGACAGTTGTAGCCACAGTGTCTGCCATCTCAGCCATGGCACACTGTAATCTTTTCAAAGTTTATACGGCTTCTTAGTGGCCTCCTTCACGACTTTCCTTTTCTACATAGACTGTTTTTGAGAATGGCCAGCTCTGGGCAAATTCACAGCTCTGCCATGTTTTTTTTTTTCCCTTCATGTTTGCGTAGGTGTGTATGTGTGTACACGCATGCAAACACTCCTACTTGTAAAGGTATGTGTCTGGTAATATGTACCCTTCTGACAGACTACTGGGGGGCTCTTACATTTACGCCCTCTAGTACAATACTAATTAGAGTATTACAATTTTTGCCGCCTCATTTGCTGAGGAAATTACTGCAATCAAGTTCTAATCCTCCCTAGACCATGGACTAATGAAACCTCAGAAAAGAGTTGTGTGTTTTAGGGGGCACTTATGCAATCTGCCTCGTTTATATCTTTTTTTCTTGCTGTCATTTTTCTATGACTGTTGCTCTTACCTCTCCTGTCTTATACTTTGTGTATTCCACTTGTGTCTTTCTTGAGTGCTATTTAATGGTCCTGTGTTTTTTCCTGTATGTTTGATCAGTCTTTGTCCTTGAATATAATCACACTGAAATGTACACAGCCTTATCTTTGAAGTTAGTTTGCCACACTCTGTCTCTTTTGTTTGGTCAGAGCAGCTTAGAGCCCACTTATTATTTAGGCCACATCCACACTAATGTAAATACATTTGAAAATGTTCTTTACACATTAATATACTTTACATCCATGCTAGGATTTTCAGAGTGTTTTTGAAATGTTTGCCATCCACACTTATACACCAAAACATTAGAGACATTGTGAAATCTCTACTTCTAACTCAGTATTACTGTTACCATCTGGTAAAGAGCATGATTGGGACGACCAGAGAGGGCAGTAAAACACAGCTTTTTAACCTGTACTCCTCAAAGCCCTCTCAGACTGGGAAGTGTCAAGTTTCCACCTCTTGTATCAGTGACATTCTGTCGTAGTGTGGCAGTAGCGGACACAGGAGGGGGGATGGAACTGCAGCCAACATGTACAAGCAGTGATTTTCTCATTTTCTGACATCAAACTTGTAGTACGGCTATGGTAGTCCTGTTCTGAGGGGGCTCTAAGTGTGTACGTAGCTTTGAAGTAAGGCCCCCCAAACCTGCTTAGTACCAACATTCCCCACACTTACACCTGCAGATGAGCTAAGCCATTGATTGGGTCCAGACACAGTCATTAAAGATTGTGACTATATTGATCAGAGCATTTACAGCAACACGTCACTGTACAGCTAAATACACACACATCTCGCTCTCCCTGTCTAGCAGTGTTTTAATAGAAAAGCACACATTCCTTTCAGTCTTAATTATCCACAGAGAAATAGTCACATACACACAAACACACGCACTTTCATTCAGCAAGAATTAGTCTGTGCAGCCAAATTAGTTTAAAGTGCAATCATTTAAAATGATCATTGACATGGAAATGTTAATCTAAGTTATAATTGGGACAATTTGGAAGCCTTGTAATGCAGTCGTTTTAAACAGACTTCCTGTCACAACCTGGGGACGTGGGGTTTGAAAGATGTGGGCATTTACCACACGTGGAGGGTCTAAGTGTAGCATTGCACTTTTTTGTAGCTTGATCCATACTAGAGACTAAAGGTCAGGATATCTCACTGCATCAATCATTCTTTTGTAAATATGAGTGCCCCAACTTCATGAAAGCAAAGCACTTAATCGCTTGAGTACCATTTTAATGTAAATGCTGCAGAGTGTGTATCATTGATTTGTAAGTAAGTGCATGTGTGCAGAATGTAAGTAATGAGTGGGTCTTGTATGTAAGAGAGATGAAAGGAAGTGATAGCCTCCTTAGTCTTCTTTTAGGTATAGAAGAGATTTAGACCTTAAACAATAAGGAACTACGCAAATGGTGGACAGGATATGTCTGTATATAAGAATGTATGTGGGTGTTCTTCAGTCAGGGCAATGTACAGTATGTGGGGATAACAGTAGATAGCTGTTATCTGCGCAAGTTGGAGTAGGAGAAGCCTGAAGTAATAGGATTAGTGTCAGACTGGGATATTCAGCTTGCCCATTCCCACCAGGCCAGCACAGCGCTGCCAACTAAACATATGCAGATATAAAGAGACTTTCCATTAGCCACACTTTCACATACACTATGCTTCCATAAATACTGGCATGCATGCACACAATCATTTCCATCCCTTATTCTTTGACATGTATTATCATGGACAGACATCCTTTTGAAGTTGTATTCTGACACTTGCCCTCAGATTTTGTTCTAATGGCTTCAGACAGTATTGAAAGGATAAGGCTGGCAATATTCTTCATTTTTGATTTGAACAAATCCCATGAAAAGAGCAACACTAACAAATCCCTACCTTGTTTGACACTCACCCCCAAGCCCATTCATTCCTACAGAGGATATAAGTCTTTAAAAACAGGTCACTAATACTTTTATTTAAAAAAAGACTAAATAGAAGACTAAAACAACTCAACACTGTAGTTTTTAAATAAACTACAGTCCCTATGTTCATCTTGATAAAGGAACATGTCACTCTGTGTAACAGTGTGGCTCATGGAGGTCTGTGGCACACAGGAATAAGATATATACAGACAATACTTGTTAGTAGGATCAGTTGATTGTTGGTTCATGTTTGTTAACAATAAGAAAAATATAGAATCATCAAACTTTTCCTCTTTCTGCTCTTGAAAACATTTCTTATTTTGGAACAAGTATCCAAAATTCCTCTTCTCTTGTTTTTATAGTATCTAACTCCTCTTCCTCTTAATCAAAAGAACAGGTGTAAGTAAGAACAGTTGTCAGACTTGCATCTTTAGAAAGTAGAACTTGGGAAGTTGAACTCAGGACTTCGTTTTCACTGTTGTGTGCTGGGGTACTTGGCCAAGTTCACATACGTCAGCTCCCAAAGCAACCAATAGGTTTACAGACAATATGTCTGCTTAGCTTGCAAGTAAAATTTCAGCTGAGGCAAAATTGCACATTATTGGCATATAGTTGTGAAAGTGTGCTGCTTCAAAAGAACCTGTCAAAAAAAAACATTTAAGCACCAAAAAAAAAAAAAAAATGAAGGACAATCTCAGTATGTCAGGACAGATTGACATATTAAAAGATAAGCTGTCTATTTTAATGGATATTTTACATGAGGTAAGAGTGGCCAGACTTTTCCTTCTGTGGGCGAGCAGCATCATTATTACCATCATTGTCATAATTACAGTTTTATTAGTCAGCATATCTCACCTACTTTCCTATTCTGCTTTTTTTTTTCTTTCTTCATCTGCTCACTAGGCAACTACCAAACCCTTTCCACGTTCTTCACATCACAAATGTCTCTTCTTTCCATCCTGTCTCCCACTTATCTTCTGCTCTTTCAAAGGTATGAAGACCATTGCTTCTTTATCAGTGAGCCGCAGCAGGGGGCATGTCACTCTCCCTCTATCCTGTCCTCTCATCATCGCTCCATTTCGCTGCTTCTTCAAGCCTCCGTTGGTCTCATCTTTTCTCCCCCTGCCTTTTTGCCTTGACAGAAAAAATTTGGTCTGTGCTCCATCACATTGGACATGCCCCTTATCTTCATGCAGATTGCTTTTGGCCCTTTTCAGTTCACCACTTGGGCATGTCTCCTCTCCCTTATTTTCACTCCAGTTAGTATGTTGTTGTAGCTGCACTTCTCCACAGAGCAAAGCACTCCTTTCTTCTTGTTGTTCTACGCATCTCTACTCCTCCCCCTATCTTTCTGTTGCCTTTATCTTTTCCTCACATATCCACAAGCTTAGATTCCTCTACCGCTTCACCTTCCTGACAGTCCAAACTCCAAAACCTTTGAAAAACTGTTACTTCTCTAGTCGATAACTTGCCTCAAATAACCAAACAAAGAAATAAAACAAACAAAATAAAATTTGTATGAGGTTATTCCAGCTTTTAGCTCCCTTCTGACCTAGAAAAAAGCAGAAATGTATTGTGCTGTTTGTAGGGTCTGAACACCACATTTACCTTACATCAGCTGTCCAAGAGAGTTCATTAATAAGATCCACCTCATGCCTCAGGAAAGGAGCAAGAAAAAAAAAAAAAGCCCAACCTGGCCTGTGTGAAGTAACAATAGCTGGAAACCTTGATAAACATGGTGTCCATCTGTGACCACAGTCAGTTTTATAGGTCACAGTGTCATTCAATTAGACTATTGATTAATTGATTTTAGTGTGGGAGAGACAAGTGCAGCTTTTAGACATAAATAGAAATCCCGGGCAGCATCACACTGGCTCTTTGAAACATCATTGATCCAATTTAATGAGTGCTTTGTGTGTGTGGAGTTTTGTGAGATTTGTAATCACACCAAATTCATATAAATCTACTTAGTAATGAAGACCATTTGTTCAGCTGAAGCTGTCAGTTTGATAATGCTGTTTCATTACATTAATCCCCAGTATTTACACAGCTACGTGTAGTCTTGTAGTCATTCGAGTCATTTAAATTTAAAGATATTAAGCAGCTTTAAAAGAAATAGAAGATGTAAATAATACAAAAATCTAGTAATACAGATGCTGTAGTTTAAAGGGTTTTCTTATTGTTGAGCTGTCTTTGTTACAAGATGACCTAATTTATTGTAAACTGCAGTGAAATCCAATTACAACTTTCTGATGGGGGCATAAAATTCAGGGGGGAAAAAAAAAGTTTCTTGTCTTTTTAAGCAGCAGTTGGATTTATTGTGTCTTACATAAGCATGCCGATATAAACCACGTGTTGAGAATCACTTGTCTCGAACAATATGAAGCTTTCAGTCAAATTTGACCGCTTGAGAGCAGCTTATAAGTCTAGTCAGTGTTGCTGAGGGCGACCGGCTGACGAGGTCTGTCGATGATGTGTCATAAATTAGCAGATGAAATTCACATCTGCCTGCAGTGTAATCCACTAAACCTCATACTGTCAGCATCCCCTTACACACTACAGTCCTTACTTTACACTTCAATGCATCATACAGCCGCACAGCTCATTACATCACACTGCAGTGAGCGTATAGTGTGTGTGTGTGTGTGTGTGTGCGCTTAGACATGAAGCACCACGGGATATGAGAAAAACAGGTTGTTGCATCATTACTGTAACTCCAGTTAGCAATTGCCTAACTGACTGCTACAATATCCCCTGCTACCAATGTTATTTTTCACTGAATAGAGCAGCCTATTATGGTGAAACAATGACTGAGAGAAGAATGGAGTGATGAAGAGATAAATGAGAGCAGATTTGAGTGGTCAGAACGTTAAAAAAAAAGATTCCTAATAGACCCACTTGTGACAATTTTGTAAGTTGATTGTCAGTAAGTTTGTGGCTGCTGATTAATCCTAGATTTCCTCTTGCAGCTGTACTGTGTTTGCCTTTGTGTGGGCCAGTCATTCAGGGGGCTTAGAGCAGTAAACATATTAGGGTTGTTGGCGCTCTCCCGCTTGCACACTTGTGCGTGTGTGTGTGTGTGTTGTAGAGGAGACGTTTAACATCCCCGACGCAGGCCGGATTTTGAACAACACTGATGTTTTTGCAGTAATAACATGGGACTCTTTACATCGTGAAAAAAGGGCAGCGCTAGTCTAGGGATTACATTAGAGATGAGGGCTTTTACAGGCCCTGTCATTTCATCTGTCTCTCTCCACCTCTCTCTGCCTCCTCTCATGTTGCCCACTCCTCTCTTTTCTCCTCCTCTCCGTCCTGAACAATGAGGTACAGCTGTGATTGCCCACTCTCTCTGCGTCCCACGTCATTTTGTTTCCATCACTGGCTTTCTTTAGGGGATTCTCGATTACAGCATCGTCGCATCAGTTCCTGCTAACCTAATTTCTTGCATAACAATGCTCCATTCTCTCGTCGCATTTGTGTTTCCTTATTGCCACTTTCCTTTCTCTCCTTTTTCACCTTTCTTCCCCGCAATCACATTCTCACCTCTTCTTGCCTCGTGCCTGTTTTGTTCTTTCCCATTTTGTTCTCTTGTCTTCTCATCTCTGCTCCTGTTTTCTCCCCACAGATGATAGAGGATCATGCTTATTGTTCTTATTAGTAGCTTACGCTCTTCAGATTGGTTTTGTATCATTATCTTTATTATCTATCTATTATCTGAAGTATTCTGCCTTTAAGCTCATGCCTGCTCATAGCATCCTATTTACATGCCGCTGCTCTCAATGTGACTGACTGTCATCTTTATCGCATATTATCCTTTTCAATTTACACTACTAGAGGTGTTCATTCATGCACACACTGTCACGGACATGCAGACTTTATATCTTTAGTTTTATGACTTTGTTTCTTTGGCGTTGTGTAAAAGGGGTTTTTAAAGTATACAATGTCCTCAGTCCTCTTTTATTGGATATTAATTTTGCTGAGACATTGTACCAAAAGACTTTTAGCTGTCTGTATTCTTTCCTAACCAGAGCTAATATGATATTTATTGGGATTTAGCACACGTCTCATTAATGTTTTCCCAGTTAGACTAAACATTCAAGAGGAGGGCCTTGACATTTTGGTTATACACACACACACACGTGCACACACACACATACAAAAAAAACACATAGTTCCAGCAGGTCCTTATGCTGAAGGTAGTTATGCAGGTTTGATGGCAGCTTTTTCCATTAAGCCACTCTCCAACAGCCACTCTTCACTAGTTTGATTGCACTGTAATGACCAAGAACTAATGAGCGTGACAAGTATTATTTCCAGTGAATGGCAAGAGACCAAGAGTCACCAGTGCAATATTTAGTTTCTCAAAGGACCCAAAGTTTTGTTTTGTTTTTATTTTCTGCGGCGTTTGTGGAGCTCTTCTAGGTAAAAATGCACAAGCTTGCCCAAATGTCAAGTTTGTGTGTGTGTGTGTTAGGTGGTGAACGAGATTCAGTCACTGAGGGAGTATTTGCTTGTGTAGTTCAGTACACTGACCTGCTTTCAAAAGTTTGGAGGAGGAGGGTCAAGCAACATCAAATAATAACAATAATTAGTCTGTGGGGAAATTAAATGCAGAGAACGAGAAGGAGAACCAGAATCAAGCTTGCAGGCATATATGTGCACAAACGCACACGCTGATACAAGTATTACTATAAGCACATGTTGACAAGACAGATTCAGCTCAGAGAAGATTTGCATGATGCCAAACATGTACACATTATTAAAAAATGAATCTGTTTTGTTACAAAAGTATTTAAAAAGTAATTATACACATTAGAATAAAACATTCATATAATTACTTTTTAAAAATATTTTTGTAACAACTTAATTTTAAACAAAGTGGGCCATCTTGGCTACAGCAAGCACACATTAGCCCAGTTTTGATTGTGAATTGGTGTCCTCAGTGCTCAGATACCCCTCAATCATTTACAAACACATTGCAGCCTTTGAAACTTTTCTGTGCCGTTGTGTTTGCCTCTGTCATTGTTTCGCTCCAGAGAAAACAAATGACAGTGTGCCTGCCCACAGAAATGTGTCGGCTCTAGTCAGCCATCCAACTTTTCCTTGTTTTTTTTTTTTTTTTGTTTTTTTTTTTACTCTATTGTCCAGGATTATTTTCTCAGCGCTGTCTTCAGTGTAAGATGAATGGCAGGGGCTGCATATACTGAATTATTTTCAACAGCGCAGGCTTTGTGTTAGATGTATATGTCAAAAGTTGGAAACGGTAACATGTCTGAGTTGCTTTTTACTTTCCTTTTTGTCAAAACATTGCAAAAACTTGTATTGGTGAATGTCCTTGAACTACTTTGTACTTTATATTGCCACACCAGGCAGAAATTGATAGAATTAAGAATGATTTGTGGATTTGCTGTCTAATTATATAATTATGTTTCTTTTTTTTTAATGAACTGGATATTTAGTGTCTTTACTGTTGCTCAGGTAAAGCACCTCTGTGTGGACCACACTTTATGTGTTTGTTCCTCTCAGACTCTTTGTGTATACTGCAGGACTTCAGTTAATCACTGCTCCACTGTTTAAACTGTGCAGAAGGCCAAGAACCCTGCATAATGGAAATGTAATGTGTAGTAGTCAAACAAGCAGAAACAGCATTAGACTCCTGAAGGCTTACGCACCATGAATTTGTGCAGTAAGTCGTCCAATAATTCATAAGTGCAGCAGCACAGTAACCACAGGTGGTGGTTTCAAAATCAATGTTTTTTCAGATATACTTACACCCTGTCCTCGATGTGGTCATCAATTGTTTAACTGAAGAGGAGTTCGGCCAAAAATGTTTCTCAGTGTGTTATACGCACCCTCCTGTCAGTTGATCTACCAGTATTCAATGTGAGATCTCAGCGGAATGACAACAATCAGTGTAGTGCAAACCTGGCCTCAAACTCCAGAGTTTGGAAAAAAGTGTGAAAATCTTTCCTCATAGCTCATCAGCCGTCTAACATATCTAGTCAGAGAGAAAGAGAGAGAGACAACACAACTTTGCTTTTATAACCTACAATATCAAAGCTGGAATGCCTTAAGAACAATAATTTGAAAGCCTATGACTGTCCCAGCCAAAACTAGACCAGAATCCCATCATAAATTGTGCCAGTTTGAGTAAGCTTGAGCGATGACATTACACACACATTCAAGAAGAATTAAACCTTTAATTGCTGCCAAAATATTTGGTATATTTACTCAGGAGAGGAGGTGTTTTTTCAAGAAATTCCACAACTTATAATGTGATTAATTTGAAATTCAGTATTCAGGACCACAAATGAAATTTTAGTTCGGTTGAATACTTTCTAAAAGGAACTTCCTCAGGCCACATTCTAACCGACTTTTTCCCCCATCTCCGTTTTCTTGTCATATTCCAGTTGGCCCTAGAGGACCCGGTGCACAGCGTCTCTCTCCAGCAGTTTGTCTATGAGAAGCTGAAGGCGCAGCAGGCTCTGATGGGGGACCAGGGCTTTGGGGTCCTGATGGAGACTGTGGACACAGAGCTCGTCAGGCAACTCCAGGAGTTCCTCCAAGGCCTCTGAATCACAACTACAATCCTTCACTACCTTACACAAACATCTTTGCCTAATGCTACCCTCTTCCCCCCGTTTTTTGAAAATGTACTGAAAAGGCTAACAATCTGCCCAACGTGTGGACTCCTATTCCTAACCTTCCCAACCTCTACCCATGCTATGCCTTATCTATATTCAGACCTAGCCTTGTTGACTGCCCTCTGCTAACACTCCTTGTCCCTTTCTCTATTATCGAAATTCCTTTACATCCTTTTTTATCCAGATGGGGTCTATGTCAGTGCTTAAAAATGTGAGAGCGTCTTTACATTTTTAAAACACCCACATAGAATCATCACCACACTAGAGCTTCCACTCAATTCTTCTAGTTTCTTCTCTTTCTGTGGTTTTAACGTGGGATGGGTAGAATATTGGAGAGATGAGTTAGAGGGGGTTGAGGAGTATATAGCAAAAATCATCTGCAGGTGCCAGAGCAGGAGCCTCGGACTATTTTCTATGGAACAACATACAGATTGTAGCAGAAATGTGGATAAAACCAACCTGAAGGACCTAAAGCAGTGTTTACAAAATCTATTCTTAAAAGAGAAAAAAAATAAATGTAATTTTGTATGTATGTAAAGTATGGATGATATTCTGCATGGTGATATTTTACTTTTTAGTTTGTTTTTACTTTGTTTTTTTCTCTTCCATTTTTTAAAGAGATAATTTTGTCATTACCAGAGGTCAAGTTGAAGTAACTACTGAGAGAACTCGAAAGTGTTTTTCTTTCTTTTTGAGTTTGGCTAGAGGGAATTTTCTTGACTGTAAAATGGGTGATTTTTAAATGGTTGATTTGTAAGAGTTCTGAACCACATACATACTGCTGCTAATTGATGGTGTGTCGGAGCACTTTAATAACCAAAAACTGTTTTCACATCTTTTCGTCGATGGTACATCTCACATCATTGTACTTAAACACAGTGGCAGAAGGCCTTGGAGCAGTGCAGCAGGATTGTGCATATTAGGCTGACGTTGCATTAAGACCCTCATCTTGTATTGTTACTATTTATCGTTTCTCAGCGCTAACTAATACCACATTCAGATTAACTGCGAACATGACATCGGGTTGTACAAATCTTAATTTGAAAGAATTTGATTATTCCTGAACTAAGCCGCTTTCTAAAAGTCACACTGTGAGCCGCTGTGACTTTGTCATGAGTCATCGTCATTGTTAGGGAATTTTGTGTGAACCTGTCTTGCTGCCCTGCTAGTTTTTCTGATTTCACCAGTCATTAATGAGTCTTTAGTGGTAGAGATGAAGCTATACATTTGACAGAGGAACCACTTTTCCAAAAGGTTTTCTCAGAATAATTGATTATTTGTTAGTTTAACAAAGGTTATGAAGAAAAACAATTAATGACTGCATCATGGCACCTAGATTCTGTAATATGTGGACCCATTTCATGCAGAACCCAAAAACTGAAAATATGGTCTTAAAAAATATAGTTTGTTGTAATTTTTGGAGCCTATATAGAAATAAACTTGTGCTTAAATTTGAGTTGTGTCTTAAAGCTTACACCCTGACTTTATAATCTATTCTTCTGAAATGTATGGTTTAATTTTGTTTTCTTATGTTGGTCAACGTTCCTGTGAAGGAGATGATCCTGACACTAGCTCCTTTGAGACTGTGATAGAGTTGAGTAGCAGTCAGAATTACGGCCTTATGCTTTCAGCCTTACCTATGCTTGAAACTCAAAAGACCTTTCTTACTATTATGTTCATTTCTTAACTAGTTTAAGAGTAGACAATTTCTGTACTTATATTCTGTTAATATGGCAATTATGACTTTTTGAACACAACACGCAGTAGATGGATGTTTCTGGGTTATAAATTTGCTTTGATGGGAAATAATCTTTGTTGCTTTTTCCAAAGCCTTCAATAAAATGCAGTAATCAGCCAAAATATTAGTCTGTGTATTTCCATCACTGACTTTAAGATGTAATGTTTTAAGAAATCTCAAATACTGTATTTTCTGTTAGCAGATATGTGAGAGGGTGTTTATTCCAACCGGAAACCAACACAAAAATACCCCTGTAATGCTGCCCCCCTAAGGACCTAAATGTTGATGACAGTGGGAAGAAGGAGGAGCATCTCCGTGTTTTTAAAGAGTGATGTGATGCAGGTAGAGTGTACAAGCAGTGTACTTGATATGGAAGCTATGATCGGTTTGGGAGTGACCTCAGAAAAAATTGCACTAATTGGGGAAAAATGGCAAATTGTAAGGCAGTCCGTCCTATAGTTGTCAAGGCGTTACACTAAAAAACAAATCTTGTGGTGACGTTAGAGAAGTCAGGGATCACCAAAATCATTAGGCTCCATCCTCTGGAGACCATGAATGTCTGTACCCAGTTTCATGACAATCCATCCAATAGTTGTGGAGATATTTCAGTCTGGACCAAAGCGGTGGACCAGCTGACGATGTCATCCCTAAAGCCATGCTGCTAATGTGACTTAAACCCGATGTGTGATGGACGGTAAACATCATGGATGAATTTCTCCTATAGCGTCTTGCTTTACTTTCAGAATCAATACCATTAACAACAACATGCTACTTTCCTGTCAGACCATCTGCATCTGTATCTATAAAAGATGCATTTATTTATTCTTCCCCAGCAACTCTTGAACTTTACACAGTAGGAATCAATGTATTGGTAAACACAAGCTGACCCAAAGAGCAAAATTGCTTTCGGGGAATTCTACAAATGAGTGCAGTCAGCAAATGAGCAAATAAGTTTTGCTACAAACTGCTTTTTCTTGCCAAAGAAGAAGGAAACAAAGCAAAAGTGGCCCATTTGTCTTAAGTGCCAGACAATTAATGTACTTCTGGCAACTGGTCACTTGAGAGGCTTATAGAGATTTAAGGATTCTACACTCATTGTCACTTCCTGATGTGCCTTTTCTTCTCCCCCAGCACTATTAATCCAAGGGACTCAGTCATTCATCTTTCTTCTCCCGCTCTCTTTCATCCTTACTCCTATTGCACTGACTAGCAGTGTAGTCCTTTAGAGACAGATAAGAGCCACACAGGTAGACTATCAGTGATGCTTTGTGTTAATTATCGCGGTAGGATTAGCTATCTATAACTTGCTTTCTTAATCGGATTATTTCCCTTAGTCTCAATTCAGAGGTTATCATTACACTCTCTAAAACTCTGGGTAATTGTTAATTTTCTTATTTATGCACCTGTATTTATAGATATTTGTCAAAGCATTTTCCAGGATGATTTTTCAATCTTTAAATATTTTCTGCATCTCCAAGTTTTCCCCTCAACCTTCAGAGTCACCTCTGGTTTCAAGTCAATCAACTAATCCTTTCAGCTGTAAATGAATGTGATGCTCACATCTGAAATAAAAGCAGCTTGCCACACTTTTATTGCACATAAATACAGTGTCTTAACATAACAATCCTGTTGAGTCAATGCCGTCAACATTGCTGACATCTGTATGAGTTGAACTTGATAATGTGCCTGTTCCAGGATTTGAGGTTATTTTTGCTGTTCGGCGCAGACGTGTGCAGTTCTATTCACAGATGCCTGTTGTTGTCTTTTCCCTCTGACATCCACAACAATGTCTGTCTCCTCAACCACCGTTTCTTGAGTAGCATCAGCAAGTTTACCCCTTTTCATAAGTGAGACTCCTGCCACACATGATGAAAACATCAAACCTCTCTCGATGGCACTGAAATCTTTTCATTTAGCCATGGAGGTTTTTGTGCATATTTGTTCCTGGCAGCAAAATATATATGAGTAAAAGGCTTTGTTGTCTTTTAACAGAATAATAGCTGTTGCTTTAAGACTTTGAATCTGTCCTACCTTTCCTGTGCTTTGACAGTTACCTGTCATTCTGATTGTGTGTGTGCTTTTGTAGCCGGAAGGTATCAGCGAACGTGTGGCTAATTGTCTGTGTATTGGTTCTGATTAGAAGTGGCAGTTCTTGTCTGCCTGTGGAAGACCTGTAATTAAAACCTGAAGTTCCAAGCATGTGCAATCATTACGTGGCCATACTGCATGCCTTTCAAGTAGGTCTATCGGTACCGGTAGTATTCAAGCTTCAATGCCCCCATGTGCAGCCACGTGTTCGTCACTAAAGAGTGTTACAGGAACGTGGAAAGTCCACTGATTAAAGTGTCACACTCCGGACCCTTGATTAATGAATTTTATAGGGTAGGTGAGACAGTCATATGGAAGCAACTAACAATGGCTTTTTAACTCCCTAACTCATGTTCACTCTATTCAAATAGCATTGGCAAGAGTGTTGTGCAGATAGATGACCACATGCTATGCATAAATGGCACCATGTGCACTGTTCGGATGTGTAATGTTGACAGACAAAGCCAGGTGTTACTCATTGTTAATGAAGGGCTTCTCTTTAGTGTGTCACATTATAACTGCACGTAAAGCTACGTCCAATCCTAAAGTGTCCACTCTCACTGACTCACATAATTGCACCCAGTGCTGAATCATTTTCATGTTCTTAAGGGGCTAATTGGCAAGTATCTGGCGGTCATCTAATGCTCTCATATATCACCTTCATTACAAGTGGGGGGAAAAAAAATGTCACACAGCTTGTTCTTTGTCCTGGTCATTAGCAGTATGTCAGCGTAACTGAATGCAAATAAATATTTGATGAAAAGTAAAGCTACTAGTTGATGAGCATGTACAACAAAAATAAAATGCCATATTCTGTTCAATAACAGAGACAGAAACACGGAAAATTGAGTCTACTTTTCATCTCGGTGTATTACAGTATTTATTATGCTGCAGGCTGCGGGGAGTGCAGCCAATACAAATCAGACAGGTGGGCACTTGGTGTTCCTGTGGTATAATGCAGTCTGTTTTTCTGCCTCATGTCTGTCTCCTGCTCATATAGCATAGTGAACAGTAGCTGCAGCCCAATCAGAATACTGCCACATTCCCCTTTTACCAGCACAATATCAAATATCTCATTCATTTTTGAGGTGATGCAGAGGGCTGAGTATCAACCCTCAATACATTTTCAGTATCAACTAAAATGTGTCTGTGGTATCAAGTGTGAAAAACCGCCAATTGTTGAAACAAAAGTTGCTTGGTCGAGCCTGGTCAGATTCTGTGAAGATTTCTTGATCTGAATCATGCTTATTTTAGGCGAACTTCTTAGCTGCTTGTGTGTTTTTATATGATATTAAAAACTGATGCACTGGCTTATTTTGTTGTATAAAAAGAGCGTTTTGTAGAAAAACATGTTTACAACCCAAGATCAAAGATAGCAGAAAAAATATAGTCTTTGGCATAAAGTACATTTACTACTTAATTCAAGGTTACAACCTCATAAGTTAAAAATTAATTCTGTCGATAATAGTGTGTTTAGGGCCATATGTAAATGTTTTCCTGGCATTGGACATAGGTGATGTATTGAACTGACCATTGTATTGATCATCTGTGAGGGCAAAGGGCCTTGGTGACCTATGGGATTGCTATTTCCATCTGACTGCTGATGCCTTTAAACAGTTATGTTCCTGAGCAGAAATCAACAGCTATCCTTTGTTCTGCAGAAGTCTTTTTTTTTCTTCTTCTTTCAAATTGACTTGCCTGTTTTCTATTGTTTTTGAGCACCAGACGAGATCTCTGCTCTGAACACTATAATCCCCTTTCTTTTGTTCCAGTGTCAAACTCTGTCATGCACTGTAATGAGTCCTGTTTCACAGCTCTCACTGCAGTCAATTAGGAAGTAGTCAGTCTTCATTAGCCTTGACAAGTCGTTATCCTATCAGCAGGTTTGGAGGCTGTGTTTTACATTCTATTAGCGCTGATGAGATATGTGTGACAATATGACAAATTTAGTCATAAAGATACAAGAAATTATTGATTGTAGTTGGAAGAGTAAACACTGTTTAGTAAATAAAACTTGTCGCACGTATTGTAAATTTGCAACATCATACAATGTTTTATTTTATGTCCCCAGTGGTCATGATGCAATGAAATCCTACCATGGTAAGTCAGATCTATAAAATGCAAGGACACATTGGCCAATGTCATGTCCTAGGAAGGAATATATCATTTTCACAAAAATGTATGACATTCTTATCAAACATACATTTTTTTCCTTGTTTTGACTATTTCAAAGATTATAAATCTTACTTACTATTATACAGGTTTGAAGTTGCCTACCACTGAATAATCTTAACTATTTTGCTCGTTTGTCAATCCAAGCAAGGATACAGTGTGTTGCAACAGAGTGGCTGTCCATGCCGTGCGTGTGTAATTATTAGTTGACGCTAATTTGATGAAAACTCTCTGTCTCTCCGAGCAAACTAATCCTCTAATGAATGCCAGTGTCCTAAAGTTCTTTTATAAGAAAAAAAAAACACTACAATTTAGCCAGGTGACGTAATGAGATATATGGACTGTTTTTGCAGGATAGTCGTTACTTTTCGGCGGTGTCATATAAAGAGCGTAGCCAAGAACGTGTTCTTTTTCCAGACGAGTACAAGACAATTTCTTTACATTACATTGCATCAATTTGGCAGACGCTTTTGTCCAAAGCGACTCACAATAAGTGCATTCAAACTCGATTGGAACAAGAGAATGATGTCATCAAAAACAGGCCAGTGCAACCTTCAAGGAAAAAACAACTAAAGGCCTGTTCAGCGAACTTACGTGGCCACTGACACCGTGGATCATGCTCAGTGATGTCACCGATTGACCATTATCCCTGTGGTAAAGGGTTAAATCAGTTTTACTGTACACGAGTAATTGAATGGCTGAGTGTCTGCCTTAAGAGGAATTCTTTTAAAATGTATTTCCCCATAAATAGATGTTTCAGGCTGTGTTATCATATTGTCCCTGACATGATAGTGTAAACAGGCGGAATTCCGGAAGAGATAATCCTAAAGTAAATCTGGCCTAATCCTCTGAAATGTCTGGAAAGGAATCATTGATAAGCAGTAGCCATAAAGGAAAGTAGATAAGGCCTGTATCTAAAAAGACTGCAATAGCCCCTTATCAGCAGTATTATAATAAAACTAAAATGTCCTCTTATCGGTTAGTCACCGTTTAATGGCACTCAGTGCAAGGTGAGTAAAGAAAAAAAAAAGGCACAGAAGGTAGAGCAATCTTATTCCAGAGAACAATGAACGTGCAGGGCACAGAAAGAGATTCTGGGAGTGTTGAACGTGCATGTTTTGCATGGTCAGGTATTAATGTAAATTCAGTCCTGAGTGGCTATTAGTTAAAGGGAAGAATTAAGAAAAAAGCTACTTGAATTAAGTGAGCATAAACACAGGAAAATGGAAGGAGAATCCCAATCCTGCATGCAAATGTGAGGAAGTTGTTGCCGCGGGATTAACAACCCGTCTCTCTGCCGTCTGGTCTGTTCAGTTCCAGCTGAAGCAGTGAAACACATTTTGTGGCTGTCATTGAGTCATTTTCTCATCACACATGCACACGTACATACATACATATACAGCAATTCTTGAAACAAGATGTGTGTGTTTGTGCAACGCTCTGTGTTTGGATGCAGACATTGGCAGCGGAACGAAGTCTCACATAATAACGTAATCCAAAATACCATCTTGGCAGTATTCTCTGCCCATGTTTACACCAACAGGGAAATTTCCCTCGAGCATTTGGTTATCTTCAGGTCTTAGGGACAGACACATCACACCTCAAATCCAATCCTTGCAATGCAAAAGCAATGCAATCATCATAAAGTTGAATCAATACATCTTTGACACAATCACAAAAAAAAGGAACATTACAAGCTTTGAAAAAGTGCAAAGGTGTGTTCCTGTTATTGTGCTCACTCAGTGTAGAAAACAGCAGGTCAGCAAAGGGATAATTTGCTGTCTAGTTTCAACTCAGCTGCTGCAACTGTTGCTAAAAGACTGCTGGCAATATTCCATGTAATAGCTGAAAAAGTGTTTGCGATGATAATATGGCTGCACTCTCTACTTCATTGTCCATGTTGATGGTAATTAGCTGAATGACAGCCACCAAAGCTTGGGGGTAAAAATGGGCACTGGTTCATCTCACAGCCCCTAATAGGCTGCGAGTTTAACCACGGCACGGCAGTGAGGACGGCTGCGAGTTTGATACGGCTCGTGATAATCATACTGTCAGCCTCTTGACAGATGTTTGACAGTGTGGTTACAGGTTCACAGAACTACCTGTAACTGGAGTGCGTGATCAGAGAGCGGAGTAAGTGGCTTGTAAAAAAATCACCATCACCCACACACACACATACAGTATACACACACACACACACAAAGGCACGCTCACCACGTCCTCCCTTTCCCAACCCTCCCTTCGGCCCTTCTATCGTCCTCAATCTCTGTCTCTCTCTGCTGGTGGCTGATTAATATTGGATAACAAAGCTGTCATCATTTTCCTATCAGGGAAAGAGATTATAAGGTTGCATATATGAATAATATGCATGCATTTCTCTACAAAGGCACACGTCTCAATCTAGATCCAATAACATGGTAGAACTCGTGCATTATAATTCCTGTCTAATCACTGCGGCTTGAAAATAGAAATGTGTTTTCTGTGGTGAAACAACTCGCATTGTCACCTCGTTTTAATATCAAAAAACAGCGTGCTAACCTTCCAATTTTCTCCTCAGTGAAATGAACAGCACTCCAAAAACTGTTGGTTGCCTTTTCAAATCCCACACGTCAGTTGTCAGACTCCCACAACAAGAGGAATCATCAACAAGAGATTTATGGGTGCCCTGGGGGCCCAGACACCTTGCTGGATTACTTGATTGCTCGTGGTTTCAATTTTGTATTAGGATTTACAAGTTGAGGAAAGGATTTGATCAGTGACAGCATTTGCTCGTAATATTATGGCTCTGCATGTATGCTGCCTGTTTGATATACATGTCACACAGAAGGGATGCCGTAACGCTCGAATATATTTGCTCTGTCATAATTTCTTTGCAAATTATAGTCTCACATCACTATGAGCTCTTTATCACTGTTTTTTTTTTAATGCATAAAGGTGGATTATGCTTAGAATACTGACATGCAGGTTTCTGCGCGGCCCTCTCTTTGCATATTGTTCAGAGATTTGTCAGTCCTTTCATTTTAGGAGTTTTGGGCTTTAATTCAGAGCTGTGCGTCAGAAATCCTGATTCTGGTCTAGAAAGAAAGAGTCTCATTTTAGCCTCACTACCAGCTGCAATGTCCGCCTGATGGTCATTTGGTTCACTACTTTGGTCCAGACTGAAATACCTCAAAAGCTGTTGATGCTGGATGTATGTCTATGAAATGTTGTACAGCATCCATGAGAGAACAGAGAAAGAAGCTCACTGACTTTGGTGATCCTCTGACTTTACTGCTACCTTTACATGACATTTCCTCTCGTGCCACTGGACGATATTTGTGGTTTTGACTGAAATGTTTGCACAACTATGGATGTACTACCATGAAAATTTGATCCATCTTGCCATCTATATTTCTTAAGTCTTCAATCTGGCACAATTTCACACTCCTTGCTCAATGAAAAACTGCTCCAGAAGTCTGTCGTGCACAAGAGTGGTTATATAATACATTTGCTGTCACTTGTAATGCGATAATGAGGAATATATGGATGAAGGCTGACAGATATTGAGAGGTAAAAAGAAAGAAAATAACCAAATTTAAGGATTAAATGGTGTGGTTTATTTAAATAGCCACTTGAATTTGGTATGACAGACTTGACTATGTTAACCTAACCATGGAGCTTTGTTGTAAAATTGTGCATTTGTCCCCTGTTGAGTGCGTTAGTCGTGATAACAAGCTTGGCTGCATGTCTAGCATGAATAGAGGGATGAATGACTGCGAAAATAAAATCCTACCTACAGTACTATATGTACTAGGGAGAGATTTTGAAAATACTCAGCTATTCCTTTCAATTTATCATCCTGCAGAGATGTCCTTTTTGGAAATACATCTCTGATTTACAGTAGACTGTCATGACCTGATCCTCTTAACCCTTTTTAAGCTCAAGTGTGACGCCATCGTGAAATATTGTTGTTTTTTATCAAGACGAACAGGGTTAGTGTAGATCAAACTTAAACTAATGATGCCTTTTGACATCTAGCATATTGTAACAGATATTAGAGGAGTCCTCTGTCACTGTTACTACTTATTCTGCTTGTACTTACTTAATCATCCTTTAAATGTGTGTGCGTGCTTACCCACATGTTGAATATTAATATCATATTATTCTGTTCTTCCCACCTCAGTCCTGTACTTATCCGCCATTCTTTTCATTGTCTTCCTCCCTATTCCTCTGTGTAACTGCATACAGCTCCTGGCCACCCACCTCCTAGAAAAGTGAGGGTGACATGTGTGGAGGATTACTGCAGTGGAGTTTCTTGCGGAGAGGTGTGGGGAAAACTAAAATAACATACCAAGTGACCTTTGCGCCTCCTCAATTAGCAGCCATAAGTCCTTTCTCTGATTACACTGTGTGTGAAAGAAGTCATCATCACACCTTTACCCGTCTTCCTTCTCCTCCTCCTCCTCCTTCTCTTCCTCTTAGAAAAAGCTAAAAATGATTTGACAGCGCTCTGCAAGACAAGGGCAGAAGGCAAAGAAAGTTGTTGGTGGGGAGTTCATTGACAGTCATCTGTGATTCTGTGGTAAGATGCAGGCGGAGGAAGAAGAAGAAGGAGTGTTGAGATAAGACGAGAGGCACTCTCAGAAGGGAATACATTAAAACCTTAAACACTTTGAAAGTTATCAGAGCTTTGAAATACATGACAATGAAACAGCTCGGCAGCTGCAGCTCTTTGTCCCACTTATCGTAACGGATTAATAGACAAGAGCAAGGTGACTGTGTTATTTGGCACAATATTTATGTGAAGCATTTTTTTGTTAAAAAAAACATATTCCTGCCGAGGGATTTCTGTATTTTTGAAGTGATGTATCTGACCTGCTGTTGCAATTTTGATGAAATAATAATATTTATTTTGCTGGTTACAGATTCAGTAAAACTCCTTTTCATTGAACTCCAGGCATATGGATGCAAGCTCAACTGAAGCTCCGTGTCCATGTGACTGCTGGTATTAGTCTCAGCGATGCAGGAAACTATATGACAACTGCACAAGGGATCTAGACAGACGCACAGCATCCTCCGACTCTGTTTTTTCTCTTCCTCTCTCCTTCACTTGCTCCCTGTTTGCCCATGAACACATAATCCCCCACATCCTTTGATACTTAAATACTCGTACACAGTGGAAGGTTAACAGCAGTTGGTCTTTCTTGGGCAGCATGGGGTCAAATCAGCTTTAGAGGATTTATGGAACAATCACAAACTAAGCCTTTGAGGAAAACAAGACTTCAGTGCACCAACATGCATGAACATTATTTGTCTCTCTTTGTGTGTGTGTGTGTGTGTGTGTGTGTGTGTGTGTGTGTGTGTGTGTGTGTGTGTGTGTGTGTGTGTGTATTTTTTCTTTTTGCTATATACCTTCTGCAAGAGTGTATATGCGCTATGAATAAGAAGATGACAGGGAAAGTGGGCATCTCACTGTAGTCCTTATATAATTTTCAGTAAAAGATAGCTAAATGTAAGGCATTCGAACCAAGTAGTGGCTATTCATTATACCGTATAAATGTTCAAACTCAATTGCCTCAGGCACTTGTGTTGTTGCTGTATGTATGTGTGTACGTGTGTGTGTGTACGCAGTCTAAACTGTGAAATTTGATATTAATATTGAACGGGGCCTGTTTTGAGGTTGTGGGCGTCAAGGGAAAGTGAAATTTCCAATCATCATGCTTAACAGGGGTGGAAAAAACAATTTGTTATGCTTTATATTGGATATACCTATACTGTAGCGCGTGCACACACACACACACACACACACACACACACACACACTCACATACACACTCATTGCATACATTCTGATCCTATATCTATATTTCTAACGTGCTGTTACAGAGCTTGAATTTGCACAGCATGCAGGCCCCAGCAGGAAGCACTAATGATTGGTAGGTAGATGTACAGAACAATCCATTTGGCATTGAGAGATGTATAGACTACTGTAAACAACAAAGCCGCCACATTCAAAAGAAATTACACAAATCAGCCAGATGGTGGCTGATTTGACAAGGCCAGTAACTCTTGAACTGCATAGAATATTTTGACTCTACCTGATTTTACACACCGTACTGCCTACATCATGGGTATTGCATAACCATTTCTGCCAAGACAACAAACAAATGAAGCTGACAACAAAACTGAAAACTGTAAAAGTATTTACTTAGTATTTCACATTCATAATTACTTCCATGTGTGAGATTACATTTTTTGTGCTGTTGTTTTTATAGAGAAATGGCAATTCTGCTAATTGTTAGAGCTCAGTGGTGCATGTTTTAGCCCACAGCATAGATTCTGCCACAGGCTGCAGTTTCATTTATTTCATTATACTGCTGTTTTTTTTTTATGCCACTGCTTTGTAATGATCTCAAGATATGTCTTCCTTTTATAATATATACAAGCAACATGTGTCAATCCACATGCATGTGGTATGTATGTACTAGATGTACATCATGTGTGCATGCATGTGTCCCAGTGTTTCCCAGTATACCAGTGTTGTGTACTGTATGGTGTATTATGTGTATAATGGGCCAAAACCTGCAATAATCAGTTTACACAAGCTGAGGGTTGGGAAGAGAAATGATACACACATCATCAAGGGATTTCAGATGAATCATTGCCTAATATTAGTTGCCTTGATATTTGCTGCTGCCCTGTAGATGCATTATTTCTCTCTTGGGATTTTCCTGTGGCAATAATACCTTGTTCTTTGGGAGGATACAGACAAAATTACTAGAATTTCACTATCACCGGCTATATTAACGCCGAGATAATCAGGTGCTATTCTCAGGTAATGAATATGGGCTGTTTGTCAGAAATATTCTGTTTCATGATATGTTAATTTCATAAGGCTTTCTAGGTTTCTTGCATTAATAGTATCCCAGTCAGTGGTCTACACCAACAAAGTAAGATAAATGCTCATCTGTAGTACCTTATATACTTACGTATGTCCATGAGTTATGAACCATTCATATTTAATGTTATATTAACAGTAGCCTTGTTCTTTAAAGGAAAAGCACACAACATGTTAACAGAGTTTGTGTTTTGTAACAGTAGGTTTTGTAGCCCGTTTGATGAGCTTACACAGAAAAATACATTGTGACAACAAACAAAATACAAAGTCTCTGCTCATGTGAAACTGCAGTGTCTATTCTGTTGCAAGGCTGTATGTAGTAGTGAACGGGGTGAATATTATTTTACCTTAACAGACAGGCTTGTTAGAAGAAACATTGACTAATTTTGTTTAAAAAAAAAAAGAAAAAAACACTTGAGGATATAAATGTTACTTATAAATGGCTTTTCGGCCGTCTGACAAGCTCTTCTGATGAAGTATACTGGCATCTTAAGAACCTTGTTTATCCCAGGCAGACAAACAAATCAGAAGTGCTATTATAAGGGTTGAGTGCAAAAAAAAAAAAAAATTCAAACTTTGCGTCAATCACGTACATGTTTCCTCTAAACGATACTCCTGAATGTTGCTTTAGCAGCCTCAGATTGTTGAATGACAGTTGAATCGTAAAACTCTGTTTGTGTCCTGTGAGTCCTTGCTGTCTGTGTTTGACACAACTCTACTTTGTATTTGAGCAGCTGAGAAAAGCTTCCTGTGTGAACATGACCGGGGGGTTTACATGTAAGTGTCTTATGAATTATACCAGTGGAAACCTGCTGTTTTCTTTTTCAAAACTTATTTACCTGCTAAAGTCCCTGACAAGCAAACCTGCAGTGTTGTTTTTTAGAGTTCTTGATGGAAAATGAAAATATTTTAATACATTTTTAAAGGAGTTATGCTTCTTATATCATACCAAACACCTATGACTACCTCTGTAACTTTTATATTTAAACATTTTAGTTTTTAGAGGGACACCTAAGGGACACTCTTCCCCCTCTGCTTTGAATCAATCTCCCTATATAACTCCTTTACTTCCTATGGTGGCAAGGAGCCACAATAATCATCGTAGGCTCCACTGGAGAGCATATTGCAGCATCTAAAGCCACTGATAGGCCAAAGCATATGTTCAGCGTGGGATCATCGTGTCCTGAAACAGCAACAGTGCAAATTTTCACTTAAAATAAGCAGATCAATATGGGCTTTGCTTTGTAATCCCAATTCTCTCGCTGGCTGATCCTTGAAAGTGGATCAATTATCGAAGCTGGGGATATCTGTGGCCTTGAGTCGCAGCAGGTGCATATGCTGCGCCACCATGATAGCAGGATGTGAATAAGTGAGAGAAGAGGCCTTAAAAGCCCGGCCAGTCTGTGTTTACTCTGCATCTACTTCCTCCAGTCTGAAGAGGCCTCCACAGGTGCATATGGACATCTATTCATCATCACAGTCATCGTGACTGATGATAATAGAGAGGCTAGCTCCGTCATTATCATTATCAACGTATAGTTGAGGCGTGAACTTGAGCCGGCCCTTCTGGTATCCCCATGCACGTCTCCATCTGTGTTGTTGTTAGAGAGGATGGTGTCATTATTGAAGGAAAATCTTACAATATTTTAGACAGAAAAACCACGTAAGTTGAGTTGACCTTCAGTGAGGGAAGAGACGTAAAGCATCTTTACTCTCTGAGATGATTAAGGAGTTTGTTCCCAATCAGTCTGGCTCGATGCAATTCCAGTCCACTGTGTTGTGCCACACTGTAACGACTGTCTGATAGATGGTGGTAAACAGCTGTACATCACAGGAAATGTCCCATCACTTACAGACAGTAAATTAAATGGTTTCTTTATGTTTCATGGTAAGCTTGCATATACCTGTGTGCTGCTCTTTGAATGATGAGGCGATGTGTTCCTTCCTTCTATCAACTAAAGAGCTATTCTGTTAAAAAGATGATAGCATGCCGATGGTGTTTTGTAATGTATGCAGTATAAAAAATCAAGAAGCTTAAGATGGTGCATATGAAAGTGATGAGGGGCGTTTCTTCATTTTCCAGGCTCAAACATTTTCTTGTACTTAGTAGAGCTCCATAGTAATGGACAGTTTTAGGAACTTTCCAAATAAACATGCTGACAGTACTCATCTATCTCTCCTGGTCTGGGGAACCTGGAGTCATTTATTATCTGTGATGCATGGTACCTCTCTGATGCACTGTTTGTTCTAAATGTGTCTGTATGTGTGTGTGTGTGTGAAACTGGTGCTCACAGACTTGAGCACTGGGACCCTATTCATCTGAATCACTCACACACACACCCATACACCATATACATTTAAAAATCCCATTCAAGGGTGTGAGACTCAGTATCAATCTACAGTGATGAATCAGGTCCCAGCTTTTCTATATGGTGTGAGTGTGCAGAAATGTGTATATATCCCTGTTTGTGCAGGGTATAGTATCTGCACCTGCTGCCTATAAAATAAGTTTTTCTTCATTTAAAGTCTTTGGGTGTGGGTGTGGGTGGGTGTGTGTGTGTGTGTGTGTGTGTGTGTGTGTGTGTGTTGTTTTATATGTGTGTGCTGACAATGCCCTTGAATTTTTAGACAGCATAAGTGTCAGTGGACTGACTTTGGGACTGATTTTGCACTATTTATTCTGGTACTTGGTTTGGCGTAACAGTTGCAGTTTTTATTCTGTCTGGTCAAACCATCTCTTATGTAAATGCAAAGGCAAAGGTGCAAAAGCAGATCTCTCCACATAATATAAATATAAATGATGTTTTGACTTTTTGTCAACTTTTTCTGATGCGTTTTTTAAAATGTGCAGTTCTTACCTATACTTCAGTCCACAATCCCTTGTAGAGTCCTTTTATACACTTACCGAGCACTTTATAGGAGCACCTCTGCAATTTAATGCAATCCAATACAACAGCTCTGCTATAAATTCTACTTTTACAAAGCTTATACATTTTCAGTTTTTGTTGGCATTTTCAGAAAGGTGATAAGTCTATGTTATGAGATAGAGAGAGATAGCAAAGGTCTTACAAAACTCTTACTAATGGATATATACAATATATGTCTTATTTTGATTGATTGATTGACAGAAATCACCTACAGTACATAGTTATGACATAACAGGGGTGGTCACAAGACTTTGAAGTTTGAAAGACAGAGAGAAGAGGTAGAAGGAATTTTGAAAATGCATTCTCAGTGTTAATCTTGATGTTTTGTTTTCCTGTATGTTTTTATTTTAGCAACAAATGTGTTTCTTCTTAAAATAATAAATATTTGCATTTCATTTTTAATTCACTGTAATTATTCTATTACTATTCTATTAGAAGGTTTGGAACCACTGCACTACACCTTACCTCACAATATGATACCTGCTCAAGTGTACTTGATAGCGTATTTCTACCTTTAAGTAAGAGAAATAATTAATTTCAGTTTCAAGAGCAGATGATCAAAGCCAAAAGACCGTTGTGACTTGACCATTAGTGAACACTTATTCTAATACCTTAGAATTAAAATTAAAATTTAATTATAGATTAGTAACCTCGGTTTTTGACACAGTAGATCACATTGGTCATTTCAGTTATTAGATAGTAGATTCATAATCGGGATAGCATTTTGGAATTAGCTCCTGATAGTTTTCAATCTTACCTTTCTGACAGTATCGTGGTGTTCCACAGGGGTCAATCCTAGGCCCTTTGTTGTTTTCAAAATCATGTTGCCTTTGAGACACACTAGTCATACACAATAAAAACACAAAATAAATTTTCATTGTTATGCCGATGACACTCTTTATGCTATATGCAGCTATAAACCCATAAATGGCAGCATAATCCACAGAGTATCTTATTCAGCCCTGCAAATTCCATCAACCACCAAAATCAAAACTCTTGCCTCCGTATTACACAGAATGATGCTGTCAGTCTGTTAAGCAAATCCAGAAGCCATGACCATATTTCACATATTCTTATGTTCCTTCACTGGCTACCTGTGAGATTTAGCATTGACTTAAAGATGAGCTAGAGGCCACCAGTCACGTCTCTGAGCCTAAATGCAGCCTCAATTGTCGATAGGAGCTTCCCTGAAAACATGATCGATTACATGATCGATTATGTTTCAGCTATGTATCTGAGGAACTTTTTATCATCAAAGTTTTCATCTTGGGGGCTTCTTTCAGTCAGTAAAATCTAAAATGAGCTTCTTTTGAACTTTTTCAGTGTTCCACCTTTGCTCCCCCAAACTATAATTAAGGCTTTAAGCCAGAACTGCTGAGTTATCTAATGGTAGCAGCTCCTGTTTCAGGCAAGCTAAAGGGACACGTATTATTAAATCCTGTCTTAGGCATTTCATTTGTATTCAGGAAAGAGAACACCTTCCAGAAGTTAGCTTCAGGTGCTGTGGAAACATATTGTGCGTCCACACTTGACTGCAATTGATTCTCATTGATTTTACCAACCATCTTGTACAGTAGGATCCTCTTTTCCAGGCTGATTTAATGTTGAAGCTGTTATTATTGGTTTAAGGTAGGGTGGATGAGATTTGGATATGGACCCCTGTGGAGCTTTGTGAGCTTAAGTTTCACCTTCTGGATGATTGTCTGTGTTCTTACATGCTGAGCTTGGCATGTCTGTCTCATGTTTGTGTGTGACCTCTGTCCTCTGTGTGTGTGTGAGTGTGAATATTTGACCAGTATGTGTGGCTCTTTTACCTGTATTTGAATATGTGCACTGCTGCTGGTTGGGAGCGGTGCTATTCTCTTGAAATGATAAACCCGGAAGCCTTGCCTGACAGACAGAAATGATGTGATGAAAACATTTGACCACTTGTTTTTTTTGCCCACCTCCATCACCAAATGATGGACCATGATAGACAAACGGCTGTTGGTGGCTGCTAGATGCTGCTGACTTTTGAAGATCCTCTCTGTTGCCGCAAAGGTTAATCACTTTGTATTTTAGGCCCATTTTTGCATAATCACACCTTTTCTGTAAAGAAGATTTCCGAACTAGAAACATAATTGGCTCTTGAAAATGTGATGAAAAATGTGAAGTCTGTTTATTATTAGATGGTCAGACTTGTGGAAGTCTGTAAAATAGTCATATTTACAGTGAGAAAAACAAAACTGGGCATAAAAGAAACCTGCATGACACCAATGTCATTACCTCAGAGATAGAAAGATAAATTTAACCAAACTGATAATTAACCTCATCTCTCCAGATTCTAACTTGTCTCCCAGCCAAGACATTAAATCTTAATTTTAGACTGCATTTTAAGCACATATGTTTGGGCAGTGACACAGAGCCATTACTAATGTATTATGTGGCTTGGCTGACTATAAATTATGGACCATCAAAAATTGGCAAATCTAACACTACCACAGCATGGTCTATTTTTTAACCTCTCTGTCCTACTCTCAGATTTACAGCCTGTCTCTTGAGTGTAATTCTGAATGATTAAGGCTGTTTATTAGTTCCAGACCCCTGACTGTCATCCAGTAATCACATTCTGACAAGGTTAATTACTCTTCTGATTTCTCATTCTCATTTTAATATCTCTCATGAATCACACATTGAAGGAAAGAGCCAGCCATTGTAGTCCTTGTAAAAGTAATATGGCCAACATTTTAAGTTGAATGGATCCCTTGAAACTGTCAAATTTATAGTTCTGTTAAATTAAAAGATATGGCTAAAAGTGAAAATTGTCTAACAGCTGAATTTCCATATCCAAAGCAAAATCAGAATGGCTTCTTGATTACTTGGGAATACATATTTTTCAGATATATGCATACTTGAATATTCTGCCGCATTATTAATGTTAACTATGTCAGATAGAATAGTTTATTCCAGCAGTACTGAACATCTGCTTTTAAAGAGGAACAAGACAATCTGATCAAATTTTCACACACTCGATCCTCCTCTTAGATGTCTTTATTGTGTATGTTTGGAATCGTTTTATTATTATCTAATGAATAGTTGATAGTTTCACTCAGTGGAACTCGTTCACACATCTTGCCACCTACCTACACTATAGCTCACAGTTGGTGGGATATGCTCATTAACCGCACTGTGGTGAACTTTATTGGTGTGCTGTGATGTTTTTGAATTGTGCAATAAAGGCCAGTCACTGGCAATTTTACAAATTGTAAAGAAATTATATGTTCCCTTCCAGTCCCGAGCTTTTATAAGACCATAAAGCAGTGAGTTTTATTTCAACCCCAGCCATCCCTTTGTGTCCATCCTTATCATTTGCATCTGTGATCCCTGATTTGCAAATGACTCATCCTGTTCTCTGAACCTTTTGGGTTCAACATATGCAGGTACCAATTTTTTTATGCCTCAGGTGAATATGCAAACGAACAAATTTCTAATTGCACAGCATAGGATGTAATTGTGCACTTTAAAATTCTGAATCTGAAGCAATTTTGTTTTAGTCTGTTCATTTAAATTCTCTTAAAGACAGAAAGCTGATTGGAAACTCTTAAGGCACAGATAGAGAAGTATTTTCATGAAAAGATATGGATCAAAGAGCAGGTCCTGCTGTTTGAAGCTTGATGCAGTCACTCTTCCTGTTTTTAGAAAATTATAGCGCACTCTCACTAAAAGCATAGGCTGAGGGAAGCATCAGTGCCCCCTCCTCATTTTTGTCCCTCTCTGCATCTCTGTCTAAATGTCTGTGTCTGTATCTCAGCAACAAAGATGCAGCTTTTATATTGCACGCTTGCTCCCAGAGGCGTGTGAGAAGGAGAAGTGGCATTTCTTGACGACGTATTTTGAAGTTAATACTCTTCAAAAACAGCAGAATTTTTAATTTCTTTGATTTGTTCTGTTCAGTTTGAATCCCTCGATCAAGTGGAGTGCCCTCAGTCTACCCTGAAATAAATCGAAGTGGATGGAGGCACAGAGCAGAGTGGGAGCTCTTGAGTCATAGAGAGACTTTTCATAAAAAGCTTCCAGTGCAGACATTATGGCACAGAACAAAGAACAGACACTGTCATTTGAAGCCTTGGCACACTCCCTCTTCCAGTTTTTTGGAAAATTGCAAAGACAGACACATACACTCCATCTCTCGTGCTCCCACTGCCCTTTCTCTGTCTGTGTCATGTCTAACTTTCTGTACAGGCACAGAAAGTCATTATAATAAGAGCTTCACTGGAAAAAAATAACGTTTAATTAAATGTTTCGCATTTTGTCACAATACTTTAAAAAATAAAATAAAATAAAAAGTTTAAAATGAGACAACAGCCTTGTCCTTTCACCAACTATATGATATAGATACTTTGTGTTTAGCCTGTGTAGCCACTTTGGGAACAGCAGTTTTTCTCTGGTGATCAACTCCAACGTTAAAAGTCAGTACCTTGGTTTAGGGCTCTGGCAGGAACATGCCAACAACTTGCTTTTCTTTTTTATTTAATTCCTCATTTGGTAAATAATCTTGAGGGCTATACTAAATTGGGTGGGGCAATTTGAGGCACCTTTGGATATCTGAAATTCTGTACAGTGCAAAGATTCTGGGCGCAAAATATTCAGTGTTGGATTAATTTCCAAACTATATAATTTATGTGCTTATAATGACACATATAACAAATTTTTTGAGGAACTTGAGTCAGCTAATTGTAAGATCTTTAAAATTTTATTTGGTAATAAATAATAGATTAAAGCATCATTTCAAAACCCCGTTCAGTACCAAATACTTTAATATGAGCACGTTAATCATGGTCTGCGGGTGTTTCAGCATGAGTGATGGTGATGTAGTTAGAGACTGTGCTGTCTTGTCCACTCAGTCGTGTATGTTGTAAATATGGATGAAGAGAGATCATTATAAAAAGAGCAAGGACAGCATTTGTTTAGATCTTGGTACTGGTTGCCATGTAAAGATGCTTCAAAGCCAGTAACTCTTTATTGGTTGCTTATCACAGACCGAATGTAGCTGCCATTAAATGTAGAGATGCGTGTCTTCTGTAGAATAAACGTAAGAAGAGATCCATTACAGCCAACAGATGTTATTTTATTACACATATCAATTATGGAAAATTAAACAGGTCACTGGAGATTAAAAAACCAGTATGAATTACATGGTATGCTCCACTCTCATTACTTTCTTTACTTTATCACATTTTCTGAATATTCTGTGTGATGTGATACCTAAAATTTGAGTTCAGCAAGTCTTTGCTGAATATGCTGAAATTGCACTTTTCTTATCAATACAGTCCAGTCTGCATATCTAATGAAAAAAGTTTCTACTTTATAGTTGAAGTATTTGGTTACACGTTTAATTAAGGTCCCAGAGAGGGTACCTTAATCAAACGTGTGAGTTAAAGGAGATTGTAGACCTTCTGAAGCTATTCAGCTCAAGGGTATTTATATAGACAGACTGAAATCAAAAGGTTAAAACATGTGCATGTTACCGGATTGTTATTGATCTGATGGAAAAGTTCAGAAATTCTGTAGCAGTCAAATGAACTATTGAAGTTGGAGTTGCCAACATCAGTAATCAGTGATTTAGAGGCCAAGGGTAGAAGACTGTGCTTGTACTTGTGGCTCCCAGGTCTGTTAGTGTGAAGGAAGAAGTGGTGAAAGAAGTTTTCAGACCCATTAAACACCAACACCATGACCTTTAAAATACCTATCCCCCAACTCCGGCTCTTTAGCTGCTAAATTCTCCACTATGTTCACCAGCTATAGTTGCTAAATATTTTTGTCTTGCTCCCACTGTCCTTTCACTCCTTGGTACTGGACAAGTAGAGTAGTAAGACAACAGTAAAACAGTAAACCAAAACAGTTAACTACTATATTTCTTCAAAATCTTTATTTACCTCAGCTGCAGAGGGTACCAGGCCTTCTATTAGAGAGGCCTTTATTTCTAATTCCCTCTGTTTGATAAGTGTATTTTAGTACGTTGTTTTCTGATCTGCTTCCGTTTGCTCTGTTAAATTTTTGTTATTGCATTACTGATAAAACACTTACTCCGGCCTGTTTTTTGGGCCGGTCTTTATTTTTTTGTGTTGACCACACCCCCAACCATTATCGGAGACCCGACTTTTAATTGACAACCGTCTTTTATTACGGTAAATGACTCTAAAACACTCTGTAGAGCCAGAAATGTTTTCCCACTTACCCATGGAAGAGACAGTAAGCAAACTGTGTTGATGTGTTAAATGACCTCCGTCACCTTACCATGTTTGTTTATGTAGGCAGAATAATAAAATCAAAGCCAAAACATCTTTAGAAACAACTAAAGAAGTAACTCCTCTGCTTGTGTGTCTTGAAAGATACACATATTTTCTCTGTTCTGGTCCATTTCTTCGTCTTTTTGTTCCTCATCTCTCCAGCCCCCCCCCAACAGCTTTTCTCATTTGCCCTACTGTGACCCCTCTTGACCCTCTTTCTCCAACCCATCCAATCATTCCTCCTCACTGTCCAAGGGTATCTTCTCTTCTTCTCCTCATCCTCACTCGTCCCTCCTACTCCTCCTTCTTTTTCTCCTTTTCCATTTGCTATCAAGTGTGAAATGAGAGTGCAATGGATTGACTTTGAGAGCAGCGAGGATGAAAGCGATTGGTCTGTCACAGGAGAATGATCTTAACAGGCCTGTGCACCCCCAAATCCCCCCAAACCCCCCCCCCCCCCACCACCACCACCACCATTACACCCACCCACCCACCCACCTCAGTTCATGAGTCACGGAAGACTCTGCAGTGACACAGGGGCCATGGACTGGTTTGGTACTGATGACAATCAAACCAACTATCCAGGCAGCTGAGAGGGGTCACTGGTATAGTAGACCACGCATCTGACCGAGAGTGCCTGATAAAGACTGTAGTGAGCAATGCATAAGCACACACACACACACACACACACACACACACAAAGTCAGCATGGAATTATCCGTGCATACACACACACATCAACAATTCCATCAAGGCCTCTCTCAAATTGGTTTACCCTCCTGACTAAAACTCTAATACGCTCACACACAAAATGATCACAAGGAGAAGTAATTGGATTTTAAGGAGAAACACTTTGCTCCAAGGCTGTTGCTGTGAAGCAATTTCTGAATCGAAAGCAGTAATAAATATTGATATAAAGTGCTGACATACTATAAAAAGTCGTAAGATGCGAATAATGAGGGATGACAGCAGAATCCAAGGAAAAGCAAACGCAGCCATGCTTGGTTCTAGTTTCACGCTCGCCACCTGTTGTGTCCACAAGGCTAATCAATACACCTGCTTCACACACGCACGCACACACTTGCGCGCGCGCACACACACACACACACAAGTGACATATTACAGAGACAGATGCATTTATCATCCCTGACTTGGCACTAAAGTTAAAAGGCTAATTCACTTTTAAAAGGGAAAGAGTCACAAGAGATTAAGTCTTTGCAGGTAATTTTAGTCATTTTTACCTTAAACTAATCAAAATTTAAGGCTTCAGTTAGGTATGTTAGGTGACTTACATTAAATAACAAATCAAACTTTTATGGCATCTTTTGTCTTTGGCCCAAATTACATCATCTAGTGAGTTTTTATTCCATTCATGTCATTCCGATCTACAGAAAATGTTTTGCATCGTCACTTTACTTCATTAGTTCAACAGTAATCTCAATCATAACATACATCTGTACCTGTCACAGTATGTAATTGTCCATTGTCTAGTTAAAATATACGTATAAAGCACTGTAATGCAGTTTGTAGTTACTCTGCAACAAATACCATCTGAATATGGCCCAGAAATTCCTCATTGGACATGACTATTGGTATCATGACCTTAAACCAGACTGCAAACCTCGGCCATGATAATATTCTCCTGCAAACAAAAACAATCAATGTGACAAATGTCATTCATCCCTCAGTGGAATTCCTCTCTTCGCTCTCTGACAGACAGGCTGGTGACCCCTGGAGCAGGTAAAGGGGTAAATGCTGGAGGGATATTTTGATGTTTACAGTATGATCACATAGTGTATTAAATCCTTGTCAGTCTGGTGGAGAAGCCCTCACCGCTGGCTTTCCTGTCCAAATAATGAAGGTGAAGTGTCAGTTTCATTTATAAGTGCCTAAAAAAGCCTATAAGTGGCAATCACCACTGTCCCAGAGAAAGACAAGAGTGCTGAAAGGCGCTATTTGTAACTAATTGTAGCCATTATTAATCCATAACATATCAGTTTAAAATAAAACCTACATTTTTAGACCAAAGAATCTATTTTTGATTGAACTTTAACATCTCTTTTGCTTCTTTCGAGCCTGTGTCCTCTCACTTTTTTCCTCTCAGTCTCTTACGATTTTGGCAGGACTTTGATAATCTGAATAATCAAAAGTTCTGAGCCTGTGAGCCATCCTTCAAATCAGACTGTGACAATTCAAGGAGAAAATCATTTTAGCACAGCTGTAAAGAGGGACAGCGCAGCACTGGCTGATCTGAAGAACGTACAGTATGAAAAGAAAACCTGAACTGTGAATGAATGAATGTGAAACAACAAAATTCAATCTCGTTATTTTCACTTGATAGCAGCTATCTGCAAAGACACTCTGACATGACCTGGTTTGGTACAGGATGTTTTTAGACAATCAGTTGTAGTGTCTCAAATTCTCACAGCTCACTACCCATCACAATAATACATTGAGACAATGAATTTAACATTAACTACAGTACAGGAGGAAGCTGTAGCAGGGACAAGATCTGGTTTAGTACCAAAAGTCTCAGCTTTTCATTCCCACAGCCATCCCTTCAATTTTTACATCAGTCAGTTGTTTAAGCTGTGTTCTCTTATACTCGTCTCATTAAGAAACACTAGCGCTACAGCTTCTTTTAAATTTGACAGTAGATGACGATGATAGATACAGTATGCACGCTGGTCTTTAAATGAGTCTGGTTGATTTAGCAGCAAACCTGATAAAATCTTTTTGAAGCTTTGCCAGAACAATTTCAAGCACTATAGTCTCGGTCTTATGGATCTACAAAGAACTGACAAGCATGTTATGATGGATTTAAACTAGAAACCTGATGCCTTTGACTTTGCTGGACAGTCAGTGGAGAAGAGCATTTAAAACATTTAAAACACTTTAAATATTGGTATGTGAGTGATTGTACTGACTTAAGGCTCATTCATTCAATGTGTAGTTTCAAGATGCTTTTTAAAACATTATCTGTGAGGAACAAACAGTAAATAGGAGCACAATGTAAAGCTGTTTATGATACAGTATCCTTATTGGGAAAGAAATGTGACGAGAACAGTCGAGCTCTGGCTACTCTCCCCCTTTCCCTTCCAGGCCTGGTGGAGACGGGGAGAAAAGATACAATCTGACAGGCAATTGGAACCAAGAGTATAAAAGTAATCCAGAATTACAGATGGGAGAAAAAGGTGAAGAAGACTGAATCATGGTAAAGATAAAAAGAATTGTTAAAGAAGCGTTCTGCTGAGGATTGCAGGGTGAGGAAGAGGAATTGTGAGGGTGGATGGGATTGGAGTAAGAAACATGAGGAGTAATGAATGAAGACCCTTACACAAAAGAGGTTTAGGAGCTAATGTGTGACGTTTGAATGTTTGGATATTGCATGTTGAATATATACTGTACATGTCGTCTTATACTCTGTGTTTGTGTGGGTGTGAGCCTTTATACATGTGCATACATACTATGCATGTATCCCACACAGACACACAATATACAGTCTCTGCATGTGTATATAAAATGGTGTGTGAGTGTGTGTGTGTGTGTGTCCAAGCACACATACTTTTCCATATCCAATAACACAGGTGAAGAACACCGCTATTATTTTTCCACTGATTTATTTTCTTATTGCCATCCCCCCTATATCCACCTTATGAATACAGATTACAGCTGATTTCACTTTCAAGTTAAAGCCCTTATGAAAAAGTAGGCATGCATGCAAAGAGATTCAGTCATAAGGAAGATATATTCATAGACTGAAGCACCAAGATGGAGAATATTTACTGGATAATACTTATGAGGGAGTAGAGTGTGAAGTAGTTGAGAAAACTGGAGCAGAATGGCTTGTTTTTATTTACCCTCCTTTTTTTATCATCTACAATATATCATTTATGAATTCATTAGCATGCATGAAAGTGGAGAGATGCTATCTGGAGAACAACTGTATGTACTTGAAATGTATAGAACACTCAGTCAAAAATCCCCAAGGGCTCTCCGAAGGGTCTGAGCTTCCCGCTCTCTGCTGTACAGTTCCTTATCAAAGAAAGGTTGATATTTATATGAGCCTCCGACATGGATCATTCACAGTTATTTATAAATCTGTTTCTAAATACACAATGATCTGCAGGTGTACTCTTCTGTGAATAAAATATGCAGAATAGTATTTTTAAATGTGTGTGTGCTAAGACTCTCTCCTCACTAGAATACATCTAAGGATACGGGAAAAAAAAGTTCACTGTCAAATACTATACTCTATACCCTGAGGTTTGCGGTAAAATGCAAAAATAATTACTTATTACAGTATCTACAAAGGCAAACCAGAAAAAATGGCATTTCAATTACAGAGTCAGAACACATACGCATCTCACATGCTCATACTTAGGGCACCAAATTATTAATGCATTTATATTTACAGGAAAGAGTATGAAAATGAAGGCGGTGGGTTGAGATTTCTTTGTCAACAAGGGGGTTAACGCACAGCAGGGGTCTAGATGAAGTTGCAGCGCAGTAGTAGATGGTTAGCTGCATGTGTGCATGTGCATGCAAATAGCCTAAATGTGTATATTATGAGCAGCCTACACGGACAAGCCGTGGATTAAACATCATAGAGCAGCAGGATTAGTGCACAGCAGTGGTCCACTTGCTGCACAATCAGTGTAGTAACTGCAGCCAGTGCTTCATGGCAAATGTAGCAATTTAAACATGTAATACTTGGATTTTTATATTTGTGCGTGGAGGAGATCACATACATTAATCAATCAGATACAGCTACTCACTGTGAGGAAGCTGAAGTGAATAAGGCTTCTTGGGGAGAAAAAAGGAAAACACCAGAAGGTGAAAATGACTTGAACAGGCCAGCTGACAAAACAATCTGACCACAATATCTAGAAAAAATGGAAATTTGAGCATCTAAAATTTAATGATGACTGCAACAACTTCTGCTGATGAAGATTGTATCATACAATCTAAAGCTCTAGAACAGCTACTTCCCACACCGGGTCTCAAACCCCAATGTCCCAAATCACAGACAACTGCACTTACCACTCAGCCAAATCTCAGCACTGTGAGACACACAGACCTGCAGCCATTTATACATTCATGACACAGCAACAGACAGTGGAGCAGAGGATAGAGACGTAACCTCGCTACGCTACAAGTCCTGACAGTTTATTTTCCTTCCTGAAAACAAATAATCTTTTAAAATATTTGTATGAAATAAATATTCATAAAAAACCCCACTATCTGTGCTTTTCCAAATATTGTATTTGGATTCGGGTCATCCCCTACGAGGTACAAGCAACAATAACAACAACAGAAACATAATGAGAGGAAGTTGGAAAAGCATCAGATGAAGCACTGGGAAAAGAAAATAAAGGAAAGCTACAAAAGAAGACAAAGAAGATGAATGTGAAGATTAATATGAAGAAGCAACAAAAGATGCAACAATGAATCCAGCACTAAAGTTTTATTGAAAACTACAGATTTACTGAAAATATTTAGCAACCAGGGAATTTTTCAGAAACTTCATCTAGAAGAAGAGAAAGAACAAGGTCAAGTATGATGATTATGAAGACTATACAGACAAGATAGAAGAGTAAGACGAGCTAAATGAGATGCAGAAAAGCAAACTATCTGTCAGATTATATTACTATCAAGCTGAAAATACCTTTACTATGAAAGGCCAAAAACATGCCAAGCAACCTTCTCAAAAACGATCTTGACTAATACGGATCTGTACCATCATCTACAGGCTGTGATACTCAGCTTTTTTGTGTATGTGTGTGTGTGTCCATCCAAAGTATTCACTAACACAGTCCACAGCAGGAGCCCTGTCAGTCTGTGAATCGCCACAGGCAGCTTATGTGTGTGTGTCAGATCTCAAACTCAAAGAGGCAATGGACCTCTGAGCAAAAATCAAGCCTGTCAGTCCTGTACTCGAGACCAGTTGAGCTGAAAGTACATCTTAAGATGTAATATGCTTTGCCTTTGTGCACACGCTGCGACTATTAAGTTGTTCTGCAGGTGCCTAATTTACATCTGCTTTATCCTCTGTTTCACAGGGGTTGTAGGGGTCTTCCATAAATTAATCATTTTTATAACTATTTTAAATGTGTTTGCCAGAAAGCCAACAGCAAAATGACACAAACAACCCAACGCAGATGAATAACAAACAATATCTGAGCAGAACTAATTAGGCTGGTTTGCTTGAATATCAAACACAGCAACCCTTTGAGAACAGATGTAAATCGCTACAGTGCACTGATGCTAAATGCTTTCTTTTGAACTTTAAAGACGAATAACTCTGAACATAATTTGTTTTTCACTTAGTTAGGCAACCTTCGTCATCATGCCAACAGTAAACACCATGTTACATTTTTTTTTTTAAAATGTCCTGACTCGCGGTTGAAAACGTGACACTCTTGGTTGGAAACAGGAAGCGAACAGCGGCACTTTTTGCCATCTAACTAACTATCTAGCCATCCACCCAACCCGCCACCTCCTAATAAGAAAAAGTCAACTTATACTGACGTCATCTGAACTGCGTCACTTCCCCGGGGCATAATTACTACTGCTGCGAGATGGTGTCTGTCAGTCAAATGTGACTATAGGTCATTTTTGGCGACTGAATTTACGACCTATAGGGTCGTTTTTCTTGGGAGGACAGGATCGTAATAAACCTTACAACTGTCAACATTTATTACCATGCCATTTGTCATTACTTGAGCAGTTATTGCCCATAAATCTACAGTATATGCACATCCCTGTGAGCTTCAGACCTTGTACTATATGACACTTTTCAGAGACAAAAATATGAGATATCAAACGTTCCTAATTTATTCCACGAGTTTCATTCCACTCAGTGCAGTGTCCTCAGTGCACCGGGCCAATGCACAATATATCACACTCTATACATCCATCTACAGCTTGAACTGTAATATGTACACTGCTACTTTGCTGCTAAAAATCTGAATGTAAATATTCAACATCTGCCAAAACTTTGCTGTACTGTTCCGCACAGTCCACTTTGCTGCTACTGCTCATTCCTTTAAATCTGCTTTCATCTATCTGTACAAGAAAACAGTCTAAAAAACAGAGAAAAACAGTATAGGTTGGAAATTCAGGCGGCAAATGAATGAAACTCGTGGAATAAATTAGGACGGTTTGATATCTCAAATTTTTTTTCTGAAAAGTGTCATATAGTGCAAGGTCTGAAGCTCACAGGGTTGTGCATATTCTGTGGGCAATAACTGCTCAGGTAATGACAAATGGCATGGTAATAAATGTTGACAGAAGTATGGTTTATTATGAGCCTATCCTCCCGAGAAAAACAACCCTATATGTCGTAAATTCAGTTGCCAAAAACGACCTATAGTTACGTTTGATTGACAGATGCCATCTAGCAGCCGAAGTATTTATGACCCGGGGAAGTGATGCAGCTCAGAGGACGTCAATATTAGGTGACGAGTTTTTATATTAGGAGGTGGCGGGTTGGGTGGATGGCTAGATAGATAGATGGCAAAAAGTGGACCTAGCTGCTGGAGACAGCTGTTTGCTTCCCGTTTCCAACCATGAGTGTCTTGTTTCCAACTACATGCACAATTTTTAAAAAAAAAACCAACTTTAATTGTCATGGTGTTTACTGTTGGCATGACGACAAAGGTTGTGTAACTTTAAGGAAGTAACTTTAACCTGTTTCAAGTGATCATTTTAGCCCAAACCCTAACCCTAAGTGGTTTTTGTGCCTAAAAGTAACCAGACATTAACCACAGCATTGTCACACCATAAAACAAACAAAAATTTTTTTTATGATTTCCCTGCTGATAGAGGCAGCATATTAGAAAATGCTCCTATGTGTCATTCTGGAAACGCTGCTATGGGTCATCTGGAGTGCAGGTACAATCAACCTATGTGGTCGTAACATCTGTTGGATCAGATCATGATTGATATTTTATTGATTTTACCTTTTGTCAGCAGCAACATTGCTGACAAAATGTCTCTTCACTAACTGTCTCTTCACTAGCATCCTTGAATGGACTCCACATGGTCCACATGAAAATACGGACAGTCATTGCAATGTGGACTATGAAGACTAAACTGTCTGTTTGTTTGTCTGTTTGCACGATTACTCAAAAGGTTCTCTTCTAAATTTCATAACAGTTTCATGACAGGAAACATTTTTAAAACTTTTTAACATGCCTAGGCAGAGGTTTAAATTCTAGTGGGCGTCCCATCTAATTGCTTATGGCTAATGCAAACATACCTTTATCTCTCGCATCTCCTCCCTTGGTGCCTCTATCATTACAAGTGCAAGTTAATCCACCAAATGGGTTGTAAACGCATTTTGAGAAAAGGCTACTGATTTCCTTAAAGATTTGACTACACCACAAGGTTGATTTCCAATTTGTACCAAAGATGGCTAAGTACATATCTAGCTAGCTAGCTACTATCCATCTAGCATATTGTTTAGCATGTTATACAGCTTTGGACAGGCCTAAACATAAAACCAACTTAGAAAAAACTGTCTACATACATTCGAAATGATTACCTCTGAGTCCGCCAGTGGATGAAGTGCAAAAGTGTTCATACCTGTTCTGAATAGCTATAGTTGAAGGTGGAGTGAAAAGCCTGCAGTCACAGAGAGAGAGGAGGAATATGATAATTAACTTTAGGACAGTCTCTCCTTCAAGGCGTTTATGGCGTACTCAGTTGTACACATAAAAATCGAGGGAAGTAGTGTGAAGAATCAAAAAGAGAGCTTGAGACAAAAGTTCAAACCTTCCTTCACACTTTTGCACACCTGCACAATCGCTGGATAAAGTGAGTGTGATTTTCAGATTGTTTGTATTGGAAAGTTGCAAAAATTGTCAGACACAGCCCCCACCTGATTCTCCCCTTTGGAGAGGCGGGCTTTCAGATGCTGTTAGATGATCCAACAAGCACTTTATTTGAAGCATACTGAGTGCCTAGTAGGAAATGGGATCTGAACCACAATTGCTGATGTCAATTTGGACTGCCAACCATCCATCCTGACCTCTTCCTGAAAGGCTTTACAGAACTATAATTGGAGACTGTAAACATTGCCATTTTAAGCATTTAAACAAATTGCAGATACTGTCTTGTTCTAGTAAGGACATTTTGAATTCAACCTACTCTCTGACCACCATCCTGCACTCAGCTATTCCTGGTCGACTGTTTCTCCTTCCACTTCCACCGCACTCAGCCCAGCCCTGACTCATCTCGCCCTTCACATTTCTGTGGGAGAATGTTTTACACCTTATTCAGAACTGCAAGCTCTATTTTCTGACCGATTCCACCTGAGCCCTGCCCTGCTTATCCTTACATACTACATTCCCCAGTGCCCCTACTATATTAGAGGTTTTTCTTTTCTTTTACTCTGTGGGTCCTGAAACTGAAAATTCAATATGGTTATCAATAAATCCCTGCACCAGTGTCACCGTATCACTTTCCAATGCATTTTTTACGCATTTAAAATGATTCTGATTCTGAAAAACTCTTTGGGGAGCCAAATTGCAATTCATTTCTCATGTTGAACTTTGCCAAAGATCAACATCTCTTGGATATAATGAAATTACATCTCCACAGACTATAAAATATTTCTGAGAGTTTTCAGCTCCAATGATATAAAAGAGCATAGCTCTTAAGGGAGCAACATTGCAATTGATTTCCTAATGCTAAAATGAAAATGTCAAGAACATTCAATGTTGATTTGCCCAAAGGTCCTTGCAGTTCAGTTGAAGCTCATTATAATGTGTATAGCGAAACTTTGGTATGTAACAATACTGTCTGAACTTCTTGTAAAGTGTTTTTTCCCCCGCTGTGAACAAAAGCATTGCTCCTCCACAAGGCTGCTTCTACATGATGTGATGGAGGGATGATGACCCAGCAGGCTTCCGATGGATATGGATTTACATGTAATTTTATAATCCTTTAAACTTAACACAAAGAATAGGAGGGTTGTCAATTAAGTCTATAGTAGCACATATGTGGGTATGGCTATTCAAAGACTGATTCAAAAGTAATAGTAAATTTAAGTAGATTTACTAGTAAATTGTGGCTAAAGTGCTACATGTACAGTGTCTATAAACACAGAGAGGTGCATTACATCATATGCTTTAGCACAAAAAAACAAAGGGGAATGTTTAGCATAAACTCTTGGTGTTATAGTATTTATTTTATTTTACAGTAATTAGCCCAAGATCACTTCATTCATTTTTATCTTGAAACATATTGTGACTTTATGTAAATGATTTATGATTATCTTGACAATTTGCAATAATATACTGATAAATATTTAATCCTAAAATGCAGTTAAAATGCACATTACTTCCATGGCTTCAAAATGAATTAATATTTAACAGAAAAGAAAATTTTCTTCAGGCACTCTTAGGCAGAGCAGTGAGAGGAGTTATACTAAAAGCCTTTATTTAGTCGGGCATGTTGGTTAAAACGCTGACCGGTTTCAACCTCACAGGGTTTTCATCAGGGTGGAGACACATCCGGTATTCTGGAAATAAACAATAGTGCATCACATAATAAAGTAGCCATAACATGTACATATTACACATCCATAATTAATCAAGAAATATTGATAAGTGCAGCTTTAAGGAAAACACATCTGCGTTGAAACAAATAATAAGATTTGTCATTACTTGAGTTGTATCTACCAAACCTACAGTAAGAAGTTCTCCCTGTTATACATGAAACTACTTGTGCAGTTGTATTTATTGCAAAAATGTACAGCAGTTCTTTCTTGTTATGTTTTCATTGAGATACAGAGTTACAGCAGTTATCCCTCCAGTACTGTACTACATTTATGACATACACTGGAGATGCGTATTTTACTTTTTCTATTTCATGAAATCCAAAACATTTCAAGCAGAATGATTGTGTTTGTGAGACTGCCTTGGGCCCTTCGAGGAAAACGGTTGTTGCCTGAGCCGGTTGTCCCATCTGAATAAGGCGAACAAGACCGCTTCCCCACCTGTCTGATAAATGGCTTGGGCCCAATTCCCTCGCTTTGCTTTTTTATGTCGTCGCCTGTCTTTGATGTCATCAGATAATTGCTCCTTTTAGAACTCGGAAAGGGCCACTCAGCGCTCATGGGATGGAAGAGTATCCATGGTGACAATCTTTGTTATTCCACACTGCAAACAACTGTTTATTGTACCCAGTAAGAGGGGAAACGCTTTTGAGTGGAGACACAGCACATCTGGGGGCAGTGGAGAGAGGGAGACGGAGAGAGACGGACAGAAATAGATAGGGAGAAATTGTGAGGGAGATGAAGAGATGATAGGTAAACTAGAAAGAACATATTTGTGTGTGTGAGTTAATGACGGAGGATAAGACAGACAGATACTTGGATTGCAATAGATCAGGGAAAGAAAACGCGAGCTGGGTGAGGGCTCGATGAAGTGCAGAGGGACAAAAACAAATCCACATGATTTTCTTTCCTCTGTTCACAAATGATCTTTAACAGCATCGATCCTAACCAGGCAGGAGAGATATTGACACACACTGGGAAGATGGAAGGATACAAAGACGATACTTGTAGATGACAGATGCAGATGTGTCTTAATATGAACACAGCATATTTCATAGAATCTGCCATTATTACCCTGTACTGCTATTAGCCCACTCCTGCTGTACCCCTTTCCTCATATATTATTATTAATGACCGCACGCCCACACTGTGTTCAGCTCAGCCATTTGTAAGGCTGTCACCCAGCTGTATCCCTCAGCCCCATCAGTGCCCCGCTTCTCCTGTATTAGACTTGATGACTGAGCTAAACTCCGCTATACGTCAAAGCACTTTAAATTACAATCCTCTTCACACTCCAGTGCAACAATGAAATTGGCCATCTCACATTTTGCAGTTATTACCACTGGATATTACCGAATGCAATTATGGCAGAAAATGCATGGCATTGACTTTGACTGACTGCTGTATCAACCTTATTGTATCTCTACAAGGTGATGAGAGTCAGGCTGGAACATTCATGCACTTAAAAGCACATAGCTTCCAGTGGAACACATTAGCCCACTAATTCTCTGGGCTGGGACTTTACACAACTAGACTTCTGTATGTGCCATGATGCTGCAAAGCTTTTCTCTTCTCCTTACTCTGGTTTACAATATTTACACCTGTATTGCAAAACGTACATAAGACAGAAGATGAATTACTGATCAACTGGTCATGCTGACTGCAGTTCACGGCAGGTTCAAATTTAGAGGAGCATTAGCTGGTGATGGATTTGTTTAAAAAAGAATTTCACAGAAAAAACCAAAGTGAAGAAGGGGGATGGATTTCATATTTTCTGTAAACAGGTTGGAAGTCATAACGTGTGAAATTGATCCCTGTCTACAGCCATCTGCAAATGTTCTGCCCACATCATATTTCTTGTTGTGTATGCTGAACCATTACCAGCAGCACTTATTTCACTGGATCCTCAAAGATATCTCTGGGGTCTGGAGCGGCAATCACTTCCCTGCACTGCATCTTAATGACACAGAGGACAGGAGAGGAGTCTTCACGTCAGTTGTGGTGGCACCTGGAAGTCGCTTGACATTTTCCAGGATTCATATTCGTCATATTGTATGTTTGTCTACTGTATCTACATAATACTGTCATTCTGTTTCTTCATAGCATAACTTCACTATTATTATTTCTCTGTACACACAACATCTATTGCATGTCTGTCCATCATGGAAGAGCAATCCCTCCACTGTTGCTGTCCACTTCTTCCTTTTTTCATTTATCAGAACTAAAGGTCTAATGATAGAGGATGCTGTATGTTGTACAGGTTGTAAGGCAAATTTATGATTTTGGGAATTATAAAATAAATGGACTTGAGAAGCAAAAAGACAAAAAGTGGGGAGGAAAATAGAATAAGATAGAATTAAAGGGAAAAAGTGTGACATGGAGCCCTGCACACTATACCCGTGGCCAAAAAGGGAATACAAGAAGGAGAAGGAGAATAAGTGAAAGACAGTGATTAGAGCGTGAGGGAGTTGGGGGATAAAAAAGGAAGGAATGATAAAAAGAATAGAGAATTCCTGGGACGCCTGAGTAACAACTCACATGTTATGAGTATGCATGTGACTAACTGTGTCTTAGCATATGCATAACTTGCATAATATAAGAAAGCCTGCAAGCATTTCAAGACGCAAACCTCTCTGTTTCAAAATGTAGAGAAGTCTCACTCTCGCCCCGGAGTTTCACACAGAGAATTCTTGTTGTGAGGCTGAGTTTGGCAAACAGTGTGGTGTATTGTACACACATCTATGATAATCCCGGTCTAGTCTTGGTGGATTAGAACAGGAGATTCCTCTGGGGTCTAGAGGCTCATCTTTACTGATACTCAGCGTTGTTTGGGAGGAGAGCAATGTTCTGGTTTAGCAGAGGGACAATCTGAGATACCCATCTATTTTTATCGCCTGCTCCATCCATTTGTCCTATAACTTGTCACTGCCTGTCATCTCAGCTGACATATTCCAATTCTTCTTAAACGTACCATCAATTCAGTTGCATAATGGTATGAGTAATGTCAGATCTTACACTTTCTGAAAGAGGACAATATATAAAGGCAGATGGTAGCTTTACATCAAAGGAAACCAATCAAATGTGTGGTGTACATAATTATATTCATGATAGATTATCAGTCGGGAAGCTTGTCTGCATAATTCATATTTTGTCAAACAGCATATCTTATCTACTGTATACTTTCTCCTTTTCTGTAGTTTCCCTTCTTGTGTCATAAAGCGAGGAGACCTTAGCATGAAGCATTTTATTACGCTCTATGTCAGGAATGAAAATTCATACTTCTGCTGAGGAGAACTTATGACCTCGAAATATAAAAGTGTCACTGTTCAGATTTACTGACATGTAGTATTTGAAGGTGACGAATACATTCATTCATCTGATACAGGCTTCCGCGGAGATAGTGATGAGCAAGGGTTTGGTCACAGTTGCACTGATATCAACCCTTTTCTTTGTCATGTTTATAAATTAAGAAAAAAGATACATACAGAAAAAAGCTACACAGTCATTCTTTACATGCCACATTATGTGAAGTGTGTGCCTGAAATGCATTTACTGTATGGTTATTGAGATGTGGCCTCGCCAGCTTAGGATAATCAGTTTAGCAATGGAAGGATGAATGACCCTCTTCATCCCCGCTGCCTTTAACCTAAAGAGTTCAACCAGATGTCACATGAACCATTTGAATATCTTTTGCACTGAATGCAATCAGTTAGTCTCAGTGTTCAGCTACTGTGAAATCCATCATACAATAAGCACACATATAGGGCAAGGAACTCAGACAAAGCAGTTTTATTTATATGGCACATTTCATGCACAGTGGCGATTCAAAGTGCTCTAGAAAGGTCCTGTCATTAAAAGTAACAACAAAAATAAAACATTAAAACGAGATCAAGAAATAAAACCAAAGTGAAGACAAAAATGAGACCTTGTGGTGGTTCAGGCAGGCATGGAAGTCATTTTATAGTCACATCTTTCATTTACAATAGGTAAGAAGCAGAATTGTACAAAACTCATAAAGTGATTGAGTTAATATTAATTAATCCATGAACGAATGTGAAACTGACGTTTAACAACGTGGGGGAATCATTGAAGTGATGATGGTGACTTTTTGTAAACTTAAGTTATAGTTGTATAGTTTCATCCTTCATTTAATCCAATGTCACAATATACTGTTTACAGCATACAGTATGTGCTGGTGAGAGGGACGTCCATGGCACCATGCCTTTCCGTACTGGAACCAGATCAAAGAATCGTTTTCACCGGTACAGATGTGTGAACGAGTTGTGCATTTGAGTCATGCACTTCCTGCCTATTAATTTCAACACAACATAACACCCCGCGAGTATTAACATGCCAGCTGTTAGGCAAGCTGACAACATGAAATGTAAATTATAACTGAATTTCTAGTATGATAAGTGTTTGTGTGCGTGTGTGTGTTTCAGTTTTCTGTACATACAAGCACACATGCACATGCAGAAACTGCAGTCTCAGCAATACATCCGGTGTGAAACTTTGGGGAAATATCTGGGGGCAATATAACAGTAGGAATCTCTGTAATGGTATACAGAATTTGCACTGACTCTGCAAACTTTAGCAGTATATTTCTCCTGAATCTACATAATTAATAGGAGCAGAGGCTGGCATACAGTATCAATATAGTGTTTATACAGTATGGATTACCATGTTTATATAATGCTCCTCTCTTTTTCCTGTAGGTCATTTTTGTGATCTTCTCATCCATATTTGCCTGTTTCACTTGTATTCTAGGAATTAATAATGACAATATTTTATGATTGTTATGGTTTATGGTTAAGGTTTTAAGGTTTAATATGAAAACGTTAAATGCCATGTTCACTTCTTAGAAAAAATGTGTTCAAATACTTTTTTTTACCAGACCGATCATTAATCAGGTGAGCAGCAGTGCAACAGAAATGCTGATCACTTCACCACTAATGCAACACATTTACCTTTTGTTCAAAATGATGTAATGTATTGCGTTTCTTTACTGTAGTTTACATTGTGGTTTAATGCTTTGTGTTTTCCAGCATTAAATTATTACAATGGCATAATGACATAAACGTACAAGTGATTGTTAAATGTTTTATGTCTTTAATAAAAACACAAAATATGTGGCAGATACATAACAGAGAACGCAAACTGATGCAATTAAGTATAGTCACAATTATTATTTTGCTTACTTTGGTGAACGTACACATTTTTTCCTTTATTGCTATTTGTATAATCTTTCAGGAAATTGCCAAATCATACTCTTTTATGATAGAAGACATTACTGTTTGACAACATTATTTGATAGTGACAATTTTATTATTAAATTCCACTCAAAGTACTAATTATAATTCATTAATGACGATATATTGTGCTCTGACAAATTACATGATGCATTACCTAATTTCATACAGGTCTTTTAAGTTTGCATGGTATATATAAAAGTATAGCATTTTGTGTTTTGCACACTGAAACTGTTAAATCCAACCAAAGCAACCATAAACTCCTTTAATAGTGCTTAATATTGGTGTTAAAATGATCAAATTCAATCAAACTGCTTAGAGCCAGTGGATATTAAATAATGCTCCTCCGTTCATGACTCCTCTCTCTCTCTGTCTATCTCTATCCCTCTCAACAACACTCAAAGGGTTTCTCAACATTCAAGACGCAAGGTCATCTGACAGGCTCCAGTGCTCAGAAAAATGGAACAAGAACGAAAGGTCAAGGATTTCTGCCAGCCAGCCAGCATGTTGGTGCTGCTCTTCTCTGACCTCTTCTCTGACCTGCTTTTTTTTCTGTTGATGTTAAGTGGAAAGTCTATGAGATGAGACAGTGGAGAGAGGAGAGGAGAGCTGCTGGGGGAATAGTGAGAGAGGGGTAAAAAGGTTAAAAATTAAGAACATGGAAGGTGCCTCCCCAAAAAAGTAAGATGGACAAAGGGGAGGAAGAACGGGTGCAAAGAAGAGAACCAGGGTTAGGGGTTGTGTGGATGATTCATGTGTATGCTCTCTATGAGTCTCATCTCTGCCAGTCAGTTTATACTTAAATTGCCTGCAATCCTTGTGGAATTCTTGATTATTACTTTTCTAAAAGCAAGAAAAACAAAGGAAATCGTTTTGCTTTTAAAACATTTAGCACACTGTGGTTTGGGACTCGGACAGTTTAGGCAGGAATTTGTTAATAAGAGTAGAGATATTGATCAGGATGCCTCCAAGACGCTTTCCGGTCTCTTCTCTTATGGGAAGAGACCTTGGGGCAGACCGGCTGGAGGGACTACATATCCTACCTGGAAACCCCTCAGGATCACATGCCAGACTTAATCACATCACAGTATCTTTGTGAATAGCACAAACCGGTATTACTGTGTATGTTTATTGTTCCTCATACTGTATAAGGATCTTCCACATGTTATAGTGTGTAAGTACACATTTTTCTGTTTGCACAAACTGCCATGCATTACTACACACAGAGCTTTGTATACGCACCCTCATGTAGTATTTCTCTCTGTTAAATGGCATGATCAGAGGATCATAAGATAACCCCCCTGGCTGGTGTTAGCACTGCATGTATCTAATTGACCTCCGTTAGAGGCTCAGTTTGCAGATGATGAAGTGTCAGCGAGCTCTTATCCTTTAGATATGTAGAGCTGCAGCTGGGCTGTGGCAGAGACTAATAGATAGACTTTGCCATGGGGACCACGGCTGCTGTCCACTAACATTAGTCAGCAGTGCACAACACACACACACACACACACACACACATCACAAACTGTCACATATACACAAATACACATATACCCCATACACACATCCACACAAAGCATGCTATACTAAATTAGCGTGCTATACTAAACTACACACACATCTGCTGCACATACCCACACACATACAATTTGTGGGCTGCTGCAAATAGTAACATATAGTGTATGTATTCCATGCTTAAAAGAGAACTGACACACATGTACACACAGCAGCAGCTTCCTCATCTGAAGCCTCTGGCTTACCCTTGAGCCTGGACTCTGATTATCCTTATACATCCATACTGAGGATGTCTCCCTCTAATAAAGAATAAGAGTGGAATACTGCACACACATGACATTTTTTGCATTAGCCCGAGGGCTCGACCAATCAAAAATAACTCTCTTGTTTTCTGTTTATCTCTGTTTCCCATTTCTCTCTCTCTCCCTCTCTTATGCACACATGTGGCCACACATAGATGGCAGTAGTCTGTTCAACGTCTTACTGCTTTTATGTTTAGGCCTATCCATCAGAAAGTGTTAAGTCAAAGTCAAATAGTGGTAATGGTTAATGTAGCTCTCGTTAAACAGCCAGCCATGTCAGAGAATTTATGAATATGCAAATATATTTCATTTGAGGAGATTAACTGCTGGACACAAGTTGTCTCCTACTTCATTGTAAAGTCCTTTCTCAGCGTTTGTGCACTGGAGGCTTCAAGTTTCCACAACACACTTGTTTAAGTTGAATATTGGACCACGATTGGCTCCAAACTAAAAAACCAGATTTTCAGTGAGCACAGAGAAACTTTCCACTTTCAGCGGCTGAATGTGAAAACAGCCTTCCAGTATCAAACTCTGCACATACATCATTCAGCACAGTGAAGCTCAAACATCCAACTGAAGGAATAAGAAGAAAAACATATTTTTGAGTGGAGGGGGACTTTTAACAATAAACCAGTGAGCAACTGATAGTGATAAATCATAACTGCACGGTACATTTTAGACCTGACTAGATCCTGCAGTATATGCACATGAAAATGGCCTTAAACACATCTCAAACCTGTCAAGTGGCAACTGCTGTTATCTTTGGTTGCAGACTTGTACAGTAATTCCGAGATACAATATATATGAGTTTTATCTCATCAGGGATTATTAAAAAAAACTGAGCTGCTGTTTGCTTTACTATTTTATTGCTTCCTTAATATTTGACAGTGAAGAAGTGCAAATGATCAAACATTTTGTAATATCAGCAGGTATCGTCTAAGTACTATATCACTGTCTAAAAGTTAAATTGTAAAGTTTCTTGCAGACGTGAGCAATGACAGTGTACTATATGCTGCCCTCTAAAATGCCCTGTCATCACTTTGTTGTGACAAAAAAAGGTTAAGCTTTTTGCTAACAAGACCCAATTAGGTGGGAGCAAAACTATCAATGGGGTGTAGGGGATTATCTGTGTTTGTTGCATCTGTGCATAAGTGCGTGTGTGTGTTTTTGTGAGTGCCCAATTAATGTGTACATCTCCTGCCAGTGTCAGTATCTTGTCGGCAATTAAGACGACATGACTGAAAGCAAAGACGTCGTCTCAGAGGACACAAAACAGCAGGCACAGAGATGATGTTAATAAAGATTTATGAAGCAGCAATAAAGCCGTCGTTACTGAGGGCACGGACACTTAACTGCCAAAAAGCATGCAAACTGATTAGTGGATATTAGGTAAAAGAGACAGGGGGAGGAAGTGGAAAATATATATTCAAATTAGATATTGCCCCTGAAGCAAAAAGCTGGCATGTTAAGTTATTTTTACTTAGACTGTGAACATATTTACAGGACACATGGTGAGATGCTACTAAAATGCATTGCAAGAGTTGGCAGGAGATGAAGTGGAAATGATGGAGGCTTTTTTGTTAAAGAGTTCATTTTAAGGCAATGGATCTTACTCTTGGCAACTCGTTTTGCTTGCTGACAGGCGCCGGAAGTGATACAATAAGCCAAGTGGTGTTTCATCTCCAAGATCTTTCTCTCGCTCACTCTGTCTCTTTGTATCTCGCTATCTGACTCTGACTCCGTCTCCCTACACCATTAACAAGGTGCCAGAGGCAGTAAGGTCCAAATTAAAACCCTTGTTGTTGATTTCATCTTGTTTGAGAAGCACCGCTACAGCCTGCCATTGGGGGAAACACCCCCACAGACTGGGTCTATTCTGTTACATCTGACTATGAACTTTAAACTCTGGGAGATAATGAGGAAAATATTGGACTTCTAGACCCAAATGTACTTTTTGGATGTGGAAAAAATCCAATTTGCATTCAGGGTTTGTGCTGTAAATGTTCATAATACATTGCTGTGATGTTGACAAGCTGTTGAAATTTGATTTGCTTTTTCTATTGTTTTTCATCATCACCTAACTTTATAAATATCTGCATAATGCATTTGTGTTTCCTACATGTTTAAAGTCGCTGCCACAATATGCATCCTTTTAAGGGCCGTGCTCAACATACTGCAGATTTTAAGTTATAGGAAGATTAAGAAAAAAACATTCATACTGGAACGCCACATATATATATATATACTTGCAATGTTGCGGTCTCTTTAAATAAAGGCAAGAAATTTTTAATGACAGAAACGATGTATTTAATGCTTTTTTTAATTTAAGTCTGTGAAGTATACTGTAGACAGGAGGAGAGACAAGCTGCTGATTTCTCTCTGCAGAGGCTGTACAGAAAGTTGATGCTTTTAATGAAATGCAGTCAGCTGCTGTTGTAGCTTTGCGCACTGTGATGATTCGTCAATCTGCTGGTTAGTTGGACTCTTAAACTGCATATTATAAACCTTTTATCTGTCCTGTCTAATTGTTTGAAGTTATATTATGGGAGTAAAGTGAGAGCAATTATTCTTTATTTTGTCAAAATGATAGATGGCTTCTGGAATTATCACTGCTTTTAAAGTTCAGAAAATGTTTAAAGAAGTTCAGTTAGCACAACCCAGCAGCCGCTACAGCCTGATTATAAATGACAAGTGCCTTGAGATGCAGCTCATCTGCTGTAATGGCCTCTAGATAATGGGTCCAAAAAAACTATGGAAGTAAATTAGAGTTGTTAAGTCTTAATATCTGTTACCTGATAACTTCTTATATGTGTGTTAGTGTTGGAGATTTTTGAAAATAATTGTTTAATTAAGACAGTGTAAGAGCTTGAAAAATGGCTGAGGCACCATCCAGCAGTGCCAACTAACTAGCTGTCTGTTACACTTAGTGTTCCCGCTGACATTTAGTTCATTTAGTTAATGACAATTTTCTTAATTAGTTTGAACTCATCTTGTCAGTAGCTCGACTCAAATAGCCTCCTCAGCTTTGTCTGAGGAGGCTATTTGAGTACACACTCTCTCTCCGCTTCCCTCTGTCCTTCTTAACACATATACACACACACACACACACACACACACACACACACACACATATACATAGACAAACAGCTACAAAGGCTTCGCTGCCTCCAGGCAAACTGAGCGGGGCTTGTTTTGTTTTGAGTGGCCTTTGTTTAGGCACTGTGTCACACAGTCAGTATTTGTGTCACACAGTCAGTATTTGTGTTACACAGTCAGTATTTGTGTCACACAGTCAGTGTTTGTGTTACACAGTCAGTATTTGTGTTACACAGTCAGTATTTGTGTTACACAGTCAGTATTTGTGTCACACAGTCAGTATTTGTGTCACACAGTCAGTATTTGTGTTACACAGTAAGTATTTGTGTTACACAGTCAGTATTTGTGTCACACAGTCAGTGTTTGTGTCACACAGTCAGTATTTGTGTCACACAGTCAGTGTTTGTGTCACACAGTTAGTGTTTGGTACTCCACCTCATCCACTCTGTGTCAGTCCACATACTTCATCCCATCAAAGTATTGCAATTTTTTAAAAAGCTCTGAGTGATCCTCTGAAAAAAAAAAAAAGGGGGGGGGGGGGGGGGGACAAATTAAGCAGCAGCAAATGTTTGCCAGTGGTTGAAGGAAATGCGGAAGAAATTTCAAAAAGTGATGTGAAGTGTCTCTCACAGGCTGTAATACTAATGGCAGTTGGTACCGGAGCGAGACTCTTCATCTCTGTTATGCTTTTGAATTGTTTGCGAAAGCGGGCAAGTGGCAGGAAGTATTAGACATTGTTTACTCACAGTTTTTCTGTTTACAGTTGTCCTTGAACACATGACGCTACCCTCCATCACAGTAATGAGTTTCTGTGTGTGTGTGTGTGTGTGAGAGAGAGAGAGAAGATTGGCAAAGAAGCAAGACGTACTGTACACATACTCTTTAATATCCATCAATGTTTTGACAGTACTGTGAAGCAGAAATGACGTGCCTGTTGTAACCTTTGTAGTAAAAAAAATAACCATCTCAAAGCAGTCAAAGCACCCATTTCTCCACGTCAGGAGTTTTCTGGTGCTCTTCCCTCCCTGCTTCTCTCTCAGGCTTGGACGGAGAACGACAGAGCCTGCGGCATGTGATGGGCTGTGGGCTGTGAGATCCTTACAAAAAAAAAAACTCTGACAGATCAGAAAGACCCTGAAGTGGGAGGGGGCGAAGCAGAAACATGTGTTGTGCTGAGTGCTCAGTCGTATCTGTTTCTCTTGTACTTTCTCCTCGTCTCTGCCTCTCTCTCTCCTTTCCGTTGTCTTTTAAACCATTTTCCCCATCCCCTGCTTCCTCTCTTCTTGTTTTATTACATATTTTATGTCTTAACTATTTACTTCCATGTTGGTTTCTGCTCAACCTCTTACTAACTTCAACTTAATATGCTTCTCCCTCTATAAATTGCCCTCCGAACCACTCAGTCACACACACACACACACACACTTACCACTGTGGTACTCAGTGTCCATAAACTCAAACACATCATCACATCTTTTTCACTTTCTTTATTTTATAGGATCTGAGTAACTTATATGAATGAACGCTCTGATGCCAGTATTGAATTCTGTTAAAACCTGGGTTAAGCCAAATAAATTATTAAAAAAAATATGTCAAAACACGTTTGGTATCAGCTCCAGTCTCGAACATTCAGCTGCCACCTTTACAGTTTCTTCTGCGACTTCCCTTGAAATAGTGGAAATATTTACACTTATTTACCTGCTCAGAATGTTGATTTTTAGACCACGGCTTGTTGTTTAAATAAATAAACAGCCTGTACTGCTCTAAAAATGTTCATCACCAGTGTAAGGAAAAATACAATTATTTCTTGATTTAGTCCATGCTGATATCACAAGCAGTCATTTCCCTTTGAATACAGCCTAAATTTGAAGGTTTATTTTAAGATTTACTTTTTAAACTCACCATTATGACAGTTCTAATTTAATCTGCTGGACTCAGATGACTGTCCCTTTGAATCAATTATGTTAATTTTGAAATGTGTATATTTAAATACCTTTATTATGCATGTTATTATAACTCCTTTTCCTTGTACAGTACATACTTTTTTTTATTGGTGCAGAGTGTATAAATACAGAACAGAGGTAGAGACATAAAGTGAGAAAATATGACAAGAACTAGACAATACCCAACAGCTCTAAAAATAAAAACAAACAAAAACAAAACAAATAATAATAATAGTACAAAAATCACCATACTAATAACAAAAAACATTATAATTATGCCAGCCAGTTACTGCTGCTAGTGTCAGTTGTTCAGAGCACGTGTGTGTGTGTGTGTGTGCACGCATCTACAACAAAAAGAAAAAAAAAACAAAAGTAAGAATGGAGATTAAGGAAAGACATTATTAAATTAGAAATCAATTAAGAACGGGGAATAAGAGGGGAAGTAAAAATAAGTAAATAAATAAAAGAAGAGAGATTAAAAAATAGACAAAAAACAAACAAAACTAAAAACAAATCAGGATTGTAGCAGTCTTGGTCACAATCATAGGAATCGGAGGGGTGCTCAGGTAGAGGTCAGGTAGGGCCGCACCCTGACCCTTTGGAGGGTGCTGGTCTGTCTGCAGATCATACGGTCCCTTTAAGAACTGGCTCCCAAACCAGCAAGCCAGCTCTGTCAGGACAGAGTGGTAAGTGCTGTGTTTGTTTGTTTGTTTGTTTGTTTTCTCCCAGCTGGAGGTCCTGGTCCTTGCCCTCACCCTGCCCAGTTTTTGATCATAATTGTCTGTCTGGCAGGGCAGTAGATTTGATGTGTAGTTGGTGAGGGCGGGACCCATTGGCTTCACCAGCAAAGGGGGGAGGTTGTTATTTGAGGCATGATTATATGTGACTGTGAGTGAGTGAGTGAGTGAGTGAGTGAGTGAGTGAGTGAGCGAGTGAGCGAGTGAGTGAGTGAGTGCAAACTGGTTAACTTGTTTTTGTGTGATTGCTTTAAAGTCTTTCCATTGCGATGTGTTCAAATAGTAGGCGAAGCCACTGGGATGCTGAGAGGTTGTGTTTATTTTTCCAATTGAGTAGAATAGTTTACGATTGTTAAGGTGATCCAAGTTGGCTGTTCATTGCTGAGGGGGTGGTTCAACTGAAGAGTTCTCCAAAGAGACGTGCAGAATGTTAGTAGTCGTCTGTGGTGTTCAGTGTGCAATGCGTGCAAATGTTGTCGTCTGTGGATCCCATTTTGAACATTTTCTGTTGAGTGTAGTGTACTCTGTGCAGGATTTTATACTGAATGAGTTGTATTTTAGTGTTTGAGGACACTGTTGCTGCAGATTTGTTTTCAATAGTTGATATCGGTGGTAACAGCTAGGTCTTTTTCCCAGCTTTGAGTCAGAATGGTGAGGTTGTCATCAGTTTTTAACAGAATCTTGTACAGTACATACTAACTGACACTCTTCAGGTACCTTGAATTTCTAAAACTGATCAGTGTTGTTTCAGAGTTGTTTGATCAACAGCTTCTCTGATCACCTGAAATCTATTACATCTTTTGATTTGTTTGAAACATTTTACTGTCAAATGCTAAAACTTTGGGTAAATTACCAGCTTTGGAAAAGCTCACTTACTCAATATGGGTGGAGTGCTATCTCAAGACGAGGGGGAACTATCCGGACAGAGTTCAAGTGTCTTGGCTTGTCATGAAACGCTGCACTTCATCAGACTGTTAAGACTGTAACTGCAGTGCTGTAAATGGATGGCTGTGTTTCCATGTTGTTGTTGTATTTTGCTTCTGTGTTTAATGAAAAATCAATAAAACTGTAAATCTAAAAAAAAAAGTCATTCAAATTATGAGTAAATTTTTAGCAGCTTCTGCTGCTTGCAGATTATTTTAAAAGAACGGGCATATAAATGAAAGACATTCAATACAATTTAATGTGGCAAGAGTTTCATATTGACCGTTTCTTTTCAACACAGCATCTCTAAATATGTTAGTGCCGCATGGTAGAGCAGCAGGTTCATACCACATGTTTCCATTGAGTGCTGAAAGATTTGTTGAAACAAGAGCTCTGCATTTGCACTTGACCAGTTCTTTAACCTGCTGTTTGTATATTAAATTCATCATAGGACCAACCTACCATTTAGAGGCAGAATCTGATACCATTTTCCTCCTGTTTTAGGCCATAGGGCAGGGGAACATATGTAATAAACCCTGTAATCCCCCCTGTTAGTGGTACCATTACCACTATAGTTTATATAATCCTCCTCTCCTCTTTGAAGGGGAGGCTACTGCGTCAGCACTGCACCCACCTACCTACGTTACGTTTAAGAATCCTATAGTGAATGGGATTAATACAGACCCACAAACCAAACCTGTGATATTACAGCACAGTTCAAAGCCAGTCAGCTGCTTTGTAATCCTATATATCAAGCTCAAAATATAATGATTTTACAGTAATGGTCTTACACACAGTGTGACTCACAATTGAAAAATATACTCTACCCTGCTCAGCCGCTCACACCATATTGTATTCTCTATGGGGCTCTCTGAGCCTGTCATAAACCCATAATTTGACGTACAGGTCACAGGTATGAGATTAACTTTCCCACAGGGCAAAAGTGATCAGATGGAAAAAGGAAACCTGTAGCATGGAGACACACAGGATTTTTATGACTTTTTAAAAATTGTATGTTTATAATTTGTATGCTCCTTCTAGCTCAATTTTCTCCAGGCACAAATTCAGACTTTTTATGACTTTTTTATGACTTTTTTGGCTCATTCAAACATTCTGTTGGACATTACGAATTCAGAGTAGGGTTTTGTATCTAAAATTAGTGCCGGATGTGTTTTTTTAATAAGCAAGTAAATTATTTACTTTGTCATGTCGCTAAGTGCAGATTAGGGTTGCAACTAACGTTTATTTTCATCCTTGGTTAATCTGTCGATTCATTTCAGGATTAATCGCTTTGTTAGAAAATACGGAAAAATGCCCATTACAATTTACCATCTCATCTCTAGTGTTGATAGAGTCTTAAGTGCTTTTTCCCTTCAGTATCATAGACACTAAATGTTCATTTCATTTTACACAGTGATATTAGCTCTGAGTATTCTTGGGGGAGGGAAAAGTAATTTATTTTGAATTCAATTAACTTGTATTATATGAAACTATGAGATATACTGTTTTGTTTTGTGACTGCTGTGTGAATACAAAACACACACGTGTGTGTGTGTGTGTGTGTTTGTATATATGTGTGTGTGTGTATATATGTATATATATATATATATATATATGTATACTTACAACCACATGGGTTGATTTTTCAAAAATTACAAGTTCATTGAAAGTTATTCTTTGTGTTTTCTTTAGCATCAGTTCACCCTCGTGTGTGTGTGTCAGGCCACTTCACCAGGAGATATTTGTATGCACCAGGTGTCATCTTTAAATTATAATGCTGTCTTGCATTCCAGTCCATCCACACTCAGCCAGCCTGCCCGCCACTCTGACTGACCCATGATGTCTTGGGCTTGATATGTTGCCATGACAACGAGCCAAATAGCCACCCATCCTGTGAAGCATGTAGGCCTCATTGGGGCTTCTTCCTGAAAGTTGTTTTTTCCTCCTTCCTCTTTTAATGTCTGACAGCCTTATCTTTTTATCTGCCGTAAGTGGGTTTGTCTCTGGGATTTGTTTGATAGATGACAATAGTTACATGGTGAGGAGGTTTCCTGCAAGTCTTTGCATTGTGCTCTGTGGTCTATTTCTATGGGCAACTTGCTACCTTATGGGTTGTTATCAGTATGTTAATGATGTAACAAGCTGTGTATTCAAACACTGAATGAGATTATTATGCACAGTGGGTCTGTATGGAATATGGTGCTGTATAATAGTCTTATACAGATAAAAATGTTTGATGCTCTTCCTTGCTTTTTCTCTCAAGCTCTCAGTTGTTGTTTCTGTCTCTCTCTCTCTCTCTCTCTCTCTCTCTCACACACACACACACACACACAGACACAAACAAGGGACAATCTAAGAGTTGGAAATAGAGAGATGGGGTAGGGGGGCTGGAGTAAGAAGAGAGAGTAAGATATGGGGAGAGCCAGATAAAAACCTTGATAACATATCATAAATGTAATACCAGCCTCCATTGTAGAGGAAAAATTCCCATCTCCCCTTGCTTTTGATCTGAGATGGGCTTTGTTCGATACCCATTTGCTATAACCTCAAACACACCATGACCTGGTTTCCCCATATCATCATCATCATCATCACCATCATCATCACCATGTGTGGCCTGGCAGAAAATTATCAAGTTGCTCTCTGCTTTCTTTGCTCGACAACACAGTAAATGATTCATGCCTCACCATGTGTACAGTATATGAACATGTATGATGAGACAGGTCCCAAGTGAAACACTGATGTTTCATAATAGGCCCTGAGCTGTTCTTGGCTCATTACTTTTTTATTTTCTAAATAAAAAATGGACTCGTATTTCTTAATGATAAACTTTGATTGCTTTTATTGTTTCAGTGCTACAAAGCTCATGACGTAACGGACGGAAACCCCACGTGTCTCATGGTAAAATGCATGGAATCAGCACATGACACGTCTTGCATGGCAATACAACGATGACTGCCGTCTCATATAGGCAATATACTGTGGCTACAACACTAAATAAACATGAGCTTGTACATTAAGAGTTTCTGTCTTGTCTCATTTCGTCAGAGGCCAGTGGCCCCAGATTTTTTACACGGTCCTCAAACACATACCGCAAAGAGACTGTCCCTGAATTAAAGTCTGTGTGTTATTTTTTGCTGTTCCATAAAGTCAGTGAACACTTCCTGCTGTCCGTTTAATTACTCCAAATGTAGGTGAACACAAATGTTTTCACTGTGTGTGGTTACGGTCTGTGAAATTTGCATTTTATAATCTTCTTGAAAGCACTTTGGAAGTCTTTGTTGAAGTAGGCATATATGATGGGGTTGAGGAGAGAGTTGGAGTAACCCAGCCAGTTTATGACTGCGCCCAGCCAATCGGGCATGTAGCAGCTCTCTGCACAGAAAGGCAGCACCAGTGCGACGATGAAAAAGGGCAGCCAGCAGAAGATGAAAGTTCCCATGATGATCCCCAGTGTTTTCACCGTTTTGCGTTCCCTGGCCAGCGCAATCTTTCTCTTCACTCCCGAGTTCTTTTCATTCATGTTTTCGTAGCCATGCGATGACTGTGGGGTGTTGGGCAGAGGCAGGTGGGTCTTTGAGTTGCCGATAACTTCTATGATCTCCAGTGACTCGCCCTCCTCTCCATGCTTCACCGCGCCGTTTACGCACGGAGAGCTGGGTTTGGACTCGTCGCTGCGCTTCCAGCTTTTGCCCCCAGCCTCCCCGTTCGTTTTCTTGTGGAAAATCGCCGGAGACACACTTAAACACTTGTCTGATACTTTTGCTGTCTCTGTTTTCTTGACCGTCTTCCGAATCCGAAACCGTGCAGCCTTGAATATTCGCCCGTACAGGACCAACATGAGGATAAGAGGGATGTAGAAAGCCCCAAATGTGGAGTAGATGGTGTAACCCGGGTCCTGGCTGATGATGCAGGCGTCGGGGTTCGCTCTGTCTTCGGCGCTTCTCCAGCCTAACATAGGCGGAATAGAGATGGAGAAACCGATTAGCCAAGTCACGCTAATTAAGATTGCAGCTCGCCTTGGCGTCCGTTTATTTACATAGTCAATGGGGTCTGTTATGGCCCAGTACCTGTCCAAGGCAATTGCGCACAGATGCAGGATGGATGATGTGCAACACAGTACATCCAGAGAGATAAATAAATCACAGATCTCCTGTCCCAGTGTCCACTTGTTCAAAACCTGGTAGAGGGCCGCCATTGGCAGAACCAGCACCGATACCATGAGGTCTGTCACGGCCAGGGATCCGATCAGATAGTTAGCCACATTCTGGAGAGATCTCTCCAGGGCGATGGCTGCCACGACGCACGCATTGCCAAATATGGAGCAGAGGATGAGGGCCCCCAGGAGCAGAGAGGTGATAATCTGGTAACTCAGCAGCAGATCTGGCAGAGACCCAGTCCCCGTGCCATTCTCACCCCCGTCCCAGTCGGCAACCACGTCCACCCCGGCAGGGTAACCGCTGGTCGCGTTGCTGTCGTTGCTGCTTGTTGCTATAAAATCCATAATTCGAACACAATCAGATCGCAACTTTCCCAACAGTGGGGGACACGCACCCGGACAGATAAGCAGGACACAGTCAGCCCTTCAGACTGCTGCTGCTGTGCGTGTTACCGGGGTCCATTGGAGTTACCGGGTTCGTGCCGTCGCTCTCAGGACGCATGACGCAGACGTGTTTGTGTGTGTGTGTGTATGTGTGAGGGGGTTGTATGTATTTTAGCCCGGGAGTGTTGACAGCCGGGTGCGCTCACTGGTACTGCGAATCATCTGAGCTTGGTGACGCCGTGAATTCATTTATACCAGCAGCTTTGGGTACGTCAGACTGCGAGGAGGTCGCCCTGGAGTTTTGTGCCTCTACTCTCCTTGTTGCTCCGTTTTTCACTGCAGACAGCCGGTGAGGGTGCGAGCTCTCCTCTCCTTTTCTCTCTCATTTATTTTACTCGTTAGACTCCCTGAGTGCAGCATTTTGTGGATACTTTTTTAACTTTAGACGCCAGAGAGTGTCAGGACTAACACTGATAAACCGATTAATTACAAAAATATCAAGATAGCAAGAAAATCTGTCGGCGGGCTACTGAAGGTGGACATAATAACCGAACAAGTATTTTATTCTTTCATCACTTCAATAGCACTTTTCGTTTAAACCGGCTTAATTTGAAACTGTTATTGATTGAGCTCAACTTTCTTAAAGATAAACTCAAAAACAAGTACAGACTGAGTGCTGAAAGGCGCAACATTGCATTTGGAGCCGGGATGGAGAGAAAGGTAAAATATCCAGAGCATTGAAGGCGAAAAGTAGTTTCAGGACAAGGGACAGCGCCAAGACAGTCCATAGAGGAGAGCTGCTGCCATCTGCTGTCCACAGCCGGTACTTAACCAAATGATAGACTGTTCAACCAGTACTTTGAGTTTGAGGCACCATAAAATACGAGGCTCCCATTATCTGAGTATCTGAGGAGAGTATGGAGGGTAATAGAAAATGGCAAAAGCGATCATTATATTTTAGTACTCCGGATAATCAGATAATTAAATGTTATAATTAAAAGGAAAAATATGCTAAATATTGTGAAATGGACAATTGGAAAGGGAAGTGCAATTTAAACTAAAAGGGAAATACTGATTATCCTGATTTTAATCATACTGTATAGGTAAATAAACTTTGTCATCTTTCAGAAAACTCAGACAGGACTAAGGCCACATAACGGTGGTGATTGGACAGATTAACATCCCATCCTGCAGTCGAACACAACGCTGTCTTGTTTTCCAGTGTGTTTTTCAGACTCTCTCCCTGATCTCTGTCTTCTTCTGTGGTCTTTGATCGCTTCACAGTGGGCAGAGCAGGACTCAGGTACTAGCTCTTTGTCATGCCAGTCAGTCTGTTCAACTGTTTTGCCCAGATTTCTGCACTGTGAATATTCCTGCTCACCAGAGGAGGAACCCTTTTTTTAAGATTTTAATGACCTCATGACCTTTCTGCTAGCACCAACCTCGGGACAAGCTTAACTAGCTCCACTAAGCCTCTAAGATTAGCTAAATCAGTTTTGGAAACAGAAGTTGACAAAATAGTCTTAATAGAAGATTCATTTGCTGGCCGGCTTGTTCTGAAGCTTTCGACTGTAATACAGTTTACAAAAGAAGCAGAAAGTGGACCATGAGTTTAGATGGTTTTGTCAATATTAGTATGTTGCTTACTCTGTTCAACACTTTCATATTGTGGCTGTAAGGAACACTGTAGGGGATGCTAGCAGGACTTTACACCTTTGGGTGCAACACACTAGAGGAGTTGGAATTGATGCACTTCAACTTGTCAGTATATGACAATGTACAGTGTCACAACATTTCTGCTTTTTGTCTGTTCCTCTTATTAGATGGCAAACTGGGGAGTCACTTTTAATTATTCAAGCTTGCTGTTTTTTATCATTCTGAGTGTTGTAGATCTTTTTTAGAGAGGTTTTAAGATCTGCCCAGCCCCGTCAATCTGTGGTTTTGATGGTATTTATGTAATAAAATACTTTAGGGAACAGTAAAAAAAAGTTGAGCAGCTGCTCAGAGTTGTATCATTCTTATGGTACAGGTGTGCTTCATCATTCAAAGTGTATTTACTGACTGAATAAACTCATAAAATACAAGTAAATGGCTCACTCCTTTACTGTACCATGGCTACTTCTTCTGTCTGCATGATGCATATTTGTTATATGGGAAACAAACAAGGCCAATATGTATTGCACTTCAGACCGGTTTGTCAAAAACATAAAACATAAAACATAACTAAACATAAATATAAAGTCATGTTCCTATTCATCCTTATCATGTCAGTGCCCAACAAACTACTAGAACCATCAATATTCAAGTATTTAATTAGAAAAGTAGATAAAAAAAAGAAGGGTTAGGGGGAGAGAAAGGGGGGGGGGGGAGAGAAAGAGGGGGAGAGAAAGAGGGAGAGGAGATGGGGGTGGGGAAGAGAAGGGGGGGGGGGGTAATGGGGGTGGGGGAGAGAAAGAGGGGGAGAGAAAGAGGGAGAGGAGATGGGGGGTGGGGGAGAGAAAGGGGGGGAAATGGGGGTGGGGGAGAGAAAGAGGGGGAGAGAAAGAGGGGGAGGAAATGGGGGGGTAAAGTAAAAGTAAAATAAAAGGGGAGGGAGGGGGTTGGGGTTCTGATCAGGCCAGCTGATTCTGATTCTGGCTTGTTGAACTGCAGCACAACAGCCGCATCCACAAAGGACGCCGTTTAGTCTGATCCTCAGCAGAGGCCTTCTTGTTCTTGTCCTCATCCATCTTCTTCTTCTTTTGGGGAAGAAATAAAAAAAGAACAAACCAGGTGAGTACAGAAGTACAAATAAACATCTACAGTTCAACAAAAAAATGACAATGAGGTGATGTCTTCCACTACAACTGGGCTTGTTGTTTGGACCAGAAGAGGCTTCATGACTTCAAAACTCATGAAGTTTCTGGACTAAGAAGTGCAAAATGTTATCTGGTTGGATTTGGGCTAATATCTATTCTGGTGTACTATTAAAGTGTCACTCATTAGAGCTTCCATGTAGATGCATCCTTACCTTTGAGAAAATACTGCGGAAGAAGCTGCAGAACCCTTTGCTCTTCCTTGCATTGGTCTCCTCAACATCATCTTGGGTGTTGCTGAGACACATGGATGCAGGCTGAGACTGGTCCACAGAGATCTGGCTAAAGGTTTCCTCTACCTCATCTTCATCGCCAAAGTCATTGGACTGATGAGAAGAAGTTCTCGTCTTATCTTTGGACTCATCAGTTGTAACTTCAACCACCTGATGATCTGGTTTAAGACAGCTGGTAGAAGACAGAGATGAAACAATGTTTCTGGTGTCTTCTGGTGTCATGTTCTCATCTTCCACATAGTCCACCAACACTAGCGGAGTGGACATCTCTCGTGTGCTCCAACATGTCAAGTCATTGCTGCCTGACCTGACTGCCTCATCTAAATGTTCCACTGGAGCTGGCTGAATCCTTTTCTTCCGAAATAACCTTGAACACCTCTTCCATAGTGACCTCTTCCTCTTGTGGTTAAATCGTCTTGCCAGTGTCTCCTTTTTATTATAAGAATGGAAACCATTCTGTGTCTGAAGCCTTCTCTTCACTGTAATGCCTCGTCCTGTGAGGAAGGATTTCATGGTTGCCACGGCTCCCTCCAAAGCCTTCTTGACTGCTTTGTCCTTTGACACCTGGCAGCTGTCAGCAGAAGTGACGCTGGAGGATCCTCCGTCTACAGAGGCTTGTATGGCCGTGGATAGGACAGAGTTGACCTGATCAATGACCTCTCCAGCTATGGCCTCTGTGAATGTGGGCGAAATCTTTCCAGGGGTGTCACCAATGACATCACTGAAGCCCTGGGTGAAGGAGCTTTCAAAACTTCTCTGGATGTTGTGCTCAGTGATTCCTAGGTACTCAATGAGATGCTCTGAGGACGAGGGACTCTTCAGGAACAAGGTACCAGATGTGGCAAACAACTGGTCGATGGCCTGTGAGACGCTCTTAGTGACTGACTCTGAGATGAACCTCAGCACCTCCGTGCACATGTCAGCCAGCTGCTTCTTCACATCCTGATTGTAAACGCCTTCGCTTATTTCCCTCCATTGCCTACAAAAGAAAGAACAGTTCAAAAGGTTGTGACATAGAAATAATACACACAAAGGTCATAAATGTATTCCAGTATACACAAACGTTTCAACGGTCAAATATGCAACCTACTCTTCAGTGAGACTCTGGAAGAATCTCCTTATTATGGCAGAGGTGGTGGAGGGATTCGGGACAAGTTGCCAGTTTGCTGCTGCTTTTCTCAGCTCCTCCTGGGAGTCAGCTGCAGTTTCAGCTGGCGGTTGGCTCTCTAGCCGAATGATCTCTTCATCCTGAAGAGGTGGTGCAGATGAGCTGTTTGAGGTTGGAGCTGGGACAATGTCTCTGGTCTCCTCTAGTGTGACATTCGCTTCCTCTTCAACCAGCTCCAGAGGGCAGGAGCTCACATCTGACTTTGAAGAAGCACCACCGTCCTTGATGGCCTTGTTCACTTTTTTGACGTTCTTGCTCCGCTTCTTGCCAAAAGGGCTCTTCCACAGTGCTTTTAGCTTTTTGAAGAATGACTTTCTGGCTGGTCTTGGAGCTTTGCTGGCAAAATCAGTGGAATGCAGTTTTCTCAGAGTCTCTGTAGACTGCAATGTCTTGACGGCCTCATCAATCACTTGAGATACAAGCATTTTTGCTGCCTCAGTGATGGCTGTGGTGGAGGAAGAAGAAGTACTGGAGACAGGCTTTGCGCTCTCCTCTGAACTGATTACCAGTCTGGAGCTTGATCCTATCTCAGTAGTCCAGACCTCATCTTCTCCAAAATCATCCTCATTCTCCAGGTTCTCTGGGTTCAGAAAGCTATAGCATACTTTCTTAATCACATCATCAACATTCTGATCAGATGGTGCGATAATTTCTGAGATTTCTGAGTCAGAGCAGGAACCAAAAGCAGAGGCGTATGTTATCTTGCTCTCCCCACTGTGTGAGGAGGCGTATGACATTACACTCTTCTCGCTGATGGCTGAAGGGGAGCGAGGGCGGGTGAACTTTCCGTCCTCCCAAATGTCGTCACAATACATCAGCTCATCAAGATCTGCAGTGTCCATGTTCTCTGCTTCTTTGTCCTTTATATTTGAAACAGGAATCTGGGAGAGAAACACAAACTTTACAACTGCTAGCAGTGGTGGAAGATGTATTCAAACCCTTTCCTTCAAAAGAGGTATAGTTTTCTGCATTCAGTATTTTACTGAAGCCAAACAATTAGGTATGCAATGTAGTGTGCATAATGTACAACAACAGTAAGAAACAAAACATGTTGGATTTTTATATTCTTATAATTTGATATTTTCATACAGTGTAGTTCAACTTGTGTTTGAATGCTTGTTTAAATATTTTCTCCACACTGTGAAACATCATGCAGACATTTAGGGGAATCAACTAATAGTTTGTCATTAACTTACTTAATAATTACAAGTTTATTCAACCTAAAATATCTATTTTTTATTTCAATACCATTTCAGAACTTATGACTTCTTCTGACTTCAAGTCTTTTGACTTGAAATGATTAGGTGAGTGAATGTACTGCTGAGCCTTCACTCAACTCATCAAATTAAGTTTCTAAAGAAACATGATCAGCTGACAAAAGAGAGTTAAAACTCTACACAGACCGTTTTTTGTTGTTTTTTTTGGATGGAAACGTGCTGTGTATACATCTTAAAATAAGTCATGGTTGTTTCTTTTCATAACAATAAAAACAATGCCAACTACAATGAAGGTTAGTAATGACTTCAGCCCCTATCCCTGTACACTGTAAGGATAACAAGGTCACTGGGAGTACTGTCCTGACTTTACAGAGCAACAGCAGCAACCACAGCTTAAAGTTCTTTGTGTCAAATGAAAAAATGACTCTTCAAATTAAGAAAATGTAAATGAAAACCAAATTTAGTCTGATTTCAATTAGATACAATTTCAAAAAACTATCTAAGCAGTTTAATAAATTAACAGATCTAAATCCACCAAATGAAGAAAATAACTTTTGGTGTTTTTTTTTTTTGTTGTTTTTTTTTGTGGTAACTTTTGTATTTGTTGACTTAACCTAAAAAAATTAAGGCAGTCCTTTCACTCATATTTTTAAGCTAAAACTACAAGTTACATTTTACAGTGCATTATTGTCAATTGTAATATGTTTTATAGTGTACTGCAAACGGTGCATAGTGTATGATAATTTGTCATGGAGAGTTGTATTAATACTTGTCTTTGTATATATGTTCTAATTTGTGTGAATTTCTTGTTATAGGACACTAAATCAAATTTCCTTCTTGTATCTTTTTGTTCTATTTTTTTTATTACATTCTAGTTGATGTGTTACCCCTTAAAAAGAGCATATGTGAATTTTCACACATGATAAATTAATGGGTATAAACAGCATTTCACATGTGATTATCTTCCACACAGTTCTTTCTATATTGATGTAAACCAACTCAAATTAAAGCTGAGATTTAGCACTTTAATGTAGTATCATTACTTTATTTCAAATTGAATGTGCTGAAGCACAGGGCCTGTCCAAATACTTACTGTCTGGACTGTATGTACATAATTGTGTAATATTATTGTGTTCATTGAGGCACCAGCATTGCTTTGACAACTTGAGCAAAAATTCTGAAGCTGGGCATAAAAAACTTACCAAAAAGCATTTTTATTGATATTGGTTTGAAGATTTTTAGGTAATTATGTAATTAAACATGTAGCTTTACTGTTGTTCTTTTAGATTAATTTATCTGTGATGTAGTTTGTTCAGGTTTTATGGCTGAATATTTTCCATCTTGTCTCTGTGTAAAGCAGGATGAACAGAAACTACCTGTCCTCCAGCTCCCACTGAGAAAACTAACTCTCTGCTGCTGCTTCACAGAATTTTCTTAGTTAAAAACCTCTTCATCACCTCTTTTTACATTTTCAAATTGTACAAGTTAATATCTAAACTTTAAACTAACTTGCTTACTTACCTGTTTGTCTTCAGACATCTTCAGAAGAACTGAGTGTACTTTTTGTCTTTGTCTTTCCTCTTTCTTAATGACTTTTCTTCCTTGCAGGTTTGCTCACTTGGAGTGGTGTGTTCTGCTCTTTCGGGTTGACGGTTTGTGGTTTCGTACAGATAAATAACTCACTGGTGTTCGCTGTGGAGAATAAGACTGAACTGAAATGTCTGCTGTGTAATTCTGAAGGACAGAACACTCACACTGTGAGATCATAGAACCCTCTGTGCTCCTGTGTTCCAATAGAATATAGGAACAATTATACACAGCAGTGTGTGTGTGTGTGTGTGTGTGTGTGTGTGTGTGTGTGTGTGTGTGTGTGTGTGTGTGTGTGTGTGTGCCAAGAGCTATAGAGAAGAGAGAGACCACTGGTCAATGTCGCAGAGACACAGTGAAGTTCACAGGTCATGCAAAAACTTATTATCAGTTGAAAGCAATAAACCACAGATGCAGTGCCATCCCCCTCCTGAGAACATGTAATAATAATAATAATAATAATAATTCAAGAATTGGAAAATATATTTCGTAATGTATAGCCTTTCATAAACTTGACTTCAGTTCAAACAAGTGAGACTAAGACATTTGTTATACTCTCTAAGAGAAAACAAGTAGAATAGAACATATATAATTTAAGAAATATTATTATTTAACATTATTATTATTATTATTCAACAATTTACAAACAGTACCAAAAATATAATTTCAAACCCAAATTACTTCTGGGTTTTCAGAAGTAATTTGGAGCCTGAACTTCTAGTATATTATATAGTACTTCTAGTAACTTCCATTAACGCATAATAAGTTATAATAAGTCTGGAATTAGGACCATCCAGTGAAACATTATCTGAGAAACTATTGTAAGGTGGATCATCATGCCTTGGAATGGAGTATCATGTAATTCACCATGAACCTTTTCTAGGATTGTGTAAATAGTGGTGGCGTAAATAAGGATGAAGATTAACATTTTATCAAAGACCAACAAAATGGTACTATAAAACTACTGTAAAATATACTCAGTGGTTATAATGATGCCACTTCAACCCCCCACATAAATCACAGGATTCAGCAAATCTCATGTTAACTTAACCCTAAACCTAACTTATTAACCTATAATAATATTGGTTGTCACACTTTTTTTACTGAGAATCTCCTGTTCTTCCTCTGTATATGCTCTATTTAGGAACAATGAATCAACCAGTCTGAACATAGCACCATTGAACAGGTTATCCTGACATTTTCTTTGGGTCTGGGAGTTTTTCTTTGTCAACGATGCACCAGCAGAAACTCAGAAAATCAGGCCTTAAATAAAGGAAATTTCAGAGGAATTATATTTTCTGTGACAGCTACATGCACACACACAACCACTCACTCACTCTGTGCTCTGCCTATCAACCCGAGAGTGAAAAAAGCTGACACCATAGTAGTGGATGTGAGAAAAAAAAGGTGGCTCTGGTTTTTTCACCTTATTTTTGTGTGTTCAGTGGTTGCATAGCAATGTGTTTTCTACACACAGAACAATAGTGAGGCCATGAACAGTGCACCTATTGTAATGGGGCTCACCAGGGGGACTTTGTCTTTGTCAACAGTGTGGAATGTCCCAGGGGGCTAACAGGGGCAGGATAGGCCGGGCCAGAGGGCTGCACTGCTCACCTCCTCTACACTGGAACAGTCCCTCTAACTCTTGGAAAAATAGCTTCAACCTATACATCAAGAAGGAGTGGGAGGCAGAGAGAAGACTAAGGGAAGGATGATAGGGGAAAGACCAGGCTAGCTGGCTGAAGTTGCATCAGATGTGCTCCGGTGGTCACTGAGGGGCTTAAAAGCGCCGTCATGAGCTCCCGTCTGGGAGCCACTGGTGTATATGGCTCAAACAGAGTTGGAGAAAATGGAACTGATGATGCCGGTGAAGAGGACAGTAACCGTGAGACTGACACCCTACACGTGAGGGTAGGGAAACCTCGGCGGAGGAATGCAAATCCAGTGGGTGAAGGAAGGTCGAGCAGTGTGGAGCAGCTGGTGAGGCCTGCCCTGCCTGGGAGGAAAGCACACAGAAAGACCTGCAGTGAGGACAACCGAAGAAGATGGACAGAGGGAAATCAAGACATAGATGAAGAAAGACAGAGAGTTGAACATGTAGGAGGCAGGGAGAATGGGAGAGAAAGAGGAAAACAAAGGCCCAGAAAGACTGAGAGAACTGAGACACATGGAGATGGAGCCCGGGACAGAGAGGGAGGAGGCAGCATGGACAGTTTGTCTAGCAGTAATTCTGACATCCATTTGAATAGTACAATCGAAGTTGCAGAAGGATCAAACAACTTGCCGAGAGGACACTTGTGTCCCAGACCTCACAGCACTGTCTGCTCCCGGATCAGTACCGCCAATTTAAATCCCCAATCCCCTCGACCAGCTGTGAGGACTGTGTCTCCTTCTCTCTCCCAGCCTGCCATCCAAACCAGATCCACACCTCTATCACCTCAGAGACTTTCATCCAGGACGGCTTCAGGGGACCTACATCACTCCCCGCCTAGTTCATCCAGAGATCCAGATCCGTTTTGGGTAGAAGTGAGGACAGGTGCGGGGATTGCACGGTCATCACAAATCCATCAGACTCAGACGCACATCCCTTCTCTTACCAGCTTGGAGCTCGGAGAAGAAGAAGAGGATGAGGCGGAGGAGGAGGAGGAGGAAGAAGAGGAGGTGGAGGACGGCGAGGAAGGGGGCAGTGGCGTGATGGAGGTGGCGAATCAAACCTTGACCCCAGCTGTCCTGCTGGCGTCTGTTCCTTTTGGGGAGAGGAGGATGAGTAAAAGAGAGAAGAACAGGATTAGGTGTCTGAGGAGGAGGCAGAGGAGGAAGGAGAGATGGAGACAAAGTCAACTGCAGGAGAGCAGACAGGTGAATGACTCAATTACCTGAGCTGTCAACATGACAATGGGTCCTGAAATATCAGTTGTGGTGAATTATTGAAACAGTGAGAAGCGGGAGTGATTATCTACTGAATCATTTATCATATCTGACTTCCTTATGTGCAGTATTTATCAGTTTGTTTTAAGCATGATGCTTCACATTGAATAAACAAAAATGTGACTACTACTGTAGGTCCTCAAACTCTAAAGTTTATCAAGTGACGGCCTGAGATAGTCAGGCACTTCAGATAGTTTCAGCCTTAAATAACCTAACTGATCCACTTAAAGGTCTATTTACATTTTAAGACGGCTAATGCAAAAAATGGCTAATGCCTAAGGCTAATGCAGAAAAGGAAGTGAAGGCTTGTGTGTGTTTGTGTGTGTGGGTGTGGTATAATACAATAGTTACAAAAATCAGGATTAAATATCGCTGCGTTTCATCCACATTTATATGACTGTGTGTGGCTGCATGTGTATTTGTGTCTGTGTGTCTGTGTGTGTTCATTTCATCTAGATTCTGACTCTCGACAGCCCCATCAGCACCCAGCTCATCTCAATAGCCATTGTCTGTGCAGTTTAAAGTGGGGTTACATCTGAATTAGTTGCATGATGAGGCTTGCGCGAAGAGCCCTTCATAACCAGCCAGACAAAAGAGCAGATTCCATTTTGATTGGCTGCTGCAGATCTCCTGTCACGTTGGTTGGATTGAAATTATTCTGACTGCTGAATTAGAGAAAGCTGAATAGAATCAGTTGCTTTGAAACAGAGAATATTCATTTCCTAATTCTCTGCCCTCCTGCTGATTATATTGTTTTTAGTTAGCATATTCCTGTCTCCTTCCTATTGAAGTTGGCATGTACTGTACATGTTAAACAAAGATGCAGACACATAATATCTGGCTCGAGCGGATATACTGTCCATTACTTTTTGATGGTTTCTGTGGAAGAAGGTAAATTACATTTGCTAGCATGAGGAAAATACATTAAGATACTTCCGCTGGAGCCAGGAGGTGATAGCATAAAGACTGGAAGCAGGGGAAAACAGCAAGTTTGGCTTCATCCAAAGTTCAAAAATACGCCTATCAACACCTCTAAAGCTCGCCAATTAACACGTTGTATCTTGTTTGTTTAATCAGCACACAAACAGATATGTAAATGTGACATGTTACGGTTTTACAGGGAGTTACTTGCTGAAACAATTTCTTGGCAAACAGTGGCTCGGCGCCTGGCAACCTCATGGTGCTAGCAACACTCCAGGATCATTGCACTTGGCCCGACCACAACTTTTCATTTTTTACCTTTCTTTTTGTGTATGAATTAAACAAATGTGTTAATTAATGAGTTTTAATGGTGCTGGTATATACTTGATACTTGAATGGAGAATGCCAGGCTACCTGTTTCCCCCTGCCTCCAGTCTTTAAATTAAGCTAAGCTAATTGCCTCCTGTCTCCAGCTCCATAGATAACGCACACACATGAGAGTGGTATTGATTTTCTTATCTAACTCTTGGGGAAAAAAAGCAAATAAGCATATTTCCCAAAATGCCTAACGATTCCTCCAAAGCATTATTTATTCAGAGAAAATTGCTTGTATTTATCATTATTAAGGCTTATTGAGTATGCATGCTCTTTTCTGGGCTCTATCCAACTTGAACACTTGCACAGTGACACTCATTCTCACGTGGGAGTTGCACTGTACAACCATCTCTGCTATTAGCTGTTGAACTCCACTGCAGCACTCGGGACCGAAGGGGGCTGTGTACCCACAACAGTTTTTTGTATTCACCTTCTCAAAATGCTTTCAGTCTTTTTAGGATTCGAACTCACAAAACCTGGTTTAGATTCTGAATATGAATTTCACAATTTTTTTCTAACAAGTGATGATTTATTTATCTGTTCCCACCCCAGATTTTACTGCAACCATGATAGTTTTAGCCCCTTTGCTAGAATCTCATGTAACTCTTATGTACAATGTCGTACCGTACCTTTCACATACAGTATCCCAAAGGTCAAAGCAGGTGTTATTGTCATCCAGTTTCCTTCAGGAAGTGGTTTCATCCTGAGAGGTAACTGTTGAATTGTTCAGTTATTTTTATCTAGCTGCTTTAATTGCTGCTGTACAGTGGCTGACGTGTGATTTCAGTTGCAGCATGTAGTTTGAAGTGACATTTTAAACTCTGCAGAAACATTTATTGTCATGAAAAGAGAATTACAATTCTTTCAAGTTTACACAAACCACATTTTTTCAGTGTTGCAGTCGCCCTATTAGTGAAATCAAGATGTCCTATGATATTTAAGGTGGTAAATTTGACAAGAATGTCAACAAAAAGTGTTCATTTATTAGTTTAAACTTTAGTTGTGTACACATTTACCAACGTAACCAAGACAAAGCTGTCATGTTACACTGCATGTTGCCAGGGGAGAGCCTCAGTGCCCATAATTATGTTGGAGTTGTGTATTCTGTGTTCTCTCCTCTGTGTTAATGACACACCATGGGAAGCAGGACTGGTGCTACAGGAAAGTCCCTGGAGCTCCCCCTGGGTGAGAAAGTGGTAATTACTCTGGAAGCACCCCCAGGATTTTTCAAGACTGGAGCTTCATGCACCAATCCCTGGGGGTCTTTCAACACAGGCCCGAGGAGGAGGTGGGTGACTCGAGGGGCCCCAGATACTGTTCTCAAAACGAGTTTTGGTACATCCTCTCATATGAGTTATAGTTGGGATTTGGAAATGGGAAACTGGGTGTGGATTTAGACGCAGAGGCACTTGGGAGGGAGGGCAAGTTGACTGCTGAGGAAATGAGGGGAATTTGAACAGCGGAGGTGGCAGAGGTATTGTGCTGTATGAAATAAAAGAATACAAGCTAGACTGAAAATAACAGAGGCTTGGCCATCTGCAGCGTAAGCAAAATCTTACAGAATTGTGAAAGCATGAGTCATACTGTGCCTTATGGAAAAACTTCAATAGAAGAACAACAGTATTCTACTGGAAGAGATACTAAACACTCTCTCTGTTTCCTGTGAAGTGAATGGAGTTTGAATTAGGGCCAGCGTCTGGGTTTATGCTTTACAGTAAGATGCGAGAAAATGTAAGAGGTAGACATTTTTCTCTGCTGAACTCACACCTGACACTCTCACGTCCTCACACATATTATTATGCTGTGCAGGTGGGTGTCAAATATGTTTACGCTCATCAAATAGAGTGTATTAAAGAGGAGAGTATTTCAGACAAATCTCAAGAGCATACAAAAAGAAGACATTTTCACGTATATTTATTCCCAGTTGGTTCAATGATATCTTGTAGTGATAATGTATGTTCAAAACCTCATCTGTGGAAGGTCAGATATCTGGTTTGTTCTTCTTTATTCCTTCACTTGATGCAGACCAAGACACTCCGTCTGCCTGAGAAGCTCCTTCAATGTATGACCCTGCAGAAATGGGTGATTTTAGATTTTAGAGATAGAAGAAAAGAAAGAAAGAAGTAAAAACCCACAGAAGTGTTTGCTCTTTTTCATTTAAAATAGTATCAGAAATTATATTTTGATGCTAATCCAATGTCAATCTCATCCAAACGCACACACACATAAAAAAACAGCCCATTATACCAGAACTATATAAGTGCTTGCAGACAAGCATGTGCATGTGTGCATGTATACACACATAAAGATTTATCTGCATGAGCAGGAGGTCTGCAGTTATACGGGAAAGCATGTGTGTTCACATCTGCATGGATGCTAATATACAGAAGACGGTTGATCCTTGATTGTTTAAATGTGTCTCTTCTCCCCCCCCTGCCTTTCCCCCTCACCCAGAGTTCAACAGGCAACCCATCGAGCAGCAGCAGCGAGGATGACGAGGATGTGAGCGCCGGGGACAGAGAAGGTTACATCTGTGCTGTGTGTTTGGATGTGTACTTCAGCCCTTACATGTGTCACCCCTGCAACCACATCTTCTGTGAACCCTGTCTGAGGACACTGGCGAAGAACAGCCCGACTAACACTCCCTGCCCCCTCTGCAGAACAGTTATCACACATGTCTTCTTCCAGAAGGGTGAGCTAATGGGCACTCACTGTACAGTACACATGATTTGAATACTTATCACCCTTTACTTAAACCTCTACTCGGTATCTAGACTGAATGATAAGAAATGGGTATAAAGGTTTAAAATATACCAGTAATGTATGTAGTTTCTCTGACTTACAAATGCATGTAAAAGTCACATGTATATCTGCAGCAATATGTGTATTCTTATGTCGGCTGTACACAGATGACATCTAAGCTGCAGATTGTTCAGAGGGCCCAGCTGCAGATGTCCCATAGGGAGCAAAGTAGACCTTTAGTTCAGCTCTGACCAGATGAGTCACCCAGGCCGCGAAGACAAAGTCAAACACAATCTAACCACTTTTGTTTTGTGCTTTTTCGTGGAAATAAGAAGATTTCACTCCTATTTGATGGAAAGTGCATTGAGGACAGATGTTTTTAGCGTGGGCAGCACCAGCGTAAAATGCAACCCTTACCTTGTATAATGCTTTCATGTTATACAATGAGCATAATCTAATGATACAGTATCTGTGTTTTTGCACCTATATGATGTATACTGGTATATTTAATGTAGCCTTGTGATTGCTGCACACTGATTACATAGGACAGGGCCTGATTTGGACAAACCTATGAATAAGTAATGAAGTTCTGTGATTCACATTGGCCTACTTCTTGATGCATGTAGGAGAAAGTGAGCAGCAGGGACACTGCTGTGGCCATAAAAAGGCAGAGTGGCTGTGGTTATGAGGACTGCAGACATGCTAAGAGCTCTTGTTAGTGATTAGGTGACAAGGATTGCAGATTACTGTAGATTCTTGTGTTGATTAGCAAAGCCAAGGTCACATGGAAACAGCAGAATGAGAAAATGAAGAGTCTGGTGAAGCTGTTTCTGGTGATTTTTTTTCTGAATATATTGAATAAATCAAACATAATCTATCCAGGATATCAAGAGGTCAAGGTATAAATAAGACACTCACTTCATATGGTAATAATATCCAGTTTGTCTTTTTGTCTTTCTCACAGAGCTAAACCAAACAGCAAGGACATTCTTCCCAAAGGAATACCTATCCCGGAAACAGAACTTCCAGAAAGCAAGTTGTGCAAAGTGGCCTCTCCCAAGCTGCAGAAAACTCTTCCGTATATTTGGAGGTAAGTGTTTATTTCCCCATACATGGAAATTCTCTCGGCTCAGGATCAATTAATCCGATATGGGAAAACACTAGCAGCTGAGAGTAAAACACTCATTTGGAACTTTAAAAGCTTTACATGAAGACTGTTGTGGGCCATATTTGCAACTTTACAGCCTTTCTTTAATTTTTTAAAATTTAGTTTTGAAAAGAAAAAGAAAAGAAAAAAAAAACATACCTGCCACAGATTTACCCTAAAAGTACCTCAAGGCTTCAAATTTAAATGTAAATTTATGTAAACGTTACACAAATTAAAAATATTTTAAAAACCTTGGCTTTGGAAATTATGAGGAAGGAAATGCATTTAACATGTTTGTTGACCTCAAGGACAAGCCTACACATTAGAGACTTTTTACAGACAACTTTCAATCCCACAGAGGGTGAGTGTTTGATAGTCAAAAGATAAAACGGCAACCACCATAGGAGAGAGCTGGGATGCTGTGGCTTCTTAATGTGGCAGGGCTCAGTATTTCTGCTAATTCTTCAGTCAGGCTCGGGATGGTTTTCTTGGGCAAACGAAAACAACTGATGATGTCCTTACTGCTGTATATTTCCAGTGGGTTACTGCGGTCTCTAAAAACTCTTTCCCTTCAAATTGCTCACTCCATAACAATGTTGGCAAACCACAAATTATGAGCCATATTTTCCTCTTTTTTGTTGTTGGATGCTACTAGTCAGCAGGTGTCCCTGATTGTTACCATGGTAACATGGGTCTTAGGCCTGGGTTAGCCTGGGAGTAAGGTGTCTAATTTTTTTGGCTTAAAATTAGTCAGTCTTTATTTTTGTGAAACAGTCTAACTTGCTTTAGACTAATCTATGAGCAAAATGAAGACTGGCCTAACACTACAGACCAGTCTAAAATATCTTTGTCATTTGTCATCCACCCAGGCTTCCAGAGGCAGTCCAGTCCCATTGCTAGACGTCAGTTCCCCCATGGCGGAGGCTACCGTTTGGATGCTATGGACTTTGAGGATGACTCCCGAGGGTGGCGCTTTGACATGGACATGGTCATCATCTACATCTACTCAGTCAACTGGGTCATTGGTTTCTTTATATTCTGCTTTCTCTGTTACCTCTTTTTCCCTTCCTTTTGAGTGCCCATTGATGGAGCAATGTAGAGACAGGAAAGGTTGAAGAGATGAGGGCAAAGTAAAGAATTAAAGATGAAGCAGAGGGCAGGCATACGTGTAGGAACGGGGAAAACTGAGCTGTGGGGTTTAATGAGAAGACGAGTGAATTTCAAGCAGGTGGGATAGCTTGGTGGAGGGAAAACAACAGAGTGCCAGCTTGTTGTCTCTCATTAATAAATGAGTGAAATGGGGAAATGGTGTAGGGGGATGTTTGGGAATCCAATGTTCTCTGTTCTCTGTCTCCACATGATGCACATGTAAAGTGGGTTGCACAACATGTCCTGTTCCTGTATAGGGGGAGTTACTATAACAGGTCGGGGTTTACTTTCCGAACAGAATCCACTTACAGACAATTAATGCTCACAGTTTTGACCAATAGTATAACAATATCACCTGGACTAGTCATTAAAGTAGTATCTCAACATATTCATTACTAGAAATTTTGTAGAACAACAATCTGAATGCAAATTTCAATTTGCTGTTACTTCAACAGCGTAAACCTACAACCGTTACCAACATCTCATTCTAATATGTGCAAAATGATGCATTTTCAAAATGCAATTTTATAATTATAAAGAAAAATGTCAGATTTAGATCCAGTAGATTACAATACAACCACAGGTACTCTATTGCATATTTCCATGAAGATACTGTCACATGTGTAACAGTTTTTGCTCTTCTCTGGCTTTGGGATAAAGTCAATCCCATTCATGGAACTAGACCACACAAAAAAACTAAAAAAAAAAATCTAAGGAATAACATGAGTGAATATGTTTTGGTTGGATATTTCGTTAATGCATCATTAGACAAATTAATTAAATGAAACATTTGCTGTTTGGTATGGATTGTGACTGTGGTTTATGGTGTTGTGAACCTGCACTGTGTGAATCATACTATGCAGTATGTCTTGCCAGATTGTTTTACTGTGTTTTTTTTTAATGAGGAGAAATTTTGTGTTTTGTTTCCCTTAAAGCAAGTGGAATTAATGTTTTATTTTTTTAGTTTGGATGTGCAAAGTCACTGTTTTTCATGGCAAATAAAGTTTACACAGAAACACATACATGCACATAGGTCTCTAGATGTGGATTTCAAATACATTTTTAAAATTCAAGTAATTCCAAGTCCCCTTTTGGTAATGGAAACATGTTACAGAAAATAAAACCAAAACGTATTCCTGACATATTTCACCAAACTCTCTGCTTGCTTCAGTGTGAGGTATGTGGTGGTTATAGTAAAACTTTACAATAATGATCAGTAATTTATACACCATTAGTTGACGATGAGCTCACATTTAACAAATCATCTTCATACATTTGTAAATGACAAATAAATTTATTAATTTGATGTATCAAACATTTGTTCATAAGATATTGATAAGCCTGTCTATTTACATACACTAGAATGCCAATAAATTCTTTGTTGATACATCATTAATGCTTAAGTTATTTATTTTAAAGTAAATGTTGGCAAATTATTGTAGATTAATCATAAAGATTTGCTATGGTATAAACTGTGTTGCTGGGTGTGTATTGAGCCATGTACTGTGAGCCCACCACTCGCCGGTTAGCTGCAGGGGTCTGGTGTGATGCCAGTCGTGCTCTTGGGATATAGAGTGTTACCTCTGTTGGGAAGTAGCCAGAGCTAGTGCAGGAAGTATAGCAGTCCCACATGAATATATTTGGGCTCATTCTGTGGAAAACACAGGCTCTGGTTACTCCCAGATAAGGGCTGGACTCTCTCCATTGCCAGAGTTTGACGAGCAGTGCGAGCCCCCTGTGGAGGAGTTTGGAGAGTTCAAGGAGAAGGACTTTCAGATGACTCAGGAAGTGAGCAGCATTTTGAATAGATTAGGGCTTTATTTAATCATATTTAATGTCTTTAAAATAATAGGCACATGTGGGAGTAAAAGTCATTTAAGGTGGATTAACTGGCTTGTCTTTAGGAAACCAGCGAGCATCTCTTTTAGGAGACCAACGTCAAAATCATAATTACTGCAGAATCTGTTATACTGAACAAACATAAAACTACGCTGTAAGTTTCCCACTTTCCACTGCACATGTTTATGTGTGTGACTGTAGCTGTGTGTGTCTGTGGGTGTGTATCTACAACACTTACATAGATGGATTTTGAAAGTCTTTCTTTGCACGAACAATTAAATAATAATGCAGCTTTACAAAGAGCACTCACCATACAGTGAAATGGACTCTTAATTTATTCAGAATGTCTACCACACACTTTCCTCTTTGTGGTTGTGAAAAGCAGGGAAGGACAAATAGTCACCACTGAAAGCTGCAATGGATTCAGACACATTTAGAAAACTTTGGAAAATGTTAGGGTTGTTGAGTGTATAGTTGCCTGGTTAAAATTGGCACAGTTATATATAAATATAATACATTTATATGATTTTATATATGCATTTTCTCTCTTTGATGCCACAATGCTCCATTTGGGTGTCTGAAAAAAAGCAACTTACTTTAAATGTACTTAATACTTTTGGGTTTACGTGTGTCTGTCCACTTATCATCTATTAGGTATAAAAGTTTTTTGCGAGCAAGATTAACCTCAGCAAGGAGGCAAAAAAAAAAACAAAAAAACAAGATTTTGACGAATCATGAAGCATCAACAGAAAATATCTTTAGGAGCTCCAAAGTTTTGGGTTATACATACCAGAATGTATGTCGATAAGTATTAATATAAGGATGAAATATAGCATAGAGATCTAAAAATTCCTTAAAACACACTTAAAGTCCCAACAAAATGTGCTTGTATTATTATATGATATAAGATGCTGTGATGATAAATATGCCACAGTATATAAAAGTGAGTTTAAACTCATAATTACTAAACCACAGACACGCATTCAATCTTTACTGGATTTTTGAAGGGATTTTATTGTACTTATTTACTGGATGGAGGCAAAAAAGTGGACAGCAACCTGAATTTCACACGTTTAGGAGCTCCTATAGCCTACAGCTCAGGGCGGGGGTCTGTCTTGATGGGCCCTATTAGTATTCCCGTCCTTCGGGTGCGCAGTGTTGCCAGCCACAGAGCCACGTCAGGCCTGCAGCAACTGCTCGTCTTGTGCTGCTTTTTCCAAGGTTAGAGATAGGCCCGGTCGACTAACTGGAAACACTCGAAGAAACAGAAGAAACGCTGGGAGCCGAATCGAGATCGCGGTACCCGGGAATTAAGTTTTTTGATGTACAGATTTTCTCCGGCACAGAGGCTATAAGTGTCGGCTGTACGCTGTGAAATTGTCAGCGGGGACATTGGCAGCGTTATTTTGTCTCTATAAGGAGATTGTGCGGCTGAGAAAAGATCGTTATCAGCCGTCCTATTGGTGCTTAATGGAAACGCGCAATCATAAAAAATGGTTGCATTTGGAGAATATCCGTGAATGCGATCGTCTCCTTCCGACATCGGTACGTCAGAGGAGACACCTCAGCTAGCTGGACTCCGGGTTGGGTGTGAAGTCTTCACTGTGCACCGTGTGCTGCTGGAGTGAAGGTGACTTGCGCCCCGTCGCAGTCGAGGCAATGCGGAGAGGAGTCGCAGGCGCTCATCCGGTACTTTTCCTGCGCTCTGCTCGTCTGGGAAAATATTTGTTCCCTCTCCCACACTAGAGGGGAGGAACGTCAGGGATAGACATAGCAATAACAGTAATTGAGGTTCAACCCAGCCAGTAGTTGGCGAAGGTGAATTGAGCGTAAACGGAGGAGAGGATAAGGTGAGCAGTAAGGTGCTGGGCGGTAAGGCAGGAAGAGAGAAAGTGGTGGAGTTTGGGGGGGGGAAATAGACAAGACAAACCGTTCTATATTAGGGCTGTTTTATTAGTGGATGTGTATGCATGAGTTCTGCATCGAATGGGCGCAAAAACCGCCCCAGATCCGCCGGGAACATCTTCCAGATCGGCAAACCACCTTACCGAGACCCACAGAGGAGGGAGAGCACCGAAAGTACCCGCAAAGCCCAGCGCGCCGTGGCCGACTGCAGAATGGTAGGTTTGCGACACATCAATCCCTGCATGGTGCCTCTGATAAAGAGTGCTGTGTTATTATCCCAGCCTTTCTTTGTTCTAGGACGATCGACCTATCCCGTGCATGCAGGATACACAGGCGACAGCTGTTAATAGCTGCAAAAAAGACTGTAGCCCGGTCTGGGAGCCTAAAAATAGCTATATGCATTTGCATTGCTTTGTCGGCAGTGAAGACAAAACAGATCATCTCGGCGTGCAGACTGACTGTGTGATTTGCATTTGGAGTGTGGAAAGCTGCGGGTGGTTTGGGCTAATCTTAAAATTGCCTGAATTACAAGATTGTCTATGGAGGTGTGCGTGATCATGGCACAGATGTCCTCTGTTTTGACAGATGCTGGCAGGAATGATCATATGTATATCCTGCTTCCCCCTTTCATACATCAGTGAACGGTTTGTACAGGAGTACAGCAGGATGCTATGCAGGAGTTGCACAAAATGAACGAGATGTGTGTGTGTGTGTGTGTGTGTGTGTGTGTGTGTGTGTGTGTGTGTGTGTGTGTGTGTGTGTGTGTGTGTGTGTGTGTGTGTGTGTGTCCCAATCTCAAGGTTTGAGGTTGTGCAAACAACCAAACTTAGCATAATAGGACGCTCGTCAATAAAAAAAAATCAATTCATTCATCGTGCACTCTGACTTTGCGGGCTGTTTTAACGGGAATTCTTTACTTTATGTTTCTCTCAGGGATCAATTGACTTTTGTGACCGTATATTTGCAAGGTTGCAATTTTTGAAATGCTACTTCTGTGGAGGCATACTGCCATGCATCTGCACTGGCAGATTATTTGTCCCCTGTGAAAAAAAAGCCCTGAATAGTACGGCTGGATATGGTGCTGTTCAGCATTTCCTTCTTGGCTGACACATTTTCGTGTTGACAAGTCAATATACAGGCCGAAGCTATAGGCTATTCTACTGCAATGACTAGTGCAGGACGCCTTATTCAAGCCAAAGTTGTTTGCTTCATGTGTGTAGTGCTGACCTTACTATGCCATTTGTGGATTCACTCAATTTTATGTGATTTTATTCATGTCGTTATAACACAGATCGTCCAAGAATTCAATACACTTGTGGCTCTGTACCGTGAACTGGTCATCTCCATTGGCGAAATCACTGTCGACTGTCCCTCTTTACGGGCCGAAATGCTGAAGACGAGAACTAAAGGCTGCGAAATGGCGAGAGCGGCACACCACAGTCTCTCCTTGATATCGGGGTGAGTAGGCACAGACTCTGTCCATGGTGCTGAAAATGATTGTTGCGAGGAGCTATCCGTGGTGCTGAAAGTGTAAACCGCACTAAATGGGGGCGCTCTGCAACACTGCGGCGCCTCAAGTTGTAAAGTAGCTAATTTTACCAAAGTACATCTCTAATTTGCATAAGCATCCCCATTTTAGGCACATGTATACTTAAGCCTGCTCCGCTACACTTCAAAGATAAAATTCAGAGTGTCTGCACCATTAGCGTGAAACTAGTGGGTTTGAGGTGGGAGGGGGGGCGAGTTTTGGGGAAAACAGAGCATGAGACCAGCTTTTAAAAACCACGATATTTCTAATTGCTAGCAGGACAGCCTTACCAGGAAGCCATCACAACAACATATTGTTACTGACCACTTCCCATTAGCTGGGCCTAAAACGTTAATGCATGCAGTGGAGTGGAAGTGAAATGCTCCCCAGGATGAATATCAGAGATAATAGTAATAATGAGCAGTCAGTGACTTTTGCATTGTTGCTTTTAATGTATTGTGAGCTGTGTCTGCGTGTGTCTGAGTATTTTGTGGGTTGTGTCTCTAACATAATCATTTGGACATTTATAAACTAGCATGCTTTTTTAACAACTGATGTTTGCTGGAGTGCTGAGTGTTTATAAGAATCAGAATCCTCTGGTTTTAATTTGATCAAAAACAATGGCACGTAATGAATTGACTGATCGTTATTTCACTGTTTCCTGAATCTGTGAGGGTTTCTAAAATGTATCAGAAGCGGCCTGTTTTTGATAGAAGTGTTGGCTTAAGATCGGAAGAGAGCAGCTACGAGAGAGGCCTGACGTGTCCGTTGACTTGGCCTGCACTCTCCATTGAGCACAACATCTACTCTTCCACTGCCAGTGGAAGAAGGGCAAAGTGAGGCTTGGGATTTGAAGGTCCTCAGTGAGGCTAAGATGCCAGCTGACTTGGCACCCTCAAACTTACTTAAATGACAATTGGACAGACTGAAGCCAGTAGTGAGAGAGATTTGGAGGATGTCTGCAGTACTAGCTGCTTTCCAAAACCAGGGCACTACTGGAACAACAGAGCATCAGGTTTCTTTAGCTATTGATAATGCCCCAGTTCCTTACTGATATGGAGATATATAAACAAGGCTTGTAAAAACATTTAATGCTCTCCCGTTTAATATTAGTCTGCTATTTCGTGGTTAAAATTATTAATCCACTTGCTATATCGTGATTTAAGAATGCATATCCTTCACTGTATGTTACATGCATGACAAACTCTTTTCATTTAATGTATGGGCGATTTGAACCACGTGTGCGTGACAGACTCATACAGTTAGCCAGTAAACACGTCCATTGAAGAGGGGCATCTCAGTTGCCTTTTATAGCAAGGCTTTAACTGCTTCTTATTTAAATCTTTGGAGAAACGCTGCAGCAGGCCCTTTATTCTTAGCACTAGCCTTTTTTTAATATATGGTTCATAATTATACAACTAGATACAGTTATACCTGTCTCTCCAAGACAACAAGTCCTATCCATTATAGTCCTGTGCTTGAATTTCCTGCTGCTGCTGCTGCTATAGAAATAGAGACCGTGCAGCAGCTTTAGAGAGAACTCTAAGTTCCCACTGATAACAGCATCAACATCATTGTCATAATCATCACCACCACATACTCTAAACCTCCTCCTCTAAAAGCTCTCCAGGCCAGTCTCCACTACTAGAGACACAGAGCTTGAATTAGACAGCACAGATCATTCCCCTTTAATCAAATAAAGCCAGTGTGTCTGAATGGTTTGAGTGATGCGGGGCCTCTCCAATGTGCTAGAGGAAAGCTGATAAGCAGGATAGCATTGATGACAGCTGTGCTTTAGCAACAGTACTGTAGAAGGCAGCACTGTGACAAAACAAGGATGGGAAGGCAGAGCTTGCTGTTGGAAGAGGGGAACGCAACAGCATGATTTGTGTGAGAAATATTTGTACCAGGTGCAAGTTTCACGCCTTTCATCGCCGCCACTTTCCCACGTGATATGACACCCACTGAATATCACCTGCTGTAGCTTCCCCTTGAACACCAGATTTATATGGTTGTGAAGCTACCGTGGTGTCTCATAAAAGCTAGTGATCAGCTCTAGGTAAATAAAAAAAAATACTCAGATGGGGTTTTATGTTTGAACTTCTTCAGTGCATTTTATTTATTTATTCTCAGACAGTTAAGCAATCTAAAAATATTGACATACTGCCACCACAAAAAATATAATCAAGCAAAATGTAGTCAGTGACTTTGTCTTTTGTTGAAAGAAAGCAACAGAAACAAGAAGCAGATTCCTCTTATCATTATATGTAAACTCCACAGCGTATCTGTCATCTGAAGGTTTAAATTTGGTTGAGTATTTTTTAGTTATTGTTTAGTCTTTAGTGTTTAATCACAGGCAGGCTTTAGTATCACCTGATCAACTCTTTACATCTGTTATAAGTTGAGATATTTAAAAATCAATCAACATTTTGGTCAGCTGTTTAAGATGTGACGTAGAAGCTGTGCATGCTGGAAGTTAAAAATACTTTACAAAAGTTACAGATCATTTACTGTTTTCACTCTCTTATCTACAGATGTGAGTGATCATATTCCTTCAACACATAATCCACTCAAGCTTTTGCAACTCGACCCACAATAACTTTCCCGGACAAGACAAAGTCAACTAATTAATCAATCGTGTAATTAAAAGCCTGTGATAATTTTCCAGAGTACAAAGTGACAATTCTAAACTGCTTGTCTTGTACAACCAACAGCCCAAAATCCAAAGAGATTAAATTTACAGTAATGTAAAACAGAGAAAATCAGCAAAACCCTAGTATTGAGAAGGATTTTTTTTGCATGATATATGACTTAAATTATTAATTGATTGACAATTTTCTGTAGATCAGATTAGCAAATTGATTAATCAGTTGATTGTTTCAGCCCTATAATGGAGCTAAACAATGCTAAGGTCATCCTTCAATATACCAAAAAAAAAAAGACACAAAGGCATCCGTCAGTTTGTGATCAAGCTTTGTTGTGTTTAAGTAAAGAAACTTCCCCTAAAGCTGGACTATGATTTTATTCTGTATGCATTAAGTTGTTTATTGCATCTAAAGTTCTTCGAGTTCTCACTAGTCAGTAACCTCGCTGTGTTCCCACTATGTGCCATTTCAGGCCAGAGGACGGGGAGATCCATCCTGAGATCTGTAGACTGTTCATCCAGCTGCAGTGTTGTCTGGAGATGTACATCACTGAGATGCTCAAATCCGTCTGCTTGCTGGGCTCCCTGCAGCTCCACAGGAAAGGTCAATACATGAAAAAGCCCCATGGCCTATATAGTATAGCTTTTAAACAACTTGACTATGAAGTTTGTGTATGTGTAGGTGTGAGTATATGCATGTGTTTGTTTACATACAGCATGCTTTGTTTCTCCTTTTTAATTTTAATTTTTCAGATTTTATTTAATTAAAGAAACAAGAAAAATATGTGCAAAATATGTACACAGGCGTAATTATTCATAGATGGACTTCTTACCATGTTTTATTTTTATACAGATTATCATCTAGAACCTTCACCATCATTCCTATAAGCAGAAAAAACCTTAGTATCTGTGAATGAATATGTGAATAAACCAGTTCTTTGTAGCTCTAACATGAAGCTCATAATAATCATGTAATTTGATGAATAACTTGAGGTTCAGCTCTTTCCTTCTCTGTTTCTCTGGTACTCCTCTTCCTAATGCTTGATGTGTGTGGTGATGACACCAGTTTAAGGCTACCTGCTCTCTGTGCGCTCTAGGTAAGGATTCCTGTGGCCCCACCGGGGTCGATAGTAAGATCGAGGAGAGCTCAGACATCCCGATCCTGGAGGACACCTCTTCCTCCCCCACTGACTGTCCTCAGCTCTGCTGGCTGGTGGCCACTGACATAGAAAACATAGAAAAGTAGGTAGACAGTGAATGTGTTGTGGTGCATGTTGTGTTCTTCTGTGAGTGAGTGAGTATGTGTGTGTTTCTGCTGAATTTATTGTGGCGTTAATAAATGTACATGTACATCTTTGTGGGTCAAAGTACGTGTGTTGGGAAGCATAATGCAAGGGAGTATTTTTTTAGTTTTTGTCATATTACAATGAAATTTAAAACATTTATAAAGATGCCTTAACATTTTGCATTATGACCTGCTGTTTACATAATTAACGGCTATGATTTCACCTCCAATGTTCCTCTTTCAACCTCACTAATAATGTAATAGTTAATAATTTACAGAAATGTAAAAGCTTGTTTGGATTATTTTAACATTTTATAACATCCCGTTTTTACTTGGGATGCTGCACTCTAGTGTTTACTGTTTGACTGTTTGCAAAATCACATACTCGGGTGGCATCTAGTAGTTACAGACTGCACTGTCCTTTTTTTGTATCAGGTGTCGAAATTAGTCAGTTGTGCATTTTACTATGCAAAATATTAAATATAAAATACTACGCTGCTGCAAAAATGAGGCAAGTGACTTTGTGCTGAAGTTGTGGGCTTTCGGTTTCTTTGTGCATAAGTATGCCTGCATTTATGTGTGAAAATATACTACATGATAGATGCTATAGGTACACTACATAAAAGCCCTTATTTGTGTTATGGCAGGGATATGAGGGAGATGAAGAACCTTCTCAGTAAACTCAGGGAGACGATGCCTTTACCATTGAAGAACCAAGGTAAGATAGAAACTGAACACTACTCCACCTTCACCTTCTTACACACACCTAATTTATAATCCCATGGAACAGTGACACTTTAAAAATCTTTTATAGGCATTAACTTTACAAGATTTATCAGAAAAGACTGATCATTGCCTGGAAAACACTGCAAACTACAAGCCTTATAAAAACTGACTTGGCAGTGGTCTGTTTGTGTTCTCGTGCCCAGATGACAGCAGTTTGCTGAACCTGACTCCCTACCCACTGGTCCGACAGAGGAAGAGGCGGTTCTTTGGGCTCTGTTGCCTGGTAACCAGCTAAGGGGCCCCGCCTTCGTGGGTAGGAGGCGGCAACAAAGACACCATTACCCACTGTCCTTCACCACTTGTGTCTCCCACCAATCTATTACTGCCATTTTCAAATAAATTGTCTCTTTCTCTCTTTTTTTTTTTAAAGGCTGCCCATTTTATAATTTTATTTTGTAATACAAAGAAGAATTGTAATTGCAATGTAATGAAAACAAAAGTCATGAACATATATTTTAAGATATTTTGCAACAGATTTTCCCTTTTTTGGTAAATGAAGTCAGATACCTGCTTGTCCAATGTAAAAGAGAATGAGAGGTCATTGGAAAAAATGTCAATGTTCAATTACTTCCACAAACCTGAGTGAATGAAATGAGGATTTGTGTTTTAAAAAAGGGGGATATAATTGTCTGTTTTTGTCAGAAATAATGTGTAACTTATGACTAGATGCCATCCAGATGTTTTAGGATGGTACTTGCAAAGACAAAGTTATACCTTCGTCTGTCTAAGCTGAGATGACAGGTTTGTGTAGAGTAAGTTTGTTGTGTATTACAGTCTCTGTTTTCTGTTTCTTGCCGTTTTTTCTTCTTAATGTACTTAATTTAGTCTTCCATAAACCAAGAACCTGTACCCAACTTTAACTTTCCAGCTTCAAAATGGAATATATGATACAATGCTCAAAAAGAAAACTTCTTTGCACACAATATCTATCTATAAATTGAGACATTAGACTTGTATATACACATACTCTTTACGCAATGCTCTCTGAATTATTTTCAACGTTGGAGTTGGTTAGCAATGAATCTGCTGGTTTGTATAAGCAGGGAGAATCTCCCTCTGTCTGAAGCAGACATTGCAGACAGAGGGCAGGAAGCATGGGTCTTGCTTATTAATGATAGTGATCAATGTTTAGGGCACGGTGAAGGTACAGTAGTCAAAGCTGATATAGGTCATTTTACATTGTTAATAAAACTTTTGTTATTGAAATGAATCAAGTAGTCTGTTATTTTCTTACATGTAATCCACTGAAAAGTCCACAGGGTGGAGACAAACTATCAAGAAAGACAAACCTGTCTGACACATTTGGGTGTTTGGGATCTCAGGGAAATTAAACTGAATCAAACTGAATTTATTTAAGGAGCTCATTGCACTAAAGATGATCAGGTGATGTGACAAATTGGATGATCTGCAATAATTTGAATTTGGGGCGCACACATCCCAACATTTGTGCTATTTCAGTGTTCTTTCTGGTTTATTATGGATTGTCCGTCGGTTGAGCTTGTTTGTAGAGTAAACATTTCTATCTGGGAGCTTTAGAGGGGGACGAAGATAGACTGAGATACAAAGAGGGAGAAAGAGAGAAGCCACATAATATTTTATTAAGTCCATAACAAGCAGCTTTTGTTTATATTTACAGAGGGTTGGAGAAATGGAGAGTAGGAGGGACAGAGAGAGAGAAAGATTATACCGCCAGGCCCCAGAGAGAGGATCCAGCTGGTCATCTACTTTTGCTGTTGGACTAAAGCATTCTTTTATCAGTAAAGGGCAGCTGAGCAAACTTCAACATTTTTATCAGTGTGCATTGCTCAGCGGCTGACATGGTCTCTGTCTCAAGTATTATAATTTATTATAATTTATACATGCAGGTTAGGGGAATTTGAAACGCCAAAGTGATTGCAGATGTGAAGCTGAACATAAATGTGTTGCCTTTGACAAACTGGTGATTTGATCAATCCATGCAGGGATACTCTGAAATAATCTCCCACATCCCTGAAGCACCTTAGAAAACAGATGAATAGGATTGCATTATACTTTTATACATTAAAGCCTACATTAAAGACTTTTAGAATGTAGATATGCACAAGAGTTGACAATATAAATGCAATCATGCTACGCTCACCCTCCATCTAACAGAAAAGCTTTTACACGTCTACAGATGAGTGACAAATAAAAGGGGAAAAAAATCTCCTGAATAAATGAGTGGAGAAACAAATGCAGATGCTTCTATACAGGGCATGAGGGGTCACTGGATTGGGTTTGATGAATCTGAAAATGGTGTGAATCGTACACTATGTCCTGTACAGTCTCCACATCTCAAACGAAATGAACACCTACATTTGTTAGACAGCATCATCAAAACATGTTCATCCGTCCAGTAAAGTTACAGAGACTTGTATAATCCAAGCTAAGGTGCATTTAAGCTGTTGGCAGCTTTTGATGACTCAAACGTCTTTGTCACCATCTGTACATTTATTTTGAGTTCTTTGGAATTAATGAGATTTAAAGCTCACGGGGAAGAGATTCCCTGCCTGTACATGCCTGAATATTTGTTCTCTCACTCGACAAAACTTCTGCATGTCAGTTTGTGTATATCGTCTCTTTAAGAGTACGAGCACGTGTGAAAGCTCATGAGCATTTTCTAGCACTTTCGTCTCACCCACCAGCCTTTGTGTACAACATGGTGTGAGCGAGGGACGCACATCTGCTGACAATAAGCATCTTTGTGTGACGGGGAGTGTGAGGAGACATTAAGGAGCTGGTGTCTTCACACAGTTATAACAGGCAGGTTCAGACACACACACACACACACACACACACACACACCACGAGAGGGCAGTGAGCCAGTGGCAGGAATAGACTGTCAGCAGGGGTTTACTTGGCAGGCTGAGCGCTGTCTGGTTTAGTAAGCACAGGACATCTTTTGAAATAGACTATCTCAGTTCAGAACACAGATTTTCAAACATTATCTTTTAGAAACTACTTTTCTCAAAACCCAGACGTACTTCTTGCAGTCTATTGTGCACGCAGCTCAAACAATTTATAACAGAAAGAAATGTTTTTAAGAAATGTTCATGCTGTCAGGAAAGGCAACAGCAGCACAGCGTTGGCTGTGGATGTCATTTTGTCTGTAATAATTACCACTACATATAATTATCTTTTAGAGGGAAATCTCTGGGTATTAATTTGTTTGGCAAATGGTACAAAGTACAATAATGTAAAGAAATGAAGCATGGCTTGTGCTTTATTATTTATTTGCTGGTTCAATACAGTTTTATTATATTTTATACATGCATAACATGTGTCTTTAATTAAAAAAAAAAAAGAAATGGAAATGGGAGGTTGCAAGGTCAGCCCTCCTGTATCCTTAGGAAATGCAGGGCAGGATACTGACAACTGACACCTTTTCTCCATTACATCGCCGTAGCCCTGCTTCACACTCACTCATGGTCTGTGTGGCCGCAGATGCATCCTCCCCAACACGGACACACACACTTAATCCTTGGATCAAACAATCTGCAGAGTCCTTACAGCGGCACTCGTTGGTTTCATCTGTACAAATGGTGCAAAGACAAGTGAGATGAATGACTACAATTTGCAAATACTGTGCATTATTAGAGATTGTTTATTTCAACCTTGAGTGTCCCTACCATCGCAGGTTTCCCACATCTGACAGTTGGCACAGCCTTGAGTTGTGTTGCGCAGTGGCCACTTGCAGGTGCTGTCCTCTGCTACTACGTGGTCCTTCTTCAGACACTGCAGCGCACGCAATTTGCACACACTGAGAACGACTGATTGTCCACTCGCAGGACTAGAGGCGCACAACTCCAAGGAAGAACTGGTGAGAAAAGCCAAATAATTATTAACAGATACAATAACATCAGGAACAAGTAAATCAGACAGATCAGTCCAAAAAGTTAAATATCCAAATTAGATATTAGCAAAGCAAACATTACCCGCACTCAAAAGGCATCTTGCAAACACATTTTCTCCGGACAGACTTCTCCCACTGCTCACATTGTGCTGAGGGAGCGATGAGTTGTTGTGGCACCATGGCTGTGGGATGGATAAAAATAATTATTTCACATCGCTAATTGACTGAGAATGAAACAGTAAAGTATGACAATAAATGAAAAGTGGGATACAATACAGTATACTGCAGTCACAGCTGTCCCATATCATTCATTAGAGGGTATTTATATGAACTTTAAAGTAAAAATTTACCTGGGCTGCATTTGCTGTGTGCTGGGTCTGGTGAAAAATGTAGACTGGCGTCACAAATAGTCGTTGCTTCTCCTAGAAGCTGTCTTCCCTCAGGACAAGACAAAGTCAGTGTGTCCCCTATGCCATAGTCCTGCTTTAACGGAGAGGCAATGACATCATCAGCTAGGGGCCAGATGCTGCACCTTGAGACTGGAGAAAAGTCAGAATTTAACAAAGTGACGCTGGAAATCATCATGACAATAAATAAACTGTTTCATAGGTTCTGCACTCACTTGTGCACAGTCCGGGGCTGGCAGACCAAGTTTGATCAGCGGTGCATTCTAGGGTGCGGTGACCTATTAGATGGAAACCTTCAGCGCAGGTGTACTCAACCTTACTACCCACAAGGTAAATGTCCTTAGGGTCCTGTGGAAAATAAGGTGACCAAAAGGTGATAGTTAATTTTTTTTGTTCTGTCCTTTGTACAGAAACCCTTTAAAAACAGATGTAAATATAAATAAATGCAACCACCAATGTCACAAATGTCATTGAGCCAGGCTGATATTCACTTCACAGAAGACACAAATATTCAATACCGTAGCTCCTATTATGCAATATACCATTTTAAAATTCTGAATGTAAAAATTGATCATCTATTGAACACATACAAAAACATCTCCCACATTGGCGCTTGTTTTATTCCATGTTGTGTCTCAAATGTGCTCTAGAGATTATTAGGTTTAACAAATGACATGGTTTATCATTTCCTCATCTGAAAATCTGGATGGGTATTGTTTGGTAAATTAGGCTGATTGATGTAAAGACAAAGTAAATTATTTAAGGAGTAACTGTGTACTGCGGCCCTCTGGGTAATACAGACCAAATACTGGAACAATCGCAATTAGGACTATAAAAAATATTAAATGCTTGGAATAATTTGTTCCACAAGGTGCAGTAAATTCAGTCGGCTTCATTTTTACCAGAATGTAGCCATTGATTAGAACAGGTGGGATTCCACACTTCTGACTTGCTGGGAGAGTATGGTCAAAGCACTGAGGCTCCATCGTTCTGTGTAAAAATAGTTCAAAATAGTACAGGTGAATACTGATAGTAAATCAGTGTTCAACGCTCTTCTTAGAGAAAATTCAAGTCAGAAAGTTTGAGACCACATAGTAACAAAAATAAAACTTCCACTCAGTCTGACTTTAAATATTGTATGTCTTGGTCTTCACAGTCAGATGTCTCGGTGGGTTCTCCGATGCAGCTCTGTCCCCCGTTCTGAGGAGCGGGATTAGAGCAGGAACGACTTCGTGACCTCTGATTCCCAGAACATGCTGACCAGGGAGACCAACAGGTCCAACCACCATGAATCACTCCTACATGAGCAGAAACAGAAAGAAAGAGGGAGAAAGTGAGGAATATATCACAGTCCATCTGAATTAATTAAACAAAGAGATGACTCACTTACTTAGCTAGCCTGTTAAAAGCAAAACATTGTACGACCATTAGACTATACAACCACCAGTGAGACAAGCTATCTAAGGGGACATCATCAAATACATGCTTAGAAAAAAATAAATCAAACCTTCACCAAGACATGATGGACTGTAATAGTAAAAGAACATGTTTGGATTGCAACACCCACCCTGCTGACCCTCCACTTCACTTCCCTGCTCACAGGCCAGTCCTGATGTCCCAGGCTTACAGATGCATTTGCATACATCTCCATCCATGACAGCCAAGCCATTGTTGCTGCAGGGCTGGCAGTGGCAGGGGTCACTCTCACTAAGGTACTGCTCTATGGCCCTGCGAAGGTAGAGTTTCTTCACCCCAGCACACTGAACTTCCTTCACCAGCTCTGACAGTGGCCGCAGCTGCCAAAACAAGAGTGACAAGGGTTGTACTGGAGTTAAATGATAGGTTTGGGTCTTGATACAATACTGATGTGCCAATATGTGCGTGGAAAAAGGTCTCGGTCACTGTAACAATTCCTACCTCATACTGGCCTTGAAAGTATTCTCTCAGAACATGACTACACTATTTTGGGGGCCAAAATCCAAAGCCCTCGTTCTGTGCAAAAATGCTTTCCAAAGTTTGTCTGAAGCTAATATTGGGCTTCAGCAGCCTGAGTAAGTTAAATCAAGTTGATATATTCTAAAGTCTGTGTAATATGAAATTCCCTCACTTTGTTTCCCCTGAAAAAAAGGGGTCAATCTCCAGCTGTACTTGTTGTCCTCCAAACCACCTTGACTTGCTCGTGCTAACAGACTGCTGAAGCATCGTATTAGTGTCAGCTGAACTTTGGATTGTATTTCTGCACAGAAAAGCTGCTGTGCATTTCGGCCCTCATTTCTTACAGGGTAGTTGTGTCCTAGAGAAGAGCTTCCGGGTCAGTATGGAAAGTCAGCCACCAAGACCCATTTCCACATACTTTCCCCTCACCTTTTGTTTGGTAACCTGCGGAAATGATTGAATGGAGTCAGCCCAGTTTGAGTACATTTCCCAGTTCTTGTCCAGATCACTGGGCTGCATGGTCTTCAGTGCTGCTATATGTTGGACGTCTCCTCCGTCTACGTCCACTCTATGCACATTATTGCTCCTGTTATTATCTGTTTGCAGAGATGATGGATGACACAGATTTAGAAATGTTGAGTGCTTTTAAACTGCAGGCTCTGGTATATATGCAGAATTAACATCGAAATTGTACCGCTGGATGATGCGTGTTGATTATAATCTCTCTGGCAGTCCTCAACGGTGAAGGGGAATATCAGAAAAAAACGTATAGTCCTTGAACATTCGTCATAATTCTGGATTTCACGCTCTTTAAAACAAAGGAAAGCCAACAGAAAAAAAGAAAAGTCACCTAACAGCAGGATGGAAGCAGCACTTCATAAACTGAAGTGCTATTCATCTATATCAACTTGATGTTTGGGTTGCTATTAGAAAACTACTAAGACTATAATAATAATAATTTCTACAATTCCATTGACATATGGAACATTTAAAATCTGGTGTTTATCTGTCAATTCATGGAGACAGTTGATGTTCAAATATATTTCAGAAATGCAAAAGTAATTCCATTATATAGCAGGATAGACAAAATTTAATCTGGACATTTTGGCGTTAAGCATTTTTAAATACATTCTGGTCACAAGGAGCGGAAATAAATTCAAAATGCAAATACTCCTCCTTAATTTAGCTGTTAACTCAATGGTTAACAACATGGGCTACTATTATTTTTGTAGTGTTAAGCTCATGCACAAATACGTCTAAATATCACAGAGATGACACGGCCAGCCAACATTAGAAGAAATGTGAATTTGAATCACCAGGATGTGAAATAAAAAAGGTACTTTGTTTCCCAAATGTTCTATCTTGAATATCTCAAAAACAATTTGAATCTGTCAGTCGCCTGTAGACTCATTTTACTCTCATTTAGGCCTGCTATCAAGCTACTGATGATTTATGAATCCTCACCCATTTGTTTTTCAGTTTCTTCATCAATCGAGGCGACAACTTTGAGGGAGCCTCCGAGGCTTCCTTCAGACAGGTAGTGTGTTCCAAACCTTTCCAAAACCTTCCTGTAGGCACTATAGTCGTAGACAGATGGGAGTTTGGCCAGCGCCTTCCAAAACTCCTCGGATATCGGGAGATACTGAGGAGAGTTACTCTGGAACTGAGCGACCTCTATGTCATTCTTTAAAACCAAAATCTTGTGTATCTGTAAGGAAACAAATCATGAAGCTAATTTAATTGTACAGTTTGATTGTTGTTTTCAAAATAGGTTGTCACAGGGACTTGCTGTTAAAAGGTACAGTGACAAAATTTCAGGTTCCTACATACCTTAGTCTGGTCATGTGTCTCATGGAAGTCATAGTTGCGATATCCTGTCGTGGTCCCAGACACTTCCTGTCTGTTGACAATGTCCTTTGCATAGTGCCATTTACTGGTGTACATCTCATCACTGAAATCACTCTGAGCTTTAACCTGAAAACAAAAGGTTAATTTTCCAAAGACAAAAGAGACAGCTTCATTTTAACAAATATTAACAGAATGAAAAATGTGAAGAAAAAAAATATACATTATGAGACTGTTCTCACCAGAAAAATGTTTAATCTAAAAATTATGGTTATGTTTCCCTGAAAAGTGGTCCCTTGCAGTTGTGACATGGTGGTAATATGTTGTAAACAGTAGGGATAAGAGAGGAAAAGAAGAGGAAGGCTGGATGCTGATGTGAACAATGCAATTTATGAGGTAGAAAATATTGTCACATGTGTTAGACATTATGTGCTTTGCTGAGAAATCTCAAATTTTTAAATGGCACCTTTAAAAGGATAAGTTCACAATTTTTCAAGTCTGTCTTTGAACAATAGTCAGGTGCGCAAATTAACATTGAAACAAGTTTTGCTTGCTGTAATCAATCCTCCTTTTCATTCTGACCATTAGAAGATCCCCTCCAAATGGGCTTGAAATGTAAGTGATGGGGGACAAAATCCACAGTCCTCATTACAAACAAAAATGTATTCATGGATATCTTCTTTTTAGTAAAAAAAAAAAAAATCCCTCCTTGTGTCTTGACAGTGTTTTCCTGTTCAGCAGCAGTGGAAGGACTGTAACAAAATGACGGATGTTGACACTAAAAACTAACTTTGTAAGATGTTGACTTGGTTACACTAATTTGGATGGCTGAAGCTTCATATTAGCTTTAAATAAACTTAAATACATTTTTGCACGGAAGGAGGGACTGTTGATTTTGGCCTCCATCACTTACATTGAAATTGCAATATGAAGGGATCTCTTAATGGTCAGTATGAACAGGAGGAATGATTACAACAAGAAAAACATTGTCAATGTTCATTTGGGCACCTTACTATTGTTTTAGGATAGACTTGAAAAATTGTGAACCTATTCATTAATAAGTGACCAACAGAGGTATCAATATAAATTGGTGTTTTCCATAGTGACTAACCTCAAAGCTGTACTTGATAGTACTTAGGGGCAGTCGGTAGGAAACTTTGTGCACGCCGCTGTAAGTGGAGCGACATTGACCCCCAAAGCTCTTTGTGTTGATGACACTGGCCCTCCTTTTTTCTGTTACCACATCATACCTACAGAAGCAGTGAAACCATCCCTTCAGTAAGCATGAGGTACCTGCTCCAAAGAGTATACACAACACACGCAAATAGGTCTATATCCAGATTTGTCACTTACCCAAGTCCTAGGAGTTCAATGTTAGGTGGGAGACCTGAAAATACACATACAATGTATTTTCGGAATGGGTTACAGGCTTGTTCATCTTGTCCATCTTCCTCACAGTCCTGATCTCCGTTACACACCAGAGACTGGCTAACACACTTCCCTGAGGGTCAAAAGACAGATGGACAGCTCAAAAACTGTTATTTTCAGTAATTCTGTATAACCCCAGGAGTCAGAGTTTTATTTCTGACCTGATCGGCAGCGAAACCTGTCTCCACATCCATCCTCTAGAGGGCAGCCTTTTGTGGTTTCACAGGATCTGGTCTCCGTTCGCCCCCCTCCACAAGGGTCCCCCCCAAACTGAGCATAGACAGCCATGACTCTGCTTCTTGTCTGAAACATATCAAACGGTGCAAAGAAAATAGGAAAGAAGTGTTGCGGCAAAAATGAAAACAAAAAAAAAGCAATATAATAACTTCATAAATTATTTAATTTTATTGTAATACTGTTGCTGCTGTTATTTAAAATGAAATGGTTTTATTTAAATAAGATTATATTCCTGAGAAACAAGTCAACTAAAACAATAATTATTAATGTTAATGTTGCTAACCTGTAATTTGGTGCAGCCATCGCACTCTGACCAATCCCCATATGGGCCCCACTGGCAATGCACTCTCTGGTTACAAATCCTTGGAAAGGAAATTAAAACCAAATATACTGAATAAATCACACCAAAATACTGGCTTCATGATTGCCCTTTTACAATGTTATACTTTTGGTTTTGAAGTAAAGCAAAAGCACAGATTTACCCTTTGGGAGTGAAGAGGAACAGAAGCCACGGCAAGACAGCCAGACAGAGTTGTGCGATATTCTGAGAACAATATAAGAGAGGAGAAAAGAAGATAAACAGTATGAGACATTTACTTCTTATCAAAGATTTAACACAAATCCGAAAATTTTGTTAAAGAATTCTTGCTATTCAGTTCTTGTTAAAGAATTGAATATAAATCGACTTGCCTTCATGCTGAGCGAAGGAGCTGCAGACAGTCTTTTTAACTGACGCAGTTGGATGTTATTTAAGATTCGTTCTCAAAATGGAGGAACATACCAAGGAACTGATTGGGTTTCAATAAGGTAGGGGGGGGGGGGGGGGGGGGGGATTTGTGTGTGTGCGCGCATGGACAAATGTGAAGTGTGTCTTTGCTTTGCACCAGAGAAAAGAAAAAATCTGTTGTGGCAACTCTCCCAAAAAACCTTGTCCAAAAAATCATTCTGAAACCAAAAGTGAAGATTTGTCTTTGACTGTCACATTTATTATCGAGCTAATAGACTTTTCTCACAGCACACATTTTCACTTGTCATAGCAGCAAAAGCATAGGTGCAACTAAAAACATTAATTAGTGCTGTGCTCCATTTAGTTGTAGCAGAAAGTGACCTATCATGCACAATACCAGGATCCTGGCAGTAATTGGTAGGTTTTCAGGGTCCCGATATTCTGCCCGCTGGCTCACTGTCACACTGTCATGGCTTACTGGGACACTTGAACTGAACACTTGAACCATTGTTAATGCCATTAGTAACACCTGTGCCTTTCCGGTTATGACAAGTCACAATGTCTGATGTGGGAAAAGGCTGTTTCTGAACAAAGTGAAGGAAATTTCACATTGGGACTAATTACCCTCAGTGCACACTGGATATTAGAGCAGTGCTACATTTTGCTGCCATCCTCAGATTTAACCTCTGCCCAACAGGTTATACAGACATTTTCAACTGTGTTGTGTTAATTAATCAAAAATAAATGCAGTTTAGGTTAACTGGTGACTCTGAATTGTCTGTACTGTAGGTGTGGATGGACCCTGCTCAGGAAAAGCAGGTATAGAATATAAGATTCACACATTCATCTCCCTGAACTCACATTACACATCAAAACAATTACCCTAGCAAGAGAGTCAGACTCATCTTTGTAGCTAAGTTTACCAGACACTAGTGTTGTGCCACATGCATGATTATCTGTTATTTCACTGTTATATAACACAGTGATAGTGTTATATAATTTTTTTTTTTCTTTTCATGAAAACTTGAGCTTGAGTGTTGTTCAGAGAGAGATGTACTCCAGGGGATATCTTTGACAGAGGCACAAATGAAAACTATAGGAGCACTGAGATGTGATTTAGTACAGCAAACACTGGAGGGCAATAGAGATTTGAGAACCAATCCCTCTACATGGATAAAATGTGAATCAAGGCTGAGCAAATTCATGGATACAGTAAGCAAGCAGAGTAGATGTAATAAAGCTTGCGAGGAAAACTGCAACAAGGCTTTCTGCATAATAGCAAAGAATCTAATAAGCCTGAAATCAGTTTAGATCAATTAAAATGTTGATCTTAATGATTTTTCTACATGTTGAGGCACACACACACACACACACACACACACACAGGCTAAATGATGTAGGCAAGGCAAGGCAAGTGTATTTGTATAGCACATTTCAATAGCAAGGCAATTCAAAGTGCTTTACATAGAGCATAAAAAGGCATCAAGAGAATATAAAAGCAACACAAGGCAATATAAAAAGACATTTAAATACAATTAAAAAGTGTTAAACTGAAAATAAAAAAAGGAAGCTAAAATAGAATAAGACAGATAAAACAGAAGAATAAAAGTTACAGTGCAGTGTAAGATATTAACCCTCAAATTTGGTTTAATAAAAAAGGCAGCAGCAAACAGAAAAGTCTTCAACTGTAATTTAAAAAGAACTGACCTGCAGTTTTTTGGGAGTTTGTTCCAGATATTTGGAGCATAAAAACTGAACGCTGCTTCTCCATGTTTAGTTTTGACTCTGGGGACAGAAAGCAGACCTGTCCCAGATGACCTGAGAGGTCTGGACGGTTCATAACGTAGCAGCAGACCAGAAATGTATTTTGGCCCTAAAACATTCAGTGCTTTATAAACCAACAACAGTATTTTAAAATCAATTCTTTGACAGACAGGAAGCCACTGTAAAGATCTGAGAACTGGAGTGATATCATCCACTTTCTTAGTCTTGGTGAGGACTCGAGCAGCAGCGTTCTGAATCAGCTGCAGTCGTCTGATTTTTTAGGGAGACCTGTAAAGACACTGTTACAGTAGTCGAGTCTACTTAAGATAAATACATGGACAAGATTTTTCAGATCCTGCTGAGACATAAGTCCTTTAATTCTTGATATATTCTTTAGGTGATAGTAGGCTGACTTTGTAATTGTGTTAATGTGACTGAGTCCATGACTACACCAAGATTTCTGGCTTGGTTTGTAGTTTAACATTATCAAATGAAGCTGAGTGCTTACTTTTAATTGTTCTCTCTTGGCTTCAAAAACAATTACTTCAGTTTTATCTTTGTTTAATTGAGGAAAATTCTGGCACATCCAATCATTGATTTGTTCAATGCACTTACTCAGTGCTTGGACCATAGTCCTCTGGTGATATCGTTACGTAAATTTTTGTTTCGTCTGCACAACTGTAGTAACATATTTTGTTGTTTTCCATAATCTGAGCTAGTGGGAGCATGTAGATGTTGAACAGAAGAGGCCCCAGAATGGAGCCTTGGGGAACTCCGCATGTCATTTTTGTCTGCTCAGATGTATAATTACCTATAGACACAAAGTAGCCCCTGTCCTTTAAGTAGCATTCAAACCAGTTTAGTTTTGTGCCAGAAAGTCCCACCCAGTTTTCCAGTGGGTCTATTAATATATTGTGGTCAACCGTGTCAAATGCAGCACTGAGATCCACTGAGAAGACTGAAATTCTGCCACTGTGCGGTTTAAGTGGATGTCATTGAAGGCCTTAACAAGAGCAGTCTCAGTGCTGTGGTCCCATATTTGTATGTGGATTCCACATCTCCATCTAATTATGGACATATATCTGTTGTCACAGCCAGCCGGGGGCCATGCTGTGCATATCCATCACATACTGGCAGCTCAAGAGGGAATAACCCTGAGTTTGAGTGTTCAGATGAAATAATTTTAGCAGCTATATAGGGCAGGTTAGGTTGTGTCACTGAGCATTGATGCCTGCCAGAAATAAGCAAGAGACAGTTTTGTCCTGCCTACAGATTTAGGATGTCAAATAAATGTACAGCTCAATTTAAAATAAGTTGCAAAAGACAGGAATGGTTAATTTTACCACAGTTGCAATGACGTTTTGGAAATGAGAATACATTTTCTGGTTCTGAACCGTTAGCAGCAGCATAAAATAGAGCAAATTAGGGAACACAAGCTCAAACAAACACTTTGTGCCCATAATCCCAGCCACTCAGTCACTGAAAAATGAAGCTCCCTCGGGGTAAGCATCTTATTTGAGAGCCATTTTCCAGGTGCAGCAATTTTAGAGCAATGGAGAAAATTGTGCGGCATTTTCTACTTGACTGTCATCTATGCTGAGCAAGGGAGGAAATGAGCCTTCCTTCTGACAACATGCAGCAGTATACTTTTTTACTGCATTGTGCATGAATTTTATTTCATGGATCATCAGTCATATAAAAAAGTCTAAATAAATTATTCATATAGGCACTAATAACATTTTTAAGGAAAATTACTCTTTGAAAATATTTTAAAAAATGGGAGAAAACTTTATTTGAGCATGGTGTCACTTCAGGTCATTCTATGAACTAAAGACAATCGAAGTATATCATGCATAATTTGCTATTAATAGATAATGAGTACAAAGTGATTTCCTGTATTTCTAAAATGACCACCCAATGCTAAATGACTCAGCTACTGTACAGCAGCAAGCCAAGTCCTAGCACCTCCGGTTATAATAACAGTTGGCTCAGACAATAGGCCACCAGACTGTGCCCTCCATTAGTGCCGCTTCTGTTGGCCTCATGATGTTCAGAGGGCCTTCTCTGACCGCCATCTGCCCTGGAAGTTTGGTCTGCCAGAGAATGACAGTCTGTGAGGCTCAGCCAGACAGAGATGTAGTCAATGAATATGAAGCTTTTGTGCCTGCTCTCCTCCAGAATAAATTGTATTCCTCTTTTCAACATATTTGTTTATCTCATGTCACCATTGCCTTCTTTTCTTTGGAAATCCTTCCAAGAATTATGTTTACAAAATCCACAAAAAATGTATACAATATACAACTTTGTTTAAGCTAAACATAGGCTATTGTCCCATTTTGGGACTCAGATGCCCCAAGAATGTCACAAGATTTATCTGCTGTGCATTTTTTCTGACTTTTCTCTAATTTTTTGTTTATTTATAGTAAAAAAAGTTTTACATAACTTACAGGCCTCATAACTATAACACCACTATTTGTTTGAAATGTTCACTAACAAAAAAAAAACCCCATATCTCCATATTCTGTCACATATTGCAGAGACAAAAGGTGAGGCAGGTCTGAAGAAAACTTCTTTATTAGAAGTGTGCAGGCAAAAACCAAAAATGGCTGGAGGGTCAAAAAGCAAAACTAAATGCAGAGCCAAACAAAGAAGGACTGAACGGGACTGACCAAAACAGACTGAACATAACAGACAATTTAACAAGGACTGAACTCAAAACTGAACTTAAATACAAACTGAACTAATCAGGGAACAGGGAACAGGTGGCCACACATAAGGGCACGCTGCGAGTGATTGGCTGGGAAAGACACAGGGAGCAAGGCAGGGCTAACGAGGACAATGCAGGACAGGTGTGAAGGGAAAGTGGCGGGAACAGAAGAACAGAGACCGACTCAATAGCCGTAAACTGGAAATAAAGACACAGAGAGAACACAGGAACCCAAAAGAACAAAAACACAATCCAAAGAGCACAACACAAAGAACACAAAGAGTCCCAAAACCGTGAGGTGATCGACAAAGGCAGGAAAACACAGGACGCTAACAAAACACAAGGAGAAAACATTTCAAAAGAAAACAAGAACTAAACCAAAATCCAAACACCAACAGAAAGTCTTGGCAGGATGTGACATATTCGACTTTTCAGATAAACTGAAGGATTGAATTCTCCTTTATGGGTTGAAAAAATCCCCATTGAAAAGATTTTTTTTAATGGTGACTATACACAACCTGTGACAAAAGTGTTGCAGACCACTGACGTACAGTATAGTCCAAAACTAATTATTCTTTGGAGTCATTATAGGCATGTTTGTTTTGACATTGAGGACGAAAAAAAAAAAAAAACTCCACAAGTTTAGACTTGCAAAGTGGGTGATGATCTGTGATGAAAAAGGTCATAAACCACCAGTGGTTAGATTTGACCAATGTCCCCTTCAGACAAAATGACACATTTACTGTAACATCAATTCTGTCTGTCTCTCCCCTTGCTGTGAGTGTTGCCCACTGCCTCCATTTGACCATTTGCTGTTTTCATGTCTGTGTGACTAAAGGAATCTTTACAATTCTCGCAGTGTCTCGCTGTTCCTGATAATTCCAAGACTCCATCTTGGTTGATTTAATAATTAACTCATTTTGTTTAAATTTTATGAGGGATAGCAATGCTAGTTTTTTATGGCAAACATTTCTATATTGCTGTCTATGTCTCTCTCACTGTAATATTGCGCATTGCTGTATTGCAGCTTTGGTTGGCAGACAAATTGCCACCTTGTGTCATGTGCCCTCATAACTAGACACAGGAGTGAAATTACTCTTCCTCCTCCTCACACTCCAAACTTTTCTGAAACTACACATCTCACCACTGCCCCTCTTTAAACTGTCTAAATGCCATCATCCATCGCTACCTCCTACACCTCTACCTCCTCCTCATCTGTGCGTTGGCTTGTGTGTGTGTGTGTGCATGACAGAGGAAGACATACACAAACATGCACACAAGCATAAACACACAACAACATAGCATTAGCATTTTCTCATTTTTTTTCAGCAAATGACTGTTTCAGTAAACTCCAAAGAAATAAATTAATGCTTTTTCTTTCACTTTTTTTTCTTCTCAGAAAACATTGTTAATGACCTGCAGTCCATTAATGGGAAACAGCACATTAATATGCCACAGAAACCAAATAAAAGCCACAGGACAAGAATATTTTAAAAAACCCACATTGTGTGAAAAAAATCTAATCTACAAAGAGAAAACAAATGAGTTGTGCCTTTTTTCCTTTCATCAGATAATGCATTGTGCAATCAAAGCACTTAATACCTTTCCATTCAGCTAACCTGTGGTTACCATCATAACACGGCTGTTGTACTGGGCACCTTTCAGGGAAGAATATGTGCATGTGTGTAACATGATGTTGTTGATAACTGCAAATGTGCTTAGTGCTTAGTCAGTTAACCCTGTTATGAGAAAAATAACTTGATCATTCAATTAAGTGATTTCCTGTGGGAGAGCTGCATGCTCACACTGTCTGAGTCACATGACAGGAGGTCAGAATAACCCTGACAAGATAGTGAGGTTTTCAAGACTTGAGAGCTACAATGCACTCTAAAAACACACATACGCACACACAGAGCCACTCTGAGTTATCACTGTTTCCTCTTCATGAGCACACCTGGCTGCAGGATGGCAGACACTGAATTACAAAACACAGTCTCAGCAAGGTCACCCTGGGTGCCGTTGCCCACCCACCTCCATCCTCATCACCCTGGTAACTGGATGATTTTAGGATGCTACTCTGCACAGATAGGGAATAAAATACAGGCATGTTAGCTTAAAAGCTGCAGATCTACTTTAGATTTAGAGTACTGGTGATTGAATTAAAATAAAATGTAATTATAATAGCTTCAATAATGTTTTTTTCAATCATTAACTAACCAAACAAACAACCAATCACCGCTCAACAAACCAGAAACAGGTCAGGAAATGATACTACACTTAGTCACTCAGTAGGCATAGAAGCTTTATTTGATCGGCCATTTTTCACTTAGAACAGAGTCACTTTCATTTGAACGAATGTTTGAGTTTTACAACAGCAAAGGACTCTTTTCACACCAGAACATAAAGGCAATGACAACAGTTTGGACCAGGGAAGACACAAATGTCCTTACAACACAATTTGCAAGCCTTTTCAAGTCTGCTTTTTGTGCGGTTTAATTCTTAATCTGAACGGCGAAGTGGCAGAGCAACACTTCAAACATTTAAAAAAAACAAATTAATTTGGAGACTTGTCTTAAAGGGTAAAAACATTTCCAGCTGAGATGCACCCATGCTCTTAAGAACGATATGCAGAAAATAACAAGAGAGATGCACAAACCTCATGGATTGCTGTTGGTGTACAACAAAAAGGTATATGTAGAACGTTTTGGTTCATGCATGAAACTGAAATACCAAATAAATATGAAAAACAAGAAGCTCAGTTAAGGTATAAGTTAAGAAATTGTTGTCAATGACCCCTCGCAATAATTTAAATACTTTACAATTTATCCGCGGTATACTATTTGCAATTACAGTATGTACAAACTTTCCACGATATAAAACATTTTAACATGAAACCACACTGAAGTGAAAGAAGTACTGTTTGAACTGTAAAACTTGAATTCATTTACACACTGAAGCATACGATACAAACATGACCTTCTAGCGGATACTCAGTCACTCGATCACACGAGACTTTTAGAAATGGCACAGTTACTCACAAGACACATACATTCACAAATCTAAAGAGTTGAGTTTTCTGTTTTGGCTTTACGTTACCAAACTAGACAACAATGTCCTTACAGAATACATTCTCTGCAGAAAATGCCACACTGATCATAATGTGTGGATGTTTGACTAGTATGCAATTTCTTTTTCATGCATAAATGTATAAACCTTGCAATAAAATGATTTCAGCTGTATTTCTGGGTGTCATGTCAATGTACTTTTCCATCTTGCAGGGTAGAGCATTAAATGCATTAAACACAAATAAAGCAGTGTACTAAATGTATTGCACCAGTATTGATATACCAGAAATCCAGGGCTTTGGAAACATTCAGAAACATGAAACATCTCATAAAGTAGACACCAAAGAGCTACTGCTAGATCTTAACTAAAGATTTATTGTATTATTTCCCCAGTGCTGCCACGTCAAGACCTCCTGACTCCTAAATTAGGATGTTTTCCCTTTTCTGACTTGAAATAAAATGGGTCTCTCAGTGAGTATTAAGCAAATTTATCACCTGTCGTTATGAAAGACACCATGATACATTTCATGATGACTCATATACTGTAAGTATAGATGCACACGGGGGGGGGCAAGCATTCAGCAGAGGATACACGGACGGTGGATACACTCTTGTAGCCAGATGTACTGTATTTTTATACCTGGCTATCATGACTCAGCACCCACCAGAAAATCCAATAAGTCTGTCACGCTGGATTCTAACCATTAGAAATGACTAGTAGCACTGATTGCATTTCTAGCTTCCCTAAACAAATTGTTTTTTCTAAGTTGCAGCGACAAGCCGATGCTTGTCTTAAAGTTTTAAACAGTGGGAAAATTAGTTTGGATGCACCAAAGATAAAGTACACATGACATGATTGGTACATTTTTCTCAGCTAGCCAAGCTGCACACTCTCTCTCTCGCTCTCTCTCTAGCTATGGTTTAGAATGAGGAGTTGAATCAATGGATAACCAATGTTCAGAGGTGTCTGATTGATGTCTAGACTGCAAGCTGACTTTATCTCTATGTTCTTACGCGTTGAATAAACATATTCTAATAAGACATTTTAAACACACTGTAATCAAGCTGCTGGAGGCGTTTTCAGAAACACCTGCATTAATCTGCTTAGGGATGCATATTGTAAGAAAAAAAAAATTCTCTTGGACTTTTTCAAAACAAGACAAACAACTGCTAGCTACTTACACCGGCCTACATTTCAGTGGTTTAATTTACACAGACTTTTTTTTTTAAACAACCTCTGAAAAAGACTGTCACTGTCACTAGAATACCAAGAATGATGTACCAATACATTTAGCAGAAAGTTGATATGCTCTGAGGAACCTACCCTTGATGAAGTAGTAAGCCTAAAAACAGTGCATTTGTGTGGAAAAAGCAGTTGTTGTTTTTTTTACAGCACAGGAAGTAAAGAAAATGAACAATTTTTCATCTGAAAAATAGGAAACAAACAAAACCTCATTCTCATAGTGCTCCAAACAAACACCAGTGTTTTTTCTCGAAAACTTGTCTCCCCTCAACCCCCCTTTCCATTTGATTTCTCATTTCACTATAGCCCTAAATAAAGTGAAAGGAGCAGCTCCTCTCCTCAAATAAATGCCAAAGAGAAAAGAAGGAGAGCACAGACCCAGCCACTAGCAGTGGTGGTGACTGTGCTCCCTGACGCCCCCTGTGGGCTCTCAGGTGGCATCATCATCCTCTTCGTCCAGGTGATAGTTGAGGGTGATGACGGCGCTGATGAATTCTCCGAGCTCCACAAAGTCAGCTGTGATAATGTTGATGCCGCTCTCCCCGGGTCTCTGGGATCTGATCCACTGCATCATTCCCGGCAAGGCCCTGGGGGAATGCAGGAAAACACACACAAAGACACACATCAGGGGAAGGAGCAAGAGGCGAAATGAAGTCACAAAACATATAGAGAGGGATAAAAGAAGGGATGATTCACGGTTGGCTGGTTTAGCACAGAGAGGGTCACACTGTGATAAAAGATCTCTGTGACGCAGCATGGGATGTCTGCGAGCCAGACACCAGCTGCGAGGATGACACTCTGAACACTTGCTGGACATGTTCATGTGAGCCGAGCACCAGGGGAGGGTGTTACTCCTGCAGATGCCTCGCCCAGCTTTCTGCATGACAAAATCCTACGAGTTGTCTCCTCCTCACGGTTGCTTTCTTGTTCTGTCAAGTCCTACACTGGCAGTCTGTGCGGCAAAACGAACGGATGGAATTTTGAAGGATGCCTACATCAAAGTAACCGAACGCCTAGTGAGGATGGCTGATAGTGGAGTTATCAAATGAATAATTCAAGCCAGGAAAATTGATGGTTTGGCTGCTGAGGCTTTTAACAAACTGGTGACATTAAGAGGGAGTGAAATACAGGCAAAGCTGAGGGTAAATTGGGGGAAAAAATATTACTGAGAAGGGGAGATATAGAAAAAGGGAGGAGGAGGATGAGAAACATCGCCTCAGGTTTCTGGCAGCTGCTCAAAACAAACTTGAATGAGGTCAGTGTCAAATGCCTGGGGAAACCTAAAGAAACCAACATGCCTCTGGATTCAGTTGCCAAAATGACTCACATATGACTGTTTATGTGTGTGTGTGTGTGTGTGCCCGTGTGTGCATCCATGCCCATGAAATTTTATTGTGAGTTGTTGTGGGTAAATCCTGTCACTTCTGTGGCCTCCGGTGCCTGAGGTGTTGCTATAATTTTAATCCCGTAGTGCTCGTGTGTATGTTGGATGATATCCTGTGCAACCATTGGTGCTAACCCTGCATCTGAACCAATCTCAGTGTTATTTTGAACACAAGTGTGAAACATTTGGCTCATTCTTTCTGCATTTCTCTCTCACCCACCCACACACATACACAGGTGTACATACCTTTCTGTGATTGTCTCTCTCAATCCACTAGCCACGCCCTTCATCACAGTGCTGGCCTTTGGTGTGAGAACCACCTGGGACACAAAGAAGGTCCCCTTCCTCCTACAGGAGACAAGAAGAAGACAATTTATGTTTACTGTATTTACATTGGTCTTTTTTGCATTTTATCTACTTATGTGAAGCACCTTATCACATCTGATCCTCAAGGGCGCTATATAAATAAACTTGGCTTACTTTTTAGGTTAGAATTAATTACTTTAAGTGCCTTCAAAGAAGCAAAAAGTCTTATTATGTCAGAAAAAAAAAACTTTCGCAAAATTTTCACAGGCAAATTTGTCAGGTTTTCCTGAAATGTTTCCCCATTAATGTCAGCAGTTTCCTTTAGATGTACTATGTATGAATGTTGTTCCACTGGGCTTAAATTATTTTTACTTTCAATGTTTTGCAAGTGAGCCTTCAGTGTGAGAAATTATTTTCTTTTTCTTTAGGAGGCTTAAGTGTCACAGAGCCCAGAGATTGTTACATTTTGTGTATTTCTCTCTTTTAAAAGTCTGACTCGTGTTAGTTGGAGCGGTAAGCTGTTTTAAACTAACTATGGTAAATGAAATAATTGGTCATTACTTCCTGAGCTCATTATAACAACAAATCAAAATCATACTACAATGACCAGACAATGGCTGGACTTTATGACTCGTTTTTAATGCTATAAAACATAAAACAAAGGTAATGATACAGTCACTTCAGATAAACATCACTTGCTCAGAAAGTTTAGGGATTCTGTTCCATTTAACCTCATGAATAAAGCACATTGCGTGTCCACAGTGAAATAAATGTAGAGGCTGACCTGCGGTCAGTGACAGAGGCCTGGAGAAACTGAACCAGCTTCTCTGGGTCAGTGGTGTTGGCCCAGGGAGCGGGCATCATCTGGCCTGGCCACAGGAAGGGCACCTCCAGGGCCATGGGGTGGTGGTAGAACACGAGCACCTGGTACTCCTTCTCCCACAGATACTGCAGAGTCACCTGAGGATGGAGGGAGGTGTGCATTCAGGGGGGCAGGAGGGAAGAAATCGTGGGAGGTGACAAAAGAAGAAAAGGTGATGAGTATTCAATAGTAAAGAGAACCTACTGTGCTGAGTGACAGAGATCATTTCAAACATTCACCTGGCAGCTTACTTACAGCTCTATCTAGTGCTGTAATGTATAATCAAGAAAAGAAATAAAAGACTAAGACTAAAGGAATACAAGAATATAAAGAATAATTTCGATTTGGATTTTTGCACCTATTGCTAAGTTTTAAAATTTTCACAGAATTACAAAGAATGAAAACTACCAGCTAGAAATCACATCTGTGCAGTTTTATATGTACTTCCTGTTTTCATTTATTCAGAAAAATAAATGTAAACAGACACGAGTATACTATTTATGGGAGATTGTAGCTAAATTACTTGTTACTAAATCGATAGTAACAAAAATATATACATACCATTAAAAATAATTCAAATAATAATAAAAAGTATATGGTCAGCCCAGTCAAGACCCATATACATAGGGTCTTCTGGGTTTGACCCCACCTCTCCTGTAATAATGACCTTCTAGCTGTACAATAACCTTTACATTAAACCAAACAGCTGCTGGATAAGTGTGGTTAACCTTGTGTAGGAGAGCAACTGTGAGGAAAAAGGGTAATAATGAACACTGAGAAGTTCTACAAGCCACTAAGGGCCTTGTCCTTCTCTCTATACTTCACCCACACATCCTCACATCAGGCTGTCCCCAAGCAGCAGAAGCTGACAGGAAACTGTGATCTTAGAGTGGTGGCGATGGCATGGGAGTTGGTGAAGGGTTGATGAGTTTTATTGCTGATTGGTATTCCTTCTTCCCAGTTCTTCACATACAAGTGAAGTGGGATGTGAGAAAATTAAAGAGAAGCAACGTGTGAGGAATCTGAGCATGCATGGGAAGATGACTTCTTTGCAAAGGGCGAACTTTGAGAGGAAAAATGAACTATGATTAGCGATGTGACAACCACCATTCTGCATCTTTAAGTGATCAAAACACAGAAACCACAGTTGCGCAGGGCTGGGAAAACAATTATCAGAAGCCTTTGAACACAAAACAAAAAAGTATGCCTGAGATGTGTCCTTTTTCAATCAAGAGGGGAAATCTGAAATAAATTCTTGAGATGATCCTAACTGTTCCTGATGTAGTTCCCTATGCAGTTAGCCATAATGCTGCTACAGGCATCTAGTTCCTGTATTTACTTTTGTTGTCAGACACTTATAATAACAATCTGAGCCTATCAGTGGCAAAAACAAGCACTTTTAGTGGATGTACTTTTGCCCCCAGTATTACATTGCAGACCAATTCCAAAATTTTTTGTCCCCATTAGTCACCTAGACCCCAAATGATGGAAAAATATGGTCCAGGTGGAAAAATATCAGAATTACCCTTTAAGTGTTATTAGACAGTTTCAGTGTCACAGTACCTCCTGGGCGAAGACGACTGGGCAGAGTTTCTCTCCAAACACCTCCTTTAACATGGCCACCAGTTTTTCATGGTGCAGGTTCTGCACGCCGTAGAAGTGGTTGAAGTCCAGAAACACCACCTCTCTGGCATGAGCTGACAGGAAGCTACTGATCTGCTCAAGACCTTCCCTGACCTTTAAAAAACACATGCACATATATGAACAATACATGTGAATTATCTCCTTTATGACATCCAAGATTCGAAATGTAGGGAAGCAAACAACTTGTGATGTACTTAAAATATCTGAAGGACCATGTAAGTGTAAGCTCTCAGTTTGCACTCACACATAAATATGCTGCCACACACACACAAATGCACAAACATCTCTTAGCAACCACAAGCATTGCTAAAAATTAATCACAACAAAAAAAACCACCAAAACTCTTCACTGACTGTAGCACTGAAGAGCCCGTGGGCGAAGTACAGCTCGTTGTCGGGGTCGCGGGGCTTGGTGGAGATGCGTAAGTCAAAGAAACGGATCCCAGCCTCCAGTTGGGTGTTGAAGTTCATCGTCTGTGTAGCTAACCACTTCCTCATTAGCTTCTTGGCCACCGTGCCAAAAACAGAAACAAAGTTCTGCACCGTCTCTGGCTGCTCAGGGCCCACTGGAGACGCTTCGTCGATGTAGAAACTGAATGAATCATGGGAACCTGGAGAGGACACGGACATGAGTCTGCATGAACTAACCACTGCATGTTTTATATCCATGGTGGAACACAGATGTAAGAGCAGGGTCAGTGCTGGGAAACAGCCTGGTGCCATGGAAACAATACTGATTATCTAAACAACAGCATCCGTGGTCATGAACTCTGACAACTTGAAAAAAAAGCAAGTCTGTGCATACACAGACTAATATTTTTCATGCATTTCTCGGGCAGAACAGAACTCTCAACAATGCTCGTCTTATTGTTTTGTGTTTTTCTCATATATGTTACAGTTTTATAGTGAATCCGCTAATAGGTTTCTACCTATTTTGTACACCAACAGTTATTGTTTGCTTGTACTTTTTGGTACGACATAGTCTAGCTTACAGTGTGTACAGTAGCTCAATAGTCTTAAGTAGGTTGACTTAATGTGAGTTTAAGGGCTCACTGTATATTCTTGACCTTAGAAACAGCAATTCAGCATTTCTGACGTTTTCAACCACATGTCATGGCCTTCTTTAGCAAATGCTCAGTTGGCATGGAGATGGTTTCATTGTGATCACTTGACTGAGCAACTCAATCCACTGAGGAAGGTCATGAGGTGTGGTTGCAAGCTTCATAAACGACAATTACGTTGGGTCTTGTGTTGAGGATTTTTTGTCAAGGTTGTCTCAAGTTTCTCCTTGTGAAATGCAACTCAGTCAAATGTGGCGAAACATCTGCAATATTTGGGATCTCATGTTAGCAATAGCGGGGGGTATGGCTATCGTCTTTCACAAGTCAAATCTCTTTGCTCACTGATGCCAATCGCAGGTACTGTATGTAACTGTAGTGGCATATTATTCAGCACATCTGTTCTTTTGGTCAGCATGCAGTATAAGGTATGCTTCCAATTGAGACATTGTCAATTTTGTTTGATTGCTTTTCAAAACTATGATATTTTATGTCCCTGTGGGTGTTCATTTTAAATAGAGCCTTAAATTCTTGCTGGATAGATGCCACCACTGTAAATAATCCTTCACATTCTGCTAAATTAGTCCAGTTCTCAGTGACTCAATTTGCCATTTTAGACCTCATCGGAAGGGCTCATTTCTATTTTTAACAGATCCTTCAAACTTCCACATGTATCTGTTTCATCCTATTCATGAACAGAGAAATACACATATATCAGTTATTTCCAACCTCTCTCCTCTAATGACTCTAATAATTGTTTTCATGGATCTCAATAAAACACAGTCACACTGGAATTTAAACTCCTTCTTATTGTATCACTTACTAGATTTTATTTCAGATTAACATTGTCCCAAGTGCAAATAGTATACTAGATATTTCATCCTCAAATTAATGGGAAAGTTTTAAAGCATTTTCAAGAGGTCAGATCATATCTTTTGACAGAAAATTAAAGAAAAAAATTAGGAAAAAAAAGCCATGACTGGCTTTGACTCAACATATTTCTCAGTTGGATGACAGCTATTTCACCTTTTCTGGAATATATAAAGAACAACTACCTTTACAGGCAGAATTGGATTGACCTCTATCAGACAGGGTTGCTGAACTGCTGCTTAAATTCAAATGTACTTGTTATGAACAAGTTGACCTGACATCAAATTGCTAGCACGTTAACTGTGGTGCTCATCGTCATCCAACAAAAATATCACAGAATTCATACAGCTGTGGTCTACGGATTAGATTGAGTGACTGGAAAATTGTCTCTTTTCTAATATACTTTTCCATGTCTTGAGCATCACAAGCACATCCCCATTCACTACCATTTTAAGAGTTGTATTAAGAAAAAAATACAAAAGAAGCCAGTTCCACAGGCATCCTATTAATGTCTGTAAAAGTCTGTCAATACATTGATACATTCCTGGGAGACACTTAAGCGTTTCTTTGAAACCAATCCAAGGTGAAATCTGTTACTTAGGTCTGAAGGTCACTTGTCCTTCCATTACTGTTCGAGAATAAGAAAAGAGTGAACGCGTGTGTGTGTGATTGTATGCACATGTTATGCAAAATAGGCTGACAATAATCCTGGTATTCTCCTCCTGCTCTCATCACTGCAATCAATTTCTCATCCTCTTTTTGTGCTATCACGTTCCCTCACTCCTTCACACAGACAAACATAAGCCCTCCCCCTCCCTCCCTCCCCGAACACACACAGACACAGAGCTTTAATCGACCTTCAGCTATCCATACTCCAGTGCCAGAAAATGACCTTAAGCAGGGCAGACAGCCGAATCCTGGGGCAGGGCAGCAAACAGCATCACTACAGGCTGAACCGTACCACCCGGGTCACAGCGTAACCGAGCGTGACCTTAACTGGTTGCAACAGCTGGCTCTGCTGTAGTTGCAGACAGTGATTTTGCTTCAGTCCTGAAAGCTGTGTAACAAAACATCACAACTGACGATTAAGGGTTTTTTCATTAACGATTAATCTACCAATATTCTCCATTAATCTATTAATGGCTTGGTCTATAAAATGTCAGAAAACGGTGAAAAATGCCCATTAAAATTCCTAAAGCTTGCTTGTTTAGTCCAACAGTCCAAAGATACTCAATTTAAATCACATACTGTAAGAAAAATATAAAAAGTAGCAAATTCACACATTGTTTGACATTTTTTTACTTGAGAAAATATTTGAGATTGAGAAGCTATCGATTGATTATCAAAATAGTTGCTGATTAATTTTCTGTTGATGGGCTACTTAACAGTAACAGATTACAGTCCTACAACAGACATAGTAGGTACAGACCTGGGCATTCTTGGGATATTCATTGTTAGGATACCTTAGGGAAAGAAGTGCAGCTCATAGAAACTACACTCAGTCCCCTAGGATCATACAACAGTCTGTATCTTATCAGGTTGTAATGAAAGCTGAATTCCTGAGGTAAACTAATAAAGCTTGTTTGTGTTTTGCTAACTAGCACTGCCTTAAATATGTATGACATCAAGCCTGTGCATTATGCTACATTGCAGGGAAAAACAATCTAACCAGAAAAAAAAAGGACGATATCAACCCTGGAGGGCCAAATATTTTGCCAAGTGTGCAGAACGTCTATAACAATCTGCAGACAGAGCTGTGCAGGCAAGGTGGGAACTGCAGCCCAACACAATCAAACTTTTCTACCAGAGTTCTCAACATGATTAATTATTGTTTATGTTATTAAGTAATTTCTATTTCTATTGCCGTGTCTCAAGAGCAACACGTTCATTTGGAAATGAGAGAAAACATTTAATTTTTGAAATTGTGTGCAGACAACAAATATCCATGCTCATACAAATTAAATGGAGTCATTTACCCTTTTTTCTTGCAAGCATCTACGAGATCTAAGACTCCACATTCATTAGGTAGATGTTTACCAGGTTTTTGTTCACTCTCTTTTATGTTTCACTGCCAGAACTTTTATGACAAAAATGTGGTTCAGATGATGTCTATAAAATGGAATAATTAAACAAGCACCACTGTTACCACTGCTTCCTAAATGGAATCCACTGATAACCAGGCAGAAATAATTCTGCACATTTCTTCCCTTATGATAAAACTTTAGTCTCTTTATAACACAATGCCTAATTCATTGGTAAAGACAGACATAGATAATGTGCTCTGGGTCTATCTGATCACACTGACTGAATGGGCGACAGACCATCGTTTGGAATGACCTGCTTGTTGTAAAAAATATTCAAACTGCCTTCTCGTATGCTGTTTAATGGAATTAGCTTTGAGAGATGTGAAGATATGCGAATAGACAAACACAAAGGCACACTGGAAATAATGAAATACCTGAATAATACAAATGAATGTCCGCTTTTTCTTTATATGAGCCATCCATAATGTCGAAGAAACTGTCACAATGGCCGAACAGCGCAGCACTTTTTTAAGTGCAGAATGTGAACTTTGGGAACTCTTCTTCCCCGCACATCAGCAACATAATCACATGTCAGACACAGACATGAGGAAGCTGATGTCCTATTGCAGCGAAGAAGAAAGTGAAAGGACAGATAATGAGCCGGAGGGGCAAAAGAGAGACAGATAAAGGCTGAAACAAGCTGAGACAATGATAGCACAGTGATTCAGTTAATGATGATGATGATGATGATGATGACGACAACGATGATGGCAGTGGTGGTGGCTGATGACTGTTACCTTAGAGTATTGACCTGTGTTAACTGAGTCATTCTGACTGAATGAGAGCAGGCCATTCAGAAAGGACCACTGGTGGTTTATGCCCTTTTTCATCACAAATCATTACTGTACACCACGGACTCTTTCAAGATCTATTTGAGGATGCAGGGGAGAGGAGAGCAGAGCAGAGGAGAGCAAAGGAGAGGAGAGGAGAGGAGAGGAGTGGAGAGGAGAAGAGAAGAGAGGAGAGGGGAAATAAGAAGGAAATGGAAAGGAACAGGGTCGAGATGAGCTACATAAATGATACTAAAAGATAAATTTGAGCTCCAGACTCTCCATCTTCTCTCCTCTCCTCTTCCCTGCCTTTGAGATGCATGAATCTCCCTGAATGATTTTATAGTAATTCCTCAAGTGTTGCTCTTTCCATCTACTTTCTGCAGCCCTCTCCTGTTCAATTTGCTACATTCTTTCTTTAAAGTACATTATTTCGAGTGGCAGTGCACACAAACCACATACATTTCTGATGAGGCTGAATTATTTGACTTTTAGAATCAAGATAAATGTCTTCCTGCTGGAAACTCAATTAACTGCCAGTGGTGAGGCAAAAGCAGCATGTGGAGAATCCATAACTAACCATTTATGCCAGTTTCTAAGATATTTTGATAAACGGTTTACTTACTGTAAACAATTTATAAAATTGAAAAGTTTGCAGGTGAGCAGAAAATATCTGGGACAAAGTTTCAGATTACATTGGTAAAATATATTCAGGTAGATGGTTTATTATGAATATAAATACAGTACAAGCAGTCTTCCATATACTGATGTGAAGATCAGTATTCTTCAAACAGATTCTCAACTCTTAGTTCCAAAATCTCCAATCTTAGTTAAAATCTTAATTAAAAAACAAAATTGGTAGACTGGTGTCTGATCAATTTCCAACTTATTCCTTCCAAACTATTTTCTCCTTTGTTTTAAATTTTACATCCTCTGTTTTTCAATGGCTTTTAGCTGGCTGATTTCCTGCCCTTCAAATGTCTCACTGCACTACCAGTGTTTATCCTGGCATCTGATACCATTCATCCTCCTTGTTCGGGGGCTTAAGTGGCAGCAGAGTGATCTAGTCAAGGGATTGATGGGCAGATTTACAGCTAAAAGTCCTGGGCCTGCTTTTCCCTCTGCCCCGAGGGGGCCGGCAAGACTGAAGATGCCCCTTCTGTGATGGATTTGTTTTTATTGCCTATGAGGATATCTTAACTGAATACAATTGCCTTCACCCTTTTCCCCCCAGCCCAAGGTATGCTATTCATTTCTTACCTCTGATAAAGCCTTGAGCTCTTACAGTCAGCCAGTGCAGAGGCTAAATATGTCTCCCTTGAGCCCACTTATGCAAATCATACAGTTTGGTATTATGCATTGTTGTACCCCAGGAAAAGTAACTTATCCCAATAGTTTCTCTGCTTTGAATGAAACCAAACCACTCAGAGTCAAAATGTTAATCAAGTTTTTTTTTTCTGATATGTAAAATAAAAGTATTTTTTAAACAAGACTTAACTAAGAGTCTACAGCCATGCTAGCAGTTCTGTGTTAGGCACAGCATGCTTTAAGGTTTACTGTAACATCAGCATGCTAACAGGCTCACAGTGACCATGCTGAAATGCTGATGTGATCTGTGTCCCATTTTATCCATCTTAGTTTAGCATATTAGCATACTCGCATTTACTAATCAGCACCATCACAATCATCACAATGTTATTCATAAACCAAAGTATTGGAGCTCTGCAGTCCCTTAGGGCCAAAAATCAATTAATGCATCTTTAACAAGACCTAGATTACATAATCACCTTCCAGAGCATAGATAATTTATGTAAATTTAGCAGTCATTGAGATATTCAATTATATCAGTTATTGTCCACACCTGTAAGGCACAGATACATGCTCATGCAAATCCGCACATACTCCAAATCATATGTCTACACCCACACCAAAAATACTGAAAATCCATTTTAAATACAATGGCAGTGAATTTTTTTCTTCTAGTAAAGCTTGTTTCATGGTGACATAACCACAAGGAAACAGATTCACAATATCTCTAGCAGCACACCTTTGCTGACCACCTCAGTCAGACAAATGCACAGCCAGGCAGTCTGCAGCACTCACCTAGCAGATCTAACAATAGCTACAGAAAAACAGCCCACCATGTCCCCTACTGATCAGCTTGGGAAGAAAAAAAATGGTAACTACTCCCTCCCTCCTTCCGTCCCTTTAATGATCTCCATCTTTAATCTCCTACCACTCCCTCTTCCTTTCCTTCCTTCGCCTGCTCCTCCCCTCACTCTTTCCCCAATTAGCTAGTGTAGAATTGGCACATGTCATCTGACTTATAGACTCAATAGTTGGCATGCTGTGAGGCTAAAGGGGCATGTGGAACCAACACAAAGAGCTGAGTCATGTCTGAAAGCACAAACACAGACTAGGTGGTTCTGACCAGCAGAGGACAAGATGGATTATGATCATTAAAAATTTCTTAATTGTGTTTTATTTTTTGCAAAAAGAATGATACAACCACAATGAATTGCTGCGAGCACTTGGCTGCTGTGAGGTGTTGTGAGTCACAATACAATAAACAACTGTATAACTGTAATAACTCTAAATGAGCAACTTGCTCAACAGCTCAGCCTATATGACTGTACTCAATAACCTCTGGTCAATCTCAATTTCTTTGTTTTTTGGTTCTGGAAAAAAAAAAAACTGTCTTTCCACAGCTCTCCCCTTCTTCTGAATGAATTCCAGTCAGGTTTCACAACAGCACTGAATCAGCTCTCCTCAGGGTGACAAATGCTTTATTAGTGTCTTTAGATTCTGAAAATCATGAAATTTTAATGTGGTTAGACCTCCCTGATACTTTCGACAAAGCCGATCGTTCTGTTCTCTTGGACCATCTCTAATCATGATGTTGGTATTCAGGGTCATGGCCTTGTACTGTCAAGATAGATCAATCAATCAAGGACAGGATTGATTGTTTACCCCTGCACCAACTCCTGTGGAGTACCACAAGGTTCCATTTCAGGGCCTATTATATTCTCACAAAATATGCTTCCAGTGGGATGTTTTTAGAAAATGTAAAATTTCTAATCACTGTTCAACTGAGAATTTCCAGCTGTATACACCCTTGAAACCAGCTGATGTTCATTGTTTTGAAACCTTGCTGATTGCCTTGAGGATTGCTGGATGGCTTAAAACTTTGTTCAACTAAACAAGAGTAGAGCCTCACATTTGCCCCCTCCAATTCTAACTGTATAACCAACAATGTATCTTAAGTAGTAGCTTTCTCCGCCCCATTGAGAAATTAAAACACTGGCTCCTATATAGGGACCTGGAAACTGTTACACGATTTTATCTCTTTGCGTATTGATTACTGTAACTCTCTGTCAGTGGATGTCAGTCAGTCGGCCTTGTCCAAAATGTAATGTCTGCCTGTAAGGTTACCGGTAAGTTACATTCATCATACAGTATGAAGGTAGGTACATTTGTTTTAATAGCCGACTAACCATTTGATGAAACTGACCAGGACATTTACTGCAGACGTGAAAGTCCAAGATCAGCATACCTTCATCATTTAAATTATTTTTACATAGAAAGTGGCCAGATAAATTTAAGTCAGAGGCCACAGCAACAGCATATGTTGTATTTGTCTTCAATGTATTGCATGTATAGGCATATACTGTATCCTCCTATACTACAGAAATCATTTTGCTGCATTAGCTCATATATCAGTTACTTGAAATATGACAAATAGATGGCATTAAAACATCATAAAAATCAAGTACTAATTAAGTCTTTGCTGTCGCCACAAAACCTTAAAATAAATCCCTTGCCAATCATACAGAGTGATTAATGAGTACAGCTGTGTAAAGCTGGCAACACATACACAGTGGGGACTGTTTAGCTTTTTGGCAACAGCAGAGCACCATGCCATCGCATCACCCCCACATGATAGAGTACTACAAAATGCCAAAATAGTTTGTTCTTGATCATTCAGGCTGTGTCGGCTGGTGAACTTTTTTTCTGAAAAATAAATAGCATCAGTGAGTTAGAAGCATCAGTAGTTGGATGCTGAGGATTGTACAGCAGGGATTCTAATCTCATAAATATAATATTTTTCTAAATACAAGGAAGAATGAAACTTGTGGAGGATATGAAACAGTTGTCTCGCTTGTTTCTTGTCTGTCCCAGTTTTATTCCTGCCTGAACAAAGAATTGTTATGCTGTGGTCTAAGATGAGACAATAAGATATGAAATATGAGACACTATTGAAAGAAATCAGACGTACACGCCAACAGGAACACACGGTTGTTGCTAAATAGGTTCTCACAAAATCCTGCAAATTATAGAATTTATCTTAACAAACATTACGCCAAATGTGTGCACACAAACACAAGAATGTGCACAGAATCGGGGGATGTTTGCAGAATCTGTATCCAAATGGAGGATAGACTGAGAGCAGCTGAGTTGCAGGCTGCAGGGCCAATAAGACGTAATGATATCTAATTAAATAGGACAGAGCATGCTCCCATGCTGCCTTGGCATGGATGAACTGTGGTGTAACACAGCACATGTCATGTGATTCAACAAAATTATACACATGGGGTTCTACATGCCATGATGTTTCTGTCTCTCATGTATGGCCAGTATCTGATTTAATCTATGATGAATTATATTTGTCCTTGACATCCTTCAGAGCAGTGGTCAGTGCTGGTACCATGCCCCGCCTCATAGGACACCGAGCCATCTGCATCAGATGCCATCATTTCACATGTCTACCCTGAACACATATCTGGTATGTATAGTTCTATAGTTCAACAGAGAGAGAGAGAGAGAGAGATTGAGACTGATGACTAAGGGAAAAAGAGAGAGGTGAGTACAAAGGATTAGAAATGCAAAAAAAAATGAAGAATGAAAGCGCTTTCTGTGGAGGTGTGATAATCACTAGGCAGCAGATATGAAATTAACTGGCTGCTAATAAGCCATTCCATCAGTCACATCAGTGGTGGGCTTTACAACCAGCGTTTCCAATTTGAATGGAGTTTAAGGAGACCTGCGCACTGATTGGTTAAAAGGATCCAACAGCTCATTTTCAATGGGAAGTGCTGCGATCATCAGAGTACAAAGATTGAACCCATCCCACTCCCACTCTTTTCTCCTCTGTGGCCACCACCCCAATACAAACGCCAGAAGTGCTACACAAAACAGAGCAGCATGGTTCATCTGGCTATTCGGAATTTTCAGAGTGACTGTGGCAGTTTTTCCCCTCAGACATCCCCATCGTTTGGAATATTAAGTGGAGAAATAAATCATCTGGGTATTATTTATTATTATTTATCATTTGACAGTGAATCATAACACAAGGGTGCTGAACTGTTCAAAATAGATGGCTCTCACGTTGCGCAACAGGTCCTACCCTTTGTTCTAACAAAGTGCAATGAAACTAAAGCCATATTTTAGGTGATGAGAGTTTCACTGGGTGCAAAGTAGAAACATACAAAGCATAAAATGTATTAAAACATTTTAAATGTTAAAAGTCGTGGCATATTTATTAATTTATTTCTCTTCTTGTAGACTAGAATACATGCAGCATGCAATCCACGCGGATAAAAGAGGTGGACATCCTCATCACTCGAACACACATGTGCTACATGAAGAAACACCTACCGGGTATAGCCAAGTTGGTGAGCGGGATAGTGTGCATGCTCTGCGGTAAACTTGCCATCCAGTCTGCAAACCGTAAGTCGCTTCTCCCGTGAGAGGAAGCCATGCTGCCGCCGCGCACAACGCTCAGTTCTCCCGGACCGGTGCCTGCGCCAACCTGGAGTGCGCCTTTCTCTCTTTCTCTCTCTATAGCCTACATACACGCACTCTCTCTCTCTTTCTCTCTCTGCCTCCCTCTCGCACACACACATCAGCGCGATCGAGAGCGAGCCAGTCCACACACCCCTGAGCGGTGCACATCGGCGGTCAGCACAATTATGAAAATGCGCATGGACGGATCCAAATATGGCATCATTCGTCTTTCCAGTAATTCGCAGTAATAACATTGTAACGAACACACGTTTCAGTTTTACACATAATCTGGCAAAAATAATACTAATATATAGCATCATTAATAATTATTGTGATCAGCTTAGGCTACACAAAACGAGGATAGACTACCAGAAATCCACGCTTTTCCTTCTATGGATTTAAAGCATGATGGTGAGGACACCCATTTGAGGGGTGCATGTTAAACATTTGGGACAGTGTAGTTGTGTAGTACTGTATATGTCAAAGGGTTTGTCAAGCTCATTTTAAAAACACTACAGAATTGTGTGCTTATCAAGGATAGAATAATTTGTGCATTTCAAGTAAAATGAAATTAAAAGCCCTCAAAGATTAAACTGCTTAAGCCTGCTTGTTAAGGAGCAGTATCTTTAGCCAGATATCAGCGACAGGTAACCTGAGTGACTGAGAGGGTTTGTAGTATTGGAGAGGTATTATATTCTTCTTTGTGCTTTTGTAGAGAATTAGAGTAGCCCGCTGGCTGGAAGGGAAGTTAGCTGTTAATACTGAGATTGAAATCTGCTGTAATTCCCAAATGAGGCGCACATCTGAGGTCATGCACTTGAATGACTGGGAGCCATATGGCAATGATTATTACTGCCATTAATATGGCAGTGACAATGAATAACTGACATATTTTCACTGTGGTGATAATGAACTGGCCATCTGAACAAGAGTCATAAACTAGGTCACATTGGTAAAATAGACCAAAAACTGCATATTTGTCAAGGTATGTAGGCCTATCTTAGTGTTTGGCTGAACATTATATAGACCTTTTTAAACCTGTTTCCTAGTCATGATAACTACTGAGGACTCTGGTTTTGTTTTTCAGTTTCCCACTTGGTTGTGTTTGGAGGAGAAGTAACACAAGAGGAAGGGCTGATCATATTACAGTTTTTCTGAATTGCTAAAACACTAAACCCCATTCTCTGAACAAAATGCTCAGCAGCCTGAACCCATTTATAGAATCGATCAATCTTTTGGCAAAACAATTTTCACCTAGTTAGACATAATATGCAGAACCCATTTACTATTTTTGCTAAACTCTAAACACATTCTCACTCACTAAAACACATTTTGCACTGTGATGCACTTGTGATGCACAGTGGTAACCACAGGTGGCAGAAGTTAAACGCAATTACAGCACAGATGTCATAGCTTACATACAACGACTTTTCACACTAATGATGTGATGAAACGAATATAAGCCAGTTCAGAGTGCACAGGGTGAGTTGAAGGGCATGCACACATACCAATAATGGATGAAAACGATCTGAGAGACAGAGGAGGAAGAGTGCGTGTAAGAGGTAGTGGATGAGGAAGAAGAGGAGGAAGAGCAAGAACAGTAACTTCAGCATTCGAGCAACTGTGATAGACATTTTTTTTTCTGGAGCTGCATGCTCTGAGCACTGTTTTCCATTTTTTGATGTAGTGTGTAATAAATGCTCAGTAGTGTTTTGATTTTGACTGGCTGTGTGTATGATCTGAAAACATTTGATTCTGAGCACAGATAAAACTGTTCTGAGGTGATTGATTTTGCAAGGAGAGTCAGAGATTTTGTGTTTACAGTTTTGAGAAAAGGGTGGAAGGTTTCAAGAAATGTGTCTTAGCAACTGTGAAAAACTGTAAACCGCTGTGGACACACACAATCAATTTGGTCAATATTGACATAACCACCCTGCATCAAATAATATGCTTTGCCCAGATATAGACTGAATATCACCATGGTTTATCATCATTGATTACCATTGTTCCTTTTTGGATGCAACATCCATTAATTATCAGCATTGAAAAAACAATTAAAGGAACACTAAACACACTCTGGAAGAAAGTCAGGTGAGTTTTGTGAAAGCCCCCTTCACATACCAGTTAAAATAGCTCTAACATGAGTTTTCTACCACTATTCCAGGTAGCTTGCCACCACCCTGAGGGGACAAACAGCCACAATCTTCAATAAATATAAGTCCATATACCTATTCAAAATTAAATCAAAGTGCAGTTACTCGTGTTTTAATGTTTTCATTTGCAATGACAAAGTTCAAACACTGCTCAAGTTCAAACCCATTTGTTCAAGTGAAAGCCTGTCCTGTTTCTCAAATTCCTTGTTTACTGTGTTCCAGTGCAAGTATGAGAAATAGGTTACAATATGTGGGCTTATAGGGTACCACTCTAGTTTGACTTATGAGAGGATGTGCTGGATTAACATCAACAGCCGGTGGCAACAGCCCCTGTCACTTTCTTCCATTTTTCTGCTTGATGATCCAACCCAGTTGATCTTCTTGAACCCAAAAGCCCCTTGGCTGAACGCTCCAGTTATGTAACGCCCCCCCAGGTAATGGCAGGGCCTCTCTACTCGAGTGGAGACATCCCATCAAGAATGTCAATGCAAGCCCACCATCCATATATAGAAAGCTCTAACCTGTAGAGTGTCAGAAGCCATCACTTTCAAAGCAGTAATTTGCTTTCAATCAATGTGTGATTTGATGAGCTGAACACATAACTGCTGTTTTCTAAGGTTCTTTTTATGCAGAAATAATGAGATTTAGACAAAAAAAAAAAAGGATAAAATTCGGCTTGTTTCGCTCAGCACACAAGATTGTATTTTATTGTATGTACAAAGGCAAGGAAACAGCAAATTTCTGAGTAAAAAAATGTTAAGGCTTCATGTTTTCTGAAATGTATGGTATGCCTACCGACTGAAAATTCTGAGGCTGAGAGAAGAAACACATAGTTCATCAAACAGTTTGACACTGTGGCAGACGTGATTATTAAAACATCTTCCATATGTTTTAACTACATCTGCCTTACTTTTCCAAATGAAAAACAACACAAAAATATATCTAATATTAGACTAGATGCCCAGTCCAAGTACTTTTTGTTACTTGGTGTAGCACAAGTTTACATAACTACATTCACATTTCCTTCTGTGCTAAATATGAATAACCTGACCTACATTTGTTTTCTAACTTTTCTAACATTTCAGCTCCCTTTACCTTGTTACAGTAACTTAATTATATTATAGTAAATATGATTCACAAGATGAAGTATTTAAGTTTTTGTATCATTTTTGTTCATAGTACTGATAAAGTTGCATTTATTTTAGAGAATAATGTTGTTTTCAGAAGAGTTATATGGTAACAGCTGCACAAACGTAAGTGAAAATCAGTAACTTAGTGGTGTAATAGGCAACATGGTACTGCTTCCTGATCATTTGTCAGATCAGATCACAACAACATGCATGTTGGAATCCGTAAATCCCATTCAGTTAATATTAGTGATGACTAAATCCTTCTGATTGTTTTGATGCTGATTACCAAGTAACTTAACCTGACCATTTGTGTTTTGTAAGCTTATTTTACCATCCTCATGCTACTAAATCAACAGCTGTTTATCAGACAAATGAAATGACACAAACCAAAAAAAACCCTTCTCATATCCGTTACATGCCCTTCTAGATTTGCTGCATGGCTCTCAGCTTGGGGGACACCTAGAAGACACCAGATGGAACACAACACATGGTTACGATCCTTAATGTCAGAAACGAAAATATAATGCTGGTAGCCAATCTGTTATGTTACTCACCTCAAAATCTGTGCCGGTACACGCCTTGATATCCTCAGGAGTGAGTCCCTCCCAAACTTCTATCAGAGTCAGGCCTTTTGTCTTATCCACATCAAACACAGCCTGGTGAAAAGAAGCAGGGCAGAAAGAGAGGGTGGGAGGGAAAGCAGAAAGGATGGGATGTTTAGAGAGAAAGACATGGGGGTGGGTGATGAGACAGAAAGACAAAATGGCTTGAATGAGTATTTCCTTTAATAGATGTGTTTGAACCCTGTGATTTGCAGTCCCCGGGGTCACAGACAAGGATGCGGAGGCCTCAATTATCAAAGTGACCCTAAAGTGATGGCAAATCTCTATTTAAAAAAATCAGCGCCAAGAGGGGGAAGAGTGCCATTTCAGTGTCATTCATAGATTACAAAATAGCTGCAATTATTAGTGGCATGCCTGTGAAGGGCACCATCCCTGATTGTGACACTCTCTGAAGCTGCAAAGTAGTGTGCAATTAGTTTTTAATTGTTGCAATATTTTTAACAGTTGAAGCAGGAAAGAACATCAATTTAATTAAGAATAATGGAAGCAAAATGTTTCACCCTAAAAGAAAAGCACTCATTCTGAAAAACGTTTTAATATCAGAGCAAATACATATCTCAATTTGCATTAAACCCGACTAAAAACACTGAATTATCTCTGCAGCAACATTGGGTAGAGTGTCAAGCATGTCTTCGGGTACTGTACCATAATTGACAACCATCTATCAGAGATGGAGATTTTAACATCTCAGAGTGTAATAAAATACTGTATATGGCCAAAGGTATCTGTCCTGCAGGCCAGACTGGAAGTTTGAAACTTTCTTTGAATTACTGTGAAGAAAACTTACACTGAAGGGCAAAGTACCAGTGATGTTGGAAATTTAAAAAACTAGAGTACTGTTCCGTTTTCTGAAAAGAAGCAACGAAATAGAAAATCAAGCTTGTAGACTACCTCAAGGCAACTGTTATTACTGCTTTAAAGCCTTCTTTTAGGAGCCAAAATAATTATTTTCATTATATGAGCCATTTCTGTGTTTACAACATCCGCCTGACATAGTTTGTTCTGTCCAGAGTGTCTCATCTCTTAAAATTAACACTTAAGTTTGGATTTGGCTTCTTTTCTTGCTTGGATTCACATTATACATTTAGTCAATGTTCTCCTCAACACTGTAATTATCGGTTGGTACTCTGTCATTACCTACATTATCACTGGTCGCTGAAAGATTGGGTTTAGTCTTCAACATAAACATGATCTGTGTGTCAGATGCAATTTCATGAACACACTACATGAGACAGTAGAGGGCAGTGAGCAAACCCCTTTTACTTTTTAAACTTTAACTTATTTCTTTTTGGAAATTATTAGAATGATTGTTTTGTGGATGTAACCGAGTTTCCCAAGTTCACATAGTAGCGGGCCAAAAACTGTATGAAAAAAAAAAAAAAATTTAGCAAGGATATTATATTGAAATAAATTAAGAGCTGGCAAAATTAGTCGATTAATCGATTAGTTGATTGGCATTAAATTAACTATTTTGATAATCAAATTCAAGCAGAAACACCAAACATTACCTAGTTCCAGGTTGTCAATTTTGAGGATTTGCTGCTTGTCTTTGTCTTTTATGACAGGAAATTGATATTTTTGAGGGATTTGGACTGTTGGTTGGATAAAACAATCTATTTGAAGACATCAATTTGGGCTGTAGGACATTATTATGGCCATTTTTCACCATTTTCATATTAAAATGATAAAGAAAATAACAGTTATTTGTAGCCCTAATACATAAAGAACCAGTCTAAAGGGGTATATAACTTTGGATTCCAACGTGAATCTCACAAACCTACTTTCAAAAAAAGCTTTCACCATCAAGAAGTTGTTGGATAATCGCCCATCGACTTTACTAGCAAAGTTTTTGTCTCAAATTAAATATGACAATAGGATTAGTTTACAACAAACTGCTGCTTCATAACACCGGTCTGAAGTGCCAAATTATATAGATGTTCACACTGTAAGGCTCATGCAATTATCCTTTAAAATTGAAACTGGAATTATATCATTATCCCTATTCATGCGCACAATGCAAAAATCACATTATGAAGACAGGCCAGACACAGTCAACCGCGCTGGGTCCTGTTGCTTCTCTCAGCGGGGACTGACAGGCTAAGCCACAGTCACATCCAGACAAAGCCTGTCAGGACTCTCAGCTCATTAGAACCACACACACACACACACACACACACACACACACACACACACACACACACACACACACACACACACACACACACACACACACACACACACACACACACACACACACACACACACACACACACACAGGGCAGGAGGCTGATATCTCACTCCAATATAAGCAAGACAGATGGAATGTCACGAGGAACAAGGGTCTGTGGATAACACCGACACTGACATGCATCTCTAATCGTGACACATGTCGCAAGTGATTACCGAAAATTAAAGATTTGTAAAGATTGTGCCAGAGATGGTCATCAGAGGTGCAACCGTGGCTTGTAGATATGGTAGGTGCTATGTAATCTGAGCTCATACTTTGGCATATGTTACATACATACTGTACAGCTCATTACACAAAATGTTGTGGGGAAAAATATAATTCAAAGTGATTAAACACCGACTGACACAGTTTCTAAAATCTACGACTTTTTGTTGTGAAACACTGTTGAGTCACCTTCCCTCAAAGTCTTCAAAGTCACCACCATCATTAACCAGATTGATGCACGTTAGTCATTAAGAAGCTGCTGGTCTACAACATGTGATGTCTGCCTAGAAGTGGGCTGTATGTCATGTAGCGACGAGGTTAATGCTTCAGACAAACGTGAAAATAATAAACGATGGGACTCGAAAATTGAGATTTTACCCCTCAACAAATAAACGTCAAAAGCTTCTCCAGTATCCTCACAATGCTTTACAGCAATTACAAGGAGTAGATTTTGACATGAGTTAATACAAAAACCTATAGTAGGAGCATAAAAGAATTTCAATTTGGTTGCTACGATAATAATTGCTGTCATTACTGAAAATGCCACAGGTAACGCTTTTCTGGGCCCATTATGATAATTGAATAATTCAAGAGTTGTTCTGCTCCATCTGCAAATGAATGTTTTTTTTTAATAACTTTTACCTTTTTTCATATTTTTTAAAAAAGAGGAAATGCTGTTTAGTGAGAGGTTTAGTGTGTATACCATTGTCACACCTTGGCTACCGAAGTGATGTGATTTACTCACTGCAAATATGATAAACAAAAAAAACAATCATCCATCCACAATCCATCATTTCAATGACTGCAAGCGAGCAAGCTTGTGAACACAGGAACTGTGGTTAAGAAGAAAGAAATGGCAACATGTGTATAAAATGGCCCAATCATATAGAGAAGCAGCAGAGACACTGCCTCAGGCAACAGGTTCCCTACCACCCAGGGTCTCAAATCATAGCAACACTATTTAGGACAGCACTTGAATTACCATCCCTCCTGGCCATTGCAAGCCACGGTGAATGCTGTGTTTGTGAGAAGATACTGTGTACTTCAGCATCTGTATGTGTCTGTGGGGACGGAAAATAATATTTCTGGCAGGTTTGGAAGGCCCCAGTTTCTGCTCTCATTATGGAAACTAATTGGAGCAGAGATTTTAATCATATAAAGAAAGCAACCGGCACATAATACACTTAGGATAACCATTAACAGGCTTATCAAAGATACGGTTTGCCACCAGGTTTATAGTCCCTCATTTTCTACAGCTGGGAATTATAGCATTTCCTCTGGTGATCACCACAATAATAATTTTCTCACAGCCCAAAGGTAATTTTATAGACTGTGTTGTCAGCTAATCAGAGCAAAATGTCTCAATGTTCTGCTGTTGAGCTGTTCTAGCCATATGTTAGCTCTACTTGTTTGTGTGTCCAGTGAAGGACAACATTGAAACATACCCACAAACTTCTCCAGGTCGCGCTGACCGATGACTACATCTTATATCAGCTTTATCTTTACCACCACCTCCTGTGAGATCATTAACAATTCTACTTGAAACAAATGACTTTTATTAAAGGAAGGAAGCTAATAAATAGTCAGATGGTTCAAGGTGACAGCAAGGTACTGGGAGGGCCCCTGGGGGGGTAAATCATAGAGTGTACACGGTTTATTGATCAACCTTAATGATCAATAAATACACAACATGTACCGCAGGGTCCGTTTGATTTGGCACGGTAAACTTCAATCGAATATTAGAGGTAAAGAGAGAATGAGGTCTGAAGAAACATAATGCAGATGTGACCAGAATCAATTCAACAAAAGGGGCTTAATCTACCAGAACAACCTCACTCAACTGATGTAGCTTGAAATAAGTCAGAATGTTTTTTTCACTTATCTTTGGATGATGCAGTAATGTGGATACATTTTCAGCTGAGTGTGGTTGAAAGGACAGTTTTGACTGGATACCCTGTTTGGTCTTCTTTCTGTTTTCTTCCTCATACTTTATTATAATAAAGCTGAATATGTAAAAAGGGTGTTACTGACTTCTCTTTCCATGTTCTGCTGTCTGTTGACAGAACTTCACAGGTATAAAATCATGATTTGGTTGATGGTCTTGCAAGCTGCAAGATAACCTAGAAAACAGTCATTGATGGGCTGCTACACTGACACCTTCAATCAATTCACTATTATACCTGTGCTGTTTGACAATAGAAACAGTAAAAACCTGTCAGTGACAACACTTTCATTGTGCGGCTGGGTATACTGATTTTCAAAACAAGAAACCACAGAGAGAGCTGGAGGTGACAAAAAGTTGGCCTCTTGACGTTGCTGCCAAGTATAAGTACTTTGGCAATATCGGAGGAGGCAGACAAGTTGACAATCATGTGTCAGCAGCTTTGAAAAGCTCAGCATTCCCTGTCCAAATTACACAGAAAAAAAAAGGCATTTTCAAAGTGTTTTTTAAAATGCCAAGACGGATGGATAATGCCGGTTTAATGTGGATGGAAGGTCAAATGTGGAGAAAAATACATTCAAATTCATTCGCAGTAGAACGACCGTGATTTCAGAAGAATGTAGAAGAGAGGGGGGCTGTGGTGTAAAAGAAGTAGTGAGGACAACGGAGCGAACAAATGAGAAAGTTAAGAATTCATTCCATGACAAAGATATTAAAAAGCTGGGGATGTAATAAGGGAGGAGAGTACTAATGGATAGAGAGGGAGATGAAAGAGATGAAATGAGGAAGGTGGAGAGGAGGAGGTGGTACCAGCGCTTGCAGGGCGGTAGAAAGAGCTTTAACCTTTATAAATGTTGACAGAAATCTGCTCGCTGAGAAATGTTGTGCAATCACAACAAAAGCCAGTCGAGCAGAAAAGAACAGACGGGGGGGGGGGGGGGAGCCACAGACACAGTGTCTGACTTTGCCCCTGACAGGTCATGTTTTCAATGAGCGAGTTCCAAAGGCAGTAACCACCAGAGGGTAACGCGGATTTGATCAGAGTACACGAGGACACAAAAACTACATCAGCACCAAGCTCTACTAGTTACTGCAAGCTTCTTTCTTTCTTACCTCCCCCACCCCTCTGTTTCCTCCTCTTTCCTTCCAATGTTTCTCATATTTTTTTAAACCTTGCTTACCTTTTGCTTATTTCCCTTTTAAAAGAAAATTCCACCCTTGAACAATCTTGAGCATCATTCTGGCAAACTAAGCTTTACCTGTAACTGGTATGTTGGTCACTAAAACCCTGTTTGGCTGGAATACGATCCCTGGGGAAACTGAATGGTAAAATAATATTCATTCTAGGGCTGAGATATACAGACAACATCAAATATCACAGTATTTTTGAACAAATACCTCGATGTTGATATTGTGACAACATTGTAGGGATGACTACTGGTGCTTTCACAAAATATTTACACAAGATTTTTGATAAATAATCATCAGTAATGTGGATATAATGACTAAGTGGGTAAAGGCATATAACAGAATGCAGCCTTTAAAACCAGGACAACACTTATGCCATATCACGATATTATGATATTATGATAATCGTGATATTGCACAGCCCTAATTCCTTCTACTCCAGAGCTACACTCATTCTCAGGTTTTTCCCCCCTTTTCACATTCTTCTATCACAGCACACAGAATTTAAACTATGTGTAGAGCTGATGAAATTTAAGAAGCAGAACTCTTCATGCACAAATGAGGAAGATGGAGCTTTGTCTTCAGGCTGAGCTCCATAAGCTTTCCAAGCTTTCCCAATACACTCTGTGGTTCCCTTTTTGGGAACACCTCCACATGCCAGTCCATAGATACTGCCCTCAATGTCCATGCAACACTGATAAAAGGCATCAACTGAAACTGCTCTAGCAATATTAAGAGCCGCAGGGTGAATCGCTTCCCAACCCTGCAACTGTGGAGCTTCTCGACTTACTCAGTGACCTCCACCAGAGAGATGAGCAAGGCTTTCGTACTGTATGTACTGTCTTCCATCTTTTTCACAGAGGGTATGTCAGTTGGGTTCAGAAGTTTCATCAAAAATATCCCCAGCTCACATCCAGAGTTCACCTCCCGTGAATTGATTACAGTATGGATAAGGCCCAGTCTCCTCTTAGGCCAACTGAAAGTCACGTCTCCATGGCCTCAAGTCAATTTTATTCATATAAACAAAACACACATTCACACAAAGATCTGCTACAGAAGCTGAAGTCCTGCTGATTCAGGAGTCCCAGGGGATTACCAAGCTCAAGAGACTTCCTTCTTCAGCCTGCCAGCTTACTTCATCACTGATGAAGACCAGTGGCCTCTTTGGTTGTCAACAAGATGAACTCCAGGCCACAACACTAAGCAGGCTTTGAAGATTCCAAGTCCCCAACCTCCCCATGGATGCAGAAAAAAAGATCTCAGGTGTGGGAGTTGAAGACTGTGTGGACAGGAGCCTCAGTCAGATATTCCTAGTTTGACCTCACTGTACATTTGGATTTACAGGCTCTGTCTTGATTTTCACCCAAGTTTCCAAGACATACAGCTGCAGATCAGCTGCGACTACAAACACACATCATACTTTAGCACAAGCATCAACAACATTACAAACAATGCCCTTAAGGCAGGGATGGGAGTTTCAACAAAATGCATAACAAGGGGAAACCCAACCCCAATCATGACAATTAAAAAAAAACTTAACAAAATTGATAACCAGCCTCCTTACAGAAATCAGCAGATTCAATTAGTGTTAATTGAATAAATGTAATTTCCATCCACCCGTGTCACTCTGTTGCATCATTCCAATCTATCAGTTGCTGTGTGCTTGTTTTCTTATGTGTGTGTGTGTGTGAGTGAATGAGTGAGTGAGCGATGTAATTTGGAGATAAAGATACAATGTGTGTGACTTGTGTTTCATTGTGTTCATTGTCTCTGTGTGTCTTCGCTTTTTACTGACACATTCAGGGAATTGATTTGGCTGTGATAAAATAGAAATGCAAACCTGCAGATTGCCAAAGCTAACTTAATAAATTTTGGTTTCAGTTGCTCACTCTGGAAACCAAATGGAAGATGGGAAATTGTAATACCTTACGAGGTGAACAGTCAGCCTTCTACTTAAAGGAAAATTCCGGTTTATTTGAACCTGATGTATTTCCCATAAATGTGGGAGTTTGTACTCTGTGTCCTGCTAAGAGTAGTGTCACAACTGCCACATTTATGGGAAATACATCATGTTCAAATAAACCGGAATTTCCTTTAAAACACTAAAACCAAGATTTTTAATTAATACGAATAAAGAAATGAAACAGCCTTATAGATTATAAGAATTGTAAGCAAAGAATGCTGACCTGCAGGTTTGGCCACAGGTTATTAAAGACTTACTAACTGTAGGTGCTCGATCAATCTATCACAAGGATTAGCTAGAAGTGACTAAAATTCTCGCCAGGGAAAGAACTGAACTAAACATAAACTTAATGAGAATACATTTCCATAATTTATATACACAAATATATTCACAATTACTGCATGATAAAAAACAAACATGTATGAAGCCTTACAATCCCGCAGGGCCCCGATCCTGCAGCCTGTATATAAGCTCAAAAATGTATGTCTTCAAGGCTAAAGTAGGTTACAATTGGGTGTCTTTGTATTTAGTGGTTTAATGTTTTACAAGAACTTTGTTATTTAACAAAGTTATAGGCTTAAATTCAAAGTCACGGGTATCCACTTGAATGCTCAATATGTCTGCAAACAAATGTATATGTCTGCATCAACGTCTTTTACAGGCCAGGATCCTGCTCAGCTCATTGGCACCGTCTATGCAGCAGATGAGTAATCAGCCCGTTTATGACTAATAGCTCATCCATCCATTCATGCATGCACCCATTTACTTGATCAAGGCATATTTTACATATATATATATATATATATGATATATACAGGTAAATCAAACAGATACATACCTTTTCTGTGATGATCCGATCCACACACTGCTTTCCTGTCAAAGGCAGACTGCATTTGTCCAATATCTTGTGTTTTCCTCCCTGAAAGAAAGAGGTAGATGGTTTAAAGAAAGACTGAACTAGAGAGTCGGTTATTCTGTTCTGCCAGTTAAGCCTGTGAAGTTACTTCAAACAGTGTGTTAATATTATCATGGATGCAGCTTCAGTTTTAATATTTCCAGGGATGCAGCTGGTTATGTACACACATCTTATCCCCCAAGAACATACAGCACATATTCCATGTGTGTGTGTGTGTGTGTGTGTGTGTATCTGTTTCCCCGCCAGTCATCTTCTCTGTCTGAGAAGCACATATTATACAGCACGCACACACACACAAACACACACACACACCCTTCCCGTCATGAATGACAACAGGCTTCAGGGCAGTAAATTCATGCTCACCTGCTGCACCATCTGGACTAAAGCTGGGCGCCAGACAGGCTCCCATTAGCAAAAAAACAGCATGCTTGTGTGAATACAGAATGTTACGTTGCCCTTGCATCATGATGATCTGGACTCTCTAAAAGTAATAAACCAATTCAGTTGGATTGGGTACTGCTATTCTCAGAAGCCCTGTGGGGTTACTCATCTCTAGCTACAGCACCAGTCTAACTCATCAGCTGTTCCTTAAACACAGAGTCCAATTCTGATGAACGAATAGGAGATGGATTGCGTGCAGAACCTCATCAGGATGAGCTGGTGCTCTTTGGTAAAGAGCCATTAAGCAATCCATTAACAGAATTATCCTTAATCAGTCATAACACTTACACTCATTATTCCAGGAAACAGATACAAGGTATGCAGTGAAGGTACTAACATGGGAAAAGAAAATTGCCAATTTAAATCGACCTAGATTCCTGAGAAGCGGGAGTAAGGGGTAATTTGTAAAGGAAATGTTGGTTGGAACAGGCGTAGTATAAGCACACACACTCTAATGTGTATACACACCTTAGCTGAGTGCTCCATGGTGACCACCACCTTGGTTCCGGCGCTAGCCACCAAATCCATGGCTCCTCCCATTCCCTTCACCATCTTACCCTAAGAAAGGAGGATAGAAACAGATCGGGTTTTATTTCGGGGTGGACAAAACAACAGCAACACCTCACAATATAACAGAGTCCAATCCGGCAACATTATTAACTATGGCCTCAAAAATTACCATAGAGCTCACTGTGTGCCAAATAAAAACAAAACAACAGTAAACAAAAGCATTCATTTAGCCGGGTGGAAAAAAAAGACAGTGCTACCTATTCCTCCTCTACTGTAATCACTCACATAGACAGCATTCTAAACAACTGCTGCTCCTCCATACAAAATGCATAAACGTTTACAAAGCTGCTTTGCGGCTCTGTGTCTTCAATGCAAGTATTCAAGAATCTTCTAATGCTTTGTGCTCGGTAAAGCCTAATTTTATCCCTGCGCTGGTAAGAGCCTGAAAAACTTCACACACTGAGACAAGGAACAGGGAAAAGAGAGAGGATTGGATCTTCAGCAAAAATGGAAAAATGTGGTGAGGTTACAGTGGCAACATCACACAGTTAAGCCAATTAAAGATGATGAAATGCACTAGTAATGTCCATCCCGACAAAACCCATAGTATCTTAAAAAGAAAACAGTTTCTTTGTATGATAACATTTTACTTTCCAACATGTTTAATAAGGGGAAACGCCGCTAGACACTGTTTAAGAGACACTGGAGAAATGCAAAGTGGAACACACAGGTTTCAAACATTTTCAGTTTAACAAATCTAAAACACTTATTGCAAAGTGGGCAGAAGGATGAATATACCCAGTGTCTATTATAATAATTGCATTGCAAAACTCAAGACAACTTTTAATGGGGACCACTTCCTCAGTAGAAAGTATTTTGTTATAAAGTAGTTCCAAGGTTGCAGTGTGTTCTGTGGATCGAGCAGTAGCTGGAAAGACATGTTGCTGTTGAATTTTTTAATGTAATTTCTCTTCACTGTGAGCGCCGCCAACAAAATTACATTCACTTCTTTTGTATTGTGGCGCCGGCAGAAATGTCAGGGACAGATATGTCAAAATCTGAACAAATTAAACCAAAGTTATCTGCATGGATAGATACCATTGTAGGTCAGGGAGAAAAAAATGTAATTATAAATGTAAACCTTTAATAGTAGAAGTGCTCGGAGCTCACGGTTCTTGATAAATGTGAGCAGCAGATTGTATTTTATGGTCTTTTGGTATCAAAGGTTGCACTAACATCCTGCAGCAATAGGACTATTAATATAGTGTCCCTGGAGAAGTATTTAGAACTAGAAATACCGCCTCGAAGTTGTATGCCTCCACCAATCAGTCAAGTTGCAGTTTACATCCATGTCTGTCCAGACTCATATAATATTTATAGTGAAGGAATTTAATAATATATATTAAGTGTATTTTCCTTGTATGTTTTCACCTTTGGCCAATAAAGCTGATTGTGACAGAACACAAAGTTGTAGCCATGACAGCAGACAAAGCCTCAGATATGGATGTTGCTGCAAAGCTACAAAAGATAAAACGTGGATGCTTCACACACATCTTCAACCCGGCAGCACAGAAGATCTATAAAATCACCACAGTTTCAAGGTGGAGACCCAAGATTAGTGTCACCAATTCAGTATCTGCCCAAATGTGAAATATGGTCACAATCTCCCCTTCTGTTCCTGAGTTATGGCGATGAATAAAAGGCCAGAAAAGTGTTTTTGCAGAACATTATGATGTCACAGTGAAGTTGATCTTTTACCTTTTGGATATAAAATGTCATCACTTCATCATTTTATCCTATTAGACATTTGTGTGAAACTTTGTCATAATGAGCGTATGAATTCTTGAGTTGTGGCGTGTTAAAACGTGTTTTGTGAGGTCACAGTGACCTTGACCTTTGACTACCAAATTCAAATCAGTTCATCCTTGAGTCCAGGTGGACATTTGTGCCAGATGTAAAACATAATTTTTTACATAAAAAACATAATTTTTATTTTCTCAGGGGGCTTATCCTGTATTTAAGTTTTGAAATAAAATAAATAAATAAATGTAATGAAATTCCCTACAGGCATTCCTGAGATATTGCATTCACAGAGGTCACAATGACCTTGACCTTTGACCACCAAAATCTAATCAGTTCATCCTTGAGTCCAAGTGGACGTTTGTGCCAAATTTGAAGAAATTCCCTCAAGGTGTTCCTGAGATATCGTGTTCACGAGAATGGGACAGACGGACGGATGGATAACCCAAAAACATAATGCCTCCAGCCACAGCTGTCGCCAGCGCGGAGGCATAAAAATGTAATTTAGTCCCATCATAAGTGCTATGATGGGGCCTGGTGTAAACCTGGTTAACTGCTTGGTTTCCAGTTAATAATGATGGCTAAAGGCTAGCACTGCTAGTAGATGACAATAATAACATCGTACTGAACCAAACAAGTGTCACACAGTACCAATGATCCACGAATATCCAGGGGATCACTGTCCCATACAGCAGAACACCAGAAATATAATAGCTAAGCAGAGCACTAGCAACAAAGCCTCTGCACTGTAGCAAAGCAGGAACCCAACTTGGATCAGGGAGCATCTCTTTAACACAGTGGCCGTTTACAACAGCCAGTTTGTGATGTGATGAACATGTGATGCAAAGCTTTGTGTTGCTGCTTCGTTCCTGCGTTTCTACAATTCTGTAAGTGAAAAAAAACAAAACAAAAACAAAAAAAAACCCTCTTCAAAAATTAAAATAACCACAAAACATGAAAATCACATTCATTAAAGTGAGCCGACAAAGTGCTTTTTAAAAATAGGCAATCTAAAAGATCATCACTGCAACAGAAGTGCCACTCGGGTGAAAGATTTGTCTTCAAGTCTCTCATTGTTCCAAATAAAGGTTTCCAAATAAGGAAGGCTGACATGCAGATATGGCCACAGGGTGATGGCTGAGTAACTGAATTAAAATCCCATTTGCTCATCAATCATGTGAAGAGCCTGCTTTGCTCTCTGCTTGATAACCAGAGGATATATATGCCAAGTGTGGTGCATCATAAGGATAAAGTCTGCCTCCGGGGATGCCAGCTGGGTGGAGAAGATATCAACAGAAAGCGGAAGGACGGCTGGGAGAGGGGAGGTGGGGTAGAGGAACTTGCAATTAATTTCATATACTTTAATGTATTATCTTATGGAAGACCAGTTGAAAATGGACCATTATAAAAGCCCCTTATAAAATCCTTAAATAAAACCACCAAAATAGTGTCTATTTTGACTTTTAACCTTCAAACACAATCTCTCCACTGTTCTTCGCCTCTCCACCTTTTTTTATTTAACACACAGCGACTCTTTAAATGCTCCAAAAGGAAACGTTGTCCTTTTTCATATGATCAATGCTAATGCACTTTCTGACAGTCAAAAGGCTAGGTGGCGTGTGCACAGGCCCTTGGGGGATAACACTATCGGACCAGCAAGTCTGGATTTACAGCTGTGTGAGCCAGACACCTGCTAATGTACTCCACCCAGCAACTAGGCTGCTGTTAATCACAGAGGGCATCTGTTTTTGAGAGTTAAGCATCGGAGTTAAATTACAAGCCTGGTTATGATCAATAAACGAGTAAAAACAATGAGCAATCGAAACAAAATTACAAAATGATCTTGTTTTGATGTGGGAGCAATGAAACTTCTGCTGGAGCCTCCTCTTATTACAAAAATATATGTTTTTTTTTATGTTTCTGGCAAGCAAAAAAGCAGATATTAAGGAAAGATTATAGGACATCAATGTTTGAATGAATAGTACCTTTGAAATTACATGATGCAGCTACACTGTGTTGTATTGCAATAACATCAGCCAAGCACGAAAGACCAACAATTCAGCTTGTGTCAATCCCTGATTCTGTTTGTGTGTGCGTGTGTGTGTTTGAGCACATGGTCAAATGTCTCACTAAAGCAAATACTTATGACCTTGTTATACAGAAAATCACTATGAAAAATCACATTTCCGTGGAGACTTGCAGACGTATGCGTATATCGTTGCTCACCAGGTGTTGCGAATGACCTATATTGCTGGGAGGGTTGGCATTTGCCTGCCTCTGATTTACAGCTTTGCATGTGGTTATCTGAGTCGGCTTTGATCTAAGCCGCTCCACGCAGCAAAAGTCAAACTTATCGTGATCTGCATGTGTGTGTGACGAAGAACAAATTCATGAAATGATACAATGGGATAAGTTAATAACCCATTCCATCCTGTTCACAAAATTAATTTTATTCAATCCAATCAAGCCTTAAAAATTCTCTGATAAACTTGTTTTGTCTGGCTGCGCACGGTCGCCAGGCTTCTGTAAACCTGCTCACCTGCGAGTCTGGCAGCCAAAATGGGATCTTTCATGATTACCTGCCTCTTCACACTGAAGCCATCCAAAAATGCCATTTTGCCAAATCAACAGCTTTATGAAGACTCTTGAGCATAGAGGCTGCCATAGCATCTGGCTTTCAACCAGCAGGAAGGCGCTCCAAGGGACCGAATATATTGTCACAACAATATCCACGCAATGAAATATCTCTGCCTAAGTTGCCAACAAGAGCGGCGTAATTTAGTCATTTAATTAACACAGCTTTGATGATATTAACCTTGCTGGTCCGACTGAAGCCCCGCAGGTTTTTAATTTCCTCACCACTCTGATTGTGTCCATTTGTCTGCTGTAATCCTAGAACCATGGGGGCACTAGGGCACCTGAAAGTGTGTTTGTAGTCACATTACATCGGCATAAACACATGAAAATTATCACGTTATTTAACTTCCAAGCAGTGACAATTTTTGTCCAACTGCTCATAGATCATAGGAATGCACTGTTGAGTGACAACTGTTGAGTTGTTGCATAACACATTACAGAGGACGTAATTCTGTTCAGAAGTGCTTTCAGTTAAGTATGAGAACTCTATGTTAATGTTATTTATTTCACTGCTTCACAACAGTAATGAGAAAATCCCCATGCACTAGTTCCCACAGATGTAACTTTTTTCCTTGAAACATCCATTTTAACCTTTTTGCACTATCTCTTTGAAATTAATCCTTGCCAGAGGCAGATATACAGTAGCCTACACATATGTTAATTAAATAGGCGTTAGAGAAGATGTTAGCGATGGAACATCCATTCATATAATGACTTTAAAAGTGAGAGATAATGTGTGGGACTGCAGGAGGCAGTATCAGTGGTGCAGAACCCAGATTATACAAAGACTTCTTAAGTTGAAGTGCTGCTGAGGTGATATGGGGCTTTTTTCCTATCTTTACTTAAGAGCGTGGTCTTTCAATTTGAGAGCGTGATTTATTGATTTCATGTTCAGATTTTCTAATGCTTTCCCTCAAAATCCTGCCCTGGGACTCAAATAGCCCCTGCTTGCGCTTAGATTTGCTCTGCTTCTGCTCAAACTGTATGCTTGCACTCAGATGTATTGTTGCTTGCACAGATTTCCTGCTCCAGCTTCAGCCCTTCTTACTCACGCTCAGGCTGCTTCTGTGCGCTCGTGAAACGTCTGCTCTCAGATTTTTGCGTCTGCTCTCAGAACGCGCCGGCAAGGAGGAAGAGATCATTTCATCGATCAACACTACACCTGACATTTTATTGGTTGGGGGTTTTCGACAGGGTTGTTGCACATGAAAATCAGAGAGCAGAGCAGAAATCTGAAAGTAGATGTGTGTATGAGGAGTAGGGCTGAAGCTGGAGCAGGAAATCTGTGCAAGCAACAATACATCTGAGTCCAAGCATACAGTTTGAGCAGAAGCAGCGCAAATTTAAAGCGCAAGCAGGGGCTATTTGAGTGCAGGGTTTAAGGGAAAGAACTACAAAATCTGAACGTGAAATCAATAAATCATGCTCTCAAACTGAAAGACCATGCTGTTGAATAAAGATAGGAAAAAAGCCCCATACTAAAGCTTTCCCTATTACGCATTTTGAAAGAAAAGGTATGGAACAGTAACAAAACTGAAAATGTTTTCTATATGTTATTTACACAAAGTATAACACTGTCGGTCTGTCTGTTCAAAATCAAAAGTCTGGCATTTTTTTGAAAGCAACTTCTACATACAACAGAGCCTCTCTCTTCTACCCCGAAAAGAGAATTTTTTGAAAACTAAAACTGTGTTGCCTTTTAGGGCCATTACAAATCAAGAAGATTGATTCAGAAGCCGGTTGCTTCCAAGACATAAAGAAATACTGCTGTTCCAAAATATGCTGCTGCAGCACTAATGCATGAGAAAAGCATCATGGGAAGAATGCTTTGACTAATACTGTATTTCTCTTACTGGGCTCAGGGGTTGCTTGCATTTTTTTTTTTTTGCGTTGCCATGACAACAGAATACAATTTCCTCATTTGTTTTGCAAGTGTTCACTTCTAGTCAGTGCCAGAAACACCACAGAAAATGACCAACCGACTGGATTCCTCTCTCTCCCCCTCACATTCTCTGACAATCTCCGCTGTCTGATACAAATGGCTCTCTATTTAATAACATAGCGACGGACTGCCACGAGTCTTTGTTACCCGGACAACTAATGACAAGCACCAGAGGGAGAGACGAGACCGACAGGAAGACAATGGGCACCGTGTTCAAAGAAACTGAAAACTGTTTACTGTGTATAACTGGTGAATGCAGTGTAATCCATCGTGAGAAATTACAACCAATATTTTCTTTCCCCAAAAATGACCGATGGCCTTTAGACCAATTTGAACTTGAAAGTCTATCCAGTTATTTGGAGTCCACAATATTTTCTGTGGTTGATCCCAAATAACCTGACGCGCCAGATGGTTTGTTACACAGAACCATCTGAGAAGTCGTCCTTGGAAACTGTTTCAAAAAAGGGCAGGCACTAAAAAAAAAAAAAAAAAATCAAAAAAAAAAAAAAGGTGATTGGATGAACCATCTGTCTACTGAAAGCATCTTCTTTTAGGTATTACGTTTAATAGCATTAAAAAAACACAAGGGTTAGCTCCACTCCTGTTTGCACATTGGATGGGGGGCAATCAATAAATAAAATAAAGATTTACACAAAATGACACTGTGACCTACAGTATCTGTTACTAAAACACTTTGACCGCTAAGAAATAAGCAGTATGCTCTTAAGCTGCTCCTTCATTAAAGCTGCCGTCAGGCTTTATCATGAGCACTTGAGCAAGTAACTGCATTTTAATAGTCAGCCGCTTGAGCAATTGCAGCACTTAAGCTGCAGTTATACTGAGCTACCAGAGGGTTGGACTGCATGGCGTTTGTTTTCTCCCTTTCAAGTCAATGGCTATCAAACTAATACATAGGTGTGTTAGAGTTCACCTGATACATTTTTATGGCTTTGGTCAACTCGAACATGTATTTCCTCACAGATTCTGAGAAATAAATGAAAACTAAACTAAACTAAAGTAGCATTATGCAGACAGCCAACATCCATGTCAATGCCAGAAAACATCAGTGTCCTTTTGGGGTTGGACAGAGGGTAAAGATGTTATTTTATCAAGCTCTGATAGAGAGTATATTACATTACAGAAAGTTAAAATCACAAATAAACAGACTGGTCCACACAGCAATAAAAGTGATGGGGGTGAGGGAGCATCCCTCCCTCCAAAATGCTCTTTGACAAAGATTATAGTTTAACAGGCTAGTAAATTATTACTGACCTCTCCCATGTCCTGTATTCAGAATACGAACTGCTTCCATCAGGTCGACGCTACAGGGTTCCAATTAAATACAGGAAGAGATGTCTGAATAGGTATAAAAACTCTTTCATCACTCTAACAGTGAATATCCTAAACTCAGGACATAAGGAGGCTGTGAAATGAAGAGCTGTGTTGCACAGCTTTACGTCTGTTACTGCACTATAATTGTATGTATTTTTATGTAGCAGCCTTTATGTCTAAGACAAATTTACTTAGGGACAAATAAAGTCATCTTGAATCTTATCTGCATCCTGTGAGAAGGGCTGGGTGCCTACACTTAAGACAGCTTGATAGAGCTCCACCAACTAAATGATAAAATATCACACCCGAATCCAAAATACCATCCTTTATTCTATTACGCCTTTTCTCTCCATCTATTGTTTTTCCAGATTTTTCAGGCTGAGTGGAGATGTAAAAGCATTTCAAAGCCCTCAACTGGAAAATGTTCATCTCCATTTTGCATATTAAAAGCGTTCAAAATCAACATAATCATGCTGAGAGTACTGCATTCCTGACTCCTACGTAAAACATTTCCAATTTCACGGTATGTACCCATCTTTAGATAGTGAATAATTTTCATTATCACAGAAGGTAGGAAATATAATTCTCTTCATCCATCCTTTCAAAAGAGGGGATAATGAAGATTGAAGCGTAGGTGAGGACAGAGGTACTGCTATGTTACGGCACTGTTTCACTGTACAAACTGTCCAACAGTAGAATGGCCAAACAAGATAAACGCCCTGCCTCTGAATAAAAGCTCAACTGCAGGCCTTCAATATCTACGTAGCATGCTTAATCAAGCGCCAGTTAATTAGCAATTACCGTAGACAAACAAGTACAACTCGAGAGGTAAATAGAAAATAAATTACATAGCATAATTTAGAGATCGCCATCAACAACAATATTCTTGTGCACAGAGCTGCCTTGGTATGTCTCGTTACTCTGCGTCTGTATCCTCTTGGCTGCTGAGAAGAGCTGCATCTATAAAAACGATGCACTGGCAGAAACAGCCTTGCATGTACACTTCAGTCAAGCAGAAAACAGCTGCGTGCCACAGGGCATTCTGGTTGAGCCCTCCCACATTGTGAACAGGCTTTTAATGGGCTCTTGACCTTAGTAATCATTGAGGAGAGCCATGGCCACTGTGGTCTTAAGACCAATTGACCTGATGAAACATCTAGCAATAATGTCCCGTCACCCATTATACTGTAGCACTCACAAACATCCCCTGCACCCCCATCTGCAGACAATCATATCCCCATACTCTTGAATAACAAAGCCAAGGTCTCACCTTCCCTTGAAGACATTCCCTTGTTTGAGAAATATTGAAGGCCACCATGCATAAAATAAAGAAGAGATTAAAATAAAGTCTTAACATGAACATACCACAAGAAATTGCAACCAATTTTTAGCGCACAAGTCCTGCTTTGTGTTGCTAGTCCTCTGCAGCAGCTCTGTGCGAGCACAAAAGGGAAATTTGCGATAACTCAGAGTGCTGAAGCTTCATATTATCTTCAACTAAACTTCACAATGCATTTTTACACAGAACAAAAAGGATTTTCTCCATCATTTAAATCATTTAAATCACTTTAGACAGGGATCTCTTTGCCGCCACAATGGACAGGAGATACAATTACAGCAACCAATAACCCTCTCAATGTACATGTGAGCATGTTAGTATAAAAATTTTAAAAAATGTGAACCTATTTTATAAGAACCACAGTACATTTATACCATACTATTTTATGCAATTCAATATAACAGCACCACACATTACAGCGTCACATGACCAGAGATAACACCATTCTGACACAATCTCGACAAAATTTGATTATATATGCTCCCAAAAGCAGTTATTTGAAGAATGCCAGTTGTACTGATGGTGTTGTGACCTCAGCAGGTGGAGCATAAATTTGGAAAAAAGTAAAAGAAGGTGTGCCATCAAAACCAAACTTACTGGGATCATCCAGTTGGCTAGATCTCCATGTTTTGACACCTGCATGGCTCCCAGCATTGTCAGGTTGATATGACCCCTACAGAGAATGAGGCAACAGATAACACATCACTTCTGAGCTCTTGAATCCACTCATGAAAAAATTATGACATCACCAATACAGTTTAATATGACTTTTCCAATGATGGGGTAGATTCTCACAACACGTAGATCTCTTTATAATGGTAATTGTCTTTCCATCTGTTTCTAACAGTCTTTATAAGTGAAAGGCTGGTGACAAGGTTTTCTTTTTCTCCACATTAAAACGACTAAATCTTACTACAGTTTTATTTCTAAACTGTCTTTGCTCCATTGCATGGGTAGTGACGATACCTAATGTTTGAGGAAAGTGTTATTCCCATGTTGCATAGAAAGTGTGAGGCCACACACAGAGACTAATAAGTGATGAAGTTTAGTCATAAGGAAGCGCAAGTCTAAATGTAATCCCAGGACAAGAAGGAACTGGTGTCGTATTTTAGGAAACAATCCGCCGTATGTTGTGTTGTTCTTTCTCAGCGACTCTGGACTCTTTAAACTTTGTTCGCACAACAGCAGACACACACGCACAGAGTCAGCGTGGTCCCGTTTTGGTCCCTGCCAGTGTGAGCGGACAGCGCTATTTATGAGCACTATTGGATTTCCACTGGGTGGACAAACAGGACTGATGCTGCAGGGCGTGCGGGTGGGCAATCTCAGACAGCTAGCAAATCAATAAGAACCAAAGACCTTGGGAATATTGGCAGGGCCGCTGTCTAGTTGTACTGGTGACAGGGGCTATTTGTTAGTATCGTGGCCATGTCCTGTGGTCAAATCCTGCTTAATGGTTATAGGTGGCCTATGGTGCAGGTGACAAATTATTAAACTGAGAGAAATCACAGCTGAGAGTCTGTAGAATTAACTCCTGGTATTAAGGACATTATTAGCAGATATTAATAAGCTGTCTACATGACCAGGCACGTCAAGCTTATTCAACTTTCAGTCAGCACCTACATTTTCAAAGCTCGAGTGTTATAGCCTTACCCTCTGATCATGGCAAATGAGTCATCGCTGGAGAAATAGGCAGCCCCAGGGAGCACAGTGACAGTCTCCTTCCCTGCAGAACAGAAAGTTGACGTGCTTGATTTTTTCGCAAAAGAGGATATTTTTTATTTATTATTTATGGCAGTACACTGTTAATGTCACACTAATCTAAAAGCATCACAGTTTACAGGTAGGTATAATCCCAAATAAGGGTAAATAAAGTTATAAAAGACATTAAACAAATACATAAAAATAAAGTGAGTGACTGAAAAAGAATGTTCTTCTATTAAGTAAAAGAAACTGGATAGGCCTCAAATATGTTAATACTTTATATGTCTTTTAAGTAACTTTATAAGTGTGTTCTCACCATGCAGAAAAATATATATGGGAAGTCACATTTTAGCTGAAAAGCTCTCTTCATCCATTCATAATTTTGGTTTAGAAATAGAGTTAGATCAACGTCTTCAGAGCTTTTTGTTGTTTTATATATACATACATTTATAACTGGGGGGTATTGATCATGATAAACCTCACCAGCGTTAATCAGGTCTGCATCCACTGCATCCTCTGTGGGGTAAGGGCCCTATGCAGAGAGGAATGAAGATAAATAAGACGGGGCACACAGACGGGCAGGCACACATACACTCACATATGTCACTCAGCCTGACCGGCCATGATCTTTCCAGGGACAGACAGACACAATCACATTTCTCTGATTAGATGAGACATTGATTTTCTCAGTGTTCAGCAAAGGGAGCAATCCTTTTGGACAGAGGAGAGAGGAGAGGAGAGGAGAGGAGAGGAGTACCTCTTTAAAACTGGCACTCATAATTAAAAAGAAACTTTGACAAATAAGGCATTAGCATAGACGCCTACACTCTCCTGTCAACACAACTGATTGGAAAGTCAGCAGTCTTTGTTAAAGGCTCAGCCAGCAAATAATGATTGTGAGAAAAGAAAAATGGAAGCAGAAGTGTCAAACTGCCACACTCAGCCCAGCACATTTCAAACGAGGGCCCCAACTAGAAATGATACCACTCATATGAATGGCTATTCATCTCACTACGTGCTCAATGCGGTTTACTGCTTAAAACATCCGTCTACACAAAGACGGAAAACATGGAAAATATGCTGCTCGTTAGCTTGTTTAGTTGAGTTAAAGCACTGAAACCTGAGGGGGAGGAAAACGTCTGTAGTCTTACCAGTCCCAAAATTCCATTCTCACTTTGCAGGTGTACAGTGATGTCTGGTTTTATAAAGTTGCTGGCCAGCATGGGGATACCAATACCAAGGTTAGCTGATTGTTTCTTTGTTAAAGACTGGAACGATGCCATTTGTAATTATGCAGTAATAATAATGTATTAAGATTAAGAGAAACATATACAGTATTATGCTTAAAGCTACTTTAAAGGACAGGTTCATAGTCAGGTGCCCAAATGAACATTGAAGTAGATTTTTCTTGTAATAATCATTCCTCCTGTTCATACAGGCCTCCTCTTCAACCTCAATGTTGTGTGAACAGGCTCAAACCATTTGTTTATGGACGACGCTCAAACCCACAGAAATGTGAAGTCCAAACATTTCCAAGATACTACAGATGACATGCTGAATTGCTGAGGGAATGAGAGTAACATGTAAATGTGAAATGCTTAAAACATAATATGTTCAATACATAATTTGCTAGTGTAATCAACTGCTGCCAAGGATACAATTATTCATTATGTGTGCTGAAAAGAAAGGAAGCCGAGGCACAGCTTCATTTTTCTATGGCTATTGGCCAACACCTGTTTTGCTTTCATTTGTTCAAATGGGAGGGAAGCACCTAGGGAACCAAATAATATGTAATCAGTGTGAGTGCATGATTAGTTCTCTTGCTTGCATTCTTTTAAAAAGGATACCATACATCCCATCCTCAAACTCCAGAGCAGCACGGCGAATGATCCTTTCCCGAACAATATCGGAGTCCTTCTTTGGTTTGGGCTTCTGCTCTTGGCTTTTCCTTACTGTGCGTTTCTGGAAACATTCAGAGATATATAAAGAACAGGGAGGCAGCATCTTGAGAGGCGAATGTCTGGATGAGCAGAGCTGGTATGTATGTTTTTGAACAATGATGGAAATATGTTCAACCCTGGATTAGTCAGAAAAGGTTTAACTCATCATTTTAATCACTCATTAAAAGTCTTTGTTTTGTACCTCAATTCTTTTTTCGTAGCTTGCCCCCTGGACAACCCTGTGGACATAGACGCTGGGTATGTGGATGTCCTCTTCAGCAAAAGTCCCAACATCCACCACCTCCTCCACCTGCACAGAGACACAGAGGAATGAGCTCCACCTTCACCTGTAAAATGTCTCATGACCTTTGAGATTAAAGTTCAGATAAGGAAACCATGCACTGATGGGATTACACGACCAGGAAATAGCCTCTGCCTACCCAGCTATGAAATTTAACAGATTAACGGATAAAGACGAAAGATTTTTGCCTTTCTGCAGGCTAATCTCAAGAAACTACCTTGATTTTGAGGTTATCAAGAAACCAGATAATCTGAAGCACAAATTTTCATTCATTTTGATCATTCCTGATCAAAATATGAAAATGAAAATGTTCAGCAGTTAGTTTAAGGAATACAGTAGAAATTTTAATTTTGTTTGATATTAAATCCGAGGTACAAACAATAGTTATGGTGATGCACGGGCAGATATTTGTTCTCCAAATATGATCTCACAGGTTTAAAAATGTTTTGTTTTTTTTACAGGGAAGAGAGGGTAATATTTGTGGGAGAAGGTGTTGCTTTTATTCTTTTAGCAACTCCAGTGAAATCTGCCTGTGTACCCAAAGCCAGCTCGGCTGACTGAAAACAGAAGAGGATCATCTGACACAACGAGCCCAGGGGACGAAGCTTGATCCTGGGATCAAAGTCGATAGAGAGTAGGGGTGCGTGGAGGATGATGGTTTTGGTGTTGGGAGGGCTTTTGTCAACTAAACACAGAGGTCAAAAGAAACATACACTTTTTAGTGTGTAGAAACAATGTTACACGTCTTTATTTTTAGGCATACTTCACAAGCTTTGCCTCTGCCGTTGCCTTTAACAGTCTTACACTGATTATATTTCAGCTCAGCTTATTCTCACAATCTCATTGAAGCTGCTAAAACCCTGACCACTGACATTGTCTCAATACACCTTTCATAACACTTTAATTTCTCTAACGTTTACGATGGCAGCAAAATAAGAAAAGCTGTGTGTAATAGCGACCAAGCAATATATCCCTTATAACAGAGGTGCACCACCTTTATGTAGAAGGTGTCAGAGACAGCAGCAGAAGACGAGTGTACATAAGAGGTTATTTCTGTCTGACTAAGAAGGCACGGTTGGAAATGACTATTGATTTAAGCAGAGTTGGGTCACCATGACTGGGATAGAAATCCCACAAGGAACGCACCTGCTCCTTTCTCCTTAGGTAACATTAGAAACTGTTATAAACTGAGCCTACAGCTCCTGCTTATACATGTGCTTAGAGGGAGCTGTACAGCACATGTGGGCTCCACGCAATCTTGCTGTCAATTTTTAGCCTGCTCTAGCTTCTCAAATTCACGTCAAGTTCATATTTAGAGTGGGCCGTGTTCTTAAACATAGTGATCCCTGTGATTTTAAGTCAATATAAGAATCGATGTAAGCTGGGAAGGGATTAACGGTGAGCAGTCTTTAGAGAACAGGTTTTCCTTTATCGAAAAGGAGGGAATCCAAAGGGGATGAGACACATTTTCTTTCTTCCAGAAGAGTCTTCAAGAGGGTAAAGCACTTCAGATGACACAAAATTAAAAAGGAAAAAAAAAGAGGGGAGAGCAACCAAGCACCAGAATTATCATCACCTCTCTGGGGACCAAGAGGGGACTTAACCATGACAACATAATTCTCACCCTCCCTGCTACTTTTCTGTGCCTCACTCCTGTCTAACCTACTTATTCCATTTACATGAGGGGCAAGCAGCCGTTCAGAGCAAATTGAATTGAATCTCTCCTTATCTCCACTTCCTCCCTCAGCACTCAGCACTGACTGAGAGGAGTCAATGGCTAAGAGTGGATCCCATCTTAGCGTTGTCATGGATACACAGGCTTTGGTCTGCGGTGAGCTGGGGCCACTCAGGGCCATAAAGTGATTTTAGACTCTTTTTCTGGTTCTCTTGGTCGGGATATGGTAAATCTCTGATGCTCCAACAGTGAAAACGAGGCCATGCGAGATGAGATCGGTAGCGCAGGAGAATTGATACAGCAGTCCCACACATCCACCCACATCTTTCTCCGGGGGCTCGATCTGTCTTTTGTGAGAATGATGATTTGCATAGACATCTTCATCAAGCTAGACTGAGCTCATCACATTATAAGACAGTAATGAAATTACTGGGAGCTTTGGAATCACAAAAAATATTGGGTGGTGGTAATTTCAAGACTTTAGATGAATGAATTGAATCTCTAATTTTGAGTTAAAAAAAGAAAAAAAAAGAAATCACACCTCAGAGATGGGTGCGCCGTGTCTTTTTGTTGGTCTTTCTGTGCCACACACACATCCAAACAAACCATGTGTCCAGCTCTATTTTCAATTAGCCTTCCAAAGCTAAGTCACAGCACAATAACAAGCTCATACAATTTAAATATGCTGTGTACATAAAAAAGCCTCTGTTCCTTTCATCTAGTTGATGTGTCCCGGCTGCACCGGTGCTCAGATGTAGTTCAGACAGGATGTTCAACGGATGAGGATAAATGATGAGATAAAGCATGAAATTGAAATAATAAAAAAACACACAAAAATAACACTTAAACACACACGCAAATGAGCAGGTGTGTGGAGCAAGCAAAGAGGCACACGCAGAGACACACACATTGATATTCCCGTATCTGTAGAACGATTTTCACATCAATGAGAGAAGAGAGAGGCATGAAGTGAGCTGGCAGGAGGATAGAGGGAATCAAAGTACCCTCTGGGGACACACCAAGCATTTGAGAGTTTGTGCTTTTTGGTACACAATGCTACTGGATTGGATTTTTTATTACAGTTAGACCACAAAAGGTACACGGGACTCAAACCAATAGTGAGAAAAAAGCCAAATATGCCTGTAAGAGCTGGAATTATGTTTTCCCATCATTTAAGTGATGCATGCATGTTGCATAAATGTAAATCATGCTTACTATGTTTAACATTATGATCAGTACATGATAGCACCGCAATACAACATAGAACCTTTCAGTACCAAACAGGCTCGATGCTCTCCCACTGAAGTTATTAATTTGAGCTGATTGCACACATATTGACCATCTGGCTGACTTTCCAATCACCAAATCAACGAACAGGATCAGAAAAAAGTGCGTGTGTGATCTGATTATATGCATGGTATAATTCTCTTTGGTCTAACAAAATTTTAACGGCTCCTAGAGGCTACAATGTTCATTACAACGGGGAACATTGTTGATTTGACACTTTTAAGTCCCAGTGATGGGCATACGGCTATAAAATATTGCCCTAGAGGGTCGTCAAAGAATTTTCTTTCACCAAAACAAATTTGATGAAAATCAGATCAATCATCATCAAATCTTTGCTCCCTGGAAGACAGGCCCTTTCCTTTTTGGACACCACATGTATATAAGAATGTCCTATTTGTATGAAAGTGGAAATTTGAACTGGTGATGGTGCTAAAGTTCTGAGCTTCACCAAAATCATAAGAAAATATATGGAAACAAAATAGGCTCAAAAGTATTGTAGCTGTGTCTCACAATATCTGAATGTGTGAAAACATTTTGTATGAATACATTCAAATGTGTGAATGTGTAAAAACGTTTTGATCAAATGAATTCAAATATTTGAATGTGTAAAAAAATATCTGAACAAGTCGAGTAATCTTCACTTCACCTGGTTCACTGTCTCCACCGCAGCCTCTCTGCTCTGCTGCTCGCTCTGTGTGTGTGTGTGTCAAACACAGAGAGCAGAGAGGAGAGGACAGAAATGTGACCATAAATGACAGCAAACAAGTGGAGCAAATACTTCACTCAGGTGGAGTTAAAACATTTATGAAACTTTATTAAACCAACATAAATTACCTTAATAAAACTTCATCACTTCTGAGTGTGGAATCGTCAATTAAAAGTTTGGATTTTCAAATTTAAATCAGATTAATATACACTGTCAGTGACTGAAATATTGCAAACTGTAAAAGCCTCAGTAGACAATACTTTAATTGCGGAGTTACCTGAGTTTATAATCCATCATGTCTGTATTTTTTTTTGTGTGTATGTTTGTACGCGTACTGAGATGCGACAGGAGAAAGAGATGGTGTGGCTACAGGCGACAGAGCATGAGGATGACAACGACACCACACTCTCATTACCCTGTGTATTTATAGCCTTTCCATCTTCCTCCCAGTGTGTGTGCATGTGTGTTTGTGTGTGGGCACTTGGCCATGCTCTGCTGCCACTTTCGGGGCTCAGCTCCGGCTCTTTCCTCTAACCCAGAATACTGACAACACAAGCAATCTGTTTCCTCTCAGTGGAAGCTTGCCTCGCCTCTGACAGCCTTAAAGGTATCCAGAAAATGGGAGACAGCAAGCCAATGCAAACCCTGACAACATTACAGGAACTAAAAATACATTTTCAAATGAGACGTACCGCACTTCAAAGCACCTTGTATCATAAGCATTTGGAATGGACAACTCCACTCCCTGCTCAAATGGCAATGTTTACATTTCAACATAACACATAAGCCTCTATGCAATGTGCTTCAGATTCAGATGATAGGCAGCCATCAGGGAACTTTGAACTTAAAGTCAGAACGTATAACATGCAAATTTGCTGCTTCAAACATTCTGTTTGTGCACATGTTCAGCAAATGATGATGGGAGCTTCTTCTGGCTCCCATCATCTCTTAATACTGTATAATTTGTCCCATTTTCTGCATTTGTGTTCAACCACTCAGTGCTCTACAGTTGATTATTAAACTGTATGCCTACAGTCTGTCACCGGCTATCAGTCAAATGAGAGTCAATGTCAGCATTGACAAAAAAGCTAAGTAGTAAAACATACTCGTTATAAAATATTTATCCATTTCCTGTTTAGGTCAACATAAGAAAATATATTCAAATGTTTGAATCTATGCAGGAAAGGCCTGACCTGAGCAGTCGCAGGCCCATGGACTACATTAGGTGGAGTAATTTAATCTGACTCCAATATCAATTATATGTTATATGCACCAGTGTTCTAAATAAACTACCGAGTAGTAAGCTTGTAGTGCATTATATTTATAAACTACATGTAGTCTATTGAAGAGTCTATGGACTCTACTTGACTGACTAGATACTTCATTCATAGACTTACTTCTTGGTTATGTGTGCTCCATTCAAGACTACAATAAATGCATTTTATTGTCTCCCATCACCATAAAGGTGGCCAATTTATGACCTGATGTGTAGTCCTGCATTTCGAGATAGTCTCTGATAAATGGAAGTGTAAGTATTAATGCTATCCATGTTGCTGTGGCATATTTCCTTCTAACGCATGCATACAAATGAGCCTATGCACATTTAGGGGGGGAAAAATGATGTCAAAGGCTTTTATACCCATCTGTCCATTGATATTACAGCACTTTGCTGTGGTTGTAGCTGAGCCAGCCATGCAATTACCATCATCTGCTCAGGAGAGGTTTCAGTTCAAAGTAAAAGAGAAAAAAAAAAGTGACACTACTCTTACAACAATGTTAACTTTTTTAGTACACGATTCGAGAGTGAGCAGAGTGCGATGCCTCTGTAGAAATACTAAACCAAAAAATGTGCCCTTATTCTATTGGACAATCAGTATTTTTAATCCGTTTGGGTTCAAAAGCCATATTTACATCTGGCTTATTAATCTTAGTACATGAGAGCTACAGATCATTTTTGCAACACTGGCAAAGATCCAGAGAAAGGCTGGATAAAGGATCCACCTAGACCACATTTCCTTACCTACAACTCATGCAAGATACAGACAGATATGGTATTCACTAGATATCTTGTGCACACAAAAGCTTATTCATAAACCTCTTTAGGCAGGAAATGATGGGGGAAATGAATTTATACTTATTTGCCAATAGTAGCTTGAGTAATGGAGGTAGTCAAGGGCACAAGGCAAGAACAAGGCAAGTAAACTTAACAAGGCATAGTAAGTGCTGTAGAATAGCACTAAAAATGCTGTGATAAATAATTGAAATTCCAGCAGCATGCAGACAAGGCATTATGTACCAAAGAAAAGGCGTAATGGGTCATGATAACACCTCATCATCATTCCAAGCCCAAATATTTGAGACAAAAAAAAAAAAAAACATTACCTTCACCTAGTTCATGTTGGCCAATTCATAACTGACACAGCGATTGCCTGTGCTTTTTGGAAATGTGCAGGGTTTTTTTGTTGCGACAGTATTATCCGTTGTTATATGTTGTTTAAGGCCTGAGTAACAACTGCTATTTGTGTACTGTATGGTACACAAATGTACTGTGGAAGGCTGATGCTTGATGAAGGATGAGGGTCATTTATATCCAATTAGACACCTGGCCTGGTAAAAACAACAAAACACACGTACAAACACATTCATTCATTTCATGTATGACTGGTTGGCTGTGCGTGCACACACACCCACACCACTACATCGCATTGCCATAGTAAAAGAATGCAGTTGAGTCCTTTTCCCGTGACTGATGATCGAACAACAGCAGAAAGCACTGCTTTGATTCAGTCTCTGGCGTATTATATCCCACAATGCACTGGGGCCTTTCACTGTACCTGAGATAAGGGAATAACTGGACCAGCTGGATACTGTGGAACATTCAACAATTGAATAGCAAGGTTTGGTTGCCTAGCAACCATGGCAGGAGCTGGTGATGATCTGGTAATTTTCAAAGTGCTTTTGTGTTATCTCATTTTCTGACACCCTACCTGCCTCTTGTAATATAAATTCAGTTTTTAAAAAAAGGTAAAAGTGATACACCAGTAGTTATGGACCTGAGAGAATTAGGTTTTGTTAGCATTTGTCAATTATTAATCTTTAATAACTACACATGTATGAGCACTTACCATAATGGAATTTATAATAGAATATAACCGAATGATAATTAATTTTTCCTTATCATGGAAAATGTTGACATGAAGTTTCTTACACAGAGCTGGTATTATCTATTAATTACTGATTAACTACCTGGGCATCATTTAAATTTGCTTCCCAAAATTGCACCAGGTTACATATCTACACTTCTGCAAGCCCCTTAGGGCTTTAATGCATTGCGTGCATGTCACTGCATGTTCACTGAGCCTTAAATGAGGGAGTTGATCACAATCCAAATAAAAATTGACATATTTTGATGACTGACAGTTATGAATATAAATGATCTATATAGCGTGTCACGCATATTGAGCGTCAGTAAAGAACTTGCAGATCTACAAAGGAACTTGAGTATTCAAGTTAAAAGTTCAAGCACAAGTAATTCAAACAACCATTAGAGAGGAGGGGGTTAGCTAAACAAAATTTCATCCAACAAGCTTTTGCCATGTGTCAAGGAGGAGCTCAGCAGTATTTATGGAACACACTTCAATGTTGTGATATTCATCATAAAAATGATGACCAGAATCATGCTGATAAGAAGATTTTGGAGGTTTTCTTGGCTGAATAGGGGACTTGATTTCACACCTGATGAATTACTTTGAAGACAGGACTTAAACTTCCTAACTACCTGGAATTAATTTAGTAAAATCTACCCAGTTATTGTAGTAATTGCGATCCAAGTTATTTCCCTGTGACCTTTGTTTTACCCAGTTTTCTGTAGTCCTGCCAGTCTCGGACCACAACGTTCTGACATTGGTTGCCCTTTGATAGCAATTAAAAGCTCCTAAACAGTTACCTGGTTCAGCAGACAAACAGCTTACTGCGCAACATGGTCGTCTAAGAGCTTGCAGCACACTGACCTGAGCTGCCAGAAGAACACAAAGTTAAATGAATAGCCTTTAAAAAACACCTGACCCTGCCTGTTTGTTCCTTTCACAGCCTCAACAAGCGCAGGGTCAATATTGACAGCATATGACCAGATTTATGACCAGGCATGCACTGAATGCTAAAGATAAATTTATTTCCAGTGAGACAGTAATTGCTTTACTATCAGAGATAAAAGGTTCTTAATGGGTACTGCAATACAGGCCTATCACTTTATTGTCACCAATAAGTAGGCTTTTCATAGATAATGCCCGTGTGTTTCCTGCACTGCCATAAAAAAGGCACCGCAAAACATGGTGGATGCAATCTGACAAATCACCTGATGTCAGACACACCTAGTAAATCTTACTAATAAATGTTACTCAAGATACTATTTTATTTTAGATCAGATATCTGTTTCTTTATGCATTTTACATTAGGAGCCATGTTCATTATTTACAACGAGAAATATGAAATGGATAAGTGTCAATGTTAAAGAACTGCCTTTTTAATTTTTGTCATAAAACAACTTGATAACCACAGAATATATTTGTTTTGAAATATACTAAATTCCAATTCAGCATTCAAAAATGCTGTGTGATACTGTTTGTCAGGCAGCAGCACAATTCACAACAGATGCCCTGCTGCATCGAAGAATTTACTTGACATGTGGATGACAAGTGTCTGAAAGGACTATTTGTTATTAGAACATGATATGAAAAAGGAGCGAAATGCAAACATCTTCAAAGACCAGGCTGAGACTGACACAGCCTGGTTTTAGTGATGGCACAGAACATCAAATTGTATTTAAATGGATTCAGTGGATTAAGTTTTGATGCAAATGCAGAGCTTTCCTCTCCCAAAATAAGATGGTTTGTGTGAGGCTGTGGAATGTGTTTTTGGTGAAGTTAATTGATTGAGATGTGACATTAATTCATTCAATCATAAATAGGCTATTTATAATAACTGTTTTTAGGCTACACACCTATGGCTACCGCTGTAGTGCATAAAAAGGCGGTTACTCTATACTGTGTCCTTGTTTGAGAAATTAAGTCAAGCAATTATTTATGAATCCATGAGTTTGCTGAGGCTGTGTTCATAACTTTTCCTCAGACACTGTTAACTGAAGCATGTCAGGTGCATCCTGGCCGCATGCGATATGTGGGCTCTGAATCTCGCTCACATCCTTACTTTCCTCTCTCCTTCCTATCATCCCTGCCACTCTCCACTGTATGGAGCCAGAAAAATGGCATGAAAACAATCTTGCACCTGGGAATGAAAAAAAAAAAAACATCACTTGTATTTATCAGTACAAGTGAATTCTGGGATAAACAATCGTTTCATCCTCTCCACGCATCAAAAATAACCTGAGCAGATGAGTCTGGGGGCACAAAACTTGAAGCAGGCAATATTAAATCCAACCAATTATGCTTGCATCTCATAATGCGGCTCTCTAAGCAGAGCTGCATTGTCATTCATGTCACTACCGTTTACATCACAGCTCCAGCAGACGTCATACAGGCATCACTGGTGGTGGCATCACTGTTGTCAGTGCGACTAGTCTCATTATCCCTGTAGAATAAACTGGGAAATTTCTACTGTACCATACTGATTCTTAATAATTTATTGACATCTATCATCGTCATCATGGTCACATGTGCTGGAATCGGTGAAATTGGGCCGATCGGGTATCGGTATTTATATCTATGTATTTATTTGTTACATTTTCTTTCACACAGTTAGGAAAGCAATGTTTAAGTCAAGCCTGATGTTGCCTTACACATAAAAGAAAGATCCCAGTCTCTTCCACACAGTGAGGCTTATAGCTTATTAATTAAACTCTGGTATCGGATCGGTACTGAGTATCGGCTGTTACCCAAAGTCCAGGTATCGGTATCGGGACTGGAAAAGTCGCATTGGTTCATCACCTACCACTTACTGCTATAAACCAAATTTTAGTGATCAATCGACCATGAAGCCTCCACATCAGCTCTATAGTGAGAAAATTTACTCTCCCAATTTGGTCACAGACATTTCTAATCAACAACAGTCTAAATCTAGGGTCCAGCAGCCGTGGAATAATTGAAAATGTGCTTGCTCTGTTAGATTTATGAGAGACCCTTTGCTGCTGATTTATTTTCAGAAAGCTCTCGTGTTTTATGGTTTTCACACACACAGTTTTTCTCCCCGCTGCTCTCTGAATCCAACGGTGCCTATATGGGAGGTGTGAAGCTGTTTGTGTGTTGGAGGGGCGGAGAGGGAGACCGAAAGACACACACATGCATACACACAGAGGAAGAGATGAGCTATCGCATTTCTAGACTGTCAAAAGCTAGACAAGCGGCCAACGAGACAGATAGAATGAAACTAGGTATGACATAGAGCTGAGCTAGAGACCTGAGACGGCAGGATACTCAATTTCTAGCCGTACGGATAGAGGCTAAGATCTTTAAACTTCTACTCTATTAATAACATCTGAGGTCTAACAGTTAGACCACAAAACAAATCTTTGGCCTTACACCTACGTATAACAGGCCTGTCTCGGTGGGCCATTCAACGTACAAAAAAAATGAGATAACCTTGTTCTTTCTACGCTGTCCTTTGTAGGTAGTTAGATAGCATGTATGTGAAATGATAACTATGTTTAGCTGCTCTGCTGTCAATGTCATGTATAAGGGAATACTGCTTTTGTGTGCTTGGGTTCAAAACTTAAAAGATGCTATAGCATGGCAGTTTTCTTTACCTCTGTTCTTCAAAGTCTACAGGTAAACATCATTAAAATGTTTTGGTAGATGGTGAATACATTTTAATTCTGGTTGAAACACAAATTCACGCTTGGGTTCAGGAGGCACTGAAGTTTAAAAATGGCTTTGATGTAGGATATTTCTATTTATATTAATGTATGTGGAGATGCATTCTCTAAGCTCAAGATTTTTATATTATTTACATTTTTGCCAAGGGGGGCATAATAGCTAAATTTCTAGAAAATTGGGGTGTACATAAGGCATGAAAACCATTAAAGGCAAAGCTGAAATGAGTCGATTTTGAGTTGGTGAGTCCACTGATAGATAAGCCAGCAGATGTTCCAGGTAGACATCAGGGTACAGTAAGCATGTGGTTGCGATGTGGGAAATGCATACCTCAACTATGGTGGTTCTGGCTGCTTTGCACATGGGCTGGTTGAAGTTTCTGGCTGTTTTCCTGACATAGAAGAGCAAGAGATATGTTGTATTAAAACAAACATGAGGTAAAGAATTATTTCAATCAAAAGCAGAGATGAGCAAGTAAACTCAACATCTATCACTGTGATTTCTACTGTCTTATATCCAGTATACAGTAAGCTGGTAGTTTACTGGAGGACACTGCCCTCTTGTGGACAAAGACTTTACTACATCTACTCTAAATAATTATGTTCTGTGTGGAAGCCAAACTAATTCACAATAATTTGCAACCACATTGGTTCAAATTATATTATAAAGATCTATCTAGTAAATTGATAATTAAACATTTTTGACTCTTTGCAAGATCAGTTTACAGTACATTGTTTAACTGCAGGACTAAATCTGCAATGATCAGTTGCCCTATCCTGTGCTGCCTGAATAGTTCTGAATGTAAAAGTTGATAAAAATATTATAGTTAGTTCATATATACTGTAGATAAGAACTAAAACAGGCTTAAGTTGTACTGATTAGAATCTGTCAATATGACCCTCAGGAACTGCTGAGAAGGTGAGGTCAAGGTCAAAGTAAATCCTGTCTGCCAGGAACATTTCAGAGAGAAAAAAATATTTTCCACAAGCTTGCCTAAATGACTGTCTCACTCTCGCCGCATGATACCATATGTGCTGACTGTTGTGCAAACACAACCAAGGTGATTAAGACTAGTCTCATGTGCTCTGAGGTAGGAAGAAGCTGCATCCTTTACAGGATAAATACTGGCATTGGTGTCATTGAATATGTCAGTGCTAATGTTGTGTGACTAGTAGATAATGTGCAATTCAACAAGATCACAAACTCTTTTTGCGTGCATTATGGGCTTCCATTTCAGCAGTTACCTGAAAACAATGTTTCCAGCCTTGTCAGCCTTCCATGCCTTGATCAGAGCAAAGTCTCCAGTGATGGCCTTTTCCATGATGTAGTGCCTGCCATTGAATTCCTGCACCTGTGCACAATGGAAACACAATTTAAGGAGTGAGCGGCACTGGATGCAGTTGATGAGGAACATGTTGACCTGTTCTACAGCATTTTCAGAACTGGCCTAAATGCTATCTGCCTGTTTTTTCATTCATTTGAGGGAGAGTCATTACTGCAAGATTTGTTTCACACACGAGAATGAGTAACACAGTAAGCATCCAATGGCAAAATTGCAAAAATGCAACAACTAGGTCAAATATGTGACTAGAGCTACATTTGCAAACAAGAAGAAATTTCATTTCGGTTTCTCTCAATATTTAAATGCAGTCAGTTTAAGCTACAATACAAAAAGCAAACCAGTCCAAAAAGTCACAATTTTAGTTTGAACACTTTCATGCAGCCTTTCCTCAGACATGCATTTTGTGCTGTGCACATCTGGTGCAGACTACAAACCCCAGAACACCATTATGAGGATCAAGCCAAGAGCACTTCTATGAACCGCACCCGAGCTTACCACAGCGCTCACACATCAAACAAGCCGAACTCTCAGGGAAAGTGGCTTGATGGTAGAAGCACAATAGTGAAAGATAGCTTTCTTACCACTCGCTTCTCGCTGGCAATGGCAATGCTGCCATCTTTGTTGTATTTGATAGGAGAGCCTCCCTCTTGGATCAGTGTGCCATAGCCTGTGGCTGTGAAGAAGGCTGGAATCCCAGCACCCCCAGCCCTGATCCTTTCTGCTAGAGTACCCTGTGGGGGAAAATGTGACAGATTAGGATGAGACGTAACGGATAAAGGCTCCACTGCATGACTTTGTCACTGTCAAGTACGTAAAATATACAGTGTGAAGTCTGATTATTTGGATATGGGAATTCAACATGTCAAGACTTCTTGAGTGAATTTGGTTTATGAATGTGTGTTGTCATGTGTGGATATCTTTTTTTATTTGCTTGTGTGAAAATGTATGTGTTCTCTGACTAACCTGTGGTGTCAGTTCCACCTCCAACTCCCCTGCCAGATACTGTCGCTCAAACTCTGCATTCTCCCCGACATATGAAGAGATCATCCTCTTGATCTGCTTCGTCTGAAGGAGCAGGCCCAGGCCAAAGTTATCCACTCTGAAGAAAACAAACAAATATAACTGGCTTAATACTGGAATTTTAATAATTTCCACAAAAAACACATGCTTTACATATAAATGAGAAAAAATAATACACATTCAAAGTCAGACAGATTTATACACACAACAATTTTAGAAAATGCCGGGCCTGTATTGACCACATTTCTTCGATTTGTACTGTAGAAATACATTAAAACATTGTATGCATACTTTTGCTTGTTTTATTGACATTCAAAAAGCATTTGATTCTGCAGCATACACTAAATAAAATGGCTTTTTTTCAAGCCATGGCATCTCTCTAATAGGCCCCAGGGGCTTGTATTAGGATAAATGATTTTACTACCAATTGGTTCCCAACATTTCTAGGGGTAAAGCAGGGCAATGTACTCTCTCCAACATGGTTTGCAGTCTATATTAATGGTCTTGTTAACACTATTGATCAGTTGGAATGTGGTGTGAGGTGTGATGAATTAAATGCGAGTGCCCTTTTTTATGCAGACAATGTTGTTTTCATTGCAGAGACAGAGGAAAGTGAGCAAAAGACAACCATCTGTAAAACACAGAGAAACATGCACTTTAGGCTTTCATCACAACCCACAAGTTCCAATTTAGTTTTTCTTATTGCAGATAAGCGCTTAGAGTTTTTATTTATTTGGATCATATGTGGATTTATTTGGAACAGCTACTCTTTCTGAGGCCCTTAGAAAAATAAAGAAAATAAAAACATAACATTTTTACATCTTTATCTAGATGGATAACATTGCTGTTGGAGCAGGATGTGAGCAGGATCAAAAACAAGTCATGAGGTACTTTTTGGGAGTAACTAAATTTGCTCAAACCACAGCTGTGGCAGCAGACATGGGGTGTGATCCCTGTGACGTACGTTGGGCTGTTTGTATAAGTGGACTGTTGAACAGAGTGGTGGGCATGAACAAAAGCAGACTAAGAAAATCCTCATGTGGAACACACAGAAATGAGTTCCTCGGGCAGAGTATATTCACACTTTACTTCAAAAAGTAGGGTGTGAGGAAGTGTACTAATGGGAAATAAGCCACAATTTTGAACATATGGTTTACTCAAAACTGACTTTAGCACTGAAAATTATGTGAAATTTAATCTGCCTAAAGGGAAATTATTACTTTGTGTTCCCAAATTAGATGCGGTATCTTACATCACATTTAGAGACAGGATGTTGTTTGTACTGAAGAACAGGATTGGCTATGTCAATAATGCGAGTTAAATGAAGTAGAAAATGAAAAGCACTCTTTGTACTCTACTTTGCATGATAATTTCAGAAAGACGTTATTCAGTAAAACTGAAATAAAGACTACTTTCTTTTGGAAGATACTGGAATTATGAAAGCACTGTCTGAAATGCTGTTCAGTGATGGTCACCATTCAACTTGACAGAGCCTGAATAGTTAAGCAAGGAAGAACAGGGAAAAACTGTAGTGCAAATTTGATACAGACCTACAACACTCAAGGCTGTAAATGCTGCTAAAGGTAACTCTATAATGACTCAATGGGTGTGAATACATATGCATTTAATTATTTTGTGTTATGTTTTTGATATTAATTTATTTAAATGTGTAGAAATTTCTTATCACTTTGACATCAAGAGCATTTTTTCTACTGATCAGTGTCAAAACACTAAATTGTCCTTTTAAAAAATGGTTGAAATAGTAATAAAGGATGTCACACAGAATTGCAGACTTTGGAAAATCGCCATGATGTGACAGCAAGAATAAATCCTCATTCCTAGACACAGTACTGTGAAACTCCTTCCTAACTTTGTGACCGAGGAAAGTTATTGTGTCACCAGAGTTGTTGAAATGCTCATGAAACTGGCCAGCAGCTCTGAGAGGACTGACTCTCTGAGGCTGGTCAGTCATTAACCAAGGAAGGCATAGTCTTCATAAAACATACACCGATCAGCCACAACATTAAAACCACCTGCCTAACACTGTGTAGGTCCCCCTTGTGCCGCTAAAACAGCTCTGACCCGTCGAGGCATGGACTCTACAAGACCTCTGAAGGTGTCCTCTGATATCTGGCGCCAAGACGTTAACAGCAGGTCCCTTAAGTCCTGTAAGTTGCGAGGTGGGGCCTCCATGGATCGGACTTGTTTTTCCAGCACATCCCACAGATGCTCGATCGGATTGCGATCTGGGGAATTTGGAGGCCAAGGCAACACCTTGAACTCTTTGTCATGTTCCTTAAACCATTCCTGAACAATTTTTGCAGTGTGGCAGGGCGAATTATCCTGCTGAAAGAGGCCACTGCCATCAAGGAATACCGTTGCCATGAAGGGGTGTGCTTGGTCTGCAACAATGTTTAGATAGGTGGTACATGTCAAGTTAACATCCACATGAATGCCAGGACCCAAGGTTTCCCAGCAGAATATTGCCCAGAGCATCACACTGCCTCTGTCGGCTTGCCTTCTTGCCATAGTGCATCCTGGTGCCATCTCTTCCCCGGGTAAACGATGCACACGCCCCTGGCCGTCCACATGATGTAAAAGAAAACTATTCATCAGACCAGGCCACCTCTCGTTGATCCATGGTTCAATTCTGATGCTCACGTGCCCATTGTAGGCGCTTTCGGTGGTGGACAATGGTCAGCATGGGCACCTTGACCGATCTGTGGCTACGCAGCCCCACCTGATCAGTGTATAAAACTGCTTTAAACAAGGTATTGTCTTGTGATACAAGATAAGATTAAATTCCTATCAAACATCTTATCAAGTATTTCCCACCCTGTCTGATTACATGCAATATTTCTCTAAGAACACAGTGTAATCAAATAATTTTGAAAGTTCATTTCAATGACCAACTTACTTTGTGTTATACTAAAATTAGAAAATATATACAGTACAGTATATACATGTAGAATAATTTCTCTACAATAATTAAGACAAATGCATACTGCTCTGTCACTGCTCCTACTGATTGCTGCAGATAGGAAAACTGAGCTTTGTACGGACTGGATTCTTTTTCCTATTTGTATCCTGAGAAGCGGAGAACCAGAAACCACCTCTTTGTCCTTCATTCTAATCTCAGGTCAGCTGACAAGATATGTAGGCCATGTGCACTCAGAATACAAAAAAACAGATAGCTGTGATAAGTACCCTAACTTTAAACTCGTGTGTTTGAGGACTAAAATCTTGTCAACTTCAAAATGCAACATTAAGTATCTACAGTGACATTTAACATAAATTTCACAGAATTCATTCTGTGTGTGTAACATTTCTTTTTTTTGGCATTTTTGCCTTTATTGGTATAGTGGGCAGTGGAGAGGCAGACAGGAAACAGCCAGAAGTTTCCCATAATGCTACAAAATTCAAAAAATGCATCACCACCTGTGGTTACGGGTAATGATTACTGTATAGGGACAAAGTGACACAAGAATATCTTCGATTATCATTGTCCAAATGAAAGCATTTTTTAAACTTTCTCAACTAAGACGTGTATAAATGACACTGTAACCAGGCTGCAGTTCCAAAACTACATACAAATTACACTTCTACACTTCTGCCTCTCACTTCTACCAAAAGTAGGTCAGCAACGTCTATTGTACAAACAGTGTATACAATCTCCATTGATAAGCGGGATCACTTTCCTTTACCAGTACAACATTCAATCTTCCCAGTGCGCCAAAATGTCAAACACATTCCACTTACTTTTTGTAAAGATTCATTTGAGATCATTAAGGAAAAAGATTCCATTTACAAAAGTTAACGTGTCATATTTTTATTACTTCAACAATCCATATTTCTTTGCCACCAGCCAAATGCTGGTAAAATATGAAAGTGGCTGGTTTATTATAGAGTGGCTGGTAGATGTTCACATTTTAAAAAATTAATTTCCCACCCGGTGTTTATATTGTGAGCTCTCCATTATAATGTCTGCATTATTCCTTATTTCTTAGATAATACAAAGTAACAGATGGTTAGTGAGAAATCCCTGAAACTACAAAGCAATACTTGTTTGGTTTCATTGAAGAGTTTCCATTGAGACGTTCAAAAAGGAGCAAGCAAAGTAAGGGGAGTTTTCAGCTTCAGGGAACTTTATTCTAAAATTAAACGTTATATAACTACTTCTATCCCCTTCTAGCCCTCATCCCTCTTCCCTACAGAGGCAGGAATTTCAAACAAGATTCAACTGTGTACAAGAAAACCACAGACATGCACAGGCCTCGTAGCTTATATAAAACAAGAATAATCACATGTAATACATTCTTGTGAATGTCAATGTAACTCAATTTTCAACTCCCCTCCCTTTGTTCCAATATAAGCCAGATGCATGCCTGTCTCTGTCTGTCAGCCCCCATCAAACCAGTATTCACAGAGAAACAGACATCAGGTGTACTATATATACTATAATTCATATAGTACACTTAGTGCTCATAAATGCTCGGAAACTAAACAAAAGAGACAATATAGCCACTGTCTGCGAGCAGTTACGATCCTTCCCAACAACTAATGTCTGCAGAGGAGAAACATTTAGGGGAGCAATGGATCAGATTTAGAGGAAAGGCAAAGCGCAAACACATTTCCATTTGAGCAAACATTTTGAGTATCTGTTGCAAGAATCAATATTCACCAAAAATCGAAGTCCACAGCAGAAGTCTGGTGAAGATTAACATCTGTGAAGCACACTAACACACTTCATAGGTCAGTTTTTTTTTTCTTTCCATACTAAATCAACTACAGACACAGAGGAAATTCAAGCAGTCGGTGCAGCGACTTTGATGTTGACTGTTGTCAGCGTAGACAGGTCTTTTCCAAAGTTGGGTCTGCATTTTACTCTTGACACTGTATGTATATTGCACTTGAGTAGCTGATACATGTTGGCCACAAAAAAAAAAAAGTTCAAGTTCTTCAAAATAGCCACCATCTAGTTTAACACTCTACCCCTTTAGCAATACCAATCCAGGCACAGCCATGCAAAGAAGAAAAATATTTCTTAATAAGAAAAGCAGACCGTATTGCAAGTAATTTCACAGTTGACCACAGTTTTCATTTTTTACAGCTTCAGCTTCAAATGGTCTCAGGTATGAAATTCACAAGGCTCTCTCTATTTTTTGTTGTGTGCAGTTTTTGAAAAAGACAAGCTGAAGATCTACATCTTTTATGTATTATTAAGCAAACAGCTGATTCATTTTTCAACAACAAAAGCTTAATGAATTCAGTTACAAAGGCTGTAATAAACACACAAAACTGTTTGTGTGGTGTTGAAATATACGTGATTTGAAATTTCAGTCTGGAGCCAGAGGGGGGGTCCTTTCATTTTCGCAGAATCTGTTTTATATTTTAGTAGAGGAGAGGTGTTGGTTGCTGTCTGAAGTGTTAGTGTACAATACAATTGAGATAAAAATACATTTACTGAGTGGCAACCGGACACACTGGGATTCAATTACAGGAGAACGCTGCAACATGACAACTGATATGACAAAGACCGTTTCCAAGTACGCAAGAGAGACCAACAACATTACGCTAAACAATGTCCAGGAAAATTACAGTGAAAAGCTCAGCTGCCAGACTATAAGTACATGTTGCATTTCAGTCTTTATCTTGATTCAGGTTTTTCCTAAACACTGAAGCATGAACCCAGTGTTGAGCAGAATACGTTGCTACAAATAACCGTTTGAGATACTGCAGATAAAGCTGTGCACTAAAAAGACAGAATACAGTATAGAGATCAGAAGCTTATTGTCATGTACCAGAAGGGAAACCTCTGAAATCATTTCTAGAGAGTCTGTCCCACTGAGAGCAGAGACACACATCACACACAATATCACCTGACCACTGAAGGAGTGGCCGTCACAGCAATACATTTTTTCCTTGTGATTCCAACTCTGATAACTTATCAGAAGCTAACTTCTGGGCATTTCTCCAAGTCAGGTCAGCCTGTTTTAAAACACAGCAAGGTCACCAATACCTCTTCAATATGAGTTTAAAACAGGTCTGTAAGGAGATGAAGTAACGACTCTGTTTCAAATCAAGACTTAGAAAGACCAGTACCTTGTATTTGGACTTTAAATATTGGTGATGTATTATGTATAGTGAAAAAGCTGACCCCTTGAATATTTAATTTTAATTAGAAACACTGTAGCCAGCCTATGAATTTAAAACACAGAATTAATTTTTTGTTCGTTAAATAGTTTTAATGCACACCTCCTGATGGAACAGAAATGACATATGATGTGCTACAAGGCACTTTCCTGCAAATATTCCCAGATTCAGATGTTGAATACAAACATGACACGATTTTTAAAAAAAAACTAACTCATCTCTATCAACACATTAACTCTTGTTTTTCAAGAGTTCATGTTGGGATTTGAGTGGTGATGACTTTAAAGCGCCTCCATGGAATGCACTGCATGGTTTAGATGTATGTTTATATGGGGACACCTGCAGGTGTGTTAAGCCTGAACGAACAGTATACACTCCCTTCCACAGACACTTACCCTGCATTGTTGCTGACGGCAGTGAGGCCATTCACTCCGGTCTTCAGTAAACTGTTGATAAGATTCTCTGGGATACCACACAATCCAAAGCCTACGTTGGAACATAAAAAAAAACAGCAAGTAGTACATATGACAGGATCCCAGTGGCCTGATTACATAGTAAACCTTGAAACAGGCCCCAAATAATTGCAGTCCTGTATGTAGCTTTACTCAACTTTTCTAATATTAAACTGCATCACACTGATTTCTCTCCGTCTGTTTTTTCCCCCTCATGTAGAAGAGTGACACAGTGGAAAATGTTCAACAATGTCACAGAGGACTTAACTATAAATAAGAGCTGTGGAATTTGTGTGTCCTGTGTGTGTGGATGTTAATCAACCAGCATGTCAGACACTGTTCTGTGGAGATCCACAACAAAGATTGACACATTGTCATTGTATTTTTTGACACCTGAGAATTAACTAAATTAGCATAAAATGTTAAAACCGAGCTCATTTTTGAGCTCTATGTAACAATCCTACAGCCTTCAAATGTGTTTGTGAAAGTATATCTTACCTCCCACAAGTATGGTAGCTCCACTGGGGATGTCTTTCACTGCCTCTGTAGGATCTGAGTAGAACTGTGAACGTCTGTGGCTGGTGGTGGAAAAGTAGCACCCACAGGTCTGTAGAAAGCAGAGCAGGAGGCACATGAAGCAAATGTGTTATTTTATTTTTTTCAACTGAAGCTCCATCAGCATCAGTAACTCACTGTAAGTGAACCTGGGTGAAAGCATATCAGTTTAATGCTTGTAAAAGGTAGCTTGTTTAACAATAAAAACGGCCAGATGCCAGAGGACCGCTAATATGCTTGTACAGTTTAAATGGCTGATCCAGTTTATTCAGTTGAGGAAGGGAAAGATAAGCAAAACTGCTGAACAAATCCTACAACAAAAGGAGCGGAGATTTACGGCAGCCCACAGCCGAGATTCCCAACCCAACAAAGTCAGCTGAGGACTCAAATTTAAAATCCACAATGTCAATACTGATCAACTAAAACTGTGACTGTGGTGCTAAATGTTCTAATTATTTTGTAAGACGTGTTTTGCTTACATTTGTTTCTTGGGAATCTTCAATATTCATCACATTTGTCATTTTCTTGTATCTCCCAGTAAAATGAACATGTGTACACCTTGTTATTAATTATTGCTTAACAAAATGAAACATTTGACTATCTGTTCTGTTTGAATTACAAGGATAAATGCATCAAGACAGTATCAGTTAATGTTACGCCAGTTTTTATCCAGATGATTTACAACTGGACCACAGGTTCAAGCTACTATATCAACTGCAGTTTTGACAATACAAGTTGTGTGTTAATGGGGAAGTTCAGTTTGTTCATCCATCTTTTTTTCACACTGATAAGATTTTAACAAAACTTTGACTGATGCATATCATCACTTTCTTCCAACAGTGTCAACAATACATTGTTGGCATTCACTATATTACTCATAAATTCTGAGACAACTGCTCAGATGTTGACAATATTATGTCATATTTGCCACTTCACCAAAATTGCTCTGATTGTTGCCATATTATTATTAGTCACATGGTGCCCAGATGAGTGTTTTGTCAGTCATAGAGGAACCCTGCTGCTTTGATTTTTAGGCTCGGGCATGCTCAATTGAGCATTTCCTAAAATTGCTTCCCTCATGAATAACTATTTAACACCAGATATCACATTTTGCTTGTTATTTATAGCCATGACAACCTTATAACCTTCAGTGTCCATGCGTTGGACACTTATTGCCAAAATAACCATGATGGAAATATTATCAGGAGTTTGTGTGTAAAGCTGTGTGTGGGTAGAGGAGCACTTGTGACCATCTACAACTCACACACACGCACACCTTAACAAGACTGACTAATGCGTTGAGTTTAAATCACGGATCCTTTTTCACGTTTCACGTTTGGCATTAGTAAAAGCTACAAATAGTTTGCAATAGTACGTGATAAGAACCTGTGCCAGTTAAATTAGCCAGCAGCTTGAGGTCAGTTCATGTTATTATCGATAAATTAAGTTGTATGAGAGAAAAGAAAATGTGGAGATTGTTAAATCGCCAAACTAAATGCACAATATTGTGGACGGCAAATAAGAAGAAAGAATAATATTCTTGTGGTACTATGACCTTTTAATCTTGCACAAGCATTTGTAACCATCTCACCCAGTTAGTCCTACAGCTGATTAACGTGACCGCTTAAATACCGACCTTGCTCAGTGTGTGGTGAGCGAAGTTTAATTTGGTTCTGCGGGGGCCAGATAGGTTTCTGAAGAACAAAGTCTCCGCTCTGCACAAGGTTTTGAGGGCCGCCATGTTTTGGAAGCTACACACAGGGGACGAGCCGAGGAGCAGAGTGATAGCACCAGCCGGCAGTAGAGTCTGTACAGGAACGCCCACTGCTTTGATTGGTTCGTAGAACACAGGAACGCCCACTGTTAAGGAACGCCCTCTGTTATGATTGGCTCGTGGGATACAAGAACGCCCACCCTTTCTTCTTCTCCGCAGATAGGTGCGGAGGGCTTTGTATTCAAAAATATAGGATAAATAACAAACTCCTGTCTGTGAAAGGCAGCATTACGGTTTTCAGTGTACAGCCTGCCTGAAATTCAGACGAAGAAGAAGAAGTAGACTCCCGTATTTACTGATTTATCTTAATTTACCTTTATCACTGTCTTCTATCTTACTGATAACAGTAACAATAGAAAGAAATTAATGAAAATTTTGTCCAAATTAGTCTTTTTCAGATAATTTCCAATGTTTCAAACTCTCACACGGTAAAATTATGTTCTGCAAAATGTAGAGGACTTGTACCGATTGGCTAGACAGAGGGACTGAGCTGGGAAGGATGTGCAGCAAAATAGGGTGATGAAGGACAGAGATGGAAATGTGCTGACTAGTGAAGAGAGTGTGGAAAGGTGGAAAGAGTACTTTGAGGGGCTGCTGAATGAAGAAAATGAGATAGAGAGAGAAGGTTGGATGATAGTGGGTATAGTGAATCAGGAAGTGCGGTGGATTAGCAAGGATGAAGTGAGGGCAGCTATGAAGAGTGGAAAGGCGGTTGGTCCAGATGACATACCTGTGGAAGCATGGAGATGTTTAGGAGAGATGGCTGTGTAGTTCTATAATAGATTGTTTAACACAACCCTGGAAAGTGAGAGGATGCCTGAGGAATGGAGAAGAAATGTACTGGTACTGATTTTCAAGAATAAGGGTGATATGCAGAGCTGTAGACGGAATACATGTGCGTGAATAGGAGGGATGACAGTGGAATGGTGAGGATGCAAATAGTAGAGGTGGCAAAAGTGGATGAATTTAAATACTTGGGGTCAGCTATGCAAAGTAACGGGGAGTGCGGAAGAGAGGTGAAGAAGAGAGTGGTGGAGAGAAGGGTACCAGCAAGAGTGAAAGGGAAGGTTTACAAGAGGGTAGTGAGACCAGCTATGTTGTATGGTTTGGAGACAGCGGCACTGATGAAAAGACACGGAGGCAGAGCTGGAGATGGAAGAGTTGATGATGCTAAGATTTTCATTGGGAGTGATAAGGATGGACAGCATTAGGAATGAGTATATTAGAGGAACAGCCCAGGTTGGACAGTTTGGAGACAAAGCAAGGGGAGGTGAGATTGATTGACATGTGTGGAGGAGAGATGCTTGTTATACTGGGAGAAGGATGCTGATGATGGAGCTGCCAGGCAAGAGGAAAAGAGGAAGGCCAAGGAGGAGGTTTATGGATAGGGTGAGGGAAGACATGCAGATGGTTGGCGCGACAGAGGAAGATGCAGAGGACAGGAAGAGATGGAAAGGGATGATCTGCTGTGGTCTAACCATGAAATTGTTATGACATTATCATTGTTTTTATAAATGAATTTATTTTTACTTAACCTTTATTTAACCTGGAAAGCCTCACTGAGATTGGTAATCTTTTTTTAGCAGCGTCCTGGCCCAGAGTGACTTATGATTTGTAAAGGTTCTTTTCTTTATATATATTAATTTTTTTAACTTAGTAATTTTTGATACATATTAAATGGTCTGTGTAAAGGTCATTGAATGTTATTCACACAACAAATCAAGGCAGACAATAGATTCAAGATATTTATTGGGCTTATAATTCAATGCATTTGATCAAATCATTCATACTACAGCCAATATGATTGGCTTGTGCGCATGTTGATGATGTTGATGAATACACAAAGTAAATACAGACATGGGAAAAGTCTGGTTGGTTGTAGTCCTGTCAGAGCTGGGGGCTGAGACTGCAGTCTGACCAGAGGAGGTATGGAGGTCTGAGGTGACGGAGGACGACCAGAAGAGTCTGGACAGACGCTGGAGGGACAGAAGTCAAGATGACTGAATGTGATATATTGAACATAAATTGTTCATGAACCAACAGCAGTAAAAGTTTCATTCCTCACCATGTTGCACTGATGCGTTTAAGGACTGAAGATGATTTTATCAGGCTAAATAAAAGAACACACACAAGTGTGTACTCACCCAGTGTGCTATCCTCATCCTGGACCCATCAGACCTGGAAGATTAGAGGCCTGAGTGAAGGTCACTGCTGAGGGTCAGAGGCGAGAAGGCTGAGCAGGTATCTGCTCTGATGTTTCTGTAGCTCCAGCTGCAGTTCTCAATGTCTCAAACCATTGTTTGAACTTTTCATGATTGAATTTATAAAGTATTTTGAGTCTATCCAACTTAAAATCAATAAGAAATGTGCACATGCAGTTAGTATGCTCCAAGATTTTAAAGAAATCTGATTTTATTGTCCAACTCTGAACGCAGCAGTGGAAACAGCGGCAAGCTCACTTAAATTTAACCATTTCACCACCGCTACGCTTCATTATGATGTTTTAACGTTATTTTAAAACTCCTTGGGCACATAATGCAGCTATATAACAGTTACGTTGCATTTTGTTTCTATACCTAACACTGTTAATACTCATCCAGAGCAGAAACGTGCAGAAACACCAACGCCATGGAAACAGAGATGACATTCTTTGAGCACGTGAGTAATCCCCTGCCTCACGTGACGAATACTTTCAGTCATGGCCGACGACTACAGGCGACAAGGTTTCGAGTTGGAGAGAAGGATATTTGAGTTAGACATTAAGTGTTCTAGTCTCAGAGCTGAAAAACAAGGTATCAATAAAACGTTGTTCAAATAATTTTCTTGTGGCCATTCTCGGCACCGCGTGTGCGCGGCTGACAGCCTTGTTTAGTTTATTAGCCAACTAGCAAGCTAGCTATCGTTATCTAACATAGCTTGCAACCATAACAACAGCTGTTGTCTGATGAAATGTAGCATGTGTACAAATAATGTTTACCTTAACCGTTAACTAACACAGCATAACGTTAACCAAGTGTAACGCTATAGTAACGTTTAGCTCCTCACTGACTGATTGTAGTTTTTTTTTATTGTCTGGATGTTGGAGTTGTTGGCTAGCGTTAGTTCGCTAACGTTAGCTAAAATGCATTTATGTTGACAAGCTGGCCTTGAAACATGATGCAGCGTAACCACAGTTGAGAGTAAATTTAAGTAGTAACGTCACCAGTATTTTATATTGAATTGTAACTTCATTGTGATTACGTTTCAACTTTAACAAACGGTTAAAAAATGTTTCTTGCCGTGATGTCGCATAGTCACATTCATTGACTTTGTAACGTTAGAAGTTTTTTTTTTGTATCATTTCATCTGTTTTGCACATTGTGAGTAAATATGAAGCGGCAATGAGTGAAATCTACTGAAGCAATATTACTCAGAAATGTATAAAAGGATTTTTCTTAGTAATATGTTAACATATCGTTTTTCCATAGATGATGACTATTTACAGAATGCGTCTGCCATACTAGACAAGTTGAAAAGCTATTACAGACAAGGAGGGGAGAGTAGCAACCTTTCCAAGCTGCTTCAGGATTACACACAGGTACTTCATGACGTCAAACTTTATTATTAAATGTGTAGGGCTGCAATTAATGAATATGTTCATTAGTGACTGTTTCATATATTAGTTCATGAATACATAGAGTTCCTGAACACAAGGTGATATAAGATAAGACTTTTAATAACCAGAGGGGAAATTCTCATGTTATAGCAGTGCAGGAAACAGATAAGAACCAGGGGCCAGATGGTGAAACGATGCATATGCACAAAAAACATGCATGTCATTTCCTGCATATGAACTGGTATTTATAAACACAGAATGTGCGCACCTCACACATTCTTTAGACCATGCATATACATGTTTTTCTAAATCAATCTGAGGGGGATGCGATGAGGTGGTGATGAAATATAAGGTCAGAATCTTTTAGTAAAACATTGTTTAGGTTGATAACCAGCTACACTGTTGCTTTCACTGTGATTTTCTTTTTTTGTGTGTGTGTGTTTACACAGATTTGTAAAATGCCAATCGAAGGCACATTTATAAATGTAACATTGGTTAATTACTTTTGTGTGATTAATTTGATCATTCTTTTAATTTACATAGGAGTCCACATTTTATTTTGCTCTTAATATTCTTTTTATTTTATCCTTGGTTGCGTCACACCTTGTAAAGGCAGTTTAGATATAAGCGCTACAAACTAGTCATTGATTACATTTCTGAGATGTCACTGCCAACGATAGTTTACAGGTCCATGTGATGAATTAATGAAATGGTTGGTATAAAGAGCTGCACAGCCATGCATAATGACAGCTGTTCTGGCTGGTGGAGAACCTGGCTGGTGCAACACAATCGGTGAAACAGCACTTCTTCTTTCCTGTTTGTTTCATTGACAGATGTACAAACTGGTGGGGCAGGCAGCGAATTGATATGAAAACGGCTGGTTGAAGGCGTGTCTTCATCCATTTATGGCTAATTGTTGGAGTGGAAATTAGACTCGTGCACATGCGCCCAGTTCCCCAATGACTGAGGTTTATAAAACAGAACCATGCGTACGCACAGCTTTATAAATCTGAGGAAAATAATGCATATGCATATTTCTGGCTTTGTGTGTGCACAGTTTTAGTCATGAATCTACAGACAGTTTTATGCATCTGGCCCCAGGAGTAATAAACGCAACAAAATAAAAAGTCAAGTAAATGGAATTTAATCTATATACATTATACACATTACAATACTTACACATTACTATATACATGACGTGACATCTTCAAATTGCATCAGCTCAAGTACAAAACACAAAGATATTCCATTTACATTTATAGAAAACAGCAAATCATATTTAAAAAGGGGGGACCTGTAATTTTGCAGGGCTTTTTTTCTTGATAAATGAGATGAACAATTAATAGATTATCAAAATTGCTGCAGATTAGTTTTATGTCAGTAAACCCAATCGTTCCACCGCTATGAACATCAAACCTGCAGAGGCTCCCCAATTTAGCCTGTGAATTTAAAATTCAAATACAAAACTGGTATCACGGCTTTAAGATTATAGGAGTGAGAATGCTTGCTGTAGCTGCAACACAGGTTACAGAGATGTACCACATAGATTTAGTTTAGTTTAGTTTATTTGCACATATAAATGTATAAAAGACAATAGGAATTGAAGATACCTCCCCAACCTTTAAATACCAATAGTCATACTTAAAAAAGAAAAAAAGATAAAGATTGAGAAGAGGACCTCAGTATGTATGATGCCTTAAGGGGCGCTAAAGTGAAAGAGAATCCATGATGTGAAGTGGTCTTAACCCTGACTGAAAAAGCTCAATAAAGTTATCAACCAATTAATCAACACTCAGACTATGGAGAAGTAGTTTAGATGTTAGTAGGGTATCTTGATCTAGGGGTTGCTTTTTTGGAATTAAAAGTAAAGCATAGAGAGGGTTGAGCTCACATCTAATGGGTTTAGAAGAGGCTGTGGCTGTCACCCTTCTGGCAACTATATGATCAGAATCTGTAATCTTATTAATAAATTTGGTGAGAGGATTGTATCTGACTGCTTTAACAGATAATTATAATTTTGAATATGTTGCAATGTCTTGTAAAATGTTGTGTGTGCACATATTTATATATATTTCTTTTTTGTTGTTAAGGTGATACTAGACATCACATTTTATGAAGAGAATAAACTAGTGGACCAGGAGTTCCCTGAGGACTGTTCCCCATTTAAAATCCAGCAGCTGCTGCAAGATCTGACTGAGCCAGAAGTTATGGCGGGGAGACTAGCACCAGCCCAAGAGGTGTGTATACAGTATGTTTGTGTCAGTTGGATAGTGTAACTTGTGTTTGTGTTTCTTTCTTCTCCATGTGGCCAATAAAGTGCTTGACATGAAATCAAGATGAGAGAGAACAATATTGACTGTTGCACAGCTCAAAAGCTTAAAACACACTCACGTGCAGTCATGTCAGTGTGTGACAGTGCTGTTCATGTCATTTGGTCTATTATAGGTGCAGTCTGTGTTGGGCCTGGAGCTGTTAGAATGTCTGTATTGGAGACGTGGAGCCCTGCTGTACATGTACTGCCACACCCTTCATCAACGAAAACAATGGATCAAGAAAAACAAGGACACATTCCTTAAGGTGCCACATTATGGGGAAAAAAATCTAAGTAGATCCAGTAAATTGTATTAGTAAATAGAAATTTACGTTGTTTTAGTGAAAATAGTTTTAAACCCAAGGATGTTTTGTTGGTATGTGCTGATAGTTGGCCTGATGCTTATCTGACTCTGATATTTTAATCCAGTGTATTCAGGAAGGTGTGCGCTACCTGATGCGGATGCTGCAGGTGAGAAACTCTGTGAAGCTCAACGATGGAGTGGTGCTCCATGACACTGCTACAGCAAGCTTCCTTTCTGAAGGTAAACGTGTCATTAGTTACTTTTGAATAACAGAGACAGAATAACAACAGGTAGTGCTACCATTTGATTATACTCACTACCTGCTTCTGTTTTCGAACCAGGCATCTTCTCAGACACGCACCTATTGACGATGATGTACATAGGGGAAATGTGCTTCTGGGCAGTTAAGTACGAGGACTGCAGTGCCGACACTATGGAACGTAAAGAAGATCGCCTCCAGTTTCGGGACATTGGCACACAGATCCTCAACAAATACGTGCTTGCCTGTGAGGGCCCTCTGCAGGGCCAGGGCTGGAACACAGAGAATGCCAAGGAAATCCTTAGTATTTTACAGTGAACCAAGCTGCTTCTGTGTTGAAGTTGCCCTCAGGCACAGATCAAAGATCAGTATTCAGTGTGTGTCATCCCCAAATAAAAACGGGAACCCATCAGGTGGGGTGTTATGATGTGGAAGGCTAAGAAGAGGCGTGGGGAGAAAGTGTATTTGAGGAAAGGAGTCTTTGGATCAGTGTCTACAGGCAACCTCATCCCATGCCAAATGGCCCTGGCCAAAGCAGGTGAATGAGAGGTTATAAAGTATAAGATAGGTGGTGTAAAACTGGCAGGGGCTGCAGATGAGGCTGTCGAATAATTTTTTTGCCCTGTTCTGCTGAAAAAGCAGTTATCATCCTGATTCCAGACTGTTGACTGGGGCACTTGTTTTGCTCTGAGAATGTGTTATAATAACATTAATATTAATATAAAAAAGGTTATTAATAAAGATACCCTTTTTTTTTCTTTTTTAAGATTGTTACAAGTTTAAAGATAATCCAGCTGGAAATGAAACATTGCACAGTAACATTTTATTTATTGTTTTGTTGCCATTTTGTTATGCTTTTAATATATTATAATTGCATATACATTATATACAGTATGTGTGTGGGTATAAAAAAAAATATACACACAAAAGGCAAAGAAAGGTGTTAAGAAACAGATTGACAATGATGTATTCATGACCTTTTGAAGTATGTTCAGATTTGTTCATACCAGCTTTGTAATGCGCCACTTGTATTTCCATCTATTACAAGTTCCATTTTTCTGCCACTTGAATAACTTTGATAGTATAACTATTACTAGAGAATCTGTGTTGTTTGGACAAAAATCATTTTCTGTTTTTTATGTCCTCGTTGACAATAAACACGCGCGTTGTTTTAAGATACACACGTTTATTTGACGATGCAACTTCAATGTACAACGTTGCACATTATTGTAGAACTACAAAACCCACAAGGCCTCACTGCCGCCAGGAACAAGGAAGTGTGAGAGATTGTGGAACGTCAACTTTGCTTTGCTGTCATATCACTGTATTACTACAATTAACATATTGACACACGCGTTTGAAGCCATGGCAGGTACGATCCAGCAGCTTAGCGAGTCTACAGTCATCCGCAGTCTCAGGCGGTTCAGAGACAGATATTTTCCCACCAGTGGTAAAGTTGACAACGATGTTGTGGACACGGGCGAGGAAGAATCACAGCCAAGTTATCTGGACAGTTTACCGGTGAGACAAGTGGGAATTCTCTATATTTTTATTTATTCAACTGTCCGAAAATGTGTTGAGGTGTAAATCCTATTTAGTGTCGATGTACAGTAGATACACATCATAATGTCAGGTTGAAGCTAAACCACACTTACATTTTTGACTTTTTTTACGTTGCTGTTCAGACATGCCCAAAAATCGGAACAAAAATAAAAACAAACAAGGTGAGACGTTACATTAAGTGAAAAAAGCGAGTTTAATTGTGTCAAGTGGTGAAAAGAAACACTTCCAATTCAATGGTAGCCCTAATTCTTACTGCACTACATTTCAGAAATATTTTTTCTCTGTTTAATTACAGATCATCTTAAAAATGTAGCCTATATTAATATAACATTGACAGACATCATTTATACTTTTGATACTTTAAGTTCATTTAGCTGATTCTGCTAATATTTTTACTTTCATAATATTTTAAATGCCATACTTGTTGCAGAGTATTTTTACTGTGTTATTGTTACTTTTACCAATACGAAAAGGATTTAAATATTTTTCCACCACTGATTGGGTTCCATGAGAGTCACTTTAATAGCAGTCTTTGTAGACTATGTACTCGCCAGTAATACATATGAGCTTAGAGTGGTATAGTGTTGGATATTTTCTTAACTTGGTCTCAACACTCCTTTTCTAACCCTCAGCCTTCAACTTTTGTAGATATTTAGTCATTTTTCAGGCTGGGTACCCAACAATTAGAATGAAAGTTTAATGGGATCCAGACACAATAAAACATAGCATCCAGTGTGTCACCTATTGATAGTCTTAAATGATGAAAACAAAATAATTTCAGTATCCTCCCTCCTGAAGGTGGATGTGCACTTCCTGATCATGACCTTTCTGTCTCCTGCGGATATCTGCCACCTGGGAGCGACCAGTCAGTACTGGAGGGCCGTGGTTAGAGATCCATTGCTGTGGAGATTCTTCCTGCTCAGGGACATGCCCTACTGGCCCTCCATAGATCATTTGACCATGCCCCAACTGGAGCTGTTGGATGCACCACTAGTCGGTGAAAATGAGATCCTGGACGATACAGAAGAGGGAGGAGACCAAGGGATGGGATCAAAACTGGACTACATGGCAGAGTAGATATCTTTTTCAATTTTAACTTTTAACTTTACGCTGACTGCAAGATAATGCAGACCAGTACCATGGTCAGTCGGTAATATATTGTTAGACAGAAAGGTTTTTGACAACCGTTTTTGTCTCAATAGATACCTGAAAGGATGCCCATCCTGCAGACAAAAATGGCTCCCTTCACGGCCGGCATACAAGGTTGTGACCTCATTCCTCCAGTCTCTGGTGCCCTCATCCGAGCCACGTTATGCCATGTTTGGCCCTGGCATGGAGAAGCTGGATGTCTCTTTAGTCACAAGGCTCATGCATGCCCCAGATGTGCTTCCTGTCTCGGGCACTCCGCACAGACAGATAAATGGTGAGATAATTGCCCCCATAACTGATAATTGTCCCAATTCTTATCATTAATAGCAAAGTTACAATGCCATTTACCAGGCTGTTAGTTCAATCAGATTGCTGTAAAGCCAAACTGTAATGCAAATGTTCTAGAAATATTAATTTTACTCTACCAAGAAATGCAGTTAAATCACACTTACTCCATTCATAGACAAACTAATGGGAAAGAAAACACTGATCTTACATGTTGCAGGTTTATTTGTCCACCAGTAGGTGGCTGTCTTGGTTCATAATTATGTCTCTAGCCATTATCAGCTAAAATACTCCAAAGAATGCAACCAAACCAAAACTTTTCTTTATTCTAGGAATTGGTTCGGGGATCAGTTACATGTTTAACAACCAGCACAAATTCAATATCCTGACTCTTTACTCAACCAATAGGTAAGCATGTTGTATTTGAAGTTACCATTCTAGATTTAGCTGTTTGTCTTTCTCTGTGTATTATTATGTCATTAAATTGTTTTTGTGTGCAGGGCAGAGAGAGAAAGAGCCAGAGTGCAGCAGCAGAATATCAGTAATAAGCTCTTCACTTTAGAAGGAAGCGATGATTCAGGTTACCCAGTCTACAGCCCTGCTCCTCACGTGCAACAAGTGTGCCAGGTGGTGGATGGTTTCATTTATGTAGCCAATGCAGAGCCTGGAAGCGGTGAGCATATTTTCTATTTGCAGCCCCTGCTCCTCGGTTACTATCGTGTCACATCATGCATGTTGTGTCGCTGCCTTAATCATAGTAACAGAACAGATTTGCATAAAATACCACATCTTAAACAGATGAGGGGGAGTCTGAGGCGGCTCAGATCCAGGCTGTGCTGAGCTCCGTCTGGGGCTCAACATCCAGGCCTCTGCTGGTGCTCTCATGTGTCTCCAGAGAAGAAACTGAAGCAGCCAGGGCCACCAGCCTGCAAACTAGCACCAGCAGAAACAGGACCAGGTGTAGAACTGCCTGTGTTGACATGGCAAAGAGACTCGGTCTGCCCCAGCTGGCAAATCCCTGGATGGTAACAACTGTTTGATGTTTCACTGATGAAAAGGCTTCCACTTCATTTATATCCACCAAATGTCAGTTTGTGCTTTTCACCCTGTGTTTGTGTCTCTCTCTCTAATTCAGGTGCAGGACACAGTGGCAGAATCCTTGTCAGGTCTTCTGGATGGCATTTCTTGGTTGCTGAGATGCTCTGGAGTCAAACTCTATAGTAGCTAGTTCCCCAAACTCCTGCTGCTGCCGGATGAATTAAAACCACAGCTCATTGCGGCATTATCCCGACACCAAGACACACTACGGCTTTTCCTGAGTAATGTATACCACATGTGCACTGAATGTCTCGGGGTTGGGGTTTTGCCTGTGGAATTTAATTAATTGGATGAGCAGCGGAAGTCATGGGTTTGCCAGATTATTCATCTGGGAGAAGTGACAGAGACCCTGTTCTTAATTTACAGAAAGAGTCATATAAAGGAGTTACGGCAGGATAGAGGGTTGTAAAAGCTTCACATTTGACCCACAAACTGGTCTTGTTGAACGCTTAGTAGTTCTATGGAACAGCAGGGTCATAAGTGTCTTGTTTGAAGTTACAGTAACATTAGTTGCTGTGGATGGAGGAACATTGCTTGTTCAATGCAGAAAATCAGCTAGACAGGCTCTAGAAAATCAAACTTAAAAAAGCAGTAAAATCCACACATGTAAAAAAAAAAAAAAAAAAAACTATTTGACTCAATTTATAACCGTCTCAATGTGAAAGCCCAGTACTGGATTTAACATTGGAGTTGTACATTCAATTCAATTCAATTTATTTATATAGTGCCAAATCAAAACAAAAGTAATCTCAGGGCACTTTTCACATAGTGCAGGTCAAGACTGTACTCTTTGTCAAGACCATACTAATACATAATTACATGTTTTTGACATGACATTTTTTAATGTTTGATTAATGGCTTGAAAATGTCAATGTTTCAACAATGAAGATGAAGTCATAATTTTTGACAAGAACAGTAAAAAGTCAGCTTATATAACCTTCAAACTCCACTTCCTTGGGGTCAATGATTGTACTGTAAAAATGTGATGTTGAAAGCTAACATATGCTGCAAGCAGTAGAATGTGTTTATTTCAAATATTGTTATTGTTATAAGTAAGAAACTTTGCCATCTTTTAAACAATTACTTTGCTCTACAGATTGTGTCTTTTCCTGTGGATAATAATAATAATAATAATAAATTTTATTTATATAGCACCTTTCAGAACACAGTTACAAAGTGCTTTACAATAAAAACAAAACACATTTAAAACACAGAAATTAAAACGAACTAAAAGCCATAAAAAATAAACAATATAAAACACAAAGGGAGAAAGATGCAAAATAAAAATAATAAACATGAAATTAAAAACAAATAAAATCAAGTAAAATAAGCAGGCAGCTCAGGTAAAATCAGGAAATGCTTTCTGATAAAAGTACGTTTTAAGAAGAGACTTGAAAGAAGACACTGACTCAGACAGTCTTATTTCCCCGGGCAGGTCATTGCAGAGCCTCAGGGCCCTGATGGCAAAGGCTCTGTTCCCTTTAGTTTTCAGCCTGGACTCTGGAAGAGACAGAAGACCTCTGCCCGAGGATCTCAAACTATGCAAAGGTTCATAAGGGATTAAAAGGTCTAAGATAAGATGATCTGGAGCCAGGTCATGAAGAGCCTTAAAGGTAATCAATAAGATCTTAAAATCAATCCTAAAACAAACAGGGAGCCAATGTAAAGAGGCTAAAACAAGTGTGATGTGATCGTGCCTCTCAAGCCTGGCAGCTGAGTTCTGTGCAGTCTGTAGTCGTTTCAAAGTTTTTTGATTAAGACGAGAGAAAAGGCTGTTGCAATAACCAAGGCGCAAGGAGATAAAAGCATGTACAACAGTTTCTGCATCTCTAAAATTTAAAAGAAATCTTATTTTTGCATATTTGTGAGATGATATAAACATGATTGGACAAGCTTTGTGATATGTTGCTCAAAACAAATTGCTATCAAACAGGACACCCAAGATTTCTTGCAGCAGGCTTGACATGTTGTGACAGGTGACCAGTAGATGGCAGTATTTGTGACCTGCTGGGACTCAATAGCAAGGATTTCTGTTTTATTAGAATTGAGCTGAAGAAAATTTATCGACATCCAGTTTCTTGTTTTATATCAATCAGGCAATCCTGTAGAGAACTCAGCATACTGAAGTCAGTGGTTTTAACGCAGAGGTACAACTGTGTGTCATCTGCATAACAATGAAAAGAAATACGGATGATGTCACCCAAGCGGAGCATATTTAGGGAGAACAAAGTTGGATGAATCACCTTTTCAATCTCAACAACATTGAAAACGCACTGTTGAATTACTGTTTTATAACCAATAAATTGCAGTTACGCCATTGCAATGACGCAACTACTGTATTTAAATGTCACCTTTCTTAATTGTCTTTTTTCTTCTTTCTTTCTACCTTATGCTTATATTCACAAGTTTAAGACCTTGTGAGCAAAAAAGAAAAAATGTTTTTTTAAATTCCTTTTGAGTCAGTTGAGTAATGTGCCACAGTTTATTTGGTACAGCCTGCTGCTGCACTCTCTCTCTGTTGCTTTTTTCCTGTGAGGTCAGCCCTGGCATGCAAGTTGAATCCACATCTGCATGTGAGTATATCCTGCTTTGGCCACCTGGTAGCTGGTACCACAAGTTGTCTGATTCATTGCTTGGTTACAGTAAGATCTGCAATTCGTAACAATGTTTTTTTCTTTTATTCTAAGTTTTAATTATGTTAAAAGCTTAGTAACATGTTTGTCTGAAAGGAAAACCCTGAAAGTACTGTGATATTAAATTTTCAATGTACCCACTTTCACAACAAAGAAGTGCAACCAAAGCCCAGTCACACAGTAAAAAAAGACATAACTTGTCTCTTCAGGAGGTAAATTTGAAACGACTGTTGAACTAGCAAGTGAAAGGCTTCCATCACTCGAGGAATATGAAATGTAAGAATAATCTTCAAACATAGCTTTAAGATAATCACAGCAGGAGTATGGATGTCCATTTCATAAGGGTAATTTCAAAGCTTTCTGCAGCAGATAATTTAGATGTGCATTTCTGAACATGCCTGAAAATAACAACTGTGTTTTAAAAGAGTCCGCCATCGTTTTACCATTGCACTCTTATAATGCAACTTCAGCACTGACAATATGGTCAGAGATCTGAGTGCATTATGCTAGTAGCGGGCTAATGTAGCCTTGAGCCACTAGCTTCGAGCAGAGATGAGTAGCGAGCTGCAGAGGTTTGGTAACCTCACTTCTTTCTAACTCCACATGCCCTGATTTTTTTTCAATTTCAAACCTGTAGTTCAGTCCCAACAGATGTTTCCTCAAGTGACATCACTTGAGGCGATATATCAAATTTTGAGCAGCTCCCTCTGGAGCCACAAAAGGATTTATACAACTTATTTTTTATATGCAGTAATAGTCCCCAAGACTTGTAAACAGACCTTGATGTATAAATGGAATTCCCCTTTAATGAAATCAGCACATCTATATGGTTTCTTGTCTTCTTCTTCCTGAAAAATACACAATAGATTCTGCAATGATATAATTGAGGTACAAAAAAAACACGTCTAGATGATTCACATTGATTGAAACTATTTCACTATTCATGTCATGTTTTGCATGTAACTGCATTCATTTGAACTGAAACTGACAACTGCTGCACTTCAACCATCATATCTCTCCCTTGATGTGTTAAAGTTGCGTTAGTCCATTAAGGATTATCAACTGTTTCATATTCAGTGTTCCTGGGGGTGGTGTTCACGTGCTCTGGTAGCAGTAATATGATCATTTTTACAACATGTAAGTCATGACAACATAATGTGCTTCACCGATGCTCTTTTGTTCTAGTCCCCTAGGTAACCGCAAATCATCTGCAAAAGTATGTTCACCCCACCAACCCTTCCATCAAGAGGTCTCTTCGTCTCAACAATCATTTTCATAGACATAGAGATTTAGAATGGGAACATGATTGGTGCAATTTAGGTGCATTAAGCTGAGCTGAATACTGGTGCGGAGCGGAGATTGATTTTTTTTTTTTTTCTTGTGAATTTTAAACGGAAATGGAGTCAGCTGCCACATGTGTAATTTTTGTTTGTGTGTGTGTGTGTGTGTGTGTGTGTGTGTGTGTGTGTTTATTTGAGAGAGAAACAGACAGAAACTGACTTTTCATCTCAACACATCTCTCTGTTCTCTGTAAACATGATGTCCATCTCTGGTCCTCACTCCACGGTTATTACACCTGTGTATATGATTGTATAATCACAGACTGGCCAACAATAATGTTGGACTACATTTAAGAAATAGTATGACCATGGGAACCTATTATTAGGGCAGGTATGTAGGGAATAATGTTGCTTAATCCTTTGTTATTACACTGTGATCCTGATGGAGCCAATGGAAGTAGAGACCCATCACTGAACAAGGACCGGCACTGTCAGCCTAAGCTTGTGGTTACAATCTGAATGACTGAATGAAATTTGGTCCGGAAATGAACTGGTTAGGAATGCTTCTGTGTGAATGTAGGCTAAAGATCTTTTGGATCCAATGCTGGAACTTGCTGGGATAGGATGTTTTCAAGGTCTGTTTATTTAGACTGCAGGCTGTGCACCATTAGTACATGTTGCTACATAATGAGGGCCGGGGGTTTTAGTGGGGGAGGTTCCCAGGCCATGTTATGGAAGGGTGAATGAGTAGCAGACCTCCAGCTGCCTCTTGTCTTCTACAATCAAAAGGGGCCTCGGGGATATGATGTCATGAGGATGAAACCCCTATTTACTGACCCGAGACAGTTTACAGATGCAAGAAGTCTGCAACATTATGCGGACAGTTGAAGCATACCATGCATGTAAGATGTGTATGGAGACACCAGTAAGCAGTGTTTTAAAAATACTGTGTATTTAATGTAAATTTTTTTGGATTACATCTGTCTGGCTCTGCAACAGACAGCCAGACAAATGTTACCCTATTATGAAATGTCAAAGTGAATAAAGAAAAAGGTATTTACAAAATTTCATTATGATAGTTATTTAAAATATCAGTGTGGTTGACACGTCTGTGATTTAAGCTTGGTGTAGCGCCAAGTGGCAGAGAGGTGTGTTTATGTGTGTGACACAGAGTCAAATGCAGTTCACTTTATAGTGTTCTTTATACAGCCTGAGGAAACTGAAACAAATAATCAGGTGGTATTGCACAGCCAGTCTGTTTACTTGCGTAACATGAAGAATGTTTTGGCAGAGGTATTTCCTATGTATTCCCAGAGGTTTCCCCTGCTCATTGAAACTTAAAGGTCCAGTGTGTAGAATTTAGTGGCATCTAGCTGAACAGACTTGGCAGAAATGGAATATAATACTCATAAGTATGTTGAATTAGTGTATAATCACCTAAAAATAAGAATTGTTGTGTTTTTGTTATCTTAGAATGAGCCCTTTATAGCTACATGTCGCCCAGAACGGACAAAACAAACACTGGCTCTAGAGAGGGCATTTGCGAGTTTTGCGGCCACCGTAGGTTCGCCTACACGCTTGGAGGGGGAGGGGGAGGGTGAGGGTGAGGGGAGCGGTATTCAGTTAGTTGCAATCTGCAATCTCACCGCTAGATACCACTAAATCCTACACACTGGCCCTTTAAGTTTTCCTGCTTGTTTGACATGTCTAGTGTCTCATTTAAAGCCGGCAATGACCTTATTTAAGTTGGTTTAGACATTTCAACATTTGTAGAACAAGTCAAATATTAAAATTGGTGAAGCAGTAATGTCCCTTTGTACAAAAATTTGCACAGAAATTAAACCAAAATATGCTTTCTGCAGAGTACATATTCTTGAAAACAGTGCCTCCTTAAAAAATAGGTGGGGTAGACACATTAAAGGCAACACCTGTACAAATATCTAATATATTCTGCAACAACTATTACATTTTGATAGCTTAAAATATTACATTATTGTTGAAAATGTATCTGTTTTCCCCAGGCTGTAATCACACTCATGTCAGTTCATTTATCCAAATCAAGCCGTCTAGATCAACCATGCAAATAAAATGGAGTGGATACAATATCTCTCTGTATAAAACAAGGAATCTCTGTCTGTCTGTATGTATGTAGGTTTGTCCTTTGCGTATCTCGAGAACCGTTCGTCCGATCTACTTCATACCTGGCAGGTGGATTGCTGGGGAAACAGTGAAGTGCAATGTTGTTGTGTGAAGTTGTTTGCATGAGCATTTCGCGAGAAATATATTAAAACACCTCATAAATAACATTGATAATGTTGATTTGCTTCCTATTTTTTAACGTTACTATGAACCATTTTCACCATTTCTGTTTTCCTGGTTTTGTTGTTGGGCGTGCCTAAAACAGCTACACCATGATGTAGAGGCATTACCTCACTGCCCCTGGCTGTGTTGTGGAATACTGGTACTCTGGGGCCTTCACTGCCTTTGCTGTCACTAGAGACGTACTCCTGCGGAGAAGAAGCAGGTAATGTTGACACTTCATTGAAAAAAAACGTCAATTTAACATAACTATGATTGGTGATGGATTGCTTGTTACTACTCATTTAAGTTACATTTTTACTGAAATGATTCCATATTTACCTACAAAATAGGTAGTGTGAAAAACTCGCAACCCATTCATTATTGCTTTACACAGACTTTAAGAGATTTAAGCTCTACTATTAAACTGTGTAACGTTACTGTGAATGAAACTCGGCGTGTACGTGCAAGATTTAGTGCTCAATGTCTCAGGCACGTACAGAAATATATTTAAAAAATACCTCATAAACAACGTTGCTTCTGCTTCTTCTTCTGCACGTGTATTCAACGAGCGGAAACACGGACAGCGCCACCTTGCCATTGCAACCCACATTGTGGTCAGAGATGGGATTACATCCATAGTGATGAGAACTACCATAGAGAATGAACTGAAAAAAAGTAGAGTTAAGCTGTATTTCCGTTCCTCACACGCGGGAACTTTGTATGTATGTTCAAGACATAGTGCAGGATGTCTCAGGCACGTTCAACTGCAGCTCAACTCAAAACTAGTCTCCAGATATTCTGTGTGAGGCGTTTAGGGAACATCAGTAATCGTATCCTCTACCAATAGCCTGCATTTGAGGCGCTTAGGGAGCATCGGTAAATTGTGGCCTCTACTGATAGTATGCATGAGAGGCATTTAGGGGACGGGCACTGTTTTCTCTAGGTATTGAGATATCGACCCATTCTAAACAGGCACATTTTGAACAGGCACTGCACGAGTTAGTAAACAAACAGATACAAAGCTGAGTACAATATAACTTTATCCATTAATCTAATGAAGACTTGATGTGTCCATTGTTGTTTGCTTGACTTTTAAGTATGAACTTGGCTCTCAATGCCGTTCACAGGGTTAAATACTGTAATCAAAGAAACCAACTCCATCTCACTGTCTTTCACAAACCTCCTCCTTTTTACACCACCCTCTCAATCCTCCACTGTCTCTCCTCCACTGTTGTCTCATCCCACTCTTTTCACTCTCGTCTTTTCATTAGACTTAAGTCCCTGATTTGTATTCTACGATAACAGCCAACATTAAAGCAGGCATTGAAAAAAAAAACATCATTTGCATGATGCATTCACTGATTAGGCTAAGCGTCCCTCTTAATTGTGTTGTTTTGCACATGGTGGGGTTCTCATGCTGATACTCTGTGGATCTTACTCATCCCATGCAATCTCACCAATTCACGTCAATTTCCTCCCCACTTCTCTGTGTCCATCCCACCTACCTCCTGCCGTCTTATATATGGCAGGTTATGGACTTGTAATACTGGATTATGGATCAGAAGTGTTAATGGTGAATTATTTTTGAATGGCTTTGAGCCTCCATAATAAAAAAAGATATGGAACCAAGAGCACAATGATCCATCCTGCTGTTGTTGTTATTTCTTTGTGTGTGTGTGTGTGTGTGTGTATGGGTGTATGGGTGTATGGGTGTGTGTGTTTGTGTGTTCCCCCTGTAGCCATCTCCTCTCTTTTATCCTAATCCAATAGGCAGCAGGGTGCTGACATAGTTGTGAATGGCCACACTTGCGATGTGAAACCACACTAAATGCATTATAGGTGACTTGAGGGGGATGACACAAAGGGCACTCTCCCATTATGTGGAAAATAAAAACAGATAACCAAACAGGAACAGATCTTTCATGGCTATTGAAAGGCCTGCTATTTCAGAATATAATAATTTTATGTGAATATAGCTGTGACTTATGCTGCCTGAAGCAATTATGTTCAGATAGGTGGCTTAGAAACAATCTGGTGAAAGAAACATGAAAAATTGTATTTTGTATTTGAGTTCTAAGGAAATACACGTAAAAGGTCTGGTGATATTCTATATTTTTCGTATTGTCAACAAATCCCATGAAAAACACAAAACCAGTAACAAATTTACCCTACTAACAAGTATTGTGTATGTAACTAAAACCTGATATAATAATAAAATAATAATAATAATGCATTTAATTTGTACCACACTTTTCATTCACAGTGAAACTCAAAGTGCTACAGTATTAATAACATAGAACACACAACATAAAGAAAATAGTAATAAGAGTTAAGATGAAAAAGCCTTCGTGAACAGAAAGATTTTTAGGCCTTTTTTTTAAAAAGACACTAGGGTCTGTGCTGCCCCCAGATGGTTTGGAAGGCTGTTCCACAAGCGTGGTGCAGCAGAGCAAAAGGCTTGATCCCCCATGGTGTGGAGCTACGGGGGCCCGGAGGAGCAAGCTGCTGATAGATCTGAGGGTGCGGGTGGAGGTTTGTGGTATGATGAGTCCATGTAGGTAGGGAGGCACATGTCCGTTGATGGATTTGTGTGTGAGTAGTAGGACTTTGTAGTCAATCCTGAATGAGACAGGGAGCCAATTCAATGAAAACAGAACTGGTGTTATATGTTCTTGTTTTCGCACTCTCATCAGGATCATGGCAGCACTGTTCTGAATGTACTGGAGCTTCTGGATGCTCTTGCCAGGGATCCCTGTGAAGAGTGCATTGCAGTAGTCCAGTCTTGAGGAGATAAAGGCATGGACAAGTTTCTCTGCATCTGACAGGGTTTGAGAGGAGTGGAGTTTAGAGATGTTTTTGAGATGGTAGAAAGAAGTTTTGCATAGATGTCTTATATGGTCATCAAAAGTCAGCTGAGGGTCAAGGGGGATGTGCTGGCCGTCAAAGATGAGATCCTTATCTCATATGGGGGATGACTGAATCTGGTGTGGAGTGCAAATACAGCTGTACAGCTGGATATCATCAGCATAGCAATGAAAAGATGCCCCATGTCTGCTGATGACACGTCCAAGGGAGAGCATGTAGAGGGTAAACAGGGCCGAGAACTGATCCTTGTGTAACACCACAGATGACAGGGAGCGATATAGACCTGCATCCTCCCTGTGAGACATATTCAGTCCTACCAGAAAGGTAGGTCACATTTAAGTGCAGAGTCTGACAGGCCAATGGTTGTGTGGAGGCTCTCTAAGAGGATAGTGTGATCCACAGTATCAAATGCATTGTTCAGGTCAAGGAGAATCAGGAAAGAAAGGGACCCTGCATCAGCTGCCATCAGCAGGTCATTCACAACCCTGAGCAGAGCTGTTTCAGTGCTGTGTGCTGAACAAAAACCTGACTGAAATGTTTCAAATAAGTTGTTGTGTTTAAGGTGGTCCTGAAGCTCAGAAGCAACCACCTTCTCCAAGACTTTGGACAGGAAAGAGAGGTTGGAGATAGGTCCATAGCTGGCAAGAACTTCTGGTTCCAAGGTGGGCTCATTGAGGAAGGGGCAGATGACTGCAACCTTGAGGGCAAATGGAACACTACCAGTTTGAAGGGAGAGGCTGACAATTTGGGTGATCAGGGGGCTGAGAATGGGGATGTATGATTTGAGCAGAGCTGTGGGAATGGGGTCCAGGGCACAAGTACAAGGTTTCATCTTCCTGAGGATTTCCTCAATGTGACTCTGCCTGACGCCAGTAAAATGGAGTAGAGATGGCGAGCTCCCAGACAGAGGGTTGATGACAGGAGGAGGCAGAAAGGAAGGGCTGGTTATCAGAGAGCGGATGTTGTTGACCTTCGCTCTGAAAAAGTCAATTAGAAGCTGTTACATCACTCTTCTGTAGCCTCAATTGGGAAAAAAAGATGATTGTGGCTTTAGGAGATGATGGTCAGCAAGCCCAGAGCATCTAAAGCGTTGTTTCAGGACACACACATCCAGTCCAGCTGTTTTTATTTTCTGCAAGTCATGAGTGAACGAGGGAGCAGAGTGTGAAAAATTGACCTCACGTGTCTTGATAGGGGCATGCAGATCAAAGACACTGCTAAGAGATGTATTGGAGAGTGCCACTAGTTTATCTACTGATGCAGAAGCTGGGCAGGTTATGTGCTGGAGGTCCATAGTCATGATGGCTGGGTCAATGCTTTTCCAGTTCCGAAAAAGCACTTGACACTTAGGTTTAGTAGGGGGTGACAGGAATGTCAAAACCATTGAGACCACCTTGTGATCGGACACAACCAGAACATAGACCTGTAGGTTATTGATGGGGGTGGAGTCAGTGATGACCAGGTCAAGTGTGTCCCCCCTTGGTGTGAGTAGGGACAACAACATGCTGTTTCAGGCCAAGACACTCCAATACAAAATGACAGGAGGGGTTGTTGACATGTATATTCATATCACCAACAATGACAATGTTGGGGGTAGATGAGAATCACTGTCATGGAGTATGGAGGTTTACATTTTAGAGCAAAGCATTAAATAGAAGAAAGATCAGGCATTGGCAGGGGAGACAGTTTCAGTTCAACCCAGTGTATGATTGCGAAATCACCACCACGGCCAGAGCTGCAGGCTTTTTCCATATAACTATAGCCAGGAGGGCAGGCCGCATTAAACACAGAGTAGTCTCCTGGTTTATGCCAGGTTTCAGTTAGGCACATGAAATCAAGCCCCTTGTCCAAGATGTGGTCATGTATGAGGAGGGATTATACACAGAGGGTTTTGTTGTCCAAAAAACACAATAAATGAGTCACACTGTTGCACTGGGTGACATGTTCCTTCATTTCATTTAACTTGGGCACAGTAGTAAAATACACAGTAAAATAGTCCCCAAAAATGCAATGTTGTTTGAGTAATGTTTGCAAAAAATTGCAGTGCCCACCAGTCTTTGGGTTTTTTTAATGAAACCATATATCCCTTATTTTCATAGGATTTGTTGAGAATATTGCCAATTTTTATCCTGTAACATGGATTATTATGTTGCAGTTACAGCATAATGGCAAGACAGAGATATACTTGAAACACTATACAGGAGGGTTTTTAATAACCTTTGCAAGACAGAAATTATTACTTAATAGTCAAGGATCTCAAGCTGGGACAGGTCATGCTTTAATTTACAAATAAAACACATCCTATAATGGTAGATCAAAGATTAAAAAGTGGAATCAAGAACAAAGAACACAGTTTTGATGGCTGCTTTAACTGCTAACACCGGTGTCCGCCAAAACATCCCACTGAGGGTGCAGCTAAAGAGGATAGCTTGGGGGACCCCAGTTCAAGTCCTCCAGTGCAGGCACAGTGGTATCACTTTGTGCGCCAGATGCATTGTTCTGTTGTCACATTCAATACAACATGAGTCCACATGATCACTCGGAGCAGACAATCACAGGAATGAGTATTCCAATAACAAAGGAACTAATTCAATGGACGCCCTCCACTCTGCAACCAATCAGAGCTCTCTGTCCCATAACTGACCAATACATAAACATGTTCAGGGGTCATTTAATACATAAAGATTGTTGCAAATGTTTTTTCCCTTTGGTAAATAATGGCACAAAGGGCTTCAAGTCCAGTGAAAGGTCACCAAATAAGATAACCCTAATAATGCTTGAATTTACTTTTAGTTTAGTCATGGAATAAGGCAGAGAAGTTGTAAAGTTGTTGTGCATATTGAAAGATGGTACACAGCATTTTCAAACCTTTTTTTGCCTGTGTCTTACGAGTTATAATTTACAGGATTTGTGCTGTATGGGAGCAGACTTGATGGGTTTTTATGCGCACTGCAGTCTGAGGACTTGGAAAAGCCATAACTTCTCGACCTTGTAAACGAGAAGGGGACAGGGAAATAAAAATACAAGGACGGCTCCGCTCAATACAGACAGGCCAATTCCATCTCTCTCCCCTCGCATCGCAAATTATGTCTGCAGTGTATCAGTGCTTTGGGAGGAAGGAAAAAACACTGGAATCACTGGACCAAGGAAATACAGACCCCCAGCCCTCCTCTGTGTCTCTCTCAATATGTCTGCGTGCTTGTCTTTCCCTGTCTTTGTTTACAGATGGCCTATTCTATTTTCTTAGTACTATCCTACTAACAACTTACACCATAAACTGGGATGTATTGGAGGCTTACAGGCTTGTTTGTTGTTTTAGAGGAGGTTTAACTCAACTTTATAGGCTGACATATGATCTGACTTCATAATGTGTAGTGTGAGGCAGGATGCAGTGCTGTAAAATGATCCTTCTGCTGCTTTACAGCTTTAATACTGTAATTGATTATGTTTTCTCTGATAAATGTTTGCGTGGGAGGATCATCGATTGCAATGAAATGAAAAACAATCTCAAGTTCCACGCAGGCAAGTGCAGATGCAGCGTACGCACAGAAAGAAAGAAAGAAAGAAAGAAAAAAACCTGCAAGCCAGCAGCAACAGCTGGGTGCCTGGGTGTGTTTCCCCCTCACGTGTCGGGGCGGGCCGTCCATACTAACTGATGGCTTTTGGGTCGGGGGTGTATATCCATTGACAGCTGAAATTCTGGGCGAGCCTCTGGTGGCGTCACTTCGCCAGTGGACCTTCCACGTGAGTCCACACAGGCTATAGTTCTCAGACAGACGCAGCCATTCATAACACGCTGTTTGTGAATGAATGTCATTTGCATCGCCTTTATAAATAGGCAATGCTATACCCCTTTGTTGTATGCTTTCAAACATGTAAATTATGCAGGTTATAAGTGGGCACATATAATTTTTTAGGGAAGAAGCTTGCCGTAGCCTGCAGACTTAATGTGATTAAACCGCAAATTCACAAGCTGCGTATTTAAGTTTAAAAAAACTTTTAAAATGTTTTTTTTTCTAAATGCATCAAACCATTGAAAATATATAACCTAACCTTACTCAAACACAGCTTTTCTTATTTCAAAAGCCTCCCCAGTTGATAAAAGTTAACATAATTAGGCCTATTAGTCCTGAAGGCGTCTAAAACAACACAGAGACACCTGTAATGGTGTTATTCTGCGTTTTCGACCTCAAAACTTAAAAGAAAAAGTCATTTGGGGTGACTAAGTGTCCACAGCAAATAAACAGTACACTAAAACACAACCTAACGAGCTATATTGTAGGGCTAAGGTTTCTCCTTAATAAACTGCAATGATAAAGCCTAATAAAGTGTTTGTTTGCTACTTCACCTAAACTTTGTCACTGAACAGAAAGTGTGGCGGCTACTGGGGGGTTTTATTTTGGAGGTTTGGCCCGGCAGTCTTTCTTTCTGGCTGTGGTCGTGAGGGCGCTTCACCGCCATGTGAAACACACAGACTGGCTCTGTCTCAGCGGCGCACTGAGCGTGGCTCTCTCAAAGTCGGCTAGATGATGAACTGAGCAGCGTTAGATAAGGAAACGAAAGGAAAGGAACGCGACGCACACCCGAACTGAAAGACTGGGTGATGTGAAAATCTGGAGAGATCCTTGTGGGCCGAGCAGGCAGAAGTGAAGAGGCAGGAGTTTTTTTTTTTGTGCGTGTTTGTGTGTGTCTGTGTGTCTGTGTGTGTGTGCCTGCTGGTGCTCTCTCGCTGGCCATCAGATGACCGACTTCTGAAAAGTCCATCGGCGCTGTCCTCGCAGTTTTCCAGCTCGAGGCTTCGTGGAAAGTAAGTGCATTTATGTTATGTTATTTGTTTTTGTTTCGTTTTGATAGTATGTTTCTTACCTATAGTATCTCCAAAACTCCAGTTTTTTTTACGCAGTTCACGCACGGCTCGGGAAATTTCGCTAAAATTGCATTACATTTTTTGCACATCAGGCATTGCAAAGTGTTTTCGGGCAATCATAAACATTTAGTATATGCTAACAACCTGGTATAATGCGCACTATTAATAAAAAGCCTGCATTAAAGTCACAGAAACTTGAGATTGTCTAAAATTCCGCTGCAACTTGGTGGTGTTGCAAGAGTAGGTAGGCTACTTGGCCAGCCTGGGGATGGGATGAAGTGACATGGTCGGTTATGACGAATGTGGTCTTTTCACCTGGTAAGTTATCTCTCCTGTTAACGTCCCCAATGCTTTTGGGGAGTTTGATTTTGATGCGCTCTGTGCCGTGGTAAACAACATGGATGAATGGGAGGAAATAGGAACATCTGATTGAAATGAGATAGAAATGACGCGGCTGTGATGAAGAAAAACTGATCAAGGATGAAATAAACAGCTGAAAGCAGAATATTCTGGATATTCTGCAGAGTTGCTTGATTGTTGACACAGCCTGATATATTAATCTGTGCATTCTGTTATAGTCACTCCAGTGACCATAATACTGCTGATGTTATTGTAGATGCATTATATTGTGCAACTATGCTGATTTTCTTTAGAGATATCCACTTTATATATTATTTTGACCTATTAATACACAAATAATGACAAATGTTAATTAGAAGTTGCCAGAGCTCAATATTGAGGCTTTTAAACTGTTTATATGCTTTAATCAACAGTCTGAATACCCAAGTTCAACTTACAATGATATGAAACCGAGAAAAGCAGATTTTTAGAGGAACTGGAACCAGCTTTCGTTTAGGATTCCTCCTTGATAAATTATCTAAACAATTAAAAATATATTAATTAAAAAACTTAATTAAATTAGTTACACAGCAGCTATTTTCACACCGCATAGTTAAATTCAAAACATTCATTTAGTGGAAATGATTGCCATCCAATATTGGCTGTAAAAGTAGTTAGAGAGTTTGTAATGCTTTGTTATTTTTACCCTTTGTTTACTCTGCATCAATGATTGGCTGTGTTGCTGGCTGCAGGAGAGCACCTTTCCTCCTCTGCTGTTTTAATTAGGCAGCACACCACACTGTGGTGAGATATAATATGATATCATCAAATGCTTTGGCTATAGTCTGTTTGAGAGATTGAGGTTTTGTTTAAAATGTATTTTTTGTTTAGTGGGGTTATTTATTCTTTAAGATTAGGGTTTTATTTCACCTTGGATAGTTTTTTTACCCACAGTTTTCCTGTAAAACATCTCCGGGACTTTTTTCCAAACAAAATGATATCACATCACATCCTGCGTGTTTTTCATGCCCGGTGGATTACATTACTTTAGAGACCAGTTTTTAAAATCATCAACAATTTCTCAAACTGTTTGATATGTGTGATATTATGCATATTACAAACACCTTTTCTTTAAGGCTGCACAGTTTGATAATACTCACCTAAATATAACTGAATCATATTTTAATGGGATTTATTGTTGCAACAGTTGCTTGGTAAGTACTGATGCAGAGAAAAAAAAACATGATGAGGGACATGCATAATGGCAGCTGAAGTGCTTTAATAGATGAGTTAAGGATGTTAGTTCCATCACTTTCTACCCCAGTGTTCGCCACACATTAACACACACATTAAGTACTGTACAGCTGTTTTGTTCTATACCCTTTGACAGCTCAACAGCACTCTGGGAACCATTAGATTTTACACACATCCATGTGCACTTGGATCTCAGTGATGCACATAGTTGTCAGGATTTGTGTGTTCGACACGGAGGGAGAAACAGCCGGATTTAAGAGTAAATTAAAGAGGTACATGCTGCACGTCTATACTTAGTCCTCCAAAACAAGTGGATTGATTAAGATTTAAAAAAATATAAAGAATTCAACTCTACAACCTTATGTAGTGAATGTGCGCCATTCAAAAGCTACGAAATTACTGAAGTCCAGGTTAGTTCACATTCTTTTCAATTCTTATTTGTTTCAAGTAATTGTCTCAGAAATGTCTGACCATGGCAACCAGTTATTTTACCAATGTTAGGCAGCTGTAACAGATGAAAAAGTTTGATATTTCTAAAAATTCTGCTCAACAGCTATTGCTGTAATATCTTAGATGAACCGTTGCATGCCTGTGCGTGTACACACACAGCATGGAATGCTGCAAAGGAGACGTTTTCCACAAATATCAATTTTCAGGTCCTTACAGTGGACATGTGCTCTCGCTTGCACTCTTTACCTTTCTTGTTCTCGCTCTGATACACACACTTGATTTTATACATACACACACGCACGTGCATACACACAAACACCCACTCTTTCTCCATCTCTCTCTCTCTCTCTCTCTCTCACCTCCCACACAGACTCTTGTGGGGTTTGCAGATGTGTGTCCTGATCTGCTTCCAGCAGAGGCTCTTCTCATGCCAGTGTGCTGACTCTGAGTTTTCCACTCTCTCTCTTATGAAACAAGAGTAGGAGACATTAGAGCCCCATCCAGTAGCCAGATCTGAATGCCTGAAAGCACACACAGACGCACATGCACACAGGTTAAAAATGCATCCAGTGTCTCCCCCAACAGACACACACATACACACATGCTCATTCAATTAAATTCAATAGGCTTTACCGGTAATCAAGTTAGTATTGGTACAATTTCATTGTGACTTTAACAATGTGAGTAGTAAGTAGTGGCAGTAAGTAGAATATGGTAAGTACATTTATAAATGTCTGTCTGTCTATATGTCTATGTCCTAGTTGTCTCTTTTGTTGCGGCAGGAAGCGACATATTTAGCAGCCAACACAGCACATTCTTTCTTTTCCCCCTGAATGAGGGGTAATTTCTCCCTTTCTGTCAGACTTCGGAATTTGGGGCAATTTCTTTCAAAATTTGTAAAGAATTGCTCCCTAATGTTTCTGTAGTTTTGACATTCTGTTAGAAAGTGTGATTGTGTCTCTCCAGCTCCCTCATCACAGTGACAGCCTGTCCTCTCTGGGCAGCAAGGTCTGCCTGTGTCTGTTCTTCTCTATTGCCAGACCATGGTCACTCAGTCTGTACACTGTCAATGTCTTTCTCAGGTTCTTATCAGTTACTGTGGTTAGGTAGTCTGCCACAGTATACTGTCTGTTTAGGGCCAAATGTTTCTAGTTTGTGTTTTCATTCCAATACGTGATGTATTTTTCTTTTTCTTAAGTTATACTTTGGTTAGGTTTAATCTTCTGAGTGGTAGTGTAGCTGCTCTGAGGCTGGCTGGGGTTTGTGATGTCAGAAGGTGAAAGGTCAGCCAGCCTCAGGTCTAGTTAGTTTTGAGGGGACTCCTTTCTATGTTCAACTCTTGGCAGGCAAGAGCTTTATAATGGTAACAGGCAGGGTCGCTCTTTTCAATATGGCTCCAGTATTTGATAGATCTTTTTTGAATACTTAGAAGTAAAGGACATTGGCCTAATTCAGCCCTGCATGCAGAGTTTGAGTTTTTTCTTTGTACCTGGAGAATACTTTTGCAGATCATTTTGTAGTAAGGGGCCCCATACCTCACTGCCATACAATACAGTCGGTTCTATAACTGATTTAAATATTTTGAGCCATGTCCTCATTGGAGTTTGGATTTGAACTGAATGCTTGATGGCATAGAAAGCCCTTTTTGCCTTCTCTTTGAGTTCCTTCATAGCAGGAGCAGAAGTTTCCTGTGGAACTAATTTGTAAACCGAGGTAAGTATAGGTATTTGTTTGTTCTATTTGGGTCCCACCTATTTTAAATGTTGGGTCATTTCTCTGTAGCCATGATCTTTTTTGGAAGGTGATAATTTGGGTCTTCTTCATGTTAGCCCAGGTCTGACAGTGCTGACGGAGAAGGTCCAGACTCTGCTTTAGTTGACAGCCAATTTGTTATTATCAAAAGACTTCCCCCCTATACCACTACACTCTATTAGTTTAAAATGTAATCCCTCATGCCAGACTGAATCAAAAACCTTTTGGAAATCAACAAAGCATGCATGAATTGTGTCTTTATTTACATATTTATCTATTAGTGTGTGTAGGGTGAAAATGTGGTCAGCTGTTCTATAATTTGGAAGGAATCCAATCTGACTTTTGCTGAAGACACTGTGCTCGATGAGGAAGTCTGTAATTCTTGAATTTAGAATACTGCCAAACAACTTCCCCAGGTTACTACTTACACAGATGCCTCTGTAATTGTTGGGATCCAGCTTTCAGGGAAATGACCCACACTTAGTTCCAAGTTGGAATGGCCAATTTGCATTTTCTGTTGGTATATTTTAACGTCTCATTTAAGATGTCTCAGGCCTGCATGCTTTTTTTGGGCTGCAGAACCAGTTTGTCTTCCAGTTCTAATTCTGTGATAGTGGGGTCTGATAATGCTTAAAAGGCTCTTAATAGCTCAGTTTTTCTGAAAATCCGCTCCTGAGATTGATTCTTTGGAGATTTTCTATAGAGATCTTCAAAATGATTTTTCCATGTATCTCCATTTTGAATAGACTGTCCATTCTTACATTTTTTGGTAAATAAGTACCAATTTTCCCAGAACTGATCTGACCCCAGAGACTCTTCAATTTATTGTAATTGGTTTTGTTCTTTTTTTTGCTCTGTGTGTTTTTATATAGTTTTTAGAGTCTCACAGTAACTATGGTGGAGCTCCTGGCTGTCTGGAGTCGTTTTTTTAGCTTGAGACTTTTCTTAATGTTTTGCAGTCAGAATCAAACCACCTTTCCCCCATTTTCTTTGGTTGTTTTGTTTTGCATATTAAGTTTGATAAAGAGGCCAAATGATCAAATATGTGGTTAACGTTTACCAGACACAGCTCTACACCTTCTGTATTCTGAGGGTTTATCTGGACCAGAAAGGAGTCTAGAAGAGACTGGATTTCTTTACTGACCATTGCTTCCTGGTACTGCTCCAGGCTGTTTTGTGTCCATCTGTATCGCTTCTTTATTTTGTGCAGCTTACAGGGCTGAGAACATACGTTACCGGTGTCTGCCCTTTTCAGATACAAAGTGAACTGAGAGTGATCTGATAGAGGTGTTTGTTCTTTCAACGTGAAGGCTCTCTAAGAGGTTTGGTTTAAATCTGTTATAGCATAATCAACAGTGCCGTTGCCAAGGTTTGGTTTCCAAGGGAAGTTGAGGTTAGCTCCAGTGATGTAACTGCCACCTTCAGTACTAGTAAAGTCTAGCTCCTCACTAGTTCTAGTATTTAAATCTTCAGTGATCAGCACAGATCCCTGGGCCTGGAAATGACTGATATCTTCTTCTATGGTGGAGAAAATACCCTCGTTGAAATATGGAGATTCTATTGGGGGAATATAAATTGTACATAAAAAATAGTTTTCTCAATGGAAATTATATCTATTCTATCTATAATTATTTCTATTGAGTCTGCTAGTTCTGACTTATACCATATCAACAGTCTCTAGCCTGGGTGACTCAATTTAGTGATGGGACTATAAACTTCCTATAGTTAGGGGGACAACCAGTGGACGCATCTCCTTTGCACCAAGTCTCCTGCAAAATAACAACATCATTAACCATCCAAGAAGTCGAGGTTTCTCCTTTTTAAACCAAATAAATAAGAGTTTAAACCCTGAATATTCCAAACAGATATATGCTAAATAATATTAACCACAGGCTAATGAATGTATGTAAATACATCCAACAGTCCAAGGTCTATTAGGAGCAGCTGATCACTGCTGTTTTCAGGCCCCACCTCTTGTCTGAGCAGCCCTGCCAATGTGGACTCTTCTTCACCAGTGTCTGGTGCAACATGCAGGCTCAAATTTTGTTTATTTTAAAGAACGAGGTTAGTGGTGAAGGGGAGGGCGGAGGGCAGAAAATCTATTTGGATGATTCTTGTGCAATTATTGAGAGACCCAAAAGTGAACCTTGGACTACTGTGTGTATGTGCATTCGCAAACATGAATATTTTTAAGTGATCATGATAAAATGTGATAATTTCTGGATGAATATTTGTGAAATCACGTACAATGTTTACCATATAGTATGGTAGGATAACCTTACCTTGTTGAGGCAGAGTTAACTTAAGTGACCTGAGATGCTCTGTGAAATGAATTACCAGTGCCATATTAACTGTAAGTGAAGGGTGTGTTGTGTTTACTTGTCGCTGTGAAAAAGTTAAAAGTTACAGAATTATTTACAGTTGGATCTAATGTTATTCTGCGTGTTATTAAGGTAAATGACATGTATCCTGTTTTTTCTTTTTTATGTCTGATTTTGTAGCAGTTGTAGTTGGTTCTTTTTAAACCAATCAGGAAAATCTAAATTTTATGAGTCCATCTCATGTGTCCACCAAGCATATTTTTCGGAGCGCTATCATCTTTTCTCAATTATTAGTGTTTTAAAGCATCTCAGGCTGCTTCCAAGCACTTAACTTTTTTATAGCTCTTTTTATGTAGCTGTTTTTGAGTGCCATTTGGGTAAAACTTAAGAACTTGTCAGAAGTGTAGAAAAGCACAATGGCTGAACATTAAATCTTTTTGGTGAGTTTTTGTGTGTACATGTTTCATATTTGGATGTTTTCTTGTGGTATCATACCACTGGTTAGCTAACCTTTTTCCACAAAGTGCTTGTTCCTTGCCCCTCTTAGTGGTTTTCCACCCATTGAAGAAGCCTTGTGGCGTCACACTTTCTTGCTTTATTCATATGGGCTTGTAGTTGATTGCCTTTGGTAGAATTTTTGTCTGAAATCAGACTCTGAATAGCCTGGGGTTTTGTTACGGAGGCTTGGCTGGTAATTCAGTGACTGGTTCCAAAGTAATTAACAAGGTCAAACTAAATTGATCGACATCTTTCTTTATTTCTCCTTTAGCCTCAATTAGCCCAGTGAGATGAGGACTTTGAGCTTGGAGCATCAGGGAGTTTGTAGCGATAGACAGGCAGCATTAATGAGAGAGAGAGAGGGGCTAAAGAAAGTAATGAAAAATATAATGAAGAGTGGATTATGAGTGAGAAAAGGATCAGTAAAGCACTAATGGGAGACATTACATTCAAACTAAAGCCAGCTCAGACTACAGGAGTTTTGGGCTTTGGGATTTATTCCTGATTCACCCCTCCCGACAATTGGAGGAGAAATCTGGTTCGGGACCTTGGCTGCTACGAATGTTCGGCCCGGATTATCTGGTAATGTGAGGTTTATAGATCCAATTTTAAAGCTCCAGAACTGCTTGCGTCATCTGGGCCGCCCCAATGATTTCAAACATGTTTTCATATTTAGGAGTTAAAATCTGGATGATTACGTCACTACTTTCCGACCGGGACCAAAATAGCCAATAAGAGAGAGCTGACAGTGTTGCCAAGCTACAGTAAACATCACGTGAGGTGGTGCATTGCTCCCTCTGGTACGATAATCTTTATAATATCATGTAGTGTGTGTGATGCGCCATTATTTTCAAATCTTCTAGTTTGTGCATGTTTGAGATTAGAGAGAAGAACAAACTCCTGTAGTCTGAGCCCAGCATAGAACCCTTAAAGTCATTTAAAAGTTTATGTAGTCCTGAATATCTTAACAGCAATCCTGCAGTTTCATTGCAGGTCACACTGCACAAGATGAGTCTAATAAAATCTTGGTTATGATCTGTGTGAGAATGAACAAAAGCAATTGTGTGCAATGATTGCACGGTGAATTGTAGTGCTATGACGTAAATACAGAAAAAGAAAAACAAACATAACAGTATATGTAAGCAAAGACATATTAACACACACCAAGCCTCAGCTATAGTGCTGACACAAGTCTTTTGTTTGGGGTTTTTTTATTGTTTTTTTTTTTCAAAAATGGCCTGTTTATTCTTTGTCATTTAATACTGTATCCCGATTGGTTACTGATTGGTTACTTTTTGGGTTTTGGAAGTAGTCCCATTGTGAATGTTGGTCCAAATTTCTGAAACTGCCAGAATTGTGATGTAGGCTGTCTTTGGTTGCCAAGATTTAAATTCTGATTACAGTGTGGGATTGACGACCAAAGATTTCACCACGTTTTTCCCACAATTGTGTACCTTTGTCTTCGACAGCCCCAAACATTTCATTGTATTGGAACCTTTATTTGAGGCCATTTGAAATTTGTTTAGTCTAAATGATCTGGAGTTTCATGTTTTGGAGTATCCAACTCCCTCTGAGGGGCTTTGTTCATGTTGTTTTTACCTACAGTGATACAATGACCACTGCACTTACTTCAGCCAGTACCTCTCTCACACTCTGTCTGCCTCACACTTAATTTTATGTGGACCAAGCACTTGACTCCACTCAATTCAGCCCCAGATTGAGGTCAACAACTCACTGAGGGTTGGGGGTCCAAGGGACCATTGCCCCCCCCACTTTACCCTCGTCCCACATTCTTCTTAAGTTGCGAATCACTGTATCCCCACAAAAGCCCCTATATTGCAACACTGAAGGTTAAAAGGCAACCAGCCAATCAACACACACGTTTTGAAAGTTCACGTGAATTGGTTAATTCATGATATCGCAATGTAATGACAGGTCCAAAACAATTGAGGCGCTCCCCCCAAAGTGTATTTAAGCTATCGTAGGCTAGGAATGACATTTTCACAGCATGGCACGTTTATAATTTGCGAAGTTGATGGTAAGAAAGTCTTCGTTAACATTTCTATTGCCTGTTTGCTGTTACTCAGCCGCAGAAGTTACTGTCCTGTAAACTGGTAGTTTTGGGTAATTGAACAAAAAACCTTGTATCTAATCCCACAAGCATAGGTGGCGCTATTATCACTGAAAAATCATCACTGAAAGAGCTTACCTTCAACAAAATCATGGTTTTGGGGAGGGGGCAGTAACTACTGGCAAACAGGCTAAGCCTTCCCTAAATTTACTGCTGGCAGTTCAGCGGTTGAAAAGACAGCAACACGTAATGTAGCCCCAAAGTTAGCAGCAACCTGACCGGGCTCACTTAAGGTGGACTGACCTTTAAGGTTGACCAGCTATTCTCATTTACGTTCCTCTGAGTTTGCTCAGCAAACAACCCCCCACTCCTCCGGTATATCTCCTGCTACACACACACACACACTTTGTAGCCCTTGCACTTGTGAAATGAATCCGGCGCCCCGGTGTTGTGAGTGTAGAGTCATCACAGCATGGGGTCATCATCCCATTCAAGGCTGACCTCCTTTTGCTGTTTGCGTTTGTTAGTCATAAATATATGTATTTTTATAATCATGTTAATGAATGTATAACGTCAGTGTTCACATGCCTGTTTCCACTCAAAAGTAAACAGCTGCATATTCTAATCATTTCTACTTTGCTTTTCAGGTTTTTTAGGATGTTAAGTCAATAACCATGGCTTTTTGTAAATTACTACATACGCTGATCTCAGATATTTAAACTTACCTTGGAGTTCAGTAAGAATAAGAATAAAAGTAGTTGAGTGTCATAAACGACAATGACACTGATGTAGAAAGTGTAAATAGCCTTGCATATTTAATTAAAGGCACCTTGTGGAGTTTTCTTGTAAACAAATGTTACGTTTACATTCACTTTCTCATCAAAACTCATCGTGTATGTCCTTGAGGCCTAACAGACCCTTAGAGTCTGTTAGACCCTACCTCATTTTTGTTTGTTTGAATATTTAAAATCACACTTTCTTTACATTTGTGTTTTCTAGCTTGCAGTCTTCTTCTTCACTGCCTTTGTTGGTACATTGCTAATCTTCTTTGCATGTTACCGCCACCATCGTTTGATCAATAGAATAGGATGACACTGACGTATATCTGTGACATTTTATTCACCAAAAGTTGTTTAGATTTCTCTAAATCCATCTTTCCGTAGAGCCCTGATTCTCTTCTGTCCTCCAGCAGGCTGTTTTGGAAGCTGTTTACATAAAATCATAAAAATTTACATTAATGACCTGGCTGGAGGTGTGGCCCTCACCTTCAGCCCAAGCCAATCAAAATACTACCTAATGATTAATGTAAATTCCCTTATGCCACATCTGGCTACAGCTTGAGATTTCAGACAGTGTATAGTGGTCTATGAACCTGAGTGTGATCCTGAATGAAGGGGAAGAGGGAAAGTCGTAGTCAGAGGTCACTAGCTTAGCTTTAGCACAGATATATTATATTCCTTTAACTGAGTAACAGAAAGTTAGTCGTTTTAAAACTTCAGGCATTTTTGCTTGAAAAGTAACTTAAATGATTAATCACTTAATTGACTAATCATTGCAGATCTACTTCTCTGACGAACTTCAGTACTGAAATGAAAAGAAAGAGTTTCTGAACGACCTTTTACCTCCCTGGCTCCAGACATACACGTGAAAATAAACTAAATAAATTAGTTTAGGTAAATTAGTAAATTTACTCTATAAAATGAATAGTGGCCACTATCTGGGCAGAAAGATTTTTGAATGTAAACACAGAATATCAGAGACCAGACAGTGCAGTCTATTTCTCTTTTTGGCTGGACAGCAGGGACCAGCCCTAGAAACAACTGAGCCACTGACTGAGTGATGAAGTTACACCATTGGTTGGACAGTCCAGTGTTGGAGTTTCCCTATTGGCCGTTGCGCTTTCAAAATGATTCAGCGTGAACAGTTTTTCTATTACGTCAAATGGGGGCTTTTACAGCACTTCCACAGTCACATCGGCAGGCACTCAGCGGGACTGAAAGTGAGCGCAGCCCTGAAATAAGTGTTTTAAAAACACACATTTACCAACGGCATCTCATACGGAGGCACCGATCCACGGCAGGTCCGTGGACACAGTCGTGTTTCACATGTGCGCGCTAGTAAACAGGGTGCTGTAGGACTGTTAATATGTCACTTTATTAAGTTTTTATATTTTAAGATTCTCAATATGTGGTCAGTTTATCCAAATAACACCTGTTTGTGTAATGTGACATTTACGTGAGAAGAGAGGATCTGTGCGCCGTGTGTATGCGTGTATCCGTGTGTATTTCTGTGTATGCTTTTCTTCTGGAGGTATAGAAGGGACTAACACAGAGATGATGTGACCTCTCACTCCCTTTTCTTTTTCTTTGGCTTCACCCTTACACCATCACCCTATCTACTTGTAACCTTCTCCTCCCTCCCTCGTCAGCTCCATTTGAACAAACACAGATGATTAATAGAGATTTGAGGAAACATGGGAGAGGCATGACGCTGGCAGTGGGGTGCCAAGTCAAGATGTGCATCTGCGTGTGTTAAGTATTTGACTTTGCCTGTGCTATATCTTCATGATGAATGCATGTGTGTTGTGTGTGTGTGTGTGTGTATGTGTTTTAGGGCAGAGGTAGTGGGAGGAAGGTTGACCACAGAGGCCTTAAATGTTTACAAAGGGACCCCAGGAGGCCTGAGCTGAGCCTCCCTCTTTTCTGATTGGCGTAGGCAGCCTTCCTGTGAGTTAGGGAGTCTGTAATTGGCTGAGAGGAGGAGAGGAGTGGGGGAGAAACGTGCATGAGACGAAGATGGAGAATCAGCCTTGCCAGGGCTTTCACAGATGCTTTCAAATGGGAAAGGGGGAAACTTAGTTAGGATTAACATGAGGCCACATGTTGGAATGGAGGGGCTGTTTTTTCCGCTCTCTTTTATTGTACTTGGGTTCCTCAACTGATTGAAAGAATGTTTGCCTTTTAAATAAAAGAGAATGTGGGGAAAAAAAAGAAGAGCTAAGAACTTAAACACACCCAGATTCAAAAAGCAAGTTAATTTAAAGGGTTATTAAATTTACCATAAGAATGGTGTTTTAGCGAGGGAGGAAAAGTGGAAATTATTTTAATTATGATTTAGAATGATTAAACCAAAAGGGGGAGAGTGAGAGAGAGGGTTTGAGAGGACCTGAAGACAAACTTGGGCAAGATGTAAAATGCAGAAAATGAGCAATAATTGCTTTTAAATGGAGCATTTCTGTCAGGCCAGATGAGCATACTGCTTGACAGCCTTCTACCATGAATTATTGCATTGTATGACTCGGCCTTGTATGGCCTCTGGACATTTGGAACTCAACCACACTTAGACTCTCTCTCTCTCTCTCTCTCACACACACACACACACCCTATGACTGTTTACAACATTTATATTGATGGAAGATTTTTGTCACTGTGCTATTCATTCATGAAATGTGTTACATTGTGACAAATGTATATTGTTACAGTGTGAGTAGTACAGTTTTACAACCTGCAAGAAAACAAACTATTGACTGTAGGATGCAAACTTGCAAATGTGATGAGTTTCTCATTTTTATTTGATTGGCACAATGTGTCTGCAGTAAATGGATAGCTGGGGTACTTACTGTAAATATATGCCACTGTTTGGTATGTGCTGTTATATATGAATGCTGCCCAGGCATTTTTTTTTGCCACTAGATTCTTGCATGGTCCTGCTCAAGCTTCTTGATCATGTGCATGAGGTGGCCACATTGTTGCTCAGTAGTTATCAATCTGTATATGTAAGTAACAGTGCTATAAAGTAATTGTTTAGCTTGCTATGTTTATCTGCAGAGACCAGACATGTGTTTTTCCCGTTAAAAAAAAAAACATGTAGAATGTGATATGCTGGTATAGCACACTGTAGTTATATGGCCTTAAAGTCCTCTGTCCTTAAACTACGCAAGAAGTCGTGAAAAATTCTGGCAGCGCTGCCTTCAGGGACATAGCCTCCACGTTTGGGGTTGTTGGCTGCCCAGCAAAGTTGTGGAGACACAGCTGTAAATAGCCAAGGGTGCGGACAGAGTTTGGTCTATATTTAGAGGTTGGAATTGACTGGTAGAACTTGTCCGCCAACACCAGCTTATTCGCCAGAAAGAGTTTTCTATATTGCAGATCTTATACCAAAAAAAAAAAAAATTTTAGTTGTAGGTGGATGGCCTGGAAGAGAGAGGCAGTCACCCCGTTTCTGTGTTAAAGGTTTTGTTGGGAAATTCAAGTCTATTTTTTAGAAGGGGAGTAAAGCTCAGGGGACATGTGACTGTGTTGGTCCAAATTTTGCCAAGAACATTAGATATTAAGACTTTGTAGATTCTCCTCCATTTTGGTACAACATGTGACGGTTAAAACACCAAAATCCAAAGCCACCTACGCCTTGATAATGCAGTTTTATTAATCACTGTTCATAAACCAGAGTTGTGTAACATAGACCAGAGTAATGTTTAAAGGAAAACAGGCCTGGCATCACTGACTGGCTATTAATTTTTTTTAAAGATTTGGTGCAAAGAGGGGTTATATAAGTGAGTGACTCTTGTAGGGTGCACAAAAACACAAATGGACAAACGGCACAAATACACAGAAAAACGTGTTTCATGCATGCAGCTTTCAAAATGCAGCAGCAGCAACCTGGCATGATAATTAATTATGCCCTGTCCCGTGTTAGGTTTCACATACACCAGCTGAAAATAAATGGCAACCACAATTCGTGCTCACAGGGCAGAGAGAGAAAGAAAGAGATAAAAAAGAGAGAGGAAGGAAGAGAGTAGTGAGGGAAGGAGGGTTTTTCGCATAGGCATGTCATCATGGAGTCCAAATGATAATTATAATCACTGAGTCTCTGTCCCTCTCTCATTCTCCCCTCTGTCTCTCTCTCCAGCATCATGGCTGTCTCACCGCCCTCCTCCCAACTGCTGCTCTTTCTCCTCATTTCCTCCCTGGGCTGGCTGTCCACTCCAGGATCTGCATTTATCATGGACCGGGACCACATGACATCATCAGGTAGGTTACTGTTGTTTTAGTGCTTTGTATCAGGTCAAATAAGCAGGAGAAATAGAATTATGTGAGTCTCGTGTCAGATCCAAAATCAGTCTTCAGACAGTTTATTCATCTCTCTGCTTGCATCTCATCAAACATTAACGAATGTGATTCAGGATTTGCGTGCAACATGCTGTTGACACTTGTTATCACGTCTTATGTCAGACATCAGTTGCAGAATGCTGTGTTTGCTCAGATACATGTGGAAAAGTTCAGTGTTGAGCAAACGCTGCACTTTCCTGGTTTGGCCTGTTAGACAGGCTAGTGATCAATAGAGCTAGGGTAAATATATGGTTGGGGCTTCTCTGTCAAAGTCCAGGGACAGGATGATGCAGGATGTTCAGCCAGCTAATCCAGCTGTCACTGAACCATTTGAAATAATTAGGTGAAAGAATGCTGTGGCTGAGAAAACAGGCCAAATTTCAATTTTGATATAATTTACCATCAAACCGCTAAAATCCCTGAAGTAAAAGGTGGCCAAGATAGGAATTTCAAAATCAACTATGCTGTGTAATTTTCCCAACTGATGCTCAAAGTCACAAAACTGACTGAGAATATCTTTGTGTTGAACTGGCATCTTCTCTGATGGTGGAAGCCAATGCAGCTGGAATTAGGTGAAAGTGTGCAGCCCTGCAAGCTTGGCCTGGGCCAAGAAAATTCTTGTTTATTTAAAGTCTACCTCCGCTAGAGCAGTACGTGATTAAAATAAATCTTCACAGTCAAGCTACAACTCTCAAGATTGGATCAATTCTGCTGTTTCAATTCTGCACTTGACAAAACGTGTAGATAAACCACCAGAGAATCAACGACTGTGGTGATAATTGATGAATGATTTAAATTCTTTATCAAGTAAATTTACTAAACATACCCTGGTAATGACAGATTTTAAAGGTCCAGTGAATTCAGTAGCATCTAGCAGAACGGACTTGGCAGAAATGGAATATAATATTCATAAGTATTAGTAAGTTTTAATTAGTGTATAATCACCTGAAAATAAGAATCGTTGTGTTTTTGTTACCTTAAAAATGAGCCCTTTATATCTACATAGGGAGCGGGTCTCCTTCCACAGAACCCGCCATGTTGCACCGTCATGTTTCTACAGTAGCCCAGAACGGACAAAACAAACACTGGCTCTAGAGAGGGCCAGAGTTTCGCGGCCACCTTAGGTTCTCCTACATGCTTGGAAGGGCAGGGCAGGGCGAGGGGAGCGGTATTCGGTTAGTTGCAATCTAGATGTGCTAGATGCCACTAAATCCTGCACACTGGACCTTTTAAATTGTTGAATAGTTCGCTGTTGTTTGGCTGTTCTTTTTTTGATCATCTTGGCTCAACTTCATTCAGTTCCAGTTAAAGGGACGATCAATTTGCATGCAAGTAATGGCACTGATAACATTTGGCAACACAATAAAAGCTGTCCTTGAATCTTGGCAAGTCTCTGTCTTGCCAGTATATTCATAGGTGCATCTGCTCATTGCCATTAAGAAGTGAGCCAGACAGAATGAGACAGAGACCTGAGAAATCTCCAAACCATCTTTGGGCAGCCTGTCTGGCCGATGCAGCACTTGTTGCCAGAATGGAAAGTATGTACGTCACCTGGAGAAACACTGGGGGAGTTTTGTCTGTGTGATAGGGGCTTTGATAGATGCCCTATTCAAATGGATATACTGGGTACCTGCACATATACCCAGCACCTGTAAGTTATTTCTTAGTACTCCATTTACTGGTACTAGCTTTTATTGTTGATTCCTTTCAAAAGAGCACATAAATGACAGGACAGATGCTGTTTGTGTGATTATGGAAAGCTGTGACATAGCTTAAATGTCAATTCAGTATTTAATAGCATTTTAACAGTTTAGTTCCTTCATATTTTTTGCAACTTAAACACTCACAACCTGTTTCATGCAGCTGACATTTAATGCAGTTTTTTTCTGGTTTAGGGGTTTGACCTTTAGGAGTGTGTGAATTTAATCAGTACACACACCTTTACCTGTGAGTGACCAATAGGAGCATGGAAGCAAGCATGTGGTCATTTTGTCATATTTCATAGCATCCTTGAGCAGGGTAATGAACCAATATCTATTTCCGTCAAATTGATTGGCGTCTCACAAGGGTGCTTCTTTTTTCTTTCTGTGAGTTTTGTCCTCTTTCCTTAAAGAGGAATGTTGCAATCGATAATGCTCTTTGTTGACTGATGAATGTTGAAGCCTCTTACTCAGATCCAAATATTATTTTTTTTTATAGTCTTGGCAAAAATGGTCTATGGCGCAATCTACCATTTCCGTGAAGTCAGAAGTTGACCAGCTAGTTGGTTAATCCGAGTGTTGCGGAAAAATAAATACCTCAGTGGGCTGATGCGGCACCAAACTTTGAGAACATTGCTTCAATTATCATGTGTTGTGAACATATTGTTCTTCCTGCTCTCTGCTGTGCTCCAGTGTCGAAATAACACAGTTTGGCCCTTCCAAACTAAAATAATTCTGGTTCCAGTATTGGTACCAAAGCAGCCAAAACAGATTTTGGCTGTAGAACCGCCCAGCTCTTCTTTTCAAACTGAGCTAAAGTATATACAGTATTTGTGAACATGGTGAGAGCATTTCCATTTGGATTAAGTGATTATTGGCCATGTTGACATTCTGATAAGAAATGAATGACTATAATTGGTTTTGGCGGAGTATCAGGTTTTTCTCAGTTATTGCCAAGCCTCTCGGTCATTTTGAAATACAGCCTGTGTTGGGTAGAGGAAGCAAGTAAGTGTTTTTGTTTTTTTTGTTCAGTGTAACATAGTGAGAATCACACCTCAGAATCACAGATACTATCCTGATAAGATACTGCCACAGGGATGTGATAACGCATGAGAGCAGCTCCATCCGTTACGTGCTATTATGTGCTATACACATGACAGTGATATTATGGATATAATCTAATGATATTCAAATGTAAAACTGTACTGTAAATGAATTAGTAAAACCACAGAGAGTCTTGATCTCCATGTCTTTGCCCTCAGGTCTTTTAACCCCATCTAACTTTTGTATGTTCACAAACTGTAGCAGATGTCTTTATCTCTGTGGGTTTACATTACCATTCTGATAAGCTCTCAGACAACTGCAGATAACCATATGAGGTCAAAGCATCCAACATTCTAACTGGCCCACCTCCGTCATTCGCTGAAATGATCTCCAGCGAGCACTGTGGTAGCCCTGGTCTTCCTCAACAACCGTTAAAACATCTGTAAACAGAAAGCAGCCACTGATAGCATGAGTAAACACACACACAGCCTGTGCCTTTCTCAAGCTTGCCACTGTATAACCCACGATCCTGACACCTGCTTTCTCCACTCTGTTTTTACACTGTCTGTATTTGACATTTTTACCCGCAGCTCTCTCTCAGATGCATCTAGTATGTATGATGCAGAAATCATTCAATCTCATTGAGTAGGTCAGTAGCCAACGTTGTGCTTTCAGGTTGTTTTTTAAAAACCATTTTGTAGTTCAACTCGGAGAACTAAGAGGCTTCGTGGAATTCTGCGGGTTATACTGTTCCTGTAAAATGTTTTATTATCTGTTGTCGAGCCAGCCACATAACAAGCCAAGAGGAGACGTTTGGAGATGCTCCTGTATATTTAAAGGCTTACCAGAGTGATTATAGCCAGTGGTAGTCGTTTGTCTTTATCTGTCCTCACACACACGCATACACACACACATTGCCTTTTTCTTCCCCTAAACCTTTGCTGCGCATCTGCCTGTGTGTCCCAGGAGGACTTGCTCCACAGGCCTATACATTGATCCGGTTGAGTGAGGCTGTGTTCTTGAGGTGGTAACCAGTGGTAACCATGCAGAGGTTTGGTCCGCCTGGCTTGTACACACAATCTACAGTTACATCTGCTTCAAAGACACGCAGTGGGTGTGTTTGCTCTGAGCAGCAAAGTTGGGGCCATGTCTGGGATATGCTGTCTGAGGTTTCACACAAAAAGGGAAAGTTAAAAAGCAGGAGAGAGAGATGCATACTGTAAATGGTGAGAGGGAGAATACATGGTTGGACAATGGAGACGTTTTCTGTAATGGAAGGATCACTGTAAAGAAACATATCCTGAGTTTAAAGGCATGCTGCTGTTCCCCGTTTTGTTTGCCTCATTCATGTGCATGACGACACACAAGCACAGGGGTGATGTAATACACGTTCCTGCAAAAGGTTTCACACTATTCCACTGATCTATACAGGTGGATATACTGTGCCAAGAAATGCAGAAATGCGCCAACAAAGTCAGGGAAGACGATTACTGCAAGTTAGTAAACATAGATGTAAACAATGCCTGATTCAAACTTTTAAGAGAAAATCTGCTTTGTTGTGTGAGGGAGGAAATGGATTTGACATGTTTGTAAGACCTCAAGGATACACACAGTGAGTTCTGGTGAGTAGCACTGACTGTAAACATAACGTTTGTTTGTTTACAAGAGAAGTCCACAGGGCACTGTTAATAAAGGTGAGTTTGAAGGAAAAGGTTTATAAGCAGCAAGGCAGACTGAGGAACTTACAGATTATTTTCCATAGGTAAGAAACCTCATTCAGAATCACACTCACATACAGTTTTATATAAATTTGCGTCTACTAGTTTGCCTAGTATGGTAATCATGTTCATTTAAACTAAAAGTAAGTTGTTTTGAAATGCACTCTCATGTCTATATTGGAGCCAGCAGGCAGTTAGCTTAGCTTAGCATGAAGACTGGAAATGGATGGGGGGGCTGCATTCGATACAGTTGACCACAACATATTACTAGACAGACAGTAAAACTGGATGGGACTTTCTGGCACAGTACTAAACTGGTTTGAATCCTATTCAAAGCAGGGACTACTTTGTGTTTATAGGTAATTACACATCTTAGTGGACAAAAATGACATGCGGAGTTCCTCAAGGCTCCATTCTGGAGCCTCTTCTGTTAAACATCTACATGCTCTCACTGGCTCAGATTATGGAAAACAACAAAATATGTTACCATAATTATGCGCCAGGGGACTATGGTCCAAGCACTGATTAAGTGCATTGAACAAATCGATTGGATGTGCCAGAATTTTCTTCAATTAAACGAAGATAAAACTGAAGTAATTGTTTTTGGAGCCAAGGAAGACTGATTAAAAGTAAGCTCTCAGCTTCATTTGATAATGTTAAAAACCACAAACCAAGCCAGAAATCTTGGTGTAGTCATGGACTCAGACCTGAATTTCAACAGCCACATTAAGACAATTACAAAGTCTGTCTACTATCATCTTAAGAATATATCAAGGATTAAAGTACTTATGTCTCAGCAGGATTTGGAAAATCTTGTCCATGCATTTATCTTAAGTTGACTTGACTACTGTAACAGTGTCTTTACAGGTCTCCCTAAAAAATCAGACGACTGCAGCTGATTCAGAACGCTGCTGAGTCCTTACTAAGACCAAGAAAGTAGATCATACCACTCCAGTTCTCAGATCTTTACACTGGCTTCCTGTCTGTCAAAGAATTGATTTCAAAATACTACTGTTGGTTTATAAAGCACTGAATGTTTTAGGGCCAAAATAGATTTCTGGTCTGCTGCTACGTTATGAACCGTCCAGACCTCTCAGGTCATCTGGGACAGGTCTGCTTTCTCTCCCCAGAGTCAAAAATAAACATGGAGAAGCAGCGTTCAGTTTTTATGCACCACATATCTGGAACAAACTCCCAGAAAACTGCACGTCTGCTACAACCCTCAGTTCTTTTAAATCAAGGCTGGATCAAGACTTTTCTGTTTGCCGATGCCTTTTGTTAAATCAAATTTGAGACTTTTGATTAATATCTTACACTGCAATGTAACTTTTACTCTCCTGTTTTATTTGTCTTATTCTATTTTAGCTTATTTTTATATCCAGTTTAACAAACACTAATTGTATTTAAATGTATTTTTATATTTCCTTGTGTTGCTTTTACATTCTGTCTTGATGCCTTTTATGTTTTATCTAAAGCACTTTGAATTGCCTTGTTGTTGAAATGTGCTATACAAATAAACATGCCTTTCCTTGCCTTGCAAAGGGAACAAAATCTGTCTACCAGAACCTCTAAAGCTCACTAATTCACCCTTTATATTCTCGTTTGTTTAATCTGTAAATGTAGTTTTTACACATGATTTGCAAAATGTGTAAAAACTACATTTTCCATTTTGTGGGGGTTCAGTGCCCAAATACCATTTATTGGCCAGGAGGAGTAAACAGGGATTCAGACCGAAAACAGCCCTGTGCTAAAAGTGATGGTACTGTAATTGGCTAAATGTACAGCATGTGTATTATGTCTTGTTACAACCCTGGCTCAAGATAAGCAACATAGAGGAGTCAAACCACACCTATGATTTGCAAAGCAAAATTTATTGCAAACAACAGTCAACAAAAGACACAGAAAGTGGTGGGTGGTAGCAGGGCTGCTCGTACTGGCTGCAATGTGAGAGAGAGAGAGCGGGTGGAGCTTGACAGGGTGTTTAAAGGCTAGTCAGCAGGTGCCAAAAATCAGGGATCAGGGATCATGGAGGGAGGAGTTCTAGGTTACCTGAGAAAACACAGCACAGTGCAGATTTGGGCATAACAGTTGTGTTTACCTTTGTTCACTTGCGTTAAGTCTCACAAATAAAAAAAATAATAATAAAAAAACAGGCTATTGGAATAGCAGCTAGTTTGGAAGTGACGTCAGCACTTTGGCTGTCTTTAGGAGCACAGTTTAGACTAACATTACATAAGAAGTAGAGAGGGTTTTGTTGATTTATGCAGTTGGAGTGTCAATTATAACAAACAGCGATTTGACTCATTTCTGAGACCGGGATTTCACACTTTAGTGCGAGGCCAAACAGTCAGGGGCTGAATTTAACATGTTGCCCCATGCGAAAACATCTGACAATCTGCTGTAGCGTGGAGGGCGGCATAGCGGAATAAGAAAGACCAAAAAAAACACAGAAGGAGAGAGAATGTGTAAACACACAGTATGTGTGTATGTGCAAATCTGGCGTGCTGTACGCCAGATTTGACTGCTCATCTATATTTACTCTCACTTGGACATAATATGACATAACTAAGCCAATACTGTGAGCCATAATGGCATTAGAGGAGATTAACATCGTTAGTTGAGGCTAATAAATTGCTGGGACCAGAATAAGCTGACTGGGTCAATGCATGGTTAAACACACCAGATTGTATCTGTGAAACTTCAAAGCTTTGAACACTGATGGGAATCATGATGGTCAGATGAAGCAAGAACTTGTCATCCTGTGGTCGGAAGAAAAGCCATAGGCTCTGTTGTGTGACTGGGAGGAAAGGCCGGACGTATTCAAGGAATTGGACAATGGCACTTTGATATTCTTTGTCTGTTTTTGTTTTGGAGGTGTAAGTTCAGAGTGTGTACATGTTTGTGTGTGTCTGTGCACTTACTGTACGTGTGAAACTGTGTGTGCATGTTGGAAGTTATTTATATCACCTGTTTACATTCTCTTGTTTGTATCTTGTTGCAGTCTCTCACCTTTCTCCCGCTCTCTTCTGCCCCACTTCTCGCCCTTTCTGGCTCTTTCGAATGCCACATGGCCTCCTGAGTCAAGTACAATATGAAGGTTTTAATTTTCTTGCCTCCCAGAAATGAAATGTATAACTATGGAGGAAGCATGAAATCAGGAAATGCCAGTATGAATTTCCAGATTTTCTTCCTTGCCGCTTCTTATCCTTTCCCTCTTCTCGTCTCTCTCTCGTTCTTTCTGTTCCTTATCATCTAAGACACGTTGCCTGTGGAAAACAAACGATGCTGTCTGCTGCACATGCATTAACCCATCAGCCGGTGTGCATGTGTGCCTGTGCTGTGTGTGTGTGTGTGTGTGTATGGTCTGTAGTGCAGGGATATAATGTAGGACTTGGCGTGTGCAGACTGACAGGCGCTTTCACTCTCAGTACAGTGTCAGTTTGTGCTGCCAGTTTCTCCATCTGGTTAACAGAAACACACACACAGACTGATGGCATTGCAGGAAACCATGTGGATCATCTGGCATGGGTGCCGCAATGGCAGTTAGAAGTCGGTGCTGGACAGTAGTTCCAAATATGTCCGAAGTTTACATAACTGTTCAAAAATGATGCCTGGTTTGAAAAAAATAGCATCTATAAGTAAACATAACATTCAATAATTACATAACATAGCAATTATGTGCAAGATTTACCTTAAAAGAAAAGATTATTGAAACATAACTTAACATTTTACGCTTCCTGTTAGGGTTAAATTGAGACTCGCGGAGGCAATTCAGCTTCTAGTGTTGTGTAATTGTGTTTACGCAGTCACTTGAGAGCAAAATATGAGCTATGTGAGTAAAGCTGCCTGGGACACCCGGTTCCAGTGTTCAGCAGCCGTGCACGTGTTCTATTCAAGCATAGGGCAATCAAATCAATTATCTGCTAATACCACACTCAGAGTCCATATAGTGTGTGTGTGTGTGTCTGTTATAAGTAAGAAACAAAGCTCCCTGAGATCTGCACAGTCCCAAAGTGGACTGATAGATGCTTTAAAATTAATGTGTACCAAAGTGGTTTACGATTAGTGAAGCAACCACAAATGTAAAATCTTTTCTTCATGTCCAGACATCACTTCAGCAGCAACATTCTGCACTAATTGTAGAAAGGAAATACCAGTCTGAGATTAACAGTAGTCAAGTCTGGAGGATATTACTGCAACTTTCTCCAGATCAAATGGGAGTAGGAATTAGCTAATTTTAGGTGGTAATAATTTTACTGTAAGTTTAAAAAAAAGAAGAAGAAAAAAAAAGAAACTGTGTTAGACAACAAAATTGACATCTTTCAGAACTTAGAGTGCGCTTTTAGTGTGACATATTTTTTTTTTAAAAGCACAGCAATGATTTCATAAAGTTGGGGGAATGGTTAAAATTGATCTTGTAGTGGCTGAGATATCCTGGTTTTAGTCCCTAGTATTGATCAGTGTCCTAAAACCCTGGATCCTACACTTCCCAGAATGCAACTCAGTAGCATCCTGTATTAGACTTTGCTTTGCTGGTAAATGTCACCATCTTTGAAACTCCCATGCCCCAGTTTGTACACTACATTGTGTTTAAAGATTTCTAGTCTCAGAGCTCAACCTGAGATTTTACTTGAATAATATTCTCAGACTTGACAAAGCTCCCCAGAGCCACAGAAGACATTAACTGGCACAGTTATTTAACACAGGCTTTAGCACATAAAACCGGTTGAGTACCTCTTTAAGTTTCACCTGTAAAGCAATGAGAACTGATTTTGTACCTCAGTAATTATTGTAGTGGTTGCACATGTAAAGAAAACAGTAACGGATCCAAAATTGAACCCTGAGGGACACCACATAGACTCATTACCTTCTGTAGCAGAACCAGTTTTAAACATAACAACATCTGATAATAAGACGCTAGATTTGCAAATTTAAAATGATTTCAATAAATGTATTAAGCTCAGATTTGAAATTCAAAACATGATTTTATCATGGGGAACAATATCAGAAATGTACTTGTATATTATTTTTACTTCAGCATTCCGTACATACAGTACTGTTTTGATGCAGTGAAAAGGGCAAGGCTGGGGAGTGTATATAGTGTGATTATATGTATAATGTAAGTGGAAGGATGTATGGGTGTATGACATGTGTATATATATATACTGGATGTAGATAGTTTGAGAAGGTATGACATGAGGTTTGACACTCCACCTCTTTAATAAATTGGAGCCTTATGTGATTTTCTCCATCTCGTACAGTTCCCATACGATGTTTTTTTTTAACAGCATTTCTATTTTGCAGCCGAAAATTTAATGTCTGTGAACAGCTTTGATAGTATTCCATCATAACCCATAAAGCACACATTCACTCTCTCTGTCTCCGTTTCTCTCTTTTCTCTTTTCCCTCTCATCTCCTCTCTTTTGAAGCGTTATTAACCTCAACACTGACTTAAATCTGCAAATGAGCTGGAAAAGGTGGTAATTTATAGCGTCATAGCCTCATTTCCCTTGTTCATGACCATCAACCATTTCACAATATGGTAACTGATAAAGCCTGGTCACACCTTTCTCGCTGCCTTTTTAGTGCTGTTTGCCAGCTGGCGCAGAGGCAGGGGAAAGAGTGCTTTATTTAGGCTTTTTAGTGGATTTTAAACCTTAATGGCTAAAGCTGACATTGAGGTAGATAAGTGGTTTCCTAGCTCCTTTGAATGGACTGCTAAAGACAGGACGTGAAGCTAAGAGCTGTTTGTCCGTCTCGGCTGAACACACAGCCCAGAAGGACCAAGGGATACATATGGACAGTCAGGATGAGCACACACACACATACACACACACACACACACACACTTACATTAATTTCTTGGAGACTTATCCTAACCTTAACCATAACCACTACTTGCCTAACCCTAACCCTGACCTTAACATAACTATAAAGTCACCTTGTAAGTAAATCTTCACCCTAAAATGAATGATTTATGTTAAGGGGACTTGCTTTTTTTCCCCATATGGGAGGCGAGTCCCCACAACATGACTGTGTAAACAGATTTACGTCCCCACAACATGAGTAATACCTGGTACACACACACACACACACACACACACACACACACAAAATTAGGTTTCTTCTTCCAGCCGAAGGCTTTCAGCTGCTGATCACTTAATGACAGCTGGCAGGTACAGGCAGGATTTAGCTTCCCATCACTGAAACCCCGTGATGGTTATATATTAGTAAGTGTAGAAAACGGGGAGAAAAGCCAGGTAGTCAACATCTAGCTGTCAAGATGTTGCCCAATGGCTCATGAGCTAGTTACAACTTGTAACAAATATTTTGCTTTTGTATTCTGAAACTGACAGTATGGTGAGAAAGTTATTTTTTTTAAAGCAAGTACAGTATATGATGGAGCATATATATACTGTAAGTTCTGAGAGGAGGGGTAAGAAAAGAAGTGTTTGACTGAGTGAGAAAGAGAGACTCTGAGAATAAGGTGAGAATGTGAGTCGCTCCAGGTGTTGCTGCACAACCTTTCACCTCTGACACACTTCAGATTCGACTACCACCCAGAGCCGTGTTTAAAAATGCAAAAAAAAAAAATTAAAAAAATGTCTGTAACCTCTCACCTTTACCAGCAGGGCCGCATTCTTTATGGAGAGGGTAACTTTTTAAAACTCCGACTACAACAGCAGCGGTGAGATGGCATTCAGAAATAAAGTTGCTGTTGTTACGTAAGTAATTATATATGAGCAACATTTTAAAATGACTTTTTATGTAATCTGTCCTGCTCTAGTTAGAAGCTCTCCTTTGCATCCAGTGTGTGCAGAAAGCTCTTTGATGGTGGCAGCTGGAATTTGTTGGATGGGGGGAGGGAGGCAGAGTTGAAATAGCAAAGCTCTGGGAACCATGACAATGTGCAGAAGATGAAGTGTGGGAGGGTGGGAAGGTGGGAAAAGGAGCAGAGAGGGAGAGAGCTAAAGGCACAACAGCATAGGAATGCAATGACTTATGAGGTTGCACTGGCATCAAATAGAAAGTAAGCAAAGTAATCAAAATAATGGTGTATATACTTTGTGAATAAATAATGTGCCAGCTGTTGGGCTTGTTTGTTGAAGGTTTTGTTGTGGTGTCTGTGGTTAAAGTGTACTTACATCAACTAGCTCGACCTAAGAGAGAGGATGCATGCTGGCTAGGTGTGTACCTGTGTGCACATACTGTACTGTTTTCACCTATTTCAAGTAAGATTTACCAGCATTCAGCGAGTCTATGTGGAGATCATTTTGTCTTATGTTTATAGTTTATAAACATAAGACAAAAGTGATAGTGTTCTCCTGCAGTCCATCTGTCTTTAATTCCTTGCCTTGTGTTGTGAAGCATGTTTATATTCTGGGTCTGTGTGCTGGTCTATGTTTATGCTGCAGCCAGCGAGAAGAGAGCGCTGCCAGAGAGCGGGCAGAGCAGAAATCAATGATACCTTCAGCTGCTTATTTATGGTTGCACCAAACCCCAAGACTCTCAGCTAGATGAGAAACGGGCCTCCGACAGGAGAGGGAGGTGGCGGGGCATCTGTGATGAGGAGTGACATGGTGCCAAGGGAGAGGTGGAAAGGGCTGAGTCAGGGCCTCGGGGTGGGGCAGAGAAGAAGCAAGGCGAGATGATATAAAATGTGTAAGGATAGATCTATAGGTCATAAAAGGGTGTGGTGACTGAAATCCAATGTAACGGAACTCCATATTCCAACAAGTTGTTTTTCTACTCACGTGTATACACACACACAGGTTTACAGGAAGCAGAAGTCAATTTTAAATTTACATAAACTGCCAACTGCAAGTTAGCCTTATCTTCTGCCAGCAGAAAGTGTTACCTCCGCTGCTCATTACATGGCTTTCATCAGGGTTGTGTGTTTTTTCTGATAGCAGCTGGCAGCTACAGGTAGCTTATTATCTCATTATTGACCATATGTGATGCTAATCAGTGTAAGGTGTATGTGCAAGTATGTTAAAAGACAGGAATATGGTATGCTGACAGATTTGCCAGCTTGTGAAGGCGAAATGCTTCAAACATCATGTTGTCACGTGCTATAACAGCATTTGTGCATAAATAAGAAAGGATTACACACAATGTCCTGAGCTTACAACCAGGACATTTTATTGACAATCCGACAGTCTCTCAAGGATAAGTTGTAATTGTGTTTTGGTGTTGTTATTTTGTATTTTGGCATGTTCCCTCACTTTTACCTTACTATTCACCTCATATTGACTGTGAAAATGTGTTGTTTGTGTCAAGTAGTGGCAGTCATGGTTTAAGGAGGAGTGGGGGGGGTTTTAGAGATGGATTTAATCAATATCGTTGCACTGATAAATCAAAACCCCTGTAGGGTTCATGGAGGTCAAAAAGGCGATTGATCGGCTCAGTGCATCCTGAGCGTGAGTGAACTTCAGTTCAGTCTCTGATCTTGTTTCTCTGTCTTTGTGTTTCTCTCACTGTCTCTCAGCTCCCCTTGAACCTCATTTCACAGAGTGCATATCGAGGGACCAGGAGACATTCCGCTGTTGGTGGAGTCCAGGCAGCTTCCAAAACCTGTCCCACCCTGGAGCACTGAGAGTCTTCTACCTCAAAAAAGAGTGAGTCTGATCAGCTACTTTACCCCGAGAAGTAGAAGGAGTGCAGGTTTTGCAAGTAGCAAATGCTGATTCTTTATTAGCACTTTTACGTAACTGCCTACAGTATGTATGTGTGAGCCCTTTTGTTTATTCCTCTCTCTCTCTCTCCTGTTTCCCTTCTTCAGCTCTCCCACCAGTGAATGGAAAGAGTGTCCAGAGTATATCCTTTCAAACAGGGAGTGCTTCTTCGATGTACAACACACATCCATTTGGATCCCCTACTGCATGCAGCTGCGCAGCCAAGACAACGTCACCTATTTCCATGAAGACGACTGTTTCACTGTGGAGAATATTGGTTTGTTGCAAATATTTCTTCATATGTATCATGATTTCTTCAACACAGAGAATCCCACGTTGCATTTTCAACAGACTCAACTTTGTACAACATGCTCTAGCACAATGTAAATTCATTCAAACAGAGAGAACCATATACAGCGTGACAGAGGAGAAGCCGTGGTGTGAGTATGCTAGATGCTTGTCACATGCTTGTCAATATCACAGCAAGTGTCAGACCACATGGTAAATGTTTTGATGTCTGACAATCTTTATCTTACTAGGACTGTAGGAGATGCTAATAGATACAGTAGTATCACATGGCAATGTCATGTGTTTCTCAATGGAGAAACATTTGTTTATTAGTCTTCTTCTAGTCTTCATGTATACACATTGATTATCTGCATCTTTTGGATGTTGTCTTCTTGACCATTGAACCTGTAAATCCTAATGTTTTTGGTGACTTCCCTGACTCTAGCATATTCATACTCTTGGGGGATGAGCCCTTTCCATTGTGAACACCATGAGTTTTGCTCCTTTTTCCTTGTGCCAGCATCGGGCCAAATTGTGAACTCTGTACACAAAATATGTTGTAATGAAGTTGACAGATTGCCATACAATCTGGTGCAGGAATGTCCATTTTTAATTTTAGTAACTTCAGTGCCTTTCTTATAGCAACATCTTTAGACACAATCTTTATTTAACCCCACTACTGTTAATGCTCTCAATATAGTATAGTCCTATTTATGTTCATTTTGTTCAACACTTTAATTGAATTTTAATTTTATTGTGTTTAATCAATTTTAAACATGTGGTTTTAAAAAAAAAGATACTTTCTTGAAAAACCAGTACAGTACATCAAATACATCATACATTGACTTATAGAGCATGAACATTTTGTTTGATTCAGTATAATTTTTTTATTTGTTCAGCTAAGTTAAGTACATTCAATCAATCAATTCACTATGTTAAATGATATAAATAGTTGTAAGTGTATTTATTCCCTTTTCCTGGCAGTACGTCCTGACCCTCCAGTGTCTCTAAACTGGACCCTACTGAACATAAGTCCCTCTGGGCTAAGTTATGATGTCAAGGTCAACTGGGAGCCGCCTCCCTCTGCAGATGTCAGAGCAGGCTGGATGCGCATTGAGTACGAGATCCAGTACAGAGAGACAAATACCACAAACTGGGAAGCAGTGAGTCTTCAAATCCTCTCCCTCCCTCTTTCTCCTTTTCATTTGTGTGCACACAGTTAGACACACAGTTACGTGTGCTGACACATGTAAACACACACCTTTAAAACACAAAATGCCTCTGTGCACATGCACAGGCTCACACGAATGCAAACATTCGTGTACTATCTTAAAAGTAAATTGTAGGTAGGTCATAGAGGCACAGTATCGTGTTTCCTTCCCCCTCCCCCCTGAACTCTTGTAGCTAAAAAGCAGTGTAGCTTTGTTGACAAGCCAGTGGAAGCCAGAGCAAGGCCCTCTGGGAAAACACAAGCTCTCTGAAGGAAGTAAAGGGAGGGATCTGTAGGTCAGAGGTCATGAGACCTTGTACAGGCTCATATTCATTACCGCCTGGCCAGCCAGTCTGACAAATGAAGCCTTGAGAACTGTTTTAGAGTCCTCCGTCTAATGTATCTTATATGTCAACAATTGCTCCTTTGAAAAGGTCATAGTTATAGGTACCAGAAATAAACATAGACATCTCACCCTTTTTAGCTTAGTGTTTGAATTGTAGCCATTTCTGTCATGATAGAAAAAAAAAAAAGCTGCATCTTTTTCTGATTAACTAAAACATAGCAAAATTATTTTTTTGGCTGTTTTATTATACAACTCATTCTCTCAGTGTTTCACTCTCTCTTTCTTTCTGTCTCTATCTCTCTGTACTTCAGTTGGAGATGCAGCCATACACACAGCAGACAATCTATGGTCTGCACAAAGGAAAAGAGTACGAAGTGCACATTCGCTGCAGGATGCAGGCCTTCACTAAGTTTGGAGAGTTCAGTGACTCCATCTTCATTGAAGTGATTCCCGGTAAAGGTAAGATCATGGTGGGTCAAGGGTGACGCAATCAGTCTTTTTGGTCAGGTGCCATAAATGGATGGGCCGTTGCTTTGTGCAATTTAGGTAGTCAGGGTGCATCAATCTTGAACAACCTGAGACGTCTTTGTGAGGACTGTGATAATGATGGGTTCTGTTTCATATCATTTTTATAGAGTCTGCTTTTCCACTCACACTGGTTGTTGTTTTCGGGATTGTGGGCATCCTCATACTCATTATGCTGATTGTAATCTCTCAGCAGCACAGGTAGGAACAGACTCTCTCTCTCTCCCTCACACACACACACACACACACACACAAATACCCACAACCGTTCTCAGATGATCTTCAGCACTTCCTTGTCCTCTTCTTGCCTTTGCAGATTAATGATGATTCTGTTGCCACCAGTTCCTGCACCTAAAATTAAAGGCATTGATCCAGAGCTTTTAAAGGTACATTTACCGTATGGCTGCATTGTTGTTCTGGCTTGTCTGTGTATGTTCCTATGTATATTACTATATTCCTATGTATATTAGTGAGCGTACATACTAGACCCTGACCAATACATCATCATGGCTGGTTTTAGGTTATCACAGACATATTGGTATTGATATCAGATTATATGTTCAGCAAGTAACAAGAAACGTCAGTACTAAACATGTCACAGATACTGCATGTTTGATTTAGAAACATTGTCACCATTTTAATAATGGATGTTATGTTTTTATGTTAGAAAACAAATATCAGCTTATATATTGTTACTCTCTTAAATCCAGTTCCAGTCAGGCTCTGATACATATGCTATTTTGTTAATGCACAAAAAGTGAAATTGCAACATCGACAAATCGACGACAAGTAGCCAATGTATGGAAATGTCCATTTGTTTATCCAGTAAAATTATTATATAAAGTGTTGTGCAACCACAGTTTTGATTACATTTCCATTGTAATTTTGATTAAAAACAGACACTGCTGAGGGTGTCCAGTTGGCCAGTTAATCATCACACCGCCCACTGTCCTTCTCCCAAACACTGCTTGTTTATTGTATTTGTCAACTATCAAATAAAAACAAGAATGTCATAAATATTTTGAAAGCAAAGAGGCACTCTCGCTTTTGTTGAGATAAACAAGGATAGGAGGACCACTGAGGGATAATAAGACATGAAGAGGGTCTTGGTTCGGCATTGTTCTGTGGGTGTGTTATTGTCAGATGACGTGGGATGCATGTAGCAGCCTGCCTGTTTTCTCTTTACAAAATAAAATTATAGATGTACGTCAGAGAAAGTTCATCAGGTCCTGATTGGAATAATTTAAATAATAATGCTATTTTGTGATCAGACAAAGGTGAAATGCAAAGACTGTTGGGTTTGCAGTGAATTTTTGTTGGTAAAAGTAGAACTTTTACCAACACATACCTTTCTGCAATCTAATTATCACACACACTTAAATAAGAAGGGGAAGCTGGAGGAGCTGAATTTTATCCTGAGTGGTGGAGGTATGGGTGGCCTGCCCACCTACGCCCCAGATTTCTACCAAGACGAGCCATGGGTGGAGTTCATCGAGGTGGATGCGGAAGATCCAACCACTGGGGAGAAGGAGGACAACCAGGGCTCAGACACCCAGAGGCTCCTGAGTGTGTCCCAACCCGTCAGCCACCATATGCACATAGGATGCTCCAATGCCATCAGGTACTGCACAGATCTCATGTGAATGCCTTGCTGTCATGCTGTCAAATGACTCTGCAAATTTGAATTCTTTTTCTCCACCTGTCACCCTCTCCCTCAGCTTCCCTGATGATGACTCAGGCCGGGCCAGCTGTTATGACCCAGATGTGCCGGACCAGGACACCCTAATGCTGATGGCCACCCTGCTGCCAGGCCAACCTGAGGACAGAGAAGCCTCCCTCAATGTTGTAGAAAGAGCTCTAGCCTCAGAGAGAGGCGAGAGGCCCCTCGTCCACACCCAAACCGGAGGGCCCCAGACTTGGGTCAACACAGACTTCTATGCCCAGGTCAGCAATGTTATGCCCTCCGGAGGTGTGGTGCTGTCTCCTGGGCAGCAACTCAGAATCCAGGAGAACACCTCAACCGCAGAGGAGGAAACACAGAAGACAGGAAAAGAGAGCGAAGGCAACAAGGAGACTGTTGATAAGAAGCAGAAGGAGCTGCAGTTTCAGCTGCTGGTAGTGGATCCTGAGGGAAGTGGTTACACCACAGAGAGCCATGCCCGGCAGATCAGCACTCCCCCTAGCTCCCCCATGCCCGACAAGGGTTATCACACCATAGAACCTCAGCCAGTGGAGACCAAACCCGCAGCCACAGCGGAGGATAATCAATCACCCTACATTCTTCCTGACTCTCCCCAATCCCAGTTCTTTGCCCCTGTTGCAGACTACACAGTGGTACAAGAGGTGGACAGTCAGCACAGTCTGCTGCTCAACCCACCTCCCATCCAGTCTCCCCCTCCCTGCCTGCCACAGCACCCCCTCAAGGCCCTACCTGCTATGCCTGTAGGGTACATCACCCCAGACCTGCTGGGGAACCTCTCACCGTGAAATGACAATGCCATTAGGCCTTTAGGTGTAAGGTTGATTGACCAGGAAGTCCCCCTGCTGTCACAAAGCCTGTGTCTACCTGATTCCTGCTGGAAACCAAATAACTCGCAGCACACAGTGTGGATGAGAAAGTGCAGGTTTTTTGTTTTCAGAGGGTGCTGAAAGGGAGATGTGAAAAGCTACAAGCTGTATTGCTGACTGTTGTACATCTGCAATTACATCAGTTAATTTGATGCAGAGGTAGCCAAAAGTATACATCACAAACCAAATGCACAGTTTGTTCTTTTTTTTTCCATGCACAAGACAGACACGGATAATGGGCTCAGACTATGATTATAATGAGTCAATAAGCATCAGCTTGCTGCTAACCTGCCTTGGATCTCATTACATCTCTGGCTAACTGTGTTTTAGGGCAGCGACAGTGTTAAAGTCTTAATCTTACAGAGGGATGTCAGTGTATGTCAATTGGGAGAAAACAAGCACATTGTAGTCATGTTTTTACTCTGTAGTTGTTGATACCTCTTGCTGGCAGAGGTTTTTCATCAATTAATTGTCACCTAAAAACGCTTGGTGGCTTGTTTTGTATTCTTAAATTTCTTAGCTCATCACGTCATCAGCATTTCACTAGAGATATATTTTTATATGAAAGATATTAGCTATCCACCCTAATACACCGCTAAAATACAGCTATGCAGATTCACCTTGCATTCCTGGCTTCATTTTGTTCAGTGGTATACTGTTCATATGTTCATGAATAAGTGGCCAAACAGATTATATGATGTCAAGACATTTTACTCCGCAGCTGAAATAGAGTTTAATAGAAGAAACACACAGATGCACACACACACCGACATACAAATACATTAACAACAAAGCCGTAGCAGAAGAGTCCTTACATATACGATCGCTATTATATCTCTTTCACTCCTTGGGGGATGTTGACAGGCATTCAAGGATATGAAGGAAATCACTAACTGAAGTAGAAGCAGAGGAGACAAAAAGGGAAATTGCAACGCAATCTGGAATGCATTGAACATTGCAGACTGATTATGCATAAGAGTGTCCCAGAATTTTTCCTTAACCTGGGTTTATTTATTTTCACTTTATTTTTTACACACATACCGAGAACCTGCAGCGCTGAACTGCAGCTCTTGAAGTAAGAAGGACTCATTCAGATTCATTCACAGGTGGGAGCTGCTCAGTGCAAACTGTGCTGTAGAACACGGAGCACCACTAAGTGCCTTGCTCAGGGGCACATTGAAATATATATTTAGCAGAAGGGAAGGGGACACAGACACACAGCCGGCAGTTCAGTAAAAACCAAGTATTGCATTACATCTTGTAACAGCAACCAAGTCTCACCTTTACAACCAGCACTCACTCATAAGCTGTCACTTAGACTGAAACTGAAATTAGCAAGCTTATTGCTCGGGAGTTGTATTCATCTCACGTTACATTGTTATTGCAGCGACAGCAACTGGAATAAGTTGAAAGAATGTGAAAGTATGCTGTAATTAGCTAACATTTTATACTTATTGTCTGCCAAGTACACAGTGTTAACAACATGTGCCTATGATTGTGTTATTGGCTTGCCATTTCTGTGCTAATATATGTTTACATAATTAGGGTTTGTGCATTTATGCATTGCTATGTACAGGCAAATACTGCTATATATAGGTGAATTGGTGTAAAGCCTCTCTGTGCATAGAACACAGTAACATGCATACACACACACTACAGGAAAAAAAAAAACACTTGTCTTAATTGATATTTAATTTTGCCTTCCTAACATAGCCATAAAAATGGTGAGCTGAAAATTGCCTAAAGTTGCAAGGGTGAACATTTTCTGAGGCCACTAAACCATTAGTTGCACATCACCATGCTCATAAAAACTGACCACAATTTCCAACCTAATTTTTTTCTACTATCAGTGTTCATACTGAAAGATCTTGTTCTAAGATCTGGTCTGTCAGGGTGGATAGATATAAAAATCAGAGAATCACTTACAGCAGGCAATATGCGTGCAATTAGGCATGTGATCCTACTTTGTCCTAGTACTTGTCATAGAATACCTAAATTTAGGACATTATTTCAGCAGAATCTGTTGCATAATTAATTATTTTCTCACATTTACCATATAGTGTAAGCTTGCCCTTAGTTAATTGAAAGTGTAAGCTTCAATAATGGCAGAGGAGACTTTTTGTCATGGTTTTAGGCTCCTCATATTTTTTTTTCACCCTATGAATTATCATGAAGACAACGTGCCTGTGACAAACACAGTAGCACGGCATACAAAAAGCTATCCAAGCTGAGGCTAATTGAGGTTGTGTATTATGCATGATTGTGATACAAAACAATGAATTTTCATTTCAACAAGTCTATGAGTGAGTCAGAGGCATTGTTATTGTATAGCATCAAGGCAGCCTTCAAATGAGCACATCTCACCATAAACAAAAAATACTTAATAGTGCAAAGGAAAACACATCCTGCCTTTGAATTATGTTGTTTTGGACTTGTTCTCGAGATAAGCAGGCTGAAAAAGATAGAAAAGGTCTTTTGTATCAGACAATCCAGAATGAAGAGAGACAAAGAAAGAGCCATAAAAAATGTGAATATGATAAATATGTGCCATTTCTCTCTTTCTGTATCTCTCTCTCTCTTGAAAAGCTCAGTGTTCTGTTGTTGCTGCCTAGTGCTGATGATACCAGCAAGTCAATGCTGTTGCAGAAATGTCTTAATATATTTACTAGTGCTGTAAAATTACAAGTATATATTTTTTATGTCATTAATGTTACTAATCACAATATATTGCTGCTCGGTACTTGTATTTTTTCCTGCATTCAGCCTTACTGTGGTGGGGAAAGGTAATTTCAAGAGAGTGCAACAATCACTGTATTGTGTACAAGGATAAATGTTTGGTGGTAAAAGCTGCGAAATGGATGAAACTGATAACCTGAAAAATGGTCTGAATTAAGCTGGAGGGTGTTATTTGTGTTATGGGGGTGTTATCAGTTCAGTCATGAATAGAAACACTAGGACAGTTTTTCCCCAAGGTTGAGATGCAATACAGTCTCCTAATGATGCCCACGCAACTTTGACAGTATTTACATCCATTCAAAGATCCAGAGAAGCCTCTCTGTATATATGAAGGAAGATCCGATGATGGAAAAAGCACTGTTAAGTTTCTGTTTCAGTTGTACCATGGTGATTGTGAATGTGTGCAAACTGGAATATGCAATGCAATTATGATACTGAGGAAAAGTTGTATTAAAAAAAAGTGTTTCAAGGTTACAGCAAGGAAGACAAATTAGGTGGTGCTTTTGTTCAAGCTTACAGGTGTTTACTTCATTGTGTCTGCAATTTTTTTTTTTGTTTGTTTGTTTTTTTGTTGCCAATTCACAATGAGTTCATTTTTAATGTAGTGTAAAAGTTTGCAACTGTTATTTCAAGTTTATAAATGTTACAGACACTTCAGAGCAAGCACTTTGTACACATATATATCAGATGTTTAAATTGTGTTTAGATTTTGTATCTCAGACTAAATCAAGTCTATGAATGACCTGTTATAAAACAGCATATGTTTTTTTTTTATTTTTATTCAGCACAATAATCAGACGATGAGGAACCGTCAATATCAATAAGCTTCAGTTTTGTTCTACAGAGTTTATGTTTATAGGATGTATTTTACACTACCAGATTGATAGAATGATGTACTGTAATGGAGTATTTAATATTTGCTAGAAGATTTATGGATAGATAGAGCAGATAGATGTAGTCTATTATGAAGTCATATCAAAATATAGGCAGAGGGAAATAGTTCTATTGTAACTACATTCTTACATTTCTCCCACTATGTGATTTCAACGTTTCTTTATTGAAAAGTGCATTGAAAGGGGCTAAAGCATTTTTATAATTTTGTGTTTTGGCCTCCAGCTTCTTGGTTTTGCATCAGTGAAAGAGTGGCTTTTGTCGCTTTGTTAAGCCTGGAAATAATCTTGAGTGCTGGAATTTGTGCTGGTTGTGACTCTTCAACAAAGAGTGTTTGGCCAGACACTTTTTAGCTTGTTGGGAAAATTGTTTAATTCTTGACTTGAGTACTGCGGTTACAGCCTGTTTTTTGTTTTTTTTTATGACTAAGTTCAGTGGCTCCAATCTATAAATCTATCCATGTGTAATTTATTTGTCTGCTCAGAACCCTCAGATCACCCCACCACCTTATCTGACCGCAGTGGGTGGGGCAGCATGAGTAATGTGTGCGCTGTTGTTCTCTGATATGTGTCATCCAGGCTCATAAAACTGGAAATATTCTACACATGCAGCTGTTTGTACACATGGAAACAGCTGCAGTCACAAGTGTAGCAAACTCAACATCATAATTTATCAGAATGCATTGGTGTTATTAACTAATATGATCTCGCTCCAAGTTTTCATGCCTCGACATCCCATCTTATATTTTCAGAGCTCCTGACCTTGGAACCACTGTCCTAGTCTGTTGGCTGCTGTTTTGCTCTAGACCAAGAACTGTTGTAATCTTTGATGATTTGATATTGTTCCCTTCCCATTTAAGCCTTTCTGGTGTTGTATGTGTGATCAATAAGCTTTCAACAAGTAACACAATAAATGTATACAGCATCTTAATCATCCTATGCATTTTTTAATCATCAGTTGTCTTCAAAATTTTGATCCGATATTTGATTTAAACAAATATTATAACATTAGTATTGGAAAAACAAAAGTAATTCAGACAGATCAGATTACTGATATATAATTTAGAACAGAATTGTATTATTAATTCAATTTAAAATATAACTCTGTTCACACGACCTTTAACTGACTCCCAACTGTGCCATTAAAAGTACACCAGCAGCATACTGCACAGTAAAGGTCAGCTCAGATCAGCACTCAGTGAAAGAAAAAGGATGTTAATGAAGAAAATGTACAGACCACTGTGGGCTGAGAGTTTCGAATACAAATGAATTTGTGTTTGCGTGTCTGATAACTAGGAAGAAAAGGAATTGTGTGCGTGTGTATGTGTGGTGGTTGTAGGGTTCAGAATGTGTAGTTGTTTGTGAGCAACAGAGAGGCACTTTGTGTGTGTGAATGAGTTCACAAGTGTGTGATTCTCTCTTGCTGCTGGAGTAAGTGGAGAGGAAAGGGCTGCGGAAACAGTTGTGCATCGGGGGGAAAGCATATCGGACAATTAAGACAGAGGCTGTGTACTGCACTGCTCTGTGTGGGGCTGATTGAATCAGAGAGACAGCCACTCACAGCTCTTCGTCTCAGGACATTGCAGGTAATTACCCATAAGTCACTGTTCCCCTGTATTGGATCTTCAGCCCAATTACGCCCACACAAGCAGTCCACCTCGGCCTCATTTATTACCTCCGGTTGCTTGTTGACCTTTTCAGACACACAGTCCGACGGGCAATACAGATACATTACACCAAGCAGAGGGTGTTGCACTTTAAGTCTTGTAGACAATTTCACAGGTTTTGAGCTGTGCATTGACATCATTACATAAGTGTTAGCATTGAAAAGTGAGCTTAAGATGACTTGTGTGTTAATGCTTCATGCAAGCATTGCCATTCTAAACATTAACACAAACAAACTATATCTCACAAGCTATAGATGGCCACCTTAAATTTGTGTTTGTTTTTGTGTTTAAATAAACTTAATTAAATAAATGCATTTAAAGTTGTTCTACAGTCTATCAGCAGTACTATTAATACCTGAAATGCAACATTACAAGACGTGCATTATCAGTATTTAAAGTGTGTGTACGTATGCATGTGACCATACCAGCTATATAGTGGAAGGAACCCACTGTCATCCCTTATAGGATACTCCTGCAAATATTTCAAACTGTAACCGGACAGATGGTGAACATGTTGCTTATGTACATGCAAAATCAGGATAGACCGCTGGATTTGGATTTATATGTGAGTGGCAGACAGAAATAGAGAAATAATAGACAGCTAGTGTACATGATGAAAAGATTAATTAATCAGCATGAAAAAATTAGTTTGTTAAGAATCACTTGGGTGGCATTATCAAAAAAAAAAGGTAAGCCTATATGAGGTCAGTGAGGAGCACATTAACTTGTTACTGTAGCTGTTGAGAGTGATGGTGGTTTATTGTGTAGACCTTCATTGCCATCTGCTGACAAACATTGAGCAAAGCAGTTACATAGCACCCTTTACCTATATCTTCAAAATAATTTGAGGTAAATGCAGTTTTATCTACTTAACAGAATGGGTGACATAAAGTCAACAGATCTTTGCTATGCTGGAGTTAAATAGCATGCTGCTGACTCTTATATGTATCTATATATATCTCATAAATATATAGGAGGTGTAGGTAATATGACCCCTTTGCTATGTTGAAGTCAACTCTCAGGCATGTGCAGGATAGTTGCCAAATCATCAAAAGTCACTCCCTCAGACATACATGTCAGACCCACACACTTCATCTTACTCAGCAAATACCTAACCTATATACATTCACTGTCAATTTTCATGTTTCAACTCGATCACCATTGACAAAAAAAAAACACGCACACAAACCAAAAAAAATTAGCTCAACCAACTTTATTCCACAGTCATTTTCCATGTTTTACAACCTCAACACAATACAGTTCTCTGTGCAAGCATCAGGTGTTCAGGGTGACTGTTACCTTCCCACAGAAACCGTCATTAAGTACAGAGTGTATTCCAATCGTCATTCATTGCTTCACCCTCTTTTTCCTTCTGCCTTTTTCCAAAAACAATTGAGCCTTGTATTTTTTTTTTAACTAGCTTTGTATAAATGTGTGCAATTTGCAACCTACAAGCAAAAAAAATTAAAATTTGCATGCGGGAAGTGGTAAAAGATACACCTGAGATATGTTTTATCAACAAGTACAATACATCTTTGGTGGTTACTGCTCTTATGTGCTCAAGAACAATTATCAATAGAGTGCCCTACAGGCAAACATAACATTGGTATAAACTTTTTTTTAGGTTTGCAAGAACTTTGTCCCAGTAAGAGGCCAGTGCTTTTAGGTTCCCCCCAACAAAAATGTAGCATTAACTACATCCTTCTTCAAATATTTGCTGGTAATTTACTAATTCACACAGTCTGATGTAACTGTGTCTCTTGCTACATTCCTATATATCCTACTCTTCCTTAATCATTACTTTTTTTGCAGTACTTGCAGATTTTTTCTATTTGCTCAAATATCCTGGGATAATGAACTTTGAATTTTTTAAGTGTTTATCATGTTCCTGAACAACCCTCTCCCCTCCCTCCTGCCTGACTTCATACAGACGCCACTAGAGCGTAGTTTGTGCGCCTGGTTTCATAAAGGATGGAGAGAGCAAAACGGAGAAAGCAATTTATGAACATGACCACCACATACACTCCTGAGAAAGGATGAAAGCAACCACTGACACACATGGTGAGACAGGTGAAACCCAGCATCTGACTGTCGTTTGTTCTTTTAGGCACAGTCAAATTATTTGTGAATCTGTTGCCGAATGTAACGAGTTACCAAGCCTATACCTGCTTTGGTTGATGTGTTTATCTACCTTATTTTTTTATATCACTGTGATGTTGGACTCCACCTGTGTTGATCTACACCACACCCATGCTGTCAGTGACTGCCATGCCCTCTCCCAGGGTAATACTTGTTGGTAAAAAGAGCGCTTTGCCCTGGTGTTGATGGCTGGTATTAATATGAGGTTGATATCAGAGCCAGTTTACAGCTGCTCTCATCCTCAGCTAACAACACCTGGAGGTCAGGCTCATTGGGCTGGCTGTGGCTGCTGTCAGTCAGCCGGGGGCGAGCGTCACTGTCAGGTCTCCCTGACATTATTGGCTGCATCACGTATCAGTCTGTGTCACTGTCAGGAGGCGGGCAGTGCCTCATCACAGTGTCAGAGACCGACCGGCTGCTCACTCCCTGCATCACCAAACAGCCTTCGTCAGTGTCAGCATCAGCTGGCCTTAGGGGAGGCTTCATTGTCAGAGCCTGCTGTCCACTGTCAGCTGTGCTTTGACTTTCACTTAGCCTTCTCTTGCACTCAAGGTCTCTGCATCTCAGAGACTTCCTGTGGCATATGGTGTATTTGCGCTGCTTGCTGCATCTGGCCAATATCTAAATGTTGTTGACTTTGAGATACCGAACTATCTTGCTGTCCAACACCTTGATGACTTTGACCATGACCATGACCATGACCATGACCATGACCATGACCATGACCATGAGCATCGTCATGGCCAAGACTAACACCATCATGATTTCCATGGTGATGATCTTGGCCGTGGCCCTGGCCATGGCCATGGCCGACACCATGGTGATGCCCATGATGGTGACCATGCCCGGTGTCTTCTTCCACAGCTGGAGCACCGTCTGCATCAGGCTGTGTGTCTGCTTTCTCTTTACACTCCTCTGGGGTCTCAGTGCTCTGTGGGAAAAATAGCAGGGGAGGGGCCAGAAGAGATTTCAGCGTATGAGCTTGTCTTTGATGAAGTGTATCACCAACATGTTATCTGAGGACTTAAGTTTCTTTAAATTCATGTATATTGCAGTTATGTGGTGTGCAGTATACCTCATGAGTGCAGCTCCCACATATTCGTTTGCAATAGGTATCTTTGATTGCACCCTCGATATGGCCTTGACCAATGATGGAGTTTGGAAGTGAAATGTGGTGGGTGAGACGGCCGCACCTGATGGTAAATGGATAGAAAAGCATGGTGAGGTTAAGTATGAATGGCAACTGAGGTGTTAAAGGCAAGTCTAATGTACAAAAATAAGAAAAAGGAAAATATGTGCTGAATTAATAATGTACTGCAGGTAACAAACCTGTCATAAATGAGAAAGTCATCTTTCTGTCCGTTCAGTGTCTGCCAGACATCAGGCTGGTGCTCGAGCTGTTTGTAGAGCGTGATGTTCTCAGACAGCCTCTGCTCCAGCTTGCTGTGCAGGTGCTGTGCTTGCGCCCCCTGGTGGTTAACGACCATGTAGATCACATCCTTCAGACCCTGGCTCTCCAGCTTCTGGTGCAGGCCGTCCATTCTGCACAGAGGAGGGAAATCAGAAACCATGAGTCTAAAAATCAGATGCCAAGTAACAATGTTGTTCATAAAGCTTTCTTGTATTGTCTTCTTAACAAACAAGTGTGAACAGAATGCACTTCCTTGCCAGTGAACTTGAATAGTTGCATGAGGACTAGTCTGAGCTTGTTGTATCTTGCTGGCAGCTCGGCAGGCCTTGCAGGATGGACCATCAAATTTAACTGACCGTGTTAAATATCTAATACCATTTCTGTAACACCTGTGTGAATGTCATGCTTTGATACAGATTTAAGACTCCTGGGGTGATGCAATGTAATGCCCTGTTTTTTTCCTGAGTGGACAAAAGTGCAGGACAAGAGGTCAAATTATACCCATATTTGGGCATGTACCTGGAAGCCTGCACCAAACAGAACAGTCAGGTGGCCTGTAAAAGGGCTACCACCGTCACCCGACCCATGGCCCCCTTCATGGGCTCCACCTCCCCTATCTTCCAGGCTGATGGCGGCTGACAGCGGGGCCCACCCCCATCACTCTCTGCCCCGCCCCCATGGAGCAGGCAGAGAGTGAGGAGCAGGGTGAGGCACGCCCACATCCCTGCTGTGCCTCCTCACTGCTCCAATCTGCTGATCACAGAGGGAAAGAGTGGGAGGAGGGGGATGTTGGTGAAGAGGATAGCAAAAGGTGAAAGAGGAGAAAGTGGGGGGAGAAAACACCAGAGATTGGTCAAACTCAGCAGATAAAAGTGATAAGAGTGAACAAAAGGTCAAAGCAGGGTTATCATTTTTACATTCTGCAATACTGACTGGACTGAATAGCCATATAAAGGAAGCAGTGCAACACGTAGAATGAACAAAGTATTTAACAAAAATGTTCTGTGTGCATGTTCTTTCTATACAAATTTATACTCATTAATACACATAATAAATGCAAACAACATATACAGTACCAGTCAAAAGTTTGGATACACCTTCCCATTCCCTTGAATGCAAAGGTGTGTCCAAACTTTCGACTGGTACTGCAGTAGAATAGGAAGTAAGCTTGAATGTAGAAAGGTAAAAGTCAATTTTTTCTGCCATGTGTCACCACATGCAGCGGCTGAAAACATTTGTTGAAGTTTGATCATTTGTACAGTACATACACAATGAAAACTTTTGCATTTATGATGGGGTAAAAAAGTAGATTCTAATACACAGCATTGCGAAATACCCTTAGCTACAGTGTTTTAGCTTTAATCCATTTATTTATTGTAACTGTAAAATGGAGCGCTTTGCTTTCTGGGTATTCATTTTATTGCATTTTTTCAAAAAGTAGCTGGATAAAATGTAATGAGTTTTGCTTACCCTTTGAAAAGTTCCCTTTACTCTGCTCTGCTCAGCTCTGCTCTGTGTTGCTCTCCTTGAACAAAAACAAGTCTCTTGCTCCACCGCTCCCCCCTTTTATACTCTGCTTGTTGTTTTCCTATCTGAAAGGAGGACAAAGTTCAGTTGCAGCTGTTTGCTGATGCCTACACTTTCTTCAAGTTTAAAAAGTCACTCTACATGAAATCCCCCTGTTGACAGTATACAGAAGAGGGTTTTTTTTTTAATAGAAAAAAGTTTGGGAGCTGCTGGCAGCTTGACAAATTCCTTTAAGAGAGTAGGGTGGGGAGAGAGAGTTGCCTCTTTATTATGGCTGGTTAGGTTGTGTCAACCCTGGAGATATCACGTGCATTTTCATTGTAAATCAAATTACTATACATAAAAATACATTAAAAAATATGACAGTATATTATAGTGTGTGTGCAAGAACACTGAAGAACATTGTGTAATTCTGTTTTGGGAGAGGGGAAGTGAAAAAGGACAGAGGGTGGGACTCTGGTCGGTGTCCAGCATGTTTCTACAAGGTCCACATAAACACAGCTGGACTGAACTCATTCACATGTGGCATAATTTAAGTATTTCCGAAACTATTCTACTGTTGAATATACACAGAAAGTTGAAGGAGGATGATATTATATAAACACCACTTGATCAGTGCAGTGAGATGTGGCGTCTGTAGCTGTCTGCTGATATAGCAGAACATGACATGTGACATAGTGTCCTGTCAACTAACTTTATTTTATGACTCAGTGTAACTCATTTACTGGCACAGTGCTTTTATCAGGGCACACTGACCTACATGAGCTATAAAAATGCATGTCAGTTAATTTCAAAAGATTGTAATTGATAAAATGAATCTAAGAAACTTTTTATCAGCAAATAAAAAATCCAACACTTTTTGGTGCAGCATTTTTTTTGTGGTTTGGTGCAGCCTCCAAAATTCAACTTTGTGTAACGCTGGGTGATGCCTCAGATGCCTATTCTGGTCCAAAAAGCCCCCGGATTACTATGTGTTTAACATGTGCCAGGTTGCTTTTTAGTGATTCGTTTTCTTGCAAATGTGTTTGGGAATTTGCACCACTAAAATACAGTAGGCTGTTAACTGACAGGCAGATCTGGAGGCCATGCAGTTAGTAAGCTATGTCGTTATGGGTCTCAACATATAGTGAAACCATCGACAATGTTCTGTGTACATTGATTTTTGATGGGAACTTGGAGGCAACAGGGGTGCAAATTATTTAGTGTATTTTGATGGTGCTTAGGCAATGTTGTTGTTATTAGTGCTATGAGAGAAATAGTAACTTCCAGATGATAATTTAATGCACGTTTAAATTAAATACATGATTAATTTTCGTAATAGTTTGCCTAATTCATACTTTAGCAGTCGATAGGAAGAACATGTAAACGCGTGCCACGCTCCGCTGTCACCAAGCAACGCTCCCCGGCGTCCTTGAGTTTGCAAGGACTTCTGGGAATCCGAGGCCCGGGCGTTAAACGACCGCCCTTTTTGGAGCAACGAGAGTAGAACAGTGGTACATGCGTCGAGGGAAATATTATCGCAAAACAACTTTATTGAGCAGCGTAACCGAACTTGAGGTATGCTCACCAGTGGATTTTTAACGCGTATTTTGACCCACGGCGGTAATAATCGGGCAATCTGTCTGGGAAAAGTGTATTTTAATGCGCGGTTTGATGACGTAATGTTGATTGTCAAACGCGAAATGGCGAGCATGCTAAGAGGCCCGTTACCTGCAGGACTTTGGGGTCTTAGTGTGTTTATTTCGGCCGTGTTTCACTATGAGAACGATTAAATATGCTTATCTAGTCCTGGTAAGTCGGGCCTTGATTAAACATATCTCCCGGGTGTTTGAAATTCATCATTTTGTTCACTGTGTGGGATTGCGTGCTTGCTAATTAACGTTAAGCTAACACCGAGTAAAGTAGCAAAGCTACTGCTACATGTGTAGGGTCATCAGTTGAATTATTTCTGTCTTCTAGACTGGCACATTAGGATCCACTCCTAACCTTTAGCAGGATCGTAGTTTTTATTTGTAGACTGTATTTTGGAAATTCTGACAAGCGTAACGTGTACCCATATATAATAGTAAAGTGCTTCTCGTAGGCCCTCGACTTGATTTCCTCGTTTTATTCAGCCTTGTTGCCTAGTAAAACGTTTTCCAGCTTACCCATTTATGTTATGTATCAGTCGAATTATAATTTCACTTTCTTGGAACCAAATATAATTTAGTCCTAGTTTATAACCATGTATTTTGGCGTATATTGTTAATAATTTATTTCCAGTGTTGTGTGACACCTAAATGACTGCAGGTGTCAGCTTATGATTCGATTTACTACATTGAAAAGTAGTGTTTGTTTTTTTTCTTTTTGCTCTGTTGAGAAAGGAGGTTTCTGTTTGTTGATTTGAGTTTTGAGAACAAAACACCTTTTTGTGCATTCTTGTTTTACAAACTGACATACATTTTTGGTGTTTGTGCTACCTATTCTCAATACTGTGTCTTTTTTTTTTTCTAAAAATGCAAAACATAGGGAAAAAAACTGTAATCAGTGTTTGTGTGGATGGTTTGGGTAACAACTGTGTTACTTTTCATTAATAATATTAAGAATTGCATGTGTATCTTCCTCTGTTCATTGTAGAAAAGGATCGGGTGAATAATGGCGTCCGAGGCGGACGGAGGCAGCGAGTTCCCGGCCCATTACAAAGTCATGATGGACAAACTCAATGAACAACGACAGTTGGACCAGTTTACAGACATTACCTTGATTGTGGATGGTAAGTAGATGTACATTATAGGTCATCTGTATGTCATCTTAGTGGTGTTGCTAAACTATTTCCGTGTCCCTTTTCTCTTACAGGACACCAGTTCAGAGCCCATAAAGCAGTGTTGGCAGCGTGCAGTCAGTTTTTCCACAAGTTCTTCCAGGATTTTACCCAGGAGCCACTGGTGGAGATCGAAGGTATTCTGTGTTTTGAAATTCTTAAAATAAGATCAGTCAGATAGGTGCTTAGAGTGAATACAGGGAGACCTAACTATTGTTTTGAAAAGTGCTATACAAATAAAGTTATCGTCATTATTAAAACCACGTATTTGGAGATGAAAACAACAGTGATGTTAAAGTTATTACCCAAACTGTCTGTTGTCAACATCCAACATCCAGTGGATCAGTGCTGACCTACCATAATAACAGTAGTTGTGCAAAAATGCACTTTTACGAAGCCATAAATGATTCTAACAGACAGTTTGTGAACATTCACTCCAGTTTCCACTTCCAAATAAGTGGTTTTAAGATTTTAATATAAATGGAGATTTCACATTCCCAGATCCCAGCAAATAAAGTAAAATGTTATTATAATTGATTGGAAATTAGCTAAGATTCATGTGAATGGGAAGGTGTCCAAACTTTGGCCAAAACTATGAAAATGTAACACCAAACATCTCCTACTAAGAAGCTTCTAATATATTTTTCTCTCTTTATTACTGTTGCGTAGAACAACCTTTACTCACCATTACTGCTTTGTCATACTCTGACAGGAGTGAGTAACATGGCCTTTCGCCAGCTGATGGAGTTCACATACACAGCCACACTAGCTGTAGCTGGAGAAGAAGAGGCCTACGATGTCTGGAAGGCTGCTGAATACCTCCAGATGCAGGAAGCCATCAAGGCACTCAACAATAAGTGAGACTTTAAACTTGTCACCGCATCACTGCTCAGAAAGCTAAATTGTTTCACTATCTGAATTTAATTGATGTTATATGTTAATGTAATGGTGTTTTATGAGCTGGAAATGAATTGGTTGAGGACTGTTAAGTATAAACTCCATATTATCTTGCAGGATAAATGAGAATCCCTCACTGACAACGAAGAACCAAGGTAAAAAGAGGAAGATTGCTGAGACATCTAATGTGATTACAGAAACCTTACCCTCAGTGGATGGGGAACAGGTTAGTATGTTCATGGTAGTGATACAGATGGCAGAGGGCAATGCCGCTGAATTTTCCACCACTTCACCACCATCCGTCCTTGGTGTTACAGCACTGAATATGTTTAATGTTGTCCAGGTGGAGATTGAGGTGATAGGGGAAGGCGCCATTGAGGTGGAGGAGTCAGGACTGGAGGAGGTGGTTGATGCAGCAAAGAACGCCCAGGCTGCTTCAGATGACTCTGCTTTGGCTCTGCTTGCTGACATAACCAGCAAGTATCAGCAAGGGGAACCTGCGCTACAGGTCATCAAGAAGGGAGGAATAGAAGAGGTATATTGACTAAAGTTTTATTGTCTTGAGTATTTTGTTACATCTTCCATATTGTATTTATACCCCTTTCAGACAGCAAGCGGCTATACTCAACGTGGGTTGGATCTATTCACGAGTCACCCCGCTTCTCACTGTTAGCAAAGATTTAATTTAATTTAATTGGTAAACTGTGGACATATACGATTTAAAATTGAAAGGATTAACCCAAAATTATGTCTGTTTGTCCTCAGCAGGAGGTCGTGTATCAGGAAGAAACAGTGACTGCCTCCAAGGTGCTGGAGAACGTGGAGGTCGTTGAGGTCCAGATTTCCCAAGTGGACAACGTGTTCCGCTGCAGCAAGTGTGACCGCAGCTTCAAGTTGTACTACCACCTCAAACAGCACTTGAAAACACACCTTGGGATGCTGGAAAAGCCCCATGTGTGCAACCACTGTGGTAAAGCCTACACGCGGGAGGGCGCCTTGAAGCAGCATATCAGCACCTTTCATTTTGATGCTGAGGAGCTGTCTCGAAACCAGAAACCCCAAAAGAAAGTGCATGTTTGTGAATACTGTAAGAAGCACTTTGACCACTTCGGCCACTTTAAGGAGCACCTGCGGAAGCACACTGGTGAGAATGAAAATATAAAGCTGTTTGTGTTGGGTTTGTTGATGCAAATAACTCTTACTTAATACATTTCTAATCATGTATCATAGATCTGTTTTTACAAATCTAGCATAGAAATACATGCTTGTCTTTTTTTCTGTAGGTGAAAAGCCTTATGAGTGTCCAGATTGCCATGAGCGTTTTGCAAGAAACAGCACACTGAAGTGCCATATGGCAGCCTGTCAGAATGGGGCTGGAGCCAAGAAAGGACGCAAAAAACTCTATGAATGCCAGGTACAGTCTGTCCAGAAGCAAAAGCATTAAGCACACCCTTACCAGTGCAGAGGCCACACTTTATTTTTCACAATGTTAATATGTTTATACTGATCTAATGCATTAAAACACAATGCACAGACATTTTTGATTAATGCCTTTTTCAGTGTGCAGACTGAATAATGTACTAATACTGCATGTACTGTCGCACAGTATATACTGTAACTGTACAGCTGATACTGTTTTCTTTATACATTCACATGTTTATCAGGTAAAAAGAGTTACATCACAAGCTGCTGTGATTTAATTTCAGCTTGATATTTTTTTTTCCTGACGATTTTCCTACAGCAGGGATGTCCCAGTCAAGTGTTTGCTCCTAATCTAAGGAATTTTAATATCAGATATCTGCCTATACTGGGTGCCTATTTGATATTAATATTTTTCTATATAATACAGGGCAGGGCAATAGTAAGCTTTTCCATTGCAGCATACATATCTGCTCTGTAAATCACAAAAAATCAGAAACCAAATATTTTATTGTTTTAAGATGGCGCCCCTTAGTTTTGTATTAGGTCGACAGCGTACCATACATTATCTGTCTGCATAGATGGAGACCTTATTTCAATATAACCAATCAAATCTTGCATAAAGCAGTAATGTCAGAGTTGTGTCATAGGCAGAGCAGACAGTCACACTGAGCCAGACAGCAGCCTGTTTCACACAACAAGAGTCACACTCTGAACAACCCACATTAGCGTTCCTGTTAAAGTCTCCTTCTTATCTAACTTACAAACATGAACACGTCTTGTCCTGCACCATAGCTTGTTGAACAAGAGACCAAACAAAAATTCGCCAAGGAAAAGTGCACAGCTAACATCAGTTTGCAGGCTAGTTAGCTAATTAGCTGCTAAGCTAAGTTTGACTGCAAAAAGGGATGACTAAAAGTAATTTTAGTTGGTCTAAATTAAAAGTAGTAAACTTGATCCAGTATAGGCAAGGCTTGACAGGTGATAACTATAGCTCTTTATTAAGAAAATATAGCCTGCATCACAACTTTCCATTAATGGTTGTACACAGAGTGCAGTGGGTACAAGTAAATAAAGGAATGAAGTAAAGCTGCAAGGGTTAGTTGATAAATAGATCATTTGATAGAGAAATGGGACTTCAATAATAAATTATTTTGCTAGTTAAATGTGCCAGATAATTGATGTGACAATTTCTGTGCTTTTCTTGGTCACACATTAGTAAATTGAATATTTTGGGGGTTTTGGCTGCTGGGGTGACAAAACAAACGACCTCACTTGGGCTACAGGATATTGTGATCAGCAATTTTCACTGTCTTTTGATGTTTTATAGCCCACATGATTAATCTTCACTTCCTAGAATCTTGTTATGTTACTCAAAAGGAAGAATGCTGCTGGTCCTTTCTTTCTTTCCATGACCAACTGTTTTCTCCTCCATCAGGTCTGCAGCAGTGTATTCAACAGCTGGGACCAGTTCAAAGACCACCTAGTGAGCCACACAGGGGTCAAGCCCAATCACTGCACCATGTGCGACATGTGGTTCACCCACACCAAAGACCTGAAGGCCCATCTCAAAGATGTTCATTCCATCGAGGAACTGGTCATCACCGACTCTCCTGCCACCGCAGCCCTCACCATAGCCACACAGAACATAGAGGGAGCAGAAACAGTGCTGTTGGATGACGGAATCCAGGTGGAACATGTCACAGTGGAACCTGTAGATGTGATGGAGATGGGGGAAACTACAACGGTTGTGGTGGAGGACGGAGGGGTGGCTGAGATGTGTGAGGAGGATGTGGAGAGATTAAAGCAGGCCGGGTTGCAGATCCAAGTGGTGCACGTCACTACAACTGAAGTAGACGGGCAGCAAGTGGTGAACTCTCAGGTGGAAGTAGAGATGGAGGGTGAGACGGTGAACGTCGAGGAAGCAGAACAAGCAGTGGCTGTATGAAAATGTGAAAGCGACAGTCGTAAATGACCTGCAGGACACAACTTCAGAACGGCTGCAGTGTCCTGTAGCTGATATCTTATTCTTAATACAGACACCCTGCATGTGGGACACAGCATGTCGCCTCAATATCCTGCTGTCTGCCATCACATTGAATAACTTGGGTCCCACCACCCTCACTCTTTGAACTCTGAGATATGGACAGTGATATATATATTTTGCTAATGATGCTGTATTTATTTTAAAGCTGTTTGCCATCATATCACATTTCAGATGACTCTTCAGTGCTTCGATACAATTTCATGTGTTTTTTTTTTTTTTTTTTCCTTAAAATGATACTATGATCTTTTAATTTGGGTCACTTGCCAAGACAATATGAATGAATGAATGAATGAAATGTTCTTGTTGCAGCTTGTGTATCAGCTGATGCATTGCGCTGATGTCTCTCAGTGCTAATGCTACAGTTTTGTTCAAGCTTATTTTTCATATGGAGTTTCGGTGTTTTTGTAGGAAAAATATATGGAATAAACTTGTTTCCAGAGTGAGCTACAAGTCTTGCATCCATCCACTGAGATTTTGGTTCTTTTTTCCTTGAGCAAGGTGGTGTTTGTTAGAGAAGACGTTTGCCACTTGTCCAGGAGGCTTCATCAGTGCTAGATTCAGCTGGAGGGGAATCACAAAAAGATGTCACGTAAGACTCTTGATGGGTAGATGGCAAAACGTTTTCATCTAAAAACCTGAATGAATCTATCTGTGATATAGAATTAGTTTACAGAGTTTAGTTTTACAGAATATATAGGCATTTCATCTTCAGGATAACCGATGTCTTGTCCAGGTCATACAACGGAGATCCAAGGTCCAGCAACAGTGGAGCAAATCTGTTCTCCAGTTGCACACTTGGTTGTTGTGGAGGTTTGTTGCTACTTCTCCCTTTTGCAGCTGTACATGTATCCTACCAAGTGCAGGGACTGAAGAGGTGCTCTGCCTGGATTTAGTAGGTGGTGATTTAACATCTACAGTTCCATGTCAACTGAGCAAACTTCATTATTCTGAAGCCTTTTAGGACTTCTCAACCATGTTCTAAAATTTGAAATTGACAGTAAACATTCTTGACCTTGGAAATAGATGATGTTAACTCAAGGTCTCACTTGTTCATTTCTGCATTTCTGTACATCACAGGCCTGTCAGCCTGCCAAAGAGTACAGCTGTAACCATGTCTGAGTAAATGTATGTGTGTATTTGTAACCTTGGTGTGTTAAGCTCTGCCAAGAATATACATATAAAGAATTTACACTATGGACCAGATTTTATGAGGGTTTGACCCCTATGAACCCGACCCACATTGACTCCCGTGCCGTGCCAATAGCCTGACCAGCGTCCATGGTGACAGACACAGGTTGGGTTACCTGAGGAGTCTCACACAGTGGACAGCTCCTGTGGTACTGAACCAGAGGGGTCCTGCGGCTCGAGCTGCAATTCTTGCTTCTGATTGGACAAAAGCTGCACAGTGGACTCCTCAGACCGCAGCTGATTCGCCGTTTCACCTGCCAGTCAAGCGGATTTCCTTCACGACAGACTCAACGCCGGGGAGCAGCTGCAGCAGAACCGGTGCGCTCAATGTCACCCGGCACCCGAGAAGATGATTTTTACAGAGAAATCGGTAAAGCTGGTCGCCGCGGATCCATGAAGGTATTTATCAAGGTAAGATTCACAAATCTGTGCGGTCTTTTTTGTGCTGATAGGATTACAAGAAGAAATGCGCTGGCTCATAGGGAATGGCCTGCTGCGAGGAGGTGTTAACTGGACGCAGATAGACAAATCAGTTTAGTGATGCACCTCATGATTTAATTACTCGAAAGTTTATTTCTGTTTGGAAAGCTTGCATGTTTGCGAGAATAAATGTATAAAGTCTAACACATCACAGTTACAAGATATTATATCCCGGTTGGCGAGCAGCACCTCCTAAATGTATATTTTAAGGTGGTATGGAGCTCCTATCATATAGCATGAGGCTCATAATCTATTTTTTTTTTACAATGTCACTAGCTATTTTCTTATATTGTAGTCTCATTTCCTAATGACGGTGGCCCTTTTAATTCAATGCATCACTCCTTAGAGGGATCAGTGCCTCACCTGGCAGTTACGCACGCACACGCACTACTCATCAGCTTTGGGGATCCACCATGATTTACTGATTAACCTCCTGATAGGCTAGATAATGCCAGGAAACGAATGGAAAGAGTCAGGCTCCAACACCTGTTGCACACTTTAACTGTCTTCATGCAGCATCCACCATGACCTAGTTTTTGTCAACAGGACAATTTGACTGATTGAAAAGCAGCCTGTAGTGAACATCTATCTAATCTGGGGGCAATAGATTACTACTGTACTTTTAGGAGTACAGCAGTTCGATTAACACAAACTGAGTGAAGACACAGATACAAATTATAAAATGTGTGTGTCAGAGAAAAGCAATTTATTTGTTGAATCATTCAAAAAAAAAACTTGTCTGAGGCTATTAGGAAAGGAGAGTAAACAGCTGAGTATATAAACTGTGTTGACTTTAATTTATTTGCATCTTATGTTTTTTGAAAGAGGGAGAGAGGAGATTCATTTGAATGACTCAGCCAGACAGATGTAGACTACAAAATGACCCTGCATTACATGTCAAACTGAGCCACCGGGATGCCACGTGTTGTGTCTTTAACTACATATGTGTTTTTGGCCTACTTCAAGAAGTTCCTATTTCCTAATTAAAAAAATAAGCAGACAATCAATAATTTACCTTATAAAAGTAATCTTTTTAAGCCTATCTCAATCATTCTACTCAGAATAGACCTGGATTGGAAGCTGAATATTTTTCCATATTTTTCAGTGTCTGTTTACTTCCGGCTGAATTAAATTTGCTCTTGATTTTAATTCTTTTGATGGTCAATCATTCAGAGCAGATGAAACATTGTGCTCCATGTGTTCTTTCTTTGATGAAAACCCTCTTTGAAGTGCTGAACATGCAAAACTCAGACGGCTCTTTAAAGCGGGAAGAAATAATTGACCAAATAGATTCTGATCTGAGCCACCACATGCAGGATTCACAGTGTCTACTGCATTGTTATGTTATTGTGCTCTATGTAAACAGTGTCATGGTAACTTTGATAAGGCCTCGGAGACATCTGAAGCTCTCTCCGTCTTTCTCTCTCCGAAAGAGCCATACAGTACTTTTTATGCATTGGCAGGCTTGGGGAATAACAGTGTCTGCTTTTTGACACAGCTGCAATAGGTTAGCAAGGATGAGAATGAGTCTTTCTACATACAAAGAAAAAAGTAAAGCAAAATATATTTGTGCAGAAAGAGTAGTACAATGTGCTGCTCATGTAGACGTGCTGCTTCTCACTAGATAATTGCATTATATGTAGTATTTATTTATTGATTGATTGATTCTTGCAAGTGGCATTCTCTGGTTTGTGAGTCTTTTATTACAGAAACTACCACCAGAATTCTGCCACCACATATGTTTTATTATCAATTTCACTTGGTGTTGCAAAGGCAGGTCTGAATTATTTCAGTGCTTTGTACGTTTGTGTGTCAGGGGGATGGGATTTAGAGGTCAGTCTGCCTTTTTGGAACTGAGAAATATTTGCCCCATAGATTCCAGAGGGGTCTGCCTCTCTGTTCCTAGGGCCCGCAGTCTTCATTGTTGCAGCTCTTTCACTGCTGAGCTCTTTATTCTTGTCAGCCGTGCGTCTCAAATAACACACTTTGGAGCTTCGTGTGGAGAGAGCTCACGGTCGGCGCGCGCGCGCGCTTTTGTGTATGTATTTACATGAGTGTGCTTGTGCATGTGTCTGTCTGAGAAAGTGTGTGAATGTGTGTGCGTCGGGGCGAGTGCGTTGCCTTTGTGCCTGAACGCATAACAACAGTGAAAAAGAGAGGATGGGATACAAGCACAGGCAGAATGAGGGAATGGACGCGACGGGAGGCAGGGGGAGAAAAAACAGTTAAAGCGAGACAAAACAGAGAGGAGGGTCTCTTTTACAGATAGATGCTTCAAAGCTTTTAAACACACAAACAGGCGTCTAGATGGAAAGAGTGACTAATTCTTGATCCACAGCTGCTGTGGATGGGCACTTATGTTTTCCGTTGTTGGGGTGTGTGAAGAGGCTGCTGATGCTAGCAGTGTGTTCAGCAGCAGAGTGCATCAGGCAAACCCTCCTCCTTCCCTTAAGGGATCCTCAAACAAGTGATTGGATGTCTGGTGAGTAAGGACACATTCTTGGCTAAGCTGCTCGTGTTTGCTGATGAAGGGCTGGCTGTTTGCACACTTATACGTGTTTCTGATGAGCAGTGTATTCATGTGTGTGTGTGTGTGTGTGTGTGTTATTTGAACTTGAAACAACAGAGTAAAGTGGGCTATTCAGTTTGCTGTCACAGAAGTTATTCTGTCTATAATACAAGATAATTATTTTCATCATTGACTATTGTATAATTTTGTATTTATTTATCTCATATTTCATAAAATGAAACAACCGATGAAGTATTAAAATGTGTTGTGTGCGTGCTGGTGTGTGTATGAATCCATCCGTCTGCAGGCCCACATAATTAATGTGGGTACTCTCGGGCTCAATGCAGCACTGTATAACTGCAAATGTGGCACTGTGTGCTCTCTTTCTTGACACTCAGTGCCAGTCGATGCCTAATCCTCAGCCTGAAAAAAAGACAAACAAACACGCTCAGTCAGGGTCCATCGCCAAGCAACCAAGTAGATCTGTTATTCAGTGGAAGCAAAGCCCAAAGCAATATGGGTAACTATACTCATCTACAGGTCCTCTGTGGAGATACTCTCCACTTGAAGTAATTATCAATAGATCCAGTCAGCCACTTAAAATTGGTGAATTACTGTATTAAAAATAAGCTATTTGACATTGCAGTGGCTATATTACATGGTTATCTTATCCCAGAGCTCTTCTTGCTCTCCTCTCATTATTAGTGTGTTTATCTCATGTATGGTTGTCCTTTAGTCTTTTTATTTACACACATAAAAGACTGGTATTCAGGCCTTGTTGCTTTGTGCTCTAAAGTGGAGGCCTCTCCTCTCTCAGCAAGTCCTTTTAGGTTTCCTGAGATCAATGCTGAGATATTCATGGCAGATTGGCAGGAAGGTGTTTGAAGGCTGGGAGACTGTAGGCCTGACAAAAGAGAACTGCTTTGATTTCCCAGCAAGGCTTTGACATAGATTCATTCATCTTAATATAGAGATGAATGAGAGAATTTCTACCCCTGCCATACACACATAACTAAAAGACAATTTATAATAATTAGATTACATTGTGTTGCACAACAAACGTTTGTGTAATACTGAAGGAAAATTGATTTTCTTAAAGCAACCATGACTGATATGTGTAATGGTTTTTAATTGATTCACAGTTGTACATATACTATCTGTTGATTAGGATTGTCATTGCTGGGCCATCACTTCAGAAACTAATATATTAGCGTTCACATTACCTAATCGTTTGATGGCATTTTCATTGCATACCAACAACATGAAACATAACAAATGATCACCGTGCTCTATCACCTTAACTGTTGTGTGGATGTGCAGAAGGTTACAGATTGCAGTTTTTAAGGATAAGACCCAACAATGTGTTAGTCTGCCTCGCACTACTTTACCTCTTCCCTATACCCTTGTCTGTCTGTGACACGTAGCCGCAAGCTCATTTGTTCCTACTGAAGATGTAAATCTTAAAAAATGGCATAGAGGAATAAGCAATCAGGCTACACAGATCTAAGTTGCATCAATTCTTTGTTTATCTTGGTATTTTCATAGGATTTGTTGATGGGACATTAGAGCTCAATTACTGCATGTTTAAACTATGAGTGTGGCAACCTTCATATGTTACTAGGCAGGATGTAGGGCGGGTAAAGTATTTATATATAATATAGTATATTCAATTCAGGTGTCAGGTTGATCGTAGAGCAATTAACTTAAGCTGGTGGAAAGCATCAAGTGTGCACGCTATTATTCTATTAAACATGACTACTAAGAGATAACGGAGAATCAGTTTACCTAATATAAATTCAATTAATTAGATCAGAGATTAGATTGAATTAGATCGATTTAGATCCGTTTACAGTGTAATTTTGAAACAATTTAAAACCCTTAGAAAAAAAATTGTTGCCACATTTCTTCTATTGCTAAATATGGTGGCGATAAAGGTTTTCGAGTAATTAAACACTGTAATTTGTTTCTTTTACTGAACTGAATTTATAGTAGAGGACATACTTATTTCTTTTAAATCAGGGTTCACTTTCACCTCAGATTCACCCTCTCTTCCCTGTCAGGGGACATTGTTAGAGCTTTGTTCTTTGAGTGGCATGCAATTATCACCCAATTATAAACTTATACACCCACTCACCCACACACACACACATCACACACAAGTAGTCATTGCTCATATTCTGCATTTGAAATGAAATAGATTAGTCATGCTGGTTTTTCAGGTTGTTATAGTATCTTCTTGGTGGAAAGTGATGAGGATCTCTGATTTGTTTATTCTGGCTGTCATGGCAACCTCAGCCTGCATTGCCGTCGGAGCAGGACTCAAGCACTAAATTAAGTAAGGATTACAATGCACACTAACACTAACACACATGCAGATACTGAGGCACACTTGTATGGACATGTGCACACAAACATTTTCACATGGAGGGCTGTAAAGCATGTATTCCATGCTTTTGCACAGATGCCTGTTCCATTAAAAAAAAAAGCCAAAATGCTGAATTAGTGCAGCAAGTAAGAAACCACTTAAATTGTTAATAAAAAATAAATATAGTAATTAGAAAACAAAAGGAAAAGAATGTGGACACAAAAATGAAAATAAATGACATTTATTTTTGTATCTCTCCTGTTCTTTATTCCAGGTTGTCTCACTCGCTGTACCCTGACACTATCATCTGTTCACCCTCTTTCCTCCAACCCCCCTGTCCAGCTCCTCTTCCCTCCTCCTCAACCTGTGGTCTATTTATACCTTGGAGACTCAAAAGAGCCCATTAAAGCTGCACAAACCTCATCAGTAAGAGACAACAGTGAGCATGAATCCGAGAACACATGGTCTATCTGATCTCCAGCCTCCTCGCCTCCTCTAAGGAAAAGTAAGGCTCGACGATTCTTGTAATGGAACCAGATTACAAGTGCTTCAAGATTCACATGACAAATTGCCCCTGATGATCCATTGTGTCAAGACCGGTTCTGAGCTGCAGCAGGTTTTTGAAGATCTGGATGCAGCATATGCTTTGGTCCATGGACTGGAGGTTCTACCCTGTTTGGTTGAAATACAGGGAAACACTCATTTTAAAACATTTATTTATTGACTGAGTTTTCTGAGCAGATATGAAATTTGGATAAGGACACTGATAGGATTCACCTTCTAAAAAATGGCTCATATATCTGAAGGTAAGTTACAGTTTTTTTGTCTTTTATGAATGTGCTTTATGTTTTTACATTGGCTCTATGAGAGTGTGACAATTCATTTTATTTGTTTTCTGCATTAATAACAGTATAGTACATATATGAGTGGATAATGGTAATGCTTCTTGTTTCTAGCTATTACATTTTTTTTATTTTCACACCACTTCATATGATTAGACCAGAAAAATAAGACATAATATTATAGTGGGCTTTATGATATGTTGTCTTGTAGTTCTTCTTGTTGTCTTGCAAAGCGGTTAGGTATATATAATTCATTATATCATTTTAATGTCTTTATGTTTAAATTAGGTATATTTTAAAAGGCAATAGTATACATTTAATATGGGGACAAGGATAATCATTATGCATTAGAATAATCCACAGTTTTCACAGATTGCTGGAGAAGAAATATGCAACAAAAATTACCCTCAAAAAATGATTTAGCTTTTTTTCCCCTGTTGTGCAGTCTGCCACTCCCAGCTATGAGCTAAGCCCACTCCACCCTGGGCGTCCCTTGCAGGATGACTGCTGTCTGCCCCTCCGAGAGCAGCCCAGATGGGGCTGAGGCAGGGGCCGGGACAGCAGGCTCAAGGGGGTCGGGGGCAGCAGGCACCACTGGGAGCAGCTCAGTTTCTGGGCCTGACACTGGGGAGTCTAATGGAGATTCTGTGGGAGGTTCTGTGGGAGGCACAGCTGGAGTTACTGGTGGCCAGAGGTACAGCCGCTGGAGCCGCCAGGACAGCTCAGACATCAACACAGACGATGAGGGAGCCACCATCCGCCGCCTCACTCCATTGGAAAGACTGAACCTGGATATGTGCCAGGATGATCGGTAATGATCAAGAGATAAAGACGTAATCACCTTTTCATAGGAGCTTTTGTGCATGGCTATAAGTTATTTTAGGATACCAATCTGATGCATTTTAAGGTGCTTTATTGAGATTCTTATTAAGGCTCTACTGTATGTAGTAGAGCAAAAAAACATTTTGTGTTACATATTCTGTCATGTCATTTGATGGCAGGGTGGTCCGTGAGCTAACAGTGGGCAGGAGAATCGGCTTTTACAAAATTCGAGGGGAGATCGGCTGTGGAAATTTCTCCCATGTCAAGCTAGGAATTCATGCGCTCACCAAAGGTAAGACACTGCAGGACACAGATTAAATGCAACTGTACTTACAGGAGTACAGGAGCAAATTAAAACATCAACTCAACATAAAAGTCATACAGGGTACAAGATGCCACTGATAGAAGCTGGAATATTTGAAAGGAATATCCACTGCTTTACGGATGTCTTCAAAAATAAAATTCTCTCATTCGCTCTCTGTTCTGACTTTCTATTAGACTTTAGTGATAATTTGACTGATGAGCTGTTTTCATCAATGGGCTGCAACACTAACAAGTGTGTCCTTATGTAGCAATTCACTACCAAGGCAGTATGGGCCTGGACACGGGGCTGATTCAGCCACAAAGAGACAGACTGTCTGCTGCCCTTGAACAGATGGATTGATTAGAGATCTCCAGTTTCCTTAGCGACAGCTAAAATTGCTGCAGGCTTCATCAAAGACTAAAGAGAGAGAGGAGAATGTGTCACTCTGTGTGTGTGTGTGTATGCTCTGTCTTCAGGGTTATATGTGTTGTACCCTATGTCTGTGTATACCATGCTGTGCACTGCACTGTATGTGCACATGCAATAAGAATGTGCGTGTGTGTGTATGTACATGTAAGTGGTATCAAATATCATTTCTGCCATTTTCTTGTTCTTTTTATTTATTCATTGATTTTATTTTATTTTATTTAATGAATTGTATTATCCTTGACACTTTGGCAATATTGTTCATCTGACATTCATGCCAATAAAGCTTATTGAATTGAACTGAATTGAATAGTCCTCCAAAAACAATATGAGCTGCAATGCACTTTGAATGCCTCTATTGAAAGCTATGTCACAGCTGACGGGGAGCCAAATGCCAGCCTGAATAATGCATACTGATGCACAATTAGATATCTCAACACCATTTTGCCACTTAAGAACTTTTCTGTATTCAGTTACCTGAAGTCTATTTTACTCCACTGTATGAATCATTTAAAGGAATACAGTCAAGATATCAGTTGTTTGAATTTGATATGTGTGAATTTGATCTTTATTGGCCCTTAAAATTGTATAAGTGTTACATTTTCCTCCAAGACCCTTTTAGAGGTGGTAAATTTAATTTTATTTCAAGACAATGTAGCTAATCCAGCTCCATGTGTTCCTGACATATTTAATCTTCACTTGACCCTCCAAATCTTCTCAGACCTGAAGTCCTTGCAGTATTACAGGAAAAGGAGCAATTTTCCTTCACTTACAAAAGCCAATTTCTTGTTAAGATAGGGCTAAAAGTGAGAATTGACCCCCTGGGAGAACATAATTAAGAAAATTGGTTTCTGAGGATGGCTAATCCTCCATCAAATTATCTAGAGCAGAGCATCAGGCCCGATCACTTCAGGGGGGATTCTGTGTTTGCTAGCCTGAACCAGGCTTACATTTTCTTTCTTCTAGGTACATAAGATTTATGTGACACATCTAAAGCATAATTCATCAGAAATGTGGGGTTATTTTAATGATGAAGCAGAGTGATACACATAATGGGAGCACCTATATATTAATAAAAAAGAGAGTTTGATTTCCTTTTCCTTATCAAATTTGTATTGACACGTCACTGTCTTTTCCCTCTGCATCTCCAGACAAAGTGGCCATTAAGATCCTGGACAAAACCAAGCTGGATCAGAAGACCCAGAGGCTGCTGTCCAGAGAAATCTCTAGCATGGAGAAACTTCACCATCCCAACATCATACGCCTCTATGAGGTTCGACTCATACACACTCTCGTATTGATTTATATTCTGTATGACCTTTATCCGATCCCAAGAGGCTGTCTCAATGATCACTATACTATACTGTGTCTTAGCAATGCACCCGGCATTCTGGTCACCCATGTTGTCCTTCTTCCCCCTCTTTAGGTGGTGGAGACGTTGTCACGGTTACACCTGGTGATGGAGTACGCAGGCGGAGGGGAGCTCTACACCAAGATAACTACAGAAGGGAAACTTTCTGACACTGACAGCAAGATCGTCTTCGCTCAGATCCTCTCTGCTGTTAAACACATGGTCAGCACATATAAGTTTACATTCAAGTTGACATTCTCTGTTTTCCATGGTAGTAAACTGAATATCTTTTCAACTGTCGGTCAGACAAAACAATGAATTTGTATACATCAGTTTTTCCTTTAGGAAATTGTGATGGGTATTTTTAACTATTTTCTGATATTTTAATGACCAAATGATTAACTGAGAAAATGATTAACTGGCAGATTAATCAGTAATAAAAATAACTGTTAGTTACTGTTACTTGATATAACCATGAACCGTGATGCTTAAATAATAAACTGAATCAAGTTTCTCATTGTTCTACAGCATGAAAACAACATCATTCACCGTGACCTGAAGGCAGAAAACGTCTTCTACACCAGCAGCTCGTGTGTCAAGGTGGGTGACTTTGGCTTTAGCACATTGAGCCGCCGCGACGAGACACTCAACACGTTCTGTGGCTCCCCGCCTTACGCTGCTCCTGAGCTCTTTCGGGATGAGCATTATGTTGGCATCTTTGTGGACATCTGGGCCCTGGGGGTGATGCTGTTCTTTATGGTGACGGGCACCATGCCGTTCAGGGCAGACACTGTGGCCAAACTGAAGCGATGCATCCTGGAGGGGGCCTACATTCTACCCTCCTGGGTGCCAGAGGCATGCCAGAGGCTGATCAGGGGCATCCTCCAGCCCATACCATCTGACCGCTGCACAGTGGAGCAGATGATGGGCTGCGAGTGGCTGCTCCCTGTGGACCTCCCACGGGCCATGGAACCCTTTAAACTGGACCCATCCTACCTAGCAGAGAGTGATCCATCTGAGCTGGGGGCAGAAGAGATGGAGGTAAAAGCAGCACTGGAAACGCTAGGAATCACCTCCGAACACATCCTCAACAACCAGGGGAAGGATTGCAGGAGCTCAATCACAGGGGTCTATAGGATCCTGCTGCACCGTGCCCACAAGAGACGGGCTGTAGAGAGCATGCCTGTGGTCACACAGGTAGTCGGACCAACTACGAGTAAAAAAGAACGTCTAAAGGTGTACCGTAGTTTACGGCACACCTCCAAACTCTGTGTGATTCTGTGACAAAATGCTCTGCTTTTTTCGCTCTGGAAATAATAGACTTTATAGTCTGGGATGAGATTGCATGGATTTCATTAGAAATAAAAAAAATGCTTTCCAGTCCAGCAGTATGAATTGAAATCATGGTATGTAACCCCACTTGGTTCCTGAAATCTGGGATTTCTTATTTTAATATCTTTCTTCTAGTAAGTAAAATTAGTCTCTGTGAGAATGTTGCTGCAAGTGAATCATAATTGTCTCCTCTTTTGACAGGGACTCGTAATCCTCATGAGATTTGGAAATGTTATGAAACATAATTTATTTAAGTAAACATAATGATGATGAGTTGGCATATATGACTTTTTATTTGGTGCATGTAGGCCAGATGATTATGGCTCATACTGACTCTGCTCGGTTGTGCTGTAACACAAATAAACCTTATGAAAAATCAACGTAGCATTCTTAAAGAAAAGAGTTAGAAATCTGACATTATGCTGAGGAGATAAAATGGTGAAACATGCAGTTAGTACATGAAATGTGGTGTCTTTAATGTAATGCACTTCTCTTCGATGCCTTAGTTTTCTATCATGTTATGAAACCACACTGACTGTTTTCAGGATACTGCTTAATATTTGTAATGACATGAATAGAGACTTAACATCTTACCTTTTGGGGTGGCTGTTGCTCAGGAGGTAAAGTGGGTCATCCACTAATCAGAAGGTTGGTGGTTCGATCCCCAGCTTCTCCAGTCTGCATGTCGAATTGTCCTTGGACAAGGTGTGTGAGTGTGTGTGTGTGTGTGAATGGGTGAGTGAGCATTAGAAACATTGTAAAGCGCTCCTGATGAGCAGGTTGGCATCTTGCATGGCAGCCTCTGCCATCAGTTTATGAATGGGTGAATGTTGGCATGTGTAGTAAAGCGCTTTGAGTGGTCGGTAGACTAGAAAAGCGCTATATAAATGCAGTCAATTTACCATTTATCTTCTTATCTGATATATCTCTATGAGATGTTCCTACTGTTAGACTGGTTGACCTGCATGACCACACTGTATTTTCCCTGTGGCCTGAAAAAGCCAATAAATGACATCAAGCTACTAATACCAACATATCAACCACCAAAGTTACCAGTTGTTAATGTGGCAAATCAGTAACTCAAACAATTTCGGTCTAAGTTTCACTAATTAGGTTTTTTTTATCATCTGATGCCATGTTCATGCTCATGTGCTGAATAAAATAAATACAAATTAAAAATGAGCCTTTCTGTTTTTATTTTAAAAGTCATGATGCTTTTGTGTTAATGTGTAGGATTTGTATATTGTGATACATGTTTAGTGTTTGGGACAGTGAATGCATATTCAGCCTATAAAAATATATGATCAAGGATATTTTATCAACATTACGAGTATTAACTAAACACACTATCCCACACTATGATTGCTAATTAAATATCCGTGATCATATCTTTTTTTCTTAAACTATGTTTATCTATCTTGCAGTTGCCAGCATCTCTTGCTCTGCAGTATATCATATTATTCTTTTATTATTATTATTATTTTATAATAATATTATATATAATGATATACAAATATATACAAAATGTTTGATACAGTATGTTATTTTAAAATTATCTTGTATTTTAATTTGCTGTATTTAGTGCCGTGCAGAAAGCTGGGCAGTCGTGCGTACAGTAGATAGTATCATGGCTATACTACAAATCCCAGAAGGACCCTAGAAGACTACGTACTCATGTCCGCCTTTACGTGATGACGCATTTTTTGCCTTGTTGGAAGGTGGTTTCGGGAGGAAGCTCAGTGGTACGTAGACTTGACTGTAGCCCTGGAGAAACGCTGAATAGAGAAACCGTACCCGGACACGGACACACACACTCACTCGAATGGTATTTTTGTCTTCTGTCATCGAACGGTAAGAAAATGAATGCTGACATTATCTGTGTTAAATGTTTTGTCTTTGTGTGTTTAGTGTAATCAGGGAATACGCCTTCTCCGCAATAAAGATCATGACAGGCTTTTTAAGCTAACGTTAACTAGCTTAGCTGACTTGTAGATGTTGGCCTAAGACATTTCCCTTTCTTCCATTGAAGAACATAATGCAAACACATTTTCAGCCTGTTAAAATCAAAAGCTTATGAATCATATTGCCAGTTTGTGCCCACTGCTATCTTAAGTAGGTCATTTCGTTTGTGTCTTAAATTACTATGATGCAAGTGCATCCGGACTGCATTCATATATATATATATTTTAACTCTGCAACCAATACAGTATAGAAATAGTCGTTTCCAGGAACTAACTAATGGCTATACATCTTATTTGTTTTGACATTTGATATTGTATTCAGATCTCGTGACAAAGGCATGCGGGGGCGGGGCTCAATATGAGATGAGGTCATTATGGGAGCGTGGCGATGATGCAATGTGTAGCTGTTTACATGGCCGTTTAGTATACGTGTCAAAAACCCATTAACATCATTTATTAGTTAATTATCAGTTAATCACTGATAATAATAATAATTCTCTGGATCACTGAATAATAATAATAATAATAATAATAATTCGTTATTCATTGTTACATTCTAATTTAATTGTTCATCCTGCAATAGTAGATGTAGATAAAAAAAAAATAAATAAAAAAAAACACTAATGGCCTCCACATGAAGATCAGAGTGTGGGTCAAGCAGCCCAGGAAACAGACACCTCAGTAGGGAGGAAGCTCACTGGACCATCACTCCCTTCATTTCCTGTGATACAAGCCCCAATAGGAATTAATGGCATCACAATTACTGGAGCCAAGTTATATTGTTTTTTTATATTAAATAAATCAAATCCACTGAGAGGAGTCATGTGGATATACATGCCTGTACATTCATGTGACCAAGAATGTAAAGACAATCATTTAAAATCAGCTGCAACAGTGAAATGAAGGTGAAACCATGTATATCACAAAATTGCGACAACCAAAATCCCTGACTTCCTCACATTTTCCAGTCTTACATCATACTATCAATATTACACTATATCAACATACATCCCATTGTTTACAAATTTTGTAATTAATGCAAACGTTATCGTCTGTGTGTCGTTATGTTTTCACAGATGTCAGTCACTGATGCCCTACCGGACATGGATGGAACAGACCTGTTAGGGCTGCTGTTCAACGATGGACAGGACGGATCCACCGAGCCACTCTTTCCTGACGGGAATGGGCTCATCGAATCCTGGCTGTCGGAGCAAGATGTAAGATTTACAGATTCTAAAGTTTTGATTGGATTCATTCACAGAAAAGCAAAATCAACTTTTTTTTCCCCAGAAAAAGCTTGAATTGTAAAAATAAACTGAAGTGAATTTGAAAGTTTTCAATATTTGATCAGTTCCTCTTTATTTTTGGATGACTCATAATGCTACTACTGTGTATTTTCAAACCAAGTGAAGCAGCTAAAAGCATATGTCTACTGTCTTACCTATTGTATCTGTGTGTGTGTTTTGGAGTTTAACACTGTCTTTTTTTCTCCCAGATGCTTACAGGCATGGATACTGAAGACTTTCTATCCAGCTTGTTAGAGGGAGAGGACAACATGGAGACTATCTGTCCCTCCCACTCCCCCTTGGGCAGCGACAGCGGCATCTCTGATGACAGCAGCACCGGGGGAGGAGTTGGAAACAACAACCTTCTGGGATGCCCAAGTCCCCAGGGCAGTGATAGTGACATCGTGCCCAGTCCCAGCTACTCCCAGCCCAGCCCGGAGCACTCTGACCCTGCACTGGTCTCTGGAGAGCTGCAGACAGAGAGCCTGGAGGCCTTAACAGTGCAGGCGGATCACAGCTACTCTCTGCTGCAGAGCGGTTGCAGGGACATGGATTTCCTGCAGAGCGTGAGGGCAGAGAAGCCAGATACAGATGTCTTCATTGATCTCGGTATGTGTAGTCCAAAACCTCACTGATTCACCTCATTTATGAGCTCTATGGGTTTAGCACTTGAATATTTTATAACTCGCCACTCAGCCCCTTGATATCTACTTAAATCTTTAAAAAAATGCTGCATACTTAAGCAACAAATGGGGGCACTTATTAGTCTAACAGATAAGAAGAGCAGATAAAGTTTAATTTAAATGCATATTTTTCTTGTTAGACGACTTGGTGAGTGAAGCAATGGAGAAGGACAGTACCAGTGAGCTGCCCTGCACTTTGGCCATTGAGGACTCAACACTGGATTCTGTAGAGCCCAACAAATCAGAACAGGTCAGTTTGTCCTACTTTCCCTCATGTCTGTGTTATTTTGATCTGAAAAAAATATACAAATTTTCAAATTCAAATTTACAGCAAATATGCCAGTGAGAATTGCTCATGATGCATGCTGAAAATGTTATGTTCAACTGAAAACCCACAAAAATAACATGTCAATAACTTTGTCTTTCCTTCCCTCAGTTCCAATTTAAAGAGATCGTGCTCTCTGAAGAGGAGAAGCGACTTTTGGCGAAAGAGGGAGTAACTATTCCCACACACATGCCTCTCACAAAGGTAATTGATGCAGAAAAATGTTTTACTTCAGCTGCTGGTCTAATAATGAGCAGCATTTTAAGTTGCTCTGGATAGGAGCGTCTGCCAAATGCTGTGAATATAGTAATGAGGAACAACAGTCATTTCAATACATTGAAATGATTGTTGTTCCTTTTTGTAGCAATATGGTACAATAATATACCATGATAATATGGTAATAATATGGCAATAATCCTGAACAATATTTGCTTTTATTGTTTGGCTGTATGTGGATGCTTCTTAAATCTCAGTATGTTAGTTATTGTACCCCGCTTTTTTTCTGATTAATATTCAATATGGATTTTCTGTTTGGTCTTTCTGCAGCCCAGCTGCTCAAGGCTGTTATATACACGTTGTCATCTGTCATGTCTACATTCTGGTGAAAGTCTCCTCTCTGTGTAACAGGCAGAGGAGAGGACCTTAAAGAGGGTCAGGAGGAAGATTCGTAACAAGCAGTCTGCTCAGGAGAGCCGCAAGAAGAAGAAGGTGTATGTCGATGGACTGGAAAACAGGTGAGATGAATAAGTCATATTCTCTTTTATTAAACAAACCTTGTCAAATGATAAAGTCTTAAACATGGATTTTCTACACCTGATATGACGATTGCAGTCAGAGCTACAACATAGCTTTCTTTACTCTACCCTTTTATTGTCACTCCAATCTGGCAATATGCATTATACATTGTTTTTAAAAAGCAAAACTATGAGCAGCAACTTAATACATTTGTGACTGGATTGTATAGCATCGTGGATAACAAGCTGAAAAGATAAAAATGATTTTCGTGTCTGGAAATAATTTTATCTGTAAGTCAGAACAGTCATTGCCAAACTCCAGCCACTCTATGCCTGAAGTTTTTGAAAGTTAAAGAACTTGAAAGTTGACTTTTTGCAATCAATTTTGCATTAAATAATGGAAAAGCTTGACTTGCAACTTACTGGTAACACAGTTATGAGGAGTTGTACTTCTCTATGCTAGCAGTGTATGTCTTTAGTTTTTATGGTCCATGAGGTCAAATATTCAGTGTACTTTTGGATAACTATACTTATTACTGAAACAATATTTATCCACCACAGGGTTGCCATCTGCACTGCACACAACCTGGAACTACAGAAGAAAGTCCAAATGCTTCAGAAACAGAACATGTAAGAACTCTTGAGATATCACCTCTGCATTAGTATGTAATAAAATAAAGGGTCTGAATCTGTTGACATCTGTTTGTCCCTATTGCTCTTTCAGATCCTTGATAGAGCAACTGAGGAAACTGCAGGCTCTGGTGAAGATGTCGACTTTGAAAGCGAGCACAACCAGCACATGTGTTATGGTAAGAGGAATAACTGAGAACATCCCAAACGATTATCTATATCATCTTCTTTTTCCCTTCTGTTATTCTTCTGTTATTGTTCTCACATTAAGTGTCAAGTTCTTCATCATGCTACAGTATTTTTCTCCTCACGGTCTCCTCGGTTTTGCCCTCCAGGTGTTCCTGCTCTCTTTCTGCCTCATCATCTTCCCGTCAGTCAATCCATTTGGCAGCAGCACAGGACAGAAGGAGCTGTACACACCCTCCTCCAGTAAGTTCTCTCTAGATAAAACGTCTTTTGTTAACCTTTCTTGCCGTATCTTTTTGCTACTTATAATTTGTTGCATTCTTAAACAAGATAGCATGTCTGTTTAATGTTACTGGCAGACTGTACCACATCACTGTACCACATTTTTTGTTCGTAATTGCAGTCATCTCCAGGACCTTGCGCTCCCTGCCACCAGAAAGCACAGATGCCATATCCTACTCTGAGCCTGAGGAGGACGAGCTTGTCTTAGTGTCCCATGTCGAAGTGGAGAATGTTAAAGCCATCTTCGCAGGCGGTCAGAAAAATCACACTCCTGATTACCAGAGGGTGGAGCAGTCTGACTCGGAAACGGGTGTCAACAGCAACTCCTCGGCAGACTTCCCCAGTCCTTCACAGGCTGCAGAGATGACGCCTGGGCCAGCCGGCGGAGTAGGAGCTTTACAGGAAGGTTCCATTGATTCTGTAGTGGCATCTGCTGTGGCGTATGAAGTCTCAGGGTCTAAGGATAACTGGATAGACCGGAACCCTCCGTCTGTCATATTACAGCAGCACCGCTCAGATGAGATGTAGAAGGGAGATGTGGATCAGGATAACCAGCAGAGGGAGCCATATTCCTAATCTATTAGGTACTAGAGGGAAGCTTAAATTTATAAAAAGGAGGAAGGGAAAAAAACGGTAATTTTCAAGATAAAGGATCAGTCTGTCTGTGTCCCTTCTTTTCCCCATCTAACAGCCTTCAAGAGATACTACTGTTACTTTATTTGCACTTTGCTCTTATTTCCTTGTTCCGCTAGACAGAAACGACTGCAGAGAGATTTCTATGTTTCAGTATTGAACTACCTAAAGAATAGGAAGCTGCAAAGATGAAATACATCATACACTGCAAGAAAATTTGTAATGAACTGGTAATAGATTACATCAAGAGAGGCATTACATGATGGCATTATCGTGAATCACCAAAATCCAGAGAGAGCTTTGTTTCACTCTAGTCTATGTGATTGTTTCCAACTGATCCTGATGTTAATGTAACGTGTTGATGAATGACTCTCCAAAAAGTGGAAAAAAAAAAAAAGTAGTCCAGTAGTTTGCACGGCAAATTAGCCACCAACGTCCATTGCGTAGTAGGAAATACGCTGCTTATTCTCATTAAGCTTGATCAAAGTGGTTGTTTGACCACCGTAACGCTTAAGCCATTGCAGGACATTTGGCCATATAGAAGACTTGTAAAGTTTGTTAGTATTTCCCTTGTAACAAGGGTATCCATGCTCCTTTTAATTTGGAATGCTTTTGTTTTTATGTTGTACAGTAAGGCAAGAAAAAAAACACACCGTTAACCGACTCCAGTCTATCCGTCACCCCCTCTTTTACTACTTCATGGGACAATTCTTACCTTTATATACATGTCTGAAATACCTTGGCACTTACGTGCACAGAATGCGGGGCTTGATATATTTGCTCAGTAAAATGTGTTCCAGTAAAATATACTCAAAAATGTAATGACCTGTTTTGTCAGTGAGGCATTTTTGTCATTTTTGTGTATTTTTTATGTTACTGTCAGTAATAATGGAATCTAAATGGTGTTGGAACTGCTCTTTGTTAAATCGACAGTCAATGAGATTTTAAATGTTGATAATGTTAAAGAAATGCACTGACAAGTGACATAGTCCAATAATGGAATGTAAATAAGCTCAAATGATTGTAGCTCTTCTGTACATTTGAACTCTTTATGTATAAGACATGTCTGGACATCTATAATAATAAACTTTTTATATATCAAAATGGCCCTTGGAGTTTTTTCTTCGACTTGATGAGGCTGTTTTTCATGCAAGACCTAAACTGAGATGAAATATCACAAAAGATGATGTGGATAACATTTCAATTGTTACTCATGTTATCTCTATGCATCATTTCTTTAAAATGTTTTTCTCAGTTTTTATAATCTTTATCCAACTAAGTCTTTCATAGTCATACAGTGTCATTTAAGTGACATTTTCACAGACAAATTAGCACTCACAAGCTTACCAGTACAAAGACTGCAGAACTGCCTTTGACATTATAGTTTTGGAGAGTTAGGTGCTCTGCTCAAGGTCACTTACAGAGACTGTTTCTAATTTATCCCTCACTGGGATTTTCACAGCCAGTCTGGGATTTCCCCCATCCTATTAGCCCATCTGTTTACTACTTTCAGAGCTGTAAATGCCCCCAGATTCCAGACACAATATTGTTGTTAATGTGGTTTAATCTAACTAACATATCACAGAAGGTTTGGGGGTTTTTATGTAAACAATCTCAATTCTCCTGTATGGATAATACAGGAACATTTGGGGGGAGTTTTTGGAGGGCAGACATCTCTCTTTTCCTTTATACTGACCTCACACATGCCATGTTTTTGTTTTTGCATTGTCCTTTTCACATTCCTGCTCCATGCTTGGCAAACAATATTTGTCCGACTTTTGAGGTTACCTCAGCTGTGGGGGGAAATAACAGCATAGGGACTGGTAGATGACTCATAAGTGTGAGGTTTGGGATCATGAGTCATGAGCTTTAACGTGTTTAGACTAGTTGGTGTGTGTGTGTAGGAGAAAGGTCACGTTCTGAATGACCAGCAGGTGGCGATGTTTCTCCAGCTTTCTGACACTCCGCTCTCAGAATACAGGACAGCAGCACTGTGTTCACCAGCTACAAAGATGTAGGCTAGATTAGGTTAAAGGTCATCCATTTATCAAGCAGGCATCTTAATTTACATTCAAACAAATGTCATTGGTTTATTTGACTCATTTAACAAGAAAACACCCTTTACTACTCTACTGTAACATTCCTGTAATTTCTGATGCTTTGTGGTGATGTAGCCTTTAGGCTATGGTAACCAATTGTGTGTTATTATTTTTCAAGTCTTAATTGGGCCACTCCTGCCACTCCAAGTCATATTTTACACTATATGCATCATTTTCAAGCTAAGACAAGACCAGTCAGCCGGTGTGGAACATGCACAGCCTTCTATCTGTCTGAAAAGCGAATGATGTTGAATGTAAACACATGCAGTCTCACTGATAAGATAAATTGGGCTGAAAAGCCACTGGCCGTGGCACGTGGCGCATTTCGGGAGGGGGCTGCGCGCATCTGTCGGGCATCTGCCGCAGGGCAATGAATGAAGGGAAGGGGGGGGGGGGGGGGGGGGGGGTAATAAAAAGTGTGAGACACACGCACACACATACACTTAGGCTACACTCATCCCCCAGCTCCATGAAAGGACCGGGGGCAGGTGGAGGACGTGAGTATTGTTGTGACACAAAGTCGCCTTCTTTTTTTTTTTTTTCTCGACACGCGTCAAGACAGGCTGGCAATTAAGTTTTCTTTTCAACAGGGCGAACAAAAACTGGCGTGTGCCGGCCACAAGCTGTTTTGGTCACTCCTCCAAAACACGTCGCCAATCAGGAAATCTTAATGGCTTACTGGCTTGCAGATCTCGGACACTTCTGTAAGTCCCAGACGCGGCAGCACGTTGAATAACACACTGGTAAAAATGCACGCGCATGCAGGTGCGCCATCAACAAGCTGTTTATCAGGGGCAAGGCGAGGCTAGACAGGGAAAGTTTGGATAGGGTATATTTATATCACAGAAATGATTCACCAAGCTGGGGAAGTCCAGTCCTTAAAAGATTGTTCCAGAGTTAATCATGGAATAGATTCATTGCACTTTTGATTCCACTACCCACTTTAAAGATCCGGCAAATTTCCTTTGACTGATCAGCATATTCAATTACACTGTCACCTGCGGGCTTGTGATTAGATGGTCTGCTATGCCCGGTGGTTTTTATAACTATCATGGGAAAACATCACTTGGCACATAGCAATTATATAACCTGCAAACAAGGCAAATAAGGCAGAGCTCCTGGTATTCAGTGAATAAACATGACTTCCACCTGTCATCATCATAATGCAAGTTATAGCCTCGATTTTTTAATCAAATCACCATATTCAGTTTATTCCTATGCAGCCTGCAATACTACATGATGTGTGCATTAGAGCTAAATGTAGGTCATATGTAATGTAGGCTATGCCTCCATTTGCCAGAATATTATCTACTGTGTAATATTAGGGCGCTAAACGAAGCCAGCGTGGGTTCAAGCTTTCTTAGTGTTTGCAGTGACTCTGAAAGTCCATCGTAAACAGGACTTTTAGTTTTTGTACATTGTGGTGATGTTGGATGTTGACAAGGCAAGGGGGAATTGATGGTGGGTGGAGGGAGGGGGGATTTCTTGAAAGGTTGTAATCTTGCCCCACGTGGGGTTGTCAACATGTTCAGTGTAACTACCCGGGGACTTTTGCTTTCCTCTCCTCGGATGTTCTGAGCCAATGGTAAGAGAGGAGCGGAAAAGACCGCCCCTTGCCGAGAAACCACGCTGACCTGCTATAAAACCACCCACAGTCTGTTCCGAGCTCAGAATAACGCAAGAGACGTAACAGAGAACTACAGAGACCGTTTCTGTTCACTGCAAATCCCCGATCGCGCTTGGATTATAACTATGACTCTGGAAGAGATCCGCGGACAAGAGAACACAATGGAACACGCAGATAGGTAAATATTTTACACACGGATACGACATTATTCAAGATGTTGGTTCAATTCCTTAAACGCGTTTATCACGTCGTGCGCAGTGTTCTGATGATGTGTGTTTTTCTTTTTGTAAGGGTGCAAAGTGCAGGCGCAGCCCTGGAGGAGCTGCTGGTCGCTGCTAAGAAGCAGGACTACCTGACAGTTGGAGTTTACGAATCTGCTAAAGTCATGAATGTGTAAGTATTGCAATTCGTGAAACGTTTAATTACGGTTGCTATTTTTTTTAAAAACATTTTAAGCGTAAGCACGAGTGAATATTTTCTGACCACCGTTCTCGTCTTTCCCCACAGTGACCCAGACAGCGTGGCATTCTGCGTCCTCGCCACCGATGAGGAGTACGAGTGTGACATTGCTCTTCAGATCCACTTCACCCTCATCCAGGCTTTCTGCTTCGACAACGACATCAACGTGGTGCGCGTCAATGATATCGAGCGCCTGGCTGACCTCGTGGGCGCAGACGAGACCGGCGAGCCCAAGGACGCGCACTGCATTCTTGTCACGGTATGTTCCGGGAGCACTCACTCAATCAGTGTGAATCATGCATGCATCACTCCTCTGTCTGAGTTTTCTGCATACACTGCCAAGTTACTGCATGTCTGCACAGTCCATATTTGCTGCAGGTGTTCTGACTCGGAATGTCTTTTTTTATTTATTTCAGAGCCCCAGTGCAAATCCATGGAAAGACCCAGCTCTGGACAAGCTGAGCCTGTTCTGCGAGGAGAGCCGCAGTGTGTACGACTGGGTGCCCACCATCAGCCTCCCAGAGCGCTGAAGTCACATTCCCCCAACAATGCTTCACATGATGATGATGAAGATGATGAAAAGAAAGTCAAGGAGCTGGGCTTCAGTTGGGGATGTCTAGCCTTACTGCCTCACTTGTCTGGATTAAGAGGCCATGGCTGCAGCCTCCCTGCAAGAACGCACTCTTCCAGTGCATGCTGGGTCAGCACGTTGGTTCTGGATTACCCTAAGGAAGGGTTCAAGTTCAGAGGTCAAGTGAGGACTGGGTCAAGTGTGTGTGGGGACTGGTCAGAAAGTCTGATGGACACTCAGAAGGAGTTGGACTGTGCTGCAAAGTACAGGAAGAGATGATTTGTGATGACCCAGTGACTGCCCTAGATAAAAGGCATCAGGGTACTGAGCATAAAAGTCACAGAGGAAAAAGACTGTGCAAGAAATGGACTTATGAAAGTGTGGAGGCCATACTGAATCTCATCAGAGGGGAATAAGAAAGATCCTGATCTTGAAGAGAGTATCTGAAAATGACCTAATGGACTTTACTTTTCTTTTCCAGTGCAGCTATCAGGAAGTTCTCGGAATAACCTGAGAATTCTGCTTGCAAATCCTGATTTGAGCTGTGTCTGTACCTGTGAGCAAACTTGAGAATTACACATTTTCATGGACTATGATTTTTACTTTTAAATACGCAGACAAAAAGCAATGCAATATTGATTTGAAGTGTACACATTTTTCATGTTTTGTGAATAAACATTTTGAAATCAAACTCATCCTCTTTTGTCAGAAATGTTATTTCTCCTTTGCATTGAACTTTGCAGACCCCTGGAACTCATCAAACCCAGGGGAACTGAAGATGCAGCAGAGTGTGGGGAAATTGGCAGATTGTGCAGATATAGACGTATCAGGATGTGCTGCACATCAGCTACACAGTACCAGAGAATAAGTAAAGAGTAAAATGTGGGTGGCAGATGGAAAATAAAGATAAAATGATTAGGTGGCTGTGGGAGAGATTAAGTTGCGAGTAAGAGAGAAAGTACAGCAGATATTTAACATAATGATGCTTGTAACATGCTCTTTCCAGGCACTGACCTTTTATCGCTCATAGACCAGCTGCCTCATGTGACAGCTTGCACAATCGCTGCAGCCAGAATCAAGGCCGGGGCTGAGGGGCTTGCAGGAGAGAGCTTTCTTTTGTTTTCTGTGCACTGCAATGGCAGCTGGGGTTAGAGAGGTCTGTGTGTCAGTGGGTACAGTAGTGTGCTTAGTTGTAGTTTTGTGCATCCAAGTGGAAATGAGAGGCTGTATAGTATTAATAACCAATTTTTCTCTGCAGTACAGCACTGAGGTAAAAAGTCACGTATCAGAGATGCACTGTTGAGAAATCTAAAGTATTGCATATACTTGGTTTGCATGCATGAAAGGTTTAATCAATAATCCTGCAGTGGCTTACAAAAATGCATATGGGGAAAGTAGTGAAACATAATGCATTTAGTGTTCCTGTAGACATGTGCATGCACAAGCACGTGCAATCATACCATAGAAAATGGGCTGGAATTGAAGCTGAGCCGTAGCAGAATAAGGGTCAAGCAAGATCATCAGTGGCAAGTAGGGGAAGTGTGTGAGTGTTGTGGTTGGCTCTGAGCTGAAGCTGACAGTAAAGGGCTGGCCCACATCAAAGAGACAGCAGACTTCAGAGGAACTCATCTCGCTTTTCTTGGCAGCACCTTGGTCTCCAGCCAACCACTGGCCATACCTCACATGTGTGCACGCATGAATACACAGGTGCACATGCGGGAACAGACACATGCACCTGTATGTGCATGTGTCACGCACACAGTCGCACACATACATGCTCATAGCTACACTCACTGTCTGCTAAGACTGATGTCAGGTAATTGTTCAGTATTCTTAGAACAGAGGAAGCTTTACTCAGCCAGAATTATAAAAAACAAGGTGTATAGATGCACTTAAGGGACTTTCCATGCATGTCTGCAGTTATAGGTATGGAAAACTCAAATAAATTACCATAGATGCTGACAAAAGCAGTCATTTTCTTACATGCACTGTCAAAACTGAAGCTAGATTGTATAGTCTTGTGAGAAACTGATATGAAAACTAATGTTAAAGTCATAACAGTTCATTGTGGTTGGTGCACAATGGACTGCTATGATCAAACATATAGCCCAAATATAGAGTGAAAGTTGAAGTACAATATCTTGTTGTCTCAGCCAGCTCATAGGATTAGGGCACATTTAAAAACTTCCTAATTATTATCAAACTAAAAAGGGCTGAAAGGAGAATTTTGTTTAGCAAAAATGTTTGGTGCTTTTTGTCCTTGCAGGTCAACTGTATTCAGGAAGCCTTTTCTGTGTTCATGAAAAGAAAAGACTACCAGCAACAATAGCAGTGGCAATCGTGTCTAATTTTGACCTGCTTTTGGAAAAAAAGGCTATATTTAATGTCCCAGATAAGACCCATTTTCTCAAGAATATAAATGTTGACTGTTTTTTTATGTGCATCAAGTGAACAAAGTAGCGTTGACTAAGTGCATGGAAGTAACAATTAAGCGCTAAGTGTAAATCCTTGACCTACTTTGGATAAAATTACATTGGTGGTCTTCGTGATAGATCAGATTCTCATTTGTGCTCTCTAAAACCCTAATTACTCCATGTCTGCATTACTCAGGTCTACACTATCTGCCATCTCAACCCTAATGTCTGTAGTGGCAACTCATGCACGCCCTATGCAAGACTAAAAAAAAACAATATGCTTGTTATTTTCATGCTATGTTCCTTTGGCTGCAGGTGTATGTGGGCCAGCGGAGAACAAAAACACTCAGGCTACTGGAAAGGGCTCCTTGCTGCTGCTGCTAGTATGGAGTTAACAAACATCTCCCTGTGTTGGCTGTTGTGCCAAAGCCTGGAGCAACAGTCCAGACTGTCGAGGCAGCCCGACTGTCTGCATAAGGTCTGAGCCAAAGATCTAGAGCTACGATAGACTGAAAGGGAGGGAGCGAGACCAAACAGATGTGTGCTCTGACTTACAAACATTCGTTTTTTCAACTGTGACACAGAAAGATGGTATACATCAGACGGGAGAACACTCCAGAGTGCCATTCAGACTTTTTTCTTTTCTGTCCAGTATGAAGAGCTCACAATGAGTTTTCCTCAATTTGACATGCCCATAACCCAGACAAAATATTCAATTTATTCTTCATTGATCTACTATTACAGATGCAAAAAGCTGATTAGAGGACATGCTAACTTACCTTTTCAACAATTTGTAAGATGTATGTAGGATTAGTTAGAGAGGTGAAATTAAAAGCACATAAATGACAAAGTGCAAAAACTGGCCATCACTGTCATTGAGGGCCACACTTTTGGGCTTACCATCTTGTTTTATTGTCTGGTCTACTGAAGCAAATTCTGCAGTCCTTTACAGGTGAAATTGAAGATCTCAGAGCTATATGGTATTGTTAATTTAAAGGATAAGGAGATTTTCTATATTTTCTGATTGTCAACAAATCTCATGTTGACAATCACAAACCAATGAATTGATCCTACTTACAGGTATTGTGTGTGTATCCAAAGTCTGATATATCGTATTCCTCTGTGCCGTAGACCTCTGTTGTTGTCCAAAAACTATTCAAAACATGTCAATAAGCCACACTGCTGCACTGGGTGACATGTTCCCGCGTCCCTGAAGACAGTGGCTACGGTAGTTTGTTTGGAAATGGCTACAAAGACTAAAGACTAATATGTAGCACAACAACTTATAAATCGGAATAAGATATATCGAGCTTTGTGTGTATCACAATACTTGTAAGTAAGCAATTAATTGTTGGTTTGGCTCTGCACATGAAATTTGTTGACAATCAGAAAAATATAGAAAATCGCCAGCCATATTCTTTAATAACATGTGCCTTGCTGAACACAATATTGACAGAGTAAAGAAAGTTCATAATGTTAATACTTTAACTGTAAGTCACAAAATGTTACTGTGATGTTGTACAGTATTACCACTTAAAGGACCAGTGTGTAGGATTTAGTGGCATCTAGTGGTGAGGTTGCAGATTGCAACCAACTGAATACCCCTCCCCTTCCTCTTCCAAGCGTATAGGAGAACCTACGGTGGCTGCGAAACTCGCGAAAAACGCAGAAAGTCCTCTCTAGAGCCAGTGTTCTGTTTGTCCATTCTGGGCTACTGTAGAAACATGGCGGTGCAACATGGCGGGCTCCATGGAAGAGGACCCGCTCCCTATGTAGATATAAAGGGCTCATTCTAAGGTAAGAAAAACACAACGATTCTTATTTTCAGGTGATTATACACTCATTAAAACATACTTATGATTATTATATTCAAGTCCGTTCCGCTAGATGCCACTAAATTCTACACACTGCACCTTTAATGCTTTCTGTTTGTCTATTTTAACTCTGATGAAATGTTACAGTATGTGCTTTCATATTAGGATACCCAAAGATTCCCAGACTTGTGGTTCAACTGTAAATCTTAAACACTTCACTGGGACTTTGGTAGAGTGATACTCCACCCTTCCCAGAGCCATTACTTTCATGGGGAACTGTGGTCCCTTCTTCCCATTCCCTTCGCCATCTCACTTACAGTAACCACAGCAAGATGAGATTACATGATGAGCTGGCAGGCAGCATCCCCTCTCACCCCACCCAGCTCTAACTCTCTCTCTCTCTCGCGTGGCCAGATTGGTACCATGAGCTCATGGCCCAGCTGGCTCTGGCAGGCTGTAGAGAGAGATAGATAGATGGCCGGTGTTGGGTATCTCTAATCTAAGTATGTCACTCACTGGAGAAATGAGCTGCACCCTAGCTGCCTCTGCTGTTGTGTTGCTCAACTTACAGTGAGTTCAACCCTCAGTGGCCTGGTGGTAAGCCAGGACAATATGCAACTTTCAGAAATTCTTAGATTAACAGTGCAGGGAATTTCTCATCGCTGCGGTGGCCCGGGGTGTTTCCAGCACAACAACAGGTACACACACTGAAGCTGCTGTTTGTCAAGAGTCCTTATCAGTCTGTCAGTATGACCTGACACCGGTGGTTTTTGAGTTTGTGGTTGTGGTTAGGCTGAGGTAGCTGTAAATGTTGAGGCATACATACAATATGTACACACACACACACCTGGGCAATGACTGCACCACACTGGGAGGGATGAGATCAGAAGTAATGATCGCGGTTGTCTTTCTAGAGCCTGTAATCAGACTGAGTAAAACAGCTGTGTGTGAGCCAAGGGGAGGGTGACCAGGTTACAAACATACTCTAACACACACACACACACACACACCTGATCTATGCTTAGAGATCCACTGTGTCCCCTTGGGTGGTAGAGTGACATACACACATAAGGTCATTGCAAATGAGGTCATGACACACAGTTAACTTTTGTTAATGTCTGTGGTCGAAACCAATGAGACAATTGTCTTAAATATATCAGCTTGACAGAGGGAATGTTTTTAAATTTGGAAAATATCGGTGAAGGATACAATCATTTGGATGTTTGTTTTCAAATTGGTACAGTATGTCTGCAAAAAATTGCCCTGGGATTGCATCAGGGTGTTTGTTCAGTAGCACCTGAATGGGCTGACTGGATGAAATGTGTGATTTCTGAGAGTAATGTCTACATTATTAACATAAACAAGACTATGTGTATGCCCTCATTACCTTTTTGACATGAAGCCTCGGCTGCTCAATATTATATGAGCCTTGATAGTAATGACCTTATGTAAACCTTAACTGCTAAACAAACATGCAAAATAGTTCAGTTCTTTGAGATGAGTAAACAAGTCACAGTCTTGAACAAATCAAGAATGTGACCCAAGTCCACTAGGAGTGATATGATGCCTACTGCATTCATTAAATGAGGCCGGGGCTTTGGATTTGGCTCTTTACATAAGCTGCATTGAGATAAGTGTAAAAGGCAAAGGATATTTCAGGACAAGAAGCCACTCAGAGAGCTCAGAGTCTCAGGGTGTCACTTGGATTGTTCTAGCACATAGAGAACAAGCCAAATATAGTTTAAAACGCTTTAAAACCAGGCCCCCAAGTTTGCTATCATTAACTAAACAATAGTATTTAATGAATGTAAGAATGCATCTTATTTCTCACTCATGCTTTCTCTCTTATTTCCCTGTCTGCCTCTGCATTCTATTCATATTTTCTAGTTTACTGTGGCTGCCAGACTGGCTGAGGTGGGGCGATGCTAAGTGATTTGCCAAATATGGGGAGTAGCCTGTAACCTCGGCGGGGCTGACACATTACTGACATAGCTGAGCTTATCCTTCCAGAAGCACATGTACTCGAAGCCATGCCAGGAATCCCCACTCACAGCCTGAAATCCTCAAGTGGAGCAGCAGGCCGGAAGGTATGGCCATAGAAGCACAGCCTGGAAGAGGAGGGGACATGAACTAATACTGCCGTCTACACAAATACAGACAGACACACAGACATACAAATAAAATGTGAGGACGTTGCAAGCTATTTGCTCATCTGATGATAGAGTCTCAGCCCTGTCCCGGCATGCAGACTCAGACTGCAGAGCAGACAGGATGACTGGGCTGATTCAAGGATAGAGAGAAAGAGTGTAAAAAGAAAGAGATAGACACATAGCTCAGGTGGTGTAGATTTCAAATTCCATCACGCTGATGTGAGAGATTCTTTTTTAGGGTTTGCAAAGTAGTATCTGAAATACCAGCACTCATGCTTACCCACTGGGATTGTTTAAATCAAGAGAGACGGAGCATACACACATGTGCGCATACACAAAGGAAAAAAGGAGAGGAAACAGGAAGACATTGTCCAGATAGTTTTAACTGTTTAGTCACATCAGGATTCTTTGCAAGCATGAAACAATCTGGCAATAAAAAAAAAAAAAGCACGGCGACGAGCCGTTCTTTAAGTTCATAGTGGTTTGGTACAACCAGTGGAAAGGTGTCAAGGCAGCATGACATTTTTCCTAAGAGAGAGGGTGAGAGAGCTAGAGAGACAGAGGAAAAAGGAGACAGAGCACAGCGACAGAGTAAACAGTGTGTCTGCCAGCCTCTGCCTCTCTACTTTCAGCGCACATGCTAATTAGAAACCTCGAGAGAGGTCGGGCAACCAGGGACATGGCCTGCCTTGACACAGAGAGAAAAAGAAGGGGAGGTGAAGAGAGGAGAAGATATCAGGAGATGAAGGGAACAGAAAAGATAGAGTAGATAGATAAGTAAAGAAAAAGGGCATAGGAGGAGGAGGAGGATCCCTGACGAAGGCCTTGTTTGCTTGTGGTGTGTCGTCACTCGATTACAGGTCAGGGTTATTAGGGGAATGATGATGCAGCAGCTCCTAATGACAGCTCCTGCTCATGCACAAACAAGTTGGCTTTCTTTGAAAGTTTGTGTGTGGCTATGTGTATGGGTAGACTATGAATACTCTCAAACTGTGCACATACGTATAAATACGTATGCAAGATAACAAAAGCATGAGATAACCTTGGCGAAACGGTTAAAGATTAAATTGACCACAACATGTTTTCAGGTTTCTTATATGCATCTGAGGCTAACATGCTTTAAAAACATGCTCCTTGAACCACTAAGGTGTTGCATAACAACGCCAGATCTGGACTGACTGACCATGTTCTTGGCAACGTATCTTATCTCATGGTGCCTCCATTCTAACAACAGCCTCTGAACACTCACTGACAGATCAAAACAAACAGCAGCTGGCCGCATATCCATACACTCTGCCTTAACTGACAGCAGCAAAGAGGAACAATAAGACTTAATTGAGATGATAAACAAAGACCATGCATGATTTGTCCTTACAATACCAATGAACCCGAGTCATGAAGGAAAATACAGAGAAGAGTTTAACTTGGAGTTTTCAATACACTAGAGAAGATTCAAAAGTGTTCATGCTGTAGCTCGATGTACTGCATTTCAATTTCAAATTTCCCCCAAGAGGATGATTTGAAAGTGCAATTAGAATTTTGCACAGGGTACAAAAGGGGGGAGACGTGTTTTTCAAGGACTTTTCAAGGGAATGATGCAATTGCCCCTCTTCCTTGAACATGTTTTTTTTTCATAGCAACATACCGTACTTAACCTAGTAACACACTGAGGGTGCATGGCAACAGTGGTTCAATTTATCCCGCCTCTTCTCCCTCTCTCCTCTCTGTACATTTCTTTGTGCCACTGCGTGAGGCAGATACCTTTACATCTCAACAAGCCTGTGTTTATGTGGGTGCGCTGCATTTGATGAAAAACAAAAATAAGCCCTTTTTGTTTTGCCGGTGTTACTTAATCTGTAGGAATGGAAGGACAGGCATAGGGAGAATGGGAGAGGGGGGAAGGGGCTGTGCTCTCAGGCCCAGCTACCAGCCAATCAGAGGGCAGGATTAGCTAGAGGCAGGCATAAACAGGAGTTGTTGCTGTTGGTAACAGAAATCTGATTGGTTGGTTGGAGTTCTTGCTCAATGGGATAGGTGTCTCAGTGTGTGGGTATTTTGATCACTGTTTTCAATGTGTTTATCTGCTTTTATGTTCTTTAATAACCTTGTTACCCTCCCACCCCATCCCACTTTTGTTTTCATTTACAGAGGAGGACTTTTTGGTCCAGTCACTGAGGCCATACAACAGTGAAATGTCTGAGCTGTTATGTACCACTCAAAGTGCAAAAACTCCTGAACTTTGGTTACCTTCAGTTGCTGGGCTGCAGAGGAAAGGCTATATTGTGTTATCTGGGAGCAGAAGTAAACACACACACACAGATGCGCAAAAGCCTGGATATCCCGTAAAATGATGAGGGGAGAGGGAAAATGTGGTGCTGAAGGACAAGTCACTGACACTGCTGTTGTGCATGATACAACTTCAGTTTGCCTATGCCCAGAGTCACACTCTGTTTACCACAGAGTCAGATGGAGCACACAGTGCTGCACATGCCGGGTTTGTTTACATGCGGTTCCTTCCTGAAAGGGGCGGCGCTACACATGCATTCCAATGTTGCTTTGGAAACAGGGCTCTGACATTGGCCAATGAGAGGACAGGGATTATGACATGTGTGTTTGTGTGTGTGAATTAATCAAACAACGGTATCTATCTAGCAGCATGTTGACAGGGGGAGATTTTTTAATCAGCTCACTCAAGGAAGAAAACACATTGGGCAATAATACCAGGATCAAATAAACACACGCCGCTAAGCCAATTAAAAATCAACAGTCTAATCTCCAAATGAAGGGTTATGAGGAGTGTGTGTTTGTGCACGTGCATGCTGAACACAAACCGTAAGATTGCCCTTAAGTCTGTTGTGACAGAAATACTTTAATTTCAGCATAATTTTCATTTCTTGACCACATGGTCATTTAGAAGCTGTGTGTAGTTTGTACAAGAGCAACTGTCACTGACACTAAACGTAGTGTCCTCATGAATGTGTGTTGTTGTGCACATATACAAGTGTACATACACTCTTGTGTTTCCCTCATACAGCTGTTATTGTTATTGTTATGACGAAGGTTGATTGCCGGTTCTGGCACCTGTTTTAGGTTCCTTTACCGTCAGCATATCGCTGTCTCTTCCAGTTAATACTCACTTTATTACTGTGGACACACACAAAAACAGAAGCTTTGTTATCTAACCAGTTATGACATATGTTAAACTCACAAACACTAAAACTCAAACAAAAGTCAAGCCATGTGTGGACATCAGTAAAATCAAAACAAAGACTGCAATGGCACGAAGATACAATTTTCTCTAATATTTTGTGATGATTAGTCATGAATGCTTTGGTGTAAAATAAATGTAATTTTTAAAATTTTATCATCATGTTTACATATTTATGTTTATTTTATTTTTTATAATAATACTGAAATGGTAAATTGATGCTGTGACTTTTCAACTGTATCAGCAATCTTGATACTGTTTCATTTATTTGCAAAGGTGTAAAGATTGCAAAGACTGTAAGTAGAGTCTGTGTTTTTGTGTGTTTTCTTGTGTGTTTGCATGTGTGTGTGTGTGTGCGTGTGTGTGCAGGTGAGAACTGCCACACAGGATGCAGCTGCAGCAAGTTAACAGTAGCTTCATAAGAGGGTTTTAGTGTGTGCATCTGTGTGTATTCACCTAGAAGTGTGTCTTACTGCTTATTTCTTTAAACGAGGGCTTCTTTATCATCTTTCTCTATCCTCTTTTTCTTTCTGTCTTAAATCCATGACTGGCTCTTCAGCTAAATGTGCCCTTTGGGCAGGAGAGACATAATCTAATAAGTAATCCACATTTCCTTTTGTCCACTGACAGCCCATGAAGCTTGCGAGTGCAATCACGTTTGCCTAATCACTGGAAAAAAGGGGGATGTAGCAATCGAGTGACAGTTCATCCATAGCAGCAATATGGACAGGCAAATGTAATATTTGATTGATCTCTTTATAGGAAAAGTTTCTCTCCACTTCTGCAGGGAAGTGAAATGAAATTGAGCCCCTCTGGAGTTGGGGATTCAGGAGAGTGTTGGAGAAGCTGGTCCACTTGAGTTTTGTACTGCATTTGTAAGAGAAAGGCAAATAAAGTGGGGGGAAATATTGTAACATAAAGCATCAGGCAGTCTAAATAGTTAGACAAGAATCTAAGACAAACCTTTCTTTTCCTGAGTCTGGTATGAATCTGAAGTGGCTCCTTTGTCCCGGTCTAAAAGCAGAGTGCCAGACAGACAGTTTATGAAACAAAGAAAGGGTCTAGCCAACCACAACATCCTCCGCAGACTCCTCAACTCTACCCAGCAACTACTACACACTGACACTGAACCAATCTGTTGTAAACAAACAGAGGCATGCATGTGTGCTCACAGAAATGGACACAGACCACAGACAAAAGATCTCAGTGAGGATCTGTAAGTTTCTCAGCGTGCACGAGTGTGTGCGCTGGCTGTTTGTGTTGCTCTTGTGTATCAGAGCGTGTGTCTGCCCTTTGCACGCATGCCTGCATAAAGTGAAAGTGTGCAAAGAAGAGAACACTTAGGAAGTACTGCATCTGGTGTTTGTCTTTATTAAATAATCGCTTCTTGTACAGTGTCTGGCACTGTGTGCAGTTTCTGTGTGGGTGGTCACTAATATGCAGATGTAAACGGGGGCTCCGTGTGGGCAAGCTTTATCCACAGCCCCAGAGCAAGGCAAAGCTCATTGACGTCTGACTTGGAACATGACAAAGATGGACTTTGTTGCCTGTGTGGGTGAACCGAAAAAACCCTGCCTTTGAGCGTCCCCGCTTTGATTGCGTATGTGTGCATTTGTACGTAGGTTGGTAGGTGGGTGGCTGTGTATATGTGTGAAAGGGAACTTTAATTCCTACAGCAAATTAAAGGTTATCTGCAGCCTTGTTAATGTGGTCGTAACTCTGAAACCCACTGCCTGACTTACGATGATGATAGCTCTGATCCTTTCTTTTTTTCTTTCTTTCTTTCTTCAGTGCATCTCCAACTCACTTTAAATGAACAATACCCCCACACAACTTACAGTGCAGTTCATAATTTCCCTCCCTCCTGCCACCTCCCTGCTTCACTGCCGTCCTCCTCCTATCCCTGTCAAGTTAAGTGTGTCATATGAATCTATATCCATGTTTGTTTGTGTGGGTGTGTGTGCAATTTGCACCCAAGAACACTCTTTCTTACTTACTTACTTACTTACTATGTCCTTTCAGCTCTTTCAGTTTTCTATCTTAGCAAAGCCAGACATGAGTCCCTTCTCATTCAAATACAATCCTCTTTGTTGGCATAGATTCAGAAGCAGTGAATGTCTCTTCGAACACACACACACACCCTGTCCCTGAGGGCTTGTTTCCTTTGATCTGGATCTTACTAAACCATAGACAGTACAGCAGGTGTGAGACAGCCGTCAGGTGTGTGTGTGTATATGCGAACAAGCGTGTGTATATGTGTCATCAGCCATATGGCCTTTTAGTTGCTAACTACACACCTAACCCACCGCATGCACCCACTCAAGCAAATCAGCCTCCATACAAACACACACACTCGCTTTCACCGTGTCTCCAAAACAGCTGCAGTATTTAGAAAACACTCCGACTGGTGAACACACAACCATGGGCAAATCACAGCAATTGCTAGGTGGTTACTCCACCAATCAGTCGGCTGGCTGAGGCTGAATGCAATCAGCAGCTGAGCCAATCGGGGGTGAAGAGAAAACGCTAACCAATTGCAGCAGGAGCCAGAAACTGAAACAGTTAGAGATAGAGATAAGCCAATGAGAACCTGAAGAATCGAAGCATTGATGTGTTGTTTTTGAAGTTCTGCTAAGAACTTTTCCTTTATAGTTTGCAAGATTTAATGCCCTTACTTTGTAATCCTTACTTTATAGCTATAAATACACAGGGAAATCTTACACAAGATGAGTGTATTACAAATCAAATCCTCTAATGTTTTCCTTTTTTTGAGGATACAAAAAAAAAACCTGAAAACAGTCATAGGTCTGTTGCAGATGTTGCAAGATGATGAAATCACAGAAACAGACAGAGCAAACAGTGTTTTTCTGTTTTTGAAAGATTGTAAAAATGAACCATACTTCATGTCGATCTATATGCTCCTTTGTTTGTGTGTATGTGTCTCTGTATGTGTGTCAGTGTGTTTGTCCCGGGTCAACCTAAACCCTCCGTCTTTATGGACAATAAAGCAGAGAGGCGTGTCATTGACACACGTGCTGCCAACTGTTGCTGAGACACAAAGCGAACATAAAAACCACTTTACTGACTGTGAAGCCCCCCTCCCCATGACCACAGCACACTCCAAAATCATGAGCCAAACACACCCCTATCCTGGGTCCATTGTCCCGGATGAATGAGTGGAGGGGTGAGTGTGTATGTGTGTGAGGACAGCTGGCTCTCCGGCTCCATCAGTAGCAGCTGCCCCAGCCTCAGGCCCTCAGGGTGGAACAGTGCAGATTAGAGGGTGGCAGGGGTGGGGTGAAGTGTGTGTGTGTGTGTGTGTGGGTGGGTGTGTGTGTGTGTGTGGCAGGGGACGTGTGGCCCAGTCTGTGGCCTCACACTTAATGAATGGAAGAGAAGACCTCTCCCCTTCTTTGTCCCACCTCTTGTGTCATTTTCTTTTTCATGCCCTCTCCCTTTCTTTTTCTGCTTCTTGTAACTCCAAAAAACAAAAGTAAGTGCATCTTTCCTGAATTAAAAATTAGGATGCAATGTAATGAGAGGGAGGGAAGACACAGCGAGAGGAGAGACAGTAGATACATAAAGGGGAAGACAGACAGACAGTGGAAGGAGGCAGCGACTAGTCGAGGGGCTAGACAGCGGGATGGAGACAGCGACAGACATGGAGAGTTTTGGGTCCCCACTGGGTGCTGACTCGGGGCCAGCTATGGTGGCTTAGCGACAGCTGTTACTCCTGCCTATAGGATATCTGAGCCAGGTCCTTTCTAAAATACAAGGCTGTGATGAAGAATGGAGGGGCCACTTTTCTGCACTGTGTGTGTGTGTGCAGAGGGGAAAAAAAAAAGGCTTTTGAAATAGATGGGTGTGGATTTTTGCCAAGACATAAAGAGTGGCACACTTCATCCAAATGTCTCTGCAAATAAAAAGAGCATTTTGGGGCGGATGGAGAGGAGGGAGGGAGGCAGACAGACTTTCACCACGCAAAGAGCCATTTATAGCCCTGTTTTCATCCATGCCAATTTATTAAAACACAATGGCATCTCCACGACAGCCAGAGTTTGTTGACACAGAGGAGTCATTCAGAGCTCACAACAACATGATATTTACCCAGTAACAAGGGCCTGAGACACATGCAAATCTGTTAATCAAAAGCCCCATTCTGGCGCAATCCAGTCATTATCTTTAAACATCATGAAAAGTACACAGCACTGAAGGTTAAAAGCCTTAAAGAGCATTGAGTCATATGTTTACAAAATCCAGGTAATGGAGATAAATTATGGAAAAAGGATAAATGGGTTAGAGTTTAACCTGAGAGATAGTATATGACACATTGTAAATAGCATTTTGAGACATCCCAAATGCATGACTGACCTTAAGAGAGGATTGTGCAAAGTCTGTCTCTGGGCTTTGTTTAACTGTTTTCATCAAATGCTAATGCAAGACTGACTCCCAGCTGATTCTTGGATCTAGATTCTCTTTACACCCTCCACACTTCTGTCCTCCTCCTCCTCCTCCTCCTCCCATCGTACATCCTCCACATGCACTGCAAACCCACTGACCCTTGTTGCCAAGGCAACCCATCAGTCTGATCCAGAGTGACAGCTCTATTCAGGTTGTCATTGTCTCCTATGACAACCAACGAGCAATGCTTAATTGGGGTGAGGGATGCCCCAGTAATTAGAACGACGGTTGATTCAATTACGGATCCTTTGTCTGCCTTTTGTTTATCACTCACGTTGATATTAGCCGTAACGAAGAAGTCGTTTGTCTCAAAACATCATTTCGCCAGGAAAATCAAACAGAGAATAATGCATCCTTTTTTTTCAAATTTGAAAATGTGTTACACGGGGAAATTTGATCCCACACGGGTATTGAGATCAGGATAATGACCGCCTGTGAATGGCTCATTCAGAGAACGCCAGGGAATGTGTTGAAAGTTATATTAACAGCAGCAACTGTCTGGGTTGTCTTCCTGGAAGCAGTGAGCCAATCAGCTGAAAGGAGGCTTGCAGCAGAGTAGAAAGAAAATGACTGGGATCAGATGCAATGTCTGTATTTATAGGTAATTATTCTTAAAGTCTGAAAATTAACTATCTTAATATCGCCCTGATTTTTTTTAATGAATTAGACCTATAAAACAATTACTATATTATGTATCATTATTATTATATAGTATAACATATATTGTGTGCTGCATACCAAATTACACACTGATAAGAAATTCTCATTCGTCTGGATTTCCACATAACAGTTTAACATAGATTTGAATTTACACAAAGTTTGGATCTTGAACATAGCAAAACTTGGAACCCATGATGGCTCTCATTATTTTGTTAACAGCTGCATCCACTGCAGTAAAACTGAGAAAACACATTAGTAAGTAGAGGTTAATTCCACCCTCTGCTTTCAGGAAGCTTTGCGTGGCCTTCTGAGTATTTGGCAATAGAATCGGAAACTATTTAGCAGGTAATTACAAAGTAAACAGGACATGGTATATTAATGTCTTTATTTGTACTTTTATATACTTAGCTGACTTCAAAAACGTGGAAGAACACTATTTAAAACAACCAGAGAAAAAAAAAATGTTTAGACACAGCAGCTTCAGACACCTGGACCTGACCTCAAAGAAAAGTTACACTGTGCATGAGTAAATGTGTGCTGGGGCTACATGACAGTTCTGTTGTATTTACATTAGCATGAGATCACATCAAAGGCAAATGGGGGAAAATTAAAACAAATCGAATGCATTCCAAGTAAAAAAAAAAAAAAAAAGTTTAAATACTGACTGTTATATTTTTAGTATATTAAGTGTATTAAAATGTACATTTTTATGACAGTATATTTACAATGCAACAGGATAACTATACTTTGACAGTCAATAATCCACTGTATATTTTGTATTTACCTTGTACTTTTTCACCCTCAGGCCTCCTCTGATAAGGTAATGAAACAACCTGAAAATAGAAAATCAATCTGATGTTTACCACTCTGCACATGCACACGCACTTTGTTGGCAGCTGCAAGTAGGTAAAGTTGAGATCTAGTAAGCTAACATACAATGAACTGAACTCTAGATAGTCAATCTTGATAGTTATAAACATTAAACCCTCTAAAGCTATAGAAAGTGTACTGTACAGCATACTGATAAAAAGCCTCCAATCACGCTCCTATTTAACAGTTATTTACAAGCAGAGAGAAACCATGTCAGCTGATTGAGATGACCTTTGACACAGAGGAACTTGGGCACCTGGTCTTATTTTCCTGACACACTCCACTGTCTGTTTATACTACAATTTGTCAGATTGGTATCGGACTCCAATGCCAGATTGGCTTGGAAAAATACTGCAAAAAGACATACATGTACAGGTACACACGCACACCTGTTCTCGTCAAATAAAGGCCACGCTGCTGTTGCATTTGCAAACATTACGCACATATGGATGCAGTACCTTGCTCAAAACAGAACTTACTTTCAGGACTGTCATTTTGCTCCCCTATCTTCACTGTTTGTACTCACAACAACACACGCTGCTGCATAGCTGATAACAATCTGTCTACCTCACTATCTAACGCAGTACCTGCATTTACCTGTCGAACCCCCAGTTTACTGCCGGCTCGTCATCAGCCTACCTGTCTGCAACTCTTAAAGCCCTGACGTAACTAGACAAGTTCATTTAGAACATATCCTTATTTTTACAGCAACAGCCTGGATGATTGCAGGTTAGGGGTTGGGGGTGGGGCGAGGGGGACCTGTCTTTCCTGTAAACCTCTCCGTCTGTGTCGCCCTCCATCCCACATCTCTGGTCTTTGTGTACATGGTTGTACTCCGGCTGGAAGATCTAATCAGCATGATCTAACTGTATAACTTTCTGAGGACAAAATTCATGATCTGGGTGGAGATGCATTTTTCCAAAATGCTAAGGGGTTAAGGGTTTGTGCAAAATATGTAAACAAGCGGTTTGTATGAGTTTATGAGAGCATGTGAACACATAATAAACATTTTTTTTTCTCCATCATACATTTTATCATGATTACTAACTTACTAAAAAACACACACATACAGATAAAACACACACATACAGTTGTAGTTGACATCTTTGCATATTAAACAAAACTTAAACGAAAGAGTGCAGTTCTTAAGCTGTTCAGCTGTTCTCTTGAGGCATCAAAGGAAAGTAGACAGTGTATAGCACGCACACATGCATGCAAAGATGCACACACACAAAGTTGACATGCTAGCAGGTTTACAGTGGCTCGAGGCAGCAGTTGACTCTTAAAGTAATAAAACTTTTTTACTGTAAGATTGCTGCAACAAAGACAGGTGCATGTTTGTATGTATCTTTGGTGCAAACACTGAACAGCATATAACCAGCTGTGCATACATTGAACTCTGTTATTCAATCAAAACAGTGCTACATGTTATATGCACTGTGTAAATAAGGAGTGAGGTGGGCACTGCCTCTATTCCCTGACTGTGTACACTGTCCATTCTGTTAATATTAAGGTCATACTGAAACTACTACTACTAAGATGATTTAATAAATCAAAATATTGTCTTAACAGCTTCATCTACATTCTGAGTGCAAGTTCTAAGACATGACTGTACATAAAATATGCTTGTGCTTGCATTTGCACACAAGACTGAGCACATGGTCACAAATTTCATCATGAAACACGCGTTAGCAATCACTTGAGTGTAGTACGGAGCGATCACATCTGCACAAACAGACCAGGTGAAGTACTGTGCGTTCCCTCAGAGGTTTTTGGAGGCACGTTGAAGAAAATGGTCTCTGGAAAGACAAAAGCTTTCTACTACTGCGTTAGTTAGCACGAAATGAAAAGTAAATATGATCAGAACAAAAACTTTGTCAAATTAAATTAGCACTTAAGATAGCACTTTACAGTAATTCTCCACAAACACGCTTCTTCTACTCAATGAATGTTTAATCTGCTTGTGCATTTTTCTAGTATGTGTACACCACAGAAAACAAGCACATGTGACAGGCAAGTTACTGCTTCAGAGCATTCAACACCATCTCCTTAACCCCAAGAGTTGGCTCCTTGCAGCTAAGGGACGGAGTGTTTTGTTTATTCTACCATATCTAAGAAGCACTCAGTATTTCTCAGATAGGGTTCAGGTTAGGGTGTGAAACTGGACCCTGTATTGGCACACTCTCACACCTAAGTAACAGTACACTCAACCTGTCCATGCTAGACCCTGAGCCCCATGGCGGAAACTGAGACTGAGGAGGGAAAAGGAGAAAGATCAGCCTCACACTCCTCTGTGACATGAGGCTGTCCGAGAGGCACTCTAATCCTTAACCCAGGGGGGATTCCAGTGGTCTTTACCCTTTTACGTGGGGTTAGCAACCTCTGCTTCAGGGAAAAAGTCGAGTATTGAAGAGAAGAGAGAAGGTGAGGTGTTAAATACCTGTGTGAAATTTGGTCTTTCGCAGAAAAGAGAGAAAGGGATTGATTGAAGACTGTGTATGTGTTTGCAGCAGATGCCAGGAAAAGCATCGTGAGGTGAGTTCCAGAGAGATCAAGAGGAGAGGCTGGAAAGTCCAAGCTGACTCAACATGCTTTCACCTTCACAAAATGCAGCGGCCCAGCGGGAGAAAGAGAAATAGAAAGAGAAAGAAAGACAGACAGACAGGAAATCAGAAAGGAAGCAAGCTCACAGTCTCACAATCCAGCCGAGGTATTATTAGTTGTGTTCATGTTTGCTGCCAGCTTTCACCATCCCGTCAGCTGCTCGGCACTGCCACACAGCAAGTGCTTTTTTCCCTCCCTTTTTTGTTAAGCAAAAGCGTGTAAGATGTTTGAGGGCTTTGAAGTCTGAAAGACAGAGAGAAAAAAAGATCTTAAGATCAAGTCCTTTGATCATGTGTCTGGGAGTTTTTGGTCTTTGTTAAAGAGATGAGTGAGTTAAAATAACTTTAGTGATCTAGTGTCATCTAAGTCCACACCGGTAGCATACAGTGCTTTTGTTTGAACACAGCTCTATCATTGAATCACTTTTGGATATAGATTAGTTGATGCATTTGAGCTTTGGAAGATCTTCTCTGAGTGAAAAGACAACAAAGAGATAAAAAGTAGTCCTTTATCAAATTATACATTTACTGGAGGATTAATCACATTAGAATGACAGATAAGCTTAACCTCCCTAAATACCCATCCACTGCACAAAGCAAAATAATCTTGAAGCACTATTGCTTGAACATCATTACACAGTAAGGGCCTCCTTTGAGCAGCAATAGAGTTTAATGCACTTGATATTATTTCAGGATATTTTTTCTCTGTTGCCTCAGCTTTAACCTAAAACACTCTCTGTTCTAATATAAACACATTAAAGCCAGACAACTTGCTGAAGTGGGATTTTTATTGCTCTGGCTAATGCAAAGTCACTTTGATGTGATAGTCAGCAGTGTACAAGTTGAGCTCAAAGACCATCTAATGTGAGCCAGACATCGCCTTTCTCAACTGAGCATAATTTACCTACAGTACATCCTGTTCTCCTCCTCTGGCCAGCTCTGTCAAGATGGGGAAAGAGATGCTGAAGCCAAAACCAAAATGATGGATTTAGAGCATACAAACATGGTTGTATGGCTCTCTAAAACTGTGAGACAAAGCTGAAAATAGGCCATGGACTTGTATCTGTTGGGTTTCATATTAGTTGGGGACCAAACTTTAAGGTGTTAGTATGCCTCAACCGAAGTTGGATGGTCAGACAGCATTGGAAACTTCCTCCACCTACAGCTTTCCCACATCCAAATTTAATAGGGTTTTGTCTGACAATTTTCTGAAAATGATCATCTAACAAGTGCACTTTAGTGGAGTTTAAAAAGTAGTCAGAGTTTAAACTTCACACAACTTTTCATGTATAAAAACAAGTGCAACACTTTGTCTTTAAAGAAAGATGGCCAGAAAATTGCACGGATATCTCTATATTTAAATGACTACTGTGTCACAATCACCTCCCCTTACTTTCAGTGTGGCAGAACAGCTATTCACACTTTGCTTTCAGATGTGGTCAGACAAAATATTTGTTTGTTTCGAGCATACCTCAGCCTTTAATCTAAACTGAGCGTGTAATTTGAACAGCATGTAAACGACATGTGAACCTCTTTAAGGAGAGGCGTGAGTTAACTACAATAAAGGAATACACACAAGTCATTTCTTAGAATTTTGTAGAAAGACTTCTGATTTAAGCCAGGACTGATCCACGACTATCGCACTATGTATCACATTACTGGAGTGCTATCACAGTGATCCAGACTTTCAGGAATTCAGTGCTCATTATGTTCCTTATATGGAAGAACTTTGACAATATGAACACATCAGAGTTCTCAGTGATTTATTGGGATTAAAAATGTCAGTGTCAGATTGGTTTGAAGTAACAAAAACATTATTTATTCTGATGGAGTGCATGCAGTCTTCATTAAAGTCAACACAGGCAATGTAAAATTCGAGATTTGTTTCTTCCGCGATCACTAACACATGGTGCTGGCGCTCAGTGCTGCCACTGATGGTTGGAAGCTGTGCTGCAACAAACAGCATAAGCTGTTGCAAGTGTTGCAGTAATGCTGCGACAGTCAATATTGAGAGTGAAATTTGTGTTTGTGTTCAAAGAAACAGGCAAGAAAAAACATTTGAATATTAGACATGACCATTTAGGTTTACAAGGTGGATCCTGGGCTATGATTTCACATTTTGGTCTTAGAAAATAAAAACAATTCCTCAAGGTTTAGGGATGAAGGGAGGGATCGTGTGTTACAGAAATAAGACATCAGAAAGTTCAGGACCTCCTGAGTGGTGGCCTGCAGTATCAAGGTTACCAAGTTCTACAAGTACAGGCAGGCAGACATCCTATTAGACGGCGAAGTCTGTGTAAAATTAAACTGCATGACACATCCCAAGTCATCACTCACTCTTCTTTTTTATCAGTCACCTGCTTTTCACTATTTACCTCCTTACGAGCAGGCATGCGGGCATGCTTGTTTGAAGTGACTGCCAGAGACCAGGCTGTAAACTGGGTTTAGGGAAAGGAGGACAAGGGAAGTTGAGTCCAGCTGAGTACATAAGAGTGAAGCCTGCAACCAGCTGCAGAGTGAGTAATCTGCTGAGCAAAAAAAAAGGTCTGGAAGTCAAAACTGCAGCATAATTCCAAAAAATTCACACAACTTCTCTGTAGCTAATCCTACCTCATATAAACTTTTTATGCTCCCCAACAAACACAGGGTGGGTCGCCTCTTGTGCATGCCACCCAAACAGGATAATTAAACTGAGGGTGTTAGATAAGAGTTAAGAGGGAGTGAATGTATTGTTAACATTACTGAGAAATATTGTTCATTGTGGTAGTGTTGTTCTTATTCCAGTAAACAGAAGCAAAGTCACTGCTCAGCTGTGCCCCAGTGGGGATACGGTTACTTTCTTAGTAGTACTGTGTCTCTTGCTTTCCAAGTAACACTCTATATCTCCCTCCTCCAGTGGCAAAGAAACAAACAAACAAAAAAAACAACATGTTCCTGTCAAATAAAAACCATGAAAGTTTAATTGTTGTTCAGTTCTTTTTCTATTTTATTGTTATTTCCTGCTTAGTAAGTTTGCTGGCAAATATCCAACTAATCCAATCCACTTCAATGTGAAAACTTTCCTCGAACATATATTTCGAGACATTGCCTCAAAACAGCAACAGAATACAATAAAACTAGTATCCAAAATGTTCAAAACAGAATCTTCTGACTGCAGAAGAAAAAAAACAAGCAGCTCTTTCCAGGAAACCTCGGAATACACCTCTGAATCATAACTGCAAGAATGTCTCTGCGATGTCTCTGCAGTGTGTCTAGCACCACAAGGAGGTGAAAGAGCAGGAGATCTTAGCATGCCAACAGTCCAACTTTTTCTCCTACTGACTTGAAATGTGCATCATTCAAATGCATGACTCAGATACAGTCTGTACATAAAGTTTGATTACAGATTACAGTCACACTAAACAATATATTCTCTTAACAGTACTTTATGTGTCGTGCTATCCCTCCTTCCAGTCTTCTCCCCCCACATCCATCAGCTCACTAAACCCTCTGTGCAGTGTCTCTAGAGGACCTACTGTGTGGCAGCAGTCAGTGGTAAAGTTTCATAAACACAGACACACTTGGGGTGCCAGATTTCCACTTTACTCATTCTTTCTTTTCCAGACATGTCCAGACACATGTGGCTAATCACCAGAAAAAGATTGAGGGGTATACGGATAGATGAACAGATACAATATGTGAATTGAGAAATATGTTCAACATCTAAGAGGAGCACTTTTACAGTTCCCCCCCCTCCTCTTTTCCTCTTTATCACTCGTACGAGCCACAGCAGCTGCCCCACGCGCATAAAATCTTAAAATCCACACTGGACAGGTAGTGCCACATGTGTGGAATTAAAAGCCTCTTGGAGAGCCCAGTCTCGGGTTACCAGCTGCACGCGACAGCTGCCTGACAAAGGATCTGGTTTCTGGTGGTTTTTGTACAGTTGGTGATAGATGTGCAGCAAAAAGCAGGAATTGTTAACCCCCTCCGCAGCCCTCCTAGTGAGTAAAGGACAGTTTGACTGTCAGGAACAGGAGGAGCATTATCTAACCTCGATGAACTCAATAACTTTCTTTAAAGAGAAAAAAAAAATGTCGATAATGATACTGCAATGTTTGGCGCTTAATAGTATCACATTTAGTTGAAAAAGTTGAAGTTTTTCAAGTTAAACGTGGACAATGTGACAGCTGATTTGAGAATAGGTTTTTAAATGCTATAGTGAAGGTAGGTCCTGCCGATGCCAACAACACACACACACGAGCCCCCTGCGGTGCCACCGTGATTCCCATCTGAAACACAATAAACACACAGAACTTTATCTATTCAAGACAGACTGAATGTCTGTACAGGCTGTGAATGCCTGGCCTTTTCTTTAACAAATAAGTAAGCTCTGAGATGCATGAAGAATAGGCTCTTGACCAAGAATACTGTGCTGGTTGCGAGATAATGGCTGATTCATATGGGGAGATGGCGAGATATGAGGGTTTATGTAAGGAGAACTCAGATGTGTGATGCCGTCTCTGACTGCTGTACTGTATTACCTGTTTCCGTAGCAAGAGCTATCTGTACGCTTTGTATCTGTTGAGGGAGATTACAGATACTGCCAAAAGAAGATGATGTCATGTTTTACTTTTTCTCTCCATTTCCACTTATGAATTGGATATTATTCTCTGAGATATATCTGGGGGAAGAGGAAATCCTTGTCACTGGGTTAGTTTCTTAGATAAAGAGCGAAACAAAGCAGCATTTATATTGTCAAGCCTTGTCTCACACACGTAGGCTGAGTGTCTGAAGATCTTCAAGATCTGCGTTTCATGAATCAGAGGAAAATCTAAAGGTTGACTTCATCCTCTAAGTGTGTTGCATGTTCATCACACAGGAATGTGTTTTTACAGGTTGTGATTCACTCTTTATCAGCCTGTATGCTGATTACATAATGTGTAAAACAAATGCACTGGGGAGATCTTTTACTATATGCCACCTAAATGACAACCACTTAGCATTTACAAAGCACTTTAATAAGGACTTTTACCAAAAAAATACATGTTTGCTGTTAGATTAATTCTATCTAGTGTGCCTTAAAGTGAGAATATGTCACTTCTGCTAAACAGCGTCTGTTGCCACTGAATTTCCCCTAATTTCTTATCATTCTATTGAGTAAGTTCCTTTAAAGACGTCATCATTAGATGACCTGACTGAGAACGAGTGGAATGCATAGCTACATTAAGAATGTAGGATTTGGAGCGGCCAGTCAGCCATACTGCCAATTTGTCCCAGTGGCCAACTGCGACACTTAAGAAAGAAAAGCTCCTGTAGGCTAGAAAGTATTTTCCCCATTTCAGTGGAATCGCTTGCTGGGACAAAGTACATCTGTGTGAATCTTTTGTGTCAAGTTCAACTTTAGTGAAATTTGACACAGGAATTTGCAGGAACTGTTGACCAAAGCTGTCTTTACAGTGATAACCTTTGAGGGAATGGCGAGCCAGGTAAAAATAAACAGGAGAAAGTATCACAGCTTATCAGCTGTGTTGCATCACTCACTTTTAATCAACCCTCCTCTGTCAGAGTATAACCTTCAGCAAAGAAACTTACAAACAGTTATGAAACAGCAGTAGATAGTACGAATGCGTCTCTTGAATTATGTCACGACCCCTCCTCTGTGACTCCTGCCTGCTGTGTGTGAGTGTGTTTTTGTTATTTTGGGTGAGGTGTGCTCAGTGTGTTTTGGTTTGGTCTGTCTGTTTGTTTGTTCCCTTCCCCCTTTGCTCTCCCTCTCTCTCTCTCTCTCTCTCTCTCTGTCTCGCTCTCTCTATCGCTGCACACCTGCCTGTTATCCGCAATCAGCACACCTGTCTGCCATCAAGCCATCTCCTCTTCACTACAAGAACCCTGCACCAACAGCTGGATCATTGTGCCATACACAGTTTGTCTATGTGCCACGCTTCCAGCTCTGTAACTAGTTTAACTTTCCTGCTCATCTTTCCTGCCTGTCAGTTTGTTTCCCTGCCTGCCAACTTGAAGATTTACACATGTTCTCCTTGTCTCCACAAATACCTGTCTGCCTTTTCACCTTGCCCAATTGCCAAGATTGCCAGCCAGCTTTCATTTCCGAGATACCCTCTGCCAACCCCTCCCCCCTGGATACCCCACTCCACACCTCAGCCAATACCCCGGCCTGCCTCCATCTCACCTTACCTGTCAAACGTCTAAATAAAAGACTTGTTTTTCACCTACCTGCCTGTCCAGCATCTGCATTTGGGTTCTGCCTCAGATTTGTGACAAACTAACTTGGTGGACTTATCATCCCCTTAGCAACTGAGCTAGCTTATTACCTAACAATTAGCAAGATAGCTCCTTGGACAGCTATCAACTGACTTGCACTAATATTCCCAGCTCGTTAGCATGTTAGCTTGCCAGATATAAACTAGCCCTGACTAAACACTTTGACACCAAGCTTCTAGAAACACATATTTCAAAAAGATGCAAAGATGAATTTCACTATGCCACTATGTGAATTACTACTCTTTGTATTATGAATTTTAAAAGCATGAAGGTTTAAAATTGTCCCAATGTCTATAAAGCTATTTATATCTGCATGATGTTATTGCAATATAAAATGGAATGAGTGGACCCCAACACATCTCCTGATGAGGTGCATGATCACCTTGTTTTACTTTTGTAATAATATCATTAATGTGTTTATGTGTTAGCTTACTGACTAATTAATATAGTCTCTGTATATAAGTTAATATAGTCTCACTTTAAGGTTCAATGTTAACATTTAATGTTCAAAGAAAGCTGCAAGCCCAAGACATTTTCATAGTGATGGTGAAGAGATGCTGCTCGTGTGACTACAATTTTGAAGCAATACAATCACAAGATAGGCAGATGGTATGCTCTGAAACCAGTGTGGCACACCAATACAGTGGTATTTGGTTAGGGGTGGCTTTTAATGTGAGATAGAGAGAGCAAGAAAGTATTGATGTGCATGCATGTGTGCACCTTTCAGGACATTGTATTTAAAGAGCAGTGGACCAGACCCTCCCATAACATGTAAGAACAGGTAAGCCCTTACATAACATTAAGCAGCTTCCCTTCAATTTGTTACATTGAAACACCATAAACCCTGCTTTATGTGTGCATTAGTGCTGGGCTATCTTGTATTCCAGCCGTCTAATTGTGTGTTGATTTACAACTGGAATGGCAGGTGAATACAATTAACTAACTGCTAGGGTAAAAAAAAGGCAACAGCACTGCCGGTCTGATGATCAGAACATTACTGCAAAGCACATGTTTTCTTGTTGCCTGTTCGTGGTGTACTGTTTGACTGTGTGATCCAGGGTTGTGTAACTTTATGGGAGCATGGGGACACATCATGTTGTTTGTTTGGCAGGGTATTGAGTCTCTGTCTTTGCATGCCCTCCTATAGAGGCGCAGAAAGGAAATCTGAACTGTCACATGGCATCTACACTGGACAACACTGCTCCATTGTTGAACATAACAACTCTCTCATTCTCACATGAACTGGGGGAAAGAAAGAGGAAGAAATACAGACTGGGCCAAAGTAGAGTTTACATGCACGTGTCTGTAGTGTCTTTAGTCCTAATGTGTTTTTTTTTTATTTTTTATATTTTCATCATCATCTGAAACAACCACTCACAGGCTCAGCATGACTTCTTCAGATCTGAAATTGGCTACTACATCAGGAGCAACAGGGTGATAACATAAAGTGCTCTGACATTGAATAAAACTGTGTAAATGTGCTGCTGCTGACTCTCCTGCCTGCAACATGTGCTGAAAATCCCCTGCTGATGAATATCTGCATCAGCTGTTCACAGACTGAGCTGTTTGGTTTTTTTCGGGGGTTGGCCAATCCCCGACCCTGTCATTCTGCACACATATATTTAATATGCCTTTTAATTAGGAGGTTTGATCTTTTGTGCCTGAAGTGTTACATGTCACACTTTAAAAACACTGATTCACAATGATTAATGATTAATGGGATAGGGTGATGAATCATTTGTTTTCTTGGCTGTGTTTGCTGTTACTCCTCATGAAAAAAAAAACAGTGTTCTTGTAGAAAGAGTCATACTTTATTTACACACCAAAGTTCATCTACCCGCTCTTTTTTTTTTTCAAATGTACGCTGATGAAATAGCCTCACAAGGCAGACAATAAAGTGTATTGATCAAGCTCATAGTTTACAATAATTCTTTCTGTATGGGCAGCTCAGGTGCTTTACAGTTAATTTTTGTGTCACAGTCTTGATGCCTGAGAAGGCAGGATAAGTTATTGCAACAACCCCTCATCTTAAGACAAATATTTATAGCTACCATAATTTATTTTTCCATTAACATAGGGCAAGAGAAAAATATTCCACACAGAGATGCAAAGAATGCATGACTGTAATGTTAAGCCTTCACATTTCAAGATAAAGCCTTTGAAAAAAAGACCCATGTTTTCCATGTCAAGTACACCTCATTTAGATAAAGCTCTGTGTGTTTGTTGGCTGGTTTGTTTGTTTGTGTTATGTTTTTTTTTTTTTGCAGTATGCCTGGAAACAGAATGTGGGGCAAAATGATCCATCTCTAAGCAAATAGTTCTGCAAATCCAGGCCAACAATTGTCCTCATCCTGTCATAAGCAGAGAGAAACCACTGAAAAATGAGCAGCACCCACATGACCTGACCGCTTTCAGGCTGTACTGTGGTTTTGTTCACAGTTTTCCAAAGTTTTCTTGGCATAAGTGCAACAGTGGGTTGAAATAGACAAAAATAGACACAGAAAATCATTTTAAGTCCTGGTCATTAATAGTTTTGATACTTCAAAAACATTCATGGCTCAGGTTTGCATGATGGTGCGTAACTGTTTTACAGTTGAGCACATTTCAACACTCAACTGTTCAAATACCTAACTACGTTGGTCTAGTCATTCATAAATCATAATTACATCCAGAATTCAGATGTGAAATCTTAACTGTATTTTATATTTACTATTGCCAGTAATATCTTGATTGATTGTATGTTGGTTAGGAGGGGGAATAATCACCAAGGTCACATGTACCTGCCACATGATTCACTGTTGTAATACAGTTTTGCTGTTCTCTTGGTGTTCTCCAGTCATAGGAAAAAAAAAAATTAGTTGACTGAAAACTGTGAAACGATAGAGAGCATCCAATTAAGAGGCTGGCAAAAGCAATATTGTTTCAGACAAAACAGATTTGTAAATGAAACAGTTTGTTATAGAACTCCAAAGGGCACAAACAGGAACATGTAACAGGTACATGTGAAATTCCAGTGAGTCATCGGCACCCAAAATACTGTGTTTATTTTTGAATGCTTGGCTATAAATAAAGGCAATGTGTTGCTTTGTGATTTTTCCTGTGATTCTGCCCTCAAGGGGGAAACAAATATCTTAAATGAAATAATGGCTTGCTTTGGGGATGTTTTTGTTCTATTTCCTACTTGTACAAAGTGGGAGGGGGAATTTGGCATTCATGTGGAGATTGATGGTACTTTATGTAGGATGGTGATCTCTGCTTAATGTAGTGCAATTATTGAATGCCAGTGGGAAATATGCCTGTTGGATTACTGCGGGGTGTGACAAGACTTAGTAAACTGTATTTATTAAAGCCACATTGTGCACTCTATCTAATCTAGAACTTTTTGACTTTGGTGCCCCCAGTGATAGTTTTAAAAATAGCATCCTACCCAGGATCCAACCCTGGGACACAGAATGAATAGGCTGAAAGCAACACATACCAATTTTGAGTGGCATAGTTTCTTCAAACTACGGATACATCATGAATCTGTACGTTTAATACATATCATATCAACATTTCTAAAGTGATGTAGTTCAGATGACATCTATATGAGCTGACTTTCTTATTACGAGGAGGAGGGGGGGGGGGTCGGGTGGTTGGCTAGAATCTTAGATGGCAGAAAGTTGCAAAAGCACCAAAGCAGCAGAGAGCACTGTTTGAGACCACCTGGAGACCACTGCCCGCTTCCCGTTTCAACCGACAAAATCAGGTGTTTTTAGCGAGACGTCGGGACATTTGCAGCCGTTTTTATTTATTATTTATTTTTATTTTACCAAGTGTTTAAGCACAAAACCCAAGTAGGTTAGAATAGAAAATATTCATTTTTTTTTTCTATTCATCACCATGCCTGTGATCCTTAAATCTAACCAGACCTTAACCACAGCGTTTTCACATCATAAAACATAATTATAACTGATAATAGCCAACATTGAAACGTAGAGATTCAGCGTATGAAACGTAGACATTCAATGTATCTGTGGTTTCAGAAACATACAATGCCAACGTTTTATTCTGGCGATTGGGTTGATACCATCCATCCAAATATATTCAGACTGAATACAATGATGCATCCAACCAGTTTGTATTTTTCTATTAGTAGGGAAGGTAATATAATATATAACTCCTTTAATCTGCAACTAAAATAAGCAGACTATTTAAAAATGTATACATTATCCTCCGTTATACATTTAAACATCATACAAACCTGGCATCTTGAAGCACAAACAAAATTTGCTCACATGCAACAGAAATCAAACCTCTTCTCCCTGTACTACAGCTCCTACTTCATCCCCCCCCCATAAACCTCCCACTGCCCTCCTCTTATCTTTTATTGTGACCACTGCCCACTTTATGCTGCCTCATCTTGCTGTCATACCACTAAACCACACAATCATTACCACAGGACAGCACAGGCTATCAATATCCAGCAACCTGAATAACATGACTCACATGCGCTGTCATTAGTCTTGTGGTCCCACATGACAGCACTACTGGAGTAAATGTTGGAAGTCACAGAAAACTATACTGTTTATATTAATATGGTATTGTTGGGGGATGCCAATCTTATAATGTTCTTTAATGGGCCTTTTGTTTACTGATTTAGAAGAGGAGTAGGTGGAGGAAGAAGAAGGAGAGGAGGAGAGAATTGTGAGAACCTTGAAACAAACTGTGTGTGTGTGTGGGGGATATTATTTCTCATTCACGGAGGGTCAATTTTACCCCCTACAAACATTTACTCTAACCATGAACAAGGCCTACTACACGCTCTGGATTCCCTCCAGACAGCCTTGTAACAGTTCTGGGTCCAGAGTATCTATTCTCTGACGTAGAAAGGGCCATAACTGGACAGTGAAGCTGGGCAAAGTTTATGCTGTTCCACTGCTAATCGAGGCCTTCACCAGCTGATTATCCAGAGGACACAGCCAATCCCTCTGTGGGGCCCACGCAGGGACACTAAGCCCAGCACTGCAGGGAGAGTGTTTGCAATAAAGTTACACACAAACTGATGCATCATTAGCAGCAATGCACAAATACATACACAAGCGCGCACACACACAGAGGGGGATTTGCCTCTGGCGTCCAGTGGGGGTGTTCCTTCCTTCAACAGATGTGTTTGATGTTCTCTGTTGCCTTTTGTTGCATCAGCACAAGGAGGTCTTTGTATGCCTGCTGCACAGTGCTGCACAGTACCAGCAAAGTGTGGACTGTTGGATCAGTAGTGTCTCTGACCATGGGCCTATGTAGGGCAGTGTAATCTGGGTCACATGAAGAGATTAAGGTAGGTAAGGTAGAGTTCAGGATGCAGCCACTGATTCTGTCTCTTACTGCCTGATGCTGAACAAACAGGAATTAGCCTGCTTGCCATCATACCTCCTATTGAGTACACACATAATATACATCTTAGAGGTGTGTGTGTGTGTGTGTGTGTATATATATATTTTTTTTCACAAGAGTAAAGTAAAAAAAAAAAAACTTGTACTGTACCAATCTAGGTGAAAAAAATTTAAGAACAAAGATGGAATATTTTAAGAAAAACATCAGGTGTTATGAAACTATAGTCATAATTTTACCAGCAAAAAGTTATAATATCATGTGATATTATGTAATGTTGTTGTTTTTTTTTTTTACAACTTCAACTCCAAATAAAAAATAACTTTTGTCAAAAAAAAGTTCTTTCTTTCCTCACAAATCTTGCCTCACCTTAACTGCCATTATTGTTGTCATTCCTTGAGTCATTAACAAAATGGTCTATTCAGACAGGGAGCGATTGACATCTGAGTAATTCATTTTCAGTGAGAGGCGAGCGGGCAGGTAGGGAGGTGTGGGCAACCTGAAAGGCAGAGTGACAAGTGGGTGCAATCCCATGAAACTGTTGCGGTCGTGCTCGTCTCACACACACGCCCACCCGCTGCCAGAGTTGAATGGTCTTGAACTTTTTTCTATGCGTCGCGCAGTGCAAATCAACGGACGAGAGGCTGATCCTTGCTGTTTGTGAGTTCCCTGAGATATATAACTGTTTTCTAAACGGTTATCGGGACATAAACAGGAGGGCTTTCGCATCTGTGCAAGACAGGGTGTATCAGGTAATGCTACGTATAGTTTTTACTTAAGCAAGGCTATAAAGTTACGACTATGCTAATTTAGCTAACTTCAGCTATCAACAATAACAGTCTGGTTGGCATCAAAGACTGTGTCAACAAATTCACCTGTGATTTCTGGCATTTACTCACGGAATGCTTGTCTGCCTGTCTATTCATATGAGGAGACCCCGCGGATACACGGGCAGAGTGTCGCTTAACTTCTGAAAAGTCAGCTGTTGAATTGGGACACAGCTATCTGGCACATAACTACCCGTAAAAGCACAACAGATACCTGAATCTTAAGAGATTCAGGTATCTGTTTATCTGTTGTGTTTTTTTGTGACAGAACTAGGATAGCTGTTTCCTCCTGCTTCCAGACTCAATGTGAAGCTAAGCTAACTAGCTTTTGGCAGTAGCTTCACATTTACCAGAGAGATATCAAAGTGGTTTTGCTCTTACCATCTATCTTTCTCAGCAAGACAGCAAATTTAGTTTGTGCTTATGTCATGACATTTTGGGGTTTAAGCCGTTTAAATTTACTTATCCGTTACAAACGTAAACATTGTAGTTCAAATTATTCACAGCTAATCAGATGCATAATTTAATACAGGTATTATTTTGGACCATATGGTGTTTGGCTGGCAATAGCCATCAAGATATTTTTTTCAAAATTGTCATGAAGTCATTTAATTTATTAATGGTTACAGGTAATACAACAACAATAACAAAAGTATATTTTGATAGCCTGATGCCAAATAAAGTTGGCACATGCCACGCTTCATCACACATGGTTATTATTGTAGTTTTTTTTTTTAAACACACTGAACTTTGTCATTATCCTCCTGTACTGCTCTGCATAGTCAAGCAGTTCTTTAATTAATTCAGCCCCCAAAAGGGCACAGCGTAACCATGTGGATGTCAACAACACAATCGCCACATCAAAGGCCACATGTTAGAAATACAGTACATCCCTGAAAACAAAAACAGAGCAATGCATCCAGATACACATGTTTACATATTGACACATACGCAATCTCAGAGGATCAGTGCACGCTAAAATCCCCCTGGGATGTTTTTCACAGCAAGAGCCGGCGGCTGACCGGCCCCCTGAGGATTTATGTATGTGTGTGTTTATGTGTATGAGAGAGTTTAAAAAAAGACAAAGTGTTCATTGGGAAGGGTTAGTTTTAGTTTTTAATGCACAAATATGGGTGAGGAGATCAAAATGTCTATTAACAGATATGAGCCTGTTTGACTCTGTCAGTCCTGTAAAGGTTGTGTCTTTCCTTCTTTATGTCCTCTTTGTCCTCCTAATTTACTCTTTTCTTATTTTTTGTCCTAAATCTTCTCATCTTTTCTTATTTATTGCTCTCATTTTTCTTAACTTGCCCATCCACTCCCTCTTCCATCTGTCTCAATCTCTTTACATCCTTTCCTTAAACAGGAATATGGTAGTAATATATATAGCAGAAGGAATTTAGGTAAATACTAATCTGACATTGAGGGATTACAATCTCTACCATTTGAGGGGGAGACACCATTTATAAATAACCATATGGAAGCGACAGATCATGTCACAGTAAACATCCAAAGATAGAACAATAGAACTGATTTTGTTTCTTTTTGTCTTTGCAGATAGTTTTTTTTTTTCATACACAACTATAACATTTAGGAAAATCAAGTGAGGAATCAGATCATCACGGTATGAATGTCTTTGCCTTAGAGAGATGTTGTTTTATCCTCCAGCTTTTCTTTTGTCTTCCTAAATCAACCGGATTGGAAACGAGGTTGGTTGTAATACCGGCTGAACTACCCCATTGTTTTTTTTTTTTTTTAAATAGTAATCTCTCGCTGAACCGAAGAGAAAGAGATAATGAATGTATGGAGATTAACACACGCAGTAGCTTAAAGTTAACGATGCCTGCCAACTACAAACCTGCAGGCAAGTGAGCCGGAGGCTGTCTGTGGGCACAAATTGCCGTACTTTCAGGAGTACATATAAAAAATTCTCATTACTGCAGTCCATATGTCTGTACCATTCAAATGACTAGACTACAGTATCTGATGCACGTCTGATCACGGGCTTCAAAAAACTTTTGAATTAAATCTTCAATCATGCAAATGACAAAAGGCCAAAGTTCTATTGAAGTACAGAGAGAGTGTACTCCACCTTGGTGAAACACTGATCCAGTGGGCTTTTTGGGTAGTTTGATGTTCAACAGCAGGTTTTCCCCACATCACACACTTGTGTCTGCAGCTGTTGCTGTAAGCATTTAGGGCGCACCAAAAGAGAAGGCCCCACGGGGATTCCCTTAGTGCTCTCTCCCTCGCTCTCGATCTGGGCATGTGTGCAGGGTAAAATGAATGGAATCAGTGGTATGCGTCCTCAACCCAAAAGCCTGACGTCTGCAGTGTGGAGTTTAGCATGACATTCCTGTGGAGACTCCATAATCAAAGAGCTGGTGGGGGGAAGCAAGAGAGGCAATTTCTACAGTGAACAGAGGATAATGAACACTCGAGGGCTTTGAAACATATCAGGTTAATGTGGTTGGATTTTCAGATTCAAATTCAGACAAAGATTTTTTTTTTTTTTTTTTTTTAAGTAGATGCCTGTCAGCTAACTACAGTGACAGCTGTGTAACAGACTGGACAAAGACAGAAAGTGTTGTGAGTCATGCTGTGTGTGTGTGTGTGTGTAGTTATTAATAATGCAGGAGAGAAGAGGCTTGGACTGCAATTTCAGGACTCGCATAAGGTCACAGTTTACAGTAATTCCATCTACACAGCTCTCGCTCAAATAAGTTTTTGGTCATAGCAGCGAAATCCCTTCTCCGGTAAATCTCCTTAACTATAAAGGCTGAAACATTTCTGTGTATTACAGGCTCAGTTGTGTAGTCTGTCAGAATGTGTGTGTGTGGGTGTGTGTGTGTGTGTGTGTGATCCATCCCTGTGCTCCCACTCACAATAATGAGCTTCACAACAGCTTGCTGTGCATCACAGATGAGTTAGTTGCGCAGCCAGCCCTCAGGGTGTCTTCAGGGTGTCGTGTTTGAATAACACTGACCAAGCAATTAATCCCAGAACTAACCATCTGATAAGTAGCTCATTATCTTTGTTAACACATCCCCCAGAGGATTAACATGAGTGAATGTGGTTGTATGGACATTGGTGAATTTAATAGCAAATTGTGAGGAAAGGTCACTTGAGGTTCCCTTATTTTGATTAGTTGTACAGCCACTGCATTTTTTTTAACATTAGGATTTGTTGTCTCTCGTGAAGGGACAAAGAAGACTGCCATTATAATAAGTCATTTGTTGAAGTATGCAGCTCTATGCAGATTGGCTTTATATAATTTATACAATGAACTGATCTCTAGTGGAAAAAAAAAAATCCCTAAGAAAGTATGTGGCTGAACCCGAGCAGATTATTGTTACTCAGGAAGCAGAGTGGGTAGTTGATTCATCCTCCTCACCTCTAATAGTTAATCCTCCTGGTGAGAGCATGTGGCATTGTTGGTTGGTTGGTCAGTCTGTTCACAGTCTGGTCACTTGATTGGTTAAAACTCTGTCAAAACAAAACAAATAGAAATCTACAAAAACAATAGTGTGGGTGCGGTGGGAGCAAAAGTCCCTGCATTGTATGCATTTAATGACCAGAAAATGCAACAGAAGAGTTAAGTTAAAGAGATAAATTGCCTTTACTTGGTGAGATTTCATTCTAAAATTCTTAGCCTACTTCGTCATTAAGAGTTCATGAGATGTACTGAACTTCTTATGAGAGAACCACCTTCAAATCATATGTATCAGTGTGAAACTACCTACGTTATTCTCACACTGTTACATAGTAAATACTTGTGGCCTGTACAGTAAGACAGACATGCAAATGTGCAGCACTTTACAACAGAAGTTAGTGTTACTAATTGTTCCTCCAGAGAGACACAATATGCAAACACAGATAAGAAAGTTGTGGAGGCGTTTCATTCTGTGCTTGCAGAAGCTTGACGATTTTAATTACTTCTGGAGCAGATTAACAATTAGGCTATTTGTTGGCTTGCATTTGGATATTTACATTGTCAGCTCACCCCAGGAGTTCCAGAGAAAAGGCCTTTTTATTCTCTAACCTTCCACCTTCTTGGTTACACCCACTTCCTGTGTTTATCTGGGCGGGCGTTCCGTGATAATTGTTAGAAAGGTGTCACTTACTACAGACTGAATGGGTGGGGCTGACAAGGATAAAGGTAGTTATTAACACAGATGTGATGTGTCTGGGATCCCTAATGAGAGCATCCAACAGGCTTTTCTTTAAAAACCGGCTGAAAATCATACCCGGATAACACAGTGGCTGCTAATTACTCTGCAAACGTGTTAAAGGGGTGGCTAATGTTATGTTCTGTTTGCCTCATCTTGATTATCCACAGCAGGCTTGCATACTTGTTGACTTTGCTGTAATACGGCTTTGTTCCGCTCATGTCATGTTTCAATTGTGTTCTTTGTTTTCATGATGTTTAGAGCCAGTTACTGGTCATCATACTAAAGTGAAACATCTGTTAGCTTGTTTTCCACCACCAGAACAAAGACAACCTTCACAGAATTTCCTGAAGACTTACATGCACACATCAACACGCTCACTCAGCCACAACCCCACCATACAGAGCATGTAATATATGCAGGGGGAACCAAACCGCTCCAGCAGGTGGTTATCTCTCTTGTTTTGACCCATGACCTGCATGTTCAGCTGTGGTTGGTCAGAGGGCCTGATAGTGAACCATCCATCAAGGTGAAGGAGGAAGTGGTACGATAGGACCTCACTTATCAGCCTAAACACCGGGGACCCAAGAAAGAGTGCTGGTTGGGCGTGAAGAGAGAAGTAACCACGGGAGATTGTGTGTCTGTAGTGTAGTGTGTGCACATTTGCGTGTGCAACTATGTCTAAGGCTGTTTTTCAAGCATTTTTAAGACAAATAAACCATAATAGAGTTGAGTTGTTATGAACTCAGTATGGTGAGCAAAGTGCACAGTGCAAAAAAGAAAGATAAGACAACATTCAACACAGCATACTAGTAAAATGATAAATGTAAAAAACATATTAAATTTAAAAACATAAATAAATGCAGAGAAAACAAACTGAAAAAATGAAGATTGCAATTTCCCTATAATAACCTCAGGGCAGGTACTTAAATTTGACACACAAATGTATAGGTACTGTAATCAAAAAGGAGCTTTTATTTTATGTTGGAAAGAATGAAGAATAGACATTAGGACGGTAAAACTTTGTTACTCTTATGTTGTTTTTTTTTAATTTTCATCAGTTGAGCCTTGAGCAAAACTTCAGTTCAGAAAGTGCTAACACCAGCAGACCAGATGCTTATATTTATAACTGCTCAACTCAAATCTACACCCTTGAGCTAAGTTGTTGACCTCAACATGGACAGAACACATGGCACTATTTGTCAAACATATATCCATCCACTGTATGTATCTACAGTTTGTGTTTATGAGGACAGCTGTGTCACTTATGACTCCCTCCCTCTCTGCCTTCGCCTCTCTCTGCCTCTGACTGGCCACTTGGCTGTGACAGATGTATGCAGATTTTTGCAGCTGTGCTCTCACCTGTTGGGTGAGAGTTAATGAGACGTGAGATGTCACCGGCCGACCGGCTAAAAAAGGGGCCTTTTAGAGAGCAGCCCCAATACGCTGGGTAGCTCTTGCACAGAAAAGAGGCAATATATGAATGGTATGCTGCTTGACACACTGACCTGGTTTTTAGTGCCTATGTACAATATATTACTTCTAGGAATATGTAATCTGTTGCCCCCTGCAGCACTTAATGATTAGAGGATACTCTCAGAAGATTCTTGCTGTGTATATATCACTTTGACTTGTATATTGATCACTGTTCAGAACAATAGTCATAGTTAATTTAGTAGTCTAGTTCCCGTAGTTGTTGATTCATAGCCTGTACAGAGAGCAGAATCTTACCTACGTACAAAACTGTTTGTCATTCTGTTTTACTGCATGTTTTTATCACTGTTTATGCCTGGGTGATATTCACTCTGATTCAGCTTTGCTGCAAATAGTCATTTCTGCACAGCTGCTGAGTTCTCTGCATGTTACAAAGCAGCTAATGACAACCTTTGTTCTTCAAAACAACTCACTCAGTCTAGCCTCACTCTTCTTTTTTTTTTCTTTTCTTTCTTTCGATCCACCCTCTGTTTGGAGTGCACACAGGTTCATACCCTTAGGCTACATGACTGTGGCATATGTGAGGCACAAGGAGGAAAAAAAAATTGTAAAGGAGAGAAAGAAGGAAAGAATGGGATGAAAAGAAGTCAATGTGGTGCAGGTATTTTGGACAGTAAACCAAGAGAAAAAAGAAGAAAAAAGGAAAGAAGAAACACATGAGATAGTCAAAGATGAAAAGGCAGAATCGGGGACAGTGTTTGATGTGGTTTAGACAGATTAGTACTAATGGCACTGCACCCAGTGAACTTACACTACTGTAATAATTTTCTGTTCAAAAATCACACTGTCATAAAGTGTTATCATGAATAGGGGTTTACTGAAATGTTTTATTGGCATTGTGATTGTTATTGGCATTATTTGGGTGTTTTTTCTCTCAGAGCAGGTGCAGCGCTGCAAACTACAGACCAACAAATTTAAAGATTCATCACTTTAGTTGAGGAAACACATCACAGAGGGGTGGAAATTTAAAAAAAAAATGGCCTGAAATCAGCACCTTGTGGTAGGAGGTCTATTACAAAGACTTCTTAAAATGATGTACTCCACAAGAGGAAAGACTACACCTCATATCCCCCTTCCCCTTCCCCTTCCACAGCTCTCCTTGCCTTTCCTCCCCCTCCATCTCCTACCTGTCTGCAAACATTAAAGAGAACCATTCTTTAGATCTTTACCTTGTCTTTACAGCTTGCCTTAGATGTCAGAGAGTTCATCCTGTTTGTTTCTCCTCTTATTCTTACAAATAACCAACTAAACTTTTGTTTTAACATGAACACATTCACACTAAATGGTTTATAGTGAAGTGAGCAAATTGGACTTCAGTGTTTAAGTCCAAAAAACACCCCCACTTGTCTGGGAAATAAATTAACACACACTACGTGATCGGGATCTTACTCTCTCTAGTGTACCAAGCCTCCCCACCCTATAGACACCCCCCCCCCCCCCCCCCCCACACACACACACCCAAACACACACACATACTGTGCATGCATACACTCTTTCTGTATAAAGAGGCCATACAATTGTTTTGTCAGTGGTCAGAAAGACAGTGTTAGGAACATCTGGAGGCCACTAATCACTCTGTGGGCGTTACCTCTGAAATCCCCCTGGACACGCACTAACCCTGAAATCCCTGCAGAAATATGCTTTAATGAGCAATAATGCCACCACAATGGCAGTCCCACCTTCTGCATTTTAATCCTGGCTTGTGTGTTTGTCAGCTTGTGTGTTTGTGTTTGTGTGTGTGTGTGTGTGTATCTGTGTACAGTATCCCTGATCTCAGTACCCATATGCTGGCTCCTTTGAACTCATTAATCAAGGATTTAAATAGGGAGAGAAGGGAAAAAAAAAACATGCAGGATTGAACAGGATTATTTCAGAGCGGTTGTTTAAATGTATTCATTTAGTGCCTCTTCAAAAGATCATATTTGTGTAAGGTCAGAAAGATCACATGAGGTATAGCCCTAAGCTGGAAACAAAGAGGTGGGGTTTGGGAGCTGAGTGTGCATATTACTGCTGAGAGAGAGAGCCAGGGAATAGAGTTAAAAGGAAGACCAATAGGAAGGGGAGTTTGGAGCATCCAGTGTGGTTGTGAGGCAGAATAGGGAAAGGCTTGACAGAGCAATAATTCAAAGTTATGAGTTATATAGTGATAAGGGAAATTCACACAGGGCCTCTAATAATACAACACACCTCCTGGGTCTTCAATAGGGGGTCCTGCCAAATTATTGTTTTGATAATATTTTGATTTTTTTTTTCAAAAACTTAAATATGTCTGAAAATAAACATTAACATGAATCCAATATATTATTAGCAAAGATAAATTTGTTAAAAAAACATTTAATTTACACAGCACTGGTGATAAGCTACCCATGAATCCTCATGCAATCATGTCAGCAAGCTAACCTACGCTAAATCATCATTGAAGCATCTTGGCCAGTTAGCCGTATTATTATCCCAAGTGTACGGACATTCTTGTGAGCTTCTCGAGCAAGAGACTCTGACATACCCTCCACCTCAGGAACCACCGGCGAAAGTGCAGAGGGTGAGGCTAACGCACCTAACATTAGCCATGCTACAACTGCTGCTGACTTAGCAGCTGCATGTAAACTGCTGCAAACGAGAGAAGACCTGAAAATGTTCAGAGAATTATCTCAAGTTTGGATTTGCCTTCAAGGAGACCGAGGGCATTGAATTACCAGTGTGTGTCATCTGCTCTGTGGTGCTGTCAAACACAGCTAAGCATCAAAGCTGCAGCATCACTTGGAGACAGCCCATAGCCACTTAAAAGAAAAACCAGTGGAATACTTACAAGCTCATCTCAAATCTTTCAAAGGTCAACAGACATTGATGAGACAATCAACTAAAGTTGGTGAGCTAGCTTTGAAAGCCTCAAGTTGCTCTTCGGATTGCTCAGAAGAAAATGCCATACATAATTGTAGAGGATTTAATATTGCCTGCAGCAAGTGATATGTGTAAAACAGTGTTTTTGGAATGATGAGTATGTTAATAAACTGAAAACTATTCTATTGTCGGACACAACCATTGCTGTATTGATGACATGGCATCTTGGCAGAGGCTTTTGCATTACAATTGGATAAATCTACAGACGTATCTAAGGAGCAAGAGACATGACCAGTTTAAAAAGTAAATAGCGCTTGTAAAGGATGTGGCTCCACAAGTAATGAGTGCTGAATTGTCAGATGTTATGGACTCGGCTGTGAAAGCTGCCAATTTTGCCAAGAAGAATGCTTTGCAAACGCATCCCTTTTCTACTCTACGTGCTGCTGCGGGAGAAGAGCACACTGCTCTACTCTACCATTCTGAGGTCTGATGGCTTTCACACGGAACAGTGTTGTTGGGAATTTTTATTGCTCCAAAACCGCACCGAGCTAGCTGCAAATTTCAGTGACGATATCTGAGACACTAAACTTGCATATCTTGCAGATGGTTTCTCTGAGTTGAAGAGACTTAACAGTTCTATGCAAGGCCGCAATACACATGCTTTCCAGCTGTGTGACAGAATGGAAGGCTTTCTCAAAAAAACAAAATAAGAAGATGGAGAGAGCGAGTCAGGGAGGGAATTTTTTCCATGTTTCCATCAGTGGATGAGTAGGGAGATTCTGCAGTGCTCTTGCCTCACGTAACACACGCAATTGTTCCGCACTTGGAAGCACTCGAGGGTCAATTTGGGAAATACTTCTATGAGGCTAACTCCTGGCTCAGGGACAAGACATTTCCATTCAAAGACAACGCACCAGATGGCGCAAGCTTGACAGTAACGGAGGAGGATCAGCTCATCGAACTATCTGCTGACTGTACATACAGAAATATATATGAAACAAGACCACTCATCCAGTTCTGGATCTCTTGCCAGAAAGACTTCCCACAGTTGCCAGAAAAAGCAGTGATGAGCCTTTTGTCTTTTGCACCAACGAATCTGCGAAAGTGGATTTTCCTCCCTCACCTACCTGAAGAGCAAATACAGGTCAAGACTGCAGCCTAAGGCTGATATGACCCTCTGCCTGACAACCTCCATCGGCCCTAGGATAGACAAGCTGTGTGCTACTCACCAGGGTCAGACATCTCACTAAGGTAGGAGTATGTGCCATCCACAGATACAGTTAAGCTTAAGGATTCACTGTCCCTTCCACATGTATGTTTAAAATATGAATATATGAATGTGTCTATAGTTATCATTTAATAGCTTAGTATTGTATGCACAATAACAAGGTATGTTTATGGCACAACAGGATGTCCTACATGTTATTCTAGTCCCAGTTTAATATGCAATACAGTTTTATACATTATATGTAGTAAGGGGTCCCTGCTCCGTCTATTAGTTAAGGGGTCCTTGGCCTGAAAAACGTTGAAGAGCCCAGCCCTAAATCTATAAATAGTGAGGTCCTTGGAATTAGATTTTTACTCAGATCAGGTTATAAATGCACGAGCATTGGATGGCTGAATCTGTCTCTGTGTATTGTTGCCCCTCTAATCTTGTTGGTAAGATTAGAGATGTCAGAGCCAGCATTATTCCCTCATTTACTCCCCTATCCATTTATGCTTTCGGCTGTCAATTTTGGACTGTTTTTCTCCAATTTCCATGCAAGGCCTCACTGTTCTGGTGGGTAGTATGAGATCCTCCCCCTGTCCTGTTTTTTTTGACATTTTACCCACTTCCGTGCTTCCATGCCTGGTCCCCATTATAAACAGCTCCCTGCAATCTGGTTGTGTCCCAGCTTACTTCAAACATGCAGTTGTTCAGCCCCTCCTGAAAAAAACGAACCTTGATCCTTACATTCCCAATAACTACAGGCCTACATCCGAGCTGTCTTTTATTTCTGAAATTTTAGAGAGCTCCATTTTAGTGCTGCTGGATCTTAGTGCAGCTTTTGACACTGTGGATCACAGAATAATGATTGAAAGGCTTAGACAGTGGGCGGGTGTCTCAGGGAGCACCTTGGACTGGTTCTCCTCCTACCTCTCAGGAGTTTTTCTGTGTCTCCTGGTCCTTACACATCCGAAACTGCTGCTGTTTCCTGTGGTGTGCCTCAAGGTTCTGTTTTGGGTCCTATTCTATTTGCTTTATATATACTTCCCTTAGGTCAGGTTATCAGCAAATTTAGTGATATTTCCTATCACTGTTTCCTATCACATTAAGGACTGGATTTTAAACAACTTCTTACAGCTTAATACTGACAAGACAGGGGCTCTTATCATTGCTTCTGACAGTATAGCTCCCAAGGTTGCTAAGAGTATTGGGTCCCTTTCCTCAGCTGTTCGGTCTAACTTAAGAAATCTTGGTGTTATATTTGACCGGGCTATGCATTTCAATCAGCATATTAAATATTTGACCCATACATGTTTTTTCCATCTAAGAAATATCGCAAAACTCAAGTCCTTCGTATTTCAACCGGAGCTTGAAATGATTATTAACACTTTCATATCATCCCGGCTGGACTATTTGTAATTCCATTTTCACTTGTCTCAGCAAATCATCTCTGAACTGTCTACAAATGGTCCAAAATGCTGCTGCAGGCCTGTTAACCAGGTGCAGCAGGATGACTCACATCACACCTATTTTAAGTTCTTTACATTGGCTTCCCATCCATTTTAGGATTCATTTTAAGGTTCTTGATATCATGTATAGAGCCCTGCATGGATAGGCACCTAAGTACATCAGTGATCTTCTCCCTCCCTATATCGCCAGTAGGTCACTTAGGTCTCCTAACCAGGGCCTACTGGCTGTCCCTCGCTCTCGACTGAAAACTAAAGGTTATTGTACCTTTACAATTGTGGTTCCAACACTATGGAACTCTCTCCCTCCATAGATGCTTTTAAAAAACAATTGAAGACCCATCTTTTTAAATTGGCCTTTGTGTCACCTTGAGTTGTATGTGATGTGAAATGATCGTTTGTCTGTTTGTTTCTTCTTGGGGTACCCTGTTGCCTGTGTTTTGTGTATATGTTAACTTTAAGTTGTTGCATATCAAACATTTCCAAAAGGAAATTTAAAGGTTCTATTTGTAACTTTCAGAAATTCCTTCTCATTAGTGACACCGGTGGCCATTAAGTGAGCTGCAGTCAGCATCCTGGTGCTTGCGCTTGTGCTGCTGCTGGCAGTGGTGCAAGACTTGTTGCAGGTGATGTATTTTTCGTTGCTTACATTTCTCAACATAGCATCTCTCAGTCCCAGTCAGACAACCCACCCACCCACTACGAACACTAGCTCACACACAAACACACTTAGAGAGCAAACACACAGAGGGTCTTGCTGTGCTGTGGCCGCTGGCCGGTGAGAGGCAATCCACACTACCCAACCTGCAAAAATATGCGTTAATCAACCACAAGAACCCGACCCGCAAACTGCCAAGTTTGTTTACTAAACACTGGTAGGCTCAGCGAGCTGTGGCCGGGGAGCAACGCGCTGTGGTTTTGTTGTGAAATGTGTGCTTATTGGACTACTAACAGAAAAAACAAAAAGGGGTAAGCTATGTTCTGCTATGCTTGCTGCTCCTTTATTGAGGTAATAATGTTGTTTTAGCTGTGTGTGTGTGCAGTGTTTTGTTGTGAAATGTGTAGTGGTTGACGGAGGCGGCTAGCCGTCTCATTAGCTGGAGAGCTAATATCTGCAGGGTGTTTCTTCTTGCATAGCACTATTTTTGTAGTGGTAGATACCGATCGTTTTTGGATTTTTGCAGAAGAACCGGCCCGAATCCTTCACAAAGAAATCAGTCCACAGGCTGTTAGAGGCAACCAAGAAGGTCGGAGAAGGTCCCATTTTTTAAATTACGCTACAACTTGTTCACTCATTGGCCATAAAAAATGATTAATACATGTAAATTGCTTCACAATTCTTACATATAGTAGGACCTTTAAACCTCGACTATAGCTGGATTTCCTGCTGAACTAAAGGTCAGGTGTAGATTGTTTTTTTTTTTTTTCCTGCACAGTCATTATGACAGCAAGCACCACGTCAGCAACAATAATGCCTCTTAGTCTCCCCTTGCTCCTAACTCCTGTAATCTTAGCAATGCTGAGGGAGACTGAGCTCTATAATAACAACAGTCTTACCCCTATTGTTTATGGTTTACGCTCTCTATTTTTAGAGCAGCAGCTCTTTTTTTAGGCGCAGTGACACAAATAGATCTAGCAAATCACAAAGTCTTTATTGTGCTTTTAGCAAATGCCTGGTGATGTGATGAATGAGGTAGAGTGAGGCTGTGAGTAAGAAAACAGACCTGTTTGCAGCTTATGGTGAGTATTTTTAGAATCAGGGAATCCGGTGAGCCAATGTTTTTTACATACTTAAGGCCTTTTGTTTTTCCCAATTTTAGAGAATGGTATTTTTAATATAGACAAACACAGCACACCAGTGTTACACCATGAATTCAGCAACAAATTCCCTGCTATGATGCATTTATTCTACATTCTTTTTTGCAAATGTAAAAGATGAGTTCATTAGGAATTGTAAAACAGCTATTTTGATCTGACACTGAAAGAGTGACAACAAACATACATGCTTGCAATAAAAAAAATAAAACAAACTTGAATGGCAACATCTGTAATATACAGTACATGAACCAAGGACAGGAGATTACATGATAATAAAGATTATGTACTTAATTGAAATGCTTTAAATCAATCAAAACTTAAATTTTGTTGGCCAAGATATCAAATAATATACAATAAACTATACAAAATAAGAATGCCTTGGTTTAGGGTTTAATGATTCTTTTGACTTTATATATTTGATGTGTTTAACCTTTATTTATTCTTCTTCACATTCATCTGCATGCTGTCACGCTGCTGTTTTCTACCACTGCGAGGGTCAGCCGAGCCAGCTGGGGGGGGGGGGGGAGTGCCTTGATGAAGACCAGCTCAACAGCAATAGCAGTTAATAGAGAGAATCAATAACTAACTTTCCCTTCCTGCACTCTCACTGTTAGTTCAGGAATTCAAAGCAATTATTTTGACAGTCATAATGCCCTAAGGCCCTAGGCAAGAGTATTACTCACATGCAAATTGCTGTGATGAGGATTCCTATCAGTGTATGTCAAATTTTGTATCACGACTAATCTTGTGAAATACAAGTGCCTTGTGTAACCCTCACTCTCTACTACACTAAGCCCCACTTCTCCACACAAATGTCGTGTTACCACACTATTTGGCTGTAATTGCTATTTCACTCTCAGCTCTCTGTGGTTATCCAGTATGTTTTAATCTCAGAATGAGTGCAGGCAGATCTATATAAGGAAACAGCTGATCAGACGGGATTTGCAAACACTACTGTTTTTAGAGCAGAGCATTTTCAGAATTACTCATGTAGCAACATGATTTTCCCCTCTGAGGAGCAGAACTTTCACAATGACACATCTCTCCTCTTTTTCTTTTAAGGAGGCAAGAGGAGAAACTCCGAGCTTTTAGTTTTGACATACATAAGCATCAGGCAACTGTTGCACATGTTAGTCCTGCACATGTACAGGCAGTAAAAATAATGGTCAGGAAAGACATACACATGTCTGTGCATGGCCTCATTAACAATGTAAGTTGGTCAAAAATATAATTCCGGTGTAAAAAAAACCTCACATCCTTTCCTTTGTGATTTCTCAAACATGTTTTGTATGCAGGAAAACTTAAAACCATGTGACAAAGATGCTTTTTTTTTTTTTTTTTTTTTTTTAACCGCATGAACTGAGCGGCTTCCTTCAAGCGTGCATGTATTTATATATAGGTCACCTTAGGAGAACCTACAATGATGACTGGAATATCTTTATTTCAATAATATAGAATATCCATAGTTTTTTAACAATTTAACAAGAAACATGCACTCCATCACCTGAAAATTGCATATTTGCATCAGGGACAACTGCTGCCCTGCTGTGGGTTTTTAGTGTACGTTCATGGAAAGAGCTTGAATACAAAGACTTAATGAATCTGACTCTTGCAGGCTACTTCAGACATTTCTGAAAGGATGCAGTTGCTGCAACTAACAACATTTGTTGAACAATATTGGTGTCAGCAGGAAACCCAGAATGTATTTGCTGAGTTAGGTCACGTTAATGGTAGATCATTTCAGTCTGTCTGCTTTTGCAGATTCAGTGTTTACTGGAATGTACAATGTCCATATTTAAAGACGAATGCCCAATTTTATTCTGAATTGCATACTTCTTCAGTTTGTATAAATAACTGGCGGTGTTTGGCACATCAATTTCTCATCTCTGGGAGTAACATAGCTATAATGGTCTCATGTTGACAAAAAGTAATGCAGTAAAATACAGAGTGCATTTATTTGTATATAGATAGAACTACTGCATTGTCCCCAAAATGGCACAGCCCATCATGCACAACTGCAAAAACAGTCAAAAGCAATCTATTGTATAAACAAACAACAACTGCACATTAAGGCTCATGTCCCATTGCCTCCAATGCTCGGTGCAGCTGCTGTGGCTTGCCTTTGAACTACCTCAAAACACAATTCAACATCTTAAAGCCCCTCTTCTCTCTAATTACAGTGTCTCTGTATTATAGGGCAGGCACAGAATTCTTACTATTCCACTTTGCCAGTTCTTTGTAAATGGTAGTATCAGAGCTGGCTTGAAACAGGAGCTGTTCCTTCTGGTCTTGATTACCCTGAAGCTGCTGTCTTAAACCATCTTTTAAGCACGCTAATTAACCAAGAACATTTTATTATTTACAGCAAAGTCTGGGGGATTCACTGCAGGAGAAGGGAGGGTTGTGCATGAAGAAAAACTTGCAACTTGCATCAAAAGTTTTACGATTAGATGAGAAATGCATTTATCACTTTCTTTAAAAATGTACTTTACTCAAGAGAAAGACAATATTTTTTTTTTCTTTAGAAATTTGGATAATGTTTTAGATTACAGCCTACAATGCACAGCATATTTTTATACTATATTGTAAGTATTTATTAAATAACTGGTACCTATTCTAATATCATAGGGGGTACCATATGAGCATTACTGAGCCACAAAGCTGGAATTTCATGACTGTGTCAATCCACATAAACCTGTACCACCTCAGGCCTCTGAAGTCCCCTGTAAGTACAATGTTTTACCCCATAAGTAGGCCTACAGCACAACATACACACAGGCTACAGACTACCGGCCTACAGTATGTTCATAACAATACTCTTCCCTGAACTTCTGTTTGTTCCCAAGTAAAACCACAAATGTGCCCCATAGTTATGTAGTAAGTTATATAGTAAGTACCCCAATCCTAATACAGGAACTATAGTATATCGTTGGCCTAACCTCTTTTTGTTATCATCTGGACCCTTCCAAAGTTCTTTATGGTAATTTTCTATCCCAGCAGATTTATAAAGTGCTACAGAGCGCATTACACCATCTTACCCAAAATGTCTAGCTTTGTTTCTCACTAACGGTCATACTGCACCCTGTAATAATAGATGTACCCTGTCATTAAAAATACTTACAGTATAAGTTCTCCTTAAGATCCTCCCAAATGCCAGATTGTTGCTAAGTAGGTTGTATGTACCAAGCAATATTAGAATAGGCATGTTAAAACATACTTTAGTATAAATTAATTTAAATTCCTGGATTGTTACCCCCTTACTCCCAAAGTTGACTTCACATCTTGTTCCCTTGTACTGATACATGTATGTAATGATACTACTGGCACACTGTACAAAAAATTACACTGTAAATTGCAAACAATTAGGCTGTACATTGTGGGCTGTAATATAAAGCAGACTGACCAGAATTTGCTCTATATGGTAGTTAAGTTACTCTCTGTACATGAAAATGGTAAGTAATTGATTAATTTGGCAAACCTTTCAGCAGAATGGAAGAACATTAATGTAAGAGTGGAAAAACACAGTTGCTCATCCATCCTGACATCCAATATGCTTACATGTCTTGTTTTGACTGTGACACCTTGGGGTCATTGTGACATCCCAGACTTCACCGGGTGGGTTTCTCCACCTTTGTTTATTTTCCCACCATTGACACAAAAGAGGAGATGTAGGTTAAGATATCTGGGCCAATACATAACTGTTCGACTGACCTGCTTCCATGTTCAAGTGGGTCTAGATTTGATACAGGCGCTCGATTTGACCTACATGCCTGGATACAAAGGTGTGCATGTGTGTCAGCCAAAATAGACGAGAGCAACAGAAGAGGCAGATTGATTAGAATGAGAAAATAGAGCAATGCCGTGCATTTGTATACATCCGGAGTGTGCAACATGAGAGCAAGAGGCAAGTGAGTCATTCTGTGGCACCCGGTAGTTTTTGTATGAACATGTGGATTGAAACCACTGGGAGAGCAGATTTAAAATTGATAGTAGAAACAGTGGTAAAGCTATTAGTCATACAATATCTGATGAGAAGGTAAGAATCGATGCAAGACGAGAGAAGCGGGAGAAAATATCACTAGAAGTGCAATCTATGAAAGCACCGCCACTTACACACATGTACCTACACAAAAAACATCCATGCTTGTAGGTGTAGGAAGTTTGAATACATGTCTCAGGTCTGCAGGTTGTGTGGGTGTGTGGGAGCTTTGCTCATGTTTTGTGCATTTTGCATGTGTATGAGCATGGCAGGGAAGGGAAAAGGAAGTGTTTTAGAGGGAAGTGGATTAACAACAGGATATAGCCGAGCCACTCCAAACAACCATCTCATTCGCCTGACTGGAAGTGAACAATACAGAGAAGCCAATGATGGAGGCTGACAGAAAGGGAAGAAAAATAAACAGTGAGAGGTAGTGAGAGAGTAGTTTAGAAATTGTCTCTATCAATGCTTTACTGTAAATCAGTCTCATCAATAATGCTGCACAACTATAGACATACATGCACATGGTTCTTCTTTTTGGTCTGAGTGTGATCTACAGTTTTTGCCATCATTTTTTCATTTTAGTGTAGATATTTAAACATAAAGCAATTGCTGAAAATGAGCATCATGCAGAACTGAATTTGCCATTAGCATACCGGTAACTGCCGTCTGTCATATTTCCTTTTTATACCCAGAAATAAATGTCGCGTGGGGTGGTTTCTTGTCAGCGGTGCAGATTATTTCCTTCAGTAGTAAAGAACTACAGCACAGTTCACTTAAAGGCGACCTAAAAAGCACACTCAGTTGAATATACTTGCATTTTTTTGAATTCACCAAACTGTCTTGTCTAGAGACTAGAGGCTATAAAGTCTGAGTGCTGATTCGATGCATACACCCCCACAAAACACACACGCACACAATTGTAAAGAAACAGAGTCAAAAATCATGTTAATTAAAAAAAATGTTAATTTTAGAGCTGCAACAATTAATCGATAAACAGATTAGTCAATCGAAAGAAAATTAATCGGCATAATCATTTTTCAAACAAAAATGCTCAAAATTCTCCAGTTCCAGCTTCTCAAATTTTAAGATTTGTTGCTTTTGTGTGTCATATATGACAGTAAACTCAATATCTTTGGGTTTTGGACTGTTGGCTGTTAGCAGGACATTTTAATACATCATCTTGATACATCTTCTGGAAATCAAAACACTATTTTCTGAAAACTCATTGACTAAATCATTAGTGGATTAATTGAGAAAATAATTGGTAGATTCATTGATAATTAATAAACTGTTGGTTGCAGCCTTAGTAAATTTAAAGCTGGCCCTTTCTTATGATATTTAACTTAAATGCCTGTTTGGTGTGACTTACAATTTAAAGTCTCACCCATACACACAAACACATGCAGGTACATGCATTCGCACAGGTACATGCACACAGTGATACCATTATTAGCTGCAACTACTTTCTTATGTTGTTTTTGCAGCAACAACTTTAGATTAGATTCTGCTTTTGCTTAGAACTAACCAGAAAGAACCAGACCACAGATTCTACGTGAGCTACCTCTCACCTGAATACTGTGGATTATCTGTCTGTGCTGCACTGAGGACAGCCAAGAGAGCATGAATGTAGGGCAGCCAGCGATGGAATATGTGCTACTTTAAGTGGATGACAGCACAGTAAATATCCCCTAAGATGTCTCTCTGTTGTTCTCTGTGTACTTTTCCTGGGAGATTTATACTGACTGGGCATGGAAAGGTTTATTTTTGGACTTTCCGATCCTTTTTAAAGTGACTATTCCTTCTATTTCTAGCATACCGCATCTCGTGGTTTCCATCTCTGGCTATCGGTGTTTCCAAATCAGGCACCATCTAAACCTGTTAGAGCGTAATCGACTCCATGCTGGTCTTGGAATAATCTCATGTGATTGTGGTTATACAGCAGAACTCATGCTGCACGACATGAATGAGATGGTGTGTCAAACATCGGTCAGCTAATGTCAAATAATACAATTTCCACAGTCATTCCGATCTGCTAACCTTGTTAAATTATGTACCTGGACAAACATCTCGTAATTTGTAGATAGATAGAAACTGTAAGTTATGACTGCAGGTACTATAACTCAGAGCTGTGACTGGTAAATGTCAGCTTGAGCAGTTGCAGTTAGCCAAATAACAGGCTTGGGATGCGGCAGTTATCACCTACTTAACTGTATGACTGTCTTGTCTGCCTCTCTTCCCATATAAAGGTTTGGTTTTGTGTTTCAACAATGTTCAGGTATGATGACTGTGTCATTTACAGATACTCCTATGAGTGTTTTTCTGTCTTTGACTCACAGTATAGTAGTTCCCGCAGGGTGGAGATTCAGATAGAAAGAGAGGCCAGAAAGAAAAGAGACATACTCCCTTTTGAAGCATCAGCTGATGAATTTCAGTTAACATGGGGCCATTATAATTTAGAATCAAAACCCTTCAATTTGCGTCGACATCTAGGATACCAGCCACCCTTGCTTGTCACAATTAAACCGTTTTCCTTTTGAGTGTGTGGTGACAACATGAATAGGAGTTCTGTTGAACATACTGTCTGGGCAGAGCAGGCATACATGTGCATGTGAATGGAAATTCAGTAGTGGGTGTGTGTGAACCATCTGCCTGAGGGTGTGTGTATCTGTGATCCTATGTGTGTGTGTGTGTGTGCGTATACTTGTGAACAGTCTGTTTGCGGGTGTGTGTGAAAAATGAATTGTCAGTTACAGCAGTATGTCTCTATCTGCCAGACACCTGTACATTGCCCAGTCCTTGTAAAATTAAACCAGGCAATGCAAAAAACACACACACACAGGACAGCATGGGCAAACACAGATGCAAACACTTTCCTGCCAGTGCACCAATAAACATGCAGTTTATGAACAAAGTGAGACCTGCTGAAAACTATAGAATTAGGCCACTTTGTTCTAAATTGAGTGTTGAGAAAAAAAAAAAAACATGAACATGCATGCAGACATTTGACCATATGGCAGACATACAGAGCTCCTCTGCAGATTAAACGTGCAAGGTCAAAAATACAAGAAGGATCGTTTCATGTTGAATTCCTGCGCCCACACACGCAAACAACATGGCAAATATAGGGACAGAGAAAACACAGTTTGCAGCTCTTGGGGCAGACTGATGGAAGAAAGCAGATCTAAGCTGCAGTGATAAAGTGCCCTCAGCTGTCCACACAGCTAAGGCTTTATTTTAAGAGCTTGTGCACTCAGGGTGATGTCCTACTGCAACCTTTTTAATAGACTGAGGGAAACCTTATACAACCTAGTCTTGTTTACAGCTGAGGTCTCTGCTGTGTGTATTGTGCAGAAAAATTAATACACAACCTGTAGTACTTTTTTTAATTGTGCATATAAAAGATCATTTAATCAACCAAGTAATTAAGTTATGTACAGATTTAGATGTTAAAAAACATGCGTTTTTAGACAGTAGATGTCCTCCAAAGCTATCTGTTGCATGCAGTAGAGCAGACTTGCAAACCTTCTATTCATAGAACACAAGATGAGCGCAAAAGGAAGACAGACTGAATTACATTTAGATTGATGCTATCATCTTATTTCTAAGTATATTATGACTATGCCTCACTACAAAGGCCCAGTTTTTCTGTCCTTTGTTCCTTTCTATCTCAATATCACCTTCTGTCTTGGAAGATTAGAGGGGGAACTTCTGTAAATGGGATTAGCAACCCTTTCCACCTGCCACAGCATTATAGGTAAAAAAGGGCATCCCTTTAAAGTCAGCAGATCCTCTCTTGCAGTCTTAAAACTCCATTTCATTAGCTGAGAGGAGCAGCTGACTGTTAAACTGCAGTTGTGTGTGTCAGACAAATACATCAGCAAAGAGAAAAGAGTCCTCACTTGCCCGTGTGTGTGTGAAAAAGAGATTACAAGAGGGTGAAATTGAAAAAAATACAAATAATGTGATACTTTATTGGTCTTTTGTAGTAAAACGTGCTTCTTATTTGCCCATCTCATCAAGGTCAGAGGTTCAGGGTCACCAACAGAACAGCTCCCTCATGGTGGCAGGTATTCAGTGTTTTCTCAAGTACATTTCAGCAGGATAGACACTTTCTGAAGAGAGAAGTCGAACCAGCTCTCCAGTTGAAGGATGATCTCTCTGAACACGATCCCACACTGCTGCTCAAAAAGAGGTTGTGTTGTCTAGTGCTGATTCTGTGTGTATGCTGGCTGTCTGTGGTTGACATCAGGGCCACCTGCAAAATAGTGTGGGGAGAGACAGAGCCCAAAGATTTAGCCTGCCACCCAACCTGCTCGTGAGAACCACAGCAAGGAGAGTACAAAGCTTTAATCCTACATTATGGTATATAGACCGCCAGACACACAGACCCAGAAAACACCCTCTCCTCCCACTCACAAACACACACACAAGAGATGCCCCTGTGGCTTTGCAAGTCTGATTGTCCAGCATGCATGCAAACAGAGAGACCACAATCACCACTTAAAAAATGCCTAGTAAATATGAGTGCCGTGTGTGTGCAACAGACCCACACAAAACCCCCTCACAAACACCTGCACACAGAGACGTCACACAAAGAAGTGGCCCCTTCTCTCATGTGTCTGACAAATCACATTAGTAGATGTGTAAACAAAGAGAAGTCCCTTTTACTACAACGGAATCTTTTGCCCAGCTGGTTTGACTTTTGAACATATTTCTCAAATATCATGACATGTTTGGCCTTAAAACATGGGAATGAATGCACGTTTGAAGTCTTTTAGCAGTCATTGTTGAATACTTTATGGAGGGGGAATGTGCATACGTTAGGAAGATATGGCTGAATCATACTTTTTGTCATAACATGCCTATCTAAAAGCCAAAGATCCTTAGCTGCAAAATTATGTGTTATACATACTGTACTATGATGTTTTTAAAATGCCTTGCAGCTAATTTTCCCCAGTGGCCACTCACGGCATTGCAGCGAAAAATCCCCCTGTGGCACAAAAAGTATTTTCCCCACAGACCACCACTGTAAAAGAAACATCTGTAAAACCGTTGACAGGACACCTTGAACTGCAAACAAGGTCTATTATGATTCTTTCTATTATGAATTTTTGATCCATGGAGGTTTTATATTTGTAAAACTTTCCTTGAGCCGAGAAAAGTGATGTGAAAATCCGTGACTTCACCACAATATAAAGTTTATGGGCCAAGCGGGAACTCGCAAGCGGGGCTGGTGGGAGAAACACTACTGCGCATATTCAGTGGGCCATGTAAACCCGGAAGCTAGAAACTTTTTTGGCATATGCGCCAGGTGAGCAATTCTTATTGGACTGAACAGGCGCCATTTTCAGTCCGGTATCCAGCTCTTATAATACATCCATGATACGAACATGCTGGTAGAAGGCAAAGCAGGCTCAGTCGTAGCTGTGGCAGAGTAAGCCTCTGAGAGCCAGTAGCTCAGTCTGCACTCACAAACCTCAAATGACCTGCTTATGTGATATTCTCCTGTTAGCGTCGAGGTGGACTTCGGATAAGGAGAGACTGAAGAGGGACTTAGTTGAGTTGATGGGTAATAGTGGAGGTTTTTCTTAGTATTTCAGCTGTTATTTCTCTGTATTTACCTCCTAATTACCAGTGGTAATTACCCAGTATTATACTATAATTTACCATATATTTACTGGGTAAATAATTAGTAATTAGGGGACTGTAAAAGGAAGGGTTATCAATCACAATATGGCTCAAATATTATGGTGTAGATGATCAGAAATTAAAATAATTGTTTAAATTCGTTAACTGTGTCTCAAAAGTTTGGAAAAGAAAGGCAAGATGGACTATTTAACCGGCCTCTATTGTGATTTCTATTGAAGGCTACAAATATATATTTTTTGTTAGTAAGTTATGGATTTTGTAGGAGACATAAGGGTGAGTGGTATTCTTGGTATTTTCTAAATGGACTTGAATTTGAACTTTTTACTATTATTTGAAAAATGTATGCACTGCCTTCTAGATCTGGTTCTATTAATTTATAAGGTCTTGTAAATCAATGCTGGTAGGCATATTTGACGCAATAATATAAACTTAATCATGTATAAGTAATGTACTACTGACACGAGTAATACCATTTTGTCTCATGCAAGACAGATGAAAAAGAGAAGGGACTTCTGTATTTACACAGAATATTTATCTTAGCTCCTACACTATCTTTTGCTTACTAAACTCAGCTCACATGGACAGCCAAAGATGTAAAAGGTAAACAGAGAATACAGCGAAGTGGAGCATGTGCTAGACCACCATGGTGGCTCCCCCATACACTGTGGGGTCCCATTACTCATAATTCCTGTGAAATTTTCTGTCTGGAACGAACGGTTACATAAAACAACAAGACCAGCAGGACAATGGGGAATGAGGAGAGAGATGAGAGAGTGGGAGGGGGAAAAAAAAAAAGAAAGTATACTGCAGGGGAGATTGAACAGGCAGGGAGCCAGGGAGACGTGGAATGGAGGGAATGTCTGGCACACACACCCAGCATCCAGTCTCATGATGCATGCTGTTGTGGGTAATGGAATTTCAGTTTGACCTGCAGGATTAATGTTAAACCTCAGCAGTCTGCTTTGAGATAGGGCCAACCATCATTTTTGGTAAGCAAGGTGTGACTCTTATCAGGTATTTTTCATGAAGCACTTTTTCCAGGGATACTTTGATCTTCTCATCAGAAGGTTGTGCTCTTAGTTGCGCATACCAGATCACAATAACAGGATATTATTATCCTGTGTAAGCTTGGAGCTTGAGCGTCACTTTGGATTAGTCTTTATTTGGTTGTGGGTGTATCTGCAGGAAACGAGAAACAGTCGTACACAGTGCCAGTGAAATGGCCTTTCTGTCCTCCAGCGCTCACGTCATCTCCTCTGCCGGCAGCCAGATAACCTCGGAGACAAAAGGGTTTCCTGTCAGTCAGATAATCATCAGGCATCACACTCACTTCCTCCACCCTGCAGCTACACTGACTGCAGGGGGCAAGAGGCTAACGTGGTCCCAGACGCTGATCCAGGGCCAGTTTGCTCTTTTTCTTCAGGGTTGACATGAGTAAGCACAAACTGATCCTTGATCTGAGTCAATAAGGACCATGGCTGGTGTGAGCAGACAGGTCAGAAGTCAAAGATCATCATACTCCCATTAGAGGGGTCAAGCCAATGATGATCTATGTCTTTTTGGCCCTCTGCCACTGCGTAGACACCAATATGTCAATGAGATCAAGGGAATAGATATTGGTTTGAGATCAAATTTACTTTGTAAACCATAGAAATTTTATGACCATTTAACACACATATTCTTACTTTAATCAAATGTCAGGATCAAAAAATGAGTCACTGCAAGAAAGTAAACAGAGAAGAGAGAAAGCTCAACCTGTAGGCCTGTCCTGCAATTTAATACTACAAATATTACAGTAAATTAATTAATTACATATTACTATATGCACCAGTGAGTCTAAACAGCTGCACTGTAAGTTGTACTGTATATGTGGGCGTGTGTGTTTTGTGGAAGATGTGTGAGAAAGAAAGAAACCAGGTCACTGCATCGGGGGGGATTCCTCTGCTAAAGGAAACTCCACTTCGCTCGGTACTCACTGCAAGACAAGACTTCATGGGCACCGCAGCTTGGGTTGATTTCATTTATGTAAAAGTGGGTTTCTACCCTCGATGTCATTTAAACTGGAAACTTCCTTTGCCCATTTTTAATATTCATTTTAAGGCATAAAGCAAGTTTAGATTTTTAATATTTCTTTTGAGACTGATCAAATTGTTTATGCAAGAAAATAAGTGACATTAGATGGTGCAGATCCTCACACTAAAAGGCTCACCACACACCACCACGCACACTGACATACCCACACACACAATCACACACCTACCTACCACCCGCATAGACAAGGGTTGAAAGCATCCCAGAGAGAAAGAGCCATGAGTCATATGCTTTACCGCTGTGAGGTTCTGTCCCTTTCTTTCAACTCTACACCATGTGGTCTGGCCATGTTTTAAGGTGCTGCACTCTATACACTCTGACTCACCCTGCTTCTCTGTCTAAAAAGGTCTTGCTGACAGCTCGTTACAGCACCAATTAGGACCACTTGGCCAGAAACTGTAGTAGCGTCTCTTGTAAATGGACCGACCTGTAGTGATTGCTGCAACATGTAGGGAAGACAGGGAAATAGACAAAGATCAACCTGAGATCAGAAGAGATTTCTGACAAGATGCTTTGGTGTTTGGCTATCAGTAAAAAAAAATCTGACAGCTAAGTCTGTGAAATATTGCTCACTCAATTTAGGTTTGGAAAGTTGGGTATTTCCTTACACAGTAGTTCTAATACCTTTAACTTATCACTATTATCATACAGTACAGAAGCATGGTATCATTTGTGGTCTACATTTTTTCTTGTGTGACCTGCATAGTTGCACATAGTTGCACACCAGCTACACACCGTGATTGTGGAGCTCTGCTGCTGCTTTTGCTATTGCTAATCTAACAATCTTATGCTGTACCATGCATGAAAGAGATTTCAGCATCTGTACTTGCTCTAGACCTTGAGGATCCAAAAGACAATGCAAGCACAATCTCAGAATCAACATTATTGCTTAATTATCATCATTTGTTGTAAACCTCAAATGTTTAAAGTGAAAGTTTGAGTCATTTAAAGGTCTCAGAGATGGGGAAGTTTAGTTTTATTGAGTGCTGATTATACAGATCAATAGCAAGATTATAATGTAAAACTACCTGTTACTCCACCATTACTATCACCAGCACAACCTTAAATATGCACACTATCTGCAGAAAACAACACTATTGTAAGGTTATTGCATAGGACAGGGCTAAATATTTTTAAAAAATAATGACAATATAAGACATATGATAAGACATTTGACACTGAGACGCACTTGGTAATGATAAATGAGTGTAGAAAATCATATTTGAGTGTTCATACAATTCTAGTGTTTGTAGTTCAAGATCAGATTTTGTTGGATTTTTTTTTTTTACCAAAGGGCAGTTGAATGTTAATTTGATGTTGATTTGCCAGTGTGCCTCAACACAAATTTAGAAGTTGCTAATTTAATGATTTGTATACTTTATGAACAGCATCAAATCTAAAAATTCAAAAAGCAGTTTCTTGCAAAAAAAAAAAAAAAATCTAATGATTATAGTTTAGGGAGGGTAGCTAACAAGAGGGTGATTTGAGTCCTCTAAAGAAGAACTGTCACCATGACTACTTCCAATTCAACTTTAAGTATCGTTTAGTAATACTTTAAAAACATCTAATTACAGTGTGCTTGAGTTAAACAGGCTTTCTCCACTGGTAGCTGTTTCTCACAATATTAACATCTAGGTAACAACGTGAGGCACATAAAGGGAGTGAAACGCGTACTTGCTAAAACAATGATGAATGTCACTTGCAGAATCTCTCTATTGAGCGCCAGAGAACAGTTGCCGTGGTGACTAAGACCGGCATTGTGCATCATAAAGCTCATGTTCAGCAGAAGTTCTGTTGCACAGCGCGCCTGCTGCCTCCTCAAAGCACTGAAGGCCAAACTGCTCATCGTTACACCACTCGACTGCTCTCTGTTCGCTGTAACTTTTCACTTCACTCTATTATGTTCTGTCCTTTTCTTCTTCTCCCTCCTCTCACCCTGAGTCACTGTTCCCCGGGGAAATGAGGGGGTAACGGTGAATCATTCCTGGGTGTATGAAAAAGTTGTGCGTGCATGTACACATGTGTATCTCTGGGTGACTGTGCATTTTGGGCGTGTGGGCTGTGAAACCTGAGTAGTGGGCAGAGAAAGAGGAGCAGCAGCAGCAGCATGATACAGGGCAGATACCCTCTTCTCTGTCCCCTTTCTCTTCTTGCCCTTGGGGAAATATAACAGCTGCACCAGACACAGAGCAAACCCCCCACCCCCCACCTCAACAGACACACAATGCACAAGACTTCAGTTCATGTCGTCTCATAAGGAAAGTACAGGGGCCACTAAGACTAGGTTGTATGTTTACGTTACAGAACAACTTGTAAATATATTGTATAAACCAAATGTTACACCATTGCTACAGCTATTGGATCAGTATTCATGTTTTATCTGACCATCAGCCCACTCCTGCTTCAGCCAGTTTGCACTTAGCCAGGGCAGGGTTAATGTATCTTTATGGGGAAGGACAGCTGTCTAGTCCCTCTTACACAGCCCAAGGGACGGCACACTTACAATACAGAGACCTACCTCTGACCTGGTGACCCCCCCAGCCTGCTACTGATTGACCTTCCACCTCTCATTGACAGTCCAGCGTGTGGCTTTATAATAGGAGGGAGAGTGACGTGGAGGCTTTCTGTCTACCACTTCTCCGCACTATAGACTGACTCTACAGTTTTGTTCCAACAAGGTATGAAGCAATGAATGACAAATTTCAATTTGTGGTCATAAATAACTTGTGAAACTATCATTCCAGGGATTTATTCATGTCTTGTTGTCGTCTCAGCAGTCTTTAGAGCTGTTTCTCTCTGCTATTTTTTCCCACCCACGTTTAGCTGCTCTATTTCTGTTATGCATTGCACTGTGGAGCAATAGTGTCCATCAGAGTAAAAGACCAGAATTTTTAAGTATAGTTTTTAAATCTTCCTTGCATATATCTTTCATCTCTGCAGCACTGATCACATTTTTAGTAATTTCTTTCTGCAGTGATGTAGTCATGGTGCACTGCAATCATCTGGTAACCCTTTAAATAGGCCTCTGTTCTACATCCTAAATAACAGACTGGCCAAACAGAGAAAAGTCAGCTGCAGACAGTATTACAGAAGAACTGCCCATTCAGAATAGCAATATCACAATGTTCTCTAACCCCAAATCTAATTTGCCATCCCTTTTGTTGAAGCAACATAAAGTAAAATAAAAGTAAAGTCCTTTTTTGAACATGCGTTATGAGCACATGCCTCACCAAGACAGCCTGTTCTGCTAGGGGGCTATTTTGAGAGTCTCTCTGTAAATCGGTTATAAAAGAAAGTCATGTGGACTCACGGGGACAAGTAGTGTCTTCTCCAGTTTATTCAGCTTCTCAAACACAAGAAAATTGTGGAACTTTTGCAGCTCTATAGTGTATATAATCCTTTGTCACCTGCAAACACACCCTAATCCAATCTGGTCACAACATTGTCATGTTTATGACTAATAATTTTATTGCTGTTAAAAGGGTTAAATATAGTCGACCATCTTCCCCTGTCAGCACTTACGGATATGAAACAAATATAGCTTCTTGGGCACAGAGGAATAGGAAATGTGCTGCTGGTAATATTTAGTTGTTACAGTAATAGCGTGTGTCCAGATGAAAAGAAATGGCTCTGTGCTTTTACTGAAACAAATCACGGCCAGTGCACATTAGAGGGAAGAGAAATACAACCCCACAGTGCTTTCTAATAGCTATTGATCTCTTCTCCTGCTCTCTTTGGAGAACATTAAGTGTGTGTGGGCACACTCTTTTATTGTATTTGCATGTACGTGTTGTTTTATGATTGTGTATGTGCACGGTCAAATTTATAGGTGTATATGTGTGCAACCACTTGAGTCCCCTGTGATCTTTTGACAGGCTTGGCACGGGGCACCATTACGAGGGCCAAAGCAGACACACAGTGTTACTCTAGCCTTGTGTTCCATTATCTTCACTCTGGGTCAGAATGTCCTGCACTATTTTCTTTGTTCCATTTATTTACTTCCTCCCCTCTCCTCCCTCCACCACTGCTCACCTCTCTCCATCTCTCTCACACTCTCTAAATGACCCCTGCTGTGTCTTTTTTTTTTTTTTTTTGCACCACATGCAAACCAAACAGGGAATCGAAAGCGTGAATGTAGTGTATGTGTCTTTACTGTGTTTGTAAGTAATGTGCATGTGCGTATCTGTGTACTCATTTCTCACTACTGATTAACATGTAAACTACAAACAGAAATGAAAGCCCACCCATCTCAACTCTTAGTCGGTAAACACCTCCCCCTCTTTGCGTGGGGGAGGTGAAAGTATTTGGTACAGGACATGGGGGTTTTTGAACACCTTGTCACAGTGAAAGGGTGCACAGCTTCTTTCCTCATGGGACCTATAGGGACATTATATCTGTAAAAAGTCAAAAGGTATGCAATGAAAAAAGTGATGCTTTACTGTAAAGAGGCGCCATGTAGCAAGAAAAAGGTCACTGGGGACTAAGCAATGATTGAAAGTCAGAAAATCTGAATATTCATTACTCTATTCTCTATTCCCAGTAAAAGTACCCTCAGAAAACCCCCCCCCCACCTATTTACTGTTACAGTTTAGCACCTGTGATACATAACTGCTCTATGCAGGACAAGACTGAAGTGGACATTTTCACTGGTCTGCCAAAAAGAGGAGAGCGTTGAAAAGCAGTGATGGGAAATGTTCTGAGCTTGACTTCTGACACATAATACGGCACAGTCAGACAATACACTGACTACCTTGATGGACTGAAGTTTGAAACCACTGTTTGTTGTTACTGTAAGGCTGAATTCTCCGCAGTGTACAGCGTGTCTCCACATCACATTCCTGGTTTGCATGCACACACTGTAAACAGGTGGTTTGTATTTAGCTGTGTTACATACAGCCGATGAAATGGGAAGAATCCCTACACTCTCACCCCCCGCCCCCGCCCCCCCACGCCCCTCTGTCCCTCTGCAGTGCTCAGATGCAAAGAATTATATCTGTGATGTTTCACACTCATTCAAAAGTCCCTGACAGGGGACTTTTTGACCTATATCTGCTCAGTTTACAAAGACACTGCTGATTTTTACAAAATAGTTCATGTAAGTGCAGCTTGATACATAAAAGCCATGAGAGCTATTTGAATTTTGCCCTCAGGATAACTGCTGTTCTGAGCAGTGTTTCACAATGGTACTGACCTTTTTAAGGTTAGATTGGATTTTAGCCTCCTGGTGAGGTCTGTTCCCAAATGTTCAAAGTCAACAATAAAATTGCAGCACTTTGGTTAACTGATGTATTAGGAAAAAAGGGAAAATAAGTATCAGATAATCCTTATCTGCAGGTTAAAGACAGCCCTGGGTTAAAACATACTGTAGTTCCAGATGTATTTTTGTTGTGTTGGCATAAAACTAAGGTAGTGAAACAGAGGAGAAGGGGGCAGTGGGGGCCAGGGGGGAGATGAAGCCCTTCAGGACACCCTGTACAAGAGGTTGCCCTTCAGACAGGTGAAGTGATACTGTACTGTATGTCACTGGAAAGACTAACAGGTCACAGGGGCTATTATATAATAAGACCCCCATCTCTACTGGGGATTTAAAATTGTATTCAGGGAAAACATAACTTATGTTGGTCAGAAACCCAAAGTTTGCCCTAATTGGAGTTGAATTTTTTGCATCCTTACTCGGTTTCAGAGGCAGCTAATGCCAACAGTTCCAAACATAGGCGAGCCTCTTCAACAGCCAAGCAGTCAGCAGGTCAGTGATGTCACAGCGAGGCATGCCATAACTCCAGAGTTGGAGTGCATACCAACACCACATGACCCCCTCATAAGGCAGAGCAGACCCGGCTCTAAAGAACACAGCTACAGAACGCGCACTGTTACAGCACTCCATGTTCTCTCAGTCATCCTTCATAGTCAGGTGACAACATGTGACAAGACGATTCTCCAGTCTCACTTTCACCCCTGACCTTGTCATTTGCTGCAGAGGGCTCAATCAAAGCAGATCTGGCATGAGTGTTGTTGTGAAGGACTGCACGATTTTAAATGCAAAACATGTCACAACATGCTACCAGTCATGTAACATGAGTGCAGCGCCTTGAACAAGCTGTGATGGATCATGTTTTGATCCTGGCATGATTTATTTGTATCACTTTCAGGTAAACATCAAGAGTGAAACATGCAGTCGTATTAGCCAGGAAAGTATTTTATAACACAGCAGCAGATATGGTAAGCCCATTAAGAGGCCGATCCATAATTAGCCCATTAAACCAGGCTTGAAAACCACAGCAGATTTATAGAAGACACTAATATAGACACTTGCAGTTCAGTTCTGGGATGAAATGTTAACAGCCATAACATGATGTGAGGTATAGTGATGATATTAGTTTTCCCAGATCAATGATGACAGCACAGTCCTGTTCCAGAAAGCACTGTTAACGTAGCTCAGGTACATGGTGATGACTAAGTATCTGCTGACCTCTGCTGGTCAAAGCAGAGAAATTCTCCGACACGCATCCAAAACATGCAGTACCAGTATCATAATATCTCTATTTGTACATTTTGTCTATCTCCAGTAAAAACAATCTCGAAATTTGATGAGTTTTAATTTTCCAGATAAACTGAGTGTTCCTTTATGGGCTAGAGAAAAATGTTTTTTCGTAGCTCTTGAAAAGTTTAACTTTTAGAGATACAGTGGGGTCCAAAAGTCTGAGACCACACTGAAAATCTCTAATATTTTCACATAAACCAGGAAATAGTCAGATAGTTTGAGGATTCAGAAACATTTAAAAACACAGGAAGTTATGACGTAAAATGAAGAAATATTTAAGATTCTGCACTATTTATAGCTCAGCAATCAAATTTAAGCAAATTTGTGGTATCGACTCAGGTGGATTTGATCTACTCATCAGAGGCTCGTTCAAGTAACTCATCTTGCGGCTACTGTTCACCTCTTATAGATATGGCTGTGCCTCAAGTTTCCAGCAGTAAGTTTCATTGCTTACTAAGTAGCATAGTGATAGTGGGAAACATGGCATCAGAACTAAGTGAAAGTGTCAGAAGTCAAACTGTTATTCTAAGCAAAGAGGGACTTTCTCAGGGTCAAATCGTGGCTAGACTAAAGGTTTCTAAGGGGGCAGTGCAAGGAACTCTAAAACACTTTACAGAAACTGGATCAGTTGTATCCAAAGCACGATCAGGCAGACCAAAGTGAGCACACCATCAGAAGATCAATACTTTAAGCTTAGTTCCCTCAGAGATAGAGAAGCAACTTCATCACAGATACAGAATCTGCTAAATAAAGAACACAAGACTCCGATCAGCAAAAGTACTGTCAAAAGAAAGCTGTCCTGCAGTGGTCTCAGAGGATGAGTAGCAGTTTCTAAACCACTTCTCAGGAGGGGAAACAAGGCCAAATGCCTGGGTTGAGCTAAGAAATACCAGCATTTCACAGTGGATGACTGGAAAAAAAGCCGTATTTACTGATGAATCCAAGTTTGAGATTTATGGCAGTAACAGATGGGTGTATGTAAGGAAACGAACAGGAGAGAGAATGAAACATGGTGGTGGGAATATTCAAGTCTGGGGGTGTTTTGCCTACTCTGGAGTTTGACATCTGCACTGAATTGACTACACCCTGACCAAAGAGAAGTACCACTCCATTCTTCAGAGACATGCTATACCCTCTAGTTTGCATCTTTGCATCTTGATGACCCCAAACACACCTCAAAACTTTACAAGAACTACTTGAAGACCAAAGAAGACCAAGGAGTCCTGATTGTCATGGACTTTCCTCCACAGTCACCTGACCTCAACCCCAGTGAACATTTACGCGGCACTTGAAGACTGAGAAAACCAAGCGTTCTGTGACATCACAAGAAGCTCTTTGGAACATTGTCAAATCATGCTGGGAGAACATGGGTCATGAGGTTTTGCACAAACTTGCGGAGTCCACGCTAGCTTGAGTGCATGCTGTCATTAAAGCAAAAGGGGAACATACCAAATACTGATATTCTGAAATTCATGTACATTTTTCAAAGATTCCACTTTTCACTCAAGTTGCTTTTAAGCTTTTAAGCTGATATTATCATTTGTAATGAAAAAAAAAGTATCTTGACTAGCAGTCACAGACTTGTGCACCCCACTGTATATTTTCATGGGACAGAGAAGATATGCAAATTTGAATACATACATTTCTCAGAGGGAGATGAGAAGACCAATGCAAGTGTACCATTGTATTCTAATAATTTCTAATGGAAGGCCAAGGGATTCCAGTCCATTAGAAATAAATAGCAATCTATGAGAAGCACAAGAGTCTCAAGAACCATATACTGTAATAATGCAATAATTAATTCAGGTGGAAATTGGTCTAATGACATCCAACCACTGTCAGAAGTCATTTTGCTCAGATCTCTTCCTGGAAGCATGATTATGCATCTTGTTGTGATGGGGTCCGGCCAGCAGTTCTAGTAATGATATCTACAGCAAAACCAGGAGTGATTATTTAAGCTGTTTTGCTGGCTGTTGTTGTCACACGCTTTCCCAGAATCCTCCAGCCTCCTAAACATTAAGTGTTGATTTATGGCATGCTGCCGACTTTCAAGCAGCCAATTGTGGAACAGCAAAGCATCTTCCTCTGCATCGGCTGATATTTCCTGCTCTCCCTCCTCCCCTTTGTATTATAGGAAAGAAGGGCAGATTTTATCAGGAAATGGACCCTTTGCTGATAAGCTCTTATTCAGCCAGGGAGAAATTCACAGGTTTCACATCTGCATTATGTATCTGTCAAACAAGTCAATTTTCAGTCAGCTGTATAGCCCCACATATCTTATAGCAACACTTCCTCCCATTGTTTCCTGTTAAGAGTTCTTGCACTTTCTAGTAAATTGAAAGCTTTGAGCTAATTTCCACTGAAATACATTTCCTGCCCACACAGAAGCAAACAAAACTGCAGGGCTGAATCATCTTCCCTCATTTCTGCTGATATTTCTTGTCTTCTCATTCCTAGAAGATCAGATACACAATACTGCACTGGAGGAGTATGCTTGGATGATAATATACCCTGCTCTTACAGAGTTAATGAATAATTCATATGTTCCTCTGGGTTGTAAAGTGTATTTGTGATCATTGTCTGTTTCTTTAGTCAGCGCAAGCTCAAACCAAAGAACAACTCACATTTCTGTTGTTCTGAATCTAAATACTTTAATTTCAGACTAATTTATTCATGTCTTTACAGTGTTTCCAGACTAAAACACAGCACACACTCCTGTCACCAGGAATAGGCAATAACTTAGTATGCAGGAGCTTCATCTACAAAATCAATCCAATGCAATTCGTTTTCCTGAAAGGTAAAAGTAGTCCACATCTCCAAGCAACAAATTATGAAACGGCCAGACATCAACTTTTTGAAATATTGTTTTTTCCCTGTAATACGCCCCTTTACATTCTGGGAAGGGGAGCAAAGATTGTTATTGGAAAAGGATGTTTGGCCAAAAGCAATAAGAGGAATTAATACCAGCTCATGACTTACTGTGAAAATGTGTAAACCAATTGGATTTGCGTGTGCTAATAGATAAATATACAGTATGCAAACACAATATGCAAATCTTTTTGCTAAGTTAATTAACTTTATAAAATAAAATTACCCGGAGACTGAACTCATTTTTTCCTCCATTTAAACATTGAAATCACAATGCATACATCTTTTAAATGCTGGAGTAATGTAGAATATGGACTCAAACCTAACTCACCTTAATCATAATCTCTGCTGCAAGTGGTGACATTTACATATAAATGGTTGCACATAACTCAAACAATATTGGCTAAATTGTATTTTACTGCCATCTACTGGTGCAAAGTTGTGACTAGCCTGTTGAAAAAATAGATTTGTCTTGTTGGAGAGAGAAACACCATACAGTATCTACATTTGTTTGTTTTACACTTTAGAAATTTCCAATGTGTCTATGTGAATAGATCCAGTTTGAAATGTAGGGGCCCTGAATAGTATTCTCACATACTTTCCTTTTTCAGTGCTTCTTCCCCTGTCTGACAGTCCATTTATTATGTTAAACATCATCTCCTGGTGGTGAGGATATTATCAGGGGGAGTTCAGGGGAAAAATACAGCTTGCCAAACCCAAGGTGGGAAGCTCATTTGGGGACTTGCAGACTTGGTAAAACAGCGTGGGCTCCAAAATCATCTTAATGCACCAGGACCAGTCTGCAGAAGCCTGGACACGAGAAATAACACGAGAGTGAGAATATATGTGCTGGCAGAATGTGTCAGTAGACATGTTGGCTAATGGTCTATGTGGACTAGCCTAGTATTATCTGAATTGTTGGCCAGTTCTCGTCTTTTCACAAGTATTCAATTATCTCAGGTTGACGTCTGGTTTCTGCTCAGCATTTCTCAATGTCAAAAGAAAGGGAAAGCAAAAAATGAAATGAGATGACAAAAGAGGAAGGAAGAGAGGAAGAGGGGAGTTAAAAGGTATGTAAATATTTAGACTCACTAAAACTGTCATCTTATAATCTCCTATTGTAATTCCTGCTGTTTTCGGGATAGAGAGGGTGTAATATTTTTTTGTCAGTGTCAGCAACAGGTGTGTTGCAGGAACAGGTTCCACTGGAGCGTGACTGCCCTCGCAGAAACATGTCAACAGCATATCAATAACACACACACTCACTCACCAAGCCATACTGTCAGGTCCACAGACAGGAAACTGTAATACCACATGCTTCCTCTCCCACGAAAACCTCAATGCTGAACCGGACCACCCAGTGAGAGACACTGCAAACAAACACCAGTTCATACAGCATGTTGCTGTGCAGAGACTTCTTATAAACAGAACCATGGTCCATGTTACAGTGTCCATATCACACAGTTAATAATGCCAGCATAAAGTCAGGTTGATTTATTTATGCTGGAAAAGCTGTAGGACACATGCTGGACCTTTTTCGGACATTTTATATCAGCGTCTGAATATTTTGCTATATTTGAGAAATATAACAAGCCTCAAACACAACTTTCAAGCTACTTAATAATAAAGTGAATGCAAATGTCATACACTCAGAGGTGCGCATCACACGTGGGATTACAAGACACTACTTAGATTATGTGTAAACACATAAAAGAAAACAAAATCTACAAGTTAAGTTGTCCTTCATAGTTTGGATTGACTGTATGTGAGTTCTGTGGTGGTAATGTTCCTGTCTGAAGAACACATGGTTGTTTCTGTTCTGATATGCATATTTTGGCCACATGAGGGCAGTAGCTGTCAAGGGATAACGAGGCAATTTAAAACCTTGTCACACTGACATCCCACCAGAACGAAAAAAAACAAACAAAAAACAAAACAAAACAAAAAAAACCCTCCACAAAAAAACAGTGTGCCAAGGTAAAGAAATATAACAAATATCAACAGAAACTTTTAAATAGGCAGTTAATAGGTGGAAAAAAATCTGGCTCTTTAGAATTATTCATTGTTGGATATCTAAATATGCTGACCAAACATTTTTACCTAAAAGGCATTTTCTCTCCATTAATTATGATTTTTGAGATATGATATGACTGTACATTTGAAGAAAAAAAAACTCCCCAGGTTTGCGGCTTGAAGCCAGTTTGAACCAGCTATGTAAAAACGCTGAATGTGAAATCATGCAAAAATAGTGGGGATAAAAAATGTTTCCAGATTTTGGCTTGCCATGCAGCTCTCTGTACAGTGTTAAACAACAAACAACTGTTATCTATACTGACAGGCTGTGTTTGAGTAATGGCACTGCTGAATCCCACACTGAACCACAGAGAGAGGGAGGGGAAAAAAGACAGAGAGAGAGCAAGGTTGAGGGATCTTAACAGAGGGAGCACTGGTTTGAGTAAGAGACTGTATAAATACATAGGCGGAGGAGAGAAACACCTTGGGGCTACATGCGTCTATGTCTACTGTATGTGTAGAGTGTATATGATTCTGGCCTCCTGTCAGAGTCTCTGCCTGATAGGTTATTTAATTCTGCCAATCTTTGAAGATGTGGGCTGGGCCAACCTGACAGCCTGATTCTTTACCTGTCACCACACTCAAGGTGCGATGGGTAATCTGTATAAAGCTGACCACTCGCTCTAACAAACACATCCACACATACACACTCATGTACAGGAACACACTCCTACACACTCATACACCAATATAATATTGCTCTCCTGCTGTGAGGAGATGGTTTTGTAATGCCCGAGTGGCTCAGTGACAGTCTGTCAATCAATCAAACTCATCCCACCCCATCTCACCTGTAAATGAGTGTCTGTCCGTCTCCAGGGCCATGATAGGCTGATTGGCTCTGTCAGTCACAGTGTCAGGCAAATGTAGATCAATGGGGACCATTCAGTACAGTGCCCTGTAGATTTCCAACAGATTTCTCCACAGTCATGCACTGCTGATGGCAGATGTCACTGAAGATGGACCCAGCCTCAGTGAGCTTCTGAGTAACGTGGAGGCACTGGGGGTTGACCAGGAATAGTATGTGTGTGTCAGTGGAAATAAATATGGATAAACCAAAAACAAAATGTACAAATGAAAATAAGATTGACTATAGACTTACTGTATGAAGCTGTGCACACGCTAATACAAAAGTAAATAAACACAACAATATACACAAACTTACATTTCATGTAACATATGCAAATCTAAATAAAATTCTGGCCTTCAGAATACTGTACAGTATATGCACAGAGTGTGTTATGGTGTGTGGATGAGGCTGTACAGTAAATTAATGTATGACTACAATAATTCATGCATAAACAGATGAATAAATAGCATTAAATTAATATATTAATCTTATTAAATGCATTCAGATGCATAGCTAATACATACTGTAACCATAGAAACACTGACAAATTTCCAAGGGCAAATTCTTCTGGTTTTATCATGTATAGGAAGAGTAGGTGCCATATGCACAGAAATGAGTCCAGATATTTATGTCTCATGGTGAATGGTGGTGAATGCAAAGACATGTATGAGAAAGAAATATGTGCAAAAATATACACATTACTGCAGAGAAAAAAGAATAACCCTAGCTAGTTTCAGTCAAGTCAAATGCCCCTATATTACAACATTTACGATAAAAAAGACGCAGGACGCACCTGTGATTCACAGAAAACCTGCTGCGCTTCGTTTGTGTTTATGTCAACAGCAACAGTGAACACAACAGCTGTGAGCGCGGTGCCAAAGCTTTAGGTCCGTCCTGTAGCTCCTGTGGGCTGCCACTGCTTCAGCCCCGGATGGTTTGAGCTGAGCCCTGCATATTTCTGGACCTTAAAACTGGCATTTTAATGTAGCAGAGTGGAACTTAACGTGGAGCAACAGAGGGAGGGGGAGAAATATGGTGCTATACATAATAAGATGCATACATAAGTTATTTTTACAGTGAGCGGGGCGGTTTCAGTGTTTCATGCTTCCCTCCACATTTCAGCACAGACATTGGTCCATAATGAAAACTGCAGAGAGCACAAACGCCTCAAATTGCGTGGCTTTAATTAGCAAAGACACACACACACACACACACACACACACACACACACGGCTCTCCACAATCACAAACCAACATGTATTTTGCTTCTTTTACTTCTCTAGTATTTCGCATCTATAACATAATCTACTGAAATGTCCGTCAGAATAGGCTACAGCTATTAAAGTGACTCAGGCAGGTCTGAAACGTGTTAGATTAATGTCTGAATTTTACATTAATGTCGTTCAGGTGTCACTGAATGTGATCCGGGATGTTGCAGAAACATCATGTTCCGTTTGTTGCCCACAGTTCGTTGTGCGTCAGATTATTTCCTTTTGACCTTATTAAATACCTGGTAAGTGTCTTTAAACTGAGAGAGTGATGTGCACATTTACGCACGTGGCACAGCAGCGGTAACTTCATTAACACCGGATCGGTCAGGATCTGACGGTAATTAAGGTTCTGTGTTCTGCGGCACATCGACACAGGTCAGCTGTTACACACAGATTCCAGGTTTGTATGGTGGAATTGTTGGTATTAAAGCAGCACTTATGGATGAATCCTGAACTCCCTCAGTGCTGTCAGGACATTTTTATTTTAAGTAGATAAAAGTCCAAGATAAGCCTAAAACCCCATACACCCCCCCCCCCCCACCCCCCTTTCAAGGTTCCCCTTGTTCATTAGCCCTGGTAAACAAATTTATTTTCCCATAGAGGGGGTTCATTGATTTTTTTTCTAAAAATCTGATAATAGTAAGGATTTCTATCTATATTTTAAGATAAATTGTGCTTATTATTTATTTATTTATTATTATTTTATCCAACAGTTACTTTTTATACTATACTATTTTTTTATTATATGTCAGTATTTGTTCTTTAAATGACCTGCTTAATACTACCAAATAAAATAATCTGTGGTGTTCAGTCCTCAGCTTAGGCACCGAGGCTCACATCAAATGAAATCAAAAATTATTCAACACCTCAAGGTTAAGTTACTAAACCCACAGACTTTGGCTTCACGCTGCTTACAAAGTGGTTTTCTCTCTTTTTTTTTTCTTTTTTCATGCTCTCAGGGTAAAATCAATGAGGCTCAGTCCAGTGAGATATTAGCTGTTTTTTTCCAATTCATTTATGATTTGAAACACTTGATGCTCTGAGACAGCTTGATACTACTGAGGCAATAGTTGCTGTAGCTTGCATTTTCACTACATCATAGATTTCATCACTTATTCTTTTTTTTCCATTATTTTATTTTGTGTAAGATGAGTGATTAACAAAAAAAAAAAAAAAACATATATGAAACGGGACAGTACAAATGGGAGATACAACAGAGGGCGCCAGGGTGAAACCAGGATGGGTCAGGGCAGAATTGTATTTATATTAGGTCATTCTCAGACCGATAGGAGTAGTTGCTGGCCTGTGGAAGAAGTAGAAAAAAAGGGAAAAGATGAAATAAATAGTTAAATAAATGGGTTGTTGAGTCAGCAGGTTCAGTGCAGTTTATGGCCTGAAAGTGAACGTGTGTTGTTGTGCGTGTTGTCTGGTAGTAAATGAAAATAATTCTGATCAGATTTATATCAATAGTAGTGACAACAATAAGAAAAATAATAATAATATTAGACATATTATATCATCTCCCATCTCGTCCTACCAATAACAATCTATATAAAAATAATAATAATAATAATAATACTGATCAACATCATACTCATTGTAATTCATCATCACAATTGTTCAATATTAATAATAGTATTGTTTAATAATAATAATGCCATCATCATCTTCATCCCACAAATATCAGTATCCATAATAGCATTTGTGACAATAATAGTGACACTGATAATGTTATCATCATTACAACAACAGCAATAATAATAACATTGATATATCAGCATTGACATCCTATTCGGTTTTGTTTATTGTTGCCATTACCATAAATTTCCATCATTATGTATTACTTATAGTTACCAATTATCATTAATTTAATCAGATTCTAAAGAAAAAAGGGAGGGAGAGAAAAGATGAAAAATAGAGAGAACAGAGCGAAAGAGAAAATTAATAATCCATCATGAGAGGAAAAAAAAGCGGAGGGAGGAAAAAAGTAAATAATAAATAAATACATAAAAATAAAATTTTAAAGAACTCCATCGTGGCTTATTATTATTATTATTATTATTATTATTGCCATCACTGTTGCCATCATCATCATTGTCTACAACAAGCAGTAATGAAGGGTACAGACTATTACAGGATATTTTAATGCAGCACAGTGATCTGAAAGTGAAAACATTTTCTGAGAAAACAATGAAGACGTCAGCCACTACTAAGAAGAATCCTAATGAACTGTACCAAGCAGTGATGAAACTAATTCAAAATCAGACTGCAGAGCTGCTTTTGGTGACTCACCCTGGTAAACAACCGACAGGGTCAGTGGCCACAGGCTTATATGTATTGGTAGTAGGTGGGATCCTTGTCATAAACATGTCTCAGTTGCAATGCTGAGTAACTGTGTGAGGTCAGCCACCCTGAGGCATTGGGTAGAAGGTTCACACCAGGTGAACAGTGTCCCTGAGGAAGCTCTTATTTGAATCAGTAGTCTAGTGCTTAGGCCCAATCTCTATTCTCCATCTGGACTAATTGCCCTACTTGGCCTAATCATACAAACATGGATGAATACTAAACATTAGACCCCCCCCACCACTCCACCCCCACTCCTTGCTCTCTTTCTCTCTTGCTTAAACATCCAGTCTGTTTCCTTACCAGCACCTTTTATGCTCTTACCCACTCAACACTCTGCTCTTCCTCTCTTACGGATGCTTTCTTACTTACTGCAACTCCTTGGTTGTTTATAAGAGGGGGGAAGAGAGAGACTGACTGGCCACTTCAGGGACCAAAGGCATGAGGTAATCTAGGCAGGATTGTAGGCCCCCTTTGTCCCACATTTCAAGACTTCCCACAGCTCCATGTGGGAAAGTAAGACCACCGGTCTGCATTCAGCAGGAAACATTGGACTGAATAATCATGTTGACAGGTGAAGAGGCGCTCCTTTGTATTTGCAGAGGAAAACATGGTATAAAAATGTTTTGTTGTTGAGTACCCTTGAAGGAGCTGCCGTTTGCCAGCCCTGTCACAGCAATATGTGAGTGATGAGAACTCCAGTGGGCATGTTTTTAGCTTGGCTACAGCAATACAAGACAAATGTAACGTGAAAAGGAATAATCTTTAATGAGAACCAGTAACTGTTGCCCAGTAGCCTTGCTTGTGAGCAATGTCAAAATAAAACAAATTGAGCTCACAGTTTGAGAGGATGTGCCTGGATCAGAATGTAGAATTGTTTCTACCTTTTCTGAATACTGCATGATTCCCCTCAAATCTGCCAAAGGAATGCTCTCTTCATATTTTTGCTCCCATTCAAGTGCACCACTTTATTGAGTGCTGTAAGTTTATTGATGTGCCTCGACGTAGAAGCTGCACAAAACGCTCACAATGCCGGTATTGGACTGCTGAGTTAAAACTTTTTGGTTTCATTCTTATTCCCCTAAGTCATTATATACAGAAAAATTGTCGTTGACTCAAATCATATTAGATCTCCAGAGAGAAGTAAATAAAATGCTGTTGTTCCCCCCCCCCGTGTGATTTCTAATCCCTTCTGTAGCTGCTAAATAATGTCCTTACATCCTAAAGCACGTACAGAGGTGCTGCTGACAGCTCTCAGCTGTACCTCATACCTATTGCATCACTTCTATTAAGAGCTGGTTTCATCCTCTTTAAAAGTAAATAAAAACGGCAAGCATCTGGTCAGCAGGTCAGTGTTAAGACAATAGCTTCATTCAGACAATGGCTGCAGCTCAGAGTTGAATCGATTGGAAACTGTTGAAACACAAGAGCAACTGCTGAGTCCAGAATTGGATAAAAGGAGAAAAGACAGATGTGTGATATTGAGCGCTAAGTATTGTGAATATGCAATAAATTAAACACAGAGGAATAAACTTGGTGGGGCGTGAAGATAGGAACATTTGATATTGGATTGGTAAACTGTGCCTGTGTCCATGTAATCCATAATATATATAAACATTATGTCTTCCACATGAGATCACCTACATCCCTCTCTTTATTCCATCTCACTGTGGCCCTACCAAGAGTCTCATACAGAGGAGTCACTGAGCCCCATTTTCACTGATTACAATACACCAGAGTCCAATCACTGCCACGCACGATTTCCGTAAGTGGTATTATGCTATTGATTAAGCCTCAGAGCTTCCCTTAACAGTCTGCTGGTATTATTCTCATGCAGGACATGAAGCATTTATGTTTTTTTTCTGTTGACAGAGCACAACTCTGATAAGTCTTGGTCAATCTCCATCAGAGCTGCAGGACTGATAGTGGGCTAGTTCACAGCCAATGGGCTGAGACAGACAAAGAAAGTGAAGGAGAGAAAGAAATTGGGTCAATTTAGCATAAGAGTGATGGGAAAAAGGAACAGAGGACATGAGATTTATCACAGCATGCTGTAGTTTCTCTGTATGATTTGTCTGTTAGTACAGTGTCTGGCATCACTCCACCGTGTAAGTTTTGTAAGTTGTCTTCATAAAATGTCATGTCTATAATAAAAGTTTACTCTTTAGATATTTGGGGATCATTTAAGACTGTGGCATTTTTTCAATTGAACTACTTACAACTCGTAGACGTGCATTCTATGGCAAGTAGGTTTTGCTTCATATTAAAGGGTTGCACACATAAAAGGAAATATGCATTTTATTATTTTACCTCCTACTTTTTTGACAGCAGAGCAAGATTCTCATCTTTGATTATCTTCCACGTACTGTAAATGTGAGAAATATAAAGTTAAACTTCTGGCCTGGAGTGACATGCTGAGGGACGGCCTTAATGGTGTTTCTACATTAGGCAGATTAAACCGTCTTTTTTCAGGTTCTAGCTACATTCTTCAACTAGCCTAAATGGCCCGCCGATGATAAATAGAATATAATGTAACCCCAAGTAATCACACATTTAAAAAAATCACACATTAAAAAAGTAGATGCTGCTGCTGACCAAACATCTTTATCTTCATCATGTGTGTGAATGTGTGCATGAGCACATGTGCATCTTGTGTCTTCTCTTCCTTAATCTCTTGTATATCGCAGAAAGATGGTGTCACTCCCCCCCAGTCTCAACTGTTAATCTAGCGCCTTATCATCATGTTCCAGCTAGAGCGCTGACACACTAAGTCCCACTCAAGGTCACTTTAATGTCAGTTTGAGGTCATTTTGCCTGGCATGGTGCCTTGGAACTCCTGCTTGCCCAGTAGGGGCCTGGCGTTACTCCCCTCAATCATGGGCGAATTTACGATCCGAGAAGGAACCGTCTCCCATATGCTACTGAGCCTCTCCCTGTGTTTAGCCTGCTAATCCCCACAGGAGATGGGGAGCAGCAGACCATGGTTATATGGATGGAGAGAATGAAAGGAGGAGAAGCTGTGGGAGGAAGGAGAGAATGAGATAGAGAGGAGAGGATAGGATATGAGAGGAGAGGAGAGAAAAGGAGAGGAGAGGAGAGTATGAGTGTCAGCAGTGAAGGTGGCCCTAACAAATCAGTGACAGTGGGGATGAAAACTCATAGCCACAGCACTTTCCCCGAAGTGTCTGCTATCAGATAAACCGAGAGATTTAGTTAAGACTTCATATTTAGAGCATGGCTTAAGCTGTGAGACGATGTCTTAACTGTGGTGATGCCAATGTCACATTGTGCCTGCTATGCTCCATTTGTCAAATAGGATTTTATCAGCGTTTTCATAGCTGTAATGCCGCATGCCTTCGCCGAATTATCCAAAAACCACACGCAAATACAACACTGATTTGATGATCCCTGTGTGTACATGCAGCTGATGCATCTCATATCAAACGTCTCACATTAAAACCTCTGCAATTATCATTAATATTCAACCGGTGACAGAGGCAATTGAAGAGTGCACTGTTTCCACCCACAAGAAGATGTCACTTTACATCACTGCCGCGGAGCCTGAGCACATTCAAATTAAGTCAAGCACATATCACATCCTTGCAAGACTTCGATTCACTTTTCTCCTATTACACTTCACATCATCATTAACAACAATAGCTGTAAAATGTCATGAAGAGGTTTCAGAGAGAGACATCAAGCAAAGCTTTCATCACTCTCCACATGTCAGTAAGTAAAATTGCCGCCTAATAATCATCATCATCCACCCCTTAAATGTAGCTTCTGTGGCTCAGGATTATGAGTACTATTAGACAGTGCATACATAATGCTCTCTCTAATGTAGGGCTGGGATCTGCGGTAAAACCCTCTAAAATAGAGTGAAGGGGTGCCTATGAGGTCACCAGCGGGATTAAGTAGAAGTGCAGGTGTGTAAACAGGAATTAGTAGTGGTAAGTAATTTCAGTGTAATGGCACCAATGGTCAGATCTAAACAAACTCTTGGGCAATAATTCACTGTATATCACTGTGAGTGATTTTTTTTTATGAAACCTAATGTGCGATGATTGTGATAACTACTTTGTTGTAACATTTTAAAATGGTACTGATTACCCTAAACACTGACTTGTTGATGTACTAATTAGGCACTTGAAAGATGCACAGACTCCTTTCCACAACAAGCAAACTTGTTGTGACAGTGTGTTTACCTCTACGGCAACTTTAATTAGTGCAATTTGTGAATAATGACTGATGGCAAAGTAGTACAATAAAGGAAACTGTTTTAATTACTCTAAATTAATTAATTATGTTATATATCAAATCACAAACTTATGATAATCATGACCCATAGGAACATTTTTATTTGTCACTTTAGTCTAAAGTGTCGAGTGCCACTTCACATTTCTCACTATTTGCAATTAACTTTAATTATGTGGCTCAATCCATGGCTACAAATCCGAGCTATGCAATTAGAGCGAATATCATGAGGTTATAAAAGGGCTTGCCATGACTGGTGGTTGGGATTATACTGTATGTGCGCCAGTGACCCACCAATGCTGAGGTGTGATGATGAAGAAATTCCAAAGAAAAACTGCTGATGAAAAAAAAAAAAGCCCCTCTGAATTTATTTTTTTTGTAATAGTGTCAAAACTACTCAATACTGTGCTTACTTACTGTGTCTCAAAGTTTGTTAGACAACAGGAGATAACCTGTGCAACAACAGCGTATTTCAACCCTTAACAGAAGTAAATTCATAGATAAATTCAGAAAAAATGGAACAGAAATAAGTAGTAGTAGAAATAACTAAGTAAATAAGTAAATTTCAAATGTGGAATTTAATTTTAAAAAATGACAGGAATTATGTTTCATATTACGAGGAGTTACTGCTGCACATGCAACCACACACACCCTTATGCTATATTTTCTGACCACACAGAGTCACCCATTGGCATTTAAATGTACTGTATATGTGTGGTTGTTGTTTCACTTGTGTTGTCGGCTGCGGTTTTCTCTGGTCATCTTTTCTTAAATTGCTCTTTAGCTCGCTGACAACAGTCCACTTCCTCCACACACTTGAGGCCAGTTGAAGTATTTTCTGTAAATGAACAAGCGAGCAAGGGCTTGAAGTGACGGATGTGCAGCACGCGTCAGAGGTAGACAAATTGATTTTCTCCGGGTGGATAGTTCTGGTATAGCGGCTGCTTTAGGCAAGAGAGGGAACGAGAGATATGTCAAAAACAAGAAACAAGAGAAGATGGTGGTGCAGCACTGAGATGTTGGTACTGAAGCCTTGCTGAGTGAGACCTTAGCTGGAGAAACCAGTTAGTATTAGTCATTATAGTCGCGGGATTTCCCAAAATATATTGCAGCCAGACTCTTCATACTGTAGAGATACAGAATCTGTGTTTTCATTAACCTACATTAATTGATTTTTTTGCCACTTGGGGATAGCACAGCAAGCTGTAAATGCAACACTGAGTTATTAAAACCTTTAAACAGCTTATATGGCAAACGTGTTGGTTTATATGCCTGCAAACGTGCAGGCAGTTGCCTATTTACACTTCCAGCAGACACAGAGCATGTCTGCAAATGTATCATTCATTTGGAGTCATGTCTTGCCACCTGGTTAATGTACATTCACTATATACTCTTCTTTTAGCTCTATTTTGGTCTCCACAAACTCCTGAAAAATAAATCACCCACTTCATGCAGTGATTGGCCAGCTGTGCAGATGTGAGAAAAGAGTGAGGGTTTGAACTTCTCTCTCTAGCTCTCCTTTTTCATTAATGACACAACTATTTGTCACTTTTCATGTGAACAGCCGAGTACAACACTGCCTTCCAGGAGAGACTGTCAGAAAATATGCGCAATTATCCCCGTATCTAACCAATATCGTGTCTCCCTCCCTGTCCCCCTCCCCTCTCTGTGATGACTTGAAGCTATTCAGAACTACTATGAATACATTTGATTTCTGTTCTGACTGACTATAGAGTGACTGACTATGACTAAGTTGTGGGCCTAAAAACTAAAACAATGAGCTAAAGGATGCTAATGCTCTGTAGAGCTGAGGAGAACTGCAGAGATCATTCTCTGTGGGTTTGTCACCAGGAGTGACACCTTTCACATTACACTTAGTCATTTGACCCATTTGTAATATATAAAATATTGATTAGTGCACCCATTAAAGAATGTAACTATCAGGAAATGTGGTACCTATAGGAAGTGCCAGTCTCATAGATTGGGGTGGGCTGTAGTTCATAAGGTTTGATTTGATGGTTTGTGCACTATTGAAAAGTAAGTGTGGAGCCCAGCTACAGCCAATTCCACTATGTCACCCTCCAAACAGGATTACGAGTGGCTGGCAAGTTTAAAGGTGCAGAAAGTGGAGAGTTCTAAAACTGTCACTCCAGTGGCGATGCTTGGGTAATTAAAGCTAGCAATTAAAGCTTTTACAATCAGCACTGTCAGTGAACTGGTGCATTAGGATTAACGTTTAGAGTTGCACTTTAAATTGCTGGATGCACGCTGTGCCAAGGGATGTTCTTTAAACTCAGCTTGAATAGAAATGGAGTGACTTATAGTATGGGACAGGGGAGGGTGATGAAGGGTGATGGGGGGGGGAGGGGGAAGCTGGGTGTTTGGCTAGTGGCATCTGTGCACAACCATATATGTGTTTTTTAGTGGGTGTCCTTTTGCTGGTGTTCTGTGCCTGCAAGATAACATGTAATTCATCATCACAACAAAAAAGGGAACGGAACATGTCCAAATCAGGCTCCTAAAAACATAACTAATACATCATGATATTTCCAGGCTTTCACCATATGGCTTTGAGGAGCTGCGATGCATCATATCATATCATCGCACTAACAGCTCTCCAGTGTGTGTCCAGGCCATGAGAGAGCCCATAATGGTTAGAGTGATAATACATAATAAAGACACATAAAAATGAGATTTAACTTTTCTGTATGGTGCATCCTGGATGAATGTGTCTGCAGACCTTGGCCAAGGGGAGTCCTAGCAGAAAATAATGTTGTGTCTCTGTTTCCAATAAAACAAAACAGTAAATTATTTACAGCGGGCCACTGAGTGCGCATCCACCTCATTTGTATTCCCGTCGCCACGGTGATAGATGTGACATCATGGTGATGAATGAAAGCGCAGGGATTTTAAAAAGCGCTTCCTCTGGAAACCAAGGACAGATGGTTATTTTTTATGAGAGCCGCAGAATAATCAAACCAAATGAGCGGGACTATTTTGGTAGACATGAAGGTGGTTGTGTAAATGTGAAAATGAAGATGTCAGTTTCCAAGATAATTCTGCAAGATAATTTCCTCAAAAAGGTTTGTATAGCCACATCAGAAAAAGAGCAATATACAAACTAGAGCTGTAAACCGTAATTGCATTCATGTGGTGGGGTTGGTTAAGCATTTTGAATATGTATGGGTAGTCACAAATCCCTGCAGTTCCCACTGTGTTCAAGACCAAGCTGAAGTAAATCTATTTCTACACCTGTCATGTTCAACACAACTTAAACTATATCTCTGACCTCTTTCTGTTAGTTAATTAAATTCCTAGACTCAGCTTTTGCGCTCATTTCTATGAAGGAAAAAGAACAAATATTCAACATGTAAACACACGCTCAAACACACAAGAATAAAACCTGCAATGTGATTTCATACAAATTTGTTCTTTCACAACCAAGGTCAGCATATGGGTCTTAAAAAATAAATTGCCTCTGAAAGCTTTCCCAGCAGATGGTGGCCATCTTGGCTTATCGGTGCGTAGGTGCGATTTTTGAGCCGGTTTGTGCTCCATCACAGCCTCCCCTGACCGGCTGATTGAACACAGGTGTAACGGCTGAATTACAGTCTCACTGTTGGACATTAACCCCCTATATCTGGACTGAAATAGTCATTACTGATGACACCCAATGTAATTGCTAATTTTACGCTTCAGCTGGCACATTTTCCACTCGTCTCCTCCTCATTCAACTCTTCTTTCTTTTCTATACCAGTCCAGGCTTAAAGATCCCCTCCAGACATGTATTAAGACATATAAAAATACCCTGCTTGGAACAATATTGTGTGTCTGATTTAGTTTTTCCACAAAAAAAAATATAACTGTCATGTTAACATCCTTAAAATGGCATCTACTCCTTCGCCCTAATTAAAAATTCCAGAGTCTATGAATATGCAAACATATTTAACTTCTTCACAGATGACTTTTACTTCACTATTATAGTCCATTTTCAGTGTATGTGCACTGGAAGCTTCAAGTTTCCACATCACACTTGTTGAATACTGGACCAGAATTGGCTTCCAAACTATTTGTGATGTCACAAATCATGTTCGTAAGTCTGCCTCTTAAAATGAGAGTTTCAGTGAGCACAGAGAAACTTTTCCACTTTCAGCAGACGAATGTGAAAACAGCCTTCTAGTGTCAAACTCTGCACATACATCAATCTGCACACATCACACTGCTCAAACATTCAACTGTAGGAACAAGAAGAAAAACATATTTTTGATTGGAGGGGGACTTTACATCATTCACCCCTTTTTTCTATCTTTCATTAAGAGCAATTTATACCTGTCTCTCTTACCCTCCTTTCTAGATCTCTTCGCACATGAAGCTGTATCTATATCTGTATGTAACCACTCATCTACTTTCTGTACTAGCTTATCTTCAGAAAGCATTGTGGGAAAACACTTAAAAGATCAATTCAGAGTTTGCACTCACCTGTTTGAAATTCCAAAGACATGCAAGACTTCACCTGGAACACCCAGAGGAAACCCACCTGAACAAGGAAACGGGCAAAGTCCACACAAGAAGAGCAAATGTCAAGATTTGAACTGCTGAGCCATGCTACTGACCTATTTGTCTCCATTTTCTAATAAATCTTTACATTTATCTCTTGACTGTTGAAAAGCACAAAGGTACGGCTGAAGAACTATATCTGAACTCCGAGTCGCTCTATTATAATGAACTGAAAAAGAAAAACCTATTACTGTATAAATTGAAATTGATCAGCTCCTGAGACATGTCAAAGAATATTACAGGCTTACGTGCAGACTGAGTCTTAAAAGGATTCTAAAATTAGATCTCATGAGATTATGTTCCACTATACAGACACTTTTTGATCAAACGAATGAAGACATTAAACTGCCATTTAAAATCATTTCTTCTCTGTTGCAGATTCGGGAAAAAATAAATGAATAAATGAAAAAGACCACAAGCGTATCGAGCTAGTCTGTGGCAGCGGGAAGCATGTAGCTGACAGTGGTTACACTGATTTCCTGAGGCACACTGAAATGACATGAAGGAATATACAAAGAAGCTCAACTGCTCTCGGATTTCATAGAGTGACCGTTTACTCTGCTGCTTTTTAGTACTAAGGGGCAAAGAAAACAGAAATAATTTGCCATCAGCTAATACAGTAGTAATCTAACAAGCAATGCTGTGTTAAATTCACATACATTTTTAATGTGAACAACATGTCCACATGTCAATACAGCTTTATATGCAGGAATTGGGTGACATTGCAGGGAAAGGAAGGTATAAAATAATGCTATTCCTTGCATTACTTCTCACCTATAATCAAACAGGACCTCTGACACTATTAAACGATATGTAGGCCTACATTGTCAACTCTGGCATCCACCTTCCCAATCAGCCTCATGTCACTCATAATTGTACATGGGATAATTATTCCACCTAATCTTTTGTTTAATCCCCAGCGGATTTCCCTATCTGCCCCCAATGAGCGACAATGTGACATTAAACCCACCATTATCACATTGTGCTGTGAAAGGTTAGTGCGCATAGCAAAATTATAGGAGGACACGCTGATGCGAGGTGTAAGACATAGTTTAGAGGAAGTGGGGAAATAAATGTAACATGGCCAAATACTGCTGCTGTTGTTAACATTGTTGATACTGCAGTGGACAGAATGGCTCCTAATGAAACTGTCTGAATCAGTGTATTCAACATGGAAACATGCTGATAACCTCCAATTTGTACATACAGTAACAAACTCATATGGAAAATCGTGCATTATAATCCCTCTTACATTGTTTTGAAAATATAGGAAGCCAAGTAACATAACTCAAAATAATATGTATATAAGGTCCTGAAATATCCAGATTTAGCATTTATTTAGCAACTCAACAGATTGTATAAAAAGGCCAGCAAAATTGAGGTTTGTTTTAAATTCATAATCATGCCTTTTTTCATGGTTTTTACTTGCTGGCAACACATTCTGAATATATTAATTCATATCTTGGTGCATCAGCATAGGGACATTGGTATGCAGGAGTGTTACTAGAGGACAGCTCTGTCTCTTTGTCAAGGTCAGTGTGACTTCTGAACTGCTACATCCATCCTGTGACTGACAAGGTGCTGATAGAAAACAGATCAGAGGCAGAAAACTTATAAATATATTTTCATCCTGAAAAAAAAAAGAAAATCAACTGTAGGTGCTAAAATAACCCCTCATGTTTGAACCAAAGGGAGCAAAGGTCTTGATCTTGAGTTGGCATCGGCCACATGCTCATCTGCATTTGCACTGAGGTCAGCTTCACTCACCGGGGGGAATCTACAATCAAGGATGAAGCGCAGGTGAGTGGACTGCCCTTGAACAAGGCGGCACGTGGCCATACATAAGAGATAACTGTTGAGGATAAAAAGTATGGTACTACAGGAAGAGGTGTTTACTTGACCGGATAAAAGAGCATACATGTTTGAGTAGGTTTGATGAAGAGAACAAATTCAAGGTAGATATGGAAAGAAAATCCATCACTTCCTTACTGTTGATTGCATAACAGCCATATCTCTTTAGTTCTACACCTTATTTTGGCCTAATGATAATAGAAAAGTTGACAGAATGAATTGGAAGTAATGAAATTATTTGGTTCACCTTTAACCAGGTGTCAGTAACGCTTACTTATTCTCAGCGAGATGACAAAATTAGCATAAAAAAAGCTATGTGAGCATGAATGATTAGACGTCATGTTGCTATGACATGAAATGGCAGAGAGGATGGTAAGCAAAGCAAATTAACATAAACGCTCGCCTAATAACAAAAAGATTTCAGGTGCCTGTAAATATTCTTGACAGTCTTGTTTCTTGTTTGTCACACATAATGGGTTCGGATGGTGATACATTAGGGTGACAACATTTGAATGACTTTGAGAAAGTTGTTTTTCAGTCTTGTTTCAGTTTTCCTTTATCATCAAGCCCAAGTTGCCCACTTATTGACCAAAAATTGAGTATTCATATATATTAGACTGGCCTTTCATTGAATGATATTACTATTTCCAAATGGAACAAGGTAAAAAAAAAAAAAACAAGGTCATATTAGATAGAGACTGAATGATGCTCATTAAAGCCACTATCTATGAACCTTTGTTTCCCCACATACAAAATATGAGCATTTACTGAACATCATTACTGAGAGACAATGCTCACATCATCAAGTGACAGGTGAACACCCTTCAAAAATAAATGAATTTCTGGAGGGAGGCATTTAGGACTGTCTTTCTGTGAGGAAACAGTGCTAACCACTGTGCCGCTATGCCGTCTGTATTCTAATATTGTTTCATTAAAAATGTTATATTATGCTGGTATGTTGTATGTATGTTATTGTATCTAACGCCTCCACGAGGTCGACATTTGAGTGAAAACATCTCGTGGATGGATTGCCACGAAATTTGGTACAAGCGTTCATGTCCCCATCACTTTGGCATATCCCCTGACTTGTCATCTACAGTGACACCATCATGCATCATCCATGTGTCTGCTGTCTGAAGAGTCTTTTATATTATTTTTCATCTAGCCAAAGAGTTGTTCTCCTTTACTGAAGTGAAATTCCATTCTCCATTTTCTAGAGAGCCTAACAGTCAGGGTCAGGGCCTCCAGAGCAGGTAGGGATGAGTGTGGGGACTTTAGTGTGGCCCTGATTGCAACCAGCGGTGGAATGTAACTCATTACAAGTGCTGTCATCACTGTAGTTAAGTGGCTTCTTCAAGCTCTCGCACTTTTTGCAGGTGCTTTCTAAAATCAATAGTTTCACTGAGATTCTTTTTATGAAGCGCTGTCCTCATTTGGCAGGGGAAGACTTGCAGCTACATACATGCAGTGGTGGAAAGTAACTATTTCCATATATATATACTCAAAGAGCTACAGGGACTATATTTAAGATTCAAGACTTAATGGTCATTACTAACATACAGGTTTCACAACAGAAACAAAATGAAAGATCTTTATCATAATTAAGGAATTATTAGGTAGGATATTCTTCAAAGACACTAACATCAATTAAGTAACAAAATGTCTGAAGAAAGTAACGGTGCATCAACTTGAGAAGGTCACACACAAGCTTACATCCAGTCGCTGCTCCACATCTATTTACTTGACTAAACCTGTGCACTTTGGTTGCAGACGTGCTTCTTCTGTAACTGCCTAAATCTACTGAGCTGCATCTTTCAGCTTTCTCCACTTAATCACTAAATTTAACTGATTGCACAGAGGTGATCGACTGAGGTGATTAACAAGGGAACAAGAGCTGAAATGGCAGCAGCTAATGAGGCACACTGGGACTCAGAGGGTAAGGCTCTGTTGTTGCTCCAACAACAACTTCAGTAAACAACATGCTGACTCATCCGATGACACAGACACGGAGAGAGTGCTTGCCACCCTTTTACTTGCACTCTTTGTTTTTATACAAACAGGCAAGTACTGTATGCAATGCGAGAAGTAAACTGTAACACATACACACAGATACACACAATTAGTGAAATCAGCAGCTGTACAGTCAGGAGATGTAGCTGTAAAACTTATATTCGAAATATCTGCTTTTTCCTCTCTCCCTCTGGTCAAACCCACATATCTCCCCCTCTCATCATTTTCCTTTACCCCTGGACAGAGGGGGACATAAGGGGACTGGGGGGACGGTGCTGAAAGACATCCATGCAGCCTGAGGGAGAGGCACTGAATGAGTCTGGCAGATGTGTGTGTGTGTCTCACGGGTTTCCACCTCTTCTGGTGAGCACTCACTGGTGTTAACCCTTCTTGTGCTACCACGCAAAAGACAAACACCAACACGAAGACCAGTGCAATAAATATCTTCTGACATATATTTAGCATGCAATAACTTACATGCGCTCCACCTTCTTTGATATCCTGAGTCTCTCCACACTTCTTACTTAGCGTTACTGAGTGACTTCTGGAGGTTTATCTGAGAAAGGACAGACTTCTAACACTTCTTGTAACCTGTGAATGTGCAAATGACAAACAGGTCACTTGGTTAATTACACAGGGCTTTGGCTTCGCAATAATGTGCTAAAATGAGAAGGCAGAACTTCTGTATGCTCTGCAATATCACGCATGTGTTTGTTGACGGACACCTGAAGCAGGCTATTGATTTGCACATGGGCTGGGAACAGATTTATACTTTGATTTCCAAGAGTAAACACAGAGTGTTTGGATAGGGATGTAAACCGAAGCCCAGTCTGTTGACTCCATTTGTCATATACATTATATTCTCTGTTCGATAACTCAATAAAGTGTTTGAGACAGCAGCTGCTGAGGGAGGAACTTCAAGGCGAGCGTGTCTCAGTTAATGTATTTCTGTCAGCGGGACGGAGGGACCGAGCAATGAGGAGGAGAAGGACGGGTGGACGGAGGTAAGAGGTGAGTGATCTCTCTATTGCTTTCTCCACAACTCTCTCTTTCTGTCTAGTTGTATGTTGCCTTTTCTCTCCATTCTTCTAATTCTTTTTCTATTCACCCAGCAATTTCTGACATCTACTGAAGACAGCTAATATGGCTGCAGTTAAGGCCATAAATTGTAATAAAGTGCCATTCTCCGATTATGTTCTGTTTGTTTCTCATAACTGCATGTTTCATTGATTGCAGCAAACTATTAGAGTTCTTGATGACACATGTATATATCAAACAAGTTTTCCAAATTGATTTTGTCTGACTTCCCTTTTTCTCCTGTTTGTCAGTTTCAAAGTTTGCACCCATTGAGATTTGAGCATCAAACGTGAATGTTTAGCAATCCAAAACTTTCCTTTGAAACCTGCAATAGACATACCTGTTTTACTACTTCAAAACATGAAATGGATTTTTGACAAAAATTAGTTGTCTTGAAGTAGAAAACATGTAGTCCACAGCTATCGATGATCAAATGGGTCTCTTCAGTGTACTCACAACGTTTGTTGTCTGTATGTCACACAAAGTCTTGGCCAATTGTTTCCAGAGAGATTATACAGACATGACAGCCCATCACAGCTGTTTATTACACTACCTCACATCTGATCTTTCTAATCTCTCATAGGAGAAAGACAGAGGGAGAGGGAGAGAGCGGTATCAGATATTAATGTACTGACAACCTAGCAAACCTGAGATTTCCTCTCTCATCCTTATGAATATGGATGAAGAAACCCACCAGGAGAAGGAGTATACACAGCTAGCTTTAATGCTTTAATGCGCATTACAGCAATAATAAGAGAGAAGCTACTTAGATCGTATAATTCTCTGGAGTCTCATCATAAATAACAGCTTACATGTAGCTTACTTAGATAAATAGGTGGATGGATGTGAGGGATGGAGCTCCTGCATTCACTCAAGCTTAGAAATTTTTTTCCATGCACATCAATGCCAACTGCTCAAAAATCTGTGCTGTGTGTGTGCGCATGCACATTTGTATTTGTGTGTGCAGGAAAAATAAAAAGCTAGGGGGAATCACATCTCCAGAAAATGTCATTGACTCCCATTACACCCACAAAGCCCTCAGTACCTTTACACCACAGGGCAAATTAGTCACTATGAAGATGAATGGGTCCATGAAAAAACAATAACTTACCACTCGGCATGTAGAATTCCCTATATGAATTATTAACCGAGCAACTCATCAGAGCCATAGGAGAAAAGACTCACAGGCCTGCATTCCCGGGTAAAAAGTCATGGATATTTGACAAATATCTTTATGGAGCATCCTTTCTCACACACATGACTAACCAAGCATGTGGGTACATGCCAACACACATAAGCCCACACAAATGACAGTATATCATCATCGCACATACAACATATCACTCACCAATGTGCATACACACACACACACATGCACCCACTAACGCGCACACTGGCCATATCCTATTTATCCAACTGTATGTGGAGCCATATATTATCTGTGGCTTGACACCAGGCCATTAGTTACAGTCTCTCATCCAGCAAAATCCTCTACTTTACATTGCACTCAGAAAAGCGATGCCAACCTACAGGCATTTTACACACACACACACACACACACACACACACACACACACGCAAGCACAAATTCACAATCACATTTTAATAGTCAGTCACTAAACTGTAGCAAATATGTTGTAAATTATGACACAAAATAAAATATATCATGGGTGTTGGTGTAAAATGGTATACATGTTTTTACATTACACCTCTGCAGAAAAATTAGTTATACTGAGATAACTGATAATTGAAGTATGCTGATAGAGAAGGGCTCAGATCAAAGATTAAACTGCAAACTTAAATTGAAAGAATACCTTAAAAGTAGAAAAAAGTCTATTAATAAGGTGCAAATATATGATATGATTTTACAGTTAGTGTAGAGAGACAGCCCTTGTTGAACAATCAATCCAAGCATAAATAACATTACTTCCTACAAAGATTTCTTAAGGACATATATAAAAAGGTGTATCCCTTGCCTATAGGTGCATGTGGTGTTTTTGTGTGTGGGGGGAGGGGTGAGGATTTACTGGTCTTAGCCATGTGCTGTACAGAGCATATCAGGTTTATGTGAGCTTGGTTTGCAGCAGTATGACCATCCAACTGCCTTCCCCTGTTGCCTGACAGTGAAAGATGTGTCCATAACGAGGTGGCGACGGACAAACTACGTAATGGGAACTCAACCTGTGAGACGAGCCATTAATCTTGGTAAGGCAGAGATGACCAGTGGACCTGGTCTGCTCACTGTAACAGGAACAGTAACATTAGGATTTCATGCCTCTCTGATTTCTTCCAGGCGTGTCCTGTGTTCTGGCTTTTTGAACAGAACACTACCTGATTTCCCTAAGGATCCAAGCTACCAGATCATCTCTGGTTTTGTACGAATGGAGCCTCTAAGAATAGGACAATTGATCTAGGTCAGGTCACAGGACCATTAAACAATTCTCTGTGAAGAAATAAATATAGCATATTCAAGTCAAGCCAAAGTTTAGGTGGAACACTATGAGGAAAAACTTGTTCATATGTATTTCACTGAGTGCTCCAGTTTCCTCCTGCATTCCATAAACATGTAACCATGACCTGTCCTTTCTACTGTAAGCCAAGATCATCACCTCACCGTCTGCAATGAATGAATGAAAACTTTATGTTCTCACATTTGTCTATGTAATGCTGGTCAGTGATCCAACTGTCAGTAATATTAAATTATCATGTAACATTTTATATCCAGAATTTAAATTGATAGGTTTAAATCTTGCATAATTGTGATCAAAACTAATATATTATAAACTGTTAAAGTGCAAAGCTAATACTATAACTATAATTTGTGCAATTTATGGAACCCTTTGGCTTGATTAAATATAATTATAGCTGAAGGTATTTTGATAGCTGGCTGAAAATTTCCACCAAGGGCACCAAGTAAAGGAAGGAAAAGATGTGTGACATTTTAATGCGAACACTAATAACAATACAACAATAATTCCAGAAAGCCAATTTTATTCCTTTTAGTTCTTGTGTGATACTGACGTGTTTAAGTAGGAGGTGCATTTTTCATCATCTTTTTTTAAGCAGGACTTTATTCACAATGGCAAGGAATACAAGAGCAAAGGTAATATTTAACATTATTTATAATAATATAACAGTATTTACTAACTAAAACATGGAGGTCTAACAGTACTGGTTTGCGTGGCTCTGCTGTGTCTTGCACTCTAACTCATTCAAGGCTTCTGAGAGTGTTGTACATTTCAATTTAAAATGTGGGGAAATCAGTGCATCATTCATAAGTGTGTCCCTCACAACCAGAAATTTAAATGTCCTTGTTTTGAGACTTTCAAGGGCAACGGCGATCCAATGGCCTCTGAAAGTTTTGCGAGAAGTGTCTAAATCTCTCGAGGTAAACATTCATCTAGATCGCAGCGGAGTGCCACAAGACCTTCAATACCAAAAATAGAGCTCAGTCTAATACAGCAAACAAAACAGAACAAAACAATAGTAGGTAGCACAGCACCTCTGCCAGCAGGGTGACAGGGCACAGACTCCGATGATTGATGATGAGAGAGAGAGGAGTATCCCCTCTCTGCTGCGATAAGAGGCTATAAGAGCGAGTAGAGGTGAATATGAGGATTAAATGAAGCTGTGAAAGTGCAGCAGCATAGCCACAATCTGAGATAGACAATGTTTTATTTACACCACATGACTCATTAAACATACAGCACATTTCCTCCACCTCTACTACGACACGAGGGCGCTAAAGCATGTGTGAATGTATTTAAATATGTCTGTATGCGTGTACTGTACAGTACGCACGCATACAGTGGGGTTGGAGGAGCAGGAATACCGTCGAGGTGTTCCACTTGCGTCACCATCTTTGGGGGTTTGGGGAGTTTGATTTGGAAAGGTTAGATGACCTTAATTAGGAATTATTTGCTTGTCCACCACCTCTTTTATTTCGAAGAGACTCATATACTTCCTATACTTGGTGCTCTTAGTGGAACGCAATTCATTTGAGCACCACAAAGTCTTATTGACAGGCGCATCATATCATCGAATTTTGCTTGACATCTTCATCAAGTAAACTTCAATGAATGGATGAATGAATGGAAGACCGAATTAAGTGAGTACAATAGATCAGCAGTGTGCAGGATGTTTTTTTGTTGTTTTTTCACATTCAATATTTTTAGAAAATGTTATGGCCTATAGCTAATAATTAAATAAATACATGACTTTGGAAGTTTAGATAGCAAAAGTATATGTTATTTTAAAGAGGGATGAAATCATATGTTTATTAGCTGCTTGGAAACACAGAAAGTAGTTCAAAAAATGATAGACATAAATTGACAAATTGTAGATACACAGTCTGATTCTTCTTTTCTGCAGTAAAACAGAAATGGCAATAATTTTAATATTTTTAGAGGATAAAAAGATGTCCTTGTGTTCTGTATATGCTCCCAACATTTATGACTTTGCCTATACCTATTAGGACTAATGCCAGAGCACGCATGTGAGTGTGTGTGTGTGTGTGTGTGTGTGAGACTCTGTGGCTATTTCTTTCCATTGTATAATACTCCTGTCACTAAGCCGGGCCATTTTACTCCGTTTATTACTGCTGTTTTGTCAAATTAGATTAATTTCCCCACTCAGTGTTTACCACTAATTATAAACACCAGAACAGATGGGATGTAATTCTTTTACGGAAATTCTGCAGCCCAGCCAAAGTACTGTGGCCACATCTTATTCCATGGTTGATCTTCACTGCTCTGAGATAGGAGTTTAATTGGGCCAGGTGGTAGAATCAATGTACATTGAGACGCAGTCACGTTCTTGGACAATTCTGCGACACAGTTATGTTTTCTATCATTTCAGTAAAAGTACAATATCATCATATCATCATAGTGAAATAGGACACAGAAGCCATGGATGGAATTTTCCCTTTCCAAATCTCTATCCTAACAGTCATTGAGGGAAAACAAGACTTGCTCTCCGTGGTGACTGACTCAATAAACAGACTTGTCAGCTATTTCACAAACAACACATGTTCGTCCCAAACAAGGGCTGTGAAGATTTGATTTTTCTCAATGATATGATTCAGTCTAAGTTAGTCTAAGCTGTTTCCCTCCCAGATTTGTTCAAGGTGCTCATCTCTATCACTGCGCCCATCTCCCTGAGCATGATTCCCATGTTTTCCCTAATGTTTTATGTGCATGGAGTGTCTGTGTGTTTCATCAGTTATGGCACAAAATCATATAGTTGAGCAGCAATGATCAGCTTTTTGACAGATGGCATGTCCACACTTCTAAACTGGCTGATATTGGCTGGTGGCTGTGACTGGACAGTCATCGTAAACTCGCCATATGTTGCAATATGCTGCACAGATTGAGGCAGGGGGCAAGTGTGTATTTAAGGGCATAGAGTGGCAAGATGAAACATTTATAGAGGGGTTGAGCATATGCTCATATCGTGTCATCTTCACTTTATTTTACTTACTGATAAGAGCATATTGACGCAGGCAAACAGTTGTTTTCACATACGGGAAAAAAACTGTGCAAGAGATTGTGTAATAACTATTTGGAAGACATAAAAGTTACTCATATAATATACTGTAGATATATTTCTAGAACATCAATCACTTACTAGTTACCAGTAAAAACATTATTTATGCATCATCTGATAGTAATAACTGCTGCTTGTAATTTGGATATCGTCTACATCTGAAGGCTCCAGTCGGGGTTATGGTTGGTTTTTAGCTTTGAAAGGAAATTGTTGACCATTTCTCACAAGAACAGTTTAACTAGCACAGGTTCTTCTCTCCAGACCTGCAAATGGTTCCTTTCCTCACTGTGTGAATGAATTTTTCTCTGTGGCTTGACAGGTGAGGCGGCAGAAGAGAGCAAGCAATAGAGAGATGGGGGGGATAGAAGGAGAGGGAGAAGGGGGAACATGGCTGCAGGTGTCAAGCCTCTTGAAATTGCTTACCTTCCCTCCTGGAGATAGTGTATGTATGTGTATGTCTGTGTGTGTCTGCAGATGCATGTAGAAGCACATGTTTGCCTAAGCTTTTGTGTGTGTGCATCTGACTGACAAAGGCCAGTAGTGTAATGATTTCTCTTTTGCCTCCCTTGTGTGAATACTGACTCTCACCTGCCTGACCACAGGAACAACACATTAAAGGAGATAGGTGAATAAGATTCGAATGTGAGATGGAGGGAAAATAGCACTTCTGACACCACACTGTATGAAACTTGCAGCTGTAGCCAGGGGACAAAGCTAGTCCTGCAGTGACAAGTGCTTGCAGAAAGTTAAAGTGACATTTCAGTTTGGTGGTTTGATGTTGAACCAAGTGCCAGGGCAGGGATGGATCAGTGCCTCCCACTAGGCCAGATGGACAATCCTTCAAAAGAAGGTGGAAAATAGAGAAAAGGCTAGTTAATCCATCCACTACAAGACCTCTATGTCCAAAAAATGTTATAAATCAACTGCTGCTCCAGCAGTGAAGCAATACTATTAATTCATAACAATAATAATAAATACTATAGTGTTTTATGCAAAAACAGGACAGAGTTTCTAACCAGACAGCCAGTCTGGAACAATAAATGTCAGTCACTCAGTGTCTGTGTCTTTGAGTGAGTACTAGGGGGAACACTGGATGCCAATCACTCAAATTCTGTTTGACCAGTGATCCATAGCCGTGTTGCTGTTAGACAAGTGTACCACTAAATTGTGACATATGGCACATCCCAAGTTTTGTCACAAGTAATTTCAAAGTAGGGTGCCAAATTACTCTGGAGTAACTCAGCACTGACGAGACAATTGTGATTTTTCATGCATGCATCTACACTGTCAGAAAGCAAGGTAGAGCCAAAGGTGGACTATAATTCTCCTTTATCATCTAAAATGGCAGTGGAAGGGTAATAGGGCTACAACTAATGAGTAGTGTAAATGCTGAAATTATCTAAATGTTACTTCACTCATACTGGTGTCAGCTATAAGACCTTGATGTCACATACATACAGGGCTGTAGCTCCTGAACAGAGCCGGTTTACAGCAGTTTGCTTCAAACAGCATTACACAACATGAAGTGAATCCTCTGTGGATATTCAAATTCCAAATGTCCAAAGGCCCAACCATAGGATAAGAAGAGGCCTGCTAACTGTTGACTAGCTTAATTGGTTAAAGTGCTGAATGCAGAAAGAACAAACGAAAGTCTGTCATCAATAAATGCTCTTTAACCTCTCAGATGTGGTCAGATATAAAATCTGTTTTCATGGTGGAGAAAAAGTATCAAAACATCACCAAAAACTTCTGAAATCACTCCTGTAGCATTAAACACTTGTTTTCATCTGTATATTCAGGATTTTGCTAACATGCACCTGGTATGACATTTTAAATTATTATTTTATTACATGATAAGTTTGCTATTATATAATGTTAACAAATAACAAAAAGACCAAAACCTTGACCTACTAACAAGTATTATTTGTTTGATATATCTTATTCCTCTGTGCTGCAGAGCTCCATTACTGTCCAAAAACTGTGAACAAGCTACTACCAGTTGCTAGAGGCTATGTGGCTTTGAGCTAAATGCTAACAACAGCATGCTAACATGCTAACATGCTGATGTTGTAACTTACCTTATACCCAGCATGCTTTCCAGGAGACAAAAGGGGGAGGCACTGCACCACTTCCTGATTTTAAGATCTTGCTGACATCACCAGTGATGTCATGGGTTAGACCAAGTATGGGGGCATATAGTTTATTTAGTTAAATGTTTGGTTTTGTATGTATGTTATTTGTACTTAATTTGGTGGATGGTAAGGACTATGCTGTGGTTGATGTGTGTTTAAACAATGTTAACTGATACAAGTCACATTGTCATACACCAGTTGTTGGTATAAGAGAAAGGACACCCCTGACAGAAATATGGTTCTGCCCAGATAGACTGGAGGGCCTATTTAAGGGGAAAGTTGTTGGTTTGAGATAGAGCAGAAATGAAAGAGGAGGTCAGTGTAGCTGTGTTAAGGTAAGTTTGATTGTGCTTGATTTCATTTGGTGGCCTCTGAGTCTGTCTCTTATCACCTCTGATAAAGCTTCCTCACAGGTAAAACTTTATTTTACATTAAAACAGCAAGTGATTGTAAAAAGCCAGAAAGGGTTGCAGAAATATTTAATTTTTCTAGTTTCCTATCTTGCCAACGGTCTTTTTGACCCAAAATCCTTTAGGTTTTTGGGGTATATAGGTAAGTTGGTGGCTTCACATCCTCGTTATTAGTTCAAATTTATGAGAACTTTGATTTTATTTGAGAGCCACAGTCTAGGAGTGAATCGGTGATAGTTATTCCAGACGGCAGCGAGAAAATTCCATTTTAAGGTTTTATTACTTCTCGTTAAAACAGTGAGATTCGCCGATGCCGTCTTTGCCTTCTCACTGACGAGGCTGACTGACATGTCGCTGCTTCCTCCATTTGTCATTGTTTTAAAAGGTCTTAATTGCATTACATGCAAATGAATAGATTTGCTTTTTGCCCATTATCTATGCATATAAGAATATGCACAGACCATTAGTGGGTCACCAAATGAGGGAGGGGAGGGAAAGGGAGAAGTGGGGTGAGAGACAGAGTGATGATCAGTAGATAGAGAGTAAAAGAGAACATGCAGCTCTACATTATGCTGCTGTAATGTGTCTTAACTTTTGGGATTCTACTAAAAACAATCCTTTCATCCCCATGTCTAAACTGCATGAGTGTTAGCATGCGTGTATGTAATACTGTAGGTGAAGGCTGATAATTAGTGTGATTACTGCAAGCAATCACACTATTGTAGCAGATTGCAATGGCAGTAGCAGCAGCTGTCTACAACAGTAGAGTTGGCACATGTCTGCCTGGACAGTGGAGTTTGATTTTTCACCCATCTTCATCCAGCAAATCAATAGGTGAGTTCCTTTTTGCTTTGCTTGGTAGGCAAAATACATTACATTTCCAAACAATTTACATTGTGCTATATGCCCTTACTTTTGTCATGATAATGATTTGGTAGCATGCCATCTGATCACAACATCAAACAAAAAATGTTATTTTACTAGTGTATATTTTTTCATTAAGCCTGTGATTTATTCTTTAAGATTCTTTCTGACTTATTGACCAATCTTGATCATTTGGAGTTTTTGCTCAAATTGTTTTCCTGAAATGAATATTATTCAGATGAAATGTGAAAGGCATCAGACTTGAATTAAGTTTTGAAATCTGTTTTGCTAACTAGCTGCATCTGTACTGTTGCTAAAATAACGTCTTGTTTCAGTGGCAAGTCAACATTTGAGAGTGGAGCTGAACTTCTGATTCTGATGCTCTAAATTACACAGTGAGTTTCATTTTACTTTGTTTTATATGCCAACATCTCAAAATGATGATTTCACACCCTTTTTGTTTTTTGTTTTTTTTCCAGGTGCTTCATAGGATAAACTGTGAGAGAGTCACCCTGGCAGAGACAAAGTAAGTCATACAGAAAAAGATGACATCAGTCAGCTCTTGTGTGTTAAGTCTACTAAAGAAACTTTTGAGTGAAACTTTGTATAATTCGCTGAACCCTCTCACCCACCCACAGAATTAGTCTCATTAGCAACACTTTTCAGTTACTCACCGAGTAATTTTTGGTCACTTATAATGACTGTCATTCACTTTCTCAGTCTTTCACTCACTCACTACAAACCCTTATAAATACACACTTGGACAGTTTGGTTCCAGCTTACAATAGAGGAGCATGGTTTTTTTTTTTTTTTTTTAAATTTTATAGAAAATGCCAATTTATAAAAAAACAAAAACAGGCAGGTAACCAAACAGACATTGATATAAGATAGGCAGGTATTTAGTTACAATAATGTAGTGAGCATTGGTACATGGCAACAATTACAGATGTACTGTACCAAACCATCAGATTCTTGTCAGGGTTAGGCTGCTCCCTACAGACATATACCCACTAAAGCTGTCCCATTGTTCTTTAACAATATCATGTTCCCGTTTAATCTTCCCAGCATCTTTTCACATGCAACAGTTTCCATCATTTGCTACCTCCAGTGTAGGAATTTGAGGTTCTTTCCAACATGTAAGAATCAGCTGGGCACAGGTTAGGAAGCCAGTTGTTAATACTCTAAATGCAAATTTACTCAATTGCAGCATTACCGTTTTGTCCCCTAGGAGACACAGCTTTGGTGATCTTGGCAGTTCACATTCTAACCGTTCACCCATATATCCCAGCACCTTCCTCCATAATGCATGCAGGTATGTACCTTGTTCTGTTTGACATTTCCAACAGTCTTTCAAACTGTGTTTAATTAGACCTGTTTTATTGAGTCTTGTTGGGGTGTAATTATACCTATGAAGTAGGTGGTATTGAATAAATGTGCCTCTAACTTCTCTGATATGTTCCCCATTGTTGGAAAGAATCCCATTAGAGGAGCGTGTTTTTTGTTTTTTCTTTTGTGTACAATGTTCAGACAGTCTGCACTAAAGTATTTACTTTATAAATGACTTTTGAATGTTTAATTACCCGAATGAGCACCATGCTTTGTTTTTTTTTTTTTTTGTTTTGTTTTTCTATGATTTCCAAATTGTGTACAAATGTTTAGCATCATCTATTTAAAATGTTAATAAAGTGAGACACGGTTTGAAAGAAATACCTTGAAGTTGTATCATTTATGTTAACATTTTTAGTCACAATTCAAATGGTGGTTTATTCACTGTTGTAAATACTGTCAATGAGTAATTATGTAAAGTAACAAGGTTTGTGGGGGGAAAAAAAATGTGAACTCACTGTAGTCGTTACACAGTAGTGCGTCGAGTAGTATGTTGTACATCTTGTAGTTTATAGTAAAAAGATTAAGTATGCCACTTGTGAAAAGTGCAAGTTAACAGTAATAAACAATGCAGTCATTTTAATAATAGTTATATGCTGTATTTATAAAAGCAGGAACAGTAAATTTTAATGACCTTGAATTTGACCCATGAGCACGGGTGGGAACAGCAACAACTCATGTCCCCACGGGCCCAACAGGTCTCAGGCGTGCCATGAGAACAGCGGCGGCTCTCATAAAAGAGTGAGAAATTCCCACAATTTCCCAGAATGCAAGTTGATTGTGTTTGCCAACAGTCCAGAGATATTCAGATTAATATCATGGAAAAAAACAAAACAATACATTTTCACATCTGAGAAACTGGAACCAGAGAACGGCATTTTTGCTTGAATTGATTATCAAAACTGTTGCCAATTAATTCTTGTGTAACTAAACAATTAATCGCTAATCATCTCAGCATGAAAAGAAAGCAGGCCAGAAAGCATTGATTAGATATGTTGTAGCGGAGTACCTATTTATTTTTTGCTTTTACAGCTGCCTACCGTCTTCTGCTCACCGTCTAAAACTGTGTGCATGTTTGTCTCAGTGCATGTTGTGTTGCTAAGGCAATCTCCCTCCAATGTAAAGCAGGCTGAACAATATGGCCTTGTTGGTTGATGGCCAAAATGTGAGGAAATAAATGATGCTGGTTTATCTTACTCAATCGCCCACAAAATCAGCTCGGGTGATGAGAACAAATCTTATGTAAATCTCCCCCCTCCCTAGAGGAAAAGTTCGAAAACCACAGCAGCAAGTATTGCTTCTATTGACCCAGGCAGGCCCTCAGAGTTCCTGGCCACGTGCCACGCATTATTGCCTCTCCATCACCGAACAGTGCACTGCTGGGAGGTACTTGTTGTTCACCTACCTTGGCAACCAATTAAAAAACAGCTGGAGTTTTGCAGAGCCATTGAAGATAAGGGCCATTCTCCAGGGCGCAGCATTCACATAACTGCACCACATTATCCTCAAGGGATAATCAACAGCCAAAAGCAATGCCATGCAAATCAGAGTAAGGGAAGAGCTCTCCTCAAACTGGTTTCAACGATCAAGTAGTGCTTTATTTTTGTTGAGGCACAATACTGCATCATATTAGCATGTAATTACAACATGTAATCCCAGAATCAAAACAATACATAGTTCATATCAGATTTTATTCAAGCATAAACAAGTAGTACAGTTCAGTTTGACCTTCCATCCAGGGATATCTGTATCTGAAGCATACTGCACCTACAGACCGGGGAACTACAGTCATAAAATGTCCTAGTATACTTTTTCTGTGAGGACACAAATTTAACAGGCTCACAATCCATTTTGGGCCTTGACTGATGGTTAAAGAGACCCTGCTAGACAAGTCATCGGGGAAACTATCGTACAACCAGCAGCTGGCTCAGCAGTAAGCACTAGTAATTTAATTAGAGCAACCACATTAATGGTGTTTGCATCTCTCATGGGTGCATGGTGTTTGCATTACATCTATAGAGCTTCATGTGCAAGGCCACCTCATAGGTCTTATAACAAGACCATATATTGGAGGAAATGGGGTCGTTTTAGTGCTTTATGTCTTCTGCTGTAATGGCATGCTTCAGTTCAGGCTAGTTAGGTTTAGCTCAATTCAAACTGTTAGGGATTGCTGATTCTGTCGGGATTACGGTATTTAAGGAGAACATCATTTAGTGGATCTGTGCAGTAAGATTAATTATCTATTCATTGATTTAATTCATTAATTTACTTAAATTTCATTGTTCTTGCTGCCTTGCCCGTGTGGTTTTTCAGGTTTTTGTGAAACAGAAACAAACTTCTAGCTTCATATAGTACATTAAGTATATTTCTATTTCTGCCTGTTTGTGTCACTTAAATTAGTGTAATTTTTCTCCACATTTGCTGGGATTTTGGATACTAGAATGAATATGAATCAAAGAGCCGATCTTGAGTTTGTGTCCAGGAAAATGTTTGCTCAAAAGGTCAGACTATCTTGTTTCATATATGGCAGTACATTATCTATAGAACTCACCTGTAGCATTCTGTTTCTCTGTACATAGGAAACAGGTGTATGCTTTATGAAGTTGTTCAGTGACTTTATCTCCTTTTGGATGTCTTTCCTCCAGCTAGAGACAGATTGGAATGATTTCAGGTCAGGCCGCCAGGAGTTCACGACGCAGAGAGGTCTGCGGCTCAGACAGAATCTCTGATCCCCGATAACATCTCTGCTCTGGCGTTCCCTTCATCTTTCCCTTTTCTGTTTTCCTTCTCTTCTTCTCCTCTGGCTTTACCCAAGCCTTTTAGCGGCCCAACATTTCTGATAAATAATGATTTCTGGGGTGCACGGGTGGTGAAGGGGCAAAAGGGTCACCATCTAACACAGAGAGCTGGGTTCAATCCCAGGTAGTGCTGCCTCCAGCTTTGTTGTGTCTTCCTGTGAACATAATTGGCAGTGGTTGCAAAAAAATGGGAAGTCAGTGAGGGACCTTGTCTTTGTGGCTGGACCATAACTCTTACTGGTTGGTAGGGGGGGGAGGAGTAGAATCTGGGGGAAGTTGGTGTGAATCTTAATTCTAAGGCTCCCCACTGGCAAGTAAGTATAGAGATAAAATGAATAATTGATTTGCAATTGCATATAATGATCAGGTTTGTGCAAGTGCTTAGATACCAGTGTGTGTTTATATGAATTTGTGAATGCATGTTTGTGTGTGTATTCGTGAGGACACTTTGCCTTGAAGCATGGGTTCATGTATTTTAGTGTGAGCGTGTATGCATGCGCGCGTGTGCCTGTCTAATAGAGTCTCTCTTTAATCCTGGGTTTATCTGCTGGTCACTGAGGTGGGAACGGCACCAAGATGTCAGTCATCTGGCTGGCCAACCAAAACCTCTTTATTTCCACTGTCAGTGGAACCCATTTGGAGGGGTGGAGAATTATTTGGGCTCTCTTATCTCTGCAGTCCAGTCAGGAATCATATAGCTGAACTTGTGTATCTTTTCCACCCTCTGGATAGGGTGAGGGTAAAATAGCCCTAAAGGCTAAAAGTCCTTCATGAATATGTTCCACAAATCTGCAGCATATGTCTGATAACATAAAATAGAATCCACTGCACTCCAAAACCTGAATGCATGAAATAAATAACATATTTCTGTCTGGGGGAAATATGCTGCATACTTTATTCTGTAAAAATACATTTATTCCAGTGTAGTGGTTGAAATTATGACTGTACTTCACAGGCCGAGTCCATTTCTTTAGCTCCTTCCTGCCTGGTAGGACCCTGATTATTTCCAGAAATAAAAAATGGTTTGGATGGTTTGAAGGTTTGAATTTAATTCATGTTAGTTATGTAAATGTTCACTAGTAGTCTTAATCTATGCTGACTCAGTAATGTCAGCATAGATTTTCCCATTGGTGCTCAATTGGGGTATGAGCTGGGGATTAGCGAGAACATTTTAATAAACTGAAGTCACTACCATGTTCACAGAATTGTTGTGACAAAATATGTCCTTTTTAAATCCTACATTGTCTTGCTAAAAGGGTCTGTGTACAGTATATGGTGGCACCTGATTGTGACTGACTGATCTGCTTGTCTCCTTTTCCCAACTTGTAAAACCTCAGACGGTTTTCTTCTTTCCCAACATTTCATACTCTTAATAAGCCTAATATTAAATTTCATTTCATTCCTATTCTTAAATTGGCATGGCAAACAGTTTAAGTGGCAAAATGTTAAAGCTATGTTATGTAATGTCCCATTTGTATATCCCTGTTGTATTGAGCTCTTATTTGCATTTTTCCTGTTGGCCTCAATGATTTGTCATTCTACATTGACCTCTGTCAGCAGACTTGCAGCTGACTTGATTTTAGCACATTCCTCTGTAACCTCTATACAATATAGTTGTTTCTAGAAAATATATTTTTAGTATTTTAAAGACTCTTGACCCTGTTTGTATATTTTACATACTGAGACACATCTTTGTAGCTCAGTTTGACCTGTTTGCATAATGCATGTGCTTGTTCCCCTGTAAAATTGTGAGCAAGTGTACACAAACTTACAAAAAGGACTATGGTTGTGGCTTTTGGAAATGATCTTTATTTGTGAAAAGAGAAGTTGTCACTTTTAGATGAACAGCATATACATTTACTTTCTACATTATTAGTCTTTGCCACATGTGCTTTCAAAAATGAGGGACAGATTTTCATGTGTCATTTGAAAAAGAAAAAAAAACAGTTAAATAGCAAATAATCACAAAGATTGACACATCTTGCTGCGAATTAGAGCTCAATATTTTACTGAATTGCTCTTTTCTGTCTAAAACAAGGTAGAAATGGCCAAATGGCAAGGAAATAGAAAGAGAGGGAGCTGAGGGGAAAAAAAGAGAAACACTGAAGCGGCATGTTTCCATTTTAGCCGGGCAGCTAGAGTGGGTTTGCCACAAGCATGCATCAGGCCAGTTAAGAGGTTAGGCCTGGCAAGTCATTACTGTCAGAGCTAATGTAGAGAGATGAGGAGAGGGACCAGGGAGGTAAGCGCTCACTAATGAATGAACACACTGCTAAGTTCAACAATTACACGCCCATGTAAATGTAAGGATAACACACCAACACAAGCAGATGGCTGCTGAAGTCCCAAAACCTATCTGTGCTCGAGAACAAAGGGGAAGCCTATCCAGATACTTCAGACTTGGACTATTTTTTGCAGGCAATGAATGAAAGAAGATATTTCTCTCAGCCTGGAAATTGGAAGTATAGAGTGGCTTTCAAGGCAAAAACAAGGCAAGATTTTAGGGAAATGGCTCCTTGTGTGTATTTCCTTAAATTGCTCTACTAATTTGAGTGAGTTTACAGTGCTTTACAAACTCAGAGGATGGAAAAATAAACGCTAGGCCTGTGTAATCCTATACTATTCAATAGACAATTATGTTTCTCTGCTCATACTCTGTTTCCTATTAAATGAAGGCACACTACCTCAGGGGTTCTCAGCCTTTTGTAACTTGAGGCCCATTTCTGATTGTTCAAAAAATTTCCGAGGACCATCTTCCCAAATAAATGAGAAAGAAAACATAACATGACAAAAAAGGAGAAAAAATAAACCGGGTTGTAAATATGTGTTATGACACTGTCAGCTGACCAGAATAAATATTCTGCTTACCATCAGTGAGACACTTGGGCTTGCTTCTGGGAAATAATGAGATCAAGTTGTGGTGGGATGGGTGAGAGGCTGACACGCAGAGTAGCATTCAAAGTTGCTCTTAGTTTGTTCCTCGCCTTTGATTTTGTGAAAGACACAATGGAAAACCCTGACTCACATAAATATGTGGTGGTGAAAGGCAACAGAAATTTGATTGCCCGTTTTTGACAGAGAGGGATATTGACTGGCAGCCAGTATCCAGAATGAGGCAAGGTCAACTTGTGTGAGCTGAAGCTTCAGGCTGCTGTGTGCTGATAGTTCCATCAGTTCATTTTCCAACACAGTGGACAGAGCTATGTCTTCTGAAGCAGGATTTTACAAAGAAAGGGTCCAAAATCTAAAGGTTTCCATGTTATAGCACTGGATACATTGACATGAGGAGAGGCTTCCAAAGTTTCAATTAGGAGTGAAAACACGTCAAATCGTCCCTCCTTGACTCTTCTGTTCCAAAGAATACTTTTTTTTTTTTTTTTTTCTTGAAGCCCTCAATTTTTTTCTGAAACTAAAACACTGTGCTGTCTCTGCCTTGCATTGATATACTGAGCTGATTTAACTGGTCAAATATATCTCATAAGTAGGCCAGTTTTACACAAAAGTTACCATCACTGTAATGATCACCAAGAGGGGAGTGCTGCTCTTGCAGAAATGTGTGCACTTCTTTTCTCAGTTCAAAAAGGCAATTAAGCACACGTCCTCTTGAAAGCCGCCTTACTTCACTGTAGCACAAGAAGTGCAAATGATCTGCCTTTCACACAGCAGCAAAACACCTTGAGTCGAGTGCATTTTTCTTAATATAGTTAGCAGTTTTCACAGCCAAGTTCATGACTTCATGCAGTTCTGGTGACATCTGCTTTGTTGCTAGACTTTCCCTATGTAAGAAACAGTGTGTCCGCTCAGTGTCTGGCACCCTCTCTTGGATCTGTTTGACAACACCATGATGTATTCCGGTCATTGATGTAGCGCCATCTGTGCAAACACCTGTACAGTATTTTCAATCAAGACCTTTTTCGGTGAAGTAATCATCAAGGCAGCGCTTCACATTTTCTGTTGTTGTTCTCGTGGGAAGCTCTTTGCAAAACAGTAGATCCACATGAAGATTACTGTCCCTGCAGTATCTCACAAAAACTAACAATAAAGTGGCATTGCTAACATCAGCCGACTCGTCTAGCTGTATGGCAAATCGGCTTGCCTTTATTCTTTCCACAAGTTGCCATTCGATGTCATCACTCATGTCAACAATTCTTCTGCTCACGGTGTCACTGGAGAGTGGTATTGACTGAATTTTAGTTGCAGCCGCTTCCCGCAATAACTCTCAGCACGTATCCACAGTGCTAGGCAAAATAAGCTCCTCTGCGATCGTAAAGGGCTTCTTGCTACGAGCTACATGGCTTTTGACTGAATTATTAATGTTGTGATGACTTTATGTTGTGCCTGAAGCCCGTCCCTTTTCCTTAGGAAATATTCTTTTGGCTTCAGAACACATCCCGGTTGCTTTGTGTTTCAGTGTCTCTGGAGCTTCGATGGTTTTAGCGCCTCATTTGACAGGATTTCACCACATTCAGCACACTGTGCTTTCGGCTAAGCATCACTGCCTATTTCCTCACCACACGCTTTGGAGCTTTTACTGTTTAGGGTTGTCTCCCACATCACTTTTTTTGTTTCAAAAACCAATCCATTTTGTGTCTCTGTATCTGAGGGAACATTCGTTAGCTAACAGTGCCAAAACATGTTTCTCTCTACTGATGATGTGTCGTGATTGGCGTGGTGATATTCAAACATAACTGGTCATTGAAAGTATACATTTTAATGTTTTATTTATGTGAATTCTTAAATGCATGTAGATAAAAAAAAAATAGCTTTGTCAATTACAAAAAAATAATAATTCTAATCTAACCATTTGGCAGTACCACTGCCTCTGCAGCCCACTAGATGGCGCCCTGAGGCCCACTGGTTGAGAATGGCTGCACTACCTGACTATATAAAATGCACCTTGTCTTCGAGCAATAATTCATTTGAACATAAGAAATTGCTTTGTTTAGTTCTATGCATCACCTTATGATCCTACTACTCTAATTTGTTGTCTTGGCATTGTGGGATTTGTTATGTGTTTTCCTCCATTTTGCTATAAATAGAAAAGCTAACCATCCCTTTAACAGAAACCAACCACAGCTGTGTGATATACCCAGGGTTTTCCCTGCCTATCTAACTCAAAGGCAGGCCACCTTTGTATTACTGGCTGCCGCCTTTGTTGAATATTCCGGCGTGTGATGTTGACAGAACGAAAAAGGGCAGTTCAGCCCCTGCACAGACTACAGCACGTACATGCTAGTTATCTTGTAGTTCATCTTCAAAAAAGAGCAGCGAATTCTAGCAGTAACAAACAAGTCCGGCTGACCAACACACACTGCAGCACTTTAACAACTTAACAGTAAACAACTATAAATAACTCAGTGCTCAGTCTGTTTCACCTCAAAAACCCTGCGCTGGCTCAACGTCTTGGACAATGGGGGCTTTCCACGGAGCTAATGGTGCTCCAGAGAGGCTGCTCTCCACTGCTGGAGACATAGGCTAATGCTAATAACAACATAGCGCTCCTCCTCCCCCTCATTTTGTTATTCTCATACAGGCAGGAGACTGTAAGATGCTTAAATTAATTAATTCATTCATTCATTCATTCAGTTTTTTTTTTTTTTTTTTTAATGAAAAAGGCTGTGGACTATTTATCTTATCTGCCAATTCTGTTTCATATTGTATTTCAGTAGCCTAAGGACACCAGTGAATGGTTTGGCACACAGTATACTGGAGCAAAAGACTGAAAATAGTGCCCCCTTTTCTATCCATTCAATCGAGAATCTATTCTGAATCAAATTGACACCCAAGTGTCGTGATAGTATCAAATCAGGAGATAAGCCTATCGTTCCAGGCCTACAAAATCAACAGTCAGTTGTTGCAGCCTTTTTTCATCTTTTTGTTCCATCTTGGTATAAAATTTAAATCCCTAGGGACACTTTTATCTGTCAAATTGTGATTTTTTTTTTAAAATTAATTAATTAATTAATTAATTTATTTAAGCGCACAACACTCTAAAGGTGTGCGCACAAACTATGTACGCTGCACCAAGCACGTTCACCAGCCTTTGACTCAAAAAAAATCCAGGGAAAACCATGATACCATTGGTTCACTTAAACACTATTTTCTGACATTTGATAGACTTAAAAATAATATTAATTATATTGATAATAATTAATATAAAAAATATTAATTAATCAAAAAAATTGGTTTCATGTTTCAAATTTGGCCAAATTACATTAATTTGTGCTTGTCATGAATGTAATTGCATCAGTGTGACCATGTGTGACTCTGTGATGGTTGTGCAACCAGATAATCTACACTTCTAAACATACATACATGCACATACTGTTATTAATGAAGTGTCCCTCCAGACTTGTTTTGAAGACATAAAATACTCTGCTTTGACAAACAATGTGTGTCTGATACGGTTTATCCACAAAAACATTTAATTACCTCCTTAAAAATTCTTAAAATTACATCTCCTTCAGAAGATATGAATATGCATACATTTTTCATTTTAAAGGTTTATCTGCTGGATACAAGCTGTCTCCTGCTTGACTGAAAAGTCAAGCTGCGCACTGGTTAATGATTGGCTCCAAAATAGAATAAAAACTGAGATTTTCTGTGAGCACAGAAAATCTTTCCACTTTCAATAGATGGATGTGAAAACAACATACTGTACATCTTACATCAGTGAAGCTCAAATATCTAGCTGAAGGAGAAAAACACATTTTTGAGTGGAGGGGGACTTAAAACTTAGAGAAAGTAACATTTGATCCAGCGAAAGGCCCTGTAGACCTTTCTAAACCAAAAGGGGCAAAGAAACTTTTCAACTTTTTTTTGTTTTTTGCACATTTCAAGATTTCTCTCACTCTAACCCTGTCCTCCTCTGTCTGTCCCTTTCATCTTTCCGTTGTTCTCTTTTTTTTTCTTTCTTTTTTTTAAATTCAGTTTAAAGGTACTATACCACAGACAAAACACAATGCCAAGGCAATGGTGCATAAAAATCCTCAATCAACATTTAACAAGTAAAGTAAAGTAATAGTAAAGGTTCCCTGTATTCATTCATACATATGAATATGCACATAGTAATTATGCATGTACAGATGGGTGACAAATTAAAGGAAAAACCTGAATAAATGAGTGGAGAAAGATAACGAATGCAGATGCTTCCACACAGGTGCGCTGCATGGTACAATTAAACAATTAACATCCAATCATGCTCTGTGGCATGTATAAAAATGCTGAGCAGGCCCAGTTGATTCTAATTTTCTATCAAGATGGCAAAAGGAAAGGATCTAAGTGACTTTGAAAGAGGGTTCATTGTTGTGGCACAGTTGGCAGGAGCTTCAGTCACAAAGACTGCTCATCTGGCTAGTGTTTCAATAGGAACAGTGACTGAAGTGACATATGCATTTAGATCTATGGGAAAGACATCAGTAAATAGGGTCGGATTTGTGGTCGACGGCACACATTTGATGACCGGTATGCTCGTGCATTAGTGCGATTATGTAAGTAAAAACAGAAGAGCAACTCTTCCTCAGGTGACTGAGAATGTCAATGCAGGACGTGATCAGACTGTGTCAGCAAGAACAGTCTGTCGACAATTACATAGAAAGGGATATTATAGTAGGGTTGCAGTGCATAAACCCCTCATTACAAAGATGAATGCACATCTGAGAGTTCAGCGGTGCAAAAACCATCGACACTGGTCTACAGAGATGTGGAAAAAAGTGATATGGTCAGATGAGTCATCCCTCGCCATATTCTCAAAGTGAGCGAGTGCATATGTGGCGTACGCCAAGAGAACGGTACAGGCCTGAATGCTTGACCCCTACAGTGAGGGGGTCCGGTGGCTCTCTTATGCCGTGTGGGGCATTTTGCTGGCATGGTTTGGGTCCACTTGTCCCCTTAGAGGGAAGGGTCACTGTAAATCAATACAAAGCTGTTCTGAGTGTTCTCCTCCAGGATTACAATGCCCCAGTCCATAGGGCACAAGGGGTCACTGAATGGTTTGAGTATGAAAATGATGTGAATCATATGCTATGGCCTTCACGGTCACCAGATCTGAACCTAGTGGAACACCTGGGAGAACAAATGGGAGATTTTGTACTGACGTGTTAGACAGCGCTCTCCACCTCTATCATCAAAACACCAGATGAGGGAATATCTCTTGGAAGAATGGTGTTCATCCCTCCAGTAGAGTTCCAGAGACTGTAGAATCAATGCCAAGGTGCATTGAAGCTGTTCTGGCAGCACGTGGTGGCAGAACATATTACTAAGACACTAATTTGTCACCCGTCGGTATATACTGTATGTGCACATGCGTGCATGCAGTCTCACAGTCTCTCTCTCATCACCTTACCACTGTGTACAGTATGTAACACCTCTCTTCTTGGCTTTCTTCCAGAGCACTAAGCTGCTGCAGGATAAGCTTGTGAAAATGACAACACAATTATGCGTTTCTCTGTACTGTAAAAGGCTGAAAGACCGGCTTAAAGAATCCCTTTAAATGTGCTAATGTAGCGTGCCGATACACACGCACACACGTACATACATCCACAAACTTAAATTGAAAAAACTAAACAATAAAGGCACAAAACCAAATGTGTTTCACTTTGCAAACCAAACATTACTTGACCATATATTTATGATACATATCCAACCCCTACAAGACAGGGTTGTCATGTAAAAAGGACTTGGGATGTGAGTTGCCTCTGTTCAAACAAACACAACAAGTCCAAATGCTCTAATCAGTCCCAGCAGTCTAACACATGCTTGTTCAACCTCAGCAGAGAGTGAGCTGTACTTGTTCGTTTCAGTTGCTGTTGGGCAGGACTCTAGCAGGAGACTGTGGACCACCAACACTGACACCCACTCTCTTGGCAGTCTCAGCTGTCCACCAATCAAGGGTGTTTACCGCCGCCTGCCTCATGATGTCATTCCCGCTCCCAATGCCAAACTAATAACCACCATAGACCCTGGAATGTGCATTTGTGTCTGTGTGGATGTGTGTGAAGTATTCCACATGTCAGAGTAAACCGTTGTTCCTAATGAGTCCTGAGTTGGAATGAGGGATAATAAAGCATGCGGTCTGTGCAGCGAAAAGGTCATAGCCATAAAAGACTCTGATGGGTTTCATTTTTTCCTTTTATTCTTTGTTTTTTTCGTCCTCTTTAAACTCAGCAGTCACTTATCAAAGCTTAGAAAATAACCTCATCAGGTTGAGGGAGGAATGCAGGGAGGCGTAGAGGATCTGTCCGTGATGTCTGCAGAAGAAACGCAGGATTGACAGCGAGCAGGCAGACTGAGATAAAAGTAAAACAAAGGAGCAGTGTCACCAAAACTTTTTTTTTCCCCCTCTTATTACTTTATATCTCATCTTTCAAAGAAAATGTTCATGATTATATTTCTACCAGGACATATTTTTTGTATCTGCTTGAAGAGATAAGCCTTCTTTAAATATGACATGTTAATCGAATGCCAACAGCACAAAAGTAATGTAGCTTTAGTTGCATGGAATAAAGAATAAACTCTGCTTTGCAACTTGATTTCATGCAGACTCTGTGTAAAGGGTGGAATGTACTTTTGCAATTATCATAATAACTTTTGATTTCCTTTTGCATTGCATTTACCCTTACAGCATTATAGTCTTTTCTTGCTCACAGGCTGTATTTTCTACGTTTAAAACAAATCCAACTGTGAATGAATCTGTGCACTGTATTGAATATGTACATCCTCTATATACATCTGTACATCCTCTAGATCTGGGGATCTCAAACTTTTTGGGGCCAGGGACCCCTTGCAGGGGAGAAATTTTTCCAAGGACTCCTTCATAATCGTAACACCGATTAAGGAAATGCTTACTACAATACTCTTAGATGCCGTTGAAACTATTTGTATTCTAAAACCTTTCAACCTAAATACTTCAGACCTGTTTCATAGTGATAAACAGAAACGTTTCAATTTGAATCATGTTAATACCACTTATATACTTTTAAACAGAGGGTAATTTTATTCAAATTGCATTTGGACTCAAGTTGATAGCATTTATACTCCCAGGCACCTCTTTGCAGAACAGAAAGTCCTCCAAAATGTTCCCTTCCCATGGATAGCGAACCAAAACAATCAATGCAATTGTGTGTGGCTTCTTAGCAATTTCGCTGAGCCACCAAATAAAAAGCCTTCTGCGTTTTCTCTGAAGTTGTGGCCAGGTTCACCATCCATATTTTCTGGCGAGTGTATTCCTCGCTGTTTTCGATGGAAATATTATTTTGTTTTGCCCTCATATTCCGGGTGCTTTGTAATCAGATATCGCTTTAGCCTTGCTGGTTTCATGGCTTTGTTTGCTAGCACCTGAAGACACATGACGCATTTCGGTCTCCCAACGCTGTTCTCAATAAAACCAAACTCGATATAACTGTCATATTTTCTCAATTTAGCTAGTTTGGCTTTAGCGTCACTTGATGACATGGACTGACTAAAATATTTCTCAATGCTCGCCAGCTAGCTAGCTGGCTAATAGTATATGTGTACTTGTTTTATTGCACAGCTTGGCACAATTGATTTATAGCAAATTATTTCACGGACTTCCTGGCTATGGGTCGCTGACCCCACTTTGAGAACCACTGTTCTAGATTATGTCTGTGCTTTGTTTTTTGTTTTTTTTTAAAGAAAGGTCCCATGGTCAAGGGACACACAATTATTAATCAGTGACACTGTAGGCCAATTTCAAAGCAGATTTAATAATAAGTTCATTGTGGAGCAGGGTAGTGTTGGGTGTGATGTAATGCATAAGAACATAAAACAGAAGGGAAACAGTGTGGAAAATGTTGGAAGAAAATCTCCCACCATGGCTGAGAGAAGCAGAACTAAGCCAAAACCTAAATGAAAGGAAGATGCATCAGTAGAAAATGAGAAAAGGCCCTTTGCTATTATTATGTCAGTTTATATTTTGCTTTTCAGATTACAAAAGTAATATACAATAAGAGGAGGAGAATGACAGATACAAAGAGCAAATGAGAAAGCAAAAGAACAAGAGAGACAGTAAATATGCCACAGTCTATAGAAAGAGAGAAATGTGATACAATGCCAAAGCAGAAAGTTAAATGACAATCAATAGGAAGAAATAGTCCAAATATAAATCGTTTGCTCATATCTGGATGAAGCAGAGAGAGGGAGGAAAGAGAAGGAGAGAGATAGCCCAGTTGGTGCTCCATCCATCATCTGTTTGGATTGGATGCCAGCTTGATACTGGGAACATTTGCTGATTAATATTCAGTGCAGGGTGGAGGGTGCAGAGTGATGTTGGATGAATTAGCCAGCTTTCCTCTGAGATTCTCAGATTTACTACTCTCTCAAAACAGCCAAACGATTCCGGTGGAGGAGTTTTTAAGAACCAAAAATCTGGATTATCTTGCAGATTTTTATTACATCGCGTTGCTATAACAGTGATGTGTGTTGTCCCAGCTTGCTGGCTGAACATACATGATGAAGTTAATGACTTGTGCCTTGAACACTGGAGATGTGGGTCTTGAATTTGCACAGGACCCTGCAGAAACTGAGGTGTCAGCAGAATGGTGGTTAGATTGACCGACAGGGTCAGCATTTCTGTCACATGTGCGTCACCAACGACTGCCATGGGTGACCACTGCTCAGCAGAAATGTCACGCTGCCCCTGAAAACGGCACAGCGGACTGCCTCACTTTCTACGACACAAATTTCTCTTATTCTCTTCATTTCTTTCTATATATCTCTCTCTCTCCGTTAAACACACACGCACACAAGTACACACACATTTGCAGAGTGTCAGGCTTTGGGGTAAAATTCTTAAATGTACTGTAGCTGCAGCAGCAGCCAGAGAACAGTGATGGAAGACCTTGGGTGTCAGCCTTGGCGTCGACAGGATAGATTTGTTTGCCTTGTGTTGTCATTATTTGGCTTTGCTGTTAGCTAGTAATGTCTGTGCGGTGAGGAACACGTACGTGCTATATTGTGTGTGACACTTGTGTGCTCACGGCAGGTCAAAATGTGTCATGCATTGCACGACTATATAAACACACTTTTCCAGAGGATTTTAAGACACCTCTGCCAAGTTGTTCTATAATCATTTTGAGTGGTTGACCTTTTGTGCCTAAATGGAGCAGAAAAATAAACACACACCATTGACACAAATGTATACTCTGTATGAAGAAAATGTGTGTGAATATGGCAAGTAATTATCACTGAAAGCATGTTATTTTCTGTATGATTAGTCACTAATAACTAATTATGTTGCTGCTAAATACTGTGGGGCTTGATGAATATTAGAGAAGAATCTTGCTGCAAGGGGCATAACAGGTTATTAAAAAGGTCAGTTTACCCAAAATACAAATAACACTTTACCCCAGTGCATGCATGCAGATAGTTTGGGTTTTGTTTGCCCAGGTTTTTAGGTTGTATGTCTAGATTTCTTCCTCCAGCCAAAAACAATGGAAGTGAATGGACTTCTTAATTGTTTATAATTTAATTACAAACATGGCCTTCCAGAAACAGTGGCTCTGTTACAACATGCTGTCATAATTTTTCACTGGGACTATTTCTCCGCTAGAAAGTAGTAAACTGTTCCATTATCCAGAAAAACAGGGACAAATTCCATTTACCTTCATTGTGGTGGCAGAGATCTCAGAGAAAGACCCGTAGAAATTAAGTGAACCGACCCTTTAAGCAACACATCTTTTTAAAGTCTTTAAATCCATTCTGTTTTCTTTTCTGCCTGAAAGCCTGGTTGACTCAGTCTCCCTTCATCTCAGTCCTGTTTTATGCCCCACAATCACTAATTAAATATAATGGGTAACATCAACAGGTCTCCAGGTGTTCCGCGAAAAAGTTCAGGTATGTTTATTTGCATTAGAACATTTTCCACCCCATCACAGTCGAAAACCGTACAGTATGAGCATCAGGTAATGAATCATCCTGCTGACTTTGCCAGACGTTCAATGAGACAGGAGGCGCACTGTTTGACTTAGTATATGGTGGATGGAGGAGACAAATTGGCACACAAGCAGGGGCAAAGCCGGGGGAGAGGGGGGGTACTGGCGCTGCCTTCCTCTGCCATACTTTTAAATGCATACAGCTGGCCTATCTCAGTTTTCAATTCCCATTCGAGGTAAATACAGAGCAAAGCAGATGGAGATATGACTGGCTAAATTGGACTAGGCTGTCCAAATATTATATGACCTCACACAAGCTTTTAGGGGTCATTCAAACTTACGCTAAATGTTGTTGTAGGCAACTTTGCACCCATTTCCCACATATAGCCGGACACATGCATGCAAACACACAAGGCCACTCGCTGGAAAACACTTGGGCGTGTGCACACACATTCAACTTAGTTTCCCATAAGCTATCCCAATCTTGTTTTCTTATCTCTGCAATTCGTACAGTTCTCTTTAGCTACAGTGAAATGGTTTTCAGCTGATTTCCAGCTTCATATTTCTGTTACTCTCTGATGTGTGTATAGCATATACTGCTGTCTATAGGAAAAGGTCAGGAGTGCTGGATATCAGAACACTGCATCTTGGGCCAACAAATTGCTGCTCACCAAAGTCCGGTTACAGTGCTGAAGACAATATACTGCAAATAATATGCCGTGCAACCCCACCCGACATGATTTCATTTAAACAGAATGTTAGGATGTGTGTGTGTACAGAGGGACAGTGGTTGAAATTTCAGAACTAACAGAGAAAAATCTCTGAAGCGCTGCCATTTTTTCTCAACAGCAGCCCCTAAGCAAGGCATTTAACCTCCCAACTGCAGCAGTGGAGATGCTCCATTGCCACCAGCTGTTAGATTGTTACTGTACCAGCGAGCGCTCGGTATGAAAGTGTGCAACTGCAAGAGTGTGTCGCAAGGTGAGGCTTCAAAAGAGCAAGCATGCCGAGTTGGCTTTCTAGGGCAGATAAGACCATGCCGTTTCAATAAGAGAAGATTTGAGGTGCAATGTCGGTGAAAGAACACTCTTTTGAAAACAGGAAGACAGATGTTGATAGAGACTAGGTGATATTTTTTCTTTAATAAAGCAAGAGAAAAACAGGCCAATATCACTGACTTATTACTCCAAGATGTAAGATATTACCAAACCTTTATCATAAAGACTTTGGAGGAGCTGCCATTTCCCCCTATGGTTATTTGTTCCAGAAGCTTTAAATGGAGGGACGGAAGAATGGCAGCTCTTGCTGGTTGGGGTGTGTTGAGGAAGTGAGCATATCTTATAATGAAACGGGACTGAAGCATCACTTTTCTCTCCATGTTTGTCTGTATCCTCCGCAGGTGTTAGTCTTCCTTATCCACCTGCTGGTGCTGTGCACATTCTGCCTGCCTGTTAGCCTGTTGCTTTCTTTCGGTCTCTGGCTTTTTCTTGTTTCTTTCTTCTTTTTTTTTTTAAAAAAAAAAAAAAAAAAAAAAGGTAGCCATAGCCATAAATAAGGTACAATTTAAAGGAGGGAAAATCAATAGTAGGACATTAGATCTTTCGTTTGGAGTCTTACAAGGCCATCCTCTCTGTAATGTGCTGAGAAATTAGACATACTGCTGATTCATGGAGTGCCATACTCACTGTGCGTGTGTGCGTGCGTGCGTGTGTGTGTGTGTGTCTGCATTTGTGTGTAAATGCAAGTACATGTGTTTCATAAGGTATATGTCAGACATCAAAACATAAAGAATAACACATAGAAACAGTCCAACTTGCGTCAGAGCATCATCAATCCAATTCACCCCCCCACCCCCACACACACACACACACACATGCACACACACACACACAGTAGCTTGTAAAGCTGAGGCAGAGTTATTATATCAAAGACATCCAATTTAAGTGAAGGCTTTGACCTGCATTCATTAAAACAATTTAATGGATACAGAATGCGAGAACACAGTGTTTCTGGTAAGACCGTCTCATTTTCTTGCCCTCCTAATTTATTTGATGTTTTTTTTTTTTTCTAGGACCGTGCATGCACATGGACACACACGCACACAAGCATACACACAACCAGATTTGGTCAAGCAGTACTCTGGCGAGTGTTTCTCTCTGTGCTGTTGATAACACACAGCTGCAGGCCTCAGGCAGGAGAAATCCGCCAACACGATTTAGTACTAGGTTGGCTTTATTTATAGATATCAAATTAGTCTTACAGCAAATAAAATCACCCAGCTATAGGTTCTCTCTGGTTGGCTACTGGGAATGGCTAAAAACCTGACCTCTGGGAAAATTTAGAGTAAATGGTTTTCCATGTGCGACTTCTCTTGGCTCATAAGCAGCCTAATTACCATTTTTATTCCTCATTGTTCGCAGTTTTAGGAGGCTTGTTATGATTGTCCTCAGTTAAATATGATCCATTATAAGATTGTTATAAGGTCAAAACTGTGGGTCATCATTGCCCCCTGATTCACTGGACCATCATACATAAATAATTTTGCTGGTATGACATCCAATGATAGCCCCAAATCATTTGCAGACATTTTCTGTAATGCAAGAATGGGATTCGTTATTGTCTTCATGAGACAATCGAGTTGCTTCATAAGAGGGTAATTTATAAGCACAAATTCAAAAGTCACACCCAAAAATGTCCGTCTTTAGACATGGAACATCGGTTATGCTTTCCATTCTGTCAAGGGCATTACGGAAGGATGCAATCACACAGGCAGGAAATTCAGTTTGAAATGAGTTATAACCTGCGGAGCACTATAAATCATACCCCCGAAAACTCCACACTCCCTCTGTTTCCCACACACACACACACACTGCAGCAGCCATCAGTGCGCGAGCAGGCACATGGGTGGGCATGTGCATGTTCACACAAACACCGCCGCGTTCAGACGTGTACACACACACGCTGCGCCTTGACTGTGTAAAAGTAAGGAAAAGAGGGAAGACTACAGCCAAATTATCCTCAGAATAAAGTAATTACTAACATACAGTGACTTGTGTAATTGACTCGGTTTTCCATTACCGTTTGCACACCATTTAAAACTGTGGAGAGAAAGTCAATTTGAGAGAAACCACTAAAAGACTGATCAGTGATTAGAGTCAATAACACATGTGCATGGCCGCTCATTTGAAGCGCTTATTGAACGGCTTGTTGGTAAAAGTTGGTAAACTGTACTTTCTTTTACAAAAAAAAGTAGCTTGTGCCGTACCTACTCTCCAGCACCTCCCCTCCTCTTTGCTGCATGTCGGCTGTATAGTGAGTGTTTTGTGGTTTCTCTTTGTAATGATAGAGATTTTTGCAATTACTATTTATGGTAGCGGTGACTGTAATTGCTTTCCCCTAGCTCATACCGTGATCATTATCATCAGTCCTCTGTCATTCATACCAGCTATGAATATATATTAGACTGCTCTACTCTATGGGCCTAATTGGAAAAGCATCTATGTGGCCAGAACCGAGGAAACAAGAGAGGATAAAAAAAAAAAAAAATGGGGGGGGGGGGGGGGGTGGTTGATGGCAGTGGTTCAGCTGTGGTCCCCCATTTCTGTTCAGTGTTTATTATTTTTCACGCAACAGGGAAATGCAAGCCCATTTAGGTAACACAATGGAAGCAAAACAGTAGAACATGTGAATACTTCATTATGTGGTAGGGGGTCCACTGAGGCACAGGTGCCCTTTATACCATCCAAACCCCTCAACAAGCCACTGATTGGCTAGATGTGTGTGAATTATGTTGTTTTTTCTGGATCTAATATCTGGATCTAATATATGATAAACATTCACTAAGATGAATGGTTTTCAGTTACTTTTCTTCTTGTTACCTTTTTTGTCTAATTTCCTTAGATCAGTGAGGATGTAAATTTTCCTCACTATAATGCTATGTTTACTGTCAAAATAATTACAATGAATATTGGATTAGTACTGGGACTTAATCTGGTTAGATATGCTTTATAAGATAATTTCTTTGCTCTCTCTAATTGTCTATAATTAGCTCTAATGGATTGTTGTAAACCTGATGACAGAGGAGTAATGAAGTGATGTGCTTCTATGAATACAATGTGATGGGAATTTTAACTTTCACCGTGTGATGCACTCTTAAAAAGGTGTGTGAGGTGCATTTCATATAAAATAAAGGACCTAACCAGTGTTTTTGCTTGCATACATGACATCATTGCTGATTTTCCAAAGCGTACTATAGCGTGTTTGAATTGTGAATTTCCATGGCTCATAAAAGTTAACATTTCAAAATGACTTGACATGGGTAATACATTACAATAAATATTATATTTATGTCAATGTTGATCTAAAACAGTAGGTATGCTTTGAAAGGTTGTTGGCAATATTGTGCATGTATGTGTAGTTTATAGTAAATTGGCAAACGCATAAAGAAGCCACACATGGTCCTTAAAATTTCATGAGATATTAGAGTAGACATAGATGCACCACCACACCAAAGCTAGAATTTGGACACTGTTTCTGGCATGACCCCCAAAACCCCACCTGGTACAACAGCTCCAATTAGGTCTCCTGCTAGGGGCTTAATATGAACTCCTAATTGAAACTGGGTGCTGTCTGTCCATGGTTAGACATCGGGTTCTGAAATGTGCATTTTTGGTGAAGGTTAGTTCTGTGAGATCCTTGGCTTAGAAGGACAAATACATACTTTATAGATTATGCAAGGGCACACACACACACACACACACACACACACGCATGTGTGCATGTGCGCAAAGACGTCATACATTGTGTTATCAGCAAAACACACAATGCACATAATCAGCAATAACACCATACCGCTTACATATAAATCCCTAATCACACGCAGTACTCTGTTTTATGAGTCATACCCAGATCCAGTACGCTGCACAACAAGCACCTTTTTATTTTTCCGAGAACAAAATATTCAGGCTTTTATTTGGACTTTAACAAGGCATGACAACAAATTAGGTTTTTGTTACAGAAAAAGAACCGATGCAACTTTGGAAAATTCAGCCTTTTGTTTTGCCAACGGGCCCTGGATGCAGGGAGAATCTGGTGATCACACATGCTGTTAAACCTAAGCTAATTATTGATATTCATGATCCTCAACTCACTGGGCTTAATAAAGTCACAGAAGAAGACGGAAGCTGTGGCCAAAGCATTGCTTCGGCCTCCCTACTGGGCTTGCAACATGTGTAATTAATATATACTGTATGTATACTCATTATGTGAAGTTGCACTGTCTTTATTTCTTTAAAACACATTCAGAGATGTTTCTCATAAGCTGACACTGACAGCATCAACAATGTTGCATTTGCTTCAATCAGTTTTACCCTTCATCTGCAAATTTAATTTGTAAAGAAACCGACTCACTGCCAACAAAGGTCTTGTGAAATGTACTTGATGTATTCTATCCATTTCATTTGGAGAGAAATATTAACTTTTACTTTACTGTGGAGCTGGCAGAGTTGGTGCCAGCTCCATTATCCTTGCCTTGGGACTCTTCGAGAAGACCGTTTCAGAGTAGCACTGAGGGACCTTATGAGAAAAGGACTATCATCCTGCTAATAGTCTTTTTACTAAAACCCTTGCTCTGAAAAACTGACATTGTTGAAAAAGGGCAGATTGGGGAATCATCTTGGAAATGTAGTAAGGGAAGAGCACAGGAAGAGCCTAGGCAGACATAAATGGGAAAATGTATGTCTAATTCACAAGAAAAAAGGTTTGCCCAATAAAAACATAAAATTTGATGTTGTCTTCTCCAACTTAATGGCTGTAATAAAAAAATGTATTCATTTTAATGTTTGGGGACATATAGGAGATAAATACAAAAACACAAATAGTGCATTCCTCTATTTAAAGTCTCTGTCTCATAGCTCATACATCACCAAACCATGACATGTCAGACATCAGAGGCTGTTTTTCCCCTGATGGAAACTTGTGGAGGAAGTGAGCAACTTTGGTGGCTTGGCAGTAACACACTGAGCAATAGAGTCTGGTCACGTCCTCATCCAAAACTCCATGCAAAAAGCCCTGATGTCTCTTCCAGATGTAGAGCCATAAGGCAAAGCCCAACACCAGATAAGGGTCAAAGGGGGGTTCTCATCGATCAATTTCAGACTGGAAGCGACTGCCGGGGTCAGGGGAGCATCTCATTATCTGTGATGCAAAACAGCTGAAAACCCTCCACCTCCCCACATGCAGTACCAACATGGCAGATGACCGATTAATGCCTGTGAACAATAGTGGGGTAGCTCAGGTGATAAAATGATTATTTTTATTTGTAAAAAAAACTGTAAAAATATAAAACCTCTAGATATTTTATAAATTTGAGATCTTATATTAAGTTCTATTTGTAAACCATATCTTAAATTGCATTGGTGTTGCAGTATTCAAGGTGAGGATTGCTAAAACAGGATGCCTCTGTACCTGATGAAGAACCAATTTAGGAAATAAAAATATTTTTAAAGGGGAGCATTTGACAGTGTTAGCAGAAAGTTGCTAAAATAAAGCATGTTATAAGTTTATAGTATATTTGAATTTAGATAAACTATATTTTATATATTAGTTTATTTTCTGCATGGTGATAAATTAAGTTAAAAACACACTTGATTAAATTGAATTAGAACTGAAACAATTAGTCAATAACAGAAAATTAGTCTGCATCTATTTAAATTGTTTAAATCTGTAATCAAACAAAACAGTAAAAAAAAAAAAGAAAATCACTAAGTTCCAGAATCTAAAATGTGAAGATTTGCAGCCTTTCTCCATTTTAAATTGTAAATTAAATACTTTTGGACTGTTGGTTGGACAAAAAAGCTATTTGGCAGAGGAAACTTGTGTATTTTTTTTTTAGTATTTTCTGACATTTTATTTATAAAATGATCAATATGTTCAAAAAAATAATAATTGACATTGATTATGAAAATAATCATTAGTTGCTGCCGTACTAACTCAATAAAATCAAAAAGACACACCTAGCTTTTATAGAATTAAAAGACTCACACAGAGATGCACATTTTATTTTCTCCCAATGGGTACAGTATGCTAAGTTTTCAGTATGGCTTACTGTTTTCAATTAAGCTCTGAAAAGTATTATGTAGTGGTCAATCACAATCTATTATTTCATTAAGCACCATTAACTACGGAACACTGGGCAGAAAAGTTCAAAGCCAGTTTGCCAGTAATCGTTATAATGCATCCTTGACATCCATCAGCAGAATATAGACTTACATTTCATCGAGATCAATCAGACCTTGCAGGATCCATTTGGACGTTATTCCTAGCAGCCTATACAAACATATAATGTCTAATGTCAAACCTGAAAGATGTTTTCTGAGGCGATCAAGTTAAGTAGTCTCAAATTAATTTGAAAAGTTTTTCTTTCTGTGGGAGCCCCCCTCAGAGGAATACTAGAAGTATGTGACCTTCCATCGGCAGCGGGGCGGCAGTGGGTTCTGCGGCGTGTTTGTTCAACCCTCTCTTATCATCTGTCCAAGATGAAGAATAAAAAAGAAGCCATTCTAAGATCCAAAGTAATCTTGCGGCCTGTCTTCTCTGATACTTATCAGTTGTGGAAACATGTTTTAAGTTAATTCAGACCAGGAAAAGGTGGACAGGAGGAGGGCGGTGGGAGGGGAGGGGTACAGTTCCCACGCAAAAATGCAGTAACATGATCTAAATACTTATTAATTTCTGTGGAGGAATAACATGCGGGACCAAACATGCAGGTTCATTTAACCGTGAAAGTATAGAAAGAGGATAGGATACTCATCTATTTACAGCTTAATAAAAGCCACCTTACTGTAGTTTAAGAGATGTTATCCTCCTTTTTTTTTTTTTCAATTTATCATTGACTAAAAAGCTTAAGTCATGGGGAGTCATTGACTGTGGAGATATGTCTATTCAGAAATTTCATGGCATTACTGTAGCGTGAAAAAGCAGACAAGACATAAATCATAACCATATGGATTGAATTTAAGAGAAACTATGACTGCTGCATCATTATAGTTGGAATTCATCTGTGGGATGTGCTGTGAAATAAACATATATTGAAGAATTAAATTAACCTTACAACCTAGGCCTATAAAGCCAAATAGACCATGTTCTGAAAAGCTCAACAAAACCTCATACACGAAGTGATGTACATCAAACACAGGAAAGGTCGTCAGCACCACATGTGGTGTCTGTTTTGGTTTTCGAGATGTGGAATGAGAAGGAGGAAAGCCGAAGAGAGGAAGTCGGACAGGGGGGAGGTCATGTGAGTGTAAACCAGAGCACAAAATTCTTCTGCCTCTTGGGGGAGACAAAATGTGGTCTAACTTCATCACATCCTCTCTCCTTTCAGTATGCAAGCAGCAACAAAATTCTACTATCATTCACTTCCTCTGCACCCGCCCACCCTCTTAGATAGATTCTGATGTCAGAAAGAGGCGTGACTCTTAACTCAATCCGTCGTCTGCGGGAGAACGTGGGTTCTGGAAGAGGTCAGTGCCACAGGCTGCCATCCTGCCACCTCAAATGACAATAGATGACACTAATAGCAGGAGGAACCATAAAGATTTATCAGATTAGGGAAACAATGAAACCATGACATATTACTGCTGGCTAAACACCACAACGGGGAAAAGTCAGTGATAGTGTTTTGCAAGAGTTTTATAGCTGTTTTATTGCTTGCTCTTGTTTATATTTCACAAGCTCTCTCTGGGCTTCAGCACATTTCTCCCCTATTCTGTGTTTATTTCTTCCCTCCCTTTGTGTGTGTGTGTGTGTGTGTGTGTGTGTGTGAGATTACTTTTAAATGAACATGCTTATGTGCTCTTCTGTTGGTTTGCATTTTTCTATGTGTGTGAGTTGCCATCCTGGGAAAACATAAATGGCATCCCCCAAATGTTCATGTGTGTTTGATAAAAATCTTCCTGGTCTCTCTCGATTTGTCTGCAGCCACTAACCAGCTCCAGCTCTGTCTTCAGCTGCCTCTCATTTTATCATGCAGGCTCTAATCAAAGCCAGGTCTGCCTGGACACACACACACACACACACACACACGCACACACGCACGTACGCACATGCATACATAAAAACGAGAGTGCGCACACTTGCATATCTCTCACGCCCTCTAATATGGTTTCAATTGTATATTTGAGCTTCAGAAATCGTGAAAGTATTCCATTGTGACCAACAAAAAGTTTTGCCCACAGGGACGTTTATTTATGTATGTAAAACGGGGTGAACAACATGGTTTTAGCCTTTACCAACTCAGCCAAACAGTGATTGCAGCATTCTTTAACATTTATGTAAAAGCTGCCCACAGGAAAACTGTTAGAGTGAGCAGCTCGTCCCGTGTGCATTACAAGATTATTTACAAGAACTCTGCCTGGGGTGTCAATGTAATTTTCAGGCCATATAGTAGGTCATACATTACTATATGAAATCAAAATTACTGCAGGGGGGTCTGAAGTTTGGGGGGGAAATGTGTTTTCTATTTAAAGTAACTGATGTGGAGCAATTTAGCATATTAATGTATAGCTGCTTATGATTAGACATAAGCTAAATGAACATGTCGCGCTCATTCAACTTGTCCAATGTTTACAGAGGTTTATGATGTGTAAATTAGAATAAGGTAAATTCCAGCACCCTCTCCGCCACATGTGGCTTTCTGTCTCCCCACGTCTCTCGCTCTGTGGAGGAAGTTTCAGCCATTAAACACACCAGGCCAGGAGGTTGTTGGGGTCAACCTCTCTCCTGTTGGCAGATTGAGAGGCCCAACTAGAGAAGAGGCAGGCAACAGATTTTTATCTCCCCTTCTGGAGAGCACCTGGATTAGTCGTACACTTGCTCACACACACACACACACACACACTGTACCCTGTACTGAAGTGAATGACAAGCCAATTCAGAACTTTGACCTTCCCAAAGGAAGAGGGGAGTGTGAGTTTGTGCATGTGTGTGCACTAGTGTGCATGCATGCTTGGGTGGGAGTGTGTGTTTGCATGTAGGTCCACATGTGCGTGATAAGAAAAAAGAAAAGAAAAGGAGAACGTGAGAGGGGGCATATACTTTTTCATCACTCTCTGTTATGTTTCTCTTATATTGGCAACATTTAATTTGGCAACACCGTATTTTGCAGCTTTGCCAATAAAGCATAATTGAATGAAGCTGAATAGAGTGCACTGTAGAGAGAACAGTAAAAGTAGTTCTCACATTTACTGTGGACATAATTTCCAGCAGACAGGTCATTTACTGCTCTCTATTCAGTTCAGCCCACAGGAGCTCACTGGGCTCATTTAGATGCTGTTTTAAATTCTTGTCCATTTGATTCAAATTAAAGGAGAATACCATTAAATCTAAGAATGATGTTACAGATTTAAGGCAGGACACACTCCTCTTTATATCCCTGACTATCAGACACGGCTGTGAATGTTTTTTTTTAATTCAGTATCTACTAGTAATCTTTCCAGGCACAGGAATACCATATTTTGATGTTGAAATTGACATATATTCCACCTTAAATATTTATGACTGCATAAAGTTTTGCAGCCAGAGATGGTGTTTTTTATGGATTTTAGTACTTGTGTTTATGTTCAGCAGCACTCAGACATATTGCATTGTCCAAATATATTCAGAAATATTGCATTGAGGACTATGTTGAAGTAAAATATAAATCAGTAAATGTATAACTGAATAAATATGTAAATACATTACTAAATACTTAACCATTTATATGTTATTCTTTTAACTTAAATTTTCCACATATTAAGCTCCACGGGGAAGTGGAGAAATGTGCCTTTTTTTACACTTTAGTAAATCCAACATCATGTTAAATGTTTCGGGCATGACGTTCAAGTCATATTTCACCTTTCCCGTTTTCTGTCACACTTATTTTTCGATCCACAGTATTTTTTCGCATTATACAGCATTGATTGCCACCTCAGTTAGCCAGAGTGCAGGTTAAGAAGGTAATGACAACACAGATTTGCACTTCGGAATGTATTTCGAGGAGTTTCTGGAGTGAGTAAAGCTCGCTTACACATACGATTTTAGCCCGGTCTTTTACTTTTCCCCCCTGTAATTTACTGCCATTCATGAATTGTTTTATTTGTTCAGTGCCTATCTACTAATTCTTATATAAAGAGTTGAGAAGAAAAATGCCTTTTGGCTGCAGGGAGGGAAGTGTTCTTTGAATAATAATAACAAGTGTTTAAGAGGAGGAGCTGGCACTGGGGAGATCTCACTTTAAATGCCATTAAAAAGACATTAATGTTTATATATTGGGTGATGTAACAAGCAACCCTTTCATTAATAATAGAGAGCAAGCGCTATACTTTAATGTACATTATGTTTATGAGACACATAGAGCTCGTGTGCATGCATATATATATGTGTGTGTGTGTGTGTGTGTGTGTGTGTGTGCAGACACCCCATCACCTCCCTACATCAACACACGCACCACACACACTTAAATTGTAAGACCATAGATCTGGGCCAGGGGTGAGGGAGCTTCAGCTGTTTGCATAAGCTTTAACTTTATTGGGTGACAGAAGTTACCTCCCCTTTTCACACCATTAATCTTTTGGAAGGTTTCTTCCTTCTGAGATCCTGTTCTCACAATTCTGATCTTAATTTATTCTTAGGAACATTTTTTGTGGCTGTGATTTGGCAAAACAGCATGATCCAAGGTGTATTGGGAGCTTTCTGAGAAAAATGCTCTCACCACTTTTTTTTAACTAAGTAAACAAGACAATGAACTATTATACCCTATAATGAGTGCTATCATATGCTTGAATAGTTCCCCCCATATAGGACCCAGGGTCTAACATGCACAGGGATTTCAAGTAATAATTATAAAAAACTGTCTATTTTGCTACTCTAAATCAAGAATCCTCAGACACGCGGGAAGTGATGCATTTTACATTACTGGCACAGGAAACGGTGGCTTGGTTGGAAAAACAGGAGACAAACTATGTAGTTATTATAAGCAGTGATAAACCAGGGCTGACCATGACAGAACAGACAAAGATCAACTCCTGTAGATGTTTTTTGCAAGCGAAGGCAAATAAATGTGTTTTCAAATGTGCACACAACATGTGGTGGTTCAAATTACTTTCAAACTCTCTTGCTCACGGTGAATCAGTGTTAGAAGTTCATTGTGAGTTGCAGCAAAGACAGGATTTTTAGGTGTGTAAGAATGGCACCGTCTCAGAAAGATTGAGCTTGCATGTACCTGAAATCGGTGCACAGCTGTGTTTTGTACCCTGGATACCACAGTATTGGTTAAGTTAGAGTAAATGCTGGGAACTGCAACATAAAATTACTGCAGCTCTTAAAGAAAAACACAACCAATTTAATTGATCATGACAGATGTCCGCGTATAAGAATCATGAAACACGAAATCATGACTTGTTGATGGAAAAGCAGCAAGCACTGCTCTTGAACCGTACTCTACACGTATCAGTGGAAACATCAATATGTAAGCATGAGTTAAATTTGACAGACAGGCTGTGCTGAGCCAAATGTATATCTCTTGTGTATCTCTTAACATTCAGTATATTTATTACATGAGCGCCTCATCTGCAGCAAAAACAATGACCCCGTTGTTTACCTTCACCTCCAATTCAAGTCAAGTTTCTGGCCGAGCAACGTGTGTGCACAGTTATGTGTGTCCGTGTGTGTGTTGTACAGTTATTAGCATTTATCATAGCAATATTACCATACTTAAAAACTCCAGGGGACACAAAGTATACATAAAATCTGTTTTAAATAATTGTATTATTCCAGGCATACCAAACCCCTTAACAGATGCCATTCTGTATAAAATGAAGTGCGGATGAATTTTCTCAACAAATGAAAAGTTTGGACCACAGAAATGTATCACAGAAGTGGAGTGGTATTGTAGGGCAGCATGAGTGTGAGGGAGAATATGAACAGTCTGGCACTGACTACGCTCTAGGCATCACTGTCTGTCTGTTTGATAACAGGTCAGATGTAGAGCTACAGAATAGAGTTTGACAAAAATGCACAGCAAACAGCTCTGGCCATACAGCGCTAAGGAAAACCTGTGCTCAGAAAATCATGCAAGTAGAAATATACAGTAGAGCAATGCTATTTTCAACCAGTGTTTTCTTCGTTTAAAGTGTTTACTGAAATTTTACTCATTTACAAGCATTATTTAAAAGAGGCCAGATGACGGAAGTTTAAAGCCAGCTGTTTACTATTGCATTCTTAAAGACATAACGGATCAAATACGCAGTTATAACCTGTGAACCTGTGGTGCATATTACAGCCTATTGTCTGTACTCTGTATTGCCTTGTGTTTTATGATATGTCAGCTTGTGTTTACTCCACTTCCTTGCTTTCTAAACATTAAATTTTATCAGCTGTAAACAGAATCACTCCTTGTTTGGGCTTCAAGAGAGCATGATGTTTGTATATGGTTTTTATTGTTTAGTCTGGCTTGTGTTACAGGTAGTTTTGATTAAAACGCAATGGGATCATAATTATGACCTCATTTTTTCTGATAAACTTGTTTCATGGTTTGATCTTTCCCCGACAACATTTCTTTCTCTTAATAACCATTTGCTGTAGGATGAAACTGCAGGTGCGTCAGTCCAGGCGCAATATGTGAAATCACTGATCATTCTGAACTGACATTACATATCAGTGTTTGACTCCAACGGCTTTATTAAAGGTACAATAATAATAATTATAAATATGATAATAATAATCATAATAATAATCCATAAAACCTCCACCAGCAGACACAAGAAAAGCTTCTTTCCAGAAGCTGTTGCCCTACTTAATAGCTGAATTATACTGTTATTGAACAGGACTTTACATTTCACGTCCCTCTTTTAATCCCTGCACTGGTCACTTTCATATATTTCATCAAACTGGACTTAACATTGTACATTGCATTCAACCTACACTGTTACATAATTGAATTATTTATTGTGCATGTCACATTTCATTTTTGCACTTATCACCATTTCTTGGTCTGTAACGCGGTTCGTATTTTCTTTGTACGGTCAATAATTTTATTTCAATAGTTAAGTATTATATCCCATTTCAAAACTATTATTCCATTCTGTAAATAGATTTAAAAATTTTAAATGTTCTTCTTTGTTTATTTCATTATTATTAATATCTTACTCTTGTTATATTTTTATTCTTCTATGTTGCGTTTGTGGAGCAGGTGCCAAGACACATTCTTTGTATGCTTGTATATTTGGCTAATTAACAGATTCTGATTCTAATATACATCAGTTTATTTACATGTAAACTCTTTTCTTACAGTGTATGCTGCTACTTTTCCTCATTATAATATGACAAAAATACAAATAACTGCATCTTTTTTTTGTCTTAATTATTGTCACACCTTATATTCCCACCCAAGAAGCTGTGGCTCAGCTCTAGATACTACATGAAGACTTCTTCTGAGTGGCACTGAGAGTAGGAACTGTCCTCACGAGCTAGACAAGTCCTGTGACCTGAATATTGTGTGTGAAATGCATAACTTTCCCCAATAGTGATTTCCCTGAAAGACGTTGCCCCCTGGCATTATTTGTAATAATAATAAAACTAATCAGTATGATGAACACATTGCATAACAAGTTTAACTGGTCAACAATGTTAATCTTGGTATGTCATGTGTAATATTGTCTTCCAGTAGTGTGATCACAATATGTACTGAGTTTTCCAACTTTGCCCTTTTACCTCAGTGCACTAATGAGGACTGAATGGTGAGTATCTGTCCCCTAAATTTCTGAAATGACAGCACATTGATTTACCTACATGGTGACTTTCCGTCTCTACCTGTTGGTTGGTTGGTTGTGCTGTTTTGTAGCATCAAGTCCGACTTGATACTGAAAGACTTCTTAAGAAATTTCTGTATTTTGCTAAGCTTCTCATTAAATTGATGCCAATATATTTGTGGTCTTTTATTGAGTGTGAATAGAAACTATTCTCCCCCATTTTGATCAGCCTCTTAACCTGTGACTGCATGACAACAGTTTTTAAATGTATTTATCAAACTTGAGTATTTATAAAAAAAAATATGTTTGAATTTATTTAATTCAAATACACCCAACACTCATCATTCAAAACACCCAGTACCCAAACTAAACTCACTGAACTGAGATTGAGGGCCCTGACACATCAAACTGACAGTTGGCCTGTAGCTCACTTGAGCCATGTGGGCTCTCATATAGTTTTTACAGTGTGTCTTCCACTCTTAGTTCTAGTCAACCCTTATCAGTGGTCATTTGGCCAATTTCAGCATTTGAGTTACTGTTGTCACTTGTGCACTAAGTGCAAGAACGCTGTTTCCTTTCAATCAGGCACTGAACATGCATGTCTTCAGTTAGCTGGTCAACAGGTATATGTTTGTCTCAAAGGGTTTTACAATATACGGCACCCTATATCCTTAGACCCCCCAATTCGGATAGGGAAAGTACAACATTTAACAGAAAACATGACACATCAGAAGGTTTTTGAGGTCTGCTTGGTGTGTCAGGGCCCACAGTTTGTATGGCTAAAGTAAACTCTGTGGGGAAAATGTGCCACCACCCACACTGCTAAATCCAGTTTGTCACACTAACTCACACAGTGCAGAGAAAGTTTGTAGCACTGAATGAAGGTCATAATGCTTCCATTGCAATCTCTGGGGTTGTAGTTTATACAGAGAAGAGGTGGGGGGGGGGGGGCGAGAGTTGTTGTCAAATTCAGAGTAGGCGGCTGTATTTACTGGAAGCAGAGCACACTCCAGCAAATTTACCAAAGCTTGAAAAGTAATCAATACCAAAGCTTTGTCCGTTAATTTCTGTGCAGCACAAGCCCTTTTGACTCCAAGTGCCATCTGAGGTCTTCTGGGTTAAAGACAAAAATTGACTGCATTAGAAGTTCAAACTGGCAAAATCAGCATTGTCCTTTAAATCAATTGAAATCCTTAAATGTTAGTGAGGTATGGCTGATGTCCTTCTTTTTACACAGTCGCTGTGGAAACCATTCAGACCAGTGTTTTATTATTTATTTGACCAGGCTATTTCATTATATTTTCACATTATCCATCAGTTATTAAATTAACAGTTGCCGCAGTCCATTAATATTGTAATTATCCGTTTATTAACAGTTATCTGATCACAGGTTATGTCTACTCATAATTGGTTCGTTGACAGTTCTGTGCTGTGACCTTCGAAGCATCTCCCCTGATCCACTGTCTTACTCAAGACAGCAGCTTTTGAAGGGCACGCAAGGCCCTTCCTCAAAATCTCTGCTGCTTATCTGTCATTTCAAACTGCCCCTGCTCCTTTTTAAGTGATTATACTTGATTGCTGCCTAACGTTCATCAGGACGGTTAGTGCAGTAGAGCACACCTCCCTGCTGGGTTGAGCATGCAATAGACTCCTCCTTGTTAACTTTTATCCTCTAGATTTTCTTACTGTAGCTATCAAGGAATTTAAAGGAGAGATTCACAATGTTTCAAGTCTGTCCTAAAACCACAGTTGGGTAAGTAAGTAATGTTTATTTACATAGCACCTTTCACAAACACCAGTCACGAAGTGCTTCACAGAAACACACACAAAAAATATATAAATATATAAGCCTCAAAACTCCTGGACTGGTCAAAAATCACACCAATATTACACAGACTAGACTAAACGAGGCTAAGGCACCAAGGTTCTGCCTGATCACTGAGTGAAGGTTATCAGGAGCAGTTAGTCAGATTTATCTGCATTTAAACGGTTGTTCAATACAATAATGACAGTCTATCAAGCTCATCAGGTTTGAAGGAAAAGTATAATTGGATGTCATCAGCATACAAATGATAGGAGATGTTGCTGAAACTGCCAATAATCTGTCCTAGTGGAAGCATTTATATGGAGAATAAAATAGACCCCCGGACCAACCCCTGGTGGACGCCACATGACAAAGCAGCAGTGTCTAACACAAGTTCTCCTACAGAGACTGAGAAAGTCCTGTCAGTGAGATAGGAGGAGAATCACTCCAATGCAGTCCCAGAAATGCCCACCAGGTGTTTTAGCCTGTGAATTAATGTGGTGGTCAACAGTATCGAATGCTGCCCTAAGATCCAATAAAACCAAAACTGAGCACTCTCCAGCATCTGCGGCCATTAGGATATTTGAAACCTTAAGGAGAGCCATTTCATTTACGAAAACCAGACTGAATGTTTGAACGAGTTACATTTGACAACCTTTTCTAAAATTTTGGAGAAGAAAAGGAGTTTAGAAATAAGCCTGTAGTTCTCTGGCAGGGAGGGGTCCAGTTTTGGTTTCTTAAACAAAGGTTGGACAATACCCTGCTTAAAATAGCAGGGGACACAACCTGATAAAAGAGAGCAGTCTATGATATTAACTAAACAGGGATGGATGTAAAAACCTTTAAGAACAGAGAGGTTGGTAGGACATCTAGTGGGCTCGACAAGGGTTTCATTTTTCCTAACAAGGCTGTAACATCATTTATAGAGACAGGACAAAAGGAATCCAAGATGCATGGGTTAGAAGAACCACTAGTGAGTGGACTGGATGAGGGTGAGATGTTTGCCTTAACATATACAACCTTATCTATCAAATATTTAAGAAAGTTATTACAGTCACTGTTAGAGCAAGTTGGCAAATTTGAAGTGCCCAGAGAGACAGTATTGTTTATTGTATTATTTGGGATATCTCTTTCTGGAAGATATTAGATTAGAGAAAGAAGATCTCTCAGCCTTTAACATGTTATTGCGGATAGCCATAAGTTATTTGAGATGACCTGTGTACTTCAAGCTTTGTGGCTTTCCACAAGCACGCAGTGCCTAAAACTCTGGATAGTTTTATTTATCCTTGGGGACAAACAATAATAAAACAATATTACTGTCAAACATCATAGAGAAATTAACACCCGCAGTCTGATTTATGAAACAGGTGCGTCTCATATGTAAAGGAGGCTGAGACTCTAATTTAAAACAGATATCGAATAAAATACATTCGTGGTCACTGACAAATACATCGTTAAAGCAAACAAATTCAACATCCATTCCATGTGTAAAAATGAGGTCCAAAGTGTGCCCTCCCATATGTGTAGAGCCAGATACGTGTTGCATGAAATCAAAGGATTGAGAAATTCTGGAGCAACATTATGAGTAGTGTCATCAATATGAAGATTGAAATCCCCAACCATTAGTACTCTGTCCAGCTTTATAGTAGATGATAAAAGATCAATCAAGGAGCTGATTAGGCCTGGTTGTCAGTAAAATAAAATACAATAAATAGGGTTTAGCTAGACATTTGCAATTCAAAAGAACAGTATGACTCAATGCTTACCATCTGGCATGTAAACTTGTTCCTAAAAACTACGGCAAGGCCACCACCACGACCCGTCAGCCGGGGTGTGCTGATAAAAGACCACTCTGCAGGACAAAGTTCGATTAGGTGGGAATAGTCCATATTCCGCTGCCATGTTTCAGTCAGGAACATAAAGTCCATACTTTCCCTGCAAAAGAAATCATTAGGGACAAATGACTTGTTTGCAACAGACCGAGCATTGATCAGAGCCATCTTGAATGGTGAAGGCAGAACAGCAGCAGAGCAGGCAGAGGCACGAGGCAGCTGACGGAGGGTGCCCAAAACACTGACCCATTTCTTTCTTGCTGTAATCATTCCTCCTGTTCATACTGGCCATTAACAGATCCCTTCATAATGCACTTTCAATGTAAGTGATGGGGGACGAAATCCACAGCCCTCCTTCTGTGCATAAGGTATTTAAATGTTTATTTGAAGATAATTTGAGGCTTCAACTGTTCAAATTAGTCAAATCAATTCAATATCTTTCAAAGTTACATTCATTTTAGTGCCAAACTCCCTCTTTTTGTATCAATCCTTCCACTTGAAAAATTGTGAACCTATCCTTTAAACCTTCTGGTCACAAGATTACTTCCTAATTTAACCATAAGGCTCATTCAGTCTTGAGTCGCACATCCCTGTAGACACCATACTTATTCAGTCTGTAGGGCAATTAGAAATGTGTTTGGTTGATAATCACCAAGAATGTCCTTTATTTCTTTGATGGTTTGCGTTTAAATAAACTAAAGGTATGAGCTTTTTTCTTTTCTCAAAACTGAGTTATGCACATATTTTTGAATATTACTTGCTTGTGACTGGACTACATACAGTTCTGCTCGATGCATCAAATCTATGGTGCTTGCTGTGTTTTACCTTTTGATAGAAAGCTGTCATTTAATAATTATAAACTGCAGGACTATTAAAATACATAAGAATGTAAGCTTCAAGGACATGCACTAGTCTTATGAAAAAACCAACATACCTTGATATGGATCGTACACTAAGAATCTCCAATCTTTGCACTGGTCTATTAGTATTGACCCTGAGAGCAGAAAACCAGACCCCTCATACAGAATATTGATGCAAGTGAGGCAGTGTACAGGATGATTTGTGCTGCACATGCTTCCTCATTGATTGTTTATTACAGCTGCACACTATGAAAAAAAGGCTTCATCCATCACCCACCAGTAATGAGTTTTTACATGCAGACTCAATTCAGGGGTCTATGCATCTCAAATGGGCTGTCTCTGAAAAAGACAAAGATTGAGCAGCAATCATAGCTTATTATGTGACTGCACTGCAGGACTGGAGACAAAAAAAAAAAAGAAAAAAAAACTGATGCTGGTTGGAGGATTGGAGAAGGAGGAAGGGGCAGTGGGTGGAGGGGTGACCAGTATTTGGTGCAGCCGTGGACCTTTGCCTCAAGCTGCCGTCCGTTCGTCTCACGCTACAGGGCGAGTCTTGGATCAATGATAGCGCTTTATCACATGGTGGCAAAGACTAATGTGCTTCCATTAAAATGCAGACAGGAATCCTGGTGTGAGCTATGCATGTACACTAATGAGCTGTGCTGCCGCATGTTGTCGTGGTGATTACCATCTCTTCTGGACATTGATCCCAGCAGGGTAAAAACAGGAAGGAAAGAGGAAGGCAACCAACAACAACAGCAGCAGCAGAACAGCGTGAACTACCCTGGCATCACACCAGGAAGTTCAAGGTCTTTTCAGAGATGTTCTCCCAAGCTATGGAGCCTCTTGCGGACCTTAATTTGAATTACATGAAATTTTTATTTTTTTCCGTCGGATGAATGTAAATCCCAGCATGGAAATGAGAATTATTCACAGCTGTTTTTGCTCTGGAAGTTTTGGCTTCTGCCTCTAAGCTGGAAGCCAAAGATGGGTTATGTCCTGACAGCTAATGATAACAAAGCAGAGTGGCCCTTGCCCCCTCAGGACCCACTCTCCAGCCAGATGTGCTTTGACTGAACTAATGAAAATTTGTCAGGTAAATCTGATATGTCGGACTTGACGGCTGGACCTGCTGTAGTGTAGGTCTGACTCCAAAGAGGCTCCATTAAAGTAGATACACTGACTGTGCTGATCAATACCCTAACACAAGTGAGAAACGGCATCATTTTTATTGATGGGAGCTGCTTCGACTTTATAGGAAAGCTCTCAATAGACACTTAGAGAGAGGTTTGTCTTTATCACATTGTGTGTACTTGTGGTTTGAGGTGCCATTGCTTAAATACACAAGCATGACTTCAAGGGATTAAAAGAGTTCCCACATGATATCTGATGCAATTATGGAGAAGCTTTCAAGATAAAATAGGAAAAGATAAAACTTTAATCATCTCTGTGGGGAAATGGTTGTTGGAGCAACAATGAGCACTCGGATACATTAGTGGAATAATAGTATATAAAGACTGACAAATTGAATATCACAGGAATGGAGCCAGTGTAACACCATATCCATACTATAAATTTTCATCTACAGTTTATAATAAATGGGTTTGGGCAAAATAGACTTTTCTATAAAATAAATTGCCTCGCCTTGTATTAGCATAAGACATTTATACAGGAATTTCCTGTTTGTCTACATTATTTCCTTTATGTCTTGGAATTTAAGCTGTAAACTAAGACATGGATGAAACTGGATTTTTTTTGTTGAGCATTGTATACATTGACACTAACATAGATACCGAGAAGGCATAGCTGCTGAATCAAATGAGCTTTGCATGTTTTGCTGCAGAGACACAACAGGCCTGTTGTACACAGTCTGTCATTTGCAATCTGGTCGATCTGCAATGAATAGCCTGTTCCGCAGGGCTGCCTCCAGAGAATGGAAGCTCATACAGCTCTGAAGCCTAAAACAACAGAGAAGAATCTCTCATATTGTATCTCTGGGTATAAATTTACATTTCTAATTTCTCTGGCGTTTAGCAGGCAGACCCACAGGCCAATACAGATGTCTCTGGCAATGACCTAACTCTTCATTAATATGTATGCTGACAACCAACCAAAAAGAATAATAAAATTGCTCCTCTCTAGTTACAGTTTCTGTGGGCTCCGAGTGCACCAAGGAGAGTGAAAAGCTGTCCAAGTGCATGTCATGAATTCCCTTCTCCTCTCATCTTCTTGCTTCTTCTTCCCCATCCATCTGGACCAAGTGGGGTGGTCGGCTCTTATTAAGAGACATTTAAAGAGGATCCTTTACCCGCTTCTCCTTAATGTAATTGTTTAAGTATCAGAGCTCACATCATACCATGTCAGAGAGGAAACCTCTTTTGTTGGAAACCAGGAAACAGTGATGTGATTGTTCAGTGTTTTTCTTTTTTCTTCGGTCACATCTTAGACAAGTTAACCTCTTTAATTAAGAGTACTTAGCTGTGTGGGCCCGGATGGGGCAGGAAGCGATTGTTGAGACCCTGCCAAGCTGGATCGGGTTTCTCGGCGGCCCATGCTTCCAGCCAAGACTGAATGGGAGGCTGGCTTGTCAGCAGATGCTGTGCTCAGGGATCAGTGTCTCTCTGTTGGGTTACAAGAGCCCTTTTCCTCAAGACAAGAGAGAGAGGAAAAAAAAACAGGACGAGTAAAGGGTGTAGTGGCGAAACAAGGATGAGGGGAAACTTGTATTGTGAGATATGTGCTCTGATGTTAGAAACTGAATACTTGGCATAGTCTGTCAGTGTGTTTCTGGCCCAGTGAGCATGTCAGCACAGCATTGTCCTCTGCGGGGATATCATCAGTAGCAGTGCAGTATATCAAAATCTTTTTAAGAATACGACACAAGCCAGTCACTTAGTATGAGAGAGGGAATTTCACTATTGTACAGCGGGAAAACGGTGGTGAAATACTACTTACGGTATATGCACTCTGGAAGAAAATCAAAGAAAGCAAACTCTGTTAGCCACAGTGTGACACAGTCTAAAACATCTACTTTCTCTAATATGTGTTGAGTTGATCGCACTTACATGGTTGTCAAAAATAAATATGAATGCTCTGCCTCCATAAAAGATGTGTAGAGCTGTTTTGAATTTTTCATCTCACATAAGTCCCATATAATGAATCACAGTTCTAAGTCTTCAGTTCCGGCAATAATAAGATCCAGCCTGCTGTGTTCGCATGGTAATTTCATCTAGCGTCTAACCCTAAATGAATACATACGTCATGTGGTTTACATACTGTATCTGTATTAGGTTCACCAGAGCTCCAAGAAAGACGCCTCTAATTTCAGTTTTTGATATCCTAAGTATGCTTTATGCTTGTGGTGACATGGAATGTTCTAAGGGGACAACCCCATAATCTACATGTTTATTGGCCTGTTTGCCAGACACAAGAGTGAGACGACTGCAATGCGAAAGTTTTCCAGTGTATGAGGAGACACAGCATAACATGGTTACTGTAGAGCTAAAGGAACAAAAAGTTGTAATGTTAGTGCATCAACCTGTATGACAGTGTGATCAATTTGATTGTATCAGGTGGCGAATTCTTCAGTTCAACCAATGTGAGTCAGAATGCTGGCTATAAAAAATGCATATAAAAAAAAAATCATTGTTACATAAAACATTCAGTACATAGTACATTTGAGATGTATAGTACTTTTTTTTTTTACTTTTTTGTGTTTATTTTAAATTGCGTTTCTTTTTCTTTCACTTTTTTATATTTATTTAATTTGTATTGTGATATCTTTATATATACTGTACATTGTGATAAAGTACGTTTCCTGGAAAATTAATTGAGAAACTTTTAGGGATAAAAAAAAACAAAAAAAACCCAAACAAATGGGGATGTCTGTTCTTGGCTAATCCAACACATTACAGTAAATATCATTCAGATCAGGGCACTTTACATGAGAAATCCAATATTGCCATAGAGCAGCCCCACTCATTGATTTGCAATATGACAATATGCTGAAATATTAAAAAGAGTTACGTCAGTATAAATGGTATGGCAATATCTCTGAGTGTGTACATATTTTCATGCTGACTAGTGCTGCAATTTGCAATTATTGTCAATTAACCAATTAGTCGATCAACAGATGATTAATTGCCAACTATTTCGATTATCATTTTAAATCACATTTTAAGAAAAAATGCTAAAAATGCTAAAATTAACCCGTTTCAAGCTTCTTAGAAAGATCGTAAACTGATTATCTTTTGGTTGTGGACTGTTGGTCGGGACAAAGCAAGCCATTTTAGGTTGCATCTTTGGTTTTGGGAAACGGTGATCAACATTTTTCACTATTTTCTGACATTTTAGACATCAAATGACTAATCGAGTAATCGAGAAAATAATAGGCAGATTAATTGATAATGAAAATAATCATTAGTTGCAGTCCTAATATTGACCAACCCTATACTAGTAGTACGGGACTATAGCTTTTTTTTTTACTGTTCTTTTTCTGTTTGTGTATGTAGTAAAATGTAAAAAATGAAAAAATAATGAGCAATGAAAAAAAACAATCAAAGAGAATATACATTTATACATTTCTAATAACATTTCTGTTGACGACTGTTGATTCTGTGTGTGTGTGTGTGTGTGTGTGTGTGTGTGTCTCTTCCTGTCTGTGTGCGGTGCTTCTGACTCCCGGGTGCCCTGCATTGACAATATGCCTCGTCCATTATCTCCTTAATGGTGACTTCTTCTTTACCTTAGCGCTCTGTGAACTGAAGCTGGCTACCTCTTAGCGTATCAGTGCACTGAAGCACACCCATATAGGGTTTCCCTGTCGTGAACTAACATATACACACCGGGGTCTACAGGAGTTCAAAGTTCTTGGGTGTCCTAGGGGGACAAACTGGAGTGAAAGGATAGACTTATTTTGGTCCAAATTACTTCAAATGACTTTAAAATTACACCCTCCGATGTCTAGACTCTTTAAAAATGCACTCTAACGCCTATACGGTAATAACATCCATTAAAATGAAGCATATTTCTGCAATGAAATGTCAGTTCAAACCATATCTTTATCATTTAAAGGGGAAAAAAAGTGTGTTAAGGGTAGCATTTAAAAATTGCACCTGCAGATGTCACCTAAGTGTTTCCTTTACAACATTTCTCAGTGATCTGAGGCAGATTACAAATGAAATGGCTGACTGTGTCTAATTGACTATTCTCTTTGATCTGGGATCAATCTCTACCATATGAGCTGTGGGTTTTGTTGAAGGGAAAATTGAGAGGGATGGCAACCTCATTTCCCAAGTTTACCACAAGGTTCAAGCGTCCATAGCCTGTGGTCAGTGCCTTGTATGCTCTCGTTATGTCTGTCTGCTACCCTCTTCCTCTCCTCCTCCGCTCATTTCTCGTGTTTCTTGGTACTCTCTCAGGAATATAGTGACCCCGCTGAGCCACTGAAGTATTCACCTTTGAGACCTCTGAAGCTAAAGGTGGCAGCCTTGCTCATATCTCACAGATTAACAACTAACCACATCCAACATGACACACATGTCCATACTCCCTCACTGAGCTCACTCCCTCATTCCATACCTGTGCTTGATTTGTATTCATTCACAACAGTGTGACCTAAGGGTAATGAGCAAAGATAAAATAAAAAGCAAGTTCCCGGCACCTATAACAGACCTTCCATTGTTATCCAGTTGAGTTCCCTTATCCAACATGCGCAGAGATATTTTTGCATCTTGAGATGTTTAGTGGCAATGTCAACAGCAGCAGCAGCAGCTCAATTGAAATGGAAAAGTATTCTGAAATCAGAAAGGGGCTTTAGCTTGCTGCCTGTGAAAGCACTCAGGCTCATCTGGAGCTGTGGGCTGCAGCACAGGGGAATTCAAGCCCCACCTGTAACTCATTATACCAGGGCCAAGCACTATGCACCATCCACATTTTGATCTTTCTCCATTTCATCTGAAATAAGTTCCATGAAAAAGAGCAGCAGATTCAGGGCGTTACTGTGTTAGGCTCGGCGGCCGACACAGCTGCCTACACTGACTTCCTTTCCCCCCTATTAGCTCGCCCCGGACTGTGGAAGATTAGAGACAGATTGCAGTTTGGGACTCTGGCCTCACTGTATTGAGAGAACGACAAGGAACATTCACAATCACTAGTCTGCAGATTTTGTACTGATTTAGTGTTTATTTTACAGTTAAAGCAAATGATTGAAACCATGAAACAGCAACAGGTTGGTATTTGATGTTTTTTCTTTTTTCTTTTTGCTGTGTTCAGAAGGATAGGTTAGTTGCATTTGGCTTCAGATCCTTGTATTGAAATTTTGACAATTTAAAACAAACATGTACCTCTACAGTGATGTTTTGTAATGAAACTACAGTAACATTTATATTTTGCATTATGCATGCAAAAAATGTGTATAATAAGTTACAGCGCAATGAGATCACCGATGAGATTTAAACAGACAAATTATAAAAGCTGCACTTAAGACACTTATTTGTGTTTATAAACCCGTGTTTATTGCGTCATTCAATATTTGATTAAGTTGAGCAGCAAACACACAAACTCAAAGATCAAGTATCCTCTTTAATTATCATTTTATATTTTTTCCAACATACTTACTAAATCTTTGTGGAATGGTTGCATTTTACAAATGTATGGAGCCCCCACGGCAGGGGTTTCAGGTTTGGCTTTCCCTGTCTGAGAGCTATAATGCTCAAAACTTGGCATTGCTGCTGTCTGGGCTACATTCCAAAAAGCCCAAAAATGCTCCAAAATGTTCAATGTCGATCCTTCATTCTCTAGTTTAGACACAACATTAACAAGCGAGCTGCTTGCCACGGAGTCAGATGGATTGAGTTAAATAAAATGAGCCGTACTAATATGATTATTATATAAAACATTTAATGGGGGTTGCTGATAGTGTTTTGCTGTATATACTAGTATTCTGGTTGAGTCAGGTATGTTTAGCATTCAGCATATTCCTTACTGTAAGGCAAATTGCTTATTGTGTGTTTATGGAAAATTTGTTCGCTGGCTGACACAGTAGCAATTTGCCACTAAAATGGTGCTTGTTGGGTATTTTTGTTATCCTCATCAGCACAATTAGGCCCATTTATTTCTTCCATCTTCTGCTAACCAGCCGTTTTCCTTTGGAGAGCCAATTCTATCTCAGTATGAGTATGCCATTTTGTCGGGTTTAATAAATAAACAAAGCACAAACCAATTTAATAATAGATTTCTGTTGCTGGGAAGGTCACTGCACAACTTCTGGGAAGTGATGCTCTCCTAAACTGGGGTAGTGTTTTAGTGGAGTACATGAACGTGCGCATTTTGGATTAGTAAATGTAAAACCACTGACAATATAATAATCTATTTCATCAGACTTACAGAGCTACTCCAATTAATTTCAAAATAACCAAGAAACATTTTATTTCTTGAACTGTTATGGCAAGAGCTGAGTTCCACTGTGCTGCAGTGGGGGGGAGAAAAATTACCAAACACATTTTCTTGTCAAATTCAGCAAGGATAATATGATATGAATTAAGTCAAAAGTTTTGGAAAGTAGGGAACTAAAGTAGAAACATGTTGTGGTGGGAAAAAGACAAATGAACAACTATTTTGCGCCATTGAGCTAAGAGCCCTACAACCCTTAATGTGCTGAAAAGGTGATGCATGTGGAGCGTGCCATAATCCACACACATAACTAACTTAGCAACTACAAAAATATCCATCTTAACAAGTCTTTTAATCAGAAACCGGCACTTATAAACAAGTGTTTCTTGAAAAAAAGTTCAATTTCATAAACTGTTTTGCTGTTTTGTGAGCTGAGAATTCCTTAAAAAAAAGATTTTAACATGAGGCAAACTGACTTATGATAGACATTTTCAGCATTTTGGTCCAATGTAGTTAAAGAATTTGAGAAAAGTCACTATCATTTGAAGGTACTGTATGTACTGTACAGTAATGATGGCAGCTGGTTGGAGGCAGGAGGATACTTACTTACAGGATGGATTCCATGTGTCTTTCTGACCTTGGGCTCATTTCCCTGTTGGCACAACCCTGCAGCACGGAGCCCTCTGTGAGATGACTCATGGTTGACCCTGGCCACGCATTGCTAAATAAAATTCTTTTTGCATACTTTATGAATTACAACATGCATTTGACCATGCATTTTTACTTGTTTGCTAAGTTTTATGGAGCAATTTAATTGTGGTCATTGGAGAGCAAAGCTGGAGAGGTTTTAGAGGAATGTGTGTGAGATTGAATATCAAATTTATGCCTTAAAATCCTTGTGGATTAGACTGTTGCTTCTTTGGTGATTTAATCAGCAAAATATTTAAACTAGTCTGTTAAACATGGATATTAATTTTATAAGCAGACAAAATGCAGCTGATGTAAAAACAGAAGTTAAACTACTAAATTAAGATCAGTCCAGTGTGCATGTACTGCATATTTCTTTCTATTTCAGTTTTTCCTCATTTGTATTAAGCACCTGGCCAGTACTGAATGTGCTGACACTCCCTCGTCGCAGAATATCAAAATTAAACACACATGCCAGTGTTCCCTCCAAACACCTTGTGCGAATGTCGTTCCAAGGCAGGATAGAGTCTGAATGAACTCCCTGTGGAGTTGCCAGAAGGAGAGTCCGGCTCAGCAAGGCCAGGTGATCTTACCTGCCGACAGATGATAGCTGCATTGTTCTCTCTGACTCCTCTGTTTGAAAAGTCCTCTGGATTCAATCGCAAATGCCCCCTGCTTTGATACAGTTGCCTGGATACCAAGTCCACCTGGACTAGCATATGGTCACAGCATGCCGCTCTTCATGTGAGACAACAGCTCAGCCAAAACAGTCTTTTCCTCTCTCACTCTCACTCTCTCTCTCTCTTTACCTTCATATTGATATCTTACTTTTTTTTTGTCCCACTGAAAATTATGTTCCAGTGATATACAAATGGGGGGAAAAAAAAAAAAAAATCACACAACCACCCACAGCTTGGAGCTGATACACCTCAAACTGTCTCAGAGGTGTCACTGATGAGGTTGGCCTGTGTTTCTCCAGCCCTAATGACTTCTGCAGACAGTCTGAGAATAGACATGTGCGGGCCTCGCCCTTCATCTGAACACCGCCTGTGAAAGTTGCAGTGACAGGAGGAGAGGTAGCTGTACAGAGTAATTATACACCGGATGATGGATGGGTCGTAACCAGTGACTGACAGGAGGGATATGGGGTAATGTTACATTGCCCAGCCCCTTGGAGACTCGCGTAAAGACGCACACAACCAGGCGACGGAGATGAAAATCATTAGATGTTCTACAGACTGTCGGGGATGACATGGAGCAGACAGAGACCGTGTGGGCCCGGAGGGAGTTTCATCGTAGAACAATAAGCGGCTAGTCACAGTAGAATGCATATCAATTCCTCTGATTGACTTGCTGATGGTAACAGCTTGTCTCTGCTGTACTTTATATAACGCAGACACTGGACAAGTTACTTGTTGTTTTTATAATAAATGTCTGCACTTGGTAATAAATAATAAAATCAGACAGTCTTAGGCTTTTTGTAGTTTAGCAGGAAAAAGAAACAAACAGCCAATTATAGGTTATGATCTCTTGTCAGAGTCTGTGAAACTGTAACAAACTGTCTGTGTATAATCATCAAATATGGATTCGACAAAGGGCACATTTAAACACCAGCTCTTTTATCAAAGCTCATTTCTTCAGAATGTCTCTCCCTTGTGTTGAGTTCTAACACAGTGACTGAGTGAATGAACAAGTACATTTAGTGCTGGACAACTACCACAAATGACTGCGACGCAACATGTTTGGTTATTGTGACTTCAAAGACATTTTAATACACTGACATCGTCTTCTTTGAACTGTCTCCTTAAATTTCAGAGCAGCAGTGTTAAGAAACCAGATCCTCACACACAGTTGTTTTTCAACCCACAGTGGCTCAGGATTTTGGTAATGAATACAAAATAGATCTTTTTATGTAAGAAATACAAACAATTTTGGTGTTTTGCACATTGCGTGAAAATTGCTCTGCATTTTCCTTCGTCAAAAGAAAATCTTTTTCAACCACAGTCTTCATGAAGAAACCATTGAAATACTGGATAATCACTACAAATATGACCAATTTATAAAGAATTTGAATTTTCTTTTGAACGCAACTTTTATGAGATTTTCTACACAGGAACACACACATGCTTCGGCTCAACACTCTGTTTAGTGAGTGTTGCTGCAGGGAGTAATGAGGGATGAGATCAGAGGTCAGCATATGGCGAAGTCTGTGGAGGGCTCAGGTTAGACAACAAATGCAAACACCTGCAGCTTCGACACACTCACCTCTGTCAAGCTGATGTTGGCACAACCACTCACGGATCAGATTAGAGATGCACTTGTGAAAAAAAAAGCTCTTTAGAGGTCTTAGATGTATCTAGAATTATTATACTTCTTGTGATTTTATATATCATGAAAGCATCTATTGGACTGTATTTTTAATTGATTGTTTTAAAATGTATTTTTCCTAAAATTAAATGGAAGCACTTCAGTTTTGCATTAGTGTGTTTGCATTAGTACAGCTGATTAATTGAAGTCTAGTAACACAAAATTAAAACTGGCAACTATTTTGATGGTCAGTTCATCATTTTTCCACATAAAGTAGCAAACAAATGCTGGATTTGGAGGAAGATTTGATGCTGCTTTCTTTGTATTATTTGATAGTAAACTGAATATATTTGGGTTTTGGACTGTTGTTCAGATAGAACAAGCAATTTGACTTTTTTCACTATTTTCTGATGTTGTATAGCCAAAATGATTAATTGATAAATTAACAGATTAACTGATAATGAAAATAATGGTTAGATAGCACTAGTAGCACTATTTATATTAATGTATATATGTATGTATTATAGGGAAATAGCCACACTCTTTTAAGTGTTTGTCAAGTTTGTGTCATAAATCAGAGTTTCAAGTTTGAGTTTTCTCAGTACTTAAAGCATTGGTTTACCATCAGTCTACCACATTTAAGTAAACTTAGCTCTGTGCTGAACTTTTACTGCAGCAATGGTCATTCACTCATGACTGAGAAAATACTTTTCCTGTTTACAGTTACGCCTATCATTTATACACTCTAATGTTGAATAATGTTCAGTTATATGGGAAAAATTACATTTTTCACTTTTTGAGAAAACTGTTTCTCAAATTTAATATTAAAAATTTTAGAACTTTGTCATTTGATAAACTCAGTAAATGACTCGTGTATTTGCTCTGTATGCACAGTCAGCAGTCCTAAAGTACATCAGTTATCACAAAAAAAATGGTCACAGTCTCACAGAAGTCTCTGCATAACAAAGTCTTGATACTAGAATTTTATCTTTCTAATAATTCCTTGTCGCTTGAATACACACACAGATTAGTCTTAGAGAAGATTTTTCTTCACCCACCTTTGTCAAAATGGCCAATTTTAAGGAGAACTGGTATAAAAGCTACCAAATAATTCAGCGCTGACAATGGCAATTTATTTACTACTTTATTTTAAACTGTAGTTTTATCTCAGTGTTTCTATAAAAACCTCCCAACATTTGTCTTTGGGTGGTTGCAGCTCATGAAGCAGCTGGATGAATAAAACATGACTTGGTGCTTCGTTTAGCCGATTCCACATCAAATCTGGCCTGTGCTCGGCTTGAATAATGTAGATAGGTCCCATTGAAAAGGTCATTGGATATTACCTTTCATTTTGAGCTTTAATGTGTTTTCTCCAAACAGGTGGTATCTATTGCAAACAATGTAAAGTCAGCAGGCTTCTCCAAAGCCACCAGGGCAGAACTGAATAAAGAGACTTGGTAGACTCTGTGTGCAGCGAGTGGTGGGTTGACTCACATCATAAAAACAAAGATGGCAAAAATTATTCATTTGGTAGTTGCATTTGGGTTTGAAAGCTAAGTACTCAATGTTGCTTTAATTACAAATAATACACTGTGGTGTCATGTTTTCATGCATTTCTCAGAATTGCTCCAAGCAACAGATCCTCACGAATGATAATGGCTGCTGATATTGTCCTAAAAGGATTATATAACAGTCACGTCTAAATAATGTTTGTCACCCTTACTTATTTCAGATAATAGGTCCCAGTGCGGTGTGTCATCTTCATGAACTTCTGCCATAGATGCCAACAACACCGCTCTCATTGCACTAAATTAAACAATCATTTCGAAAATCATAACGGGCTGCAATTAGTTAATTACACAAGCAAGAGCAATTAGGAGGTGAAGCAAACAATGCATCGTGACTCGAAACAGCCAAGGGAGCTCTCTTCTTGTCAGCGCTGATTAATTCAGCTGAACACTAAACTTATTTGTCCCACAGAGAACAGCACCTTTGACAGCTCACATGTCACTTGTAATTTGCGTCACACCCAAGCAGAGATGATATGTGATAATCCTGACAGATTCTCTTGGTGGTGAAAGGGGGCAGGGTGTCGTTAAGTAGTGATTTCTGGTCAAATGGAAATGCCCCTTCTCATCTCTTTTGCCAGCTGTTCTTTTGGTAAGAAAAGGCTCTCAACATCTTCACCAGCAGGTGTTTGACAGGTAATTTGCTGCTAATTTATTTGACGCTTTAAATCATGTGACAGCTTTGGGCAAGCTTGGATCCTGGGTCATAGTTCAACCTGGACATCCTGTAAAAGTGTCACCGAAGCAGATTGCCTTGACGGTCTCTGCAGAGAGGGGTAGAATGGCTGAAGGGAATGAGAGAGAGAGAGAGAGAGAGAGAGGGAGAGAGAGAGAGAGAGGAGTAGATGTAGTCAAAGGGACAGAAAGAGGCGGATACGAGTGTCAGAGCGAAGAGATCGCCCGTGGGCAAATTCATACCAGCCCGAGGTTTCCAGACAAAGTGTCAAAGCTTGGTGGAAATGTATAAAAAATGCATTTGTACCTGGAGCTGTGGTAGATGTGGACTCTGGTTATACTGACAGCGATTTCTCACAGTTTTAGGAGAGAACAGACATAGTATCTCCACACCGCAACACAGCTGGCACAGAAATACCTTAAATGAGGCATTTCTGGCAAGCAGGCGAGAGAGGAAACAGATCAGACACGTGGTAGTTGTCTGCATTTCAGTTAACATATGTCTAATTATGAGGATTGATACTACACTAATAAAGACTTCACTTCCTTACACCCCGCCATCCATTTCTGATTTACACTCATTGAGTACATACACACAAAGTTTTAACTGGATTCTATATATTAATTTCTCTTTTGTTTCTGGAGCCAATAGAAGCCTTCAGTATTAATTTGTTTGAGGTAATTGAAAAGGATGTGATTAAACCAGCAGAATATTAGAGTCCAGGCCTCTGAAGGAAGTTTGCTCCTCCAGCTACTTAACAGTCCTTTTATTGATCGTTTTTTTGACAAATGCTGATCGATCTTACCTCTGGGTCTATACCTCTCTCTCTGCTCAGATGGCTGGAGTCTTGGCGGTTGTCTGTTTCCCCTCCATTGGGTTGTCCTGTCAGCTTTTAGCCAACCTCTATCACCAGCATTATCTTTGCTTCTCTCCTTCAATATTCATCTCTTCCTTTCACACTCCATATTACCAGACAGGATGGCCCTCTGCTGAACAGCCAATACAGTGGCTGTCTTGACCCATTAGAATTCAATAAAGGTCCTGTTAGAGCAGGGAGAGCAGTGCATTTGTCAAATCGAAGATATTATTTGGAGCACTGTGTTGTCTCATAATGAGCTGGTGCCTGTGTAAATGTACACATGTATGCTGTGCACCTACAGTGTTTATCTATTTAACATTGTGCATATATCCCTCTCTTACAAACCTAACAATAGTTAAATCAAAACACTAAAAGACTTTATAGATCAGATGCTTAGACATCTTTTAATATAGCAACTCTCTGTATTGTTTTGCAAAATATTAAATATCCTTTGTAGCATGTAGTGTTACAAATTCTTCACATAAAATGCAAAATGTCTTGAAGCCTTATAAATTAATTGCCTGTAGTAATGTAAGAACTAGAGCTGAAATGTTTAATTGGTTAATGGATTAATGGATTAGTCAACCAACACCAAAATTGATTAATGGTAATTAATTTTGCAAAAAAGCCTAAAGTTAACTTCAATGATTATTTCCTTAGTCTTCTATAGTAGTACATTGCATATCTTTGGGGTTTTGCATTGTAATTTGAAGACCTGGGTTCTGGGACATTGTGACATTTTATTGAACAAAGGTTTAATCAAGAAAATAATTTGCAAGTTAGTTGATAATGAAAATAATCACCCAAGGAAAAACAGACATGTATTTAGTTGTATTTAACAAAGGCCATTAATTCAGTATAGAGTGTTAGCCTGTAGGTATCCATATTCATGGGTTGACCTTACTATTATTAAGTATGTGAGTTAAAGGACCAAAGTAATCAATACAGATGATCCCATTTTGCATTTTAGCTCCAACAACCAATATGTAAGCTGCTGGCCTCTGCAGTAGACCCTTAACATAAAGTGGAAACAGTTCATCCGCTGTGAGAACAAAAATGAGGAGATAAACCGTGTCATATAATAACAGTCTGTCACATCCGTACCTGTACACACACGTAAACACTTACTTCAGTACTAGTGAGGACACTAGTTGAAATAATGCATCTCCTAGCGCCACACCTTAAAGTTCAACTTTCATGATGGTGCTCCCCTGTCTTTGGATTCATTCATTGGAATACCGACCTTGGTTCCATACAGCTGATCAAATCTCTTTATTTCAACCTATATTTGCACCAAATAGTAGCATCACTGTTTTATCACAGGCAAATGGCCACACTGACTAACAGCCACAGACTTTAAATAACATCCCACATTAGCTTTCCAGGCAAAGGTTCCTTCTTATCTGATTTACAAATATGAACACACATCTTGTCCTGCACGTCAGCGTGTTAAACAAGTGACCAAACAAACATTCATTGGGGAAAAGTGGTTTGCAGGGTAGCTAATTAGCTGCTCAGCTGCATGTAAACTTACATAATTTGGTCTGTTTAGATGTTGGTCTGGTCTGCCCATGCCTTTGAAAGCTACAGTGCTAGCTTGTTCACTTTGTCATTTCCACACTGGGGCTAAATAGACACCGACATGCCTCTCCGGCTGGGTCGACAAAACTTGGGACTTTGACACAGGAAACCACTGTCTGCGTCTTGTTTTTAACTGCGAGTCAAAGTTAGTTTCTTTTAACGATGACTATGACCATTCCTTCACTTTAGCTGAAAACTAACCAAACCTTAATCATAGTGGCGTCAGATCCAAAAATGGTTTTAATTTTACTGTGGTGATTAGTAATGCTTTTGAAAGGCACTAAGGACTTGGAGGACTTATTAAAAAAAACTCTTGGACAAAGAGAGGACATACTAAAATGTCCTCACTTTGCAGAAATGTCTCAAATTGGTCCTCACAATGATTGAAGTACATGAGCACACACACATACAATTTTATCTCTCTCATCCCATCTTTCTCTGTAATGGAAAAATCATGTTTTCCGTCCATTTTTGCTTTTAATCAGAATGTCTTTTAATCCTGCTAAGGTCTGTTCCATTCATTTCATACTGTATTTTGGGATTAGACTGCTTTAAACCTTGGTAAATTAAGCCATATTACTCATGAAGTTTCATAATCAGTATTTCATTTGTGCCATGGTCAGCTAGACCTTGTTAATATGGTTGATATGTCAGCTTTTTTCTTATCATTATATTCCTGCAAAAACTTGTGCATAGAGGCAAAATGGCTTATGCATGATAAACATACATGCTCACTAAGTCTACACATTCAAACAGACATACAGTAAGCCTACAGTACACACATGTCCTCACATTCACACACACACACACACACACACACAGGCACAAAGATGGGAGGTGAATAACCATCTGGCTTCTGTTTCCCTGTGCTGTGTGATTTACACTCTGAGGCAGAGGGCTGAAACTTTAGCTTGACGTTGCACAGTGTGCTGCCCCAATCAGGGCCTCCATCTTCTGTTTATGGATCGCAGCTACCAGCTGTTGAGCACTTCCACTTGAACTGTAGTCATTTCCTGGCAAAGACGAACGAGGCCAGCTAGTCAAAGGTTCACTCCGACCCAAGCGGAGCAAGGAATGCGCGATTCAAAGTTCAGCAGTGAGAGAAGTGTCTTTCAGGTAGGTTTAGTGAGTCGAGCAATGAGGTGGGGAAATATAGTTCACCGATTTAAAAAAAACAAATCTGTGTGTTACAAATGTTTGTGATCTTTTCAGAAAATATACTGCATTTACTCTGTTTAACTTGCAGTTTTTTTTCTTCTGGTCAAGGGCATTTAATATTTTACAAGTGAAAGCTGAGATGAATAACTGTATATGTATTTCAAAAATTAAATTGTGGTGTTTGTTCATCACATTTGATTGTGTTGTTATTATCATTAAAACAGTTGGGAGGACATCCACTTTATACTATATGGGCATAGCATGCGCACCAGTGACTTCCTCCGGCCGAGCAGCTAACTTCCGGTTAGCCCTCTGCTAACTTGAATGAAGATAATATAATTTAATCATGCGGCTCTTATAAACTTTTCCAGTTTATACACTTAGGGTAAAATAAAACTGAATAGGGAGAGAGAAAGTGAAAGGCAATGAGGGACAGATCCAGAGAAGATAGAGGGAAAAAAAGAGAGGGAATTTTTAATCATAGCACACATTCACATTCAGTATATAAATTGCGCAATGCACTGTGATGAGCATTTTGTTTAAACTTCTTACATGTGCAACTCCCCTGAATAATCCCGATTAGACGTAGGAGAGATTAATAACATAAAGACACATCACGATTTAGAATGCACTGTGTAGTGTCTGGCTCCTGTTCAGGTTTATATGCCACAGGCAAGCCTTTCGGAGCTGAGCCAGTTTTCTCCACTGGATAAACCACCGACATTATGATTCTGCACGTACTGTCAAATCAATGGCAACTCCTAACCTAACCCAGCCACTGATCTTAATATTAGCACTGTTCATTTATGAGAGCTCTGTCTGTTTGCTGTGATGGCAGGAGCGCCCCAAGGGTTTCAAGGTTTATGCTGAGATATTGGAAGCACAAGGTCAACAACATATATCTTCACATTGAACACATTTCTAACCCAGAATTCAACACAAATTACAGCAAATAGTGGCATTTGTTTATATTCTACACAACAGAAGGACACAGTGCTTCAACCTGGGATGTGCACATACAAATCAGTTGCAGAACCATCGTGCTTTTGATGCTGATTAGCATGTAAATGCCCTCAAGGTGTACTAGGGCAGCTAAACACTCCGAAATGGAAACCTTGTGTTACGCTGCAAGGACTGAAGTTTTGTGTTTCAAACAGCAATGCCATAATTGCTATAGTCTAGCATAACTACAGTCAAGCATGCAGCTGCACAAATTCTAAGCCCACACAGTAATCTCACATTAATTCAATGTAAGATGTGTATCCCTCAGGGAGTAAAGTAATGATTCTGTGATGGATTTGTAAACTAATCAGACTGAAACATCAGCAAATCTCTCCTCATTCTATCAATGACATTCACATGACAGGACTTTGGTTAGCTTTTACTGGCAAACATAAAATACAAAAACATGGGGAATATAAAAGAGTTGAACAGGAAAATGAATGGGAAGGCGGGGACGGTCAACACGGCACATAGGGAGGATATAGGCAAGAAAAAAAGAGAGAGGCAAAGAACGAGAAAGCAATGACGGTGTAAATCTCTCTGTGAGCATGTAGTCTCCTCCATAATGGAAAGAGGAAAATGCATTTTCATGATTCATGGTGGGCATTTCCACTTATGGTCTGCAAATCATTAGAGCACCAGATGTCATATTTCTGTGGCCTAAATGGCAGCTGAAATGCTCAAATGCTGGAGAAGAAAAAAAAGCACAGAGAGAGAGAAAGGGTCAGATAAAGAGTGTAAGGGGAGACGGGCTGGGATGGACGGATGGATGACGCACTACAGGCTGCAGGAGTGGATGCAAGGTCTGGATTTGCCCACTGGCTCCTGTCTGGTAACTAGTGAATACAGCATATTACCACATAACCTCTGGCGACCACAAATTTTAGTGGCTTCCAAAGACAGAGATAGGTGCACTTAAAGCTGAGGATGTGTTTTGGTTTGGGGTAGTGTATCAAGAACAGGCTTTACATTAAGAACCCTGGTGAGAGCATGGATTTACTGTAGTTGGAATAATATTCAACATCGACATAGTTTTTGAGCTTGCATTTCCTTTCATGTTGGTCGACTGAAACTCTGCTGTGGTTACCTCCTGTGAGTCCGTCTCTCCAAGTTGCCACATCAGCACCGTATTTCATTCAAATGCCTGGCAAAATCTTAGTAACATTAGGAAACACACAAGTCATAACCACAAGCATATGGATACACACAAAAACACAGACGATCGCATATTAACTTAATTCCAACAGATGGGCACATACAGAGGGAGGGAGGAAGAGAGAGAGACAAGAAAAGGGAAAAGTAACATTACAGTGGGTATTACAGTTGGAATCATAAGTGATTCATGGGTTCCAATTGGAAAAAAAACATTAAATGGATCCAAAATGTTGCAAAATTGTTTATTTTTTTCAATGAGATGCAGAAAACTGAGCTAGAAGAAATGACTAATGTAGGTGAAAGGTCAAACTTTTTTATGTACAAACCCAGATATTTTGAAAAAAATCTCACAAATTAAAACCACAGACACATTCTGAAACTTTCCAACAGTATCCATCTGCCAGGCTCAAGCTTGAAAGAAATTAAAGTAAAATAAAAGCTATAGCAATTCATCCAAACCTTATACTGTTTTTTGTGCACAATGGATTCAACCCAGATCAGACATGGAGCTGTATTGACAGCCATGTAAAAAATGGTTTTACAATTACAAGAGTTGTCTGACAGGAACAAGTCAATGATTCTTGAAGGTCTTAACATCATTTATGTACACACACACACACTCACACACACACAGGAGAAAAGGATAAAGGAAGATGTTACGAATGTTAGCCTCTAAGCATTTTTGAAATATTAAGGTTAATTATAGTGCAACATCATCAGACTTATAATAAGAATTTGCATATTTCATTAAAGCCATTTGGTTGTATGCTGCAACTTACATGACACCTGCAAAAAGCTGCCTATTAAACTGACAGCCTCCGTTGGTCGCCAGTTCTTTGGGACAATTTGTATCTTTGTGGCTGGGGTTTAATTGAGCTGTGATTGATCCCCCAGAGTGCAGAGGAGGGCAAGGTCAGAATGCTAATATGTATGCTCATTCTCGCATATAAAGAGGAACATAAATCATATTTTCCTAAGAAAAACACTCACACTAGGATAACTCGCAATTAAGATGTGAATAAAGCAGTGCTGACACTCTTTGTCTATCTCTGGCACCGTCTTTCTCTCATTTGTCCATTCAGCTCCATTTACTTTATTTCCTCCAGTCTTGACCCCCTCTGCACTTTCTCTGCTCTAATCGCTGGAAAGCTCTGTGCAGCCTGACATCACACCCTGATCCTAGCAGATGACTCTTTACACTCCCTTGTCTTGAGGATGACAATTAATTGCCCTGACATCTCTCATGTGTAAAATCAAAGCCCAAGATACCCACACTAAAGATGAAAGGAGCAAAGTCATGTTGCTGTATAACTGACATTAAAAAAAAAAGTAAATATAAAAAAGTAATATACTGAAAAAGTAAAAAAGGTCTACACAAAAACAACAGACAAAAAGTTAATATGCACTTTTTAAAATCAGCTTTTATTTCAAGGCTTCTAAATCATTTTTCTTGCTTTCCTTTGCTAGGTTGAAACTTTTTGGATCTGTTCTGTTAAGTGATGTTCAAAATCCCACTTGTGTGACTGCCTTGTCTCTGCTGGATAATCTCATATCCCCTCTCATCTCTCCGTCTAAACTACTGTGTTAGAGCAGAGTCAAAACCCCACACTCCTGGCTCACTGTTCTGGTCTGGCTCACAGTTTGCCTGCCGCCATGCCTATATATGAGAACTCAGGTCTACTCTTCTCCGCCTCTTGTCTCGAGAGGCCCCTTCTTTCTACGCCGAAGCTGCTTGTTCTCTGTGATTGCAATCTTCGTGCCTTCGGTGTTGCCCTCCGTATCCTATGTTCCCCTGTTTCTGAGGAGTTTTATCACCCACCACACACACTGTGTCCCTGGACGAATATTCAGGTGGCTGACTTGTTAATGTTTCCCTCAGGGTGATGTCTATCAGATAGATGATTCAGAGAAACACACACAACACTCACATACAGAAGGCACCCTCACATGTAGATGTGGATTTGTGTGTTCTCAAAATAGAGGCGTTGCCGGTTGTTATCAGTACGTCTCTGTCACATTCAAACTGGCTGAGATGCAGACAAATCTAAACCAGCCATTTATAGTGGAGGGGAGCTTGTTTAATTCCCTCTTTAATATCGGTCTTAGCTTTCATGAGCACATCTCGGAGACATCCACTGAGACACAGTGATGCACTGATAGCTGTATGAGAAGGCAGAGAACAGAAGTTACAGCATCCCAGAGCAGCATTATAACCGCGCTCCTGCTAGAGGCCTGCTCTGCATGGGGTGCTGAAATTACTACTGCAGGAACAACATCATACTTGGAAACGGAATTCATACAAAAAAGGAGACGGTTAATTGCTCAGAGAGAACGAACGAGGCCTGGCAAAATTACAGACACTCTGAGAGGCGTTCACAAATTCCACTAGGAGCAGGTTGTGTTTAGATGTGGGTTTGAGGTTGCCTCGCAGTGGTGTTCTATTGTTAGTTACTGGGTTGTTTGCTCTTGTGGGGCTGTGATGTACAAAAAAAAAACTGTGATAGGATTCACTCACACAGGTTGGCAGTGGTGGTCAACATCTTGCTAGGAGAACAGACCAATATCCAACAGCCCAGAAAACACACATGAACACAAACAGAACCAGGCAGCTGTAGACTAACTAAGCTCCACGCCAGCTTGTCCTCCAGAGCCCAGCTAAAGATAGCTGTAACACAACGACGTCTGCTCTTGCATAATGGCTTTATTCAGTATGCACTGTTAGATTTATGGCTTTTAATCTTTTTTGGAAGCAAACTCTGCAAAATTAGTGGAATCTAATGGGAAAGCATCAAAATGACCAATGGACAGTGACTGGGGTCGTCCATCCAAACAGTGGTCATCCGTTCCATTTATTTTATTGAAATACCTACAGTTAAATTCAAATATGTCCTCTAATGCAGCCTATAACTATAAGTATAACTACCAACGGACCATTTCACTCATCCTGACTGCAGTGCGAGGGAGGGAATCAGCAGTGACTCCCTTCATCTTCCACTGATTGACAGAGTCATTGGTTTTATTACAGTAAATACAGTGGGAGACACTGTAGAAGTCCGCCTATTAATGGATCTGTGTTACATGATTTTCCAACAGTGCAAAAGATATATGAGCTAGGATTTGTATGATAGCTATGTGTCAGTATTAACCCAGGAGTTAACTACAGTGCTTGTAAAGCAAGATGTCTAAGCAGCTGTGCTGTGTTGAAAGCCTGCCGTAATCATGATATATGTATAAACTGCCTATTTCACAATCATCAGTCGACGCTGGTAGAGCAAATCACTCACTTAGGCTACATCAGAAAATGGTATCATCTAATTTGTTGTGGTTTTTAGCCCAAATTATTTAAGGGATTCTGGGATTAGTTGAGAATGGGGATTATACTGACTACAACATGGGGATGCAAGAGTGTGTGTGTGTGTGTGTGTCTGTGTGTGCGCATTTTTGTTACCTCATTGGGACCTTTTCCTGTATAAACAGGACCAGTAGTCCTCATGGGGACCAAAGACTGGTCCTAATGAGGCAAAACGTAATTTCTGCAGTCTTGGTTAAGGTTAGGGGTGAGGTGTGAATTGAGGTTAGGTTAAGGTTGGGGATAGGGTTTGGGCTAGGCTGTCCACAATGAACGGAAGTCAATGCAATGTCCTAACAAGGATAGCTGTGCAAACTTGCGTGTGTGTGTTTGCGTTTGAGTGCATGTGATTGATCCGTAACCACACAGCTCTCTCCATCACAGATGGTGCAAATATGGATGCCAGCGTGATGATTCTTCCAACCCCAGTGGGGGCCAGAATGATTGTCTGAGATCTTGGAAGAGCTGGAAGACAGAATGAGGCACAAATTAGACTTGTTAACGAAGGACAATGAGTCTGACATGCAGCTGTCTAATCTCATATATTTGAAGCATGTAGAGAACATTCAGAGGAGAGCTGCTTCTCAGATAGAGGCCAAGAACATGTTCTGCGTGTAGCAAAAGGCACTTGTCGAGCCATATTCTGTCTGAAGATCTGGCATGAGATGTCGGATATTACGCAATGGGGAAAAGCGCTTTATTCATTTGCTCATTCCTCCATGTTCAGACCATAAATTAGCCACTGTGTTACTGGGTCTGGTCTCAAAGGTTTCACTTATTTGACTGTGGAGGGAAGCGCTTTCAGATCCCACTCAGAAATCAGCACTGATCCCTTGGAAATGTCACTGGATTAAGAGATACCATATTTATTACCAAGCGAGAATGAAACCCTAAGTTATGGTGCTAAATCAACTGTGCTGGGGAAAGACCATCTAACAACATTGTTTGTGTTGCATTTTATCTGGTCCATCGACCTGGCCAATCTATGATAGCTGCCTGCCAAGAACTGGCCACTATCACTTAGCATTTATAGCTAGGATATAAACATTGTGAGATATAACCATATCACATACCAAATCAAAAGTGAAGAACAACAGGCAGTCATTTTCCATAGGTCTCTTTTGGCTCTCTGTCTCTCCCTGTATCATTCTCACGCTTTCTATTGCCCTTAAAATGGAGTTCAGAGTCACATGAAGGGTCAGTGAGTAATTATGGTGAGCACTCTAACCATTAATGTAGAAATCATACATTGTACTTAAGAAGAAACCAAAATGATCACTGTTGATGTTACAAGATATTATACGCAAGACGTCACATTTATCATATACATCTTGTTAAAGCTATCTCATAAAGTCAGTGGATCCAGAATCGGAGTGTGGGATTTGGATTTCACCACACACTTCTTGGCCTGATGTTTACTTTCTTTGGCATGAGGGGAAGCTGAACTTTGAACCCACCACAGTCTCCAGAGTTTTGGAGCATCCACAGACCAATCACGGGAGGTGTGGATGTGAGATGTTAGAATTTCAGCACAGTGCACATAGCCAAAAGCACTTAATGTTATTTCTTCCCCTCTGTCTGGGATTACAAGGAGACAAGTTTAAGAGTTATAATGTTCTCTCGCATGACCTTACAAGACCAAGCTGAATGATTTTAATGTGGCTGTTCATATGAGTTATATTATTTTTCTCCTCCCCCCCCCTCAGAGGGGGATTCATCCTCTCTACCACTTCATAGCCGTTGTGGTTGGGGCCAGTGGTTAGACGGGCCTTGTCAACAACACTGTAGGACCACGTCTTTAATGTCTCATCTGAAAACCAAGCAAAGATTCCCATAAAGTATAAATTAGCTGGACTATAATAATGAATGAGGGGCATAATGAGATGCTACAAATTGCCTTTCATTGTGTTTTCCCCTTTGGATCATTAGCCGCAGTCCTACATGACGCTGCAGATCAGGAAACTACATGTAACCGTTAGAATACCAGTCAAGCACATTTTAGGGCTCATTTGCACAGCATGTGAGGAATGTGCAGCTAAGAGCTTGCAAGTCTGGTGATTAACGTCTGGCTCCATTTTATTCTTCATGAAAATGGATTACTTCAAAATAATCCCATTTACGGGATCATAAATATCTTGACTGAATTAATTTGTCTTGGAGCCATCAAATGTTTGTGGCAGGCGAATGTTGTTATTTCACAACTGGAATTACATATTTGTGAGAGGTGCACATGTAGGCAGACATGCACACACACACACATACGGGCATCACGCTGACATTGCTCAAACAATAGCCATTGTTTCAGTATTTGAATAGGAAACCGGGACAGTGTCTCAACTAGCCAGGTCTTTTTAAAAAAAGGTGCAAATGAAAGCAGAAGTGGTGTGTGACTCTGGCAAAGCACTCAGCCCCTCTCTAATGAGCCTGGCCTAAACCCTTCCTTTAGACTGGGCTGGATATCAGAGTTGACCCCGCAGTCCCCAGTCACATTTAATTACCACTATGACTCAGCGAGTTGGACAGGCAGCCAGTCAGCTCGCCTGCCTGCCTGGTCAAACCCAGAGCCACAGCTGAACAGAGCAGACTTAGAGACCAAAGCTTTGACATTCTGAGAGATAGCAGCCGCACGGCAGTCTGGGGTTTGCACCAACTGTCTTTCTTGGCCCTGGATAGTGGGGCCCGTGATATTCAGCACATTTCCTACACGGCTAATATCTTCTGGACAGTCTCTGAGCCAGTAAAAATACATTCATTTCCAGGCCTTGAAGCTGGTTTGCATCCAGGTCTCCTTGACAATTTATGGAAAAATATGAGAGAAGCAGGGGGGGGGGGGGTGGCAGGGGGAAAGGGCAGTTTCATTTCTCGCATAGGATGATGTTATTTGACTGTCACAAAGAAAAACAGTAGCAGACAGCTTTTAGTGAAATAAATCATAAGATAGAAGAGTGACCATTTTTAAATATGTTTTTCTTAAAATGTATATGCATGAAGTTGCAGAGACCAAATAATAAAATGTGGAATTAACATAACTAGCAAGAAGTATTTTAGTGTATTAAAACAAAATGACATCATACAGTATGTACTGAAATTGACAGACATCATGACTGAGCACTCCATTTTCCACATTAGAACTGTACTGGAGACTTACCTGCAGACAGCACATCTAGTGGTCATACTGCACAATCTGAATTATCACTATAGGCTGTTGTCTGACTGTAGGCCTAGTCACGTGCAACGGTGTGCAGATACACAGATATGCACATGCACATATAAACAAACACACTCAATTACACACATAAAATACAAACAATATGTTCACAGTATAATTTCGAAGGTTCTCATTGAAAGATCTTTGCTATTGCTAATCTACTAGATTGAACCAACGTGAACTCAGCCTGTTTCCCAGTTTGCAGCCAATCTTGGCTCCAGTTCAAACTGCTGTGGTTTGCATTCTTGTGGAAGATTTTGGACATGATGGTGGACAGCTTGAGTTATACCAACATTCTCTGTATATTTCCCCAAATCTATTGGTCATCAGAAAACACTTACGCTGAATCTGCACAGTTGTTTTTGGACACACTTGGTCATCCCACATGAAAAGGAAAGAGTTGCAATGATCAATATCACCGCGTCTGCCTGTCAGCATGCGATAATCAATTTTGTCTGCTGAAATATCAGTTTATGGATTCAAAGACATTCATTGGTGGTGTTCCTGTTACGCGCCTGGTGATGTTTTGACATTAGAGTACCGTTAAAGGAAACCAATCTCTTGCCTGCCTCAGGTCAAGATGGATGTGTTGAGAGCCACAGCCCAGACCAGATTCCCCATGGTCATTGAGCAACTGGGCCATGCTGGGCTCCGCTCCCCTCCTCTTGCCTTTTCCTTCCCCTCATCTATCCCCTCCCAGGGACTATTCCACCTCGAGCTGCTGGAAATCCCCCTGTCTGTTGAAAGGCATCCTTCACTGGCACTCAGCAGCCATTTCAGGCAGATATGTGATTCGGCCCAGACTGAATACAACAAGCATCTCAATCTTAGAGCCACTGCGAAATTACTACTGACTGGTTTAGGGGAAGGAAATACTTTGACAGGAAAAATGTTTATGCTCTCACGATTTAGGATGTGTAGGTATGGATCAGGGACAATATTTCAAGGGTTGAGCAGTCAAACTGTACAGGATCATGTTTGCCGATCTTGACAAACTGGACAAGGGTAAAGTAGTATGTTTTCTGTCCAAATAACCATCATGTTTACTCACCGAACAACTATATTGTTTTAGGGACAATGGACAATGAACAGTAATGCTGCTGTAGTGGAACAGTGTAAACCGTAGAGCCACGAAAGACCAGTTAGACACTACATGAACTGGCTGCCAAACAAGTGGCAATGAGTATTTTGCACATTGTTAATATATAATAAATATAGCTAATGGTGGTGCAGGGTCCATTTCAAATAATTAAGACAGTTTTGCCTTGGATATGGACCAGATAGTGCCAAAGCATTTAATTTGTAATAAAGGAAGTCAGTTTTCTGTGTACATGATTTTAAAATGGAACTGGGTTGAGGTCTAAAAGTAATGTTACTTAAAATCCAGCCTTCCTCTATTTTACAAGGTTCAGTGTAATATGGCTCTGGATGCCTGTCTCCATCCTCCAGACTCAAGTTTATGATTCTAGCTGTTGTACCCCAGAGGTATGTTTTGTCTCAGCATCTATCCCCATTTCACTTTTTAACACTCCTAGTCAGAAAGGGGATATGTAATTTCCCTCTGTAAATCTGAGTGGAACGTTAGCTTCCCCTGGAAACACATGTTTTACCTTTACAGATCTGATGAAGGTTATAGCCTCTCAGTCATCGTAATATCGCTCTCTGTGACATTCAAGCACACAAGAATGCAATTTCACATGCACAAGCTCTCACACGGATGCACACACTTACGATATTCGCACACACTCTTAAGGTTCACAACAGCCTTGTGCTCGGCAAGAGTGATATCATGTGACAGTGCTACAGGCCTTAGATGGCGCCCCATAGTGAAACTGTGAAATGTTATTATTTAGTTCCTCGCCAGTGGTCTGTGACGCTATGAAGGACGGCAGGGCATACAGAGGAGGGGCCTTGGGTTAAACACATGGTGATAAACACTGCAAAGCTGCACTGAGCCCAGCTTAATTCAACTGGTGCTCTGTATTTCAACTAAAAACCAGACCAAACCTGATTTACATGTTTTTAATCCTTTGCTTAAAACTGCATTAAATTAAATCACATACTCAGTCAGGTCTGATATACATTCAAATTCGAGTTTTTTTTTTTTTTTTGTTGCAAATTAATACAATTATCAAATTTTTGGTTTTTTTCCAACTAACTTTCCCATTGTCATTTTTTTCACTGATCTCCGTGGTAATTGCTCGAATAATTCCCCATTAGACACAAGCATTTACTTGAGTCCAACGGCCTTGACTAACTGTATCTCAAGGTGGAATTTCAGTTTGAGGACAGACTTTGGACAGATAATGTCTGCGGGAGAGCACACTGACACAATTACTTTAACCATTAAGGTTGGTATAGGCTTACACAAGAGTAGTGATTAAATTAATGCTTAGAAGAGGAGGGGGAGGGGGAGGGAGGGGCAGATGGCCTAACAGCCAATTACACCAACCCTGAACTGCTGGACCACATTATCTAATGAGTACTCACTCACAAATTATACAACAAAGGAGGAGGTGAGAGGAAGGTGCGTAATGTAAGAAACCTCAACCCCCCACCGCTACAATTAGTGTGAAAATAGGAGAAATTCTGCACTGTCCAACTTTGAAATAGATTTCACATCCTGGCTACCACTCACAAGCATGATTGCTTCCTGTGGTCTATGAAGCAACTTAGCCCTACATTTAAAAACACACTCACACACCACATAAGGGAATGTCTAATTGATAAAATATGGTATTCATTAAACCTAATGGGCCCTCTTTTCAGCTACACACATCATATGGAGAGGCAAAATGGCTTCACCTGTGCCCTGCTCCACAAGAGCACGCGGCTCAGGGTTCACCATAATGGAAGCAGGGCGCTAGTTACAGGAGACATTTTAAGTGCACAATTTAAAGGTCTGTAACCAGATACAGTTCAAGGAAACGCTCAGCGCTCTTCCACAGAGCGCAGAGAGTCGCAGTTTTGAAAACTCCAATAATTTGTTCTCATGGATAGATTTGTTCGCAAGAGATTATAGTCTGTACATATTCATACAAAATGAAATTCAAACATCAATGAATGGATACAGCTATTTTGTCATTTTAAAAATTTTATACTGGTATTAGCCTATGAATTGGTTTTGTTTATCTATATATCAGTTTGTTTGTCTGCGTGTTTGAATACAGTTTATATTTAAATGCATGTATGTACGCATTGAAATAATATCATTTAGGTTTGAGTGAATAAAAAACGTCTTCAGTTTGACTTTTCCTCCTCTGGATTGAGGAGCAGAGTTAGCATCCCAGGTTTGGCAGGACTGACAATAAGTGATCATTGAGCTAATGATGTGCAAACCAGCTCCGCTCCCTGTTAGTCTGCTAGCCTGACCTGGCTCAGGGCACAGCAGCTGTGAACAGAAACTGTGCCAAAACACCAGTGTTAAGGTTGGTGGATGAAACAGAGGGTAAAGGAAATATAAAAATAATACTGAATTAACACAGCATTCAAATTTGTGACTGTTTTTTTTTTTTTTTTCACTTTTGTTATAGTCTTTTGTAATTATGCGTCTGTGACTGTGTAAATTATCACACAGGGTGTAAGAGTTTTCAAGGTTGTTTCCGAAATGACATCACAAAACAAAATCAGAAATAAACTGCCTCGTCTCTGTTTCACAGACAAAATCAGAATCATCAAGTAATCCTCATTCATTTCACTTTATATTTAGCCATACAATGTTGCATGAAGGCCACAAAACAGCTGCAGTAAAACATGCTTTCTGCATAGCTATTGGGTGTGTTAATTAATGTTCATGCAAGCCAAGTGAGTGAAGTGCTGTTCTACCACACCAGCGTTAATCCACCACATACAGCTACTGATTTATTTCACACAGCGCCTCATAGATGTATGATGAATGGAGTTAATTTATTTCTAATCTGTTACAGATCTAGCTGGGGAGGAATAATGAAAAGTGATCATGCGAACTATTCCAGCCAACCACATCAGTTAACACTGAGGTCAGAAGCCTTTGTACCACTGACAAATGTATAATACCTTGTTTGGTTTGTGGTGCACAATCGCTCTTTATTGCATGTACAAATGGAGAAATATGGCCATTCATGATCAATTTTGAGATTTGGAGAAATTCTGTCAGAGAAAGACTGATAAGGTAGACAAACAAATCCTTGATAAATCATGTGCAATTCCAGTGATGATAATATCTCTGTGTCATTTGATGAATTTAGACTATTAGAAATTGGGACGTGAAACATCAACTTTCCAAGTGTTGTGAACTCAGAAGGGACCCAAACGCAGGACAAGGACAGCGTGATGATGGTTAAAGAAAAAACGTTTATTGCAGAGAGTTCTGGGCTTGGAGTGATGATGGGGTAAGGGATCTGGCAGCAGCAGGTGGAGAGAGAGGGGGAATGGAGGTTTGTGGCTGTGAGCGGGGAATGAGGGGAAGCGTAGCTGGCCGGGGTAGCTTGGAAGCTAGGAGGCGGCTAGCAGACAGGCAGGATGGCCGGCGGGAATGAGATGATCCCCGGACACAAGAACTACGGGTTAGCATTCAATATAAGGATTAACACAAGGATTTGGCCTGGAAACGTGTACTGCCACTGAGGTTTGAAGCAACAATCTGGCAAAGAGTGGGTGAAGAGCCGGGGTTGATATGTTAGAGAGGGCATGAGGGTGATGGATGGCAGGTGTGTTGACTGAGGGAGAAGATGAGCCGATTGAAGGCAGGTGTGCAGGTGAAGCAGGGAGCCGGGAGAGTAGGGACAGGAAGTCATACCCACACTTACACACACGCACACACACACACGCAGAGAGACAGGCAGAGACAGACAGGGGAGCACTAGAAACACAGAGTAGGGGGGAAACAAAAGAAACACTGGGGAATCTGCAGGGGTACCGCCGCAGCTGTAACAACAAGTTCTCTAAATTAAATGATAAAATAAGTTGTTGGTCCATGCACTCTAGAATGACATATTTGACATGTTTTTTTTGATTCGATGCAGGACAACATAATTTCTATGTGCCCTCCAAAACCGTTACAAATCACTGTCTGGTTAGATTTAGGCAAGAAAACCACTTGGTTAGGTTTAGGGAAAGATCATGGTTTGGGTCAAAATTATCACTTTGTTAAAGTTAGAGAAACATGTGGTGTGGGTTACTCGCTACCTCCTTAAAGCTAGGCGACCTTCATTGTCAGGGCTACAATAATAACCACAGGGTTAAGGTCTGGGGACTACCGTAGTTCCGTTTTCTTAAAAACTGTCCCGACTCGTGGTTGGAAACAGGAAACAAACAGCAGTCTCCTGTGGCAAAGTTTTGTCGTTTTTCTTGGGAGGACAAGTCCAGCTGTGCCATGATTGAAGTGTGTGTGTGTGTGTGTGTGTGTGTGTGTGGGGGTCAGTGTGTGTGTGTGGGTCAGTGTGTTGTTATCTATTACCCTAGAGCACAATTAATGAGACAGGGATTATATATCAGAGAGCAGACAAACCGCGATAACCATCTTATCTCATACACACCTTACAGTAAATGTATTGTCAATTAATTCTATTGGCATATTTTCATTGATCAGCTGAAGGCACAGTATCCCAATAACAAACAGAAAAAGTCTGGGGGAAAAAAAAATCCATACATGGGCTATAAAGTACTGCTACAGAGAAGTTGCAACTCATAAAGGAGGACATCTACCGCGAGAAAAGAAGCAAAAAGAAAATCTTTTCCCCTGCTTGGCACTGCTCTCATTTTGCGGTGATGTATTCAGCACGGTGATGTGATTGCAAAATCCCATCTCGTTCTTCCAGACCCTATAAAAAGCGAGTATGATGGCGGCAATAGTGATGTGTGCCTGTATGGCCCTGAGCACACGACCAGGTGAATGTCCCAGAAAAGCCAGGAAACACAATCTAGTTCAGAACTGGGGATTCTGTGGCCTGTTTCCGAGAAGGAAAGAAACAATCTACACTGGAATTCCACACAAATTTCCCTCTTTGGTTTAGCAAAAAAAGAAGGATGAATCAGTCAGCATCATGAAGCTGGAAATGCTATTAACCTGTCATGCACATTTTTTTTTTGCAAAAATGACACTATACCTTTTGTGTGGATTTGTTTTTAAAGGAAAGGAGTCAGCATGACAATACTGGGAGTGAATCCACAACAAAAGCATCGCTGTGTGACCTTGAGATGAGCTGCCAGCATTGTGTAAAGCAGATCCACAGCAGATCATAACAATTAAAGAAAATAAAGGCATGAAATGTCCAGAAGGGAGAGTAGGCGTTCAAATGTTGAATGCGTGTGAGCATGTCCGTGTGCCTGTGTAGAGTATATGGCTGAAAGAGTGGTGAAGAGGCTTGAGTGGTACCCCTCCTGGAGAAAAAGAAAAAAAACTCTACACACCTCACAGTAGTGGTACTTAGCAGGGCCCCAAGACAACCAGCCTGAAAGAAGTTGAAGTGGTTAAAGTGAGGACGAACTAGAGGAAAATCAAAGACATTTTTAAGTAGACGGAGCCTGTGAGCTTTTAGAGACAGGCCTGGGTTTTTGTGGGAGGGCCATGTAATGCTCGGAGTAAAGCTTGATACAGGCTCTGAAAGCTTTTTACGATGACATGGGAAAGTAGACTCTATTGTACAACTGTGTTCTAATAGGCCCCACATTACTGCCATGGCAACAAAAACACCAAATACATAGTCGCAAAACAATACAAGAGGAATATAATTGAGATCAGTGGAAGGAAGAAATGTTCCCTGGATGAAGTGTATCATCTGAAGTAAAAGAGTAGTTTGTGGTCTACAGTGAGAGAGAGTTCTCCCCCAAAGGAGCTTATTATCCACATATAGACACATCACTTTCCTTCTGAATGACATAGAAGACTGGGGCTAGCTACAGTAGAGCTCTCTCACATACACACACACACACACACACACTCACAGACACATGCACAAGACTGGTTTGAAAGCGGACATACTACAGAAAGAGTTTCCACCACGTTTGACCAACCTGCTAATCTAAGATGATGAAGTGTCGATAGCTCTCTGCTGTGGGAAACGTGCGCGCGTGTATATTTTTGTGTGTTTGTGCAGCTTCATATGCGTGCGTGTATGAGATTCTTAATCTATTTGAATCTCGTTTCCTCGCTGCACTGTAAATAATTGCTTGCCAAGAGAGGTTGGTTTTTGGGGTGTTTTTCTTCTTTCTTTTTTGTAGATTTAGTGACAGGGTTTCAATGGACCTCAAACAGCTTCCGCTGGAATGTTGGATTTAGACTTTTATTGCATCTACGGGAACGGCTGTTTGGACGGATGACATTAAATACAACCTCTGCTGCAAGGGATCAACAGGTACTTTCCCAGTGTATCACTGGCGGGTCATTCAGTCTGCGGACAGGAATATTCAGTGACTCAGCAAATGCAGTGATTTATTCATGACAACCATGTTAGGGATGCATTTCCAGGTTATTAAAACCTGTATACAAAGCTGAACTCTGACAAGAATTTAACCAGATCATGACCAACATGCTTAATTACTCTGAACATAACCAGTCACATCCTCGTGAATTGAAATCTGCCTGAAATCGGATATTATTTTCATTACATCAAAAAGCTTATCGTAGCAACATGGTGTAAACCTAGCTTTCACACTGCCATGTAATCATCTAAAGCGAAGGGAATCTGATTAGTGTTTCAAATCTGATCTTTCAAGCTTATTTTCCACACTGTTATGTACAAGTGAGCTTGGATTACTGTGGTGTAGTGGTGAAGTTCTTTCCTGCAGTGTCTGTCTACATTGGTTATCATAGGCATCATGCATTCCTCTTCAGAATAGATTTTAATCTCCAACGCAAATCCAAACGCAGCAGCAACAGGATTTCACTTTCGTTTGAATGTGACTTTTAATAAATTGTCACCTTTCAAGCAGCTTGTGTCAAGTGTTTTGGGCGGCAGGCGCTGAAGGAACGTTAATGTTCACCTGCATTGTTTGTTGCTAGATTGTTGTTTTCTACTCAAGTCGCAACATATAGAAACATTTCCGAGCCACATTTCCACAAAAGCGATTTCAATTCCATCTGAAATCACATACAAACTTGGCTCATGTGCAGTTTGAAACAAATGTATTTCATATGGTTGCTTACATGACAAAACTGTGGTCAAAGACTTGCTTGTGGAATGAGGATGTCATGTTACTTTTGGGCAGCAAGGCGGCTAAACGGTTGTCGCCTCGCAGCAAGAACGCCCTGTGTCCAAATCTCAGAGTGGAGTTTGCATGTTCTACCACTCTTCACATGGATTTCTTCCAGGTTCTGGACTGACAATCTGTTCGTGGTATTTTCCAGCCTTTAGCCCGTTGCATGCTGGATCTACTCCATGCCACCTGTGAACCTCAATAAGCGGGTGTAGAAAATGGATGAATGAACAATTAACTTCACTGCACACCCCTGATTAACCAGCTCCTTTGGTGAATGGAGTTTGAAAATGTATTATTTGCCTTTTTTCTATACTTAAAAGACCTTCACTGCATCCCTTTTTGTCTTTGGATGTCTCTGGTCTGTTCTGTTTAGTTAGGCCATCAATCTCTATCAGGAGACTCTCTCCACTTGTTTCATTGGAAATGCAGCATACTTAACGGGCATTATTCGAAGACTAAAGGGTTACATTGCTCTAAGTGGCCAAGATAGAAATAAATGAACTGAAAACACCATTATCTGAAGTAGGAAATTAAAATGCTTATAGGCTGTTAGGCCCAAAATAAAACAGGAAAAAAAAACACTTTATGTGACTTTATTTTTTATTTTTTTCACTATGCATTCAGTAATGGTGCACATAAACTGATTATTTCCCTGTAATCCTTTCAGGATTAGGGCTCTTTTAAGACTTGACTGTTTGTGATTATACCCCACGCAGTCAGCTCTGCCTGGCTCAGCCCAGAACATGTGTTTAAACACTTCACTGAGAGTTTCCATGGTCGCTCTGGCTTCCAAGATGAACTGCGATTCAGGCTTTTTTTTAATGCCCCCCAATAAAAATTCACAGTAGTCCATTTATCTCAAATGCTGGTGTGTGTGATGTGTGCCACAGCGCTGTGGTGAGATCCAGGGAGGTTTTTTTTGTTTTTCTCCAGGTTTTGATACTATTCTTTCAATCCTTCCCAGGTGACCTAGAACTGTGTCTGATCATGCACCCTAATATAAAGGGCCACACATACAAACACCATTCTCTCCATTTTTTTATTTTTTACTTCTTCTGCCCACGTTCCCTGCATCACCATATCCATGTTCATTGAATTGGCAATATTTAGATGATGTCTGTAATAGAAAAATCAAAGCTATCTAATAAAACTACTCCAGTGATGTAAGTCAGATCAATACTGTCGAGACAGTTGGATCACAGACAACCCTAAAACTAAACAGCTTTTAATGGTGTTTTGGGAGAAATAACATCTAAGGGCACTTTGCCATCGACATATGGGTATTATTCATGGTTATTACACTGTCATCAAATCATTTTTTCTCCACTGAGTAAACTTTTGGACACACAACACATTAGAAATGAGAATATTTCTGTTATGCATCAGTAGATCATTATGCACCTTATATATGACATACAAATTCTCACTTTGACAGTCGAAGGTGACATGTAGTTAATACTTTCTTATGCAAGTAAAATGGCACCAAATATATATTTTATCTTTTGTCACATTTTAGACAAATAATACTTTGAATGAGCATTGCTGTGTGGGGGAGAAATAAAGGAAAATCAATAAGACTATTATAATTCAGGGAATGAGTATTATTTAGTGGAAGACATGAATATAAGTCATCTACCCTCAGGGACCAAAGCCAGATGATATCACTGAGAGCCTGTTGACGTCAAGCATCCGCTTTAGTAATATAAAAGCAGGATAAGTAGCATGAACTGTTTGAACTGAGTCCATTTGTGTGGTGTATTTCTGTTTACATTATGCAAACAAGGGAGTGAACTTGACAGCCTGGCAATTCAGGTTTCTCCGTTCCTAAATCATTACCCTTTTTTATGCATTTTACCAGATTATTATTATCATCAGGACGCCTGATGTGGCAAAACTACTCACTGCTGAATAAATTTCATCAATGAAATGCTGTCTGTACTGAGCTAACCTCAGCATGCAGCCTGGTGAAGTTTACCAAAACCAAGTCATGATGTTTGGTCTCTCACACAATCCACATTACACAGCTCTCAGCAGAACGTACAGCTCATACAATGACAATAAGCTTGTTCAATTTCGCTGTACATGGAGGGTCACACTGACTCAATTTAACTACAGTGCAACACGCTGGCCATCTGAGGGAGCAGACGCACAGGAGAGTGGTTATTGGATTGTCTGGTATCTGGTTTCAGTGAAAGAGGTGAGACGCAAATAATTGTTTGAAATAGGACTTAACATTGGTGCCATGATTTTGATTAACACTCTATTTATATATTACCACCATGTGATTCAATGTGGGGCAGAAAGTAAATAAAGTAAATAAACAGTGGCCTCTGTTACTGAAAATTTGATGATACACAGTTGCCCTGCACAGCTGTTGTCCAAAGATATGAATTCTGAAATGAATGCTGTAGGGCAAAAGGGACGGAGAGGGAAAATGTGAATAAACTGAGTTGGTCTGTTGCTCACTTGTAGCACATAGCTCAGTTTCCACTAGATCATGTAGTCTTTGAAACCCGCCACCTAAATTTTACCTCCTCTCACTGCTTTGTAACATTTTATTTTACAGGTCTGTAATTTCCTTGTAATTGCCTAAGAATTTCCCTGTAAATAATTATGTAATTTGGTACTTAAATGGAGACGTGTTTAATTATTACACCTCCAATTAATTAATTCCAGTTAATTGCTAGTGTAACTTAGAGTCATTAAGTCAGTGCACAGCAGGTCCACTGAATATGCAAAAATGTAAAATTTCCATGTCAACAGGCAAGCACACAATCATAAACGCATGTAAAGAATAAAGTTTCCAATAATATATGAATAATGAATGAATATTTACTCTGGGCAGTTCCTTCTGTGGAAATTCCTCTGGAAATGAATGCTCACCTATAAACACAACCAAATAAACTATACTACAACTAGTACCAAATTGTATTTCTAGAGAACTTCATAGGAAATTATAAGAAAATGGTTAACCCATGGCTTTATTCTAGCATGTTTTGAAGAAGGTGCTATACTCACAATTAAATACAAGGGTGCATACTGTGTTTGTAACTTACTGGCCTACTGATTCCATTTTCATACGATATTCACATTACTTTTTTTCTGCATACAGTCTGTTAATATGATAAATGCAGGATGATATTCTGTATTCCCTGTATTCTATACAATTTGCATAAACTAGTTTGCTGCCTTATGTATCAGCAGTTTCAATCATTTTTAAAGGATAAATAGTCCTTAAATATTTTTGTCTGTCAAGTTGTAAAGTTTTTTGGGAATTTATCATGTCTCTGATCTTCACATTACTGTAATACACCCTCACATCTTGGCATGGGTTTGTGGTTTTAGCCTCACATTACCACACTTCACTGTGCCTTTATTTGGAATTAGTAGCTAAGCCTACCTGAGAGCTGCCCACCCGCCTGCTTAAAGCATATCACACTATATACCTTTGCCCTGTCATCATTCATCTACCCACCAAACCCACAACCACCCCAACACACTCAATAGCTTAGACACACACAGGCTGTAAGTGCACAACATCTATGCACACACACGCATGCACACACACTTCACTCAACAGCTACATTCCAGGTGGGTTACCTAATTTAATTTTCTGCTTCTAGTGGCTTGGGTCTCTGTTGTCCTTGACCCCGTTGCTGCTGGTCATCCCCCCCTTGCCAGGGGGCCTGCCTGTCTGGCATATTTAAAAATGGACAGGAGAAGGACAACAACGCTCACACCAAGTGCTAAATAAACACAGATCCCAAATCTGATTGTTCCATTTTAAATAATGACACCAAACCAACACATACAGGCTAAGATAGCCACTCTATTGACGGGCTAATGGAGGAGGAGTGCTGCGGGTTAAACAGAATAAAATGTGGCTCCAGCTGAAAAGCAAGTTTTGTGTTGACACATCCAAACATTCATACCGGGGTTTTAGTCAGATGAGTCATGTCCCTACATGAAAAGCTGAAAGCTAACAAGTGTCATTACACAGAGCCCCGTCACAAACATTAAATGTATTTCTAAAAGGAAATATGGAAAATACAACATATCCTGTCATTTAGTTTTATTGTTTTCACGCTGCATGTTGTTCAGGTTGAAGCGCTCTTGTTGATGTGATCACATTACATCAACATTGTGCAACACTGACATGACTAATCCTCCTACATCCCATCCCAAACTTTTGTATCTGACCATAAGGTTATAGTCATGACAGGTACTGGAGTGCCCAGCATTAGCTCACACAGTGTATGCAAAATCCCTGTCATATCTGCTGCCCACACACCAAGCTGGGCCTACTGCACCTGTCAGATAACATCTGTTCATCTGTCCTCTGTCTTTCTGTGCTCTCTCTCTCCCTCCCTCTATTTCACAATCTCTCTCGGTTACTCTGTTATTCAGTATATCTGCATTTAAATTTCATCTCTAGAAATGAAATAAGTCTATACACTCAAAGTCTTACACTGTCGTATATACCATCATGCAAAATGCGATCCCGGCCATTAAAATATTTATGATACACACACTGTTTGCTTTTTCGCTGTACACACGCCACTCGACATGAGTAGGGCTTTCAGTAAACTACATAATGCAGTGTGATGTGATATGATAATTGCTCTGTTTCAACAACCTGTGTGGGGGGTTGCAAGAGAGTCCAGACGTAAAGTACTGATAATTAAATCCCCACAACAGCAGGGCAGGACCCTGTGAAAACCACTGCTTCTTTACAAGAGTTTTCAGCAAAATTGCTCTGTGCTTTCATGCAGCTTTGTACAGAACTACATTATTTTTGCTCATTAGGTACACTGCACGTTTACAATTTTATACATCTTAAAAGTCTCTCTTTGTACCAGAAGGATATCAGTACTGTAGTCTTGCCCTTGCCATCAGTTTCATCAGAGTTACCTTTCCGCTAAAGGAAGAGATTTTCTGCACTTCATGAGAAATTGGCAGCAATACATTTAAATGGCTTAAAATATTGCACTAGTAGATATCGGTTTGTTCTATCTTGCACAACATTCAAACAGCCGAGCCATTCAGTCATAAAAATATACATGTATTCACTTTTTCTGTTCACAACATGAGACTCCACCACTTCTCTGTCACTAATATAATTCTCTATAATCAATACAATTGAAAAGTGAGATTTTATATGTATACTTCCCGTAGCTACTTAGTGTATGTGAGGCCACACATAAATACAATGTATTTCTAGTCATATACTGAATGTCTAAAGCGTGGTGACCTAGTGAGTGACACTGCAGAACAGTTGGGACATCTCATGTATTCAGTAAACACACTTTACTTTGGCAGTTGATGTACAGGCGGCTACTGAAAGCCACATTTGAACGCTGACCTTGTGACCCCTGACATTTAGGATTGACCCTCTCGGGTAATACAGGAGTGTTTAGCAACCAGACCAAAAAGTCAGGGGTCAGCAAAGGCCTCCGTCATGTAAGGATCTGTCTTCAAGGAGGACGGTCGTGAGTGCCTACACAGCTGAGGAAGCCAGTTTAATATACATGTATGTGTTTGTCTTTGTTACGACGCAAAATATCTAACTAATGCTGTACAGTATTATGATAATCAATAAGACAAACTGCCATTTTAAGCTGTGCATTTTGTTATCTTACATGTTTCATGTGATATTAATGTGAACTAAGACATGCGGTTCTGCCAAAGCCTTTCTAATAAAAATGATTTAATAAAATTGAGGCTAATATTAGATCATTTATTGCAATAAATCCAATGTGTGTTTGCGTGAAAGAGAGAATATGCCTGTGTGTGTGTGTGTGTGTGTGTGTAGGTGAAAAAGCAGGAGAGAGGACAGCAGGGAGGAACAGAGAGGCGGAAGTTAGAAGGGTCATTTGCATGAACTTTGGAAATATTGCCATAGCCTCAGGCTTTTACTAAGAACACTGAGCTTGGAGAAAACAGTTATTTCCCATACTGCGTGTTCCTGCCAGGATACCTGCCGGTTCAAGATAAATAAATGCACTTCCACGGTGCATTTTAACAACCTTATATAAGGCAGCACTTTCACAATAAGCTTTGCCTTTTCCCTTAATTAATGTTATTCGGTACCACTTCAGAATAATGACATTTAATAAGATCTACTAGTGAAGAATATGACTCCTGGTGCATAATTTGGACAATATTACCATAACAGATTAATTTTAATTTTTACTGTGGACCTTCATTTGCTTCTTCAGGGACCCATCAAATTATTAGCTCTACTAATGGTGTATAAAGTAATGGTGTATAAATTAGAAGATGATCATTTAAAATGTATCATTTTAATACTAATACTGTATGTTGTATTGTTATGTATAATAAATGATTTGTTAGTTTATTTGTTATACATTTGTAAAACAGTTTAACAGGACAGATGAAAGGATTCTGTCTGTAAAGTGTTTAAGTTCATTCACTCGTAAATTTAATTACTAATCTTCTTACTTCTTACTTATTAAGAGGCATTGTGTGCAAGATTAAAACCAGCCAAAAACTGGTTGTAAAGTTATATAGGGAGATATGGGGAGGTATGGGAAGGGATGAACTTTTCATTTACGCTTTTGCCAATTTGCTTGTTTTCCCATATGCAGCTAAGCTTAGTGAATTTCTTTTATGAGCTATAAAATATATTCCCTGCAACAGAAGCCTGTCAGCTTGTGCTTGCCAGGTCTGTAAAATGGAATTTCTACTTGTTAGGTTAGTTGGTCGAATGTGTTTTTTCCACATGAACACTACGCTGTCCTCTTTACTTCATGTTCATATCCATAAATTGCGTGAAACACATAAAATGTTGCTACCTTCAACCCGAAGGTGAAACTAATAACAGTTCATATATTTTTTTTATAGCTTACTGTTACCTTCACGATGAAAAATCAGATGAAAATGAAAATTAGATGAAGATTTGAATTTCATCATCAGTGTGAGAAACCTTGTGCATACAACAGCAGAACCAAAATTATTCAGATAATGCTGATATCAGAGGACAAACTGCTGATCTAAAAATACAGCAAATCTAAAATGACTGGAACTTTTAAAAGTAGAATTAAGTTTTCAGTTGTCAGTTTTTATCATCATATATAGTAAGTGTTGGTGTCAGTGGTTTTTTTGTATTGAACCTTCAGTTAATACCTGGATTAAGCAAAAAGATGGAACACTAAACCAAGCTGTCTGCTAATCAGATCTCAGACATGCTGCTTTCTCATTTGAAATACAATATGATGCTATCAACAGCAGCAGTTATAATCCACCTGAAGACACATTTCCAGAGACGGAGGCTTCAAAGAAATAGTGAAAGACTGATGTGAAATATTACCAGAGAAGGAAAGTCTTGAATTAAGAAATCAGATTAAAGTTATGGCGAACTTCATGAATAATGCAGCCAGTGTTTTCTTCCCAGGAAGTCAACTGTAAAGCACAGCCCTCTCGCCAACTCTCCCTGCTCTCTGTACTCTCTACATTACATCTACACCCGTAATGATGGATGGCATTTTAAAGTAAACTAATTAAATCCGAAAAGGAAAATGAATTGTGACAATTCATCAACATCATAATGGTGCAAGTGTCAGACTATTTCTTGCTATCAAAAAATTAAAAGCATAAATCAAAGGTTATGAAGGGAAAAAAAAGGAGACTAGGTTTGAAAGTTATTGTTTTACCAGGATGACAAAATCATTAGAGTCTAATTTATGACCCCAGGGCAAAGACTTTTCTATGATCTAGTGTGGCATGTCAGTGTAATATCCCTGTCTTCGCTTTTGCCTCATTCATTCTATGGGCACTGGCAGGAAATATTCTCATTTCAATGGCACACTTACTCTGAGTGGAACGAGCTGCTCAGGAGATGACCAAGACCCTCTCCCCCTCTGGCAAAGCTGGTAAATTTCATGTGCTCAAATTCCACAGCAGTGCCCCACAAATATCGCTCATCCATTTTGTGAGGGAGGAAGCAGATAGACGCACAGGATATAATTCTGACTCTATCTGATTTCCGCATAGCGATAATTAAATCCTGCGACTGTAGAAAAATAAACTCACCATGGCTAAAGTTGTGTTAACAGTATTTTTTGAAAACCACAATTAAATGATATCAGCGTAAAAACTCTCTGATCAACACTTAAAATACATGTCACTGAAAAATCAACACTTGCTGAGAGTGGAAAATGTGCCATGTAAATCTTAGTGCAACCATTTGACACTTGACAACTAACTAATTATTGTGTATTGGTTCATTTAAAAGCAAACACGCCACCCACTATTTCTGTGTTCTATTAGATTCACTGTGAAACTTTTGGATTGCATTCTTTTCTTCACAGCTCCCTGTGAAATTAGCTGTCACTTCAAATGAGGAAATCTTCATTTCTGCATGTGTGAGTACTTAGTGTAACACATCAGACGCGGTGTGAAAGACAGTGTGAAAACATGCTGATAGCTGCTCATAGCTCTTCATAGCGTCTGACTGCCTAAACAGAAAAATGAAAACGCGTATCCAGAGAAATAATTACCTTTTTCTCTTTTACTTAAAATTTGACAATGAGACCACAATATCAGACATCAGTGCTTGATCCATAAAACATAGAGACACACACACACACATGTGATCCCCCAGTGTTAGTCCTCACCTTCCACCACCATCTCTTTCAATCTCTGTCATATCTGCCTTGAAGTTGATATTTTGTAGTGGCGTCACATCTTCCCATAATCCTCCTCTGGATTGGCTGCAGCCCCTCATCTCTCAGCCCTGAAGGTCAGCATGTGAGAGGCATCAGTAAAAGAAAATGACCTGCGAGGAAAACATTGCAGTAACCTCCACCTGAGCTAAGGGCAACCTACCGTGGATGCATGGGAAGACTGAAGGAGAGGAAATTCATGGTCATCTGGTTGAAAATTGATTTAAAAACCATGAAATTCAAAGAAGACATCTTTATAATCTGCTGCCGACAGTTTCCCTATACACCTTTGCAAAGAAAGCATTTAACCTGATTATTTACAAGATGTTTTCCAATATGTAGACCTCAGACTTTTCAGAGGCTGAGACAATTTATTTGCCTGATGTGCTAAAAACTACACCAGTTTCTGTTTTCTCAGAGGCATGGACTCGGCAAGTACAATGAAAGTAACTAAGACATTTCATTTTGATGGGTATTGATCAAACACAGCTGAGTGGAAGGATGCATTGCACCTGCTTTGACAGAGACAAGGTGTTTCAAATAAATATACTTGCTGTGCTTTTCTGTTAAATCTACTGTAAAACAATGCGCTGATGGTTTTGTTCAAAGGTCTCTCTTTTTCTCTAGCCAGCATTTTCTGGTTTTTTTCACTTCCTCTCTCTGTAATTATTTCTTTTCTTCTCAGCTTGTTCTTGAAACATATCAAAACTGTCATAAATCATAAATCCTGACCTTGAATTCAATTCCAACTTTCTAACCCAGTAACATTCCACAGAGTGACTGAGACTCTAAAATGTATTCAGCTTATCAGTTATTTCTGGCACAAGCAGCCACCCCCCAACTCCCTCTCAATAAATATGGGGTTGACTAAGTTGATATGCCTCGGAGGCATTTTAAATATTCCCCCAAAAATATCTATTCATAAAGCGGGGCAGCATAATTGGGTGATTTATGACCTTTTCACACCACTGGAGCGATTAACTGAAGACATCATTCAGAGCTGTCAATCAAACTGATTGTTCGCATGGAAACGAAACACCATGCAGCCAATAAGGGAGCCAGCTGACTTGAGAATGATGCCTTCAAAAGCCTTTCACTAAAGTGGCCTCTTCACGACTGTCAGTTATTGTGTTAAGATAAAACTCCCAACTATCAGAAGGCAGCACTGGCAAACAGGGAAACTGAATCACTGACACAGGGTAAATCTGTGCACATTCATGCATGCATGCATTCATGTTGTCATCTCAAGTATGACATGGTTTCAGTTGAATGCCATCTCATCCCTGTGCCCTCGTCTCTCTCACTGCCGGTCACAGATCTGTTCATAGCTTATCTGGGTGACATCTTCACATAAAGCTATCATTACCCCAGATTTAATGACTGGCACAGTGATTTGTCTTTATTGGTCTTCATACACTCCAAGAGATGAAACTTGGATGTTGTTTGCATTACATAGTTGTTTTACGGTGAAACTACTAAATAATTGCAGTTTTGACCATCAAAACAAGAAGGTTTCAATGCATTAACATAATAGTGTAAGGTTTTGGGAATATATTATTTAGAACGTACTGCAGGAGTTGGACTGAATAAAGAGTGTCCTAATGCGCTTTCCATACTTCTCCGCACCTGTGCAGTATGTGCAGGTCAGTTGCCAGTAGCCTCGTTTGAGATACATCCATGGATGAACTGCACCTCGCCTGGAAAGTGGACAAGATGAGGCAGCAGCAGCAGCAGCAGCAGGGGGTGGTGACAGTTTCCACCAGCCTTCAAAGATTATACAGGAAGTCACAGAAATAGTTACATCCTGTTAGATCTGATCCTGATTTAATAAAATAAAAAGCTTAGCTACTCAATCACTAACATTGTTTTAATTATGGTCTGTGTGACAGAGTACAGTCTGGTACCTTGTGATAACCAGAACAGCATTTATTCTGTAATCTCCAATATTAGGCTATTCAGTTATTTTATACAGAAATGTAACCACTGCAGAAAGCTACTTGCCGCTTGCCGGCCAACATGCCGACCATAAATCAGCTGACTTATCAAACTCATTCACATCTCATTCCCGAAAAAAAAAAAGAAATTCAAATAAAATGAAATTCTTCTTTTTCTCTGTAATTTATCTTGCCTAGTTTTTTTCTTGTCTTGAGCTTTTAGCTTCCTGCCTCTCCTGCACAAATGTTTATTTACTTTAAATGAATGTATAGCTGAGTATATGCAGGTAAAAGTTTGTTTGATATCTATATGTGAATGTCTTCGTGTACATATCAAATTTTTAAATATTGTATAAAAATAGTATTTTGTAATGCACAAATAAATAAAGTAAAACTCATATCAAACCTACTAAAAATGCAAGAGGAGAGGAAAAGCAGAAATAGACATATCCTTTAGCCAAATATTTAGACATCTGTACAGAGAATAATCTTCATGTCACAGACAAGATCATGGTCAATAGTTAGATGGATGATGACGTTCTCATGTACGGTGGCTCTGAGTGGTCAAACGATTCTCTAAAGGATTTTGACGGATGTGAAAAAACGCAGAAAATCAAACCTGTTCTGAAAACTTTAATGACGGAAGAAAGTTTCAGAGGCAGTGTGTAAACATGATTGACACAACGTGAGGTCGTATTTATTTTTAAACGTGCAACAAAAAAATACGGACTTGGTGTGCAAAGACCTTCAGTACAGATCAGCCTACTGAACTACAATACTGAAAATGTATAAGCTTCAATTCAATAGTAGAATTTATGGCAGAGTTGTTGTATTGGATTGCATTAGATTGCACAGGTGTTCCTAATAAGGTGCCTCAATGAAAAGCCTGACACCCTCATAAACGGATACTTGGTAAGTTTCATCACAGAGTATGAACCATAGCCTAACCAAACATTTTTGATGAGAATCATGACAACATAGATATGTACTGAATGGGACATTTCACAATGTGAAAATTAACTTGTGTTCTCTGGTTGACAATCTACATAATGGTATCATTTCTTCTAAATTACTGTAGCTCAAACATCATTGTGCTGCTTCTGTGCTCACACTTGCGAGCAGGTGTGCTCTGCACGATAAGTCTTGAATAACTGTAGGTGTGCCGAAATGTCAGTTTGTGGAATTAAGTCTGTGCTGCAAAACTGTCAAAACCTCTTTGCAATTTTTTATTCTTGTTCGCTGCCTGCAGCTCAAACATATCTTTGGAATTTGTGTAAGACCTGTTATTACCTGCACCCATTGTATTTGTGGGTTGTGCTCAAATGATTTGGCCAAAGTCCAAATCTTCCACGTTCTAGTGAGAGATAAAACAATAAATTGATTCATCGGATTAGTTGATCAACCAAAGTAATTGGCAACTTTTTTTGTGTGTGTGTTTTGGGGCTTTTTTTGTTATCATCTCACTGTAAACTGAGCAGTGGTAGAAAAAAGAAGTTTGGTTTTTCAGTGAGCATTGGCTGATGTTTGAATGCACAAAAATTGCAATTTGATCAAATTGGGCTGTAGTAATTCTTGACTTTTTAAAGAATAAAAAATTCAGGCAATGCACTAGAATATTAAAAAGGGCAATTATTTGTTAATTTATTTGTATATTGTTTTTGTTATTTATGTATTTTGTTGTATATTTTTATTTATTTTAAGTATTATGTGACATTAACAGCCAAATAATACAAAATGGTAAATCTTTCTGCATTTGCTTCCTTAGTTTCATAATGTATTATAGCAAATATATTGATGCCATTTTTGTGAAGTACAGTCCTCAACCTTTTTCTGACACTGTTTAATCAAGTCAGGTGAAGTAAAATTACTCAAGTCGTATTTATTTCACTCACTGGCCTCGACGGCGTGTTCAGTCATGTTTGATAAAATCAACAAAATCCTACAACTTTAATACAACTCAGCTGTAACTCAAATTTAACATAACTGTGTTTAGTAAATCAAACCTAAATGTCTTAAATACATTCAACATTAGTGTGTTAATTTAACTCCACATAACTGAATGATGTAGCATCTAATTAATACAGTTCGGTGAGATTTGCTTGACAGTATTTAGTAATGATCAATTCTCTATTCTTTTGTCTCATTTGTTCAATTTAGTTATGTGGGACCGGTTGAAATTGAGTAAATGTAACATTTCATTTCTTAGAGTGTAGACACACACCTGCATCTCCAGAGCCTTCCTTTGGTAATAACACCAGGAAGAACAACTTGATGCTAATTGGCTCATCATGTCAAGTGTGTTCAGGCAGAAAGCATTTCTTCTGATGCTTAAAAAAAGTACCAGCTTTGGAAAAGGATGAGATTGGAGAGGATTGGATGAGATTTCATGTCTTTTGCATCAACATGTTTTATTCTAGCCTACAGAGAGAAGTCTGCTTAATCTTTACTGTAACCTACTGTGGTGCTGGAAAAGCGTTAAATACCGTACCGGCAGCATAACTTGCTATTTTATTGTAACTATTTCTATGTACCTCGATTATGAAGAGTCATGTTTATACTCTGTTAAGTCAAATTTCACTAATCATCATGACATCGCTGGGGTTCAATTGGCTTATCAGGGGGCCTTTTCCCCCCTTTGGTCCTCAGGGCTTGCTGGCTCTCAGTCTAATTACCAGAGATAATGGAGGGTGAAGCTAAAAGGCACTGATGGGGTCCAGCAGAAAGTTATTAGGTGTCCTCATTAGTGCCCAACTGAAGTGAAAGGAGGTTTAAGGTCTTATTCTGATCCTGATGGATGGTGTTCCTCTCAGTCTGTCTTTAGCAAGTGTGATTCCACAGCGTAGACAGCTAGGCAGAGGCACGGATAGTGAGATACATAAAGAAGGCAGAGTATGTGTGTGTGTGTGTGCGCATGGTGATGGAATCCAATCTGGCACATGGTGACGGCACATGATTTTCCTGTATTAGTTACAGTAGAAATGTTTACTGGTTAGCATTTGATTTAATGCAGTGACAAATTTGACAGTCCTGATTACAAGATGAACACCATGACTGCAGTAAATCTCTGTTGTATTTTTATGCCTTAGTAAATGGGTAAAAGAAGAGAAAAACAGTAGCACAATCATCAAAGCAATGTATTTCCATTTTATTGTATTACTCATAGTTGCTCAGACACGTGTATATACAAATACAGATCATTTTTTGTCAAATTTTTTTTGTTGTTTATATACTGTAAAAGAGCAGGTTGGAAATATTCCCCCACTGATGGCAAAGTGGGAACGGGGTTCAAAGATGAGGGAAGAAGGACAGCAGGTGGTGTGGTGGAGGTTATACAAGCACAAGAAGAATGGGACAGGACAGGTGCACAAAATGAACAAGTGGCTCATCAGCAAGAGGGGAGCCGACGAAGAGAGGCTTTGCCCTGCAGCACAGAACCTGGATCGATGATAGGCTTTACCCCACTAACAATCCAGTTTAGGATTTGGTGGAGGGGGTGCACTAATCCTTGAACTGCGCCCGGGACCAATGTCTACCATGGGGACAAGTGATTCAGGGTTGTTAAAAAGGGAGAGAAAGTGAAGGGCCCTGTTGTAGTCTCTACGACGCCAGCAGCCGTTCCGTGTAAAAGCACAATGGCAGAAAGCGTCTTGTACACAGACGGAGCTGCCAGGGCAGAGGCTGGAGGGCTAAGGCATGGGAAACACTCTTCGTTGCCAAAGAGGGTTGCCGCTTCCCATTCACTGCGGCAACAGCAAATGAGACATACACACACACACACACACACACGCACAAACCCCAAGGTCTCACACATTTTTTTCAAACTGAAAAATGTCCACACATTGATGTATACACTTCCAAATGCCTCCTCTTGGGAGAGCAGAGAGAGGATGAATAGTCAGAGGAGACAGACTGCAACTACATGGGATGAATTCAGTAGAATGGGTACAGAAAGAGTCACTCTTAGGAAAGAAAACTAAAAGTTGTCTGTGAACTACAAAATGATCGACCCCCCACTGTAACTTCACAACAATGGTTTTGTGTTATGTACATTTGTCATTTGTCACTACATAGTTTAATGACATCACTCAAATGGGGATGCAAAAACACACAACATGAAAGTGATCAGAAAAATCTAACACGTCTTAAAGGAAAAGAAAATAAGAGCAAAAGAAAACTTTCTTTTTAAAACTGTTTTTTTTTTTTTTTAACATGTCATCAAGTTCATGCGCATGCCACATAATGAAACTGGCAAGATCCTTCCATTAAAAAGCCAACAGTCAGATCTCTGAGCTGACTAACATGCTTTCAAACACTGAAGGCAAAAAAGTACAAATAAGCCGTCCATTAAGTCCCAAGTGTTTCTTTCTGAGGCAGGATCCTTATGTGAAGAGATGGTGAAGGTTGGTGACTGGTTTGAAACATGTAACAGGTGAGCCACTCGTTGGCTAATGTCCAGCCTTCTGCACACTGGTATGTGTGCAGCTCCCACAGGTTTCCCCTTCATAATAGCTCAAAGTTTCATTAGGCATTGAGGATCAAAGCACACAATGCATTGTTTGAGGACAGTACACACTCCGCAAAACCCAGAGATAATACCGGATTCTTTTTTTTTTTTTTTTTAGAAAAGACATAAGAACCAAATTAATACTTTAATATCAAACACTATTTACATCAAGAAGTTTTCCTAATAATAATAATAGTCATAATCATCATCATCATAACAATAATAATAATTATACAGTTTTAACAATGATGTATCTCATTTTTTTCTTTTGTCCTCCAGAAAGGTACAAAACAGATACTAACCTAACACTACATGTTTTATGGTTGACTACCTCAGGATACACAGTATCCAGTTAATAAGTTGATCCTCATTTCCCAGGTTAAGGTGTGTACAGAATAAACCATGGTAATAATAGCAATAATGACAAATAGTAGTATTGGTAATTATAAGAGAGTACAATTGAAGCTGGTTTCTGATAAAAAAGTCTAGTGTTAATCTGCTGACAAGCGTCCATTTTGAATCTTATGCGGTGCTCATTCCCTGTGGTGTTCTCCTGAAAATTAGTACCTCATTAAATGGCCTCGTCTCCTATTACCCCCCCATAGCTGAGCTGCTATTCCACTGTAATAGCATTGTTACTGTAGCGCAAAAAACAAATGGCAAAAGGCAAAGGCAATCTTTCTGGGGAAAAACAGGAAAAAGGCAGCCACAAAAATAAAAACAAAGCAAAAACAAAACAGTGCATGCCTTTTGAGACTGAATGGTACTGAACAAATGTTTGTCATTCAATCAGGTGTTTTTTGCCAATAGTGTTGCATGGATTTTTTGTTGTTTTGTCTTGTTTTATTTTGTTAGGCACTCTAGTCACATTACCTTCGGCTACCTCCCATGTCCTTCTATCTCTCCCTGTGTGTGCGTCTCTCCCTTTAGTTCTTTCTGTCTCCTTCACTCACCAGTTCTCTCAAACTGCAAGGTCATTGGTGCTTTAAAACCCCCCACGGTGGAAATCTACACCCCCCTCCCGAGACCCCCCGAGCCTTCCACCATCTATTTTTAATACCAGAAATAACTCCCCTTGCCACAACATGGGGTCCACATGCCTGTCATTTTGAACCTCATTAAAGAGTCACTTAAACCAGTAACACTAGGAGCTGAAGGTGGACATGCAATTGCTCCTGCGCTCCTTTCTCTTGCTTTATTTCTCTCTTTCTGTCTGTGTTTCCAAACCAATTGGTTCCCTATTTCTCATACAAAAACCCAGCTCTGACAGGAAGCCAGTTTCAGCAAAGTTAATTTCTCTATCTGTCCATACTTCATTGAAAGCAAAGAAACAAGTCCCTCCGTTTGTAAAAAAGGCATAATAGCTTTCATTATGCTAACTCACCATGTGCATCTGCGGGAGCTGAAAGAAGCTGAATATCATTATAACACAGTCAATTCCTTTGAATGTAAGTGCTAACATAAACCTGGCCAGACTAAATGTGGCTGTGGCTCAGGAGCAAGAGCGGCTCATCCACTAATCAGAAGCTCGGTGGTTCAGTCCCCTGCAGCCCGCATGCCAAAGTGTCGCCGAGCAAGATATTGAACCCCAAATTGCTCCCGAGCTGTATGAATGGGTGAATGAGCATTAGAAACATTGTAAAGCGCTATATTGCTCCCAATGAGCAGGTTGGCACCTTGCATGGCAGCCTCTGCCATCAGTGTGTGAATGGGTGAATGTTGGCATGTGTTGTAGAACGCTTTGAGTGGTCGGTAGACTAGAAAAGCGCTATGTAAAGGCTGTCCATTTACCAATCTATACTAAATAGAGTTGTGCATTGCCTTGAATTAAATCTTAAAGTTCTATAGATCTGCTCTGTTTGCACAATGAGTTTTCAACTAATTGGAGCTATGCAGCAGTTTACCAGTAAATGCTGTACTAACTGTTTGTTGCAATAAACTAATATTTGATGAGTCAACATTGCTGCTATGTCTAAGTGACAAAGTATGCTGTGAATTTAAGTTGTCTTTTCAAAAAACTCTCATGACCTCCATTATTGTTCTCATTTAAGTGGATCTCAGGCAATAAAAAAATACAAGTTTCCAGTGTCTGCAATGTGAAAGACAATGTCGCTTGCGAAGTAAAATAACTTAATGGTTCAGGAAAAATAAAGTGTCCAATTTAGCTATTAATCATTTTTTATACAATCACTTTAACGATCAATAGTGAGAGAGAAAAAAAGCCGTAGATGCAAATGTTTATGGGAGTGTTAATATTGACTAATACTCAAATGGAACAGAGAGAACAATTGCTGCCCAGCTCAGTAAACATTGCATAAAAAGACTGTGACTGTTACCGTGAAATTGTGTGATCAACTTTCAAAAGATATCGATCCTCGATCTTAATAGCAGTCCACAAAGTGTCTGGCGAGAAAGTTTTAATTTAGCAGGGTGAACCAAATGCTTTGAGAGGTGTTTTATTGAGCAGACCGGCATGCTCTTCACAAAGGAGGACAAGAAGAAGTTGCCTCATGCTTCCATAGGTTTGACACTCAACCTCTAAGTAGCTTATCCTCCTATACACACACTTTATATTCAAAAGAAAATTGGGCCAGGACACTCTGGAGATCAGCGAGCTAAGGTGCATGCCATGTACGTATTTCTCAGTGCTGTGGTTTCCAGTCTGACCTCTGCTCAAAATATTCTTCCTCTTTTCCTACATCTTCATCTTTCACTCTGCTCTAAACTGCACTGCCCAGATAATGGAGGCGAAAATCTGCCTCTCACGACCAAGCAGAAAATACTTTATGAAAGGCTTCTTGAGAGGTCTCGGGACAACTACTTATTTGTATATGTACAGTCGTTTCTAAGACCTAGTATCTTTACTTTCCTACTGTGTAATGCTGCTACTGAATACAACTTTGTAAAAACCCTACTGCTATTGACTGTTAGTGTGGTGACATTCTATGTGTTTATGTATATGTAAGCATGTGTGTATGTGCTGCGTGTGTATGTATGTGTGGGTAAACGTCAGTGCTGCAATGACATAAATATGATGTAAAGGGGTGTCAAAAGTCACGGGAAAATAAGAATCACTAAGTGTCAAAAAACGGGATTTGGCATCTTAGTTGAAGGTTTAAGAGGGGGAATTGTCTCTCCCACTTCCAACATCAACTTTTTTCACTCACAGACGGAGAAAGACCACTTAAATATTTTTCTGAAAAAAATAGAGGGTTCCTTGAGAAGCCTGCTCTGATGCCCAATCAAGCAAACACGCTCCACCCAAATCCCGCCCCTTCCCTGCAGCCTCGGGCAGATTCAGGCCACGCTAGGTGTAATTGCCCTCCTGGACAGAGGGAGGCGCTATAAAGTGAAGAGTGCTGCTAGGCAGACCAGCAATGAAGCCAGAAGTTGACTTGTTTTCTGCAGGTGCGGCGCAGCGTTTGTCTCGTCGCTTCGGGAAGGCTCAGCCGGTTCATGGCTGGTATCGTCTAGAGGATAAAAAAGAAACAAGGTGAATTGCTATTTTTGATAGAAAATGCAAACAGTGCATCACAGAAAACATTATGCAATTAATTTATTGTCATATGTTTAAGTTTGTGCTGTATTGTATTATTGTCATTGTATTTGAGACGTCAGTGCATTACGGAGATGTTTGGGCACATGTTCATATCGTTTTGTTCAACATAACAGTAACATTTAAAGTCGTAATAGTGGAGTCTGAGTTGCCATATGAACTTCAGTTGCTATGTAATGCTTCTTCTCTCGTTGTCAGAAATATTTTGAATTCATCTCCCGGGTGATCACTATCTGTGAGCAGCGACATGCATGCTACACCATGGGAAAGTAGCTGAACCATGCAAAGGAAGATAGACAGAAGAGAGGGGCCAGACAGTTACATAACTATACTAACATGTGTGTGTGTGTGTGTGTGTGTGTGTGTGTGTGTGGTGGGGGGTGGAGGGACAGGGCAACAGTAGATAATGAATGAATGGTTTAATTTCCCTCCTTTGGAGAGCTTAATAGGGGAATGAGCCAAAAGAAGCATGCAAGGTGAGAGGCAGCCATTGTAGATGCAGACAGAAAATCAGGCAAGAGGAGAGGAAGGTGGGCATCAAAAATGTCCAAGGACCTGGCCTTGATATTTCTGGCCTTGACTATGTGTGTTTGTGTCACATTTAAATGGCGGTTTATGATATACTCCTCTGCTATCAGAATGTAATAGATTTTTAAAACTAATAATATTCATAAAAATCAGTTTTAAGCGGTTTTAAATGAGTAATATTTGACAGTTTGTTACATATATATTCCCAGTGGGGCTGTCTTTGTGTTGTTTCAGACCGTGGGGTGAGCTGGTGGTGAATGAGATTGCAGCATGTGGGGGATGTGGAGTGTTTCAGTTCACTGATTGGGTTAGACTCATGTATGAAGACATAAAAATGCTGTGCATTGTGAACACAGAAAATAATCAATGCTGCACTACAAGAACTCAGTGAGGAGTGAAACAGAAAAAATAAAATGTGCTAAATGTATTGTTTAACCATTAGTGTCTGTGTATACACTGTGTAGGTGTGAACTGGTCACAATAATGAAAACACTCAAGTGACTGATTTAGATGTATTAGGGCAGAATTGTTTGATGGTTAAAAAAAAAGACTGTAATGAGATGGAGCACAACATGCTGGTGGAAGTGACATTCTCTGATGAATTGATGAAAATGTTTGATAACGGTGTGACAATGTGAAACATGCACATCTATAAGAAACCATCACATATATTGCAGAAACATGTACTGGATATAATGCATGTACATAGACATGCAATTACTTTGTAAAATTACACAAACAGCAATTTATAATATGCAAGCAGCAACAGTAGCATGACACAACTTTGGTAATCTGGAGAAGAATCACGTTTAAGAGAAGCATCAGGCAGCGGGACATAAAGATAAACAACATAAAAAAGGCACAGAACAAGGCACACATGTCTACAGATGTATGGAGATCATACTGAAGAGAATCAAAAAAGCAGGAAGCCATACTAACCTCGTGGTTCTAATGTATTGTCTACTTTGTCGTTTACATCAAAAACGCGGTCATGTACGCCTATAGTTTTCACACAGCTGTCTATAACAGAAAATAGGGAGAATGAAAGATCATTAGAGGTATATGCCAAATAGGTTAGTGACATTTGAAGCCCCCCTCTCAGCCCTGAAATTAAACATCTCAAGCAACAAAGCTCATGGCAACATTCAGATGAGGTATGAAGTGACCTGGATTTCATTTGATGTGATCATCTGTCATCCTTTTTCATGTTTTTAATAAAAACATTTTCTTAGCAAGTAAAGCAGTTTTGTGATAAATGAAAGTGGTATGTTGGACAGTGGGCAAAAGGTAATTGAGGAGGTAGTGAGGTAACCAGAGAAGTAGACATAAATTGTTTTGACTTTCCAATCCAAATGTGTACTTCAAAAAGCTCTGTTACAAAGCTGCGTGTTGCATGCAAACACTTACTTGATGGTCGGACGAAAACTTTGAGCTTCAGGCATGTTTTCCTCCCGTTCTCAGCAATGGTGGAGGCTGAAAAACAGGCAATATACACAGGTAAATAGGGTGTTAATATAATACATGTACTATCACATGTGTTCTAGACAATAACTAAATAATTTCGAACTGCATCTTTCCATCATATCAAGGTTTGCATTAATATATTTTTCCTAATGAATATGTTTTTTAGGAAAAAAGCTAGTTAATGTTGTCTCTTAAATGGATTTTGTAGAGTTAGTCATGGTTCTTGTGGATTTCTATCCAGAAAGTATTTACAGATGTGCTAGGGAAATCTCTCTCTGGGGAAAGTGAAGTGCTTTGCTCAAAGTTCAATTGTACAATGTTAGATTCTATAACTGGCAGCGGCTTAATTGGCAGCAGGATCAAGGAACATCATTCTGACTTGATGCAAAACACTCAAAACTGGAAGATACAGTAATGCTATACTAATCGTTTACGTATTTTTTTCTCTATAAAAACCTCAACACTCTTGAAGGGACACAAAGTTCACACAAGGAGGATGCATGTGCTGCATGTGTGTATGGTCTGCGGTTGCTGTCAGGAAATGGATCCCTTCCCGTCAAGCCCACGGGGTGTGAATCTCTGAGCTTTAGCTACCATAGTGGTTGTATCGCAAACTCTAAAAATATCTTGCGTGGAGAGCGTGTGTGAGTGTGCACGCCTTTGTGTGTCTGTGTGTGGTTGACCACTAATGGTGTTGTGGTGAGGCACCAGGTGTTGTCTCCTGTAGACGAGGATAGGGGTCAAACGCATGTCAGTTGGAGCATGGTGGGTGCGTACCGCATGCATCCATCATGGCTAGAGACAATACAGCATTTTAAAAATATACATTGTTGTCTCGTGTCAAGACCTCATATCAAATGGGGAATAATGTAGGCTTTTCTCACTATGGTGACATATTAATGATATTTACTGTAAACTAATTTTCACTTCTATTGTCCCCCCCTCGGCTCCAGAGAGACCATATCGTCTGCTAAAGCTGTCTGCTGGGCAGCATTTTATGTCTTCTGAGGATCATTCCACAGCATTTCCAAAGGCTATCATTTGGGATCTGTCAACTCCTCTCTACTGAACCTTTACCTAACCCCTCCCTTCCCTTCCCTCTCTCCCAGCTGTGTCACCCTCCCTTCCCGTCTGTCAGCATGGCCGCATCCATTCATCAGAGCTCAACTGACTTGCTTCGTCGTGTGTACAGCACATACACCAATGAATGTGTGCTGTGTCTAGTAGTGTTGGCCTACATCCTCCTAAATAACAGCTTTCACGATTCTCTGATCTTTTCTGTCTGCAGAATGTTTTACACTCAGAAATGTCTCAGGACACGTCGCTGCAATCAATCCCAGCATCTATTTCATATTGAGGCAGTGAAAGCAAGCAGTGAGCTGTCTCTGTAGGCAGGGCATGTGTTGCAAAGATAATTGTTGACTAATAACTATGGGAAAGGGTAATAAAAGATGGAGATCTATTCCTTTCTTGCATTTCCCATGCTCTCTACTCCTCATTTCCACTGAAATCTAGATGCCAGCTTCTTATCAAATGTATCATTTTTGTCTTGCTCTTGAAAGCTCATCAAGCTCTCTCTCTCTCTTTCGCTCTCTCGATCCCTCTTGACTCTCGACCTCGCTGTGACCATTTTTAACGTTGTTGCTTCATCACCTGTTATCTGTTTCTTAGTCATGTGTCAGTGTGCAAGAGAGGTGACTTGAGATCAGGTGCTTTTTTTTCACAGTTCAGTTCATATTCAGCAGATGCAAGGAAGTTGAGAGCCGAGAGAGAGAGAGAGAGAGAGAGCCTTATTATTTCGGTGTGGAGGCAGCCGATGACACACTAATGAACCTTGGCCACCGTCGCTCACCCACTCAGTCACATACACACACACCAGTACCCACACAATTTATGTCACTCTTCTTATTGCTCCACTTCTCTTTTCCAGCACTACTTTATGCTCCCATTTTCCGAGTACGCACATAAGCACACAAGCACACACGGCCGAGCACGCACACACACACACACACACACACACACACACACACACACACACCCCGTCTCCAGATGTCTTATCTTCATCATTGTTGTGGGCAGAGCTGAGTCACAGCCATCGACACCAGCCACTTAGCAAAGGCAGCTGATCATGAGAGAAGTATGGCCCTGATGAAAATGGCAAAGAGCATGTGGGAGTCCCTGTCATGATGACAGTTAGTGAAGCCTACGTGATGTTTATAGATTTGGCCATTACACACTATCCACCTCCTACACAGGAGAAAATCATGGGCATAAGGTGCAACAGTCAACAGATATGACAATTAGTGTTGATCAAAGTAGCTCTCACCAGTTAAATAGTACATTGTTTCTGTGGAATTCATTATTTCCACTGATACACAATATATGACATTGACCAGCCTCACTTTTACTTTGCTCTGCCAATGTGAGAAAAGCCAAGTTTAACTGAACCTGGATGTGGCCACCTTGTTGATGTCAAACATTCTGCACATGGCTGAGGTGTGTTGCTGTACATTCTTGACTACGAAGGAAAGCTTTGGCTCTACATTCCTTTCTTGGTAGCAGCTCTTCATACTTGGTGTTTAATGAGGATCCCTCCACCCGGGCCCAAACCGTCCACGCCAGCGCCTGTTTATTTTGGATTACCATGCTGCAGAGGGCCAGCTTATTGTTCTTGTAGGCTGTAACATCAACACCTGCTATTCTGGTTCCCATCAGGCCTGCAGCCGCAACCATCAATCCATCCAGCCTGAGCAAGTGGCTGCTTTGAAGGACAGAGGCCCTGAAAAGATGTCCCAGAGACGGGCGGGAGTGGGGAGGGGAGGGGGTGGGGGGGTGTTAGCGAGGTCGGGTTACTCCTCCGAGCCTTGTCCCCTAGCTGGTAATGGCCGGTCCCCTCAGTACACTGCATTATGCATCAGCATTAAGGCAAATGGAATGAAGCAGAATCCAATTACGGAAGAACAAACAGGTGGGCTCAGTGTGGCTTACGCGCAGTATTGTTTCAATCACAGCCCAAGCCAAGCTTTATTGCAACTGTAATGTTATCTGTAAAACACATTTCCTTCGCCTTTCAATTGAAGCTTCAACAGCACATTCCAGACATGAAGACATAAAACCATGTGTCTGGGCCGATAGGAAGCTCATAGCAAAGATTACATTGGCTAAATACAGTAGATAATATCATGGTAGGATATTGATTTCTTTTCCATAATTTAGGAGGCATACTGGCTCAGCTATAAAAAAAATACTCCAGGGTGAGTTAATCAGAGTGCTAAAAGGAGGCTTTGTTATGTTTTTACATCATTACATATGGGGTCTTCTTATCGTCAGTGAACCTTTGCCAAGATTTGGACATTTGGCAGTATCAACACAACCGTAGGGCCTAATGCAATACTGCAGATTAGCAAGCAATATGGCACAGATGGCTTAAAATCATTTGTGGAGGGAAAGTTTCAGGTTCCCCGTTTTGACAACCGTTTAAGATTCCCCTGTCTGTGTTGCTGCACAACAATATCAGTAAACAATCCACTGAGACTTCTTGTCCCACATGTCCACCAGTCTAAACATACTGCGCCAACAAACCATCAACAATTTTAAACAGTATTTCTCTTCAAAGCCTTCCTTTAATTTCAGCTTTAAAAAAGCCCATCCTGTGACATGTGAACATGTAACATTAATAGCATCATGTTAGCATCCTTCTAGTCTGCATCTGGCTTTAATAATGATCCCTGCTTATTTGTTAGGACGGGTTATGCAGAATGTCCTGTAATGTTGTGTCTGGTACTAAGGATTCCTCACTAGCTAATTCAGCCAGCTCAAAAAACAGCCCGCTGGCCTTCTTTTTGATTCACTGGGATTACTCATTACTAGAAACCTCGTCAGATTTGGGTACTGCACAGTCCAGGGGCCAGATGCATCAACGATGCGTACGCACAAAAACCGTGCATACGCCATTTCCCACACATAAACTGGTATTTATAAACACGGAATGTGCGCACCTCACACATTCTTTAGACCATGCGTATACATCTTTTTCTAAAGTGATCTGAGGGTGAAGTGATGAGGTGGAGATGAAATATAAGGTGAGAGATGGAATCTTTTAGTAAAACATTGTTCGTTAAGGTTGATAACTAACTGCACTGATTGTGTGATTTCTTTGTGTGTGTGTGTTTACACAGATTTGTAAAATGCCAATCAAAGGCGCATTTATAAACGTAACATTGATGAATTACTTTTGTGTGATTAATTTTATCATTCTTCTAGTTTACATAGGAGTCCACATTTTATTTTGCTCTTAATATTCTTTTTATTTTATCCTTAGCTGCGTCACACCTTGTAAAGGCAGTTTAGATATGAGCGCTACAAACTAATCATTGATTACATTTCTGAGATGTCACTTCCAACGATAGTTTACAGGTTCATGTGATGAATTAATGAAATGGTTGGTATAAAGAGCCGCACAGCCATGCGTAATGACAGCTGTGCTGCTGTTGGAGAACCTCTCTGGTGCGACACAATCGATAAAACAGCACTTCTTCTTTCCCGTTTGTTTCATAGATGTAAAGACTGGCGGGGCAGGCAGTGAACTGATGTGAAAACGGCTGGTTGAAGGCGTGTCTTCATCCATTTATGGCTAATTGTAGGAGTGGAAATGAGGCTCGTGCACATGCGCCCTGTTTCTTAATGACTGAGATTTATAAAACAGAACCATGCGTACGCACACTCTTTATAAATCTGATACATCTGAAAGAATGCATATTTCTGGCTTTGTGCATACACACAGTTTTAGTCATGAATCTACACAGAGTTTTATGCATCTGGCTCCAGGAGTTCACATAAACTATTGTCCAAGAGAGAAGACAGAAACAGACAATACTTACTTTCCAGGCCCATTGTGCCTTCTTCTACACACATTTCCATCTAGCCAACTAGACAGTTTGTAGCCAGAAGACATTTCTTCTATTCTGTGGACAGAAATCACTGCTGGGATTCATTAACACTTGTCCTTCGATCTCGGGGTGTGGACGCAGTCAAAAAAGGACAATGCTGAGCTAAACACACTTAAGAAAACCTTGAATTCAAAAGACTTGAGTAAGTTTCAGACAGGGAGAGACTGAGAAAATATTTAAACAACCCTTCCAATAGGTAATATCAACTGCTTCACTATCCAAGATAATCTCTTTAATGCCTTCAATAGCACACACATACAATATGAACCCATATGCAATAAGATTTTTTGTATGTGTGCACAGTTACACGCACAATTACTAAATGTCCTTCATGAAATGTCCTTCCCACATTCAACCGGTAACAAATCAGCATACTTTTTTACAGAGACAAACAAAAAGAGGAAAAATAAAGAGGGAAAAAAAGACTACTACAGACCAGCACACAGAAACTATGTGTGTGTGCATTTGTGTGTTTGCCAGCGTGTGTGCATGTAAGAAGATGGAAGAGACTATCTACTGAAGAGGCCCATTAACCAGATGCTACTACAGCAAACACACAATAGGAGGAAATGAAGGAACGGGAGGAGCAGGACTTGGATTCAGGCGCAGAGGGAACATAACCCCCCCACCACCACCTCCCATGATAGCTGGCCTTTTGCTCTTTCTTTGCATCCTTCAACCTCCACCAAAAAGTGAACCAAAGTCATCCCTCATGCCACTTGCGCCGAGGTGACAAGGTCACAAGCAATGAGGAAAAGAGTGAGAGAAAGAAAAGGGGGGGTGGAGGGAGCAAGCAATAAGTTGAGTGGAGAAAGTGAGTTAAAAATCAATAATGCCTAATTATACACTGCACTACTTTCCTCACACCATTGTATATCAATGTTATAGTGTGGGGGATAAAAATATTTCCCTTTGCTATTATGTCAATGTACATGATGCGTCATAATTTTGTGAAAGACCACATAATGATGCGCCAACAAATTACTGTCTTCTTGAAAATGAAAAGCGAGTGATTGAAAGTCTGAAAACTCTTTAATTGCATTCAAGTTATTCATATCTTCATACTGAAATTACAATGAACTTGGTGATTTATTCATTTAAGGGGGAGTCTGGCTTTTAAAAGCAACCACAGAATAATAAATCACAGTACATAATAATGTTTCATTACTGCACTTAGTGTATCGCTAAGAATCATAATAATATTGTTATGGCCTTGGTATCCACCCACTAATAAACGGGTGTGCGCATATGTGTGTCCACACAAATGTGTATATTGCAAGAGAGGAAGATTGAAAAAGAACAAATACATCAACAATAACCAATTAAATATAATGACTAATGGACTGGGTTAATAATATATGTGTTAATGGTTAATGGCCTAGGATAACATGTCCTTGTCTTTGTGAAACTGAATCATAATCAGCTCCTGAAGATGGCTGCTAGATGCATGAATCATAATAGGCGGAGGAGAAAGCTCATGCCCTTTGAATCGCAGCCCTCGCCTGCCCTACTTTCATCTGATCTCTTGGCTTTTCACAGCCTTTCTGTTTTTTTGCCAGACGAAGTGATGACTACTTTACTGGCGGTCAAACTCAAATAACTTGATTAGATACTTTTCTCCCTCACCGCGCTTTCTTTGGGCTGTCAGCAAGTGTGCCATGACTTAGCTCATGGTCTATTATTAGCCAAGTCTGGCCAATGGGCTAGCTCGCTGGTTGACTGTTTTCAGTTTATTTTTGAAAGGGGACCCTTGAAACTCAAATGAGCTTGTCATGGCCAGACCTTAAATAGTGTTTGATTCTGTAATTGGATCTTCTCGGGAGCCAGTAGACCGAACTGATTGATTTGTTACCATTTTCAAATGTGTGCATTAGCGTGTGTTTGATGTGCATATACAGATGGTTGACAAATGAAAGGAAAAACCAACACAGAGTGTCTCAGTAAGGTGTTGGGCCACCATTAGCCTTTAGAACGCTATGGGAGTGGTGGAACATGATTTTTCCAATACATACTCCCTAATTTGGAGTGTTGCCGAACACATCGGTCAAAAATCTCTCATATGTGTTCTAGTGGATTGGATCTAGTGGATGATTCACGTAATTTTCATACTCAACAAACCATTTGGTGAACCCTAATGATGTGTGTGTAATCTGTATTATTCAGATTTTTTCCCCTTAATTCATCACCAGCCCTTACATGTGTTGATTGTGTGTGTGTGCGTGTGTGTGTGTGTGTATAACATGCAATCTGAGGGGGAGAAAACACAAAGCTGATGGCTATCTGGTGCAAAAGAGAGACAGGGAGGGTTAGTTAGGGAGTACTGTCATCCAAAGAGAGAGATGAGATGAAAAGGGAAGACAAGAAATGATGTAGAAACCAGGGGCGAGGGAGGTGGTGGAATGTCTATCCATCTATCAGGATTATCATAATGCATTCCAGACAGCGTGCATCTGTGTGGCTTTTCTGTATGTCTGTTCATGCATATTGTACATGAGCGTATCCATGTGAGTGTGTATGTGTGTAGCTGTCACATTACTCTATGTTGTGGGATCATTTCTGAATGCTGATGACAGGGTTGATTTTTCATGTGAATGGATGAAAGGGGCTGAGTTATGGTGGTGTCCATATGCAGGTTCCCCCCCTTGTACCGCAAATGGAACAGCACCAGCTCTTTATCATTATTACTAAACCTCCAACAAAATACAGACTCTATACACCGTCCCTTGCCTCTATTTCATTTGTCCATTAATGCCATTTTCCTGATGCTGCCTGCTCCACTATCTCTACTCCTTTCTCCCCTCGAGAGCTGCTTGAAGGAGCTTGGTGCATCACAGGATTTATGATCAATCACAAGACAGCAAGTCCACGTCTTGGAGAATCTGTCTGAGCTTTGTGTGAATGTGGCATTCCAGTAAAGCTGAATAAGACCTCATGATATTGTGGAAAAAAAGCCTTATGCACATCAAAAGCTTTTCTTGCGTGTTAGCTTTGTATTTATGATCAATCTTGTGTTGCATTTTGCATATTGGCCTACGGGCATCTGCAGAGTGATTGAAGCCTCAGCAAATGCTTTTCATTTTGTAATCTAACATGGGTAGAATCATCGCCCACCCTCTGGGTTTAGTCGGCAATTTTAGCAAGTTGTTCATTTGATATCAGCCACAGACTCTCCTTAGGACTCTGTGTAACTGTAATATCATCCTTTCCTGCAGTGTCAGACCCAGAAATATCTATAAAATAACTCCGACCACAAGTGAGACGCAAAGCTGTTATTGATTGCGTTTTCCGTGAGCAGCATTACCAGTCCATGTAGGTGAAAAAGTCAGACGAAAAGAAAACGCCATTTCTGCCACCAATCTGCTACTGCATGAACACACCAAGTGGTTTCCTATTTGCCACACATCTTACACGCCTAAAAACACCATAACTCTGCTCACTCATCTCTTGCGGCAAGCTGCCACTGATATTGGATTTCTGCCCTTTTCAGATTAAAATCACTCAAATACAAGATTGTGGATTCTGTCCGTGTTAGAAAAAAAAAGCTCACATCAGCATTCTGCAAGATGGGTTTCACTTAAACCATGAATGAACTGTGAACTCTGACCCGAGAAGTGCTCCCACTGTCCTCGCTTATCCCTTCTGTCTGTCGAAGAGGCAGACACTTCCGAGCTGCAACTCGCTCGCCGCTAATACTGCGTTTTGCTGAATTGCTTGCATATGTGGCCAGCATTAGATTACTCTCTGCATCTCCCCGAATCTGAAAATTTTACATCTTTAATGTATTCCTCTGTCAATTCTTTCTCTCTCAGCCGCCCTTGTCAGTCTGTCTTGTGTTGACCTGTGGAGAAAACACAGCTGGGTGTTGCCTGCAAAAGGTTGACTGATTCCAGCTTTCTTCTTGTCTACAATTACCTGCCTGGGACAGAGAGAAGAGGCTGACGCTAACAAAACTGAAGAATTATGACCTCCATTTGAGTAAATTCCCTCTGTCCTGCTGGCGTTGATTAAGCTGTTTCTGTTGTTGGAGCAGATGACAGCAGAACCCTGTCTCCTCCCTCTAATTTTATCAGAGATGCAACAAATCAACTCTCGACCCGCATCGAACTCATAGGGCGAAAACACCATTAACGGGCATTTTCTCCGCAGGAATATGATTTGACATCTTAATTTTCATCTACAAACAAGAAAGCTAATCAATCACGTCACTGTGGGCAGATTTTTCATCCCCCATTCCCTCAGGTCATTTGGCTTCAGAAAGAAATTAGAAACGAGGAAAAGATTAATATTCTGATACTCTACATGAGCCCTGTTCTATATATAAGGTCTCCGCTGTTCTGTATGTACTATAACACTGGTTACTCTAAATGAATACTAATGTGATATCTATGAAATATAGATTTCTTTTTTTTTTTTACAGCAGTGCTATAAAACCAAAGAAAGACTGTATTTTTATGATTCCCCTAAAAGATGTACTGTTATCTCCCAAGTACATAAGCCTATTCACAGTAACTAAAACTAACCTCTACCTGATGTGCTTATGGATAGTGACCTCTGCCTCAGGACACATTGACATTTCTGTTTAGTGCAGGTATGCATAGCCTGCTCTCAGCGGGTAATGAAGCATACGATTTTCTCTGTTAGCTATGCTACACTACGCATTCACACAATGTAGGCAAATGGGCTACAAGGGCAAAGTCTGACCACTGCCTTTGTGCTAAACTGTAGATATTATCATATCTTGTACAGTAGAAATGTCTTTGCTTTGTTGATGGTAATTGTAGTCACTGCTTGTGGTGTTAATGTCCACACTGATAGGCAGTGAATTTGAAAATTTGACTTATTAGAGACCTCAGGTCAGTAAAAATTAATAAGTCGCTAAATATTTAAAGAATTATGAAATGAATCAGTCACTAATTACTGTTTGAAATTCATTATTTAGATATTTGGCCAGGGGTACTTTTACATTGCTGTGCACAGTAGATGATAAGATGAACATTTTATGATCCTCATAGGAAAACTGGGTACATTCAGATTGTGCACTAGAGCAGGAAAGGCCATGTAGGACTTTTGATTGACTAATTGCTGTAGTCTAACTGCAAGTCATCACGACCACCAGTGTTCAGCATAAATTGAAAACTAATAACTACACCAGATTGGCTTATGGAGTGTTTCCATGTAGTCGCACATGTAGAACTAAGTTGACTTTCGCCTCAAAATAGAAATAAACCACAAAATCTTGAGACAACTGATACTGAATAGTCTCCCTAAAAATATGCAGCATGAGCCTAGTGGTCTTTTTACAGCCTAGAGTCTGTTATTCTCATTAGCAACAGTAATCCAGAGACTGGATATAATCACACGGTAGCTGGCAAGCCGTTGTCACAATAACAGTCTTAAAGTTAAATATCAGCAAGACTGTTCCATATTTCACTAGGCATCTACATCTCAGAAATCAACTTTGACGCATAACATTATGATTATTATTAAAAAGAGCTACGCAACACCTTCACTTCATTAAGCAGGTATGGTGTTAAAAAATACTGACCAACTACTGGCACTATACCACTGCAAATGTTCCAGCAGGAGGAACTTGAGTCCTTTATGGCAGCAAGACTAAGAGGAAATGACAAATCTAAAGGTTGTTGAAACTGCACAGCAACTCATCTGCCCAACACTGTCTTTGCTACAGAAATAACATGCGTGCAATCCTGTCAGGCTTATTGTTCCAGGACACAGACACTGTTTTACTATCTTAGGTTTGGCTGAATACCGTAAGCTCCGACTGAGGTTGCCCAGTAGCTGTCACTGAGGAAGGTTGTTTGCCTCCATGTACAATAAACTGTATTTTATCATTATTATTAGTCAATATTAGCAGTGACAGATTCAGCATTTTACTCAAACACTTTGGTAGGACAGATTCTTGACGAGCATCCTTTCATAAAGGGGCTGTTTTTCTTCTTGCAACACCAATGCAATGCAGGTGATACAGATGATGGCTTGATTACCAAATTATGCAATTATCCTACAGGATGCCTTGTGACATTTTGAAACGTGTTAAAAAGTGGTTTCAAGCTAGTATTCCTGTTTGGCCCCTGATGAAGGCGTAAGTCAAAACACTGGGCTTTGATTCAGCACAAAGAAGAAGCTGATGAAACCAACAAGTCTGTGCATGGTCCTCCTCCTTCAACTTCTTGCAACACCATCCAACTGCTAGTGTACCGATTTCAAATATAATATTCTTTATATTTTAGTTTTAAAATATTTTAATGTGTTCTTTATTGGGTTTTTATGCGTCCTAGTTGGCAGACGATGCAATGTTAACTCAACTTAAAAAGTTGATATATATAAATGCTTTCTGGTGTGACTTTGCATGTTTATATGGTGTGTGGGATAAGTCATGTGATGAGAGAAGAGATCATTGCCGATAGGCTCCATGACAGTGTACAGTTACATGAGGGATTTAAATCAAATCCTTTGCAAAATGCTTAGAGTTTAGCACAACACGGAGCTGCAGAGAGAAACGGAGCTACAGGAGACTGTTGGCTCCACACACACCTCCCTCACCTGTTGTTAGATCAGGAGGAGGACGAGAGAGAGATGAATGAATTAGACCTCAGCAGCCACATTGTTCTAGAAATGAAAAAGTTTGTGCCCAATGATATCCAAACACTCTTCCTATTTCTCTCCATATTGCTCTGTTTGCTACTACGACCCACAAACGGTGAAGTACGGTTTTATATGACCGGTGTGGCTAGCTACACGCTAAAAGTCACATATGATTGGATGAACTTTTGTAAACGCCAGGATGTGCAGGATGAGTCATTAAACATTTGAAACCATTTTCCAGAAAGAGAAAAGAGTTTTGATGTAAAAATACTGATTTTTTTGACATATATTTGTTATATAACGAGAGATAAATGAACAAATAAAAATGTCAAAAATGTATTTTTCATTTCATGGGGCCTTTAAGCAGACAGACCAGTCACTTTACCAAATAGCAAGGTAAAGGATCACAGATTACAAAAGAATATTTTCACCATCTGATTGAATGGATGAATACAACAGGAAAGATTTACCATCAGTTGGCACAAGTGTGGTTTTGTTAAGAAAATGAACTGTGCATGTAAGCTTACAGTACACACGAAAAATAGATCTTGACAAATCTTCCTGAAAAGTTTACTCAGACTCAGATGACCATAAATTGCTGCAGTTGATGCCAACCAGACCTGCCTGCAGTGTACAAACAAGATTAGGGAAGATTTTCAGTTGCAGTGGCATTCAGTTTTGCCCTTTTAAAAAGATTAGAGATAATCAAGCCTGAGCCAATGTTTTTAATTTATTTTTTTCACCATTTTTACTCCTGAATATTTATAATAATAATATGTTAAGCCAAAATGCAATCCCTGAGAGAATTACAGCAATTAGGTTATACTCTTTTGAAAAATTCCCTGTTGTGGTTTAATTTTGCAGCCTGTTTGCTTATTCCTCAGTTAGAAAGCTGTATTCATCACCAAATTCTTAAGATTAAAGAAGAATAAAAATGATGCAAGCCGCTGCAACCTGAAAAGTCTTGTATGTTTCTACTGTTAGAGGCATGAGGAAGACTTCTTGATGACGGTGATGATGATGATGATGATGATGATGAGAGAAGAGATAGAAACCGATGTTGTAGGTGAATTGGCAGGTGTAGTAATTTAACTACCTCTCGGTCTCTCTCAATCTCTCTCCATAAGCTCTACATTCTGTCCACTAAAGAGACTGTCTAATCCATCAGCAGCCATCTCACCTGCTTCTTATGGACATTCAGGCTGGACACAATGGCAGTGGGAAATCACATGTCAGACGACTTCATGGTAGATGACTTTAATATCCGCCACGCTAGCCAGAGAGGCTATATGCTAGAATCATTCAATAGCCAATGAAGCCGCGGGCCACTAAACCAATATGGCATGCTACACCAGAATGGATGTGTTCCATGGAAGCCCTGTCGGTTGCAGTGTAATTTAATCTAGCCCTTAGGACAAGCATCTCTCAACAGGAATGGAAAAAAAAAAAAAGTTAGAAATAGAGACTTGAGGGAGTGTAGTCTCATTTAGTATGACTGTCAATGCAAATTGGCTATAAAAGCAAAGGAAAATCTTTTTATTTTTTAAACAGCCAAATAGCCAAACACCTGGTTGTTGAAAGGCCTCTGGATTTCAGGCGATTTGTTTTTTGGACAAGCTTGAGAAAGAAAAACGTTTGTTCACCACGGAAACAACGGCAAACATTAAGGGGGATGCCCTTTTCTGTTTTGTTTTTTACTCCAGTCCCGCACTCTACCGTGCAAAGGAGCAGGGAAAGAGAATGAAACACAAGAGATGTATAAAGGATAGAAGTCTTGGCTGACTGTCAGGTTAACTGCTTCATAAAAGGTGCCAATTTAGAAAACAGATCTCAGGGAGTATAGAGCTCAGAGCACGGCTCAGCTGACTCTATCAACGGCGTCTCTTAAAGAGGCAGAAAACACAAAGAAACGGTTTGACAGCTATCTAGAGCTGCATTAACACCACAGGCTAAATTTTCCAGATAAACAGATACAGTAAAACTAGAAGCACTTAGCTGGAGAGTGTTAACTGTTAAAACTGACACCCCCTCGCTGAGAAGGAATTTATAGAGCTTTTTCTCATACATTCTCCCAAAAGGTGCACAAACCCTTAAACTTTTCCTTCAACAGCTGAAGAAATAATGCATACACCATGATATGATACTAATGCCACCCATATGAGAACATAGCTGTGCTTCTAATTTTCTAATATCAGCGTATCCCTGTGACAAATGTGTGTTGAGCAAGTGGCAGTGACTGCACCCACTGACAGTGACTCCTCCATCTCCCATGTGCGTGTAAGTCTGTAGTGGGAGAACGAACTCAACTCAATTCCACTCTATCACCTTGCTTTGATAAAACCTAATTTCCCAGGGGCTTCAACTTCAGATGAACTCAGTTAGGCTCAGTTCCTATGCCAAGAAGCAGACAACTTAACATCTAACACAAGATGAATGGGAGCATAACAAAATGCGGAGAGGAGGGCACTCCTTTTTTGAAGGATACAGTATTGTGCGACAGGGGAAGTAAGCTATAACTTTCAAACTCTCTCAATTTAACTCCCCGTGAATTCCATTGCCATTTTAGGGAAGAGTTTTCCACAAGCGATGAGAGCAGTGTGAAAAGCTCAGCTGCAAGCAGAACAAAAGCGTCTACTCAGATCACTGTAATGCCACTCTCAAAGCTCTGTAGTAAAGTTGCGAAAACATGGGTGAGGAATAGTGTGTATGCGTGCGTGCATGTGTGTGTGTCTGGCTCTGTAGTATTAACATCAAAATCAGAACCAGACAAATGTAATTGTCTATTGTAAGTTGGTGGAAATTTGTCTTTGACATGGCTCATACAGTACACAAAATAAAAACAAGTTAGGCCATAAGTTATATGGCTTCATTTTTTAAAATTTGGCTTTCTGTGCAAGCATGTAGGTTTTTGTGCAGCTTTTAGAAACATATTACACATTGTAGTAATCTATTATTTTAGCAGTAGTGCAGCTCCATGATATTAGTATGTTATACTTTTCGTTCACTCTGTCGTATCTACAGACAGGTGACAAATTAAAGGAAATGCCTGAAAAAAATGAGTGGAGAACCACATTATTCTGGCATAGTTTGTCCCCTTAAAAGAAAGGTGCACTGCAAATCATTACGTTATTCTTATGATCACCTTTATCTTATGATGAAAATTTTGTCTTAAATGGTTTGAGTTTGAAATTGAGGTAAATCTAGTGTTCTCCACCACCATCATCAAAACACCAAATGAGAAAATGTCTTCTGGAAGAATGGTGTTTATTTCTCCAGTGGTTGCACAAACACTTACTGAGACACATTCTCTTGGCTTTTCCTTTAATTCGCCACCCATATTGATGTATTCTATATACAATATAATCATGGTGAAGACTCACAGATGTAGTAATATTCTCTGCCCGGTCTGAACTCAAAGCCCAAGGAGAATGGAGTGAAGAGCTGGAACTTCTCTGAAAACTTGAGCGGCCCATTCGGGGAGTGCGGCCTGTTGCACTCCCAGCGTTTGAAGCCCTTGGCGGTGTGGTCGCACGTGCTGTAGCCGTCGTAGTTGACCATGTAGAGGACGTAGCGCTCTGTCCGCTCCTCAGGCACTGTGTCTTCATAGTGGGGACAGTAGACATCCAGGTAGTCATTTATGCACACGTCGATGTGGTAGTCCCCACGATGGAATCTAGTTGGAAAACAGAAGAGAATAAAGAAAGTAATTAATATTAAGTATAGTTGGGCACATTCAAAGCAAACTGAGAATTCAACAACATTCAATCTCTTATTCAAAGTCTTTTTGTCACCAGTTTTCTCTACCCTCAACATCAACAGACCTTCAGCCTGCTTTTGAACTCCGAACACTTCAAACTCACTTCAAACTAATTTCATTTCTACAAATATATAAATAAAGCTGTGACTAAATACATGAACATTCCATCAATTATTATAGGAAAAAAAAAGTCCGTTTGAATTCAGCACATACAGCAGAGAATACAGGTTTGATCTCTCAGCACTCCTTCAATGTTGTGCGGAAATTTACAAGCACCGGCGCTCTCATCTTCTGGCTTCAATAAATTTGGGTGGGTTGGTTTATCTTTAAATCTGTAATTGCAACGCATATTTACTCACACATACACACATTTGCCTTCCGAATGATAGCAAACTGAAGTATCCAATTCCGAGAAAATCCTTATAAAAAAAACAGATTTCTTCAGAAGGAAAACACTTTAACTTGAGGATTTTTTCCCCTAAAAAAATGTACTGACAGACAAACCCAGGCTGAGTGCAAAGTAGAAATGATACAGGATGGTCCAGACAGTAAATGTCATGATAGGAAAAATACAGAGCCTGGCTGTCTCTGAGGGCTGTGCACTGAGGCATCTTTACAACTGCAATGATCTAGAACAGGCCACACAGGGTCAGAGGGCTTTAATACATACAGGCAGATTCATCAAAAGGCCACACACTGTCACAAGCTTACATCCACACACACACACACACACACACACAATTTCTTCTCTGCTGCCCACAAAATAGGGTTTCTCACCTGTGAAATTTTCACAGCTTCCAAAATTAGAGAGCAACATCTAACTCTGTGTTTCTTTGGAGTTTCTGGTTTGGTCTAGGATGGTACGGCCGTAACCTTGGGGTCACAGGGGGCTTCACTGAGAAAACACTGGACACCTGTAAACCTGCTGGGGATGCCTTTAATTTAGCACACACTCTTGACCATGCCAAACACAAAGTTGCACAAGTGTATACGCACACACACACACACACACACGCAGCTGGTGCCACCGATTCATTTCTCCCAGAAGCCAGGTGGTGTGAGGTTATAATTGAGACCCAGTCTTTAATACTGTAAGAGCACAACCTGACAAGAGTTTTGACAAAACTTTTAATTGAAACCGCCTCTGTTGTCTATAAGAAGGCTTCCTCAAGCCCCAGAATGCACAAGGAGCAGAGCGTATAACAGGCTAAAATAATTTTATCCTGAGGACTCTGGAGCCTCAGGATTAACATACTAAAGCAGCACACTCATATCACGTTGACCTCTTTCTCTCACCATGCAATCTTTTCTGTTGCTCTCATTTGCAGAATGTCCATTATGTCTTAAGAGATTTTCTTAAGACTGTGTCCTAAAACAACTCTTGCAGTTGGTAGAAAAATGCCGGCAGAAAAAAAAACATTTTCACTGATTGGCACTAAATGTCTCAGACATCTTCAGATGCTGATGAAAATAATATCCTGCACAAAGGCATAAAAATGTCAGCACGTTTATCCCTTTATTATCCTCTATTTCCCTGTCACTCTCTTTCCACCCACTTATTTGCTTTCTCTATTCAAGACTACAGCTCTGCTCGTTATTTCAATGATGTTTGAGTTCTGACTCTAAAGAATGGATTTTGTAAGATCAAGTCGCTGTATATATGCGCTGAAAATGTTTATCCTGCTTGGCTGCGTTTACTTCAGTCTGCAGTATGTCTGGACAAACTACACAGAGCTCCAATCCCAATGCAAACCAGACCACTTGTTTTGAAGATCACATAGCAATTTGAGCAGTCTGGTTTAGGCGCCTTCACTTGTCACTTAATTCATGTTGGTATAATTGAATGATTAATGTAACAATCAAGTCGCAAATCTAACCACAGCCATTTCTCATTTGTGTGTATACCGTATGTCTGCTGGCTCTCGTCATGTGTGTATGTGTGAGCTAGTATGAAATGTTGTTTTTTCTGTGTTTACCTGTGTCGGGTAAATACCAATGTGAGGGTGTTTACAACCAAGGCATGAAGCAGCTCATCTGTAACATCTCATTTAAAACATGTCTGAGGAGGTCCAAGAAGAGCCATGCATCTCTCTCACTGCTTTAAAATGTCACTGACTTAATGGTCACATCCTCCCGCCCAAGCGTGCGCGTGTGTGTGTGTGTGTGATGTTTCAGCTGCCCTTCTCTCCCTGCCTCAGCAGTCAGAATAGTGGCTCGTGGCCCTGACTGCAAATGAAGCAGAGGATGTTTGGGTGAGTGAGCACATAAAAAGGGACAGGACATGCATTTGTAACATGTAACACACACTCACTCGCACACATCTATGCGTCAAACGCATGCCCAGTACACACCTCCACATGCACACATGCACACATACCCACGCACATACATTAGGTTGGTGTTATCAGTTCAGTGAGCTCCCTGGCACATTGGCAAAGGAACAGCAGTGAGACAGCCAGAAGCTGCTAATGGCACAGAGTGAGAAAGAGAGCGAGGGTGAGAAACAGACAGACAGGGAGAGAAAAAAGACCTGGTTCCAAAAGAGGGTGAGGGAATACAAAAAAGAGGCAGCAAGACTGAATACTGCAGATAGTGCTGCCAGGCTCCCAGTGAATCCAAGTCTTTGCTGGAGTTATTCAACCATGCATTTATCATTAAAGGAGATTCTATTGAAGCTATATGTGCATGACTTGATGGTGTGTGTGCAGCCAAGGCTGTAAATTTTCTCGAAGTCTATTCAGTGTGGGATTGTCATCAAGATGTGCCCCGGAAAACTTCTTGTATTTTGTAGAAAGCTGTGTTTATTGTCCTTATAAAAACCCGGTTATCAAGGGACTAATGTGGGAGTTTTAGATGCGGCCGGTGTCTTCTTTATAGCAATAGTTTCTTTAATAAGCTGCTGCTGTTCTATAAACAGTCCCTTGCTTTTCAGCAGAGAGAGGAAACCGTTCTTTGCCACAAAACGGACATGCGTTGTTCAAACATACATCAACGTCTGTGTAGGACACACAAGCACCGAGAGGATGCACCAATGGAATGTAAATCAAGGTTGTGCTCTGTTGGAATCCCAAAGAGTGAAATATAGGCAGGAGAGATGGTACAGGGGTCAATAGAAGAGAGTAATTGCAAAGATACTGCAGGATTAACTAATGCAGTGGGCACGAAAGAAAATGTAAATTAAAGCTGCATCAAAATTGGCTGTTTGTTGCGTGCATGTGTCAGCGATATTTAGTCTAGAGTATGTCATCGGAATAGTTATAGACTTTTCTAGTGTTTAATTATGATAAGTTAATAAATAAATCCATTTTAAACGTTATATATGGATTAATTAAATTAATATTTAAATAATGCATACACATATTAAATTGGCAAACGAATACATTTACATCCATATTCTCTCTTTAAATGTTAAACATTACAATTATAAAAATCACCAGCTGTTGAACTGGCGGTTGCACTGTGAATCACATAACAACTGGCCAATCACAGCTCTTGTTGCTGCTCTATGGGTTGGAACTCATTGAATTTTGATGTCGCACAGAGCTTAGATGCTTTTGAAATGAAAGAGAAATTAAGTCTAAATTAAAGCAAAATGGAAGTTATAAAAATTAAAGCAGGTGACAAATTAATTGCGAGAATTGCGGACGCATTTGTAAATGGAATAAATGCAAATTAATTGTTAAATATACAAATTTAGCAATTAAGCATTTATGCTCACTGAAAAAGTCTGATTATTCTGCTGGCACGCTCTTATACAATACATGTTTATTTCTATCAATGTTCTTGAGAGGAAAGCTAAACGCTTATACAAATCATGTAAGAAATCGTGCAGATGGAGTTGTTGCTGAACACACACACGAATACTTCACCCAACCACTACAATCATTACCCTTTATTTTACAACACACTTCTGGCAACATCATGAGCAAGAATGTTTTTTTTTTTAATTCTTGTGAGAAAGTGTAGCAGCACAGAGTGGCAGTGGATTCCTTCTAGCACTAAAATAGGTAATTAAGGAGCAAAGTTAGATGGCAGGCTAATTGTCAAATGGTGATAATTACATGTCTTTGTTATGCCACAGCTGTCACAGTGAGCTATGGGTCACAACACAAAGCCAGGGAAATCAACTGGACACAGAGCGTGGGTGTAAATATGTGTGTGTTAGCTGATGAGTACGTGAGTGAGTTAGAGAGAGGAAGATAATCTTTATTACCAACTGATTACATTTTCACACCACCTCCTCAGGCCCTCAGGGCTCAAACTGAAGAGCCAAGTATTGTCAGCACAAACACACACACACACACACACACACACACACACACACACACACACACACACAGAGATACAGAGAGACACTCGCACACACACAAACACAGAGTTACAAACAGAGAGAGTGAGTTTGGGAGAGCTGGAACAGTGAAGTGAATGCAGGGTAAGGTGGCACACCACTGCAGTTGCTGATTGGCTCATTTCCATTTCAATTACACAGCCCAGTGACATTGCTGTGCATACACTCGAGCACACACACACACACACACACACTCACGGAGAGACAAACACACACATCTACACATACACACACACGCACACGCACAGGCCCTGCTCGCATACACACATTGTACCCAATGAACTCCCATCAGCCACTTCTCTGAGCTGTGCACCGGTGGCTGCAGACAGAAAGCAAGAAGGACAGGGAGAGATAGCTAACCTGCGTGAAAGAGAAAGACAGAGAAAAGGTGGAGAGCAAGAGCTCGGTGGCAGGTAGAGGCTGAGAGCAATCCGAGTCATCTAACCAGTTCAATAAGTGAGATTCAATAGAAAGAGGAACTTTTCAATGTGCCGCCGTATAGTAGCGTGCTTCTCTAAATACCACCGCTCAAAGGTGTGACCCAGAAAGAGAGGCAGAGTGTGATTACTAACACAGGATATCAGGGGATTTAAAGGATCCTGTAAGACATGTTTTGCCTGTTTAGTATAAAGAAAGATTGATATTCTGGAAAAATTTCACACTTGAATGTTTAATTTAATTTAATGGCAAGACAGTATGAAATCACAGCAAGCCAATATGCACTTCTCAAAGCTAAACCTTAAGTCTTTTAAGACTTTATGGGTGGACAATTGATGCATTTACAGTAACAAAATATAAAAGAAATGCCTGAAAAAAAGAGACTTTGACAAGAACTGTCAAGGCTGTAGCGCTTACACACAGCTGACAGCTGCATGCATTACAAAGTCGAAGCCCCCTCTACCTGAGTATAAAAGATCATCTTTATTTGCATCTACCTCTTTTTCCCTCTGATCCCTGTATTTTCTTACCCTCTCCCCTTCTCTTCCTCAATTTTTCCGCCTGCCTGAGTTTCTCGCTTGGCCCGTCCCGCTCGTGACCCCAAATCAGATCTATTTACATTATTTCACCTCTCCCTGTTGAAATTCATACAGCTGATATATTTTCAATTCAATATCCTCAGGCAATGTTCTGTTTGCCTGATAAATCAAATCACAGTAACCTAGAAACTAGAATTGCACTGGGACCTTAAACGGCAGATCTGCAATTGTTTTTTCCCCAAACCTTTTTTCTATATCCCGTTGAGTGTGTGTATGCTTATGCGGATGTGTGTGTGTGTGTGTGTGTGTGTGTGTGTGTGTGTTCCTAAAGTGAAAGATCATTTGTTGATTTTGGTCCGGAGGGAAAATATGTTTAGCCAAGAGGAGGTGAACTCTTACTGAACTCTGACTAGCGTACACATGCAAAGGCCCAGTCAGGACCTTTCAACACATACGCCACAGACGCACATCGCGAACACTTCTCGACATAATTTGTGCAGTTGTCTAATTACAGATGATTGGTTTGGGCTCAGAGGATGAGAGAGAGAGAGAGCAGAGAGGAGAGTAGAAACAAAAAGAAAGAATTGAAAGACAGAGAGAGGCAGGGGGAAAGAAAGAGAGAGGCCATGTTGGAATTGATTATGCTTGTTCCTAGCAGTCAGAAAAGAACGTTGCCTTCTATCCAGAGAGGATTTCACTGATTATTATTACCGATGGCAAAGGAGTGTCATGGAGAGTGAGGAGAGGGGTGAGGAACAGATAACTGCATCCAGTATTTCCACTGCACAATCATCTTGACTGTAAAATTAAATTCTTCACCAGCCCACCATTTCAGCAATTCTCTTTTCTTTAAGGCCTGGAGATGGAAAACATTTTTTTTTTTTCCTTTTTGTCTGAGGGACTGGCAAGAAAATGACAATACCACCTTCTGGGATACTCATATTACAGTTCATAATACACAACAGCCTTTTTCTCTACCAGTCTAACAATCACACGAACCGTGCTGCAGCCTTGGCTGTAACTGAGCTCAAGAGCTGCTCAAAAAGATTCAATGTCAAAAATGAGAGAGGTGGCGTTAAAGGATAACTCTGCTACAGTGGAGTATGGTGACATCGCTACAGCAAAGTCCCACAAGGGCAAGAAACACAAGCACTCAAACTGGTTGTAAACGAGCTGGCAGTTTAGCCAGATTATCTAAACCACTTAAAATATTGGTAATAATCTGGCACTGCACAGACTGTGTGGGCACAACTACAGTAAGTACAGTGGTTCAAAGTTGAGCCAGGAAGTCAGTCTGTAAACTGTGATGATGTTTAGAACAAATTTTGGGCAATAATTTTACTTTGTCTTGGTTTTCTCTTCCAAATAAACTAACTGGGGGATTTGTTTGAAACCCATATAATCATTTGACTGCTTGTGTTTCTTGCCGCACTGGACGTGGTTTTAGCAAAGTTGCCACATTCCTATAGATCTCAGCCATTCACTTGGTGACTACAACAGCATAATCACCTCTAGGGATGATGGCCAAAACTAGAAAACTAAGACACAATGTGTAACCGACTGGAATAGTCCATCTAGGAACTTTCACGTTCTTCTCTACTTCCATTTGGTTGTAGCATAGATGGTTTAAAGCTCAAAGAACATAAAACTGTGAGGAGAAGCAACCTCCAAAATACTCGTAGACAACCAGGGAGAATACGGAAGAGGGAGCAGTGAAGTCAGAGGATGTGCATGTGAGTGTCACTTGTTATATGAGTTGACAGCCACATTCCTGGCTGGCTAACTGGCCGATAGGCTTACAGCGCCAGGAGGGGTTTGAGGAGAAGACACGTAGACATCAAACCTATAGAGTATCACATATTACTGGTATTGCCTCAGGGACACCGTGGAAGGCTGGGTGGGTGTTTGAATGCAGGCAAATTTTAAATCATAAATATATGTTGTAATGGACACACATATGTGAGTGAGTAGCTGCTGGTCATGGTGCATTTTACTGTGTCCATCTGCTGTAGCTTTATGGAGGGTGTACTTTCAGGCTCAGAGCAGGTGGTCAGGCCAGTATAATATACTGACTGTCAGCACGGAGGGGTACAGGGACCTACCCATGCATTCCTTCATCTCTCTTTCTCACATCTAGTTTCATTGACCCTTTCTCCTCTCTTTTTCTGTCTCTCGCCCTCTTTCACATCTCTCCATCCTTCCCCTCCTCCCACCACCACCGCCGCCACCCTTGACTGTGATCTTATGATATTCATTTCTGCCATTTATATCTGTCAGCGCTCATTTTGCCCCAGGGAGACAATGAATTAAGAGCAGTGACAGACAAGTTCTTGTTCTGCTCTCGGTGCTGAGTGAAACGGCGAGATGTAGGGCTCCAGCAAGTGTTTGATGTAGTCTGCATCAGCATGCTACACTCAAGTCCAAAACACAAGGAAAAAAAGAAAGACAGATACTTCCTCTGAGCTCATCTACTCTCTACTCTGCCAAACAACCATTTTTATGGGTGTATAACACTGATGTGTGTAGGCTATATATGTGAGTGAAAGACTGAGTGTGTGCGGGTCCGCGTATATCTCTCTGTGTGTAAAAGGATTTCTTTATGTCTCTGCTCGTCACCAAGGGAGTCAGGGAAAAATGACACATCCCCCAACATCCTGTCATACCCTGGGGCCATTCTCCTGAATCATTGCTGCCCCAAACCCACTTCAATCCCTTTGTAAATACTGTACGCTCTGACATGTTTACCGGGACAAGAGTGGATGTGTGCATGGCTGTAGATGCAACTGAGTTTATGCACGGTCACACATGGGCAGTTAATGTCAATTAATAGCCATACATCATTGAGTGGGAGACATGTTTGCTATTAATCATAAGTCATTGTTTTATAGTGACAAGGTATTTGGCAGTTGAGACAGAACAGCAGCAATGAAACGGCTCTGAGCCGTGTAACATGTCTTCCTAATGTGAGAGAGTGAGAAGGACATCCTATACAGACTGAGACATTGCTGCAACCTTGGTCTCTTGTTTACTCCATTACCTGCACAGAGGTTAAATAAACACAAACAACCCACACGGCTGCTCAAAGTTGCAGCAATTAATCCTTACATAACTATAAGTGACATAACTAAACACTTTGATAGGTGGGGTAACATGCATACGTAAACACAGATACAAGTTAACATTCCCAGGTGCATGTTTGTATTTGTAAACAGTAGGCAACACTGCATAATGTCCCTGATGCAAACCTTAAATGGAACCAAAAGGGTCTCTTCAAAGCAGATGAAGCAATCACTGGAATGAAAAACAAGTCTGGACTGAATTAAAATGCACTCTCCATCATTTCTTTTTATACTATTCAGAGGATCATTGCATTTACAAAACAACGCTTAGGTCCATTGCATAATGGACCTGGTGTAGACCTTAAATCGAACTGAAAGAGCATCTTTAAAGGAGACGAAGTGGTCACAAAGTAAAAATAAAAGAGCATGGTTTTAAAACACACAGTGGCTTTCTCTCCTACTTTTGAGAAGATAACTGCACTCAGAAAACAAAGTTTATGTGCAAGAAGGCCAAAACAGAATTCCAATCAAACGAGATGACCTTCTGTCAGCTGAGCTGCACGCCCACACTTACACTCCTCTCAGACTGACGCAGGAGCAGCGGATCTGAACGTCATCTAACCTGGCTTTGCAACTTTCCTCCTGACCTGGAGAGAGCAAAGAGCGGGAACTACTTAACTTTGGTGACCTGGTATTTCTACTGGTGAGGATAATGTTCTGTCTTATTGACGTGACTATAACATACTTGTCAATTTGTCTAAAAAAGCCCAAGAGAAACAGAGAGAATGTGTTGAGTAGACCGTAATATGCACATCTCCTGTATGAAAGTGTTGGCACACAATGTTTTCTCCCCTAGCTTCTATTTTTACTTCAGCCGCCCTCTGTAGCCCACCTGTATATGGCACATTATAGAAGAAAATCTATGGAGGTTGGTCAACCCACTTTTCTTCTTTTGTTGCCATGTAAGCCCCCCTCAGTCTCTGTCTCACTCTGTCTCTCAGGACAAATGATCAGCAGATGGATGGAGGACTGAAATGAGTAGGAAAACTGGCACAAAAGGGCAGAGATGAACAAAAAAAAAAAATAAAGGAAGCATACCATGTGGGAGAAGCAGGAGAGGCTCACAGTGGGAGGAGGGAAAAAGAAGAAAGGCATGTATGACGGTTTAAAAGCTGCAAAAGATGGAGATGGACATGAAGGGAAAGGGTAAACATGTGGGTAGAAGAAAACACAGAAGCAGGGATGAAAAGAGAAAAGCAGTGATGAAAAGATGAAAGGAGGACACACAAATACGTATGTATCTGGTCGCTGTGTTTTCACCCATTGCACTGATCATTAAGACTTGCATCACAGCCATGTACATACTGTACACATGCACACACACTTAACTGACCCACGCTGACATCCCCATATACTGTATATCCATACACTGAGTACACGCGGGCAAACACACGCTGACCTTCAAGGAAGGTTGCCATGGAGCTGTGTCAGGATGTTATAATGTCACCACTTTCATAAAACCCTCGGCCCTTTCACAGTTCACAAACCACTGACAGTATACCCCTGTGTGTGTGTGTGTGTGTGTGTGTGTGTGTGTGTGTGTGTGTGTGTGTGTGTGCGTGTTACTGTGTGCATGCGTGCGTGTATGCATGGTGTGCGTGTCAGGCTTTTGGTGAGTTAGGTATGTAACACTTAAAGAGAGAGCCATGGGAGGCCAAACGGCAACTGTGCTTATCTGTAGTATGTAACTGCTTTACTGACAGATTGTAGCTATAGTTGTGCATGTCTATGCATCACTGTTGTTATGTGGTAAACCTTTGATGATTCCTCTTATCAAGTGAGAATACTCTACAGCTAATATAACCCTCTCATATTTCTTTGGATAACTTTAAAAAATGCATTCTCATCAAGCCACAAGAGAAGGCTTTTTGACTTTGCTTTTGCTCAGTTTTGACAAGCTGTTTTCTTGAGACAATAGGTCAAAGATGGATGTCACACAGCTGATGAAAAGGCAGATAGTAACCAATCCTGCTTTGCTTTAACTTTTTATTCATCTGGAAGCATTTACTGTAAATACAACACTAAAACAGGTGTTCTGTCTTGATTGATGTTAGAGAAGATATAAATTACATTTTCTATTTTAACATATTATGAAGATCCATTTTATTACATCTTTTACCTTAATTTGTAATGTCGACTCATCCTCGTCATTATACCATTATGTTATAACATTTCATGAGATCTATTGATCTACTGTATATAATACTGCATAGCAGTTATAAAGAGGTGAGCGAGTGCAGTGGGGAATTTTACAGATGTAAACCGTCTGAGTTTTGTTGTCATTAAATGTGACACCTCTTCAGTGGTTGATTCTATGTCTTCCTCCCTAAGCTTGACTCCCATATTTCCAGGGTCATTCCTAGATTTTAGTGTTGATTACACCTGGATTGTTTCATATGACATGAGCGTGGCCAGACTGGTTTAGATAAAATCATGTATGTTTTGTTAGGCATCAAGAACCCATGCCGCTGAGTTTATGTGATGCTTATTGGGATTCCTAACGCAAATGTTTGCTCTAGGATGATTTTCCCAATATAACTTACATCTTTCCTGCTCTAGTTCTCGCACACTCATGATCCTTGTAAAAGTTACAAAGTATTTCATTTAATGGATTAAGCTTGTTCCCATAATGAGATGATACATCAGCCATTCATTTTTACTAATTACTGTCTTAAGGCGATACAAGTGGGCTGTGCAGTGAAATCCAGAACAACATAGGCATCTTACATAAGAGGAAACCAGCCCGTGATCTAAACTCTACCCAGCAAATATCACTAACTCACTTGCTCAGTAGGAAGGCTCTAACTGTGTCAGGACTTTTGGTTTATTTTTCCAGGGACACTCATATTAAAAGTGCATTCATTCACTGTACTGCCGGGTTCTTTGAATAAACACTTGATCCAACTGATTACGTCATGTGATTGCATGTTCTGTTGTATCATGTCATGTTTTGCCTGTGCTATTATCTGCATCAGTCTAGACAGTGTACACCTGTCTTAGTCATAATAAATTTACACAATACAGCCGTGGCAGACAGTGTTGACATATCCATCAAATAATGCAATATTACCTGATAGCTATCAAGTTTTAAATTTAAGACTACAATTTGCAAAGGGCTCATAAATACTTTCATCTTTACACTGAAAACCTATCACAGTAATCACAATCAGATTAGGGGGGCCTGTCTTCTCTCTAGTCCAGATAACAACTTTCAAGTTCAATCATAACTTTTAAAAAAAACAATCCAGATTCACCGGCATCCTCAGTGTTATGACTCCCGTCACTGAACCGGAGATCTGGTAGACAAGAGATGTAGTTGATGTGGCAGTGGAGGAAAAGAGGAGGTCATTTCCAGAGCTGATTATAAAAGGCAGAGTGTTTAAAGAGCAGATGGTTAGGAAGAGATGATGGAAGTCATAAGTAGCCTCGGCACAAGACACCACCAGCATAGTTCCCCAACAAGGGACCGCTGTTTCTAGACACTATAAAATATTTTTGTAATCATTTGCTCAGCTGCAAAACAAGCAAGTACTTTGTGTATGTAGGCACATGCATATATGAAGGATTGCAAGCATACTGTATTGTTTTGTTTGACACAGTCCAAAACCAGCATGTTAAATTTGCCATCATATAAAACAGAAAATAACAATTTTTAATATTTGAGAAACAGCAAACGTTTGGAATTCTTGCTTGATAAAGTAAAGCATAGTTCTACATATGTGTGTTTACATATATTTAATGACTGTCATTGCACATGTGTGAGTATCACAAGGAGATAGAGGCAGAAAAACATAGCAAGGCGGTCAGGAGGACCGAGCAGTAGCTGGAACTCCAGAGGGATTAACAGTGCTTTTGTCAGTGGGGGGCTGACACATGGGCCTCTCTGCTAATTCCTCATGCCTGTTTAAAAGCTATATGGCCCTTTAGCTCTTACACTGTGTATGTATGTCTGTGCGGGGTGTAAGTCTGTATTAATGCATCTATTTTGTGTGTGTGTGTGTGTGTGTGTGTGTGTTTGGTATGAACAAAGTGTTTTGTAGGACCTTCAGGGTCAGCCTCCCATGGAGAAGCTGTCAAGGTCCCAGGCAGGGGGTTAAGTGGTGTGTCGGGTACTTGGGCTGCATGTCTTACTGTGGGCAATGCCTGTGTTATATACGGGCAGCAAAGGTCACTTTATAATATAGATATGTGCATGCACCCGCTCAAGCACACACCAACACACACACACACATCTTAATGCATACATGTTCATTACATGCATGCGCACACATACATCCCTCAAAAGTTAAACTGTATAGTTCAGGGCCAGTTTGCAGTTATCCTTGTATTGCTCTCATTATAAATGGCTTATATTACTGAGGCCTTGGTCTGGCTACATTTTTGTGTTTATTGCAGACAGACCTTGTTCAGCGTTAATATACAGACAGCCTTCATTTTTTGGTCATTTTTTGACACCTCTATTCAGCTCAAAAATTATTCAAAAGAGCAGAAATGATTTGAAAAGCGTTAACGCTTTGTTAAGAACCTTGTCTGGTTGATTAATCTGCTGTTATGATCATAGTTTGTTGCAGTCTCATTGTATGTTTGACCCTGTGGAACTGTAAAGTTAATGCAGTAGGAAAATATATTTTCCATATTAAAAAAAAAAACTTCATTTGTGCATCGCTGCAATTAGAAAATCTCACCGGCGTGAATGACCTCCAAGTGAAAATGTTTTGAATTGACAAGGTTTCTTTCCTCCTTGTTTGTCACGGTGCCTGCTTATGAATACTTTGTACGAATGGTGGAACTTAACTTTTCTGTTTCCCTGTGAAAAGACTATGCGTGTTTCTCTCTGGAAAAGAGCAGCAAACACGATCAAACCCTACAAAGTGGGAGCAGTCAGTCCTGTCCTTGCCTTTGATCTCAACTCAGCCCCGTTTAAAAGACCCAGTTTGACAGAGCAGGAACTCTGTCAGTTTAACGGAGCTTTGTGTCACGTCAAACAAGCTAAAAGATGCTCCGCGTCCCTTTGTTCTGCTGTCCTGGAGAGAGGGCCGCAGGCGATTAGTGTTAGAAGCAAACTGTGTGTGTGTGTGTGTGTGTGGAGGGGGGTGACCTTTACTGTATGTGCATATGTGTGTCTGTACATTGGTGTCAATATCTGTGGGTGCCTGTTACTGACTGTCTCTATTTGATTCTCATTCTTGTATTAGATTCACACAGGGAAAAGCTATTCTTATGCCAAGCATTCATTAGAAGTAGGAGGAGATACATAAAGCAAGGCGATATCCACGTGTTACCTTTGTCCACACACAAAAAACTTGACATTTATCAAATATATGCACTTGCACAAACACAGAACTCTCGTCCCCAATTCTCTCCTCTGATAATAGAGATTCTGATTGATTTACTGCTGAACCAAAACTAGTTCTGCATTCAAACTAATTGGCCTGGTTAAGTTTCCCCTGTGGAGGGAGACAGAAAATTTTGGCATTAAAACAAGGTCTGTAGGTCATGTCTTGGTGGGCACAAGCTACATTCTGTTCACACTCCCAACTGTGAGTTCACGAACTTTTGAACTCGCCTCACAGAGCAGGAAATTGAAACAATAAGCTTCTGGAAAGAAAATGAAATTTCAACACAGAGACAGGATTTGTTATACTAGCAAATGATTTGGCCCCTTTGCGCTGTTTATGTATGCACTCTAGTTGGTTTGGGAAAAACATAGAAATGCTCCACCAATATATGCACCCAGAAATGCGCACACAAACACACACTCACAAAGGGGGTTTTATGGAAGCAAGTGGTGACACGCTGTGGACAGGTTTTGGGAGGTTTACCGACATGTGTGGTCTAAAGTTAGCGCAGTTGGAGAATGCCTTCCATCCTTCCATCCATCCATCCATCCCTGAACACACACACTCCTCCCCAGCTGTCTCCTTCATCTCATCTTCTGACCTGAGCTGGCTGTCAGGGCCTCCTGCTTTAACACAGCATACTGCACATTCACCGCATGCCACGGCCCGCTATTGCAAGACCTCATAAAATAAAATTACTATCAACTGATATAAAAGGGGATCTGATTATTATTTAACAACTAAAACTGAGACCATGTGTTGTGCATATGGTACATATGGTGTGTTATTACAATAATGTTTAATAGTTTGGGGCTGAATTGATTTCATATCAGTCTGTCTGTCCTCCATTTTGTGCCTGTCTTTCACTCCACCTGCTGCTCTCTCTCCACACTCTGATGCTAGTGTGTCGAAAGTCTAAACCGCCTGGTATTGATGTCCCCATCAGGGCACAGCAGGGGCCTCTTCATCACGGACACGCACGCAAACACACAGATGCCTGGGTGAGATGTCCCGGGTTGAAGCGTTAGTCAAGTATGTGTGCGTGTACAGTATGTGCAAGGAGATGGTCCATATCAAGTCAGAAGTGTAGGCTTAGCTGTAGTTGGCTGAAACCTCCCACAGGTGTTAGGGATCAATTCAAACACAAATCATTTCATACTCTAATCCCTCTTCATGCCCTCACCTGCGTGTTTTACAGTTTCTGACATCACACAGCTGTTCACAGATTCAGCCGTATCCCCCTCTTGTTTTTCCACTGAAAACTCAGCCTTCAAGCAATGAAATAAAAACATGAATCCCCATAAATACTGCTGACCTTTTGTATCTATTACAGGCAAAAAGAAACACCAGGCAGATTTTTGGGGAGTGAGCAAAAGACGGATCAAATAGGAAAAAGAACAAAAAGAAGACATGATCCAAGACAACCTTTTCATTTTTGTCATGAAAAAACTTAAAGGTGCAGTGCGAAGAATTTAGTTTACCTTGCGAGGCAGCTGGATTCACAAGATCACAACATCACGAGATCACACGAGAATCCATCTTGTCAACCTTCAAGTTATGTGCTTGTGTCCGAACCACCAGTGGTTCAGACCAATCAGCATCCTATGAGGATTCTCGCGTGATCTCATGATCTCGCCAATCCAGCTGCCTTGCATGGTAAGATGGTGATATACGGTGATAGACAGATGGTTCATCCAATCACCTGCCAAGTTTTTTTTTTTTTTTTAAGTGCCTGCCCTTTTCCAAACAGTTTCCAAGGACGACTTCTCAGATGGTTCTGTGTAACAAACAATCTGGCACATCAGGTTAGAATTTAGTGGCATCTAGCGGAACGGACTTGGCAGAAATGGAATATAATATTCATAAGTATGTTTTAATTAGTGTATAATCACCTGTTAATAGGAATTATTGTGTTTTTGTTACCTTAGAATGAGCCCTTTATATCTACAGAGGGAGCAGGTCCCCTTCCACAGAGCCCACCATGTTGCACCATCATGTTTTTACAGTAGCAGTAGTAGTAGAACGGACAAACCAAACACTGGCTCTAGAGAGGGCCTTTTCCGTTTTTTGTGAGTTTTGCAGCCACCATAAGTTCTCCTACGTGCTTGGAAGGGGAGGGTGAGTGGGAGGGGTATTCAGTTGGTTGCAATCTGCAACCTCACCGCTAGATGCCACTAAATCCTACACACTGGTCCTTTAAAGGACCATTTCCCTAATTTTCAACCTTTTCTCTAGCTATCCGAATAAGAGATATAGAGTGAAAAATGCCTGCAGTTGTTGCAGATGTTCTCTGTGTCTCTGGGGCACAGCTGCAAAATCTGTTGTTCTTCCAACACCAGCGCTGTCATTTGATGTGTACAGTGAAGTGGTTGGGGGCAAGGACGAACTACAGGATATTTCGGCATGGATTTCTCCGCTTCTGGGTAGCCAGGGGCCGTGTTCTAGATGCCGCTCAAAAGCAAAACTTCCTTATTGTCTTTGCTTGTATTGCAAACTAGCTACGTTTCCAACAGCGGCTCTGCGAGCAGGAAAACTAAGCTTTCTTGGTCAATATAGCACACACTGAGGAAGTTACTTCAATTGACTACATTTACCATCAACACTGTTTGGACATCCACATAAAATGTGGTGGAATTTCCCTTTAATACTTCAAAGAATATCAAGCATGTGAGCAAAAGAAATATGATTATAAAAGAGTGAGAATGTCATAAGGTAAAAGACAGAAGAAGCTATCTTATTGACCATCTCCACAGTTCAGCACATCAACATGCAGTATGAGGCATACACAGGGGTTGGTTTAATATCAGTTTCAGACTCTGGCTTCATGCTGTTTGACTCAAATAGAATTGTACGAAGCACCAACTTATGGAGACTGAGAGAGAGATAGTGAGGCAGAGAGAAGAGGCATCTGTTAAACTACAGAGAGCACTCACACATCCTGTTTAAGCAAATTTGACAGATAACAATGGATCAAAGTAATACCAGAAACAATCAGGGTTTCACAAAATACTACAAATGTCGAAGCTCGCTGGCTGATGTTACAGATGCTCTTTGAGACACACACGCGCACACATAACGTCACAGACAATTTCATAATTCATCAGCCCTGACTCAATATATTTCCCAATAAATAGTGAAATATTTGAAGTGGATGCATCATGAATAAACAGCGGAGGAAATGATTGGCTGGAAAAGCTCATTTATCAGGAGGATGCAGCATGGTTGGGGAGGGGTTGGAGGTGGTAAGGGGAGGGGAAGGTAACCTGGGATTTAGTGAGAGGGATTGTGGGTAATATTTCCCCATGCTTCCCGGTCACAGTTGGTTGGCCTTAAATTAAACCGCCGCACCGGAGGGCAGACCAACACATTCGTATATGTATGCATGTGCACAAACACGCACACGAGCACAAAACAACATGCATATACTGAACAAACAAGAATTTTAAACATGCACAGACAAGCAACTGACTGAGCGAATCATCACGCACTGTGTCCCTGAGCTTTCGTCCAATAGAGCTGCTCCGATTTTCATCATCAGTGACTACACTCAATAAATGCTATCTAACATTAAAAACAAACTGATGGCCAACCACCAACAAACATCCTACACCAGTGAGGAAAAACAGGGCTGAAATGCATACACTTAGGGAACGCTGTAATATAGCGGACATACACTTCTGAAGCTGAGCGTGCTCTTGCATAAAACATCAGGAGCATTTTAGCATTTTAAGTGCTTCTATTGTAATCAGGTCAAAGCCATAACAGTCCCCATAAAGGCCTGGTGAGAGTGGCTGAAGGTCCATTTAGGCGTCCAGAACAAAGAGCATCACTTGATCAATAGACAACCTCGTTAGGGCTATATGCTGTGGTGGGCACATTTTGAGGCACAGGGGAATGATGGGAGGTGGGTGTGACAGGAGAGGGGGGGGGGGGGTAGATGGAAGACGGCCTCTGTGGTGTTCCTCTGTGCTCATGGGTTTGACTAGAAAGGCAACAGTGTGCAAAATTAATACACAGACATGATCCAACATACATGAAAGACTGTCCAACAATTACTAACCAAGTGCTTTGTGCTGGTGGAAAACTAATGAGGGCTGTCTGTGTTTGTGTGTACACGTGTGTGTGTGTGTGTGTGTGTGTGATCGAAAGCCACTAAAAGCTCTTAGGGGCACCTTAGGGAGCTATCCTTCATGACTTATCAACTAGGCAGACAGGCTAAAGTGTGCATACACATACACACGCAGACTTGTACACTTACATGCACTTATACACACAAAGTGGATCCTTAATGAACCCTTGTCAGTTTGAAGGGAACAAAGGTTAGAGAGAAAGAAGAGAGGGAAGAGGAGAGGAGTGGAAAAAAGAAGAATGGAGTGGAGGTGTGTGTGTGTGAGGGGAGGGGGGGGGGCTCCTCCCTGGGCTGTTTGGCATTGAGATCGATCGCTTATCACTGTCACCTAATCTGTCCATCTCTCCCTCTCTCTCTCTCTCTCTCTCTCTCTTTCTGTTTCTTTCTCCCTCTCTCCTTCTCTCTCTGGTGCAGAGAGGTGTAGAGAAAATGAAGGACAGACAGAGATATAGGGAGACAGAATGATGGAGTGTGCACCTCTCATGAATAGAATTAGAGAGGAGAAAGAGGGACAGGAAGTCAGTGCAGAGATGGAGTAAAAAACAAAGGCAAATAAAGACCAACAGAAAGAGAAGTAGAATGACAGTAAGTGATACAGAAGCACACAAATATCACACACAGCCATCCACAAGTACGGGTAACAGTAATAATAACATTCATAATCATAAACTTTATTTAGCATATTGTACTCCTATTAAATCTATTTATTAAAGTATTGAACAAAAAAAGTTTCTTAAATGAAAGCAGATAACCGATCTGCTAAATAAGGTCAAGATTGAGCCCGATACCGATCCGGCACATTGGATTGGTGCATGCCTAGCCAGTAGCATTCCCACTGGTTTAATTATGTAGGCGTGTAAGCATTTTTGGTCACTTAGGTTGGACTAATAATCTAAGTTAGGTGGGGTCAGCAGCGGTTACATTTTTCAAATCAGGATAAGGAATCTAACTTCCAAAAAGGAATGAAAAATGTTGCTCTCTGCCTTCCTGAAATCATTTATACTATTAATAGAAATCTTCATGAATATGTTAACAGCACAAAAACACTCTTGTGTTTAATCACACTAAAAGACAATAACAGAAAAGAGAACAGAAATAACACATTAATGTATACCTGCTGTACATATACCTACGCTATACCTAGGTGTAGCATATGTAGGTGCAGCACTATAAAACTACATCAACCTAAAAGAAACACTGATGTTAATTATATATGATGTTGTTTTTCCTCTGTAATTCAAAATTTAAGTATATCTAAAGCTACATTTGAGCTCTCTGGCCACAATACAGCAGGTGAAAACTAGCACTCTGTACTTTTCTCAACTCCCCTTTATTGCACGATTATTACACACTGCTTCCCCTTTCCTTTCTCTATCTCCCTCTCCGTCCTTCCTTCCTTCCTTTCCTCCCTGTTATTACCCCGCTCCTATTCCCTGCCTCCTGGCTGTCTTTTGGCAGCACAGGAGGGATGACAGATGAGAGGGAAGAAACAAGAGACAGAGACATCAAGGAGAGAAAGAATAGGCTGTTGTTTCGTGTTGCACCTTGAAACATCTCACGGTATATTATGAAGATTTCACTCCCGAGCTCATATTCAAAGAACTGGAAATAACAGTGATGAAATGTCTCTGTGTGCAATTTTGGATATTTCCCAAATATCCACCAGCTTCAGATAACTGATATATATCAATAGCTAACGTGCCAATATCCTCATGCAAGAGAAAGCGAGACAGTGAGACAGGAACAGACAGAGATACCAAGTGGCCCACTGTATTTCTCAGAGTCGCTCTGAAACAATAGAGGACAGATGACGGAATAGCGGAAGAGAGAAGGAATAACGGACATTAAGGATGGTGTGAAAATTGTCTCTTTAGCTGCAGTGGGGGCTCCACTTAGGGCTGCAATTAACCTGAACACTTAACCCCCATCAGGGAGAGACAGACAGAGAGAGGTGGAGGCAGAGAGAGAAACAGACTGAAGAAACTGAGAAAAAACTGAGAAAAAGTTCCCACTCCTACAGATTTTACAAATTTGGTCATTTTAAAAAGGAAGAGAACAGTCATGGACCATCGAATGATAAAGAAGATATTTAATGAATAGAACGAAGAAAGCACTTTTGTGTTGCCTCTTGAGTGTGTTTCTCAACATGCATATTAAAAGCACACTATGCCAAACTGCCAACTCCACACACACAGTCACTGATTTCTACTCAGTGGTTGAATTTGTTTTGACTTTGACATTGTCTATTAGACATCTTCCTTTCACTTTTCTTCTCTTGCAGAGAGGATTTGTTGCTTTTTTTTTTAGTGATTTTTTTTTAAATCCTCACAAGCCAAAAATCTGAGAATAAAGTCCTCTATAGCAGGGTGATAAGCAGCTAAAGTATTGCTCTGACAGCAAGAAAGGAGCTTCTCCTTTTGTTTTCATGCACTCAGTTTTGTTCCAGTCAATGAAGCTTTAATGGCATGACCATAGCAAATTAAAAATATTGTTAAAATACTTGGCAGGAGGAGGTACAGGACAAATACAAAAGAGAAAGAAGAAAGACGCAATTAAGTAAGAACTGACACAAGTACAATATACTGTGGTTGCATTGTGTGACAAGCATACATAAACGCATGCATACACACACATGTAAACACTGTACAGTAGAAGTGTAATGACAGGGCCGCTGCAGAGAGCAAGACATTGTGATAGCTCCCCACACACACACACACACACACTTGCACACGTTATTCTATGTCCTTCAGTCTCTTCTCCTCACAAGCAGTTTTTCTTTTCAGGCCTCGACTCTCTCTCTACGCATCTGTCCATCCATTCCCTCAGTCCGTACAAATCGGCCCGAATGTGCATCTTCACTTCACGCTCCACCTTGCCTCTCTATCACACTATCTCTCATGTCATTACATCACCCTTATCCATCCCCCTGCTCTCATAATGCAAAGGCAAATGTGTATGCACACGCACGCACGCACGCACGCACGCACACACGCACGCACACACGCACACACACACACACACACACACACAGCGGGAAGCTCTTTTAGCTCTGGTTGCAAACACATTTACAAGAAGTGACAGAGGGCAAGTATTACATATTGCATACAAACAATTAATATATTTTGGTGATATTTTTAATTGAAAAGATGTAAACACAGCCTCTCTAGGATATGGAACATAAAACACACTATTTGCATTAATGCATAGCTGCTTTTATGTCATAAATTGATCAAAAATAAAAATAAAATACAAATAAAAACATTGTTGTGGCATGTGCAAACATTTGAGCACCCTAAGAGTCCAAAGATTGTTCCTCTAAGCAGCTGTGTAAGACTCTGAAAATGAAAGCTATTGATGCCCACAATGCAGGGGGAAGGCTACAAGAAGATAGCAAAGCATTGTCGGCTTGCAGTTTCCACAGTGTGAAATAAAATTAAGAGATGGCAGTTTAGGGGAACTGTGGAGGACAACATGAGATCTGGAAGACCAAGAAAATTGTCAGAGACAGCTGATCCTATGCTGGTCAGAAAGGCAAATGTAAACTCCCAAATGAATGCAAAAAAACCTGCAGGGAGATTTAGCAGACTCAGGAGTGGTGGTGCACCGTCCCACTGTGCAGCGATGCTTCCACAAACAAGACCTTCATGGAGTCAGAAGAAGAAAACCTTACCTGTGTCCTCATCATAAAATCCAACCGATCCATCAGAAGTATGCAACAGAACATCTACAGAAGCCTGATGCCTTTTGGAAACAAGTGCTGTGGATTGATGAAGTTAAAGTAGAAACTCTTTGACCACAATCAGCAAAGGTATGTTTGGACAAAAAAAGGAACAGTATTTCATGAAAAGAACATCTTGCCAGCTGTTAAGCATGGGGGTGGATCTATCATGTTTTGGGGTTGTGTTGCAGCCAGTGATACAGGAAACATTGCACGGGTGGAAGGAAGAAATGGATTCCACTAAACACCAGCAAATTCTAGAAGCAAACATCACACCGTCTATAAAAAAGCTGAAGCTAAACACACCATGGACTACCTCAAGAGATGCAAGCTGAAGGTTTTGGAATGGCCATCACAGTCCTCTGACTTCAACATAATTGAAAATCTGTGGGTAAATCTTAAAAGAGCTGTGCATGCAAGACGGCCCAAGAACATTGCAGAACTAAAAGCCTTTTGCAAGGAAGAATGGGAGGAAATCCCAAATATGAGAATTAAAAGACTTTTAACTGGCTATAAAAAACATTTGCAAGCTGTGACATCTGCCAGAGGGGGTGTAACTAAGTACTGATTATGTAGGGTGCCCAAACTTTTGCACATGCCACAATGATGTTTTTTTGTTAAATTTATGACATGAAAAGTAACTATGTATTAATGTTTACTGAAAATAGTGTGTTTTATGTTCCATATCCTAGAGAGGCTGCATTTACATCTTTTCATTTAAAAAAAATCAACAAAATATGTTATTTGTGCCCAAACTTTTGCACACAACTGTTTAATAATTATACACATGCACATTTAGCCTAAAAGCATTGCAGAAGTGTGTTTTGGTCTCAGTGTACACTCATTACTGTTCTTGTTTAAGTGCCTGCTACACACTGCTGTGATAGGACAGACAGACAGAGCCCTTGTATAATTACCTTCCCAAGCTCCTGACCTCGTCTGGAACAGCCCAATTATTATCAAACATGCCTGACATTTTCATCAGTGGTCTTGTATTGTCAGCAGCAGAATAGGCTGCTCTATCACTCAGCCAACATCAAGACGGAAATTATGCCAGATGATGTGATGCGAGATGTCCGACAACGTAGTGGATCCCTGCATGAAGCGAATGCCACACCTTGCTACCTTCACTTCCATTTTAACCAGAAGTGCAAGTTCATTACATTTACTCAAATAAAGTTTCTTAGAGACATGATTACATTTAATTTCATTTAAAGTATTCCTCATCTTATTGCACAACTTACTCTACTACATTTAGTTACTAGATAGTTAGTCATGGAGTGTTGTGATGTTTAGAATGCTCAATGAAATGTGATTTAAAAATGATCAAGACAGTAAGATACAAACAATCTAAGATAAACCTAAAAGCTATAACTATAATGTTGGATTAAGTGCCAAATCACTAAAATGTCTGGTTAGGAATTCAAGACTCATCTAAGGGGAAACTGTAGTTTTAACTGAAGAGAAATCTAAAGAGTGCTTCAAGATAATCTGAATATAAACTGGAGCATTTTCTAATCTGGGATGGATTCATCATGTAATGAGTAAAGAGTAATCTGAGAGACGCTCATCACTGTGATATATTACCGAATACCATCTGGCAGGGAGGACCACAGTTAAATGTTGACAGTAATGACAATTTAGATCACCGGCCTTATTAAATAAAGAGCTCATTTACGCCGACATATGGCCAATCAACTCATAGTCTGGCACTTTATCATGTACACAAACACACACACACACACACACACTATTGTGCATTTACATACACACAAAGAAAAAGTTTTTAAAAAACCATAAGGCATGCATATGCACACACATAAATATGCAGATGACAAGATATCAAGATGTGCCTTTGGCCTACACCCACTATGACATGTTTTGTCTGAAGCCAAGAGTGCTGAATATAATTTACAACTTTCTGTATGTCAGAACAGTATGGCACACTGGAAGATGAGTTATAGACATAGAATAGAGTTTGTCTGTGGGGACACATGGTTGTTCAAAAAACAACATGTTCAAAAAACATTTATGTTTTGGTTCAGGCATCCACGTCTTCCCTCACCCAACACATAAATCATGCTTTTGCCTGTTTGCTACCAAGCTGAAGCTATTTTGTGCTTATTTATAGATATATTAGATATATCTATATGAATGTACATCCAAAGAAGCACCCAAAGAATGTACACCCAAAGAAGCAAAAAGAAGAGTTGTGTGATCATTGGTGTGGAGACTTGGAGACAGGACAGACAGACAGCTGAGACTATCTTTATTGGATTCCACATAAACACTCCCAAGTGTTTGTGAGAACGGGTGTCTGTCTGTCTTGTCTGTCTGTCTTCCACATGCCTGTTTTGTGGGGTGTGTGCAGGTGTTGATCTGTGTAAAATGTCCATGACGCAGCTCCTGTTTTCCACACTTGCAATTGGCATTCAGCTCTAACAGAGTGTGCGCGCACACACACGCGCATGGATGAGTGGAAGAACATGAGAGCAACAGAGAGGGAGAGGGAGGGAGATAAATATCCTCTGTGTCCTCCCAACACAACCATCTGCATCATCCATCTAATCTTTTGCATTTTCTGCCATTCTATCCATCCTCTGCTCCTCTTTAGCTTTCAGCAGCCTCCAGGAAGACTGTGTGACAAGCTATTAGCTTGTGTTTGTGACAAGAGAGAGCAGGTTAGCAGGTTGAATGGAAAAACAATACAAATGAAACTCACGTTAAGCTCTACATACTCATTTCGATCAGGCTGAAAACATCAATGATGTTGTCAAATATTTCCACACTGTACCCTCTGTTTAAGCTAACATGACTGCTTTTGCATTTGACTGAAGTCTTATCACAGCAGCTGAGAAAATCCCAAATCATACCATTTGTCAAACTAAAGGAAACGTTACACTTAACTGGTTCAAGAAATTGGCAAGATATCTAGCAATGTTTACCCAGCCTTCTTTGCTCATCTTGCTCTAAACACTAAATTGCATTTTTTTGTATTCTGTTGATCGACAAGAATAAAAACCTATTCTATGCTCTGCTACCATTCTTATGTTTGTCGGCAGCATTGGCAAGCCTCTGTGTTCCAAATCTGGGTAAGAGACGGCAAGTGGGAATCTGATTTGACTGTAAAGTAGTAAAACTCTTTATAAAACTAGTGGCCTTGTTGATGATTTGTGTGCGACAATAATCAATATAACTATTTATCTCAATAAAAACCAATACTCTTTATCACTTTCAAGGCCCTGAGAAATCTGTTTTCTCCATCAGCATCTTACCATGAGCAACGGGGTTCAACACTTTTTTTTTTTCAGTAAAGTTAGTTTAGGTTATTTTACAGATTTCTATATTTGTGTTTTTGTCTGTGCTGTTTTTGAGTGTTCAACTCTTATATAAATAATACAGAAGGATATTTTTCTGAACTTCAATATTTAATGTTACAGAAAAATATTTAAGTTGTAAAACTAAGTTTTCAGGAGCTTTAATTAATGCTCAAAACAAGACCAAGATATATCATCAGGGTCCTTCCTGGACACTGGCACACCTGAGGGGATTGAAATTTTATTTTATTTTTTTAATACCTATTTATCAGAAAATGCCTGAATTGGTCCTGACCTTGAGACTGGGGTTAAGGACGCACCTGCATAGTATCCATACCCCCGTCTTATCCTGGTGTGGATCATATGATGTTTCACCTTGAACACACAGGGTTCTTAGCAAATGATCCGCGGGGGCCACAAAATAAGTGGCAGCCAGTAGTTTTAGTTAATGATGTGACAGCGAGTGTCACCCCCCAATAGCGTGTCCTCCTGTAGAGTCTGCAGACTCTTCTCAGCATCGGGTGTTTGTTTGTGTTTTTTAAACAATGCACACATTGAAAGGCAGTGTGACAGACTTTAGGGTGCCTGAAATTGATTAAAAAATGCCTTCCTCCTCTTTCTGGAGGGGTGAGATCATTTTAAGTCAAGTAGGTTGGACTAGTAGTTTTTACTTGTATATAAGCACATGCCCAGTTGAACTTGTGTTGGTGATATACAACTGCAATGCCTTGCCCTTTGACTAACTACTTGACCATTATACTAATCATTGAGATAGTGCTTTTCTATAAATATATAACAATATGTGAGGTAAAAGCGGCTTTCTTTCTGACGGGCAGGGTGGGGTCTGGTTGGGGCTACTTCTGTGTCAGCCACTCCTCACACAGGACAGGGTGTTTTTGATTGATTATATTGATTATTCCACCCGTTAAACCTCCGCTGTCACCGCTCCAAGTGAATAAAATCCCTCCAGATGACACCAAGTTCCCCAAACAAGCCAAACACACTGACAAACTAACCTCCAAACTAACTGACAACAGATAAGGAAAATAACAACACCAAATCTCCATCTGGAAGCAGGTGAAACAGCCAGAGAGGCTCTCTGCCCTGGCGTGCACCGCGCACACTGACCCACAGTGGTGTATTTTTTATATTCTGTGACATATACAGATATAGACACTGAAACTATAGTGAAAGGTGTAATGTTGCTGGCATGATGTCAATATGACTATCAACAGATCATTTTCACTGTCTATTTTTGCTGTGAACCACACACGTCACGTGGAAAAAAATGTCTCTTTGCCTATCAATCTTCTTTTGTCTCTTTCTCATCGTCACACCTCTTACATCTGTAATCTTGCCCTATCCGTATATGTCATCCGACTCTCCCATCTTGCTTGCTCACATTCTTCATCTCTCCATCTTGTGTATCCCGTAACTCTTTTCTTTCTCTCTCTCTGTTCACACCTCCTTTCTCCCCTCTCCTCGCCTCCCTTTCTTCTCCCCTCTCCTTTGCTCTCAGGTGTAGTTTAGATAAGGCTAGAGGAGGGGATTAGCGAGAGCTCTCTGCCATGTTTGCCTCTGGCACAGAGGACAAAAGGACCAGGACGTTTACACTGCTCCGCCATCTCCATTCACCTGCCTGTGTGTTGAAAACAGCCATGCAAGGACACACACACACACACACATACATACACTCACACTCACCTGTGTAATGACTGTGTCACCGTGCCCCAGTTATGAACTGAATCAGCATAATCCCTTCACACTCCATTAATCAAGAAAAGGCAGGGTATAGTCTCACAAAAAAAAAATGCACAAACTCGCACACACAGAAAGACACATGCTGACACATATCCTCACCCTGTGTGGTCTGCCAATTTTAGCTGGTCCCATGGGCTGATATTACTGGTCTACTGAACCAAGGCAGACACAATAGCATTCACAGGAGCATGCAGAGTCTACAGGTGTGTGCGTGTGTGTTTGTGTAAGCATGTATTTTTCCAAAAGAATATGACTGAAGCTACTGAAGACGACACACTGCACATGGATATTACAATATGATTGGCCTTGTTTCCACCATAGGGCCTAGCAGAGCTTAGCAGGTGGTTCTCATTATTGTAATATTCAATACCTCTCAACAGTTCTATGATTCTCTTTTCATCTCCTTTCCAGCTGAGATGATTAGTCAGCTCGCACTTCAGCTTTTAATGAGGAAATTTGACTTTTGATCATGTGCTGTAAACATCCGATAAACACAGCACTGGCTTTCTTGTCCATATGACTGCTGCAGGGAAGATCGGTGACAGTTTCCTCATAGTACCTGTCATCCACATCACTCCTCGCAGTGCCTATTACAGCTCAAATACTGCACTCAAGCTTGTGCATGTGCCAGCTGCTGTCTCAAAAAAAAAAAAAAAAAAAAAAAAAAAAACGTGCATCTCAAAAATGTCAACTTTTCAGTAACTAAGAAAAGCTGTCCTGACTTAAGCTTTGTGAAAATGCATTATAAATAGTCCAATGGGTTCTGGAAGGTTTTCATGGTTATGTGTAGACCGCAAAGCGACTGTTTAGAGGTTATGTGACTGAATATAAAGTCAGACACAGATTCACTCTACATGGTACAAATTGAGGTGAAACCTGTCTTTGCAAGGTGAGCAAAACATTTATGCCAAGGCCGTGTTGATTCCCTGTCATGAACATACAGAGATGAGAGGAAAAAGGGGAGGGATCTGAAGGTGAATTTAATTCTCTAAACACACTATAGGAATGTTCAAATGTTAACAAATTTGCCTCTGAGGCCACAACACTGTGCCACTGCAGCTTCAGGGAAAGTGCTGGATCTCTCTGCGACTTGAGAATGTATTTTTTCCTTTTTAGTCCTCATCATCACTGATTCCTCCTCATTATATGCAGCACTTTCAGTTTCCATTTCTCCTCCTCCTACAAAAAAAAAAAAAAAAAAAAAAAAAAGAACGAGGGCAAAATGATTCTATAGTGCAGGCTGATAATGACTAATCCTTTACCAACGACTAGTGGGACAACGTTTCTGTTTTCAGGTCAAGTGAATGATGAGGCGAAACATCAATATCATGGTGCAAATTTATATTGGAGTATCTTTCAAGCCAATAATAACGCCCACATTCTTAACTATCTACAATGTGCGTCTACCTTTCCACCTATCCATCAGTCTGTCAGTCCCAGCTGGGCAGAAGCTCGGGGCTGAATTGGTCGGTGGTCCAGAGCAGACTGTAATCTAGAGCTCCTATCATTGGGGATCCGCTCGTCTGCCTGTGTGATCAGGCAGACAGAGTGCTGAGCATTTGATCAGCCTGATACCGAGCCCAGTGGGCAATGAGCCACCGCGGAGAGACACGACAATCAGCAAAATATATACACAACAAGGCCAGAGCTCATAAGTACACATTTACACACATACACACACACACACAAGCCACAAGAAATCATATACATGAAAATAGACTGATCCAGTGAGTGGGCAGAAAAAATATTGAGTTAGTGAGAGGAAAACAAAGACAGAGGAAAAAGAAAATAAGCAAGGGAGGAGGATGAGTGTGTGTGCTGGGGCGGGTTTTTGTGTGTGTGTGTGTGTGTGTGTGTTTGTGTAAAAAAGAGAGACCTTGTCTTCCTGTTTGCTATTGGGCGAGTGTGTGTGTTGTTTTTCTAGCACCCACCTATCAGTCAGGGCCTGCAGGCAGCCAGCAGAGCAGTGTGGGTAGAAGAGGTGTCAGCTAATCTGCGGTGATTGATGTGTCAGACCAAAACTGATGAAACTTAACTGTATTCAGCAAAGGTCTATGTAGCATCACATAAAATCACGTCTCCACACACAAATATATACACAAACAGTGGCTTCCCGGGGGGAGGCACGAAATCATGCATACATGATAACCCGCACATCCACCCTGATCTACTACACTCACAGCTCATCTCTAAGCCTCCGTCTGCATCCTCTAAAGCTTGAGATCTCCTGCCGTAGCTGAGGTTTCTGTGAGACCTGCTCTCCATTTCACCTAATTGGCCATGAAAAATGGATGACAAACATAAACAGCGACCGTCATTATGCCATTATGTGTGTGCGGGACCTGAGTGTGTTTGTGTGATGTGAGCGGGAGGGTTTGTGCGCATGTGTGAGTCGGCATTTATATATGGAGACTGGCAAGCGTAAACCGAAGGTATTCTATTTGCTTTTAAGCCTAATTGCCGAAATAACTGTGTACTTTCAAACAGTGCCCAGATGTGGTGAGCTGGCTTGACTATCAGAACACCCACACAGAACTGAGAGAGAGAGGAGTGGAGAGACGCGTAGAAATAAACATTGGGAGGAAAGAGAGAAAGTGAGACTTCTTCCTTTCTGTCAGAATATAATTTCCAGAAAATAATCACTGGACAAAGAAAGACAGTAAAAAAAAGGAAGCTACATCAATCTCATGTCTTGCCTCCCCTGTTTTAACCTCAAAATCTTATTCTACGTAAAATGTCACATGAAGCAGCAACTTTGCACACATACACACACACGCCCTTCGTTTCCATAAAAGTAGGACCTCCTAAGTGGTGATGAGGTGATGTGCGAGACAGAGGTTTCTTGTTTTTCTTTGTTTACAATGATTCATCAGGGTTGCTCTCAATGACAGTGTTTATAAAGGAAAAAATGATCATGTATTATGCTGAAGACTTCTGCTTTGAAGCAAAACAAATATATATATATATATTTTTTTTAATATAAGCCTTTAATGATTTACATAAAGACTCATTCCAAGTTTTCTAAAGAGGACCTTTCAAAAGCACCACTGCGGTCTTTGCAACACTCTCGATTTCTTGTTAATTTCTCTCTCCCCTGGAGGCTTTGAATCATAACTAAGGACTTTGTGCTGGATTGTGGTCAACCGCTGTATTGCACAGACACGCTGTCCTCTATTCAAACACACAGAGCCACAGTATGTACAGTGGTTTGCAGGGTGTAAAGGCTGCTATCTGAACACAATCTGTGTAGGTCAAAGAGGGATTAAGTGTTCCCGTACAGGACTGACAGTCGCAGAAGCAGAGAGCAGTATAGTGCAAGTGGTCATTTCTTAAGGTATGAAATAAAAGGATGGCGCCAGTATTTGTGAACCGTTCTGTAAAAAAAAAATCAAGTTTAGGTAACTAAAACTACTTGGCTAAGGTTAGGGAAAAATTGTGGTAATGGTTGAAAGAGACCAATGTTAACTGTTGGTAGGAGACAAAGTAGGACCACACACTTCGTTCCTACAACTTTTTGCAGTGCTGTAACAAGGTCAGTCTACTTCAGCTTTTGCTTGTAAGAGTGAACAGCCGTACAACCACACGACCACAAGTAGATTCTTGTCGGGAAAACCTGAACATGAATCATTTGAGTGTCTGAAACAATGCTGTTGTTTTTTCTGGCGAGGACAGGTCTAAAGATATAGGGTGAGTGTCATGTTTCTGTGAATCTCCTGTCAAACTTGGGAAGACACAGCAGGCTGTGAACCCAAACTTTCTCCAACCTCCTGCGCATTGGCTGCATGAAGTGGATATTTGTGTGCGAGAGAGTGTTGCCGTTGAGTGGTAATGCTCAAAAGTGAACATTATGCAGGAATGCTTTTGTTTTCAGTTAAACCAAATTCCCACCAGTACACATAAAAACACTCACATACGCGTTTGAAGACATGTGGCCCGAGCATATAGACACTCACATTTACACACATTGAAGCAACACACGTCCTCTCTTTCTTCCTTTCCCCACTGCAATTAAAACTTAGAACACTAGGCAGGCACAAAACAAGGAGCCAAATGCAAAGGTCCCGCAAATTTCAAAAGCCTCCCAAACAAATCTTTAGTAGGTCCCCAGAGCAAAGGGGCCCGGGTAAGGATTAGAATCAGAATCAGCAGTGAGCGACATTGACATTCTACACAAGGTTTGGTGATGGGAAACTTTGGCAGGCTTGTTCTGTCGTGCCGGGCTGGAATTCCTGATGAGTTGACGTTTATTTTATCTGGGTGAGATAGTCATTTATGAAGTGTTTTACATCAATTCAACTAATTCAAATGGAGTTTGGGCGAAGAGCAGTCAGACAGGGAATGCTGTCACACATAAAAAACCCCCCAAGCAGCCCTACAAGCACATGCCCTTAATGGACAAAGCCTAGTAAACTGTGTTTCCACTCCTAGTGAGATGCAGAGCAAGAGCAGTAACAGTGGTCCTGCTGCAGGAGAGGAATGAGAAGGAAAGTGTCATCCTTCAGCACTGACTCTCTTGAGGGCCAATTAGTCAGAGGAGCCGTGGTTAATGTTACACAACCGTCCTCTCTGCTTTATTTCTTTTGATGGCTCCTTTACCCACTACTGAAACATGTACAACAAAGCAAAGCAAATTGGGGTAGACAATCATTCAGAAATTGGCATATTTCAGCATGAATCACACACACAGTGAAACATGCACCAATTCTTAAAACGTAATCTGGCTTTGGATGTTTTCTGGACGTAATACAAATGTGCATTATTCTTCTAGATAAAGAAAATTACTCAACATATATTCTAAAGGTATGTCTACCTTCTAAACTGTGCATATTGATACGTCTGAAGAGGCTTTAATCAAAGGTCTTACACCTGATTGGTTCTTGCTGGCTTCCTTCCTGCTCTCTACCTGCATTCTTTCCTGATGCAACAAAAGTAATTACCAGAGACCTCTACCTTGCCCTAGGGACAGAGAGGAGAGGATATGCTATCAGACACACGCACACGCACACACACGTGCACACACACACACACGCACGCACACACACACAGTAATACTGTCCGATACGTGTTCACCATCTTCAGCTTCCCGGCCAATGAATGACAGCCTAGCTAATTAGAATCTGATTTACCCATTTAATGAAAAAAGGAATAATTAGATAGCTAGATAGCAGCCAGGAGACATTTATTTGGTATGCGTTTAGAGTCACAGAGTATCTGTGTGTGTGTGTGTGTGTGTGTCTGTGTGTGTCTGTGTGTGTCTGTGTGTGTCTGTGTGTGTGTGTGTGACCTGAGGGGATAGAGTTTTGAAATGGGATGCCTGATTGCACCGCCTATCTAACTGCTTTCTAAATGAAATTACTGTTCATTAGAAACACATATGTACACACTCACCCTTGTAATCTCTTTCACTCTTTAATGCGCACACACACACACACACACACACACACACACACACACACACAGATACAGTACATACAGTATATGCACAGATTAAAGCAGCAGAGTGTTGTGTAAACTATGTAACTGTTTACCATCACAAAGCAGCTTCTGCTGCATAACACTAACAAGATGCCTCCTCCTTCATTTTCCATTTCTTATTTCCATATGGCTTTCTCTTCAAATTGGTGTGTATTTCTATATCAGATTGAGATTGGACACAGACTAATTTGATTTATTCTTTGGGAATTCATTCTGTCTCGCCACAACTCCTGTAAGAAGTGATTCTGAGTAAGCTTTATGTCGTTTGCAGCTTGCTGCTTCATAAACTGAGAGCTCTCTTGCCTCCAAGATACCTACTGTGTGTGAGGTTTTTGTCATTACATGCAGGGATTGTTTAAATCCATAGCTGGAATTTAATATCTCTAAAGGGAATGAAACATGGGTCTATTTTGACAAAAAGAGGAACAGCATTATTGCCTTCAATTCAGTAGGGAATGATGGATGGGATGAAGCTGCTGTGGATAATATAGTGCACTAGGCAACTTTAGAAACATTACTGTCACAGTTGATAGTTAAATTGTTTATCCTGACTGGATTTGAAATGTGTGTTGTTTTAAGGGATTATACTAAACTCTAGGTCTGCATTTAAAGCAGTGGCAAGGCAACCCCTTTAGAGAGGAGGACGAAATAAAAAAATTCTTCAAGACGCACAAGCTTTGTGTCGAATCGTCCAGGTTTTATTATTTCGTTATGAAACTATAGCTCACAAGAGTCATCCAATAAACAAAGTACATTGGTTATTGGAGGAATTTGGTGTGTTCTTGCTTACAACAAACTCCAACATCCAATAAACAGGAGTCAGCTGCCAAAAAGCATTACACTCACATGCTATGTTTTTCCAGAAAATCAATTCTGGAAAAAAAAAAAACAGCATACACAGATGATGGGAAAAGGATAATGAGAATTTGGTAGCTGCTTGCGTATGAAAGATTGCTGTTAAGCAATAGTAAGTAGTAAGTTGTGAATGTCAGTTTCCACTTAAGCAAATTCACTTCTAAACAGTCCCTACTTGCAGCTGTATGCAGAGATTATGTATCTGACAATAAAGTCAAGACAATTTAATGTTCAGGGTAATGAGTTACTAACTGGAAGTCACACTGGCATTGACTGAAATCAGTGGCTGCGTGGAAGTTAAAAAAAAAAGTTAAAACTTATAGTAAGCATTTAAAAATCTTTGTCAGTGATGTTAAGTATGCATGATTTGTATAACTAGTGCAAGTATTTGCTCCATTTTATGCACATAACTACAGTCATTGTATATTGGGCTCTGAGCGCTTTCAAAACATGGGTGACCTATGCTCAACAATGCACCTAAATGCCTCCTGTGTAGTCACTCTCTGCTGTTGCTGATCTGCTAAACGTGTTGCTAACGCTACACTTTCTGTCTAGACACAGTGTAAGAGTCTCCATTCTTGATTAAAAGCTCTGTTTTCGCTGTCTACTTTTCTCTTTTTAGAGCACTTTTCTCTGACTCGTGTTACGCCTCGTCTCTGGTCTCGCTGTCCATATTTCCGCTTGCTGAATCCACGTGCAGAAGAAGAAGCAGAAGCAACAGCATTTGTGAGGTATTTTTATATATTTCTCGAGAACCGCTCATCCAAACAACTTCACACAACATTGCACTTCCTCTTTTAACCAGTAATCCACCATGCCTGGTATGAAGTAGATCAGATGAACAGTTCTCGAGATATGTGAAGGACAAACTTACAGACAGACAGACAGACAGACAGACAGAAAGACAGACAGACAGACAGGCAGACATTCCTTGCTTGATATAGAGAGATGGCCTACAACATGCAAAACCACCCACACAACCCTTTAAAGTGATAAAAACTGTGGACAATTTATGACATGACATTTAAGTAAATACCATAAGCAAATGAATGCAAAATGTTAAGCTACGAATTCTGCACGCAGATGGACTGAGAGGCGTCTGACCCTTGTCCTTGAGCGCGGCGCTTAAATACTCGTAATAGGCAGCTTCCAGGTGTGAGTGTATGTACAGTATGTACCTCGTCTTTTCTCCCTTTGCAACCCTTCCCCTGGCCTTTGCTGTACATACTAATGTGTTCTTAGTGAACTCACAAAAAAAGAGGTAAGATTTAAAAATTACATTTCAATGAGAAGGTCAAACCTATTTGGGATGTAAAATGGGTCCAAACCTTCTTTTACCCTTCTGGCTCCAAACTCTCCATATGGTGTAAACAAACACAAAGAAGGACATTTGGTAATGAGGTGGCATTGTTACAATTTCTCAAGTTGTGGGCGTTAGAGGACTCTCTCTCTTTCAGGTCCACACACAGCAACACAAGAGATAAAAACGTGTGAATGTGGGGATGAGAAGAATGGCATACGTACAGTACATGCAGCCTCAAAGAAAACATTTACACAAAAGATGCAGATATTTGTAGTCATCAGGTTTATTAAACCACAGTGGTTGATCTGCCTGCTCAGCATTGTGGGCACATCACTGGACAGCAGGCAAAAAGAGAAACTTAAGTCCATTGGTCTGCAGTAAAATGCCCAAAAAATGGCTTTGTTTCTCATCCAAAACCTTGCAAAAGAACCAGTTTTCGATGCTGGAAGTTTGAGTTTAAGCTGCTCTTGTGGCAGAAATGCCCGCCCATCCTCAGAGAGTTGATGGAGCATTCACCTTATGCCTCATTGGGCTGACTCACTGTAGCATTGCAGAGGATACAGCATATGGGAGGAAATAAATAAACAAATGCCCCAAGTGTCCTCTCTCCATCTTGGCTCTGTGTCGACTCACAGCCGGGGGCTGTTCCCTCCCACCCCCCTTCATTCAGCTCTAGTGAGAGCAGCTCCAAGCGGCTACTGGGCCCTGTGTTGATCCATCATGGTTCATCATCATGCTGGATCAACCACCATGCTGACGCCTGAAGAGCAGTGTGCAGAGAAATCTGTCACACTCGTCTTTCTACTCTCTCTTTTCCTGTCTTTTTTTTTCCATCTCTCTCTACACACACCTGGTCAAACATTGCATCCTTTCTTTGCCATGCCCTCCAGCGTGTTTGGTCTACCTGTCAGGTACCTGTCTCACACTTCCAGACACCACCCCCAAACTATACAAATATCCAAAAGCCACTTTGGTACATGGCAAGACAGGTATATAGACAGTTATGTCCTCAGGGCCACTGATTAGGTGACTTACTGCTGGCAAGGATTGTGGTAAATATGCATCAGCGGCACTTTTCAGATCATAAGTCCTTCCTTGTTCCTGCTTGGGCTTCAAAAACGCCTCATCATAAGTTTGAGATTGAAGATAAGAAATAGGAAGAGAATTCTGGGTGTTTGTGGGTATACACGTCATGTTGTTTGTAAAAATGCAAGTGAGACCTTACTGCTTGCATCAACAAAATGTTCCTGCATGTGAAAGCAAGCTTCAACGCAAAGTATGAAACTTGCCCAGGGCAACATGCTGGCTTGGAGTCACAGCACTGAGAGGGAAAGAGAGATAAAGTGATTGGCATGAGGGTGTTTACAGTAAACAAGAACAAGGGCTTGCAGACTGGCAGGCTATTACGCAGGAATGCAACCCTGCTCTCATCTTCATTCTTTTTTGGCTGGCTCTATCCACCCCCGAAACACCAACACAGCAGCACATTCTCACTCTGACATATGTGTAAATTATCTGCTTGACGCCTACATGACAAGGCTGGCCATAACAATGTGTGCGGCATAGTGTTGTTGAATATACAGCATAGTACGCGTATAAATTAGGCTCTAATGTCAAGAGGAGAAAGCAAAGAGTTGAAGATTTTAGTCAAGTTAGGTTAGACCTACGGTAAAAATATTTCAATAAAAATCAGCATCACACAAAAAGACATGGAAACCAATGGAAACTCAACAAGTTTACAGTAAGTTCATTAGAACAAAACACTGATCTGGAAGCAGTTTGTATGTAAAAGGTTAAATGATGTGACTTCTTGATAATAAATGTGAAAATCTTGATAATACCTCCAAGAAGTCCTCATTCATGTGTATTTCAGCAAGGTACACATCTATTTTCTAACCATCCTAGGCATACTGTGCGTGACTATTTCTAATAAAAATCCTGCATACTATATATACATCTTGTCTTTTTCTGACGAACAGGTGTTGCTGCTGTCATTTGTAATCATTATCTCCTCTTCTTTGACAAGCTGCTCTTAATCAAACAAATTCACAAACACATTTATATACAGGTATATGCTCACAGGCATACACACACACACACACACACACACGCACACCAGGGACTGTCTTTCATTCTGCTTCCTTAGATCCATCTGCCAAGTCACTTTTTTCTCTCTATCTGTCTGAAGGTAGGGATGTTAATTATCTTAAGTCAAGGGTGGCACCAGCAAGTCAATTTTGAGATATGATCTAATCTCTCCCTCTTTGATCCCCTTCCTTCTCTTCCTGTCTACTTCTGTTCCACACCAACTGCGCTCACCATCTTCATCATCATACGACGTACCGTTATTGAACAATGAGTTGTCATTGATATAAAGTGTTATTTATAGTGAGCTGTGTTTTCTATGTAATTTTTGACTCTGTAATTCTTCCGAAAATGATCCTTTGTGTTTATTAACTGCTGTTTACTGTATATTTCTGATCCTATTATCTATTGTTCTTCCAGGGAAAAAGTCCTCCACTTATCTACACTATTCCCTCATGGTAGAGGAGATGAATACTTAAACACACAAAGCGATTACTCATAAGCTTACTCATATATACAGATGGGTTTCCCTCTGATCTCTGAGCTCATGGTGTCCCAGATGAGTTCCCTCACTCACAGTTTGTATTACCGAACTACTACTGTAACAAAAGCCAAAACCTAAAACACTAACTCCATGTACACATTGCATACAGTGTAAATACAAAGGCATGAAACTAAGACAAAACTGCAGACATATGCACATGCAGTTATTTATCCTCATTTTCCTTTCTGGACACAATGTGGTTTTGTCAACATGGCAAAAACAAGAGAAAGACTAAATAAACTTTCTTTTGGCTGAGAACAGGTTTATCATGGCTGGTTTTGGAGCGATGCCACAGCAGCACAAAGGCTGGTTTTCACGGTCGTCATTCCATTTCACATGCATGTGTATGCAACATGTGCCTGTGTGTGGTGTATATTTGCAGAAATGAAAGCGAAGATGGTACAAGAAATGGGGAAACTCCAGACTTGCCTCCCGAGCCCTTCCTCCATTCCTGACCCCATACTTCTCTTTTCTATCTGACTTCTTCTGGTCCCTCATACCTCACTCCCTGCTCCCCACTCTCTGCAACCTATTTACACTCCCTCTACCTCTTCTACCCGTGTCAGTGTTATCTGCAACATCGTCTGACATCGTCTTGGGAGCTTTGAGCTTGATTGGATCACACAAAGATCATCAGCTAACATTTCTCACTCTCCCTCTACCTCCACCTCCACCCCTTTCCTCATCGCACGTTCGTTCCAAAAGGTCTGTTCAGGTTAACTGTCTGGCCTACATTCCTTTGCTGTGCCTCAGCATCACATCATCCCAAGACAGGTCCAACTCCTCTCTCATAACAGGGTGTGTCCTCATCCAGGTTTCGGGCCAACCCTTTTCTTGACTTTTCTACCCCCCCATCAATCTAATACTGCCAATTTCTCTCTCCCTCCTCCCAAGTCCTCTTCCTCTACTCCCCTCATCCCCATTTCCCCTATAGCCCAGCCCTCTAAGACATGTAGTAAATCCCTGGTGTTGTCCCTTTGCTGGTCCATAGAGAATGAAACCACAGTACTCTTCTCCTAATCAAAGTGTATTTTCCCCTTTCAGTCTTTTAAAGGAAATCAAACAAAGAGAGAAGAAATGCATAGCTGGTCCTGGTTGCTAGGAAACCCTGTGTCCACGCTCCAAGCAGCTATTCACAAGCTTTTATTTACTTCTCCCTCTCTCTCCCTCTCTCTCTCTCTCTCTCCTTCCTCTTTCTATTTTACTCTAAATCACTGTACCTGTTTACTGACCTATTATTTTATCTCTCACTATCTGGCAAACCGAGGGAAACACAGAGGAGAGAGGGCCAAAAAACAAGAGAGATGAAATTAGATATCAAAGAGTAAGAGCCAGTAAGAGGGAGAGATGACTCTGAAAGGGGTTTCTCCAGCATGTTGCAGAAAGATGAAGGGAAACTTGAAAAGGAGGAAAAGAAAGTCAGATTATTGATTTTGCTCTCTTTTCCTCCCATAACCTGCATTGTGTCACACAAGGGGGCAGTTGTGAAGTCATAAGGCCCCATGCAATTTCTTTTTCTTTCTCATTTCTCTCCCTTACTCATTCCCCACCCCACCCCCCCACCCCTTCTTGTTCTTTCTACCTGTTCTTTTTTTCCTTCTTTCTCTTCACTATCCAATATTAGTATCCACTTCCTAGATTTCTATCCTCATCTGTACCCACTCCCCTCTCCTCCAGTCACCTACAGCCCCTCCTCCCTGTATATTTTTCTGTCTGACAGCAGCACCAGGGGGGCTGGAGCAGTTTGACGGGAGGTGTGGTAGCCATTAGCCATGGACCTCTAGTCTGCCACAGGGTGGGAGGATGAACGAGGAAAAGAGGAAGAGGAGGACGATGTAGTGTGGCTGATCCAAAAAGATCTCAGTTGCATGTTTCCTTCTATGTTCTGTCCCGTTTCATTTTGTCCTTCCCCTGCATGTTCCTAATGGCTTCCTAATGACAGCTTGCAGGCACCACACACCCAGCCATTTATAACCATCTAGACAGAGAGACTGTGTGTGTGTGTGTGTGTGTGTGTGTGTGTGAGTCTTTAGAAGACAGGGGGGACATTTAAAAGCAGATGCACCTCATTCTCATTGTGCGCACAAACACACACATGCTGCTAACCATCAGTCTACTCTGTCATGTGTGAACAGCAGTAGCCTGAGGCTGCTTTACATGAACCTGGAGGTGACATACAGAGTTTTAGCGTCTTACTAGGAGTCGTTCTAGCCACATGTTGTGTGAAAGCCATTAGCAAAGGCTAGTTTGTCTAAATACCTGCAGGCTATTTTTATGTGCAATTCACAATCTGGCTCTGTCTCTTTCTTTCTTTTCTCAACGCATAACTCCCACAGAGGTGCAAACAAACCAACAACTTGGCACCAAACTGTCAGATTTTTCACTACTGGTTGTTAAAGTAAATCTTGAACTGTGACTAATAAAACAGTGTTAAAGGAGAGGCGTGAAACAGCTCCCACTTTTGGTCCATATGCATACTAGTTGTCATTTGTATTGGACGGTACAGGCTGTGCTGTCTGGGATGCAGACTGCATTAATCCAGCAGCATGCTAAAGATTTAACTCACCACCCAGGGGTAAGAGAAGTCAACACAGCAAACACTTATTATTGACTTATGGATTACATAACTTTGAGAGACAAGCCTTGCCACAGCCAGTATAATGTTTCATTAATGGACTAGATAGAGGAAGCTTGGGTGGTGGAGGCAGTATTCGGCGTATCAGCAACAACAGCGGTGTATGTCAAGTACGAACCCCAGGGATGAATGAAGAGATGAGAGATACAATGGACTGCCTGATGTGAAGTGCTGTGCGCAATTGTCTTTTTGACAATCAGCTGACGAGTACACAATGTTACACAAGGTTTCACTGACTGAAGGCAGCAGTGAAATTGCAGTTCAAGTCTAACTTTCCACACACCGATTGTTTGCTTTTGCTTACATATTTCCTCCAACGCTGCAACAAAGGAACATGTCATTGTTAATAAATAAAATGTTGCCATTAATTGAAACAAAACAGTGGCTGAAACAATGCAACAATGCAAACAATGAGATACTAAAAGGGAGTTCTATATTAACACCTTACCATATGAGAAAAGTGAGATCCTATCTGTGTCTGAAAATCATTAACTACATTCCTCTTGGGCTGAAAGGGAAATCCCTCAGCAGATAGTGTCTATGCATGCGTGTGTGTATATGTCTTTGTTGGGGGGCTCAAATCAACACCTCCTCACAGGCTCTCCCCGATGTCTCAGCATGTGATGAAAAGGGTTGCCACCCTAGTCAGACAAACTGTGACCACACACACAACCAGACACAAGTTATCTCAGAGCAGGATAAAGGGGGATTTTTAACCTAAGATCTAATATAAGTTTATTACAAACTGCCTTCTGTATGTCTGCCTATCATCCTGTCCATATTTCCAGCAAATTCATCTCATAATCTTCCCCTGAGCCTGTAATTCTCCTGAGATTACAAAATACAGAGATGCCAATGGAGGCGCATCCTCAGCATTAGTTAACAGAGCCGGTAGCAGCCATATGATCACAGTGCTGACAGCTCTCCATGACCTCATCCATTTAAGTCCATTTTCGGCTCAAAGGCAGAAAAGGAAAGAAAGGAGGGAGTGAATAGAGGAATTGAAAAAAGATGAAGAAAAAGGTAGGAAGACAGATAGGGAGACAGAAAAAAGGATGGGAGAGTCCGAGGGATCCAAGGAGAAAAGAATCTGAAAGAATGCAGAAGGGAAGAAAGGGTGAAGTAGAGAAGGAGGGAAACAGACAGAGAAGGGGGAAAAAAAAGTACCTGGCAGCCAGTCACAATGCAAATATACTTCAAAGCGTTGCTGCAAAAGGTGGGATCAGATAGTGTATGCTGCAGAGTGATGGGGGCTCAAGGAGGTGTCTTGGAAACTTAACCTGCATCTTCAAAACACATGCAAACGCTCCTGTGCACCTGAACAAGTCAGGCATGCTTGGAAAGGAAAAGAAAGGGAAAAAAAGTACATTCAGAAATTCCACTGTGCATTAAATGAGCAAGAAAAAGAAGGGGAGCTAATGTGTGTGCGTTTGTGTGTGTATGATGAAGGTGTGAGGGTTCAAGCAAAGTAATCAAATCGGACACACTGATCAAGTGTGTTATTATTATTTTGTGGACGTTCAATAAATGTCATCTTAATGCTCTCTTTAAAGTTGTGTCAGCTTCTCACACTGGCTGTCTAATCAGCCTCTTCTCTTTCAGTTCTAATTCACTTAACATGGCTGAGATGAGAAAAAAAGAGCTGATGGGCGAGATAATGGAGCTGACTTGCAACCTGTCTATATACCAGCGTGTACACAGGGCCCACGCACATACACACACTAGCCTGCACATAGATGCACATGCACTTATGCATATACCTGAATGCACACAGACGGATGTGCACAGCCACAAGACGGAGATCAGGATGGAGTGGATAATGAAACTGCTTCTGACCCTGTCCAATTATGATCCTCTGTCCATTACCTAAATGGACACCACTCACTCCTATTGATCACAGCCCTTTCTCTTTCACTTCTCCATTGCTCTTGTCGTTTTTCATCTCGTTACCTCTCCGCTCATCTGCATCGCTCCGCTGATGGTTTACGTGGCCGTTGATGGGACTATAAATCAGGGGCCGCGCCTAGCGATTATCACCACGGAGACCAACTGAGCACACACTCCTCGACCCTGAAAACCCAGAATGTGCTCATTGGGAATGATGCACACCTCCTCAGACATGCACAATGGGAGTCCAATGGGCGGGTGTCCTCTAGCTCAAGTCTACCTTTAGTGAAAAGTTGGTAGACACTGTGTGTGCATGTGTGTATGTGTGACTTAAGAGTTACGAGAGCACTAATGGAATCCCTTCCTTGATGTGAGGTCCTCGGCCCATTCGAAGTCCCGTCAGCCGTGAAAATGTCAGCCATGATCTAGAGGGGCTGGAGCAGGTTTATGACATCATCAGTGCGCTGCCACTGCAGAGATATTACACTGAGAGACCTGACAGTCTGATCTATCCGCAAGGTCTCAAGTCGTGCAAACAGTCACAAAATGTTGAAACAGAACACGTTCCTAAGTGCTTCATTCTTTCCCAAACAGAATGAAACCCTTCAGATAGCGAGGCAGCATGGAGAGCGGTTTGAACTCAATCAAAAAGGTACACACTGAAAGCCAAACAGGAAACCTATGAGTGTGTTGTGGGTGAGACAGAGGGACACTGGATATAGGCATTTTATTCTGGTATTTAGTCTGTGGCAGGGCTTTTGCTACTTGTCTGGTATCTGCCTGTGCCACTTATGGTGCCAATCCAAGCAAACTAGCAAGGCTGTAATCAGAACGGGACAATCACAGGGGATTAATACAGCATACACCCTTCACCACATACGCACATTAAGACACTAAAAAATATGCAAGTACATACACAAGTATGTGCAAACACACACTTGGGTGTAGACACAAAGGAACCCACAGATGTACACAGTGGGCACTCTGATGCAAGTCTAGCGCCTGATTCCTAAACATATGGTTGTCTCCATTATAACGATGGAAATGCGAGAAGTTAAGCTTATGGAAACGATGTTTCACTCACTGTCAGGGGACTAATGTAAATAAATGTTCCCACAACAAGGCCTCACACACCCACAGTGAGTTTGTATTTAACATGTGGAGGAAGCATTGCTTCTCAGTGTGTCTTGGACAGACAAACGATGTCGGTTGCTATTCAAGGCCTCCGCTTCGTTGTTTACCATAGTCCTCAGTTCATGCTGTCATTAATGCTAAAGATCACGATCATACATCTTTTCAACACAGTAAAATGGATACCAAAGTTTCTTTGTGTGTAGATGTGTTACCTTCCACGGGAAAAACACTGTGTAGCCTACTTGGAAATGAAATTTTTATAACACCCGGGACCCTTACAAGGATGCAACATAATACTAAAGGCCTCAAAAGAACCACAGGTGGGGAAATAGAGTGACATAAATGAGAAAAAATGAGAAAGAGGGCAGACAGAGACAGGGGGGGGGGGAAAGGGGGGGACGGAAGAGAGAGCACGAGTGAGCAGGACAGAGAGGAGGAGTAAAAAGAACTCTATGCGGATAGTGGTAAATGATAGGGTGCAACTAAATGAGGGTATGTAATTTGGGGTGTTTAGTAATTACACTGGTTTGACAGAGCCATGTCAAACCATCCCTTTCTTGATCCCCCACTGCTCGATTGCCTGTTTTTCTGCCAGCATCCTCATGTTTTCCACATTTAGCTCTTCTCACTCTTTCTGTCCCTCTCGCCTCAACCCCCCGCTAACCCCCCACTCCTCTTGCTGTAAATGCTCCATTCCAGGCAGCGAGCATCAGTCAAAAAGTTTTACCAGCTGTATGTCCTGTCTACCCCCCCTTCATTTGACAAGCCTAAAATATAGAGGAAAATGTTAATATATGTTTTCTAGTCTCTGGCCAGGTCTATGAAATTCATTTATATTGGTGGACGGTTTGCCAAGGAGTTGACGGCAGGAGCGTGTGATCTTGCGGTGATTTATTTTACCCCAAAAGCATATTATTCTGAAGTGTGAATGTGGTGTGTGTGTGTGTGTGTGTGCCTGAGTGAACAAGTGAAAGAGAGAGAGAACCAGTGTTTATGTGTTTATATTATACAGGACTTAAGTGTATGTGTATGTGCACAAGAACATGTTCCTAAAGCTCGAGCACCAACTGTGTCGTCAAGGGTTTGGGTGGAAATTCTCAGAAAAGGAAACGTTACTTTTCTCTCGAACATCAATATCCACATGCTGAGTTGATAAAATCCACATTAGCGAGGCAGGAAACCAGCAATAAAACCCAACACATGGAAACAGTCAGGCTCCTGTGATTTCGCAGTAGTATATGGGCTCTCCAATGAATATAAACTATGATATACCAATGATGAAAGACTAAACAGAGAATAAAGTAGGGTATAGAAGGATAAAGAAATAAAGAAAGAGAAATATTGTGTGAATGTGTGTGTCTGATTATCTTGGATGCAGTAACAGTTGATATCACCGAGAGCTGAGGTCATGAAAATACGAAACTCTGTCAGGCCCCGGTTGAAGATTTGATTGAGTCTTTCCAATTCAAAGTTCTCCTTCCTCGTCGATGGTAAACACATTTAAGTTAGTTTGGCTGTTTCCATAATCCCAAAAGCAAAGGACAAATGATAATGAGCCCCTGCAGAAATTTGGAACCCAAGTAACACATAACACACACACACACACACACACACACACACACACACAGGTAAAAAAAAGGGTGTTGAAAAGAACATAAAGTCATGCATTAGTTTAACCACTCTAAAACCCTGGGAGAGCCGTTCTTTTCAACCCACCCCCTTATTACATTACATGACCACAGATTTTTAACAACTGCACACACAAGCATATAAACACATATCCAGGCACACACACACACACACACACACACACACACACACACAAAACATATGCACTATGCTGCTTCCCAGTTCTATTTGACTGCCCCCAGGCCCCTGACAGTGTCTGAACCCTGACCTTGTCACATTCGAGTGGGTCCAAGGGGGAAGGGGAGATTCTAGGGGGTTCGGTTTTACACAGAGGAGGTCGCGGAGAGCTCGATCCACAGACAAAAGCTCCGGTTGTGGCGGGTGTCTGCGGGTCAGGGTGGGTCACGGGTCAACCCCACACCCTAACCCTTTTTCTGTCTCTTGCCTTCTTCTCTTCCTCTCTTCCATCCATCTCTATTTTCAATGGGGAGGAAGATCCGAGTGGAACAATGGCCTTCTTCTGCCCCCACTATCATCCCAACAGTGGGGATGCATACTGAACAGGGGCCAAGGGGTTCCACTTGCTACTTAGCCTATTTTCTCTTTTCCATGCTTTCACCTCCCCTTGCCCATTAAACCCTCCACCCTCCATCTCCTCCACACTGCCCTTCTACTTCCCACGTTACCCTCCTTCTGCCTCAGCTTGTTACAATCTGCACCAAACTAACCAATGTTGTTTTTTTCTTTTCTAAGAGCATCACCTGCTTTTTATGCGTTATGATGAAATAAACATTACCCAATCAGACAGTAAATCTGGGTTGTAAACTACCTGTATCCGCACCATTTCCTACATCCCACCACCACCACCACCTCCACCCCCAGCTTTCATTCATTCTCTCGCCCTTTTTTTTTTTTTTCCAAAGTCTGCCTATCCAGTGGGCCTCACAAGCCTCTCTCCAGCTGGCACTACAAGCTGACCTTTGCCACAACAAAATAGCTAGAACGCTCTCTGCCTCTGCCTACACGCACGCAAACACACACTCACACAAACACACAAAGACACACGGACATACTACTACAAATGCAGCAGGAATGCCAGCAGGAGCACGAATGAGGCCATGCTGGAATACAAAATGACAGCCTTGTTCTTCTTTCAGCTGAGGGTTAAACTAAAGAGTTCCCCCTGTTCTTCCCTCAGCCCTCCATTTTGTGCTTGTCTGACCCCACTAGTCCTTCTAGTTGCACCTTAGCAAGGGGGCTCACACTGAAAAGTGGCAGCCAATCCGGGTCCAAATGTGATTAATTTGCTGCATTCACCAGGGTTGTTCTCCACTCACAATAGAAATGGACTGTCTAGGAGTCCATTAAAAAGCCTCACAAGCCAGAGGGCCCCCATCCCAGGCACTTGGCAACGACCAGGAGGTCACACACTGCAGTCAAGAAGTTTTTTAAAGGTCTGTGTGTGAGAGTGTACGCAGCAGGACGTGCATGTGTGTACACTTTAAAGTTTCTTGTAACAGGTGAAATAATATTTTGATAGTCGGGCAGGTCACAATATCTGACAATAATTCAGTGTAACAAGAGCTGCTTCTACTCTGTGATGGGAGCCCATTAAAAGGAATTCCTGGGGTAATCAATCATGAAAGACGATTAATGCAGCAGCCATTGAAATGATCTACCATATTTAGAGAAAAATGACAGAAAGCAGGTGAACTTGTTAAGCAACATTTTGATATTTGTGCATTGGCCCTGCATGTAATTGGGCCTCTTTTCTTGAAATCAGTGCATTAAATACCAATTTCATCCTACAGAGTAAGCCCTAGGAGGGAAATTATAATAGAAGGTTCAATGCAAATAATAATAGACTGATTATAAACACAGGAATTTCTCTGAGGCTTAAATAACTACACGGAGAGATACACCCACTTGTTTATACATGCACATCTTCACTTGCATTTGTATTTGTGTTCTACACTGCTTATGAAGCGTCTCTGTCTTTGTTTCCCGTCTCTCTCACCCCTCTCTCAGCCGCTCGGTCTTATTTGCTGAAACGGCACTGAGTCCTGAAACAATGCCATAATTAGTCCTGATTGATGTAGCATATTAAGCAGCAAACAATTAGCATACAGTATATTGCTACTCTGGCCATCTGAGAATGACTGATGTGACTGACCCGCACTAAGCACAAGCTCAATAACACAGTGAGAGAGGCACAATAAACACACACGCATACTCAGAGAGAGAGACAGAGAGAGAGAGAGAGAGACAGAGAGAGAGACAGAGAGAGAGAGAGAGACAGAGAGAGAGAGAGAGAGAGAGAGCATTGCTTATTAAACAGGGCAGACAGATTGTCACAGACACTTTTTTGATCTGTTGTTTCTCTCTCAAACTAAATTCAGTTTGTAAGATAAAAGGTTGAAAGCTCTCGTGAGTAATTTTAACACTGTACTGAATACTAAATCATTTTAAAAAATAATACATTTTTGCTTAATTATGCCACAATATCTAAGTTTTTTTTTCTTTAAGGTTCAAATTGTGTCTGGAGGGGAAAGGCTTCTGATTTCGAGCATACAGAGAGAGAATGAAAAAAAAAAAAGACCAGGATTTAGGAGACAAAGATCAAGGGATTATGAGCAATAAGGTATATTTCAACTCAGGCTAGGTATGTTTAATATTTCTTATTGTTCACAGTTAAGTGAAGTCTATCATTAAGCTCCCAGAATTCCCCATTCACACAGAGGGATGGGGAAAAGCCTACCAATTTTAAAGTTGTCCAGAAAAGATTACAGGGTGTATATGTTCAGCTACTGAAAGGCGCTCAGCATATCGGTAAAAATGTACCGTGTAGGCAAAGAGACAGAAATGACACATAGCTTACATTTACTCTCTCATAGTTCAATCAAAGTCAAACAAGCATGGAACAGTGCGAAACATTTTGCTCACATTTCTGCCTGTCTGAATGCCTGCGTGTGAGCATGATTATGCTTGTCAGTGCATTCATGTGTACACATATGTGCCGCCTGCATCCAAGAGACCACATGAGCCATGCTAACGCCACTGAAGGGGGTCAATTATCCAGCTTTGTTCTTAGCGTGGGACATCATCTTATCCATGTACAAAGCAGAGGCCGGACAGGGCCTCTGAAACCACTGCGACCAATTGTTCTCTCTCTGTTGGACAAATGAGAGGCAGGGGTTCATATGTAGGAGGGGTTTAAGGCATAAATGCCAGGGGCCTTTACCTTTCCATTCCAGCATTTTGGATTTACAACAAAATACAACCATTTGTGATCCTAAATGTACACAACAAACCCATTTACCACCTGATTCCTGTCTGACTGTCTTGCTCTCTATTCCTGCCTCTCCTTTTTCATCTCTCTCTGGTGCAACACAAGACCTTGTGCAACTACTACATGGTCTCTAGAGGTTGCAAATCCCTGAGAGGGCTCCCACAGCAGCTACAAGCCCAGCCTGGGGCTCCCTACCTGGGGCTCTGTGCTTTGGATGTTTCCTTGGGGACCCGGAGACATGGGGGAGGCAGGCTGGAGGGATAAACACAAATTTAATGCTACTGGGAGGATTTAAGAGGTGAGAGTAAGGGAGAGAGCATGAAAGGTTATGAAAGTAGATGAAGTCAGAGAATAACTGAGTCAGAAAAGTAGAGAAAGGCAAGGATGAGTAAAGGGTAAGTCTTTTCTGCGATATCAAAGTACTCAAGTTCCCTAGGGCACAGGTAGGTATGACTTGGCAGGTTTCCCAAATGCAAATGAGACAAAAGTTGAGAGCAGGTGAATAAGGTGTCTTTCTTTGCCAGAACAGTGGCTTGCTTAGAACACCCAGCAAGTTTGCTTCTGCATTTTTTTCCTTTACTTCTCTCCCACCTTTGAAGTTTACAGAGCCCTTCAGCCTGTTTCTAGTTTCAGCAACAGCAGATGATATTTTATTATCAGAGATATCTTATTTAAGAAATGTGCTTCTTTGTATTAATGTAACATAAATGTATATATATATTTAAAAAAAGGTGCTGGACTGACACCTTTCCATTTTTGTATGTGGGTGGAATTTCTGATTATGTCATACATCTGGCATTTGAGAGAATGCACACTTGAGTATATGCAAGCATATGTGTGTGCGCGTCTGTGAAGCAGGGCGGTGTTGAAAGAATGCTAGCATAAAGCCACAGGGGATGGAGGGCACTCCTCATCTCCCGCCAACAGAAAAGGTCAAACTCCTCAATATTAACTCTGGCTCAGGTCACCACGCCGATTACACTACAATAACAATTTTACACACTGCATCTATGGACCCCCTCAACCCCCACATACACACACTTTTCACTCTCCCCGTCCTCACACGTCCGTTTGGAATTAAAACCCACCCCGAGTGAGCCCTGTCGGCGCCCCAACCAGACATACATAAACACATTCTCACACAATCGTCCACAATCACGATCCTTTATGAGGGTCTTAGCATAAACTCAGAGCCCTAAGAGACCCATGCTCCCCATGCTACGCCACACAGTGGAAACATAAGTTGATATGGTAGAAGTGTGAAAAACGGACACACATGCGTGCACACACATACACTGACCGCAGTAGGCACAAATGCAACACACCATTTGGTCTCAAAGAATGTTGTGGGTTTACATCAGGGACTTGACCTAACCTCCAGCCATGGCCTGCTCTCAGCATTTCTTCACACAACAGCCGATTGGAGGTAGATTAGGAGACCTACACCCCGTCACCCCTCTGAGTCCTCCCATCCCTCCAACCCCCAATTCTCCAACCACAAATGACTTTTTCCACACTAAACTTCCACACAGAGGAGTGTGGGGTAAGAAAAACATCTTCAGGAGAAATGATGCAAAACTGTTTCTAATTCTCTCACTCCTTGCTAAATTGTTCAGCACTAGTCTGACCAGTTTTGAAATGTGCACACACACAAACTATTTGACATTGACTGTCACGATGATAGTAAATCAAGTCACGGTTTCTTGGCAGACCTGTTGACAGAACAAGCTTATGCAGGCTTCAAAGAAACTAGTAATGGGCATGTGTGAGTGTTTCAAACACACCCCCACCCTCCCCCCATGTCAATAATTACAGAGATGAAATGGACTAATTTTCTTGCAAATTGGTGGTATTCTGATTGCTGCCACATTGGGGGGAAAAAAAAAGACTGGAATTAAATAAAACTGGGAGGAACACAAAAAAGAGACAGGAGGAACAAATGCAACAGGGGTAAATATATAAATAAAGAAAATGAAAAGAGCAGAAGTCATGAATGAATTAATTTTGGCTCTGCAGTGGAGCTGTATTAAATGACACCTAGTGAAACGTGTGGCTAAAGCTGTCATCTCCGGCGCCTCCTTTCTACACTGAATCATCCTAATCCTCTCTAATACTGTACTGCTAAATGTCTGTCTTTGCTGCCTACTATGTTTTATATTAGCCTAGTGTTGTGTTAAATTATGTAGCTGAGCCTTCTTTTCATTATGTTGCCAGAGAAAGGGAATGCAATGGTGTGGATACAAATAGAACATGATTATATTTAAAACTATTATACCACTGTGGCCAAACGGTGTCCTGGTAACAAGTTGGCATTTGAATTTGCTGTCTCTCCTTTTGTTCATTTGTGTTTTAGTCAAAAGAACTAAACTTCTCTCTAAAAATGCTGTAGAAAGTGTGACAAGTGACCAAAAGATGTATTATTTCATATAATATATTTTCAAATTGCACATGCTGGTCAAAAGCAAAAGATGACTGACTACCTTTCTTTCCTTCTTTCACACCACAGTCACACATATGCACTTCTCAATCGACTTTAACACTAAAAACTCCACACGCAGGTTCAACCAGAAGCATCTTCATTATCGTCACTGCTGATTCAGAGTCTTAACAGTTGAGCTAGCAGCTCTAGCAGATAAATCAGTGTTAATTGTGAGTCTGGCTGCTCCTACAGCCACGTTGGCCACCACCAAGCAACAGCTTAGCGGATAAATCACATTTACCACTAAGGGATGCCACACACTCGCCTATCCAGGAGCTGAAAAATGAGTTCCAGGTACAAAGGGGAGTCGTGACGGATCTCCTCCCTGGTCTCATATCTGCTCCTACTGTGATCTGGGCCATCCGTGGGTGAGGGATGAGACTCTGGGAGCACAGTAGAAACACTCTGTCATCTCTGACGATGAGAAGGAGGAACTGTCAGGTATAATCAGCAGGGTGACAGGGGTGGAAGCAGAGAGGGGCAAAATTTGACGATGGATGAAAAGAGGCTGGCATCCCTCTTGTTAACACAAATTATTAATCCTGCTCTGTTGGCTACAAAGTTTAGACTAAAACAACAGGGAAAGCAATAATTTAGCTGTCACAGTTCCTTTTGGGTGTTTTTGAACAAACTGTGTACAATCAACGTTCATGGTCTCCACAATTCTAACATTGATATGTGACCTTGTGACTGTGACCTCTACATGATCACATCAAGCAAATACATGGTCAGGTCTTATACGCAATCTGTTGCATAAAGAATACATTATACAAAACAGTGGACAACACATGATGCATGTTTGACTAACCACCTTATTTTTTCCTTTCAAATGAATTGCTGTGCATAAGCCGAGCAGGTTGGGAGTAGAACACCCCACAATGAACTTGTTTGTCTTAGGAAATAATAAAGAAATTCACACTGTGTTTTATCAAAATTGCAGTATTTTCAAGGTTTTTTCCTGCTGAAGCAGTTCACAGTGACTTGTAAAATAGAAAACCTTCTTTACTTAAACATTTTTTCCTCTTTGACAACAAAACAGAACCTATGTTTTGGCCTGAAGTTAATAAATCATCTCTGCCAATAAACACGCTTTAGTTACACAGTGAACAAAGGGGTTTTTTAAGCAATCAATTACCTCATTTTATTCCCCAGCTACAACAGAGACAGTGTGAGCCAGGAAGCACTAGAATATGAATTGTAATGGTAAAAAAAAAAAAGACACACTGCATCACCACTACTCAGCAACAACTGAAGAAGTGACTGAAAGAAAAAAGTAACAGAGAAAATACAATGAAAAGGGCACTGCAGGCATTCCTGTACCTTTGGTTCATGATAATGCTACTACATCACTGTAAAATAATGAAACATAAACAAGATTGCACAAAAACTGGTTACCACCATATTGAGTTTCCATTTCTGTTTTATATGCATAATTTTCAGATACATTCTAAATTATACTGTCTCCCTTCTTTAACTCCCCAAGTTTCTTGCTCTCTCAGTCTTTCAAACGTGCACACACACACACACAAACACACCAGCTCACAAAAACAGAAACCTAATGTTCTGACCACAAGGGAAGGAGAGCTTTATCACAGTAGATAAGGACTGAATAAAATAATTCGCTTTCAAACAGCTGGAATGCTGTAATTACTCTATAACTATACTTACAGTATCTATCCTGAAAAAAAGGCACACACATACAAACAAGTATATACACACATTCGCATTCTCACAAGCTCTTGTTTCTTACCTGCCCGGTTTTATTGAAGAATGTGTGTGCATTTGCAGAACAAGATCTGTTGACCCTTTCATTAAAAGAAGAGCTCCTGATCCCACTAACTGAATTTGCAAAGCAATTCCAGGCTGGATCTTATTTTGCTGTGGCAAAGCACATTTCTTAATTTCTATTGATTGAGGAAGATTGACGGGAAGAGCAGAGCTTTTCCCGTCAAACAAAGTTTTTACCTTTATGTCAGGCTTAAGGCTATTAAAAACAGAGTTGTCTGAGTTTAAATATGTGAAAGGAGAGATCTCTTTTTATCTCTTTTCCACTCTCTGACCTCCAGATGGAATCAGGGAGCTGTCGTGAAGCATGGTGCCCAGAGCGGGCAGAGGTTCCTGGGCTACCTTTTCACCTCGAGGACCCTACGACCAGAGTCCCTTCATGGGAATGAAAGAGGAGAGACAGATGAAAGCAGAAAAGAGGGGATGACTCCCCTGATCCCCTCCTGTCTTCTCCGTCACCCACCCGGAGGAAAATTTAATAAAGTCCACATACCAAGAGCCACACAAGAGAGAGATGAGAATACATGAAAGGAACGATGGAGAGATGGAGAGACGGAGAAAGGAGGAGATGGAGGGGTGGCAATGATGACTGACCCCTCTCCCACGGTGTCATCTCTGACCTTCAGAATAGCCAGAGAGCATTGAACCCCAGGAGGCAGGATGAAACACAGAGATGCCACACACATACCTACAAATACATATACAGGCAAACACAAACAATGTTGACACAAAAATAGAGCTTGTGCACTGACTCACTTACAAAAATACACGCACGGCTGACACAAGCACACTCCGTTACACGCAAGTATGCACATTTATTTAAAGTTCAGCATCAACTCCTGTGAAATTGGTCTGCGGATTATATGCCAATTTCAAAAATAGGATTTAAAAAATATGTCTTTGATTCAGCAGAGAATGAACCCCATTCATGAAGGTACAAGAAAGCAAGAGTCATGGGATCAGCAGCAGACTGAGACCTAACACACACACACACAAACACACAAGTCTGGTCCGAGTGACTGTGACCTTGAGGGAGGATTTGGTGAGTGTATGAGGAGGGAGCGCTGGGTGAAACAAAGTGGGCCATGTTGGCATCATGGGCCACTCACGCAGCAACACACACACACACACACACACGTGTGCACAGAGCCAACAGTGTTAGCTGTGGTAACATTAATGTGTCCTCTTTCATAGATGATTACTCCCAGCAGGAGAGGGGGCATCTCTTTAATGACAGTCTTTCACACCCAAACACTCCCACCAGACAGCAGAGAGAGAGAGAGGGAAGGGGGGAGATATTTAGGGAGGGAAGAAAGCAGGAGTTGAGGATAAAGGACACATAGAGAGAGGGAAGATAGGAGAAAGAAAGGTAGTGAGAAAGGGGAGAGGGATGGCAGAGATAAACCTTGGCTAGAGGGAGGAATAAAAGCAGAACAAGATCAAAAACATTGTCAGAAAAGATGAAAGAAAAGGAATGTGAAGAGACAGGTGATGGTGGGAGGACCTTGCTAGATAAAGCAAGGGAATAAATACTGTACGGTGCAACAGATGTGTAAGTTGTGTGTGAAGGTGTGAAGGTGTGTGTGTGTGTGTGTGTGTGTGTGTGTGTGTGTGCGCAAGAAGGCTATGCGTTTGTCAAGTGCCAGCCAACAGATGGTGTCTAATCTATGGAGGGCAATCCCCCTTCCTCAGGGCACAGCGGGAGGTAAGGACCCCAAGTGGTACTCGCAAACTCATCAACCACCAATGGACTAGCTCTCTCATAAGAACAACACACACAAACACACATGTGACACGTGCATTCAAACATGTGACAACAGTGTACAGTATGATTGCACACAAAATACAGAGTCAGATCACCCAAATTAGAGGGAAAAAAAGTTTTTTTCTCACTTGTAGCCATGCTGCATTGGTTTTATTTGTGCAAGTTTTTGATTTCCTTGTGTCAGATTTATGCCTCCAACCTAATACAATGTAATTGGATGGGTCAATGCAATTTCTATGTGGTGCTCACAGCATTTAAAAATAACAAAAATTCAACAGCAACATTTCTTTCAACATATCCAAATAATTATTAATTCTGAGAATCCACAGAACAAAATGTTTTTATTGTAACGCCTTTTTACCAGAGAAATAGTCCCTATGAAAACTGTTAACAGTTCTGTTGATTTTTTAGATTTCATTTTCAAGAAATTCACCAGCAACATCGGTTTTCCAAAAGCAATCTTGTAAATGCTGTGAGAAGGCATCACAATAAAATTCTATTCTTCTCCTTTTTTATTGGTATGAAGGCAGAAATCACAGAAAACTATATCTATAACAACAAAACCAAAACTGTCTGCATAGCTGGATATCACTGGAGGAAAGTGGAAAAAAATCTTTTTGGGTGGGGTAGGGAGTGGGGATGGGGAGGTTGAACCAACCAAGGTTTGGGGTTAATTCATTTTCCCGCTAAGTTAATTCCGGAGGTGAATTTTCTTCAGAATCAAATCACTGAAAAACATTTTGTCATGAAATGGCTATTATATCCAATCTGTCACAAAATTAGATGTTTTTATCCAGGGAATGAGCAGGTGAGGGTACAACATCAAGAGCATTCAATGCTGGCTGTCAAACCCAACGACTTCTCATTTACAGGACCATCTCTCTAACCACAAAACCACCATGTCTGCCCTTGTGAAATAACATTAACAGTATGCATTTTGGTTGAATACAACACAAAGTGAATTAACCTGAACCACTGATGCATACTCAGACACATGTGCACACACCCCCCCCCCAAACACACACACACACCATAATGTCTATGTGGCTGTGCGTGGTGTCTGTCTGGCGAAGCCGCCAGTGCTGAGGCTGCTGTGACAGCTGTCTGAATCAGCAAGATCCAACATTGACTGACGACTGACTGGGGAAGGTACAGCCAAGCAGGAGCCGAGGCTGAAGGTGTGTGTCCGCGTGTGCATGTAAATGTGTGTCACCGTCTGTGTTTATACATGCTCATGGCTGCGGGTGTGTGCGGGTATAATCTGCGACATGTGTGTGTGAATGCGAAAATGAATGAAAAAAGGGGAGAAAATGAGAGAAGCAATAGGGAACCATGTGGGATGAATTAGGCATTTCTGTTTAAAAATGGTCTTGAAGGCCTGATGAAAACCTTGGCTTGAACAAAGAGGAACTGTTAGTCACACTGGCCCCCCTTGGGCTGCCCCGTCCTGTGACAAGCAGTGAATCAGAGCCCATTTACACAGTAATACACAGAAATAATAGCATCTCCAATCAGCAGCTATTCTAATAGACCTAAATTACTCTGCAACACCACCCTGTCAATTTTGAAGTTATTTTTCCTTGAGCCGAAGCTCTAACGGGAACCTATTGTACTCTTTGTCATGAATATCCAATATATATGAAATTGTAATAGTACATTCAGGCTACTGGGAATGTTCTCTAAGGACTGTGCTGTGATGAGCCACGTTGTGTTCAATAGGTGTGTGGGTTTTAATGTGTGTACTGTACATAGATATAGGAGTATCTGTCTGGGCGTGTTGCTTGAAAAATATTTGCTTAACTGACTTAAGCTGACATTACAGTTGATGTTTTAACGACATCATTCATCATAAAAACATACATATTGCATTCAGTAACACAAAGTAAAGGTGACTCAATGAACAGAAAGGTGAACGAGGTCCTTGTCGCTTCAAAGGGTCCATTTCTCACCGATATGGGTCATTCCATCTCTCTGTATCTCTTTTTTTTCCCCCTTTACTGCCTTCTACTTCTACCTTTTTTAAATTCAGTCCATATAACCGGGCACTTTACACTATTAAACCCTCCCTCAACCCGCCCCCACAGCAGCTCCCAGTGTCTGATCTAGAGACACAGGTCATTTGTCATCAGAGAGGGGAGCTCGAGGAAACAGCAAGCCCAGCATGGGAGCTCCACACTGGGCCTGACAGCTCTCAATGCTGCTCTACAGAATCGCTGAATATAGTCAAGTAGTCAAGTAGCAGTCAGAGAGAAAGAGAGGAAGTGAGACAGGGACGGAGAAGTAGTGTCAGTGTTTGCGATAATGTGTCAGTCCGTCTCCACGACTGCTTTTCTGTAAAACATGTGTGTGTGTGTGTTTGGGCTTACATGTGCTCACCTGTTTCTTTTTTTTTTTTTTTTTTCCAAGGATGAAGCTTGACTAGGGACAAAGAACGTTAAAGCAGAGAGGACCGCAGATAGAGTCAGCTCTGAATGGATATTGTAACCTACACATGCACATACACCCACACACAACACAGAGTAAGGGGTTATAACGGTGAGAGTCCCGCTCTTTTGTGTGTGTTCGCCCCCGCTGACCCCATAAGAACCAATATGACACTCATTACTTACACACTCTCGCACACACACTCACACGCACAATACACCTACATTCAGACCCTCATTACAAGCTATCTCAAGGAGCAGGAGGAGGCAAACGGGAGAAGAGGGGCGCTGTAAATGCATTTTCAATCTCTTAACTTTCTCACCTTTCTGCATTACATCTTTGCTGTGATGAGAGGGAGGCAGCTTGGAAAGAGAGGAGGCACGTAAACTGAATAAAATAATCAAGATGATGTAGGAGGGGGTATTGAATGGATGCACTAAAAGAGGGACAAACATGCAGAGTGCACGGCAGATAGAGAAAACAGGTAAAAGGATGAAAGAACAAGAGGACACTGGCTTAAGAATAGCTGACCCCCCGCTGTGACACGCAGTGCGCGCTTGTATTTTATCCTAGTGTACATGCAGATACTGTATTGATTCGGGGTGTGAGAGGGTAGGCGATGGCAGAGGGGTATTAAATAAAAGAAGAAGGGGGGGGGGGGAATGAGAAAATCAATTTTCTCTGCTTTAATGGCAGACGGCAGAGGAAGAAACAGAGGACAGAGAGAAGGAGAAGAAGGGAAGAAATAAAATAGAGGGGTGTTGGTCAGCAAGCCAAGCCAGTTCATTTGAGCCAGGCTGTTTATGGTACATCTACTTTCTCTGCACCCTTCCCTCAGCCCACACTTGCCTTTTGTCGCTGGATGCTCTGGTCAGCACATTCTGCCTCTTTGTCTGCAGAACCTTCACCTTTCCTTCTGTTGTCAATAACTGTATTGCTACCGAGGGTGGGTGGAAAGGCACCGAGCCACACTTGGATGCACATGCATATACACACACACACACACACACACACACACACACACACACACACAGGTACAAAACACACACACGAATAGACACGGATACGGGCAGGTGCACAAAATGCACAACACAGCTCAGCAGTCCTGGGAAGCCAGTAAAATATTGGTTTTCTGTGTCACCAAATGCCAAAAGTGTGAGTGTAAGTGTGTGTGTGTGTCTGTGTGTGTGTGTGTGTGTAGAGTTCAAAACATTGCGTGCCAATAATCATCCAGGGAGATCTTTTTGTGGGCCCACCACGTGACCCAGCCTACCCCAGCCTACATCAACAGTGTAAGCCAGACATCGACCACTTATCTACCGGCCGCCACCCTCCTCCTCCTCCTCCTCCTCCTCCTCACCCCCACACCCTCCTCACTCCACCCTCCACCCTCCACCCTCCACCCAAACCCCATCAACGACATGGGACCAGGCAAGCGTGAGAGAAGGGCTGGCGATAGACACGAAATGTGGCACGAAATGCAGAAACGGAGCCCCTCAGACACACATAGAGTCAAGCACACAGACGTCTCAGCCTTCCAGCCAAGCCTACAGTGTGGTTAACTCCTGGCATGCCACGCAGGACCAGAGGCAGCTGTTCTTAAGAGAGACGCCATGACTGGATGGAAAAAATCTTCTTGGTGTCAAGCAACCAAGAGGACTATTTCTCTGCCTATTTTTTTCAAAATAGCACAGTTTGAATCTAGCAAACTAAAATACACACCCTGCATGATAATACATATACAGTGTGATCTGACCTGATACAAATCATGGAAGTGCTTTTGTATCTTTGCTCTTTGGAATTTTTAACTTTTTTGAAAGAACCAATTATTTTATATGGTATTTAAATAATGCTTTAAAGCAAGATTCAGCCCCGATTTGTAAATTCAATTTTTAAATCAGTTCGTCATGCAATGTTCTCTATCCAGATGGCTAATATAATAACAGGAAAATTACATCTTTATGTCTGCGGGTGGGTTTGGATAACCTTTAAATCTGCAGTACGCGGGTGATCTCCTGCTACTCTGAAACACGTCCCCCTGACCTTCCAATTAGAGCTCACTACCCAACAGCGGCAACACACACTAAATCTTCCCCAGGCTGCAGGTTTGGACACCGGTATAAAACAGCCTGCTATAAAATCATTACTAGGCTGTAAAACACTGGAAAAATTCACAATTAAAATACCAACAGTGACACAGAGAAAACAAAGCCAGAAGGAGAGGAATTATTCTGTGTCCAGATATGTGGAAGTAAAACATTTGCACAACAAACACAATTCTACTGGGACATAACTTTGTACCAAAGTAATGTTTTCTCTACGGGTTTCGAGGGTTTGAAAAGAAAAAAATGAAATTGCCAATATAAGATATAAACAATTTATATTTTAAAATTGGATGCGTTTATACACTAATCCATACAATAAGCCATGACAAGCAAAGAACACCACATCTAGCGTAAATCAATAGCTTTTTCTCAAATTCTCATATATCACAATATGCCCTGCGAGCATATGGCTAATCTAAGCTTTGCAGTGACATTTAATTAATTGGCTGTTTACATAAAGATCACACATAAATAACACATGTTCAGACAAATGTATCAAAAAATAACAGTGGTTCATCCTCCATCAGCCATGTGGGTATTTAAACTAAATGCCAACCCGTGGGCATTAGCAGTGGCATTTTCTGATTATACTTTTTCTTGATAATGCACTAATTAAGTAAAAAAAAAATTGTGAGGGTTTATTACAGTATAGAAAGGGGAAAAAATAAATTTGAATTGCATAGCTTGTGTATGTAAACACATAAAGTGATGTAGAATAATTGTACAGTTACATGTAAATATAGCAAAAGCCAACCATTAGTGAAGCAATTAATGGTAGAGTATGATGATAACACATCTAACTGCTGTACAATCTAATTAGTGACACTGTAATAAGCCATTATATCATATTAATGACATCACATTAGTGGCGATGGGGGGACTGGTAATGCGATGAGGAGGGCTTGTTTCAGACAGAGCGCGTAAAAAGGTCACAGAGAAATGATTTATCGGATGCGGGCTCATCAGATTGGAGTCAGGAATCGTCAACTCAAATTAAAAGTGAAACTGTAGCACTTTGTAAACCGAGTCTGCAATGCAGATCTGAGACAGTCCCTTCACACTGTGGGAGTAGGATTCCCTCAATTAACTTCACAGTGAGACAGAAAGGGGTCTAATCCATACCTGCTAGTGACGATGCCGTTCCAGCATTGGCACGCTGAGCCAAGTTGTAAATAAAAAAAAGCATATGAGCTCAACAAGGCATACTGGCCTATTCACATATGCTACTTCTGGATGACCAAGAATGTATTTCACAGGGAGCTACCTCTATTGTTTACAGGCACCAGAGCAGCAATGTTGTTAACTTAATAAGTGAAGTGTTGATTATTGAAGTTTCTTTTAATTAAAATTCTTTTCTCATTTGGGATAGCTAAAAATGAATTATTCACATACAAAAAAGAACAATTGCAATAAAGAACACTGTGGTCCTTGCAATTCCTCTTTTAATAAGATAAAGGTGAGCCTCTTAAGAATTTAAACACCACAAAAGATAAAAACATCTATTCGGGAGGACTACTACGAAAACAGCTCAATGCTGCATTTAGCCTGTAGGAAGAAAACAATAAAACAAATCGATGGTAAGTTTGTAAATGCTGCAATTTCAGTTTGAAAAAGAGTGTCTAAATTGGAAATAACTGGGTAAATCTGAGATTAACAGGGCTGCTATCACTTATCGATCCACATTTATTACTTTTAAATGTGGGTAATTGGGGAGAGTTTGGTGCAATCTCTGTCTACATCTTTATAGAATGGCTCCAGTAGGTGTATGGGCCTTAAGTGCACTCGTAAATTGGTTTTATGAGTTTCTGAGACATATCACTGCTAATGTTTCCACTTGACGGCTTTATGGCTACATTGTGGCAACTCAGATGAAAGATACTTTCTAATATATTGCAAAAGTGATTTTGACAAAAAAAAAATATATAGCTTGGGTGTAGCGCTTTCGTTTAAATGATAACAGCACGTTCGACACTGCAAATAAAGATGTATCCGTTTTAGTTTTAGAAATAAAACTGGATCACAGAAAGCTATGAAGAAATACCTCTTTCAATTTCAGTGAAAATTAATAGACAACTATATATTCATTTGTTTGTGACCAGACATGGTCAATATATTATATTTGCATTTAAAAACAGAGGTAATTGAGCAATTCATTTACTTTTCTTGTGATTAGAGGGGAAAATTCTGAATTAATCAGTTAAATCAAGAAGTGATCGTAAAAAGATCAGTATATGATACTATTCGTGTGTGTCAGTGTGTATCTGCACACTATGTACACCTCCCTGTATTATTCTCCAGATGTTCTCTTTCACAGCTCCGTAAAAGACTACCGGCATTCAGCCGCCTTTCAATTTTCCATCATCCCCGTTCCTCCTACTCACACCATCCGATCCCTCCATCAAAGCAGGCCACTTTGCCAAACATGATCCCTGCCTGTTGTGTGTTGGTTTGGTTTCGAGAAGCGGATTAAACAGTTCCCACCAACTCTCTGATGTGGACCTTATCTCAGGTTTCTCTTGACACTGGCAGTGCTCTGGTGTTATTAGAAGCTAAAAGGCTTTGTTATGGAACACAAAGGGCAGAGCTAGGCAGCAGTTAGTAAGGCTTTGTTAAGGGTCAGAGAGGTGTTAAATAGACTACACCTGGGGCTGTGTTAACACCTTCACCTGAGACATTCAAACTTTCATGGAAGGGTGTTCCATTCAATTGAGGAAACTCATGGACAAGACTAGAAATGAGGCAAAAAAAATAAAAAATTCTGACAGAAATATAAAATAACATCAATATTGACAAATAATATCAATAGAAAGATACATAAGAAAATAATAAGAAAGAAAGAATAAGAAAAAATAAGAAATGCAATGTCAGGTTAATTAAAATAAATGTTTTTCTATTTCCAAGAGTGGGGTATTGTGGTCTTGAAACATATTTAGGAGGTTGTCTCACTTAATTTCTCAATAGATAAGCCTCTCTTTACTATTGGAATGGGGCCAATCACTGCTCTTCTCTGGAGGTTGCTGTTTATTGATCATTGTATCACATGGTTGTAATGTGATGTCAATGCGTCTCTTACCTGCCTGAGCTAGCAGGTAGTAAAAAGACTTGCTGGATTAGGTCCAAATGAACACTTAAGTGTTCCTAAGTACAAATCTACTGTGCAGGTAACAGAATAAGCTATTGTAAAACACAAAAATAAACTTTTTTCATTCAGTCATCAAGTTCAATTCTGTTTCAAAAATATATTTGCCCACAGTGGAGCCCCAGAGTAACTTTGGGGGAGAAACAGACCACATTCTGGGCCGGCTCAGCGTCAGGCCTTGTTACTCTGGATCCCCATCTCCTCTCCCTCCCACCTCCTTTCATCCCCCTCTTATCCCCCTTTTATCCCCCTCTCCTCCCTCCCCCCCCCAGACTTGTCTGGCTGGCCTACACACGCGATCCTCACGCTAGCTGGGCCTAAGCCCCGTAAAGGCTAACACAAGCTCAGTGTAAAAACTCCTATAGGGGCCCACCTCCATCCCTCTATCCCCCTCACTACCCCACCAATCCCCCTCTTCCCTTCTTGTGCTGCCTGACTACACTTTCGCTTCGCATTACTTCTGCTATTCTAACTTTTCCACTTCTGAGCACTATCAATTATGCACTAGAATAACAGTGGGGCCAGGCTTGGCAGCAAGACATAAAGGCCGATTATGAGTGTGAATAATTCAGCCATCTTCGTGCCATGTTCCTCTTACCAGTGATACAGGCAGGAAGGCTTTGCTGCTAATGTACGACGGCAGACGCAATCTGACCTGGCCTTAATGTGACATCTCTCTACATCCCAGAGAAAGGAGAGGCTGGAGAGCTGAGGAGGACATAAAAAGTGAGGCTATACTGCATTATTAAAGCAGCTGTGAACCTGATGTCACTCACAGATTGACAGGTCTGATATGTCACAGATCTGGCGGTTGACACCTGTCAATCTGTTAACAAGAAAACTACATGAATCCAGAGACTCAAACTACACTTTTGCTATTTATGTTATTCATCTATTTAGACGACTTATGGGAAGTACAATAATTGTTAACAAAAAAGTTGTAAACTTTATATAGAGAATTATAGAAAAAGAAGCAGAAAAGGGAAACAAATTCCCACAGAGAAAATGTGCTGTATAGAAACTGGCCATCATAAATGTTTTTGGATAAGGTGATATGAACCAGACAAGCAGATAAAACTCCATCACCTTCACACGCAAAACAAGTCTACCTTGACTTCATTTTTCATGAATTGCGTGCAAAGATTTGAAGTGCTACTCTTCTTAGAGATCACAAACAGTAATGAATATTTCATCACTCCACCCAAAGCCAAGCACGCACACTAATCCAATACGAGAAGTATGATGCATGTCTTTGCCCACAGGCTAATAACTACATCAACTCTGTGCCTCATAAAAAATAATTCCTGGAAACATCTGCAAATTTTCAGCTATATAGGTATAAAAATATGGCAAGTTCGCATTTTGGTTTGTTTTCTATAGCTAAGCCTGAAATTTAAACAGTGGGAAACAAAAACTTCAAATGCATTAAATTTGACAGGTGAAAATATGAATGAATACCTATTTGAAGAAAAAATAAAACTGAAATTAGGGAGTAATTATTCCATCTAAAAAGAAATACACAAGGTGGGAAAAAAATCTGGTAAAATATTAAAAATTGTAACAATTTTTAAAGTGTTTTTTATGTGGTTGCATTTTACTGTAATATATTATTTTGTCAACTGCTTTATATAAATATTTTTAAAAAAGAGAGAATTCTCTATTATTATTATTATTATTATTATTATTATTATATATCTTTTTTTAATCTTAACTGTGTTTATGATTAAACTTTTTAAATTATGTTTTAATGGCAAAATGGAACCGTAGGAACAACAAATTATAAAACTGAATTTCGCACAAAGTGTCGGTCCTAATGTCAAAGGTTTAATAACCACAAAACAGCCAGGCTGAAAACGATGTCATTTTGTTAAAAAAAAAAAAAAAAAAAAGCCCCCCCCCCCAAACCCTGTTATTTGTGCTTCTGTTTGCCATGCACGGTCTAATCCTGGCTGGAATGTCTCCGGTCGTGGAGTCCTTCGGCCCTGAGGAAAAGAACAGCAGGTGAAACTGAACTCTCTGAGGACTCGTCCCGCCTCACAGCTATAGTCCTACTGTATAGTTCAACCAGCCCTCTGTTAAACAAGAGCACAAATGCACAGGAAACTATTCTTTTATGTTTTCGCTTAACCAACAATGTCTTTTTTATGCCACAAAAAAGTCAAAACAATAAAAAAATTCTAGTCAAATTAAAAACATGAACTTTTACAGTGTAATTTTTTTCTTTTTGGTAATTTTTTTGACATTGTTCCTTTATTGCTGACCCCTGACATTGAGACCTGGTAAATATTGGTAGATTTATACAGAATATAGATTATTTAATGTGCCAAAGAGGGTTCGCTGAGTATGTTTAATCACTGTTGCCTAATTAATGCAACTTTTAAATGTCTGAACATTTACAGAAAATCAAAAGCTGATTCAGATATGGCTGCTATCGCCACCTCTTTGTGTCTGGCTGGTGCCACATTTTAATTTTTCTTGGTTTGGCGGCCATCTTTCATTGCACACACACGCAGTAGCTCTGTCTCTGTGTCTTAGAGTTGGGAGTTTAAGTAGAAATGAGGAAGGAAGCGCATGTTTTTCAAAAAGAAAACCTGACAAAAAAATGGGGCAGTAGAGTAAGAGTGAGTAGGCAACTGCTGCAGCCACAACACTGAGTCTAATGTTGACAGTGGGCATGCTGGGTCACCTCAGCAGGACCCCCAGAGCCAAAGACAAGGGCAGTACAGTTAAAGATCTGGTAATCCTAGAGACAGGAGAGAGGAAGGGAGGACAATATGGCACGAAGAGCAAAAAAGCAGGAGGAAACCGATTGGCCTATATTCCAGGGATACATGGCGGGATAAGGAACAGACGGCATGAGCTGGGCGGGAGGATTAGGACAAAGGAGGGAGTTATTAAGAAAAAGATCCGATGTTTGTCAAATGCACAGATGCACAGTTATCATCACCACCTCGCCATTTAAGAGGCAAGGTGATGATTGTCTCTTAAGTAAATCTATGTTTGTGCTGTTTTGGTTTGTAACTTGCAACTGTGAGATTAGGGACATTAAAAACTTTTGTGTGCATAACAATGCCGGGGAAAAACACACACTTCTGAGGATGTAGCCATAGGCAGCGCTCATCACCTCTGTTTATCCGGAGGGCTTAGGCCACTTTGGGGACTCCCCTTAAGTCTCACTTATCTCATTAGACCCTTAAAACTGATTAATATGAATGCCAGCAGAGGCCAGCTCAAGGCATTCTTAAGAAAGGAGGGAAGGAGGAAAAGAGAGGAGAAGGATGGGGGGGATTTTAGAGGAAGGGGTTTTTTTGTGTCTCCGGACAATGAGCTGATGGCTTTTTAAGCCTCTCAGTGGCTCTGGGTTAATACCCAGGGCTGCAGTCATGGGATAGGCCGCGGTTCAAAGGCTGCTGCACTCCAAGGCTCGCTGCTCGCTGATTTAGAGGAAGAAAATAAACAAGCAGAAAAAAATACCACATCTCCTGCAACTTGAACCTCACTAAAGAAATAATGAAGTGCCCTTCCAAACCAGAGCTCTGTGTGTGTGTGTATGTGTGTGTTTGTCGGCCTATGTTCTTTGGGGTGTCATATTTGGTTATGTGGGATAATGTTCGGAATAAGCCAGACCAGTCAAAGCTGGGTTCAGATGAGAGGAGAGGGTGAAGATGGGATTTATCACACATTCCGGGGATCAATCGTTTTCCCTTCAGGGGAAAAAAAACACACTCAATACAGTTTCACACAGGAATACAAACCACCGCACATAAACAATGACTGACAAGCACACGCACACAATGCAACTTCACAAAATGGGAAAACTATCAAGCAGCTCTCAGAGGAGCAGGCTCATAGAATTGGGTCAAGAATAGTGCTGTGCTCTGCTATAGTAAAGGGTGTGTGTTTCTGCTGCTTCATTAAAGCGGAGAGGTCGGCTCAGGATAACCACATACACACACACACCCAAATAACCGCGCACATGTGTATGCACACAAGTAACAAGCAAACACACGGACATGCCTACATGTAGGACACTCGCTCGTCTTAACATTAAACCCAGCGCAGATTCAACTGTGGTTGTCAGATTCTGTTCTGTGTTATACATTTTTAAACAGCATTTATTGTCTGCTTGATTTCAGATCAGACAAGCATCTGTTGCCTAATAAAAGGCTTGGAGCCAGGAGAGTAGATCTGAAAAAGAGCTTTTCACAGCAAAGTTGTTACTGAAGTTGAGTTAAATTTAAAATTTTGACATGAGACTTTTTTAGTATACAGTATGGTAGATCTAAAACATAACTTCGATTTTACTTTTTTGGTCAAAATGCTACTGAAAACTGATGCAACTAGAGAGACAAGTAGAGTCAAAGACAAATACGAATAAGAGATTCGTTTCAAAATGAAATATCCACCATTGGAATTACAATCGCGCATAATTATCCACATTATTCATCACAATGAACTTGCAACGTCTACTTCTGAGGACAAAAACAGCTCATTCTTATTATGCCAATTTGTCTCCACAGCAGATATATGTAGCATTTTGGAATGAAGCCCTTCATTAAGGCCGCTACATTACACATGCCCGGGCATTCCGACTGTGATACATGCATGTCGGCGGAAAATGCTCTTTCAAGGGCACAGTGTGCAGTGCGTCACAGTGCTTAAAGACCAAGATGCAACTTTAGTACCGCAGCACCAACCCCCAAGTAAACACAGCCCTCTGTGTGGGAGTCTTCAGTGTCAGGGGAAACAAAGCAGGGGTCTAAACCTGAGCAGGCTTAATCCTGTCTCTGTAGAAAATAGCCTCTCTGTCACTAAACCCGGACCGCAAAGACGACACCTCCACTGGGTAAGGACCTGCAGTCTGTCCCCGGGAGAACCACCGCCAACCAACCTACCAACCACTGTCACCACTAGGGACACAGACAGACAGACAGCCACATGCATCTTTAAACCTTGGCAAGGACAGACAAGGAGGGAAGGAGGCTGATGAGCTGGACAGTGTGGAGGGAGGCAGATGAGAGAGGATGGATACGGCTGGTTGCAAATGAGGGAAACTGCCACTTCTTCTTTTCCACACACTGTGTCACCCCTGGCTACTACACGCCTCTCCCCTCGTGTCTGGCGCTCACATTATACTCCTCCTCTCCTCCCTTTTCCCTCTTTCTGTCCAAAAGCGTACTACAACTTCAGCTGTGCACTCTCCCTTTCCCTCGCCATTCACACCAATCTCCCTCACTCCTCTCCTTTGCCCTCCCTTTTTTTTTTTTTCTCCCTCCGTTTAAACTGCATGCATTACTTTCAGCCCTGGCTATGTAGAGTGGACAGAGAGAGCAGAACAATGGCTGCCTTTCAGTCTCACGGCCCAGCATGGGGGTGGAGGGGGGGCATTGGCTGCTAGTATTTTTTTCTACTGTCAATTCAAACGGGCTAATGCAGCTAGCTTATTATTGGCACGCCTCGCCACAACGGTAGACTGAACAAAGTCAAAGAAACATTGTTTGACTGGTTGTTTATTCATATTTATGTTAAGCGGAAAATTGTCACAGCAGAGGGAACTTTACAAAGAGGTGTTCATATTAACAACAAGGCCAGGGAATCAATTAGTCCCTTGACCCAAACTCACTTCACCTTTCCACGAGTGTGTCAGTGCAGACAAAGAAACACCAAATGAAAACATAGGAAACCATGTAAGCCATCCAAGGATACTCGCCACATGCAGGTGAGGAGGCGATAACGCCGTCTGTGGCTAAAAGCAGCACTTTATGGCTTCTAAAATTTCTACTTGGGAATATGAAAGTTTGGAAATACATCAAGTAGATTGTGTCAAAGCAGACCACACAATTCTACAGACCAACTGTGTGTTTCTTAGTCTGTCTGTGAAGACGAATTACCTCATGAGTCATTTACAACTGGCTACAACACGTCAATTAGGTCTTTATTCACAAGCTGGAGATGTGTTCTCTTCTGGGATCTATTCTCCACACTGCTGCCCAGCTAGAAAAACATCCAGTCACTCCCCCGCAGACCCCAAGTTAAATAAGGAAAACGCCAGAGTAAGGTCCGAGGCCAGCCTACCATGAAAGGAATTATCTGTGGAAAATGTGTCTGGCAAAAAACGAGCAGTCTCAATTGTTCCCGTCACATTTTCCAGTTGAATAGTGAACGGTGACAGAAAGAAAAAAAATAAAATTTAAACCCATCAGTCGTTTTGGCCCTTTACATGCTGGTGTAGTTCCTGTAAATACAATAAGACCAGCAAATGAGTTTAACGAGGTCAAATCAACCGAAGCAGAAAGAGCTGGTTTGAATCAAGCAAATTTATGTACTTTTCACTTTAAGTGAACACTTGAAATGCTTTGAGCTGAGAGCAGAGGACACAAGAGGCTATCAGACCTCTCTCAGTAGCGCCCCTCTCTGGTCAGGGGTGATAGATCAACCAAGCGTTACTACAGTAACAGCTGCTTCTAAAAGCCTCCATCTTACAGAGGAGAGCAGAGGAGCTGAAGAAGGATATGGTAGCGCCATTTTCAGCCACGAACAAGGACTTGTAATACATGATAGCAAGATTCCTGGACTAGCGGCTGTTATTGGACCTGCATCAGTGCTGTATTCCAGTTAATCACTCCTTTTTGGAGTCTTGAAATTTAGACATATTCTGTGATGTGAGATCTATCCTAAAATAAACCCAACAGAAAAAACAGTTTTTCTGCCTCTGTCTGCTATGTTCATATTAACTAAGATTTACAAATCCACTCAAGTGCTCACAGTAAAAATACAACCTCGGACTGCCAGATCTGTTCCCCACAGCAGCTATGGGGTGTCACAAAATAACTTAAGGAAAAATAAAGAAACAGTTGGTGGGGGACTTTCCACAACATTGAGATTTTGAGTGAAACTGAGACGGTGAGAGCAGGAATAGAGACAAAAATTTGAACCTGAATAAACAAACACATGCATCCAGTAGACAGGCACCCGACTATCAAAAGAGGGAAACATTATTTTACCATTATCATGGCAATATAAGTCTCGCATAGAGCTTTGCACATGTGGGTGTTGCATAAGCTGGTTAATACTTTATTGTTTCCAAGTAGAGCTATACGGAGCGTTCCTCTGAAAGCCACGGGTTGAATGAGGGCTAAAAGACAGATCGGCCTGCTGATAACAGTGTTTCAAGCACTCCATCTGACCTTGGAGTGATTACTCTGAAAACAAAAACCTGGACATTAAAATCTGGTTCCCCAGGCAAGGGAGGGAAACATGTGCAAGTGAAATGAAGCTGCCATTCAATATTGTCCATAACAGATACCATCCGGCCTTCGGTGGATAATCTAACATTTAAATTGACGATGGTGTTTCTAAGGCTCTTAGGACCAATTTAACACTGTTAATCTTGATCAGACTGTGTAATATTTATCTAATCATGAACAAACACAGGTACTTTTTCCATGTTGTGTTCAGGTGAATAAATCACCTGAATGAAGGTCAAGTAGCAGAATATTAATTGGTCAAAAATAAGCATATGGTAGTTTTTAAAATCATAAAAAATGTGTTTATTTACAAAAACAAAATAATAACTTACAATTTTTAAAGAACATTTTAAATAATATTGATAAATAAATAATGATCTGGCTTACAGTGAACTAATAAATATACAAAATCTGATTTATGTTGGTACGTATGATTTAATTTTGGTAATGCCTTTTTCTATCCAGTTGTAAGCTGCTTATACTTCGGCTGGATTAGCATATCCAAGACTACAGCCTGACCACCAGACACCCCCAGCAACAGGGCTGCTTCTGTCCGCCGCATAGCACCTCCACAAGGGTCACGGCCAAGAGTCCTCCCTCTCTTCCACCACACGCTGAAGAACAGCTGCTCTGCCAAGCACATTGACTAAGCATTGACTACTGCCTGCTGGGCTCATTTTCTAGTTAATAGAAAAAAACATCTAATTTAAATGGAAAGTGCATTTACAGGTCTGGTGAGAAAACACAGAGTGCCATTTAAACCTAATAAAAGTATTACATCGCACAACAACGGTTGTTTTTTTTTTTTTCCGTCAAGCCCTGTGTTTATTTTTCTGTATCCTCCGTTTCACTTTTTTGTGTCCCCTACATTGTCAGTGCCCACAGCTCAGTTGGTGCTTGTGCCTGCCAATGCCACAGGCATAAAAGAATGACAGAGCAAGGGGTCATTAACAAGAACATATCAGCCCTCAGATAGAGAGACGGAGGGAGAGAACGAGAGCCAGACTGTGGAGAGAGTAAAAACACAGCTCCGAGCGAGTCAGTAAAAAAAAAAGATAAGGACAGGAGAGACTAGCATGTGGTCAAAAACAACCCACTTTAGCAATCAAAGGCAACATAAACCTGACTTTGAAAATTACACATTTCCAGATTTTGAATTATAAATAAAAGCTAATATTATAATACATAATTTTCACGCTCAGATGGGTGTATGGACTAACTGTCCACCTCTGTGTGTACGTGCCCACGATAGTGTACAGTCAGCATTTGCACGCACATACACATACATGCAAGCACAGATTGACAAGGCGTTTTCATGTCCCACTGGTTTGTGACAGGTAATGAGAAGTCCAAGGGAGAAAGATGTAATTATCTTGGTATCTTTGTGTGTGGGAGAGGAAAACCAGTCCTATATGACCTCATGGCTCATTTGGCACTTTGCATGCACACCCAAAAAACAAAAACATGCACAGACAAAGACGCGCAAAGACACGGCTACAACAAAGGAAAGTTGTCTTTGATACCAGTGACACAACTACTGCATGTAGGCCCCCAGTTACACTGTAAAAATACATTTTTAGGACTACAACAAAAGGCAACACGTTCAAAAAATGCTTTCCAGGCTGTTTGCTGAGCTACAAATTATGCTGCAAAATACAAATCACCTTGAGCAATTTGCATGATCACAACAGCATCAAACTTAATGTTAATAACACCCTCCACTTCAAGGAGAGTTCTAGTTACTAGTTTGTCATTCGCGGGCCAACTTTCTGCTTCGTTATTCCCTGCCGTATGTGTGTGACCTCTCCCTGCGCTCCTCTCAGAGTGTGCCTGACCTCTGAGCGTCTTTCTCCACCATCAACCGTGGAGGGACTCCCGAAATATCTAATTGTATTCATTCATTTTCTGTGCCGCGAGTGGAGAGACAGAGAGAGAGAGGGAGAGAGGGAGGGAGAGTACAAGGGAGAGGCAGAGCGCCGAGAGGCAACAAGGGAGAAAGGCGAAGAGGGATATGGGGGGAGAAGAAAGTGCAAAGGGGGAGAGAAGAAGGGAAGGGCCGTCTCTTCAGCATTACAGCTGAGACATCATTAGAGCCACTGTCTGTCCCCTCATTAGAATAAATACTCACAAGCAAAGACAGTCGGCTAGATAGCAGAGGGCATAATCCACGGAGAGAAATGTCCCTGTATTTTAAGTTACTTTAAGCTGAAGGAACTCTCTGAGGACAGCTAAAACTTCTCCAAACTGGCCCCTCAAAATAACTTTTCGATGGGCAAAATGCTAAACATGTAAATTAAGCTACGATAGGGAAAAGCTCCGGGGACATCTAAACCCACGAACAGAAAACTAAAAGATAAAGAATGGATGTGTCAAAGTAAGATGGAGAAATAGGTAAATAAAAGAGAAGATAAAGGTGTTCAGAATAATAAAGCAGTTAGCAAGTTTCTGGGCTCATGCTGGAGTTGTGAGACACAACGATGGACTGACGCCAACAAAACAGCAAGGAAATCCCCTCAGCCCCTACCCCAATCCCCCAACAACACAAAAATCTCCAGAAACCACCGTAGAGCCGCTAACACAAATTACGATACACTACACCGAAATAAAATTCCACAGCGAACTACCAATTGCTTATAATTATGACCGCTGGAAAACTATATATAAGAACTTAAAACCTGCATAAACACTTTGGCAGACAAAAAGTTCCATTCCAAACACAGAAAGTCCTTATCTGAGATTCCTCGTTTAGTATTGCTGACCGTCTAAGTTGTAAAAGTGTCTATACTGGTGTGTGACTTGAATAACAGCATAAGTGACTCACTGAGTTTCTAGCTCTTTTGTTAGAAACGGCCAAGTCTAGTGTATCATTTACTCATACAACATTTACTGCAATATTTACTTGCTTTTCTGCACTTTTTATATGAAACTCTTTACTTTTAAACTTTAAATTAATTATAGTTGGACTCCCCAAAATAAGAGAAGAAGAATGTAACAAAATTTGTATCAGTTTTAGTTGTTATCTCCACGTAGAAGCTTTCATTTCTGTCTTTGCATTTCAGGTGATTAAGTAGAAGATAACGCATCGCACACAATGATGTGGAACATCCATCTCAGGCACAATGAATTAAAAACAAAACAGATTTTCGAGACAAAACCAAACTCAAACTGTAGCTTTAGTGTGATGGATTATCTAGCTTGGGCAATTTTCAATTCTGTGCAAGCTGCAGTTTCATATGGTGCAAAAAGGAACGGTGACAAAATGGCTTTTTCTCAGAGTAGTAAAATGAGCCCTGAACAACTCTGTTGAAACACCAACGGAATAAAGGAGAGATTCAACCTGCTGGAAAAAACACTGAAATTATCATTGAAGTTACCTGCGATCATTATTTATGACAACTGAAATTTTGACTGTTGCTTGTTTGTGTGCATGGGGCGTTTACACTGTAAATTCTAGGCGCAGCTGTACTTTCGGTGTGACTGTGACGCCTCAGAACAAAGGCAGACGCAGCTCAGTTGCGTTACAGTGCCACACCAGCTTTCTACAGTAATGCATGAAGAAAGGGACTCAATATTTATTAACTGAGTCATCGATACGACAAGTTTTCTATCTCTCCTTCATGCTGTCTCCTCTCTGTTTTGTTACCTTTCTGGCTTCCTGCCTCAGCCCTGCAGGGGTGAGAGTCAAACAAACTCTATTTAGATTAAGTAGAACGGAGTGACTGGTGTTAGCAGCATTACAGCCTCTGCGAAAACCTGTTTCCTTTCCTCGGGCAAGTCAGAGCTTCAGAAACAGATGAGGCTCAGGAAGCTATCTATTTCTCAGATTATACACAAAGAGAGTAAAAAGTAAAGCATGCATGCAGCCTAGTGGATCACAAAGTACTTGTTTTCTCTCTCTTCCAATGTGAGTGTGTCAGATCTGAGATTAACGGTAGATTTACTTAAATTTCCCTTTTTTGTAACTACACTTTTTTTTTTTTCTACACTGAAACTGAGAAAACTTGTCAGCACATCTGGAAGATATCAAGTTAACTGAGCGGCCAGTCAAGTCAAAACTTTTTTTTGTTGAAAAAAAATGTACAGTCTAATGAAAGTCTGTCTATCAACAGCAGAAATCAAGATTTAACTCAAAATTGCGTTTGCCTCTATTGAAGAAAGCAGTCCATAATTAAACAGCCACAGTAAGACGGTGTAGAGATGCAGAACACAACAGTCATGGTCTACAATATATCAGTCCGAGAATCTACACACCCCACTAGACTGGCCCCGACTTCAGGAGAGTGCTTACAGTCAGCCCTCCGTTTGTACCCCTGACCACTAATTGCTTCAAGCAATAAATCTTGTTTTCCCAAACTTCAAACTGAATATAAATAGTTGTGCAACAAATTCAGCATGTGCTATTAATGGCTTTGTGCGCACTTGGAGGCTAAGCTGAGGATTTTATTCAACAAATACTAAGTGCCGTTGGCAGTTGAGTGAAAGATCTCTGTAAACTCCACCAGCAGTGTTTGGACTTAATAAGTCCGGGACAAGGCTGTATAGTCTAACTCCATAAGGGACTTTTAGTGGGAAATGCTGTCTCAACAAATATATACACTGTACACTGAGGTTGACTCGAGGCTGTCCAAGCAGAGAGGGGTTTGACTCAAGGTTGGTCGCACATCTTATAAACGTTTAACTTTGCGAAAGTCCTCTGGTGTGTCCCATCTGTGACAACCAGCACAAACAATTCTCACTTCACTACTAAAAGATTTTTGCTGCCACTTTTCTTATTATTAATACTTTTTTTTTTTGAGTCATTAGTTCAGGACTTGTGGCTCTAAACGTATGAATGAGTGAACATTCATGATCACCAATATGCAAAAAAGCAGCAAAAACAGCTTATAGAATTTGTTTAGGGAAACCAACTTTTCAAATGAGAAAGCTGAACACTTTTACACAGTGTGAAAGTTTTCTAAAGTTGTGGGTTTCCTTATTGTACGGCTATTAGAAAAAGGTTCACACTTTTATACAATCCAGTAACACTGAGTTTTATGTCCCAGAATTTATTTCCATTCTTTAGGTTTAATTTAGTAAATTAATCTAGCTTGTTATTTTTTTCTCTAAAAGCTTGAACAACTTGACCAAATTTAAATGTTTTTTTCTCTCTTTACAGCAGTGTGCTTTAAATGCCAAGGGTCAAAATTTTTACAATATTTTTTTACACAATAAGCTACCAATTGTTTAGTACTGACTGGAAAAAAGGAAAATTTTAATCAGCTTCTTTAGAGAACGTTCATTTACTTATTAATTTTAAATATAATATAATAATAAGCAATAAACACTCTACACTAAAACTCTTAAGTAAAAAATCACCATAATATTCTACTATGGCTTCACAGTGTGTCTGTGTCACTGTCTTCTTTATATAATTTCTTTGCCATGGTGCCTTTATAATATTGACAAAGCACTCCTTTGGGTGCTTTTAGATGTGCTGAGGCCGTTGTATGGCCATAAATTGCATTATAGTTCCTCTAATGACTTTCTTGAAGGAACTGTTTAAAATTGACTGATATATTATCTCTCTCATTTGGTGCATTTAGTACCGGTTGTTTCTTGTGATGAAGGCGTACAGAAACATACAGTAGTTGCCCTTCTCGTTAGTTTTCCAAATCAAGGCAGTAAACCTACGCAGTCTGAAGTGAGTAAATGAATAGCCACATTCAGCAGGTAAATGGACTTTGAGGATTTGTGCTGATGTTGACCTGTTTGTCTTAGTTATGCTGGTGTTAATGGCTCGTATAATAACTCACCCAGCCGGGAGTCCGCCGGGCAGAGAAACAACACAAGATAACGCTGCAGGTTTTACAGACTTTTACAGCTCTGTCCCTGTGCCTAAATTCACAATGACACCGTGAATTTCCTTATCTGGACAATATTGACTGTGCAATCCTCAACACCAGACGGTGAAGTATGTCCAGGCCTATTACGCACGATTTTAATCTATAGTTTCCTCTTAGGGTGCGCTGTTTATGAGCAGCCACGTATTGAAAATACGACACAGTAGCCTTTTACACTCCTGTTCCTACCCTCAGCTATAGCCTGTAGACTACCTACAGCTACTGGCATTATGCCCTCACTGCGGAGAATAAACACCGATGTGGTCCAGCAAACCTGCGAACCCTGTGTTTCATGCAGATCCGAGGAGACGGAACATCGCCGAGTCTCCGCTGTAAACCTGCCCGGTGTGAGGCCACTTACTTGGTGTTGGTCCGGTTCCAGAAGACGGCGTAGCGGTCGGCCACCACTTTGGAGCTGGGCTCCTGGCTAAATACACACATCCACAGCACCAGGCAGACGAAGAGGACCATTTCCACTTGCAGCATCACTACAGCAAAACTTCGGCACGTATTCCTCTTCAGTGTCGGTCAGTCAGTCGAGTTGTACGGGCACTTCAACCGGGACAGGTGATGGCTCTCATTCACATGTGGCCGTGAATGCTAAACAAATACAAACGTGCAAAACATAGAAAGCGCGAAGGGAAATCGCCAGATGGTGACCATTCAAGAGACAACTTGAGATGTTACTTATTCAGGTCGACGGAAATGTTTGAGTTACAAAACCAACGCGTCACTGTGTTTTCTCTCAGATGCAGGTCGAGAGTCCAGATGAACCACAGGCTTTATTTCATGCAGGGTCAGCTCTGACAGATCGGAGGTGGGCTGACAAAATATTTCTCCCACTAATGCACAAACAGCGAGATCAACACATACAAATGCGGAGCACAACAGGCAGTGTCTTCTGTGGTGTGATATGTTCCCCTTCTGCAGGGAGCTACTGGATGTAGCCTGTGTCAGGGTAAATGACAACTGCTGAACACTTCTTCTTACTCCAAACCCAGAGCGCAGGGGATTAGTCAGTCCACGGTGTGATGGAGAAAAGAGAGAGAGGGGCTCAATGTGTCAATGACGCCGTGTGGCGCACGTCAGATGTCCATGTTCTCCAGGCAACTTTTTAAAGCCATACAGTCACTGGCAGATGAATGGTAATGTCAGGCTATGTGAAGAGTCGGTCTTTCGGTTCCAGCGTAAAAAAAAGAGTGTTATCCCTTTTCAGCGATTTACCGGAGGTGTCACGGCCGAGGTGGGGAGGAGTCCTTCTCGGTGTCGGAGAGAGGACGGACAGCGTTGTGTTTTCTCATGCGCTTCTCTCAGTGGAGACGCTTGTTTATGTCCGCATCCCAGAGTGTCCTCCTCATATATAAGCCATCGTGCGACGCGCAGGAAGGAAAAAAATCTTGCGTTCTCCCATGTGCGTACTGTGTAGTCTTCCTCTCTTTTTTGTGTTTGGGTTTAAAACGCCGGGACCCACAGGAAGGTGAGAGCAAAGGCAGGCAGCTCCAGACGCCGACTGAGAGAGTGGGTTTGGTTACGGTGGAGCGGGGGATAGTCCCATTGGTTTGGAATTATTTGAATGGGCGTCACTCGAACAAATCCAAGCCCCTCCCCCGCCTAAAACCGAGCTAATTCAATTACCAGGAGGTAAAGCTGGAAGGGGACGGGGGAAAGAGGTGCCCAGGACAGGGACCGCTTTTAGATACTCTACTGTCAGATCCGACCGATAAGTGCGCACGGGTGCTATTTAATTACATGCAAACGGACGCAGCGGAGCAAAGACCATGGACTCCTGTTACTCCTTCTCCATTCAATTTAATTTAATTTAAATGTGGCTTTTTTCTAATATCAAGAAAGAAGCCAGTGTTGAGGTAATATAGACTGGACTTTAATATAATTATTTAGAACAATTAAAAAGACCTAAATATCCTTTTAGGCCATTTATATATATAATAATGAAAAATGTTGCAATTAGGAGTTTCCACTCAACTGATAATATTGCCCATTCGTTTTTTTGTTTTGTTTTTCTCAGTATTGCTAGTTAAAAAATCTTAATCATATATAAAGAACCACTAGAAAGGTCAGATCCAGCCCACAGGTTTATGAAGACGGAGAGGCGGAGGATGGTGACGCCTCACAGCCCCTCTGTGTGACAGTGTATTGTTGAGAGATGATGGCCATGCAGGCTCCGGGTAGATGTGACGGGGCAGCCTGTTGCTGGGAGCAGACTGACTGAAGGGGTTCAAGGCGCCGCTCCAGCGCCCAGACGCCCCGCAGTGGCGATCAGGCGCGATAGCTGACTCAGCCGGGGACACATCCAAGTTCGAGTGCGCCAGGGGAAGCGCGTCTGTCGTCGCCTTAATCAGACGAGTGCGCGCAAGGAGGATTTATGAAACTTTAGAAAATGAGCAGCAGGCCTAAATTCAGGTGGGAAATCCCAGACGAAAAATAACTGTAGACTTGACATAAATTCTTACCAATACAGTGTGCAGAAGTGCCAGAAGTGGTGAATTAGTAGTGACCTGGTTGTATGGCATCTTAAAATAATTGCTATGATATTTCTCCAGATTTAGGACCGTCAAGTTTAATAATGCTTGTGCATTTTCTGCATTAATATGTGTGTAGTATTGTTCTAAAGGTGATGGACTAGATTTGCTTTTCAAAAGAGGTCGATGAACCTTTTTATAAATTGCTTGTCATATTCTCCCCCTGTGCCATGTGAAGCAACAATATAAAGTAGAGGTAGAAAAATGTGTAGCCTAGCTGAAAAAAATATAGAGGCATACAAAATTAAAAGGTGATTATTTATTTTAAGGAGGGAAGTTTTTATTGAGCATCTGCATCGAATTTCTGTCTGACTGTCAGCAATTAAATGAAGGATATGAAAGAAATTAGTTAATTCAGGCAAGAAAGACCTTGATTGTTACATCAATAATTTCATCATTGCAAAGTCAAGAAAATCAGATGCTGTTAGTACTAAACGCCTACCGTGTGTGTGCAACAGGTGCTGTTTGCCTTCAAGGGTACAAGAGGGAGAGAAGGGAGAGGGAAGACAGAGGGAGGAAGGACAGGGTGAGAGGCCAACTGATATTTTAAGATAATCCTCTTGACCCCCTTCCTTGGACTAGTGTAAACTCAGGGCCATTCACTTATATCAATCACCCCCCCCACACACACACACAAAAAGGCACACAGGCTGCAATTACGCGCACAAACACAGGCATGTGTTATCACACACACACACTTCACATTTTCTCGAGCATTTTTTGCAATATACACACACACACACATACACACACACACACAGGACACTATCAACTACCAGGGGAGGAGGGGTGGGGAGGTCAGCCTGGAGGTCAGTGAACATGGCTGTTTTCACACCCACTTTACAGCCATGACTGCATTCCTCTCCTGCTGCGCTCCATCTCTCTCACTCTTTCTCTCTCTCTCACACACACACACACACACACACATACAAAAACACACTTGATAACAAGCATATTTGACTGACTAGTGCGCACAGCGTATACCCCCAGCTGCTTTCATTTTCTCTGGCGTAGAAACAGAGCTTCCCTCCCCATCCCCTTCTTAACCCGCTGTCACTATCATAGTGGGCTACGTTGATTACTTCTCATGCGGGCCTATTTTCTCCCTCACCTCCATCCACATGTTCCAGCAGAGTGGTGGAAAGATGGCTTGAACTCTATTTCCAAAAAAGCTGGGTTTATTTTTCTATTTGATTGATTAGCGAGGGGGAAAACAATATTAACATGGCCTATGAGTTATCAGGTGATGCGTTTTTCTGGGAGGGATGAAAATTTGACACACACATCCTTACTTCCCTCTTTTTTGTCTCCTACATCTCTTTCAGCTCATAAATAGTATACATTTGAATCTTATGCACACAAAGTATATTATAATTTTATAGGAGATGGAGATCCTCATCTTTGAGGTTTTATTGTCCGATTTGATTTTGGTCATGATTCTGTAATAATGCCTTTTTGATACAGGATAATTGGTTTCATCAAGGGCTTCAGTTTGATATATAGAAGTCATTCGGGCCAAAATGACAAGTGTCTGGCTTCAAGCCTGAGATTTTCCTCTCTCACACACAGTAATGTGTACGCTCATGCAGCCAGGGTCACAGCGGGGTGAGATGGGAAGGCTGACTGCCTGACTAACTCACAGACAGGGTGGTTCATACCTTCTTTTTTTTTTAATGTTATTGTTCTTTTGCCAACAGGACAATTAGAGTCTGCATCATAACATAGACTCATTAAAAAGATGTGAGAATGTGGCTCAGTTTGTCTGGTGTCAACATGGCAGGTCAGGCATGCCAACAGGCAATTATGGACATGAAAAGCGAAAAGGATCCTTTGAACAAATTCTCTTGGAAATATCTGTCAATTAGAGGTGTGTGACAGAGGGAGAAAAAAAACTGTCATACTGTTTGCTGAAGCATTAATTAAAACTATGTGCACAATCTAATCACTTTTTCTGATATCAGAAAAAGTGATTAGATTGTGCACAAAGATATAAAACTAAACCACTGACTGGATACAGACAAAGTGGCACCTTATAGGTATAATGGCTTGCATTTAATACTATAAACCATAAAAAGGAAACATTAAATCTGCTCTCAAGACACCTTTAAAATCATCCTCCCTCATCATCAAATTTCTCTAAAGTCTCCTTACAGCTTTACAGTACATTACTATCATGTATTGCAAGACATAGCATTTCCCTAATGTTATGTCTGTTTACTGAGATACAGAGCAGAAATGGGATACAGTAGATCGAGCAGTGTGCTGGGGATCTGTGTAATGATCTATTCAGACAGTGTAGCTCCAAATCTCGTTGATATACGGCTCACACATCCATAAATATGATGCTCTCTCACAAGCCTGTGCAATGGCATCAGTTAAAATTACTGAGCATGCATTGTGCCCTCTAACCCCACTCACACTATTATAAGCTTCAAACTGCATACACAGATAAGGCTGGGTTACATACGAGTAGAAAATAGGATTCCATCTCTTTGGAGCAGAGATGTGAAATTTTTATGGCCATTACAGAGGAAAATAATCATAATTCTCCCCTTACGAACGGACTTTCCACAAAGAGTTAAAAATAAGAAATTGTGCACCTGTGTGTATTCATCTGTTGATAACTAAGAATATTTGATACCATTAATTAATACCATGTTGTACACCTAAAATTGTACAGTCAACAGTCAAGATCAAAAAGCAAGACTAACACTCAAAACCTAAGAGTCTGTATTGTGTATATTCATAAACTTGACACAGACCTTTCTCATTACATCTGAGCTCATCGAGAACATTATACCTCCCCTCTCGCTGCTGCTCCCTCACTCTCTCTTTATTCTCTGCCACCTCCCTCTTCAGGATGCATATTAGATTAAAGATTTTATTGTCACACTCAATGCACTTAGAGCGTTGGCAAACTAAATCACAGGGAGACAGCATGTCATAGAAGAGACACCTTGGGTTGACTAAGTCATGACGAGCCAGCACAAATCGATGAGAGGGACTAATCGGATGTATCTGCTGGGACGGGCCCTGCCCTGAATCCAAATGATGGACACCAGATGGGGACTGATGTTGCCATTAGTACACCATCAGCGCAGTAGACAGAGGAATGTAAGGACAAGGGCTTTCTATTCAGTGAGGAATCAGGTTTTCAATAGGGACAGCCAAGGTCCTTCAATCCAAAGAGGGAAGGCAGGGACTTACAGTTGTGATGGCTTGACTGTGTTTGTGCAGGTGCAAAAGAAAAACGGAGAGAGATGAAGAAAGAGTTGTGTGCATTTGCTCTTATTTGGTTCTCCTCACTAGGACAGAAAGATGAGGAAAATCTTGTTAATCTTCAAAGGTTGGGATTGTTAGGATTTTGACAGGACTTTATAACTAAAAAAAAAAAAATCATCTGAACCAATATGGCTGTTACCACCTCTGGGGTTAAATATTGGTCAAGTTTAGGCAAGTAAAACTACTTGGATAAAGTTTGGGAAAGACCATGGTCATGGTTAAAAGAAACCGACACTGACTGCTTGTAGGAGACCGGATGCAAACTGCAGTCACTGGTATCAAAGTTAAACATTTTGCTCTGGTAAGAAACCATAGACCCTTCCAGGTGCATGCTGGTCCTATATCTGCCTACCTACCTATATAACCTTAGGTGCCCCTAAAGATACCCAATTCACAAAACAACACAAAGTGAAACAAAATACTAGTAAACTAAAACTAAGGGCTCTATTTTTGTGGAGGCAGCGCAAGCAGCCCTCCAACTGTTTGGTATTTTCTGACCTTAAAACTCGCTTCGCCCATCTCTGTGGTATTTGGGTGACCAGCGCAGAGTGCACGGTGCACAGGTGGGAGGAGAGGCGCAAACAAGTGGGAGGTTCATTTAAATGAAACAGTGCAAAACGAGTTGTATTTTTGTGGAAATTTGGTCCTAGACGCTGCACTGAAAATAGACGTCTCAGAACGTCTGTTTCTGGCGCAACATCAATCTGCTGACACCTTGGTGATTTTATCAACAAGAGCAAACTAAATACTTGCTGTAAACGAGCTGCAATGATGGAGTAATGGTTGTAATATAAATACACTATTTCAATTAAACACTCTCCAACCAAAATCAGCATAGAAAATTTAATGTGGTTGAAGCAGGAAAGTCAGTAAATCAGTCGGCATTATAAATTATACATTAATGTGGTTGATTCTTAAAGTATCTGTTCTCCACAGCTGCTTTATACTGTATGAAAAGCTTCTTCTTCAGTTCATCAAATCTCTGCAACATCTGAAGCTAGCAGGACAGATATGTTGATTCTGCCTTTTTATGAAGGAGACATCTGGTTACCAGTGCTCATTATAGCCTCTAACTTTCTTTTTTGCAACATTAATTACTAAACTATGTGACCATTTACGAGGTGAGGTACATTAGAATTATAGCTGAAATAGCGTCCACACTGTCCACACGTCCAAGGCCTACCACACTGTGCTTGTCATTGCACTTGTTAAAATAGAGCCCTAAATATGCTAAACAAACAAATAATTAAACTAAACAAATAACTGGCAAAACAAAAAAACCTTAAACATCTAGTCTAAATAAAGCAAATATCGAGAGTAATCAAACACTCAAAACAAATACTAATTCTTATTAATATACAACAAACAAACTAGTAAATCATAAAGCTACTACATTTAGGTTAGTGTAATTGTAAAGGTGCTTTCAGACAGTGAGCAGTTGGCACCTCCATTGTTCCCGGCGGTGGCATACTCCCTGCTGCTGCCTAATTAATTTCAAATTGTGGAACATTGATGTCACATTGGTGTCTGAAAGTAGCTTTAAGGGTAGATGTGCAGGGTTTGGGATTAGAATTAGGGTTTAAAGGTTAAAGAATCTCCTCAATTACCCAAAATGTGCAGAATTCCTTTACCCTCGTTAAAGGAAGGTCCATAAGAGGTCCTCACAAGTATAGACAGCATCTGTGTGTTAACTATGGGGAGCCTCTATGTACATGCATACCACATATCTGTGTATTTAATTTCAATCATATGTGCCTCAGAGAAAGTTTTGCTTCCTCCTGCCTCCTTTTTGCTTTTGCTTATCTTGTATCACAAAGTAAATATTCCAAAAAGCAGTTTTTCTTTCACAGGCATGTTTCTCCGGGGATTTGGGACATACCATCAGCTGATAAAGAATTAATAAGAACATTCTTCACTCTTCAGCTGGACATTATCAGCCAACACTGGTGTGAAAACAGTTGTTTTATGTCTGACCTACACCCAGTTTTTCAGCAGCCTTACAGTAGTGCTCTCTGTTTTTTCCCTCCTATTCTGTCACAGTTAAATGAACGAAGGCTCACTCTCACACACACACACACACACACACACACACACAGACAAAAACCACAAACAACCCCCTGCCCCAGTAGTATAAATGTTTATTTGGCCTGCAACAAAGCGGCTTGTTTCTTTATGTCTATGTTTGATGCATTATGTTTTGCAATGTTTTATCACACCACAAACTAATGACATCAGCTCCAGCTGTGTGCTGTGTGCTCCCAACCTCACTTAGAAACAAAGTATATAAAATCTGTGCACACAGCATACACACAGTGTATGCGTACTTGCTTCTGTGTGTGTGTGTTTGCCTAAAATTTAAGTGTTATATTAGTCACAACTCTATTGAGTTACTTTTCCTTGTTGCTGTTTTAAACCAAACTCTTTCCATTTATTACCCTTAAGTGCATTACTTCCAATGGGCAAATACAGGGTTAATGATAGAGGATACATTGCATGTTGGCATTTTATCCTTAGATCTAATTCAGAGAAGTCTAACTTATCCTCATTACAGGGACCTGTAGAGGAGCAAATGACAAATCACAGTATGTGATAATAAAGGTGACACTGTGAAAATCCCTTGGCTGGTATCCATCTCATCATTATGAGAGCATTATGAATGGATGTAATAAAAGTGAATTAAGACAGGACACCGCTGATATAGATATTATGAGCCCATTGTCCCTTCCCTAATGTGAATGGTGCTTCAGCTGGCTTCTGCAATAAGGGCCTCAATTTGGAGAGGCTATCCTCAACTCTGAGTAATACTTACATACAATCATGACCAAAAAGCTGGGAGGAGAGAGGGTGGGCAACTATCAGGACCTCTTTTGTACTCTCTCTGCTCTTTCATTATAGCAATGAATGTAAAAAAAAAAAACCTTTGATATCCCTGGCTACAGTGTGCAACGCAGCAGTCATTCGCCTCTATGGGCCTCACGTTTCTCTTTGAAGTCCCAGGAAGAAATTGATGTTCCACTGTCCCTTTATGACTCTTCTGTCAAAAGGAAATATAGATTCATAGGCCCAGGACAAAGCTACACACCAGACTTGTTCAAAGCAAAGGAGCAGAATAATAGTGCCATGTGTCAGTTCAAGCCAAAGAACATTAATCTCTTATTAATACCAGTTTATTCTCTTTTCAAACTGTACTTTCTCGGCTTCTGTCTCTCCTTCTCTCTCATTCTCTGGTGGGTGTTGCTCTGTGGAAAAGGCCACCGTTGAGGAGCTCAGCTATACATCATTGATGAGGGTACAATAGCATTAGTGTATGCTTAGCCTGCTAATTCTCACTGCCATTATGGAAAGTTTTCTAATCGGGCCATTTGTAATTCCGCACATAAAAGGATAAGCTGAGATCCAAGCTTGCAAGAGGGCTTATGACGCTGATCAAATTAAGATCATTTTCTCCCAACAGGGATACCTGATAATGAGAAATACAATTGCTATGGAGAGTATCACTGACAGGCTATTGACAAAGAGATTTGCCCTGCGGTATTTATGAGTAGGCATTTGTTATGCACATTGCATATGCAAGAATGTTCCCAGCTACAGGCCATTCATTTTCATATACAGTGCTATTTTCTTTCCAGAGGTGTTATTACAAACATCAAACTTCAACAAAATAATGTAATTTTATGTGTATTCACTTGTGAATCTTGGCCCCATTGTGTCAGGCATACATTCCTGACTGTGTATGACTCTGTATGAATGTGAGAATGTTTCATATCCTCCTGACGCCACAGTAATCCTCCCTCTCCAGATATCACTAAGTCACTGAAATAGACCATTTCCTTCTCATGTTCTTAATTTGTCTTTTTTAATGGTGGGAATGAAGGACACATAAGAGCTCGGGGTAAATTTGCATCTGATTTCCTGCCAGTTGTGCTCATGCACTGGAACACAACTGGGAGGAAACACACGCACAAAATCATTACAATGGCATGCCACACAGATTCATGTTTGAATGCTTGTGCACACCTAACAACATATAGAAGTAGAAGGGCTCATATTCTCACATGCATAATCATAGACACAGAGACATGAAAATAAAGCCTCTGGAAATTACGGGGTGGAAACCTTCAGGGTGTGTTTTTCCTCCAGGAAAATGCTAAGTGTAATCACATCTGATAGAAAAGTGGGAGAGCACATTCTTCGGTGTTAGCACACTGTTTGGAATAATGAAGATACAGAATTATGACTCCATTCAGCTCATTACCATATCTACACTCACATATACACAGTTCTGGCCTCTTCCTGTGACTTATGACTTTCTGCTTCGGGCGTGACGCCCATCACACCTGTGTTGTGATGTCATGAATTTTCTTCCCTACTCTCTTATGAAATATGATGCACCCTGTCCACTGATATGTTCCAGGGAAATGTGAGATCACTCAATTTTCCCCAAATGTAACATCAATCACAATAAATTCAAGAAAACTAACATGCAGTCCAAGGCAGGGCATGTGTTCAATGTGGATCAGCACCTCCTAAACACATGGATCAGAAAAACTAATGTCACAGCCATTTTGATTTAATCATACCATAGGCTTTAAATTACTGCTGTGTGACATTTAAGTACCAGTGGAATATGCGCATTTTTTGTCTTCCAGGTTCACGACAGCCAAAAACCAAGTGAGCAGAGCATTCAAGACAACTCACACATTCACTTATGTGCCCAGGTTTTGAGATATCGCAACCCAATACGATGGAAGTCAATGGAATTTTGTTTGTGGTACTTAAAGCATTGAAAAATTGAACAGTTTTCATTGGAATACGTTATACTGAAGAACTAGTCCCCATGAGTTTGGACAGAGAGGTCTAATGATTATCCAGAATACCAGGGACATTGTTCATGGAAGGAGTTGCTGTTTTGTTGTTTTATATAATTTTTCAATGCAGTGATCTCCGCAAACGAAAATTTACCTTATTAGGGTATCTATCCATTCCAGAAATCTGAGAGATATTTTAAAACCTGGGTAAATAAAACCAAAAGTATCTGCATGGTTAGTGAGGAAATATGTTTCTGTCATCATTTTGGGTGAACCAAGCTTTTAGGGAGTACTTTAAACTTTGGTTGAGTTCTGGCATGGTGGTAAAAGATTCACTTCCAAAGGATGAGTAAGGCACATAAAATAACACATTACAAAACCTTGACTATCCCTGTGTGATAAGTATCAGTATTACACATCTCGACACCAGACCCCCACACCTGCTGGCCTGAACACAGAGCTGCCCTCTGAACCGCCATGTTTGACTAATACCAACTTGTCAGCACTATGTATCACTGCAACTCAGGATATTGGAGCAATTACCTTCATACAGCACCCCCTAGGAGCACAGGGGTCGTTGGGGCCCAATTCATCTGTAGGACCCAGTCAAACAGACCTAACAGCGCTAGCGTTGACTTGTTAGGGAACAAGGAGCCTGTCATAATTAGCAGTGACATTTGCTGACAGAGAGGCCAAGCAGGCCTGGCCTCCACTGAGATGTTTTAGCATAGAGAAAGAGAGCGAGACAGATCTATCAGATAGAGAGAGGTCTCTCACTCGCCTCTCAAATGGATGCTCTTGCCTAAGGGGCCATTGTGCCAATCAGCAACTTTCCAACAAAATCATTTGCATCATAAACAGTCTCTCATGATGCGCTTTGAATTAATTTGTTGTTCAGTTAAACACTCGAATGAAAAAATTGTTTGAAAAAAAAAGTCAAAATCTGACATTCATGTTCTAATTACAGGGTTTTGGCCATTTTTTGCAAACGCCCTGAGAAACCCTCCAAACACAAAGCGGTTAGTTCTTACCTCCAAAAGTTATAGTTTAAAAATAACTCTTCATTGTGCTTTTCATTTGAATCTCAAACAACCAAATATATATATATATATATATATATATATATATATTCCCCTTTTTGCCCTTTTGATTCCTTTAACAGTAATTAAAAGAGGTGATTCAAGTGTTGCTGCAACTCCGGCTACAGTTATCAACAGTTGCAGAGCCTGCTAATTACCAACCTCTGGGGGGAACCAGGATGATAATGCAACTCTGCTCCTCTCTGTTTTGAATCTTTACCTTTCTCCTCTGCTTCATCAAACGCTACCATCCCCATGGGTGTGTAAGAGGATGCTCAGTAGTGTGACTGATAATGCATTGATAAGCCTGTTGGTATTGTTAGCCTTGTGTGTCTCTGCATGAGACCTATTCACACCACCATCACCACCAAGGGAGAGAGGGATGAGAGTGGAAGGACAGCAAAGAAAAAGGAGAAAGGGAACATTTTAGATTTTTCTATGTATCATAGTTTGCTGCAAATGCCGCATGCACATGAAGACTAACATGTCTCCATAAAAACACATCTGGGGTCTATCTGATTTTTTTTTTTTTTCTTGGGTCAGAGGCCACGGGCCACAGGATATTTAACATTTCCATCAAAGCATCCAGATGAGCAGGTAATGTCTGACGCAGGCTCATTAAATTACTTGTATTACTCTTGTCTCTTTTGATCCAGAAGTCATTTTTAAGACCATGAAGCATAACATTGTCACAATCCAGATGATACATGTCCGCACACAAGTTTTTTGTGTAGTTTACAAGTTCGTGCAGGACGAAATAGCAAAAATTTTTGTAACCCGCCGTGTTAGCCTCGAGGTAGAAATGTAAAATGCATTACACTAAATATACGCTGCGTAAAGGAGCCTCACATCACCCATTTCTCTGGTATGTGTCCTGTCTGAGCAGCAGTAAAACAAAACAGATCTCTCCTCGTGTCAATCATTCTCGCATCTTAAGGAAATGTGGCGATGAAAGGAGACGGATGAACCGTTTTCAAAGATAAATGAGCATAAACATGTCTCGATTTGTTCACTGTCTGCCACCTATGAAGTATGTTCACTTTCTCAACGGCAGCAATATCTCACTGGTTTCTCACTCTTTCTCTCTCTCCCTTTCTTTCTGCCTCTCTCTCTCTCTCTCTCTTTCTGACTTCCTTGCCTCAGGCAGGACATGGGACCACCAACCACTGGTGAGGCAGGAACACAGGCAGCAATGACAGCTCTCCAATAGATTTGTACACCACTGCAGGCCTCCAGGCCTTGTGGCGAGGGAGAGAAGGGGAGAAAGAGTGGGACAGCAGCAAGAGAACGGAGGAAGGAGGTTAGAGAGAGAGAAAGAGTTCAACTGCCTAGCCCAGCCAATTAATTATGCAAATCACACAATGACTTTTTAACATTTGTGGCAGAAGTAGTACATGCTGCGTTGTAATTGGTATCATAATTTGCAGCAACACACAGTATATGACAGAGTAATGGGGTCCCTATTCACTTCAGTTCTGTTATGTGTTAATATACATTAATGGCTACTATTATGAAAGACATTTTTTTGAACCTTTTTTTCTCAGATATAATGTTGCTGCCATGACGTATTTACATTTGAGAAGCTGTCCTTATCAGAAAAACAGAGTATTGGACATTCAATCAAACAAGTGACTTCTGTATATGTTTTCTTGATAACTCGTCCTCTTTTAGCCGTGTGAGCGATGACTGTTGTCTCAAAGATAAAGGTGAAGGGAGGAGGTCCCGTCCCGTTTGCCTTACCTAAACTAAGTAGTTTTATGCTATTTTTCAATGGGTGCAGTTTATCACACTTAAATCGCATCATACTGTGTCATGGCAAGAATACATTTGATGGCTTGTTTCACGTACAAAAGAACTCCTTTGAATGTTTTTCTCAGAATTAGAATTTTGTTGCCATGACACATTTTATTAAAACACATACATTTTCATTATCGCTGAGCGCTAATCCCCAGCTCCAATATTACCACTATCTATTACAATCGGTTATCGGTTGTTTTATACATTGTCAGCTCTTCTCTCTCTATTCCCCTGGCCGGGCCCATGTAGCCCGAACGCAGGCTGACAAACCTGAGAGAGATTTATCGCCCGTTCCATTATAGACTTGACACAGGATATATTTCAGATAAGCTCTCTGTGCCTGTGAAACAATGGAGCATCAGACACGCCATGTCTAATGCTGTTTTTTCTGGTATTAACTGGAATCAGCTTGGGATTTTCATCCTGGTGCTCTGAGAGTTCTGCAATCCTTGTGCGACTGTTCAGTTCACAAGTGCTTTCGATGGCACACAAGAATGTTTGTGTGTGTGTGGTGGGTGGAGGGGTATGTGGGTGCACCTCACCCTTATGAGGGTCTACCATGTAGGCATGACAGCACCAGCAAGATAAAGGAGATAAGAAAATAGAGAGAGACAGAGAATGAGGCAATATATATGGAAGATATGGACAACAGATCCCCTTTGAAAGTCTCCGATCATAAATTAAACATATGCATCTTAATAACGCTGCATGGGAAAAGGAACACGGCCCTGAATGGGATCTCCGGTGCTTTCTGCAGTCATGGTGAATCAGATGCCCGCCTTCTACAAGGGCAGAATGCATGAATACCCCAAAAAGGGCTGTATCCACATCGCAGGGCTATGGATGAATAGGAGAGGACAGATTGGCCAAATAGGCCAACAAATAATGGCAAAAGGTTAGACAATGAGGGAGGGTCATTAAAAGGATGGATGTGATCTAAGTCCTTAAAAATGCCATTAAATTCAGATTTGTTACAAACTTATTTTGCAATGGCACCGTGTTGTTTTTTGTGTGACTGAGACTAATTGAAGTTTCTGCAATCACAGAAAACAGACAAATAAACAATGCAAGCATTTAAGGTATACACATCCATGCTTTGTCCTTTTTTTATGGATTTCTTCTGGTGTGAGCATGCAATCCATTAGAGAGAGGATTTCTGTTGCTGTTTGTTTTCTTATTGTTGAAGTTTCTGTGCACCTGTTGGGATATATGTGTGTGTGCCTGTGTGTCAGAGGAATATTTTGTTTGTGTATACACAGTGCAGCTAGTGCAAAAGCTGCAGGAGCAGACAGATAGGAGCTCTCTGCACAGTGGTGCCAAAGGCAAACCATTAATTAAGCAAAGAGATAGAAATTGACCCAGCTGGTGGTACACCCTATACACATGAGCACACACCCACATACAGTCTGCACGTACACATGCACATGTATTTACATGCGCCCACCCTTTCACACACACTCAAAAATGCACAAATGTAGACATGAGCAAACAGCAAATGCACACACACACACACACACATACACACACACACACTCCCACTTCTGCTTACACATACACAGGCAAAATCTACACTGATGAAAGTCTGTCTGCAGGCGAGAAACAATTAGTCAGTGAGCAAGGAAACACTTTCACTTAACGATTTTCCCTTCATCGTCTGTGTCTGTTTTTGTGTGTGTGGATGGTTTAGCTGCATGTACATAGTCAGCTTTATAACAGCTCCTCCCCCCCCTTCTGTTCCACAACCAAACCCGCTGTTAAAATATATGTGCGTGGTTGCATAGACAGGCCTGCATGTATGGAGCTAACGATTGGTTGTGAAAAGAGAGGGGACTTTTATGGCTCGGCTCTGGGGCTCCCAGGGAGCCACTGGGGCTTTGGTTTATCTCTGACTTTACATCTTTGTCCCCTTCATCATGTCAAAGACTGATAGTGAAAAGCTTTACTCACATACACATAGGCTGCTCTGTCACATTTTCTACATCTACCTACCTACGTCTACCTCTCTCTGTCTCTCTCTCCTGCACACACAATCACACCGAGGAAAAGAAGTTAAATCAGGTTGTTTAGATTGGCTGTCTCAGAGTAAATCCTCAGTGGTGGACCCTATGGAGTGAGGTCATGGAAGAGCAGTCAATATGGATTAAGGCAAATTGCTGGGTTGTCCATGGGAGAGGAGAGGAGAGGAGAGGAGAGGAGAGGAGAGGAGAGGAGAGGAGCTTTAATGGGAGATACCTGTAGCATAAAAACTCCTTCCAGAATAACACAGCTAAACAGCATTTAAAACATCTATTTTGAATTTGATACCTTGAAGTGGACCTGGAGTCAAACACACATCTACATCTACTAATAAAATGAATAACAGAAGCAGAGGAGCAAACACACACACACACACACACACACAAGCCTTCACACACTGACTTAGTCACTGTTAACTCTCTACCTACACACCCTCACATATACACAGTGCACATAGCTTCACCCACACAATCACTACAAACAAGCTTACACACACACATACACAGTTAACAAGCCTCTGCAAAGTCACTAGCCCTCTCTCTCTCTCACACACACACACACACACAAACACACACACACACAAAGACAGACACACACACTGACATTCCCTCTGTTTCTGATTATCCAGGCATCGTGAGACATTTTTCGGGTGACATTTCCAAAGATCTGTCACTCTTAACACTTTCAACTGCCCCTCCGGAATGTGGAGCTTTATAAAAAAGAAAAATTTAAAAAATCGGTGCCCCTGCTGTCTTTTCTTCACACATTCACAAAGCTCCATAATGGTAATTACTCTTCACATCATGATTAGAACATATGCAGCCAGTGAATGGCCAACAGATGTGGCCTGATAATCCTGTGATTTGGGCATGAAGATAATTCTAACCTAGCCTTGAATACACAATCACCCTCCTTTTGAGAATTTCTGCAGCTCTGTTTTCACTGTCCCATTGAAGTGATGAATGAGTTTGGTTACATCTTGTACTGAGGAAAATATGCAGCCAAGAGTTTATTTGCTCTTCTGTTTCAGGGATTCAGGTAGTCTGATGCCATTTATACTTTTAAAATAAGACACTGATGCAATTTTCTCACACAAACTTCATTGGCGTTTCAAGAGGCAGTGAAAATGAAATCTGCCCAACCTTATCTTGTCCACATCTGTCTGCTCATTTTGCCCATTTATCCAAGTATCTTGGAGTGCTGATCTTGCTTGTTTGTCTTGGCCACTGCTGCCATGTACAGTTATTTCCTTATGTTTCCTGTTATTGTTGCAGTTTTCCCATCTCTTTTACCCAGATTTAACCCACAGAACATTCAAATTGCATTTACACAGGGCTGGAAAATCAGAGGTTTACCCAGTGTGACCCACATGTTTTCCACATTTAGTCAATGACTTGAAATAAATTACACATTTCCAGACATAAAGCTAGATAGATAGATAGATAAGTAGGCAAATAAATGGAAAAATGAAGAATTAGATAAATAGTTAAATACATTGAAAAGATGACAAACATGTTTTTGTAGTTTGTGTGTAACTCCAGTCACAGGTTGTCCAATGCAGGTGGGCAGGTTGCCCCCCTCAGACACAGAAGAAGGATCAAATTACTCTCACTGAATCCTAACCTGGACAATTAAAGGATCACATGCTAAACTGGTCCTCTATCAGCATGTGACTGACATTGTGCCACAATCCTCAGGAAGGGCCTTGGGCTCCATGGAGTAATATCCATTACCCATCAAGCACCATGGCAGCCCTGGGCTGCCCATCACAAATGAAACCATCTGCCTCTTCCATCTGCACTCATTTTGTTCATTATTCTTGGGCCAAAAAACAATCCTTTCCTCCATCTTCCCCCTCATGCTCCACAACTCTATGCGCACCTACTTTTGTAGTTTCTCTTATCTATGTGCTTGTTTATAGACATGTTTGCATGTTTATGCACATCATTTTGTCCTTATTATGTTGTCACAGACCTTAAATCCGAGCACCTTTCCTCATTTGGGGGTTTGCGTGTGGTCATGCATACAGCAGATTCCCTATCAGGCCCTACTGTGCGAGTGTGAGTGTGTGTGGCTTAACGTCTTGTGTCTTTCAACATCTTAATAAAGATGGAGATTGCATCGCATCCCAACTTATTAATCAGCCATCCCCGCTGCATCACTCAGCACGTCTGCATGTAAACGTGTGTCTCCATATATTAAACTTCATAAAGCTCAGTTTCTTATCTGATTAAGTGATTAACATCTGTTTAAGCAGTAAGTAGCCTTAGGTGGTTCACATTCATTAATACTGGCATGTTGAGAATACTTCAGTGTTTTGCCTTTTCTCCAATAACACCCTTTATTTTTTTCTGTTTTCTTTTTAATTATTCAGCATGATTTTGGCAAAATTCAAGCACTACAAGATACATAAAGCCACATATAAGCCACATCCTACGTCAAACATCAGCCTCGACACTTCGCCAGTGTTTTGGCTTTAGATCTCTTTCTCTCATCAGTAGCTAGGATGTTTTAAGTGCAGTCCTTAGAAACCACCAATGTCCTCTTCCTTGATTAGCTGAATGTTCAAACGCAGCCTTAATGTCCACACCAGAAGTGTTTGTGATGGCAGCATGATTTAGATTTACTAGCACTGCGTCCTCCTGACAGGCTCAAGATTAATGTCTTAAGTCTCATTAGATTAAGAAAGTACATGTATTTTCTCTGATTCAATTAAACTGAATTGGAGGATGAGGAGCATGTTGATCTTCAGTGTCTGGAAGATGGGTGGAGTTGTCAAATATTCTAATTAATCCGTTGCCATGCAATATGATATGAGTTATATAATATGAGCATAATATGAGCTATGGGCTGATAGGACTTGAATGGGATGGTTTGAGGAGCTTCAGGTTCATCGATGAGAATTTTGATGAATGTACAGAATGTCATAATATTAAATGAATCATTAGGAGCTGGAGGTCAGACCTCCTTCTTTCCTTCCATACCTCTTCAATTCCTGTTTTACCTCTCCATTTCTTTCCATATCTCCTCATTTCCTTCTCCAGCTTTGTCTTTCTTTCCCTAACTCTTCATTCCTTCTCTAGCTTCTCATTTGCCTCCCTTCAGCCTCCTTTCCTTCCATATTTCCTTATTTCTTTTGCTGTCTCCTACTTTTCCTTCTCTACCTCCTAATCCGTTATTTCCCTCCTCATTTCATTGTCTACCTCACCTTGACTGTCACCTCATTTCCTTCCTAACTCCTCATTTCATTCCCTTCCCTCCTTCCTCAGCCTACCAGACTGCAGAATATCTGATCTGTGCTGATGATGTCACAGGTGTGGTTGTAGCCTATTTATTTGTTGCACATACATACAAATGATAGCTGCTGTCATTATACAACATGTTACAATAAAACATAATTTGAAATAAATGGCCTCAGATTACCGGCAAATAGATCATAACTGGACCAAATTCTGGAAATGACTGTCGAGGAGTATAAATTATCAGGGTGTGTTTCTGTGTGTGTCTGGAGGAAAATTTTGGAGATGTACAGTAGGAGTTGAGCAGGAGAGTGTTAGATGCAGGAGTTTTACTGCCTGGGGCATTGACTGGGGGAGTGTTTTATTAAAGTTAACGAGAGAAGGCCGCGCCCCTTCCACTGCCCATGCCCGAACTTAAGTGCTTGTTACTCTGCTACTCTTCAGATGTGTAAATCTCCCTCCCTCTCTCTCTCACTCTCTTGTCACTTATCCCTCAGACGAGAAAGCGGACAGGAGAGTGTACAATAAAATCTCGTTTTGAGTGGGGTGTACTGGGATCCACAGGGCATTTGTGTCTTCTGTTATTTTTATGACAGCAGCATGTTCAGCTTTAAACACCGCAGACATCACATTCACATGCATGCACAAACACACACACACACACACACACACGCCAGATTGCTGTGATTGACTCCTGTGACCTCTTTCTGTCAAACTCGACATGTAAAAGTTGCCCTCCCAATTTGCGAGCGTGTGAAGAGAAGAAATAAAGAAAAGGAGTAAAAGGGCAAAGATTGTATAAACCGGTCGTAAAAAATGACCTTATATATGTCAAAGTGAGATGTGCTTTCAGCTCCCTTATCTGGGTTTACAAGTTGTTTAAGTCTGTGCCTCTCTGTGGTCTTAGGAAGAGGAAGAGAGTGAGACAGGCTGTGAGAGAGGGAGTGAGATGAGAAATCAATAAGGCAGAAAATGAGATAATAAAAAATGATAAGGGAAAAAGAGTAATGTGTCTCTTGCCATTGATGCATATTGCTCTTTCACACTAATACCGGCATATTAACTTGATGAATAATGACACTCAGCAATGGGACTTGAGGAGATTTTTGATACAAGACAATTGAGGCTATTCAGCTGCCGGTTTATCCAAATTTCAGAGTTAAACATCCATCCTAAAATGTATCACTGGACCACAGCTATAAGAGCCCTGATATAGAAAATACAATGGTGGACTCACACCAAAAGTATCATAGACAAAGTTACAAAGGCATGGTTCACTTTTTTTTTTTTTTTGCTGTATCACATCAGTTTAATATTTTGTTAATATTTTCCATGTTGTAAGAGCACAATGCTAAAGCAGCACTTTGGTGTTTTCAGGTGGTTTTATTGCCACTTTCAAGCCAGTATTTTTATTTTTTATTGTTTAGTTTATTTCGTTTTTCATCATCTTCACTTATACAGCTCAAATACACATGTAAATAAATAATAATAAGTCATTATTTTTGAAGCAGTGACAAACCAAAGCAAGTTTATACTGACAGAAAAGGTGTAGGCTGAAGCCTTAGCTTATTACACCTACCATTAATTATTTTGTACAGATCCCTTTAGATTTATACACTGAAAATGAAGGAAAGAGAAAAAAAGGAAAGAAGAAGGAAAATAAGAGAAAGATTATTTTTATATATGTATATATGTTTTATACATGTATATTATACATGTATATTATATATGTATATCATATATACCCAAAGTCCCAAACAAAATCCATATACACACTAGTGTTCATATCTCAGTTTTATATTTTTTAATCATCTTATTTTAAAATATTTTTTTAAAATCTATTAAGTGTATTCCACATTTTCATTTCCTTTTCAAAACTATTCCACAAATGAACTCCTTTGACTGACAGACGTCTTTGTTTTTGTAAACATGCAAATTCCTCTTAGTTCATACTGACTCTCATTTGAAACAACCTCTGGATACAGTCTGGAAGCATCTTATTTTTTTTACTTTACACATTAATTGTGCAGTTTTAAAGTCCACCAAATCTCTAAATTTGAGAGCATGTGAGTTTATAAATAATATGTTGGCTGGTTCATGATAATCAGCTCTGTTTACAGTTCTCATAGCTCTCTTTTGTAACTTTAAACACATACCAGAAGGAATTAGTTAAACTAGTAAGACTTGTTTTTTTATTAACACAGAGGAATGTTGCAGGCTATTAAAGCAAATTATGTTGTATTCACTGCAGTCATGAAAGCAGTTACCCCATCTCAGATGCCGATTTGTTCTTGGAACAGACTATGGAGGTGAATAGAGAGGTATTCAGACCAATGTCTCGATTAATAAAATTCAAAAAATATAATAATATATTTTTAAGTGGTCCAATGGAAACACAGTATGGCTCAAATCCACAAGAAGAAAAACAAACAAAACCAGAGTTTTTCCTTGTGTCTTGTTATTATGTTGAGAGAGAATTCAGTGCGACTCAAGTTTTGAAGGGCTCCTGGTTAGCTGTAGCTGAAACACATTGGTTCCACATTTAAGTTGTTTATACTACAGGTGTGGCTGGTTTTGACCTCCTCAGACTTTTTTCTCTGTATGCACCTAATCCGTAGGTGTGCCTAATCCTTACTCCGCTTCTAGATGTCAGGGTTGTCAATGCTAAGGCACTCTATGATGAGATGTTTAAGTTCACACCCCACCATTTTTTTGAAATGGGGTTGTGTGTGTGTGTGTGTTATCATGAGAACATTTTGTTATGTTTAAAATACAGAGAGGATCGAGGGGGAAAAAAGGTATAGTTTGGTGAGACTATTGGAGAGGATACACAGCGTGACAAGAAAACTTTTGGGGAAATTAAATCCAATAGGTAGAAGTAAATCTGAAAAGGAAGTTGGACTTTTGAGGTCGAAGACAGGGTAAATGGTTTAGAAAACGGATGGATTCATTGTGTTTGATTTGTGCTCATAAAATTGGTTCTGAATTGAACCGCCTCATGTGAAAAATAATGGTGAATGATAAAATTTGCATGCATTCCTCCCATTTTCAGTGGATAAATTGCTGGAATTCAATCCTGAGGGGAATGATAGATGCCAAACACTTATGACATGTACATATGAAGAGCTAAATGTATACATTGAGATGGCATAATGTATACCGGCTTCTGAAATTCTGGATTAGATAGATTTGGGTTTTTTTTAACTCTGTCTTAATACTGAGACTTAATTCCGAGTATATTGAGACATACTCGAAAAAACATGAGCCTATCCTTTGATGTAGCATCCAACACATTTCTTTGTCATTGATTTTAAGGTACACCTGAGCTAAGTCTGGGGTACACTGTGCCTCAGCACAGCATATCAGAAGCATTGATTTATACTCTCAGCTTGTCTGCTGGGACTGGTCCAGAGTGGAGCAACATCAAGTCTGGCATGAACTGAAAACACTAAAGAGAGCGGAGTACTGTAACATTTTAATGGTGATGCCTGCAAAGTGAAGAAAGTTTTTGTTTTTTAAAGGAAACATGTAAACCAGTTTTTGGGCACAAATATTTTCAACTCTTTTCTTTATCTTTTTTTTTTTTTTTTGCATATTATGGTGTCTTTTAAATTGATATTTTCTTGGCACTCTGGTTTTCTTCCTTAACCCTAAAAGTCTGGGGACCCTCCACAGTCAGCATCCATACACTCCAGCTGGTGCTGCTTGCCATGCTCTATATGGGTTTTTCTCTCTCCTGTGTAAATCAGTGCTACTAAGTGTTGCAGGTATGCATACATACTGTATGGATGTGTTGCAAGTATTAGTAAATGGCTATAAGAGGTATGAGAAACAAATCAAACATAAAAACAATTATAAAACAAGAGACAGTGGGAGGCAGAACAGGGTCAGATGGAAAAGAAGTCTTGTGTTTAATGAGAAACCTACCAAACAGAGGAAAGGAAGGAGGTTAGGCATCGTATCTCTCTGCTCTTTGCCTCCCTCATAATTTTGAGAAAGGGAACAGGCAAAAAAGAGGAACAAGGAAACCATGGAATAAAACCAACAATAAGAACCCCTGGAAGAAAGTAGAAGAGAAAGAGGAGATGAGGAAAGTCGAAAAGAACTGATGGAATGATTGTGAAATACAATATTAGAAATGAAGTAGGTTTTTGAAGCCTGATAAAATCAGACATGTGTATATAGGAGACGGATAAAGAGAAATCATGAAGAAATGGGAAGAAAAAAAGAAAGAAGGGCGGGGAGTGAAAAGAGAAGTGCAGAAGTCAGTAGGGTGGAGTATAAATACAGCAGGGATTATAAAGTCACCCTGTTCTGCTTTCTGCTCCCCATCCCTTGTGACAGAACACAGAAAGAGGCTTACTACCGAGTTATGCATTGCAAAAAGGGTGTGTGCGTATGTGTGTGTGTGTGCCCACGGCCATTAATAACATCTTTAAGGGATCCAGACAGCCCTCGTCTCTGCCCTGTCCCAAGCTGCATAGCACTGACCTCATATAGGCTCTTGATCTGTTTTTCTACTCAAGCAGAGATACAACAAGTGGACATTAATGCCGTCTTTTTTTCTCTGTTTCAGACTCACACACAGACATATAAACACAAACCTGTGAGTGCACAGACACTCACATCAGCCTACTCCACTATAACTCAGCGGGTAATAGCAGCCTGGCTAACATCCCAAATTTGATTTCACTTATCAAAATAAATGATAAAACACCATAACAGTCGATAACAAGCTATTGAGATGCTATTTCATATCAGTAAGTTGGTGGCTGTATAAAACGACTGGATGAATGACTCTCCATCAGACCTTTTAAACACTCACAGGCCCAACTGAACGACGCCGTAACAAACTGCCGTCTGAGCTGAAACGCCACTCAGGTTTATTTAGAAGATATTGATTTTATGCCACCGCAGAAGAAATATCACTGCCTTACAGTAAATATCATAAGCACGTATTCAGATGTGAACTAAACAACAATAAATATTTTTTAAATTCAACTAAGCTGATGTAGCAACCGGGCTGCTGAGTGCCACCAGCCGAGCCAAGCTGTATCCAGATATTCTATCGGTTTAAAAGCATGTTTTTAAATGCCGGTGAACTATAACAAAGCAGATTCATGTTTATGTAACTCATAATAAAGATGGTTTCAATCTGTAAGATGACAAAGAGGAAGAAAGAAAGAGGTTCATTGGTGACTGTTGGGATCATTGACAGAACTAAAAACCTGCCTCTAATCAAAACCAAGTACACACCATGAGCCCAATGGGGGCTTCTTTGTGAGCTAAGAGGTACAGTATGTCATGAAGTGAGCTTATGCAGCAAGCTCCAGTCAAGCTTGGATAGATACCAGTTAAATTAGTAGCCTATGGTAACCTATTATTTCAGCCAAACTTGATTAGGGGCTGCTCTAAGTCTGACTTCCTCATTTCCTTCTGCATTAAAACATCCATTTAAGCAAATTCAATGCAATTTTATGACTGTAGACCTCACTTCCCCCCTGATGCAATTGCAAGTGCACTTCCATGCCACATCCCTGATTTTTCTTGGTGCCTTTTTGGTCATTAACATGCTTGTCACCCTCATAAAACTGCACTATCAGCTCTTGCTCTGTGCTGTCGCTGTGGAGAACACAGCTTCTACTTTCTGTCACTGGTGATTTTAACTTGCGCATTCCTGCATTTGTCCTACTTTTTTAAATTGCAGGAAAGCACATCATCAGACGGCACAGACCACAGAAATCACATTATGTTAGTGAGACTAATCTAACGTGGAATATGTAATGAAGAACATTTTTATTGCTAAGTCTCACATTTTCTCACACTCTTACATGAAACACTCTGGAGTAATGCCAAAGTAGACTGTACATGTAGAGAGAAACTCTTTGCTCATAAAGGAATGGTTTGAAACCTCGATTTTTGATATTGCTTTGAGCTTTTTAAAGGTGTAAATAATTGTCTCCTAACAAGGTTTGTATTCTGATGTAAAACACATTCATATTTGTACTTTTTTACATTTGAGTGATACTAGACTGCAGAAAATACGTTTTTTGGAACAAAAACAAAAATGCAGGATACATACATGATTGAGGAGTTCCCATAGCAGACACAACAGATTTTGTGCTTGAGTGTGTTTTTTTGACCACAGGGTAAAACTGCTGGACAACATCATTTATTCATTTGAGAAAAAGGTTAACGGGTTTTAAATTGTTTGAGTGCTTTGGATTCCCACTAATTCTTTAACTGCAAAGACTTCTCGTCAAAAAAAGCAGCAGATACTAAAGGGTTTTTTTTATATAAAGAAGTAGCTGACAGCTGACATAGTCCATTTGCACCGGAAAACCTCCAATGATGAGACAGCTGTGTGATTGTCTAAAAAAGTGATCACATCTGAAAGAAAATGGACTGTCTATGCAGCAGACAAGGTCAGGCCTGAAGCTTTCTCTCTTCTGGTACCAAGATTTTAAAGCTAACTATCTCTGTGTTAGGTTCTGAAGTGTTTGTTTTATCCTTCTGTTGTTAATAGCACCCCAGTGCCCAAGAGACAGGGATCAATGTAGCAGGGACACCTTTCCTCATTTATGGCCTTTATGACGAGCACTCTGATGCTCTCAGTCAATAGCCCATACTATCAATGATGAGGTTAGCTAATCAGAGAGAGTGCATTGACAAGGCTATTTTCTCTGGTCAATAAAAATATCAGTGATTGGCATAAGTAACATTACTTCCTGTCCTGTCCAGTCTGTCTTGGACACACGCTGTGTGTCAAAGAGAAATGGATCCATTTAGCAGCTGTGCTTGGACTCAGGGTTGTTCGATTGGGCTGTTTACCACTGCAGATACTTCACCGTGTTGATTTGTATCAAAACCTGAATGACCTCCCCTCTTGTGAACACAATACAGTGAATGGATTAATAGCTGATTTTAACCTACTGACCTCTTAAATGTAACCTCAGCCGTAACTTACGACCCCGAATCAAGATCAAACACATAGTGTATTTACTTATTAGCATTCATGACACTGACATACCCTTTTTGCCATAACCTTTTAGTTACTGACCTCTGCAGGCCTCAGGGGTTCACAAAGTGTGGCTACAAGACCTCATGAGGTTATTAAAGGAACAGCTAATCCCAAAATTAGAATTCAGCCATTGTAGTCCCCATGTGTGATTGGTGTGCACTTCTCTTTTCCAACGCTGCCATCAGTGTCAATATGGTCTTCATTCCAAATGCAGCCCATGTGTATACAGAAAACCAATTTTGACTATTTTGACTTTGTGTGGATGTTTGGGACGGAAAACAAGCTGTGCACCAACTGCGAATTGGAGGTTTGACTGGTATGTAATATAATTTCTTCTCACTGCACTTTGCAACATTAGAAGTAAGCCATCTTTTTAAAATAAAATCAATCAATCGCCCCGGCTGCTCATGCAGCATAATCAAATTGCTTGGCTATTTTGCAGCAGAGAAATTAAGGTGGCTCCAAACATACACAACAAATATTTACCCTGTCATCACCTACACCAACTCTGATTTCCTCATGAAGGTAGTAAAGTGAGCAAAGTAAGATGTATATGTAAACCATGCAGTTAACATCTTGACAGTGTATACTGTATATGGTGAGTATATACTGTATTTTAGGGTATGCACTTAACATGGTAGAAAGCACCTTCTTAAAATGATTTGCTCTGTGTTTGGTTTTTGGGTGAATGTATTAGAAGTTTGGTGATATTATCAATACACATAATGAAATGTGCCAAGTTGGGTGAGCATGCCTCTGGAAGTCCAGTACTATCATTACACTCTGCAGTGACTGCCTTTGAATCCTACCCTCACCCAGAAAGAGCAGATACTCAGTAGTCTGAGCCTTTACATTGTATCTGCTTAGGCTAAACTACATTGGCTAGCCCCACTGGCTTGATAGGCACTTTCATCTGAGTGCTATGGCCCGCACAGTAGTTCAGCTTGAAAACTACACATAATACAGGCTCTATGCTTGACTCAAACTGTTAATTCATAGTCCTTTAGAATTAACGTTTCCCATTACTCAACACCAGACACCCACTGAACATACGGTTAGGAAATAGCAGGCTAGCAGCACAAGCCTGGACACCTGGCCAATCATAGGGCTTGAATGCTACACAGGACGTGTCTTGCCAAGAAAAGCAGTGGGATCCATAATAATACCTAAACTACAGGTGAGGCAAGGAGTCATCATAACAGAACCTTCTACTTCTTGTGGACCTGCCAACTCTGTATATCTAAGCTTTTCCTCTCACAGGTTATTTCTATTGCTTCTTCCCATGGTACTGCGAGCTCCACAAAATATGCACCATGCTGTTTTTCTGACCACAAGACACAAGATCTCATCTTGGATCATGAGGAACTGTGCTGCCCTACCTCACGCCTGTTTAGAATTACTTGCTGCCTGGCCTTTTTCACAGCCACAAACAAACAAAAACCCATCCTGTTTACTTTCTGCAGTTTACTTGCTTGCTCTTGGTTGTGTCTCCACGTGTATCATCCCTGAGAAAGACTTGTTTTACAAACTGATAGAATGTGCCAAAGTGAAAAGACTAACATCTATATCGAGTATATAGTTTTGGTCATGTAGTTTTCCCCAAATTAACATTATAGGAAGCACCCTGTAGAACAATGCAGTTAGATTGAACAACAGGTGTTAACTTGCTCCACAATTGGTTTTTGGGTGAACTTATTGGGAGTTTAGATCAACATTGGGGGTGAGTACTCAACAACTAAGTTCTCAATTGAGGGGTGAAACATTGTATTAAAAAAGTACTGTAGGAGTCTGAAATCAACAGGATGTGAAGGTGGAAGGCCTCAAAAGTTAGCCGACCATTTGGGACCTGGATTTATCTCTATCACTGCCATCCTCTCACAGATTCAGACAGGTTCAAAAAAATATGACACGTCCATAATAGAACTGTCTCCGAATCAACTGTAGGAAACCCACTTAGGTATCTTGGCGGTTGATCCACCCACACAGTCCCAAACTAACCCAGAGGGATAACACTTGCCAATCAGAAACAATAGATTGGTCACAGTCCTTCAAAAATGTTTCTTTCTCTCCTCTTCCTCTCTTCCCCGAGGGTGGGCGACAGCACATTATAAGTGTAAGATTTTACTTTACAAGAGTCTTTTCAAGTGATAGCTGTTAGCTCTCTGCTTCAGTGATGGTCTCCTTTACAACAGAGTGTCACATTGTAATATTGTCATTTTGACGCCCTAGAATGAACTGTTTCATCTCCTTGTCAATCACATCTGTTGTCTATTCCCAATACACAGTCTTTTATTTAGTTTAATGCACAACCTAAAGTATTGTTTCCTGCAAAGGAAAATAATGTATAAATAGACTTTACCCTCAATTTCTCTTGGTAATTATCATTCACAGCATTTTATTCATTAGGCTTTCTGTTCAGGTTTTTGTCTGTTTGTGAGCACTGAAGCTGGGGTGTTTATTCATCTGTCTGTCTTTCCATCATGCGCACAGAATCATCACAGGACATTAAATATAATAATAAATCAAATATGTCAATCAGATGATGAGTCTGACACTATAAAAACATGAGCAAACACAAACACGCTCATACACACGCAGACCAGACCACAGTCACACCCTCTACTCACATTGATTCACCTTAGAGGACTGCTGTAAGCACTAGACATGATGCACATATCCAATATTCCTGCCGCAACACTGATGTTTGTTTCTCTTCTTTTTCTCTGTTGTTTCAGTGAAGAAAGAGAACATGCGTGAGGGGAATGTGACAGTGATAGTGAAGAGAGGTGGGGGGTCAGGACAACACTCACCTCATATGCACTGTGTATTCTGGTCAGGACTTAATGCTGATGGGAGGTGGAAGTGAACTTTACATTTCAAGGTGTTAGGGAAAATTCAGCCTTCTGAGATGCAAAAACACCATCACTCCTTCCGATGCTCTATCTCTGACTCTGTGTGCGTCCCAAGTGTGCACACTCATCCATGCTAATATATTTTTTTCGCACTGCAAGTACACAATACGTGCATGCGCATGCGTGCATGATCATTTGTTTGTGTTTTGTAGTGGTTGCTTGCAGGATTGTAAGTGCAGGCTTGCTGTCTATGTGTATCCATGTGTGTTCAGGTGTCCAGCATCCCAGGCTTGCCTCCATAGGGAAATCTCCTCCGCTTCTCACTGTCTGCTTGGACACGGTGTATCTGTGTTCGGACTGTCGCTCCCAGTCGGGGCTCTGTGCCCCGATGTACTCGTCATGCAGCTTTAGTTTACCTCTCCTCTCCTCCCCTACTGCTTTCTCTTTCTTTCTTTCTCTTTCTCTCTCTCTCTCTCTCTCTCTCTTTCACTGTCTGTTCCTCTCCAAGTCCCACAGCAGCCAGACACACAAACACTCACAGAGGTATACAAGCACCAGTGCATTCATGCGCATATTCACATTCAAGTACACGCACATGCATTACTCATTCAGTTGCACTCTGGGATATATGACTGACAATATCTCAGACAAGTAGTATCTGCCAGAGGTGGGAGCAAAGTCATGAGTCAGTTTCAAGTCTCAACTCAAGTACTAAATCAAGCTCACAGTTCCAAGGTTTGGGTTAGGAGTCCTAAACAAGTTATAATGCATTTATTTTTTTTTTTAAACGGCATGTTGTGAATGCCACCTGTGCCACACTAGATTTACCTCAAGCACATTTAATGAAGGAGGTTAATTGAAATTTTGACAGTAATTGCCTTCATATCTGACACCTACATGCGTAAATGCTTCCCTTTAGAGATGCTCTTACCTCAGGCTCAATAACAAAACTGTCAAATACACTCAAGACTGGATTACCAGTTCCACAAATGTTTTTATTAATACCACAGGGATCAAACCACAAAAAAATGTGGGTTAAGACAAACGGACTGTTGCTTTCATATTGCTTGCACTTGCGTAGGTACTGTAATACTGTGATCAAATTAAGACATCAGGATCTTCCCTTTGGATCTTGGCAAACTTGGCGAACCATACCCGGGTGCATTTCACAATTATGTTATTGAGCCTGGGACTGGGCTGTTTTCCAGGCAGATGTTTAGGAGATACCTATCAATGTGGTAATATCCTCTGAGGCATAAATGCATGAACAGATGTCTAGTATAGTATAGACACTCCAAGTTCTGTGCCCCAACATAATTTTGGAAATTCTAAGTCACTACTGCTTGTCACATATGTAAAACTCCCTCCTTTCCTTCTCTTCCAGATTTCATTTGTCTAAAGCACAGTGGCATCAGCAGAGGTCAAAATACTTAAATGTGTAAAACTTGCTTTTTTCCAAACACTCTTAGCACCCTTATAGTGTTTAGTTTTCCAACACACTCTTGTACTTCATTAATGATGCCACATCTTGTGTCTCTTTTCACCCCCATGATGTCTGAAAACATAAACATGTCCTTAATCAATTTTGTGCTGAAAGTGGTGCAAATGGAAAATGAAGGGAATGCTTAAAAACAGCCAGTTATATAAAAGTCCAGCTTGTGAAAAGGATGATAGTGTAGAATTGTAAGGGCCTTAGAAAATTCAGCCCCCTCACATCGCATTTTATCAATTTGAGCTTCATGGGAAAATAAGTTATTATTGCTGTGCTATGATGTAACCCAAAAAAGGCAAACTAGTGAGAGTAAGCATAGCTTGTATGATAACAGTATAATAAAATGTATCTCAGTCCAAGGTCATATCTCAGTTGCCATAAAAAGGGAATTGATTAAAACATATTTGCTGTCCACATATATATATATAAATCTGTGGGGGTTTTATGTCTGCAAATGCCATTAAGGTAGAATTTTCTACATATCAGTATAAAGATTTATAAATAATAATTGTGAGATGGTTTTTAAATGCATGTTCATAAACTACTTTTTCTTTGAGGTCCTTGTAGACATTAGATGCCAGAGGTGTCCTCATGATCCATTTCCTTAATCCGCCCTGCCACAACCTTGTTCCCGACAAAAAGTGAGAAATGCAAGTGGGACAGATTGAGAAGTTGCACTCCATCTCTCTCTCTTTTTCCTCATTTGCAGCCTTGAAAAACAGCGGTTAACACGGAAATGGAACCAAAGTAGCGTTTCATTCAGCCCGTTCCTTTCCTTTAGGCAGTGATTGAATTTTCCCGTTGCCTGCACAAAGCCAGTCCCCACAGGAGCATTGGCATAAATGCTGTTGGAAGCCTGCCTGTTAATCCGCTAAGGAGAAGCATGTGATGAGATGTATCATGTTCGTCATGCCCGTCGAATCAGACACACACAGACACCCACATGTCTGTCTGTCCAGCGGTGGAGGGCTGGGTATGGAGAATGCCCATTATAGTGTATAGAAAGCTTCAGCTGACCTGTGGGAAATAAAGAGGCCTCTCTGGTTAGTAGGCCCTCCGTTTGGAAGACTAGCTTGAATGGCTTCTCTCTCAGTATGTTTACTATCTACTGTATGTGGGAAAGTGCGAGAGAGGAGACAGATAGATGGAGTATACAGAGATAGGGGGGGGGGGGGGGGGGGGGGTGTTGTGCTGCAGGGAGAAAGACAGCATGACTTTCATCCCCAGATAGAGACAGACAGCGGCAGTTAAAAGTTATCCTCCTGCATCCTTTCTCAGTCAATACACTTTGTCTGCATTTAGTCGTAGAGAACGCTGGTAGTCTTGAGATACTGCTGACAAGCGTAGCGTCTCCATTAGATGTTTCACATTCCTCTGAAAAGGGCTAGATAAGTTCCTCTCAAGATCAGGATGCTGATCAAACTATAAAGGTTTACGAGAGTGTGCACCAATGCACGTATGTGTGTACGTGTGCGTGCATCATATGTGCCATTCCTCACATTACACAGCAGGTCTTTGATCTGATTGATGCGATTGGACTTGATCCACTCTTTCATCAACATCAAATAAATGGGCAAAGAATAAATTCAGCCCTCTCAGAGCAATGGCACAAAGGGACTAAGATAGGTAGGCTAGTGTTTACTGAGTGTGTGCAAGTGTGCTCACAGGCAGTATTTATCATTATACTGTATAAGCACACAGCTTAGTGTCCTGCTATGCCACCGTAGCTTCAGATATACAGTAAAAAGCTATGAAAACACAACATTGTGCAACCGTGTCCCCTCAAAATTACACTCATATATGTTTTAAAAAGCAAATATGTTTTGTAGGAAATGTATGTGCCTGCTTGTGAATATTGAGAAAATGCTTATTGAACAAATCTGCAAACTGGTGCTAATGAAAAATGTTCATACTAAACATCTACAACGTTCACTGTCAACATGTTTCTATTTTTCTCCTAATCTCATCCTCAAGTTTTTATGGTTGTGTTTAGAACTTCTGTAGGATATATGGTCTTGGTTAGATGTTGGAAAAGTCAACAAAGACATAAGATGGGATGCAGACTTTTTCACAATTTAACCAAAGTCCTGTGTTTGGTATATCTAAACACCCTACTCACCCTCCTCACATTGACTTTTGTGCATTATACAGGGTCACACTTGGATTGGAAGAAAAAAACATTGCTAGTGAATGTGATTCAGGCAGCAAAAACCTTTCAGCCGAAATGTATTTGGCTAAGCAAATTAGTAGTACATAAACACATTTTGTAGAAGATGTAGTTGCATTATAGTCACAGATGCACACAGAGAGAATATTAAAGAAAATGTCGCAGCTTTTATATAGACCATAGATACAATTTCCATTGGCTCACACATATTTCTTCAATTCACAATGTGTTTTCCATGCTTTCCCTTGATCCCAAGATCATCAAGTTATGTCTCGGGTCCTGGCAATCCTGGTGTAGTGACTATCTCATTGTTCTGTGCAAATAAGTATTTAAAACGCTTACCAATGACCCCTAAGAGGATTGACATAGCTCCATTGCATGACACAGTCACACCCCACTGTTTACCAAATGTCTCAAGTCTCACACACTTTCCCATTCCAGCAGTTTAACATGGAAATTGCCATCCGAAGGAAGATATGTGCATGTGAACAGTTTTCATGCCATTTGAATCATTACTTCCATACAAGGTCTTATATCTTGTGCAGTGCAAGATGCACTCACCTCTGAGTGAACATAAGCCTGTTCGCATAAATTTCACTGAGGGCCATACAGTAGCTTTCAGGTCCTCTTGTATATGTGTTGGAGGAAATATCCTCTGCCAGTGTTATTAGGTAGTCTGTGTGTTTGCTCCTAGTAGAATAAACACTGTGGTTTCTTTGATAAACCATGAAGCCTTCATTTCACTTTGTGTATCTGGGATGCAGCCGAAATTCATCCGCAAGAAATTTGCTGTGGCGTTCTCAGGGAGATTGGTTTGGCTGTGTTGCTTTTTGAAAGGACTGGAGCTAAACACTGGGTCTGCATGTTAAATGCCGGCACTCTTTCCTCCAGGGAGGTCTCTTAGCTTTTAATAGGCATTTTGTTTCAAATTTCAATTTACTGCGGAAAAAAAAGCTCTATTCTTTTGAATAATATGAACAGAGACAGAGTGAGGTCCCTCCAGGCCCCATCCACTCTTGCAGCACACCGCTGGCCCTGGGGTTAAAACACGTGCCGTGTTTGTGATACACGTGGCTGTATGTGAGTGCGCGTGTGGGTCCGTGAGCTCTCCATTGGTTTGAGTATGCATTCCCAGCATTGGACAAAACTGAAGCACTTCACTTCTCTGTTCTCTGTTCGGCTAAGCTCAGACATATCCTCCATGGTTTAATGACTCACAGCAAGCATTGTGCTGACAGCGATGACATCTTTTTGTATTAATTTATTTCAAGGAAAAACATGTGACTCCAGGGTTCAAGCCAACACAGCCCGCAGAAGTTGAAAGCTTCAACAGCTTAATCAAAAATATCCACCAAGTTTGGTGATGTTTGGACAAACTGTCATTGATTTATGGCCAAATTTTGCACCAGGCCCATGCACGTGTTTGGAACTGGTGGTACCCCCTATTGAGCAATTTCAAAATAGTTTTACACACATGGTTCAACATTGTTATGAAACATTATCCTGAGAGTTTTGTAATGATTGGACAATTTCTGATTTATAGTCTGATTTGTGTTATGCCACACCCATTTTTTTGCATTTGTAGCGCCCCCTAGTGGTCGATTTGAATGAAACTTTCAGGGTATGCTTCGGGTACTTCTGTGGACATTTCCTGTAAGTTGTGTGATGACTGGCCAACCAGTTGTTGACTTTGCTCGATTTATGTGCTGAGCCACGCCCTTTTAAAGTTCATTGGTCAATATCTTGAAAACTAAATAAGATATCAACAAGCTTTATGCAACTTTTGATAAGCTTCTTCCAATAATGTTTCCACAGAAAATTTGGTAGCAATCAGACCTATGGTTTAGGAGGAGATTCAAACATTTCCATACACATATTAGTGAATGAGGCCCATTGACAGCATGACAGCGCTCTCCCTATCAATTAAGGTTTAGATCTCAAAAACTAAGTCCTATGGCAAATATATTTACATTGTGAAAGAGGGGAAGCTTGTGGCAACATTTTAAGGTATGACATGTGCTTGAGGAGTTAAAACTGTGGGAGTGAAAATTATATAAAATCACTGATATATGTTAGAATAAAGAAAATTAATAGCATATATATCCTGAAGAAGAGATATATGCTATGCAACGTTTTGACGTTGGAACTAAGTTTGTACGACAAACAGTACAGAAGTAGATAGATGCCAAAAAATGGCGAAATAAAGAAAAATAAAGAGCAAAACCAGCACAAAAACAATAGGGTCTCAGCCCTTCAGGCTTGAACCCCTAATGACAACATATGAATGCATATGTCTGGTGTCTGGTGAGTGTTTTAACATTTCTGTGTGTATGAATGTGTGTGTGGGCATGTGTGTGTTTATTAACCTTTTGCCCCTGTCTCTGCCTTATGTCTCTCAGGTCCCAGGAGCCTGACGTTGGGCCACTTCACACATGCGCGCACTGACATCACAGGACATGACACACAAAAACAGACACACACAAAAACAAGGAAATAGCATAAAGCTGAAACTTGTGTAAGAGTGAAAGTGGCAGGATAAAGGAGTAAATTAAAAATGTTAAATCGTGCTTGAAGATTGAGCAACAATTCAGTTATAATGAACACACAAAAAAAGCTGTATTGTTAAACATTTGGCCAATTATAGAGTTAAGAAAATCTTCCATCATCCACAAATTTTCTGCAGTTTAGAAAAGAGACAAAAACTCTTTTGAACAATAACAATCACTGGCCTTTCAAAAGTTTTCTATTAGTGTTCTATTTCTAGTACTGTACACATCTGTGCATGTACTGTACTGACTATGATATGTTAGTCAGTTCTCATTGTGTGCGTGTGTGTGTGTGTGTATGTGTGTGCACGCATGCACATGCGTCCTCACAGGTATGCATGCGTGGGTGTGTGTTCCAAAATAAAACAGTCCCAGAATACAAGTTTGCTGGAAGCAGAGCAATCAAGGAGAGAAACAATACAAACAGATGGAGCCATCTCTCCCAGCAACACACACACACACAAACACACACACCACACACAGATGTCCATAGTTTCAAAGGTTGCTATCAAAGGATCTACTGGCACCACGCTCTCCCATTAACAAGGCAGATGGTCTTAAACGGTTTTGTTTGTTAGAGTGACAAACACCCACAGACAAACTGTAACACATCTGAACACCCACACACATTTGCACCAGGTACTGTAGCTTAGTATCCATATGCCATACTTCCTCTCCAGTGAAAGAGAGCAGTGTCACCTCTCTGGAAGAGACTGTTTTTCTAATTAAAGGGAGAGCCTGTTTCCACCCAACTGCAACATAAAACCTGATGAAAACTATCTGCCACACCAAGTCAACTTCTAGGAGCAACTGAAGTTTAGGACGTATGCAGGCAACATTTATCTTTTGTGTAAATCAAAGTGATGCACACATCAGAAACTTTGACTTTCACTTGTTTTACTTGATTAAGCGGCATTTAGTGAGAATGTTGTGTTGACAAATAGTCATTTTGCTTATTGTGACCTTAAGTATCTGGCAATGGAAAATGCTGGACACAAAATGAAAGAAAGGAAAACATCATGTAAGACAGTCATCTTAGGAAGGACATGCTGTGAGGATGACTACCTTCAAGAGAAACACTGAGCAAGTGACAAAAAGACAGAGATATATTTCAATACATTTTGCAGTGGCTCATAAGAGGGGTTTATCTAATATTCCCTAGAAATTCTGTCTCTTCTTTTTCCATCAATCTCAGAATTCCACCACTCTATGCCTGAGGAGTCCCAACAATTTTTACAGTTTTGGGCCACTGCCAAGTTATTAAAAGGCATTTTAGAAGAAGTAATTGGTCTCTGTGTACCTGTCACTGTGCACGGTGACATACTGTGTGTACAGTTTTTCACAATTGTTTACACATGTTTTCCGAATCTTTGGCTCATTTTCTCATAACTCTAAACACAAAACCACAAACACAAAGTGCAAAATTCTACAAATCTCGAACAAAAAGCAAACACTGCATTCAAAACTATTTTATCTCTTTCCAAAATGTTTTTTGCATCAAAATTACACACATATGCCATCATATGACTAGATCTTTCTACCACCCAACAACACACTGATGTGCTCAACCCAAAACACTACGATGAATATCTTATCAGTAGGTTTATGCCTTTTGGTATTTTCAGTGTAACACTGTGGCCAGTACTCAAATATATATATATATAAACACAAACAAATGCAATACAGTAACAAAAACATTTTTTTTTCCCACAATGCAGTATGTGCACATGTGTTTTGTATGTAACACTTTACATACCCAACAGCAGAAAACCAGGAAAAACATTTAGTAAGATAAAGAGTTTTAATATGAATTAAAAAATTAAAAGTGGCTAATTTTTAAACACAAAAAGGACAAAAACAAATGTCATGGCCCCCTCTGTGGCTCTGCTGGAGGATCTTGGGGCTCTATCGGCTATACATCCATCTAATGGAGGGGGTCAATGCCAAAGTCTATCAAATAAAGCCTCTACATTCATGTTAACTCCCTGATTGAAACAGGTGGTGCCAATACAGATAGTAGAGCACCCTTTATTTAGTGAGGCAGAAAGTAAAGGGAATAGAGGTCAGGATAGTGGATGTGCATGTAGCGAGTATCTTTCATGCAAAGGCCAGAGTGTGTGTCCTGTCATAGACCGATGTTGGGTTTTTGTTTGTTTGTTTTAGTTTTTTTTGGTGTTGTTTTTTTACATGTAACCACAATCTATCCCTGACCTTAACCACATTGTAGTTCCCATTCCCATTCCATTCTTTCAATGTTATCACTCAATATAATGTGGGATTTTGCAGAATCGTCCAATATCAACATTCTGTCTGGTGGCAGGTTTGTGGATTCCGAATTGCAATTGTAATGCTGAACTGGACAAATTGGAATGTTGCGGATTCCAAATTGGAATCTTTCCAATTGTTAAGGGTTCCGAATTGGAATTGACTTTCTCCAACAACTGATTACGAATTGGAATCCACAAAAGGCACAGAAGTCATTTTATAGTCACATGTTCCATACACGCTCCAAAAACGTGTGTCCATGACCTGAAGCTGAGCTCTGCATCCTCGCTGCTACACTGCAGCCTGCTTTCAGAAACTGAACTCCCTCCACCTCCGCAGAGCCCCCATGTTTTTGCTTTTTGTTCTATGAGAATTTTGAAAGTTTTTTTAAAAATATGTGTTCATTAAATGTTGTGTATCTCAGGCTCTATCAGCGGGGGACTTGTCAGCTCCTGCACAGTCTGTGTCAAGCTTTCTCAGATTTGTTCCTGGGCATCACATGAGCAGCTAAAACTAAAATGCCTATTGTTGCAATAAATGGTTCAAACCTTAACATGAGTGTCTTGACTGAACTGGAAAGATTTACATATCTATATTAGCAAAGGTTAGAATATATTCGAGTTCTCTTAGAAACAAAAGAAAATAGAACAAATCAGCAGCAGGTCAACAGGATTCAATGGCTTCCTCTTGTGAAAATGCTGCACTGATACATTCCAGGTAGAAAGGGTGTGAATCAAGTGTGTGTCTAAAATGGCTTTCAAGCGTATTTCAATAACAACATTATTATAGGTGACAGCAGCACAATGACATTATGAGTGCACAGATCATTTTCTCTATTATGACCCCACTGTCTTTATAGGTCTTCGAAAAACTCTCAGTGGGATTCTGATCGCATGTCACTCTTGATCCTTATTGATATTCTGTGCCACAAACTTAAGAGGTAAAGAGAAACTTTGGAGCTGCAGTTTGTCAAAGAGCACATGAACCCTGGACCATAAGGTCAGGTCAATGTGCGCCAAACTCTCCAGCAGACAGGTTTGTTTGTGTGCTTGGGAGAGTCAAGCACCGTTCGCATTCTGATCGAGAGCTCGCCTACTCTATTCCTCTCTCACGCTCAGTGGCTCTCTATACCTCTCTACGTGTCCCTGTGGCAGTCAGGTGGAGTGCAGGGAGAGGAAAGGCAGGGTGGGAGGGGTGAAAGAGTGGGGTAAGGGGGGAGAAGGATGTAGGGAGGGGGAGCTGGCTGAGGAGAGGTTTCAATCAGTGAGCTTGGCAGTTGCTCCTCCACAGTGGAATGCCAGGTCACTGCTCCATTCTTTGTTCTGGGAAGTTTCTCTCATAGCTGGAGCTCTGCTGAACTCACAGGACTACTATCAGATGGCAGAGTCGGCCCTGGTGGTGTGGTAGAGGAGCATAAAGGGAGCGAGACAGACACAGAGACGGGCAACTATTCAACAGAAGAGCCAAGCAGGTCTTGCCAGGCCCAAGGCTCAGCTCAGACACTTTTAACAAGAGACTGAAAACACCACTGATTTACTAGAATCCCCTGCCCAGCCTGACAAGTCAATTCTGTTGGCAACATGGTGTAAACAAACACAATCACAGAAATGCTAACAGTGGGTGAGCTGAACGTGGTGGCAGTCAGTGACATAGCCATATCGACATCTGCTTATGCTGCCCCAAGAATTGTTTTTCTTCTTTTTCTTCAATGTTTTCTCCTGGCAGCTACACTGTGATTAACAGTGTCGTAGTAATGTTTAAGCAAATCAAAGCACTTGGCAAAATAATAAAAAATGTACAAATGACTTGAAGCACAAAACAGGGCGCATTGCCTTTTTAATATTTAACCATAATGCCAAAAACCACAATCTCTCCCTTCAGGATCCTGAAACCTAACAAAACATGAAATGCAGGACACAAAACCCAGTCTCTTGTGTCTGTGCTTTGTATGCCCCGCCATACACCCTGACCTTCTCTCTGTGACTTCTGTGTTAAGGATATCACACTTCCCAGAATGGAAAAAACACTGCCAGCAAACATGATCCAGGCAACAATTATATTTCCTCCGAAAAACCAGTAGAACCAGTGAAATATAAAACATTTTAAAAAGCACCCTGGATGTGTTATTTGCCCTCAGCAGCTCTGCGTAAACAATGGTTTGGGTTTGAGGCTTGAAAATAGCATCATGAAAAAGGTGTACCTGTAAGTGATATAAGAGAAATACAGTACATCTGGAATGTGAACCTTGCAGTGTGTCACAGTGACAAAAGAATACACAGAAACTCATTCTGCAGCGTAACTCGGCTTTCACAGCTTCATTAAGAAGTCGCAGCTTTAAGTTTAGAGAAGACTGAAGTCAGCAAAGACTGGCTGCTACCTTTTAGTTCACTTTTACAAGCCTGCCCACCACAGACGTTAAAAAAATACACAACTTCCTGCGGAATAAGTTATACTTTTTTTTTAATCTCAACTGTGGCTTTAATGATGGATCCAGAGCCCGAGTTTTCACATTTTAATGAGTCAGTCATGTCATTGTCCGGTTAAATAACTTCATCCTATGTGTGTGTCCGTGTCTGTGAGCATGTGCATCGGAAAGCCACCGCTGGCTCTGTGACAAATAATGAGGACATCTTGAACTAGCAGTTCTTAGCCTGGTGGTGGAAACCAGACTAGACAGCCTCCATAGCAAGGACCTGAGTTGGCTCTGTTAAAGCACAGTGAACTCCATAACCCCTCACCCCAGACAGACTAACAGCCAGCTAAGACTGTCAAGTAAAACCATGATTCAAGAGGCAGAAGAAGAGATGAAATAAGAGGCAGAGAGAGGGAGGGAGAGTGATGAAGAGGTAAGAGGAGGTAGAGAGTTTGAGAAGACAAAAGAAATAGAGATAAGGAGAAATCTGTCTTGAATCCATAGATGGAAGAGAAACCGAAAAAAAGATGGCAGAAGAGAGACAAATGGGAGAAGAAAAGTAAAGGAAATAGGGAACGTAAGACAGGACAGGAGTGAATAAGAAAGCGATAAGAGAGACAGAAGAGACTGGAGACACAATACACGTACACACACATACACAACAGCCTGGGCGCCAAACCATCTAAATTGAGTGCAAATAAAGAACTGCAGCAGTGTTTGGCAACCTTCCAATTGCCATGCAGGAAGTGTAAAGACGGGATGATTGAATAGTTTTTGGACTAACAACATTCTGCCTTCAGATGAGCCAAACCCTCATCCTTCATCCCCCCAAAAGACAGTCAGTTATTGGAGCTGTTATGAGCGATGATGTTAATTATGTATCTGACTATTTTTACACCAAGAAACAAGGGCAGATCGGATCATTACTGGGGCTCTGGTTGCAGACAGGTTGGCAGGTAGACGGTGTGATTTGAAAGTAGAGCAGACAGATGGGCAAGTGAGACCGTGATTACCAGAGGATGAGAGATGATTGCAGCAGAGATCGCCACCGTCATTAATCAAACAATGGTCGATACGTTGCAGCGTGGCAGCGGCCGTGGCAATATTTTGAGACTAAACACTACAGATACAAGATTTAGCAGCAATCACCAACATTTATTTTTCCACATACCATAAGATTTTTTTTTAAAAATGCTAAGTAAAGTAAAGATATGTCTCATAGTAAACTTGAAGTGGGCTGTGATTATTTTAATGTTAGTTTTCAATAATTATAAAGTCAACAGCAGCCAAAGGATTATATTTTGGTTGAAGGGGGGATTTTCCCATCTTCTATTTCAGCAGAGTTAAAAAAGGGGAGAATCCCTTTAACCTTTGATCCTGCTAAACACTAAGAAGGCACACACACCAGCTATTCTGTGAAATTTTGTAGACGGAGAGTCAGGCTGTATGATTGCAGCTTGAGAGACATATGGTTATCACACTCTAACAATGCGTACAATATAAAATGTAAGTCGTAACTGATGTCTTAAATTGTTAATGTGCTATAGATCTGTAGTGGCAAATTTTTGTGTTAACCAGGTTGAAGAAAAATCCATTTGGCTTGTGAATCCTCCTCCTGCGTAACCTGCTGTGTCTTTTCAGCTAGTGGTTTAATTAATCAGGAATACCTCTTCAATGGATAATTTGGACACACCTGGAGAAGAGCTACAGAAATCAATTCATTAACAACTTCTTAAGATCTACTAAAGCAGACTTATTAGAAAGTGAGAAACCCGCAACTCCTAATTCAGTAATATATATATACAATGAAGAGACTGTCCCCCCTAGAAGAATGACAGAATCAGTTGTTTCAGCAGGTGCCCTAAAACGGCGTATGTTTACATTCAAGTGACAATACCCTCTAGCATGGTAATTATGACTTTTATCCATTGGGAGCAAGAGAAGAAGTCAGGTGACGTTATTACAGAGCAACAAAGTCTGCAGAGGGAGAAGGTGGGGGTGGTTAGACGGGTCAACAAAATGTTGGAAGACTGATTTTACCACAGGAGACAGCTGTTCCTTTCCCATTTCCAACCAACAGTCAATATTGGTTTCTTTCAACAATGACTGCAGTTGTTCCTTGACCTTTGCAATGTGATTATTATTGTAACTATATGACGAAGGCCCCCTAACCTTAACAATGTAATAAATTTAACCTAAATCATGATTGTTTTGCTAAACTTAAGTACCTATTTAAACCCTAACCATAATCTTTCCCTAACCCTAACCAAGTCATGTTTTTGCCTAAACCTAATCAAACCTCACATCAGAAAACAGATTTATTTTTCAACAGTGATTTGCAAGTTTTGAAGGGCACAGACCAATGAAGTCCTGCCAATAGCGGCATCATATCAGAAAACACTTCCATGTACGTGCCGTTCTATAGGGCAGTTACAGACAACGTATTTCGTCATTTAATTTGGAGGACCTGTTGATGATGAAATGATAGCCGACTGTAGAAAAACATAGACGTAACATTTGCGAGATCAGCCACAGGTTCCTGAAGGGAAGCTTTGAAGCCTGGACTTGAGTTTACTGCCCGCCACCATCTTCCAGGTGAAAGGAATTATGTTTCCTTTTCCACTGTCCATATACGGTAACTTGTTCTCTATTTCACATGGGTTTTAGCTTTCAACTGGACTTTTATAGAGTGACCATTTATCTTTGCAGATCCGGAGTTCAATTCTGACTCATGCTGTATGCTCCTCTTTTGGAGAGGACTGCTGTTCAACAAACTTCAAAACACAAACTATACAGAGCAGATGTACAACCTGAAACCTGAGAGTTTACAGACCTTCTTACCAACAACACAGTAACCACTAATTTTGAGACCTCAGACTGGCAAAAAGGTTTGTTTCTTTTTCTTTTGCAGTCTATCAAAGCATGTGGTAGTTTTACCATAGAAACATAGTTGAACCCTATCACAGACACGTTGACCAATCATCCAAGCAGAATATTTTGGCCAATGATTTGTTGATCGTAGTTGAAGATTAGAAAGATGAGAGATTTCTCTGTGGTGTAAAGGATGGAGTTGTTTGTGTGTGTTCGTGTTGCCCTGACCCTGACTGGCAATTAAACCACAGCTTGCTCATACTGGACATAAAAACACTCTCTCTCATACACACACACGTGCACATAAGGATGTGTGCACTCACACATACACACGCAGGCCACAGACTGTCTGCAAGGTCAAACCAGTGGATCAGCAGCATCCCGTACTCCCCTCATCCTTTTCTCCATCTCTCCCCCCATCCCTCTCGCTCACTCTCTCTATGTCTGAGCGTGTCACCTTTCTGCCCTCATCCTCTCCTCCCTCCCTTCTCTTTTTCTCTTCTATCTCCATGTGTCAGTGCTCCAGGTCCCTTCCTCCCATATCACTTTCCCCTTCCTCTTTCCTTCGTCCTCTCCTGGTGGGTCAACTCCTGACCTCGTGGTCTGACCCTCTGCTCCTACTCTCCTTCCCTTCCCAGTGACACCAGCTGCCAATCTAGTTTGCCCGTAGCAGTACTGCTGGAAAGCCCATAGCTGTAATCCAAATATAACAAAAACTGAGCCCGGCTACAGAAAACTGACACTTGGAATTCCAAACATTTTTATTTATTTGAACACAAAACATCTGTAATATTTAGGGTCCAAAAATGTGGCCTCTTCTCTTTGTACTCTCAGAACTCTTCCCAGCACAAATGTACATCAGCACCGCCGTAAAGAAAATAAGCTCTGAGCTGCTATGTTTCTTTTTCTGCTAAACCACCGGGTAAGTACAGAATTCAAAGTTAACTTCTATAAATGAGCCAAGCCATAGACACGAGATTTGGATTTGAGTCAGATTCAAGTTGTGAGAAAAAGACTTGAGATTTTTGTTTTTAAAACTGCCTCCACCCCATCTCATTGGAGGACATATATCTTACAATTAATGTTGTCAAAATTCACATTTTTCCCCTTTAACTACTATAATAATAAAGCTAAACCAGAATGCCTGAGTACACCAAAGTACATTTACGTATGTCAAATATTTCTGTTGATCCCATCAGTTTAAGTTTTTCCCATCTATCAGCATTTGCCTTGAACTTGTCATTGGTTTGTGCAATTTATATTTCCACTGTACATTGATGGCTTATGACAGGTTTACATTTTTTATTTTTCAATTTTTTAAATGATTTTTCAAGTGATTCTCCATTTTTGTGTTCAAAATAATGATTTTTCCATGGAGGTTGACACGCTCATCACTGATGGGTTTATACACTTTAGATCATCCATAAGTACAGTTTACATGTCCAGCTCTGCCTTTATACTACATTCCTTTGGCCATATTTGAATGCCACTGAAGGATAGTACCAAACTGTGTAAGATAATAATTCTTTGTCATTGTTTCAAAATCTGCACATTGGAGACTGTTAAGATGCCGTATATGTATCAGTTGTTTTGTGGCTAGAATTCTGTGCAACAAATGAAATTAAAATGCCTGCATATGGGAGTCTGTAGACGTTTCATGTATCATTTTATACGTTGAAATATTGGGCCTTTATGATCATGTCTCAAATGTCATCACTCGACCTCCCTCACAACAAAAAAAGCTAATCTCTGTAGCCAGGTGTCAGTGTGCCAAGGCAACTGACTATGTCTGCCATTCAACTGGCAATGCACAGCAGCCTTGTACCTATATCACTGTGAGAGGTGCGCTCACATGGCAGCTATATTGTTTTATTTGGGCTCTGGCTGGGTGTGACCACATGTGACCTGACTTGCTCTGAAAAACTTGACTTGGAATTGTATCAAATACTTTAAGCCTCAACTTGAATTTCCCCCCAAAGACTTAAAAACAGCTCCATAAATAAGCAAACTACTTTTTATTGCTGAAATGTCACATCTGCCCTTTTTTGTTTTTTCTGTTGACTCACCTTTCTTTCACTGCTGCACCACATATTTGTCTATCTGAATGTTTTTCACACAGACCTCAGAACCCCTCTTATCCTTCCAGTCCAGTCTGGCCTAGACCTGGCCAACTTATCACCCAGGCCAACTCATCTTCTCTCCATTACACCACAAACAAATTGGTCTGTTACACCTCTGTCTGGGCCCAGATTGCATTTCTGTTCTCATCCCTCACCGCCTAAACATTCTTTCTTCTTCACTGTGACATTTTCAGCTCTCGCCATCCACACTTTCACATTGCCCTCCCCGGTCAGACATCTCCTCTCTCTTCATGTGTAGGCCCCCCCACCCAAGCCCCACACCCCTCCCCCGGCTTAACTGCCTTTACTTGTCAAGATTGAATCACATCACTCTTTTACTCACTTACACACTTACTCTCTCACACACACACACACACACACACACACACATCTCAACAAACAAAACACACACCCAAGGATAAAACCATAATTTCCTTTTCATAACACACATGCGCCATTTCAGCCCCTCATGAACAAAGAGTCCCAGGAAATAAACTCAAGAACTAAAAGTCCCTTTTCCAACGCTTTGGAAGAATCACATGGATAGTCAAAAAGACCAAGTCTTTAAAAACTACATCTATCTTTGACACACAATTACATTCATAGTATACACAGCACATCATTCTGTCCTTTGCAGTTTTGCATGACTGTGATGTTAAGATATCGCAAAGGAGACATGTAGAGGTGGAAAAAGGAGAATGAGCGACATTTTTGCCCACTCCACACAGTGATTGGTCAGGTGTGTGGAGGTGAGAAAGCAAGCAGGGTTTGAAATGTCCACCCCTAGTCCACCACCATTATCCTATTGATACCGGTGGCCATCGAGAAGTTCTACCCCTGGAGCACGGACTTAAACCCAAGGTACTAAATTTAGACCTTGATATCTCTGATTGAGACACGGGTAAAGTTCCTGAGCTTCTAAAACGCTTCCTGGAAAAGTTCCTCCAGCTGAAAAGAGCTATTAGAAAGTGCATGTAACATAGAGAATACTGTGTGTATGCACTTACACTAACTATTGTTCTCATGCATTTGTGAGCAGCCAACCACTTGAGCTTTTGGTTTACACTGCAGCCTGAAATCTTTCCCCACTTGTATTCCCTCTGAGTTTTTGACCAGTCTCAGGTCACATGTGAGGTCTTGGCAGTGAGTTAAAGTCTTAACTGTAGCTTTGGTGTTTCTTCCAATACTCTCCACTGAGTAAAATGATTTAACCACAGGACACTATCAGCTTTCACTGCAGGCAGAGAAGCAGTACATCAGAAATACTCCACCACTTACCAACATATATCAAACCACACACCCACATAAACACTCATGATGTACTCATGTACCCACAAACAGATGCTTTACCCCCTCCTCTGAGTTCGATGGCTATTATATTAAGACAGGCTATAGAGATTTGTTCCTGTTGACTTTCTCTCCCTTTCACTCTCTCGGCCTCCCACATATTCTCCCAAAACAAACATATTGACTGGGATTTCAGGGAAGGATAAGAGCAGAAAAACAAGTACAAACTTTGGGTGCCGTGGCAGGTGATGGAAGTCTGACAGACATGTAAAGTCAATTTCAGGTGTGTGCTGAGCTGAGCATTGGATCCTGCCTGGTTCTGTGAGGCTGCATTAATGATCTGGTCTGGCCAATGTCCACGCTCCATGTCCTTGAATTTCTGTGTACCTGCATGTATGTACATTGATTTGTACATGTGGTGCACATGAGGATGAATGTTCTATGACAGGAGTTTTTTTCGTGCTCTCCTCGCCTCTCAGGGTAGAGACAGAAAGTCTTAAGCACAGATGAGAGTCCTGCAACACGAGCAGACACAGAGCAGGTTACATGGGTTAATACAATGCGGGACTGAGAGTTGTAGGATGGTATGGGAGGAATGCAAATGTTTAATCTCCAAACGTCCTTGTGGTATATCTGATCAAAAAAGTCCAAACACATGCTGTATGTTCAAACCCATTCTGAGCTCTTACCTCTGCAAAGTCATAATTTAAGCATGTCTGAATAAAGTAGTACCTGCAATGAACAGGTTGGTATGTATCCTGAAAAGACACATTTTCACAGATTACCATAGAGATTGGCATAAAAATCAGTCTGGGTCACAAGACATAAAAAAATTCTTTTTTATAATAATTGTGGTTCCCAAGAGCAAAGTGTGAAAAGAACAGTGGGGCCTGAAGTGATCTTCATTTTTCATCAGTGCACCATTCAAGCTGACCATAGAAAGCTCACAGTGGAAGTCCACAGACTGTGCCAGGATCCTGCCTGCCTCGCAACGGCACACAAAGAAGAGACACAGTGATGTTTCCGTATGGAGCGTGGCAATGGAGCTGCAAGATAATCAACCCCATGGCTGCCTGTGCAAGCTTGTGACTCCTTTCCGTAGCCAAAAAAAGCAGGAAGTCACCACTTATCTGTGAGTGCCATCATCATGAGATTATTTATTTATAAAGTTCAAAATCACAAGTTTGCCCCAGATGGATTTGCAATCTGTACAGCATGTTACACACTTCTATCCCTGCACCTTTTTTTAAAAGAAAACTCCAAAAAACATTTTTTAAATCTGGAATCAAATGGGAGAAACCTTGGTTTGAGCAAAAGAGGGACCCTTTTAAATACATACTCTTAACAAATAGATCTCACTTGAACAGAGTAGACAGGAGCAGCAGTAGAAGAATTACTTTAATAAAGAGAAGCAGATATGCAATATACACTACCACCAAGAATTACAATGTACACCTACAATGAGCCAGAAGTACCAAAAATAAATAAAATAATTACATATTTGTGATATACATGCTGTTCACATGGTTTATTTTCATTCAAATGCATTACAAATAGCGTTATGCTCTCAAAGATTTTCTTCCTGTTTGCACAAAAGCCCATGACACATTCATTACATGTCCAATATATACAGTATTCATTAGAATGACAATCAGAGATTATTCACCAAGCACACTCCATATATGAGGAATGTGACTTGGTATATATAAAGATAATCTAGTGGGGGACGTAGGTCAAGAAAATATCCTCGTTCTTTATTTATGATTTTCGTGTGCTCAGGAAGAGCTTTTGAGGAGGAAAAGTGGAGATGCTGATAAACCCTCTTTATCTCTGAGATGAAGAGAGTCCTCTACAGGAGCAGTACATCTGCACACCCACTGCACAGTGATGCACGCCACATGCCTCACTGATAAAGTTCCAGAGAAAGGCAAATGACAGTGTGAAATTTAATCGTCACACTTGATTTAGAAAGTCCAATGTGATAACCAGCTTACTGTCAAGTGACTACAAAATAATGTGTAAAAATCCACCAGATTTTTAGATGTTACAGTAGCATGTAAAGCAGCCTAAAGATACTCAGTGTGTGCATTGGCGTTAGGGTCAGAGGTCAGGGTAGAGTTACATTGTCTGTAGAGATACAGCAAATAGGGAATTAATTGACACTTTGATGGATATCATCTTTAATCGCTGAGTGTCAGCAGCAAACAACTCAAAGCAAGTGTTAGCGAACAGTGAAAATGGCCCTTTGATAATACATTTTATTTGGATTATTCATCATTTTGTATTCAGAGTTTAAGAATAATTGGAGAATAATCTTATTTGTTTTCTTGCTGAGAGTTAGATGAGATGATCAATATGCCTGTACAGTAAATATGAAGCTACAGCTAGCAGCTGGTTAGCTTAGCTTACTACAAAGACTGGAGACACAGCTAGCAAATAGCTAGCCTGGCTCTGTTTGAACTGCCAAGTTCAATTGTTGTTTGTTAAATCTGTACAAAAACCAAGGTGTAAAAACAACATGTTGTGGTTCTCAGGGAGGTTACACGCAGGACTAATTCTTGGCCTGGAGCAGTAACTTCCTGGGAGTCCTGTAAACACTGTGAGGTTGCTGGGCCAACAGCAGGCAAAGAAATAGAGACATATGAAATATAACAAGATAATTAGTGAGCTTTGTAGGTGCAGGTAGAAAGATTTTGTTACCTTTGAACAGACCCAAACTAGCTGTTTCCCTGTTTTCAGTTTTCATGCTAAGCTAAGCTAAGCTACGCTAAGGCCGTGGCTCCATATTTACCCTCGATCAATCATCGATCTTCTCATCTAACTCTCAGCAAGGAAGCAGTACTCAAATTTCCCAAAATGTTGAACAATTCCCTTAAAACTTATAATAATGACATTTGTTTGAATCATGGAATTAACAGCTACATAACCTTACTGACTGTTTGAATGAAAGGTCCCTGTGAGGTTATTATAGTGTTATTATATGTTTTATCTCCATGTAAGCCACATACCGTTGTAGAGCCCGTATACACCAGCATACCAACAGCACCTAACCACATTCTTCCATTCTGGCTATGAAACCGTCTCTCCCCACGTAGAGCAAAACACTGCAGATGAAGGGAGAAAAGAAAGGGTAAGGGCATTTCCACTACATCATCTTTGTTTAGTTTCATTGTGACATTGCTGACCACTTGGAGAGTCATTACAGCTGTAAAAGATTTTTCTATTACCTTGCCATAATTCAGGTTTGACTAAACCTGCTTACATGTTAAAATATACTGGTATTTGAGACTACAATAGGCATCTATGGCAACTATGCGGTTGGCATATTGGGAACATATTTTATTTTTGGCAGGCAATAACATGGATTGTTTGTACCCATATAACCCTATTTGGCTTTATTGGCGTTTCTGTTGAGCTGAAATGAACACCCACAAGCTTTTAAGGATTAAAGGGTGCCAGCTGTTGATACCAGCTGATAATTGGTGTCCAGTGTTGAATTACCAAGGGAGCTGGTTCTGTATCTAATTTACTGGGGGGAAAGCAACCATAACACCAGCAGATTTATGTTGTTTCTGAATTAGTGCAGTACAATATTATCAACATAAAATTATAATCGATCCTGCAATCAAATGCAAAACAATCACAGTATTATCATCTGCACAGCAGGAGGTAACCATACTGAGTGACACAGTGAAGCAATACTCACCTCATCTATCGCCACATCTGTCTGGATGGATGCCATACCACAGCACACCTAAATAATAAGCAGCGTGTCAAGTTGGGAACACTCAAACTCCTACACCTAAATCTCTGAGGAGCTCCAATGCAAACAAAACTTTTAATAATTAGATGAGTCTGTATCCAGCACAGTTAATTGCCTCATCATGTTGTCCCACTGGATTCAAGCAGTAATGTGTCATCTTTATGCATGACAATGAAAAAATAAAGACATGATTTATTTGCCTACACTCTTTTTATTTTATTTATTACTTTACATACAGTATTGCTAGGCCTTTTCGGAAATTCATTACCCCCATACTGGTATGAAGGAGCACTTGAGCATGGTGAAAGTGCTCCTCGACATATCTTCACTCTTAATACTTGACTGCTGATAAGAGTCTCTAAGTTGTGTGTTTGTGCAAGTATGCATATTTAAGCACTGTAAGCTGTTTCACAATATACTTTGTGTGTCTTCTTGCATATAGTATGTCTATCATTGACAAAAGCCCAAGATGAGGAGACCATTTAGCAAAAAAATAACTTCTGAAAACATAAAGTGCTATAAAATGTTTGTATGCTTTGGAGGAATTCAGAAAATGCAAGTTTAAAGAGATAATACTTAATAATAATACTCTTGATATGGTAGTTTTCATTTGTCTGACTTATTCATACTGTATTCAAATTGTGAATCCACGCACAAGGAATACAGGAAATGATGCATGCAGATACTGGACATGATGCAGAGGATAAAGCTGGTGGGTATGCATTATTTCATGTAATGAAGACTACATGTTTGGCAGTGCATACAGTAGTGCTCTGTCTGTTGCATTTCTGACGAGGCTTGTTTGCTGCCCTTAGATGTGGATACATGTGACGTTTCAAACAGAACTGTGGGACCAAATCAGCCAAGACTGAAACTGTACGGATATTTACATTGTACATGGATAGGCCTTCAATTTACATGGATCTTGCATCATGAAACATGGTTATACATAATTTTCCATGCATGCTTTCCTGCACTACAATACTTGGCCTATTCTGAAAAGACATAAATTACGCTATCTATGTGTCTCTGTGGGGTCAGAAATCAAAGCTTGCAGGCTGTGGCCGCCTGCAGAGAGAACCCTCCCCCCTTCATTTCCAACCCTCATTCTGACGGTGATACCTACTGCTCGGTCTATAAGGTGATGGTGAGTAAAGATGAACATGATGATAGTGAGCGTGATGGCGCCACTGGCGGTGGTGATGAGCATGATGATGATCATGATCTGCTATTGCCACCAATGACAGTGTTGAGACTTTCATAGGTGAAGAGAAGCGGCGCAGATACGCTGGCTATATCAGGTTGACGGCAGGGGTCCTAGCCTTCAGCAGCAGGATAGGTGAAATCACATTAAGTGGAATGAATGTGATTGGGCCCCCAGGCTTGTCATCAACACACAGGCCTCCAACTGTTTCTGGATTACATTGTGAAGGGCAGCGAAGAAGGATCCAAAAATTGCATGCAATTTACTGGAGGGTGTTTGGAGGTAAGTGTGAATGTGGGCTTCTGTACATTTGAATGTGAGAATGAGAGTTTGTCTAGTGTGAAGTCTGAGCAGTGAAACAGACATACATCAGTCCTCTTAAAGAAGAAACAGGACAGAAAAGCATCACTTTTAAACCGGAAAAGCGCCTCTTTTTCACCACCAGCAAGGAACACTTTGAGTCCCAGCTCTACTACTTACACTGTCACACAGCCTCTTAAGTGTCACCCTGTCTTGTGACGACACATGCACTCGGGTGAATGTCTCCATCGCTCTGTGTCACTTTGGTTCTGACAGCTTCTCTTTAGACACTTATTCTGTGGATGGAACCACTTTTCTGATCCATCAATCCTCAAGAAGACGAGAGGAGAGGACAGGAGAGGAGACAACAGAAGGGGAGAAAAGAGAGACAGATAAGAAGAATGTAGTAGATGGAGACAAGAGCAGACTTGTCAGACATATAGAGTGTCTCTCTGATTAAAATAGCATGTTTTGGAACGACGTGCCATGCTGGTTGTGAAGCGGCACGGCTATGTGAAGGCCCTGGTCGATAGCACTCCACCACAGCGGAATATGAAAAGTATTGATCTGCTTTTTACCTCGGACAGCTTTGAGCACAAAGCCTGTGATGTTTCTGTAGTCAACCTTCAAAGTCAATACACTTCTGTATACATCACTCTGACTTGTAAAGAGAAGGAAAAGAGAGAAAAAGAAATTCCTGTCATATGAGACAGAGGTATCCTCTGAGCTTCGTGTTGGAGAGGTCAGGCTGGTTGTTGTGTTTATTACCTCGTGGATCTGATGCAGTGGAAGGGGAGGGATAAGGGTGATGAGGGTTCGGGTCAGACAGCGCAAGGTTAGAGCCGGAGAGAGGCAGTTTATGGCAGGGAGAGACAAAGGCTGGAGCTCGAAGGATGAGGGTTCGCCAAGGCCACAACCCCATGTCTGTCACACACATACACATGAGGGTCACTTCTCATGTTTGTGAATTAGTCGGACAAGACGAACACACAAAATCTGTTTTCCTCTCTCTCTCTCTTTGAAAAGCAAGAAAAAAGACTGTTCCACAAAAGGAGCTTTAAGCCTTCAGACTGTGGAAAATCAATGAAATCAAGAAGAACTGACAGACGCGTTTAAGTGCACAGATCTTGTGCAAGAGAATCTTCCTCCACAGAGAGACCTACTGAGAGAGAGAGAGAGAGAGACACTCAGGACAATCCTCACTGTTAAAGCTTGCTGATCCCGGATCAGAGTAGGGGGAGGTCTGCAGGGAGTAATACAGAGAGACAGACAACTAGAAAGCATCGGAATAACAGATCGTGGAGCAGCCCTTGAGATCACACAGGGCTGCTCCACTCAGGAAAAGAAAAAAAAAACAGATGGAGGGAAATCAAAGTCAAGAATCTTTTCGCTGTTTTGTATTTTTTGTGGAAATTTGCATTGTTCTCATCCACTGCTGCGGTGCCTCATAGAATACATGAGAATACATGTATGATGCTGCAATCACAACCTTTATTACAAAGTCTCTCAGCTTGATTATCTCTCCCGGTCACCTCCATCAGGTCTATTCAACAGTCTGGGCGAGGAAATGGGAAAACAGAAAGAGTCTGTGATTAGAATCGAGTGAGTAAACGCACCAGGGTGGCTGAGAATTGGACACATCTGCTGTGATCAGAGGAGAGGTGTGGCTTTGCGGACCTTTAAGTAGCTGGATTAACCACTGGCCATGGGGCTATTGATGTTATTGAACTGACAGGCTGATGAATGGAGTCCTTCCACAAGGTGTATGAGTCTGCTGCCGTGGCTGGTTAGCGTGTTCACAGGCCAGGCAGTGTTAGAGAATACAGAGCTGCCCGCAATTCATTTTGAAAGCAAAAGATTTCTGTTAGGCAGGCTTTGATTATTTGGGGGAGAGTCAAAATTTGCACGATTAACAGGAAATGTGCCCCAAGGCCACATACTGCAACTACCCCCGGTTAATAGGAATTAATCCATGTTATAAAGGTTAACCTGCCATCTGCTGCCGGATGTATGTCTGTCAATATGGGATCCCCAACAATAATGAGTGAGGTGCACAATCAAGATTCATTGCTCAAAGTGTAGAACATTTACACTATAGGGATAATACAGTTGTTGGTTCTAATGTTTTTTTATTAAAAGTAATTTCAAAGCTATTATATCACGCAGAGCAGCTTCACTTTGTGCAGCATGTCTAATGTGAAAGAGGACGAGCTTGACAAAGTGAAAGAAAATACTTCTGTCTTTATTTAAATATCCCGTTCTCCAGGCCCGACTCTCTGTTTTGACTGAGAGTCAATTAGACAGTCAAAGATTCACTCCAGTTACCTTTTTAATCTAATGTGCTGAGTTAATGTTGTTCTCTTAGTACAATGTAGTTATTCAGGGAAGCTTACAGTGAATTAAAAGTATTCAACAGGTGTTCTAGGTCTATATTTGACTTTTTAATTTCTATATTTGACTTTTTATATAAAACAAAAGGTTGTGATATGTAGCACAACAAGCTAGTGAAGCTTTGTAAATGGAACCACGTTTCCGTGCATGTGCAGTGGCGTCTGCCGTACAAGGAAATGCTCTCCAGAGACATTGAGAAATCTCGATGGCTGTAATTATTCTTTGGAGCATTTCTAAACAAACGTACGTGATTGTAATCTTCTTGGCGAAGGAACATGTCGCCCAGTGCAACAGAGGGGCTCACTGACATGCTTTTAATAGTCTTTGGACAACAACAGAGGTCTACGGCACAGAGGAATACAATATATCAGGCTTTGGATACACACACAATACTTGTAAGTAGATAAATTAATTGTTGGTTTGGCTCTGCACGAGATTCGTTAATAAGAAAAATATAGAAAATCGTCAGCCATAGCCTTTAATGGTACAACTAGTCTTGGAAGTTTTTCACAGTCACAATTTTTGGAGCGTAAGTTTTTTCAGAAGTCATCTGTGTTTTGCTGTAAAACCTATAAACTGAATTATTTTAAGTAAATGTGTCTAATCATCTTCCTTTCTGTTGCTTTATATAATTTCTTATATCTACAGTACATGGCTGCAGAGGTTCCTGAGGGTGTTGTTTAGCTAATCCAATGATAAGGTCAGAAAGATTACTCATATTGGTTTCCACATTGTTCTTTTCTGTCTGCCAGGGAGGCTCGATTCAGTCAGCTGAACTCCTCCAGTGAACTGCAAATCACTTCCCATTCAGACAAGTAGTCATCATGACCAGAATTGACCTAAATCCTCCCAGTTACAGAAAGAAAATCTTACGACACTGCACGACGCCAACTTAAATGACCACACCTGCCTCCTCTTTGATATAGAGGCTAGAAGAGAAATGAAATCCAAACACCACTTCTGGAAACACAGACACACGAGGACAAGCCAGGAAGATGAAAGATAGAGAAAAGATCCAGAGTGGAAAAAAGGGCCTGGTGAACAACGGCCGGACAAGTTGAGTTCATATTTTATGGAAACAATCTGTTATTGTCCATCAAGAGAACATAAGGAAAACATTCCAGAGAAACATTATCTTGGCTTCCAAACAAAGACATCAGGCCAATCAGATACTGGTGATATTTCAATGAATATGTTGTCTCGGGTCCTATTTCTTCTTTACCTTATGCTGACCCAAATGCTACATCTTATCTAAGTTGGCTGAAGCATGTTGGGAAGAGATTGTCTTTTGCTAATTTATGTTCTTATTGCTCTTATTATACATGTATTACTGTTTGTGGTTGAGAGGAGAAATTAAAACATTTTCCACTGTGGATAAAAAAAGTGACATGTCTATATAAAAGCAAACATTTAGAGGTTATTAAAGTATTTTTTTAGCTTTAGTATATTTAGCTGAGAAAGTTGTGATTATTGCAAACAAGTTTTGAATTGGTTTGGCTAAGTTTATTTAACTGTAATATTACAATTGCTGGCTAAAATGTGTCATTTTATCTCCCAAATAGTGTGTGTATTTTTTTCAAAGCAGCCAGGGATTCAAAGAAGTTTCCAACATTTCCTGAAAGAAAACATGCTGAAATTACATATTCTTTGTTGTTATGGTTAATCAAATAAGGTGTCACTTAAAAAAAATGGAATTAAAGTATCTGCAGATTTTCATCAATGTGGACTTGTTTTTGAAATTTAGGAAACAGCTCTGACTTTGCAAAATGCTGACCTCTCATCTAAAATAGATAGCTTACGTAAAAAAACAAAAAAACAACTGAATTTAGAAAAAATAAGAATGACAAAGAACAAAGGAGAGCAGCAAAACCATTCAAATAGAACAGGAAAACAATTCCCAGAGCCTGTCCCTTCCTCTTGTTTCCTTTTATCTCTCCTTTCACTACAAACAGCCGGATCTTTAAAAAAAACTCTAGAGAATAGCTGTGAGGAGACAGGTTGTCAGCGTTTTAACCACAGAAATTAATTTCCTGAGCAGTAGCTTTACATGTTTATGGCGTTACAATGGTGGGAGTTGGACAGGCAGACAAGTCTCCTAGACGTTGGTCACGTACGCCTATAGACACAGGCACTAGCACACACACACTTATATACTCACAGCCTGGCATTGGAGCTGGTGCCAACGTATTGTTCAGCATGTTTAGTTTTGAGACAGGAATCCTGCCCTTCTTTTGATTAAGTCATTTCTGGCTATAAACGAACTACATCACACCAGAGCAACAAAAGAAAGTTTCAGAAACATGCTTGGTTGTCACGTAGCCGAATGTAGCCACAGTGTTGACATTTAGCAAATTATGTACCAGTGTGGACACTTTACAAAAAGAAAATGCAATGAGATTTGAGTCTGCCATTAACATTATGACATGCCTATTGAGCATGGTGAGCAGGTCATTCAGAGAGTGCTACAGAAAACCTGAAGCTTTCCTCTGTCTACCTATTTCTGCACCATCCACGAGGCTAGCTCAGAGAATTGGGCTTTTGACTGGAAGGCTGTTTCTTCAATTCCCTGAGCTGGGAACATGAGGGCAGAGCAAAAGAAAAAAGCCAGCACATTCCCAAGTAACTTTTGTGGAAGTGACCCTGAGCAAGGCAATTAACACCCGGCTGGTCAAGTAGAAACGCTCAGTGAACAACGGTGGGGAAACCTTGGCTCCCAGAGGTGCAAATGTGTGTAACTGAATGTGGGTGAAGCGGGGCATTTCTGAAAAGGCAGCCTAGCACGCTCGGTCAGACTAGCCTGAGTAAATAGAGGTAAATAAATAAATAAAGCCTGTTTTTCAGAGCCCAGCCACAGCGGAGGAAGCACTGTCATGCTGGTTTGAAAAAGATCCCCGAACACTGTCTAAAGAGCACAGCGGGGAATGTTGCCTTGGCCCACATCCTGTGCAAATTCACCCCATTTCGGTTTATTCAAAACACAATATTCTCATTACGCTCAGTTGGCTCACTGCACTGTCATTTCATCTGGCTTTCCGCACACCAGCACATTAGCCCCTTTGGTCCAGTAATGTTCATAACATAACCCATAAAGAACCATTGTAATGTGTCTCTGCCTCATTATTGCCAGGTCAGTGTACGGAGCAACACAGGAGAATAGGGTGCCTCGTATGGCTTGTTAATTCAACACCTCTCTCATTCAGAGCAGCATTTGTACAGCTGGCCTTTTGAAGGCAGTTCAAACTATATACTCCTACACATTCAGACACATAGATATGCGGTGACACCGCACACACTCAGACACACAAACACACAAATCCTGGTCCCGGCTCTGACATCACTCCACACCACTGGTTCCTGCCCAACCTTCAGCCCCCACCTTGGGAAATCACCCAGAGCCTGTCCAGCCACCAGGGCGTGAAATACACACCCCTGGAAAGCAACCGAGGTGGGTGGAGGGACTGGGCGGTCAGGGTGGTGAGGGGCCAAGAGGTGGCGAGTAGCAAGTGTGAGCGTGTGAGGTTTGGAGATGGAAAATGAGGGGGGAAAAGGGAGTAAAATGCAAAGGAGAATGTGTGTGTGTGTGTGATTGTTCTGGAGGGAGCGGGGGGGGGCTGTTGATTGGAGGGTTTGGGTGGCGAGCGATGGAATTGAAGAAGGATTAAATGGACACTAGGTTTTAGGAGGAGGAGGGGAGAAAGGAGGGGGTGCTTTGAAAGGAGGTCTGGGGGTGCACTCTTGGCCTTCAGACTGGGGCTCCGTCACGCCTCACATCTCTGCGAGCCACTTGGGCCTGGCGCTCCAGAGGGGAGTCGGCCCAACCTTTGTTACAGTGGAGGAGTGGGGAGTGACAAGGCATACCAGCATGTCTGACATGTCAGAGCAGTTGGCTGGGAGACCCTGAATCTGGTCGGGTCTGACGCTGGCCATCTGTAGCTTTAGAACAGGGCTGGACTGTTTTAATTGATGAAAACCGCCCCGGGGAGGACGTGAGATCGTGCTTCAAGGAGAAAACAAAGAGCGGTCGGTGAATCACGCGTTGATTAAATGTGCACCGAGTTATTTCAGCGAGCAAACAAGACCAGCGTATCCTTGGAGGAACCCTAATGGTAACCAAATCAAAGGGAGTGAGTTTTTCTCAAATAAAAATATGCATGATCAGATTTGAGCATTGCTCAAGTCCCCAGTTGGATGTATTCATCCTTATTCCGTTCTCTCAAAGAGCTCCCTTTAATGTCACCCAGCGAAGGGAAGTGATGAAATGGAGCAATTATGTATCCATTTGTGCTATTCAGGTGAAACCAGGTGTAAAATTTCCAATCTGTGCACCTGCTGTATCCTCAATTCATTGTGCTTTCTCACCAGTGTTGCCTGTTAGATGGTAATATCCAAAATATGGACAAAATATAACATGCAATAAATCTATTTAGCATTATCATATTGCATCCAGAGAGAAGGATTGTTTTTCCTGTATAAGTTTATCCCAAAAATTGCAGTAGCTAAGTAATGATAGCCAAACACAAACTAATCTTATAGGGGAAACATTACAGAATATGTTGAGTTGTGCTGCAATAAGAACACAATGCAATAAAACAAAATTGTCCCTCATCAAGAAGAAACATGCTTAATTTGATATCCAGACATTTAGGAATATGAGAAAGAAAACAATGGAGCATACTCGTCCTGAATGGGGAGAATTACGTTCTTTGGTGAAAACAGATAGCCGAGTCATCTCCCGTCAGGCTGCAGATTAATTTTCATTTTCCAAACAGTTTGTGCATATAAATATTCATGAACCACCTTGAAAAGCGTTGGGCGACTTTATACAGCGGTCAGCGGAGAAACCAACTTATCCCCCCCCCCTTCTCTGCAGCTGTGCTGAGGAGGGAGGTGGGGGTTTAGTTCATGATGAAAGACTCTCACTACCCACGACCTTTCCAGTCTAAAACAAAGATTTGCACAATTAACTACTTTTAAATGTCATCCAACTGCCAAATCTGCATATCAACGCCAAGGCTTGCATAGAAATGAGGATGTTTGTAGAGGAATCATTTTTCTCCCTGTCCCATCCCAATGCCACCAAATGCGGTTCTTTCTCATTTTAGCCAGGAAGGAAATGTAAATGTCAACATATCTTGTGTGGAGATCCTTCTGCTGCTAATTAACCTTTGCCGTTTAGAAGCTAGACTTAGCTCTGCCTAAACACTGCAATTAACTCCAGCTTGAGAGACAGAGAGACAACATCTACATGGAGCCTTGCAATGCGGGGAATCACAGTGACTTCATTATCCGTGCCGATACACATTCTCCGAACACCTCAGTTTTTTTTAGGGTACTCATTGGTTGATACTATCCCCAGGCGGCAGGAGTGAGCCTATTGGGAGGATGTCAAAATTCGGTGGATTAACAAATCTCATTTCTTTTTATCTTTATGAAGCTGAGCAGGAAAGCTGGTTTAGTTGTAGCCCCTGGTGAGAGGCAAACCATTATATGGGAATTCATACTCATAAATCTTCATACATACTGCTGGGATCTATCACGTTCAAGTTCGATTTCCAGATGCAGTGACTGGGAGAAAAATCTATCCTCCACTAACCAACTTCAACCATCCAAAACAAGTAAACGAGCCAGTGTAATTCAAACACTCTCCTCTGGTGTTCTCTGTGGGTCTCCTCAGGGCCTGAACTGCACAGGCTCCTCTGGAGTCATGAATACCTACACTGAGCTTGCTCCTGCAGCTCAAAGGCAGTGTCAGTTACAAAGTCAACCCATTAACATCTTCACTATTCAACGCTACGCTCTTTCCCAGCTGCAGAATCAACACAAGTCAATAGGCAGGCAGAATACCACAGGTAGCTAGGCAAGCGAAATACCTCCTGGCTCCCCTGGGAGTGGGGTGAGAACAGTATATGATGATGGACAGGAAATATTTTTCTTTTATATGTTGATAAATATTGAAGCTCTTGGACTACTCAGGGCAGACGCAGACAAATGATTGACATAATTTCCAAGAGAAAGGAAGAATCTGGGTTTGGAGAGGGCAGGGGTGAAGTAAAGGGAATGCTGGGAGGTGCCAGAGTAAAGTTGATTCGGTGTAGGATGAATAGGATGAAGGGAAGCTTTAGCAGAGCAGACCCTCCACAGTCAGACAGTGGGAGAAAGTGAGAAGGAGAAAGAGACTATTTTAACAACAAGGAACAGAAAAGTATTGGATGGTAACTGAAGCAAAGATGACCAACATGTTACACAAAATACTTGAAGACAAGACATGACTTGTTGAAGACGAAACTTGCTGTGCACTGTAAATGGCTTTAGGCATAAAATTGAGAAATATCATTCCCATTATAATATTCCCATACAAGGGATAGGGGCTGCACTGTATCAGACAGCTACTACAGTAGATACTATCAAGTACTGTCAAACCTTATCTCAAGAACTACCATAGGCTGGATCAACAAGTTACTGCATGTAGTATTCTTTTATAGGCATCAAGATGTTGTTCTGATGCATTACAAACAGGCTCTGACATGTTTGGTCCACGAACATACACCTAAAGCTTGTGGAGGGTGGACTACCATGTTTCCAAAGACGGCCTTCATTGTGACTAGATGCTCTGCATCAATTCTTGAGAAAAACTTCAAAGGAGCCCCTACCTTTTCGGTCGAAGACATCTGTCAATGTCAGCTATGATTAGGTCTTGAAAAATACTAATTTATTGGGAAGACTAGACTAACGTCCTTGCAGGCCCGACATGACAAATGTCCTGTATGGTCAGCGCCAATGCTTATCAGCACCTCATTAAAAATGTAATGACCACATGAATATTTACCAAGTTTAATTACTGCTCTCTATTGCTATTCTGCTGTGCCCTGCACAGTCTTTTCCTTTCCTGAGGGCAGTCTCTCATCCAAGTGCCGGCCGAACGCCTCCTTCCACCTTGATGAATATTGCAGAAGTCCGAGGGGTGTGAGCCATTGATGGAATCCACCTCAATAAGCAGGAGAATATGGCATACACTCACATTTGCAAAGGCACTAATTGGCGGCAGTAAAATTCAGCAAGCTGCATAATTTACTCAAGAGAGAAATGGGAGCAAGGCACACGGAGATCAGCTCATTTGTAGCCAAGATATTAAAAAAGCCTGTCATTCTAAAATGAGAAGGCCTTCAACAGATGCAGAGGAGACCAAGCCAAAGGCCAAATTATTAATGCCTCTGCTTGTCATAGCCAATGAACTACAAGCCATTGAAGGAGGGTTTTTCTTACTAGAGAAGACACTGAAAACCTTTTCAATGAAGGACAGAGACTTTTGACCCTCACCCTCTCCCTACCTTTGTTACGCTGACATACAGCATTAGCTAATATAATGTGCCAAATGCACAAGAAAATTTTACACCAGGGAAACAACATTCAGTATATATTTATTTCTTTTATGTATCATGGGCAGTTGATGAAAGAGGTCAGGGAGAACAAGGCCTCAACTCTCAAGAAACAATATTTACACTTTTCTCACCCTGTTGATCTGACAAGAGGGTACAGAAGAGGTGAGATCGTAAAGCGAGGAGGAGCGAGACAGTAAGTGTGGCTGATACCACAGATAACCCTGCAGGTCTCTGAAGAAATCACCCCCGAAGTCCCTCAAAGGCTTCCAGGTCAGACCTATTTTGCCCATACATCAGCTGGGGAGAGAGAAAATTTCATAGGAGAGCATCACCAGCAGGACAGGTGACATAATGGCATTTTTGGTGGTTCAATTTTGGCTGAGTATCTAACCTGTCAGTATCTAATAAAGGCAAAATTACAAAAATAATAACAAGAAAGATAATCTTTAAAGAACTGTCCTAATTGTTTACAACAGTTCTTCTTCAATTGCTCATTTTTTTCTGTGCAAACACCACATTTTTCGTCACTAGAAAAGCCCTTTCAGAAAATCAAGTGATTCACAACTTTTCAATTGTTATCTTTTATTTACAATCTGTTCGGTTTCAAGCAGCTGTAGTGTTTTTTTATCTCACTGTTGTGAGGAAGGTTTGTACAAACAGTTACAGAGGACATACTATAATGAACACCTGTGTAATGTGCTGCAATTCAACACAATAGCCCATTATTCTAACAAACGCTATCCTGTGACACTTAATATAGGACTGCGCCAGAGAAGTATTGGGAAAACTACAACTGAAATTTTTCAATAGAATGCAATCTGGTACAAAACCAGATTATAGTCTTAAAACACAAATTATTGAAAAGACACATTTCTGAGAAAGCCTGGAAGAAACTTTAAAATTAGAAGCTTCACAAGTAGTTGTTGCAGGGTGACTGTAACAGGACATAAGAGATATACTGTATATATGTATATATATATAAGAGAACACACTTCTCACTGATCTCTGCATGTTAGACATGTATACAGAGGGTTTTTAAGTATACTAAATATTTATAAGTGTGTTGTACTTAAACACGTATATCTGTGTTTGCTCCAGGCATTTCATACTTCTGTACTTGAGAGAAAATAAACAGAAACGTGCTGATAAAAACAGAGCTCCCTATGCTTTTATTAAGATTAGAAAATAATTCTTTAGCTGTGACTCAAGTGAATTGCACCTCACGTTGACACAAATTGGGTTGACAACACAAAGAATCTATCTGGGAAGAACCAACCTTCGCATCCTGTTTGATGCTATCTCCTGTGTTTGATCGCCAGACATGAAACAACACAAACACATTGAACAGTAAAATAGGCACTTGAAAGGGACAATATTGTCAAAGACTGGGGACATATTGAGTGACAGCGTTTTTAGCTCTTTGAGGCCTTTGCTGCCAAGCTGGGCAGCAAGCTGATGCCTCCTTATTTCATCTCAGATGTGGAGCTCCTGTGATTGTGACAATAGTTCTGACCTTGAAATCACAAGTGTAGCTTAAAGGAGTACGCCACCGATTTAGTGTTGCACTTCTATAACACTGTCAGGCTTGTGGAAGGATCAGAATCGATGCAGGAGAACCAGAAACATTGTCTTTTTTTAATTTCATGCAGTCTTCTTTGTCACAACCTAGTGCATACATTACCCACAATGCAACTCGACTGCCAACAGTTCAGTTGAGGATTTGGGTGCATTATGCCAGTAAGGGCTAATGTAGCCTTGAGCCGATAGCCTCAAGCAGAGATGACGTGCGGGATATGGAGGTTTGATAACATCATTTCTTCCTAACTTCACACCCCACCCCCAGATTTTTTTGCATTTTCAAACTTGTAGTCTTCAGCCTACACCGACCGACCTCATGCCACTTGAGGCAGTTTATTAGACTTCCCGCAGCTCCCTCTGGAGCCACAAAGGCTTTATACAACTTTTTCTCATACTGTATGCAGGTCCTCAAGACCTTAGATATGTAAAATCAGTGGGGTTGACCTTCAATAGAAATGCAGGTTGATTGTTGTGTCATGTTGTTCAACAGAAAACACATTGTCAATGCATGAGTATCTGTGGAAAACATCTTTATTTCCAACAATACAAAGGCTTCGGTGTGTCATATTTGCGCATTCCAAGGACTTTGGTTGCAATGGAAACGTGCTGGTGTCCTAATTTGCTTTTTACCTGAGAAATCCAAATTTACCATGTCTACCATTATATTCATTACAGTCTCTGTGTTGATGCAATAGATGTAATAAAAAGTCTGGAAAAACCTGCAGGAAAAAAAAGTTTAAGCAGTCAACAGATGGTGTAAAATGAGCGGAAAAGTATTTCACTGTCATTCTGAATATTCTTCTCCTGCCTCAATTGCACACATACAAAAGGAAAAGAGAAAAAAAGCTTGAAGTAGTAGTGTTTTATTCATCTTTATGTAAATCCAGTCATTTACGGTTGCCTTAACAAATCAGGAATCAAGTGTCAACATCTAGCAGAGGAGAAAGTGCGTATGGGGATTACAAAAGAACAGAAACAGAACAAAAACAGGCTGAGGGAGAAACTCCATCCATTAAGTCTACAAATCCTGACAAGGGTAAAATGAATGTGTTTTTAATTATCTGAAATCTGCTGTAGAAAGCTTACAGTTATACTCAAACCCTAAGCTCAGTAAGTTATTGTTCATATCTGAGTGACAGTTTTTGTAGAGGCTGAGCCCAGAGCTGGTTCACACCATAGAAAAATACCCTGGTTATTTGCATTTTCAACTGTACACTACTGAGTTCCTACAGAATAGATGAAAAATGATCAACTCTCACCTACCAACTTCTACTGGCCCTCATCATACACCCAGGCCAGTGTTTTTTCTTTACATCCTACACCACTAAGAAAGATAAATCCCTCATTGCATTGCTACATAGCTAATGTTACAAGTGTATGCTCAAAACCAAGAATAGGCTAAGTAAATCCCACACAGTATTTATATATATATTTATATATATATATCAGATCAAATAATGGGAATATGGTACATGATAAACTCAGAGAAGATAAACATTTCTTAAATTCTGGGTCGATTTCAGGTTGCTAACTGGATGGCATTTACCTACCAACCACTTAAGGCATTGTTTCCTCTTATCTGTCATCACGGTGGTTGTGGTTAATATTCTTATAGGTTTTTAGGTAAAGGCAACTTCTATTTCAAGCACGGTTTAATTTCATTCTGTAATGACTCAAGGAGATGCTCAGTCAACCCTAAATCTATGCATAGCACCAAAAAAATAGCATTGTTCCCAAGTCAAACAGATGTGAATTCCAACTTCCAATCATATGTAGACAGTAACTCTTTAGCTGAAAAAATAAGATGAGCATCTCAATTTAAACATGCAGCTTTTGAGAAATAATAAATGCCATTTTCTGCCACATATTTTTTTCAGGGGGGTTGACTGATTCTAGCCTGAATCTTTCATCTGTACCATGACAATGTGCATATTAAGTCACAGCCAAGAGCTCTATCCTTCAAAATGGAGCCTTGTCAACAATCTCAACACGTATGAGTCCACAAATTCCTTTAACACTGCACTGGACATCCAAGAAAGTAAAAATGTTCTAAATAGACAAAATAAACATCACCGATTTTCTCAAAATGCCTCATGTGAGGTCTGAAGCACCTGCAGCCCCTGAAGTGGTGTGATGTCGTCTCCCCATGTCCAGATCTTTTGCTCAGACTTGTGCGATATCACTGCAGCAGATAAGTTCAGTTTGGAGGAAGTAAACACCTCAGTGGGCTGACATGGGCGCAGTGCTCTGGAAGATTTGTTCCAGTTGGGGCGAGAAACCTTTTTTTAAAGTATTTTTATTCATCCTGATCCGACCATCACTGAAAGTCTTTGATGTGATGAAGCGTTTGTTTAGATCTTTTTCACATGTTCCAGACCAGACCGCCGCCTTCCTCATTCATCTTTACCTCCGCTTCATCCGAGACGAGGTGGAGGACTTTGAATGAATGAGGTTTCATACTCATACTATCAGTTGAGTAACACTCACTTACAGTTGTTATCAAATAACCGTTGTTGGAGCGCGGCTTTCCACTAAAACAACTGTTTAAAATAAAAAACAGTATATTGTCGGATGTTGACTTATAGCCGATGAGGACGATTCAGTCAAGATGCTGAATGTAACCTATGGCTGGTAGGTGTATCAAGTGTCACTTATTCTACCATATTCTACCTAAATTATTGAAATGACAGATTTGCTTCTAATGAAACAGTTAATGAACAGGACCTTTATCTGTGTGTGTGTGTGTGTCTGTATGTGTGTGCGTGTGTGTGTGTGTAGCTACATGTTCACATGCATGTTTGAACAGTGAATGAGAAGCAAACATGACTGAGCTGCAAATATTGTGTATGTGTGTCTGTACACAAAAAGGGTGTGTGTATGTACATATGTAGGTGTGTGTGCATGTGCATGTGTGTGTGTGTGATCCAGCAGTAGCTACGAAGTATTTGATGTGTTGGGGCTCCAGCCCATTTGATAAGCTCTCTCCAGGGTTCTCTTGCAGTCCTGCATCACCGTGCTGAACACAATGTGAGGGTACTGGACCACCAGTCTCTCCACGGTCTCCTCGTTCACCTGCAAACATGCACATACACAAATGTGTAAAAAAAAGTGTGTCAACATGACGATCAGATTTACATCAATGACAATAAATGTGACAATAATTATGTTTTCAAATCTTAGTGGATGTTCACAAAAAAATCTCAACTCAAGGTCCACTTACACACTTGTTTTGGGGCATCTGACCACATGACACAGTCTTCACCAGCAAATGCTAAATTGTCATGAAACTTTAAAGTTTAAACTAAGCCAACATGGACGAGAAGTGCTCAGAATAATGCAGAGTTGTCATTGGTTGTTGCAGCTGTTATTAGTTTGTAGACGTTTACTGAAAATTTAGGTAGGTGAAAGATTAATAATGTTGATAATTCCTTGTCCAGTTAACACACTGAACATATCAAAATTTCTGTAAGTCAACCAAGCAAAGCACTTTATTTTATAAGAATCATCCACTTTGAATCAGTGCTGATTTTCTGAGACTCCTGGGTAGATATATCAAAAAGAGGGAATCAGCTTAATATTATATATATAAATGTAGAAGGGATATTGCTTTGGATCTAATAAATACATGTTTTCAAATTACTTAACTTAAATGGAGTAATTTAAAAATCTGCCTACCATCTCTGCCTCGCTCTATGATGCCTTATTAAGTTAACCAGAAACATAGATTGAGCTGTTAGTGTTTCTGTGAACAAATTCACTGTCAAAATGGCAGTGAATTAGACTAATATGAGTGATACACAATTTCTTAAAGAGGACCTATTATGCTCATTTCAAGCTCTATATTTTTAGTCTGGGACTCCACTAGAGTAGCTTTGCATGATTAACAGTTCAAAAAACTCCTTATTTATCTTAAACTGGCCCTTTATGCAGCCCCTCAGCATAGACTGTCTCTAAAAAGTCCGTTTGAACTCCTGTCTCTTTATAAAGAGCATGACCATTTAAAGAAATCCGTCACAAGCCAACGTTGGCTTGTGCTGAAAGTAGAAAAAACGCTGGAAACTGAGCGTTCAGAGCAGTCTGAAGCCGGTGCTTTTTGCTCACAGGGATTACTTCTACACACGTTGCCTACTTTTAACATGAACATCCAACATTGTAACATTATATATATGAAAGAAAATAAGGAAAAGCATAATAGGTCCCCTGTAAGATCACACACTATATGGACACACACACATGCACATAACTTGACTGTCGCAAAGGGTTTAGCACCAGAGGACAGCTGAGCTCACCAGGCTAATGAGGCCTTCATGTTCTCAGAGGATGAGAAAGACAAGCAGCTAATAGGCACTCCAGCACTTCTGTGCCAGTCTAACACTGTGTCAGACCATCACTCAAAGCCAAGAGTGAGAAAGCCTGAGAATCTGACAAAGAGCAGAGGCAGAGTAACCCTGGAGACCTTGAGGGGTTAACTGCAACCCACCCAGAACCTACCCCCGCCCACCCGTGAGCGTGACACTTTCCAGGGGAAATGATGTATAAACACTCACACACATGTTGAGCACACAGTTATCCGTTGTTGCCAAAGCAGTGACAAAGTGTTTCACAGTTTTCCCCGAGCTCATTGCCCAAGAGCCCTTTGGTTCCTGTGTTTTCTGGAAGAAAAAGTCTTGCATTGTAAGTATAGTTGGGACCAATCTGATCCCATATTGGTATTGGGTGCTGATACTGACGTAATTCACTCACGGGATATCGGACTGATGTTACCGATCCATGTACTGATCCAGCTTCCATAGTGTTACACAAGCAGCGTAGCCACATTAAAGGATAGCTAAGTGCATAGGTCGTGTGCATAATGAGTGTGCGGTCGAGAGAGAGAGAGAGCGCATGTGTGACGGTGAGGCTGGCGACCGGAGCAGAAGTTAGTCGTATAGCTGTGATGGTAGCAGTGCAATGTATGTACAGTCTAGGCTATTTGTCAGTGAATAAATGCGACAACTCCTCAAGACCCCAAGCCAAGTTCTCTTGTCTTGTTTGTAGGGTGACTAGATGAGAATGGGTGAAATTCGGGACGGGGGAGTTAGGGGTGGGCGTGGTCACGTGGCCATGGTGGGTGTGGCCTCCAGTACATTACATTCAGTGTCAACGAACAGTAAAACATGTGAAACTCAAAACTCAATACTAAAATGTATTATTTTTGTTCATGAAGTCAACTGTCAGTCATTAGGATAAAGAAACACAATGACTGTGTTGTATGTAACAGTGTGTAAATCATCTGTTACATAAAATTCACTTTATTTTATTCATTTTATCAGTGTGGTGCCTATCACATCTGTACATGGCTAAAAAAAAACTACAGCAGCCGCAAGTCATGTAGGCTACGGACATAACAGTGCCCGTCTGTGGAACCCCAAAAGAATGTTTCACAACGATCAGTATTTAATGTTTTCTTTTCAAAACTTGGGTTAGTCTAATTTTTGGGACAAACAGGACAGGATTCTGGATTCAGGTAAATTGCTTGTAATTTGGGACCGTCCCAAATTTTTCGGGACGTCTCGTCACCCTAATTGCTTATCACCTGCTGAATAAAGTGACAGGGTTAGCCCCAAAGTTAGCGACAACTTCGGCCCTGGAGCAGAACACAAAGTCTCCCCTGTGCTTCCCAACTACGGTCTGGACACTGAAGTAGGAACATTGGTGACCATGAAGGGACCCTCTCACGTTCCGAATAAACAGCAGCAGTGGTGAGCATATGGTGAAAGAACAAGAATAAACCGGAACAATTAGCCAAAAAAAAGTACCTGTATTTCCTCACCTGGCTAAGAAGGTAAGCTAAAATAGCGACCGCTAGCCAATGCCCTCGGGCCAAAAACAAACACAACCGGTCTGGAAAAAAATATAGAAATCTACTTACTAGTAGTTGATAATGCATTACTGTGCACTTGATTTGTTCAAGTTTTTCAAAACATTAAAGAAGTGCTGTGGTTTACTACAGCCTCATGTAACCTTACACATAATACCAACAACAACAACAATAATCATAATACTGATAATAACAATAATAAAAAAAAAATTAATATTCAAGAAAAAAGAGTTCTGGTATTAGTACTGGTATTGGTATCAGCAGATATCCAAATTCAGGTATCGGAATCGGATCAGAACGGAGAAAAAGTGGAACGGTGCATCTATAATTGTAGGAAGCTCCTGGCTCTTGCTCAGGTTATGATCTGATTTGGTTGTCATTTTCCGTCTCTTTCTTTTCTCTTCATTGCACACAATTTCTTTAATTGGTGGGTATCAGTAATTCCTTGACAAGTACACAAACTGATAAAACAAATGGGAAGGCAGAAAGACACAGATCAGGATAAAACCAGCAGAATGAGCGAGAGGAATAAATGTGCTTGAGCAAACCAACCAACGATGCCTCTTGGGTCTCAGAAAGAAGGTGGAAACTCTGCACTGCACAAGTGAATCCAATAAGACTAAAAGGCAACAACAGAGCCTGTTAGTTTTCCCTTTGATTGCCAAAGAATAAACAGCGAGTTGGGGTGCTTGACGCCAACACACAGAGGCTTAGCAGACTCTTTCAGGATACCTTCGATACGGGAAAAATAAAACAAAATCACCACAGGGTCAAAAAGCCATTCTCATTTTCATCTGTTTTTTGTTTTTCTGAGATTCTGAGAATAAATGCCAAAAAACAGTCCTGCCTTAGCTCTCCCTCCAGTCAGCGTTAAAGGAAAGACAACACAGCCGAGTAGAAGACTTTTAAATTTGAAATATTATTCTAACACTTCAACCGATGGCAAGGTGTACTGAATCATGGGCAACAGTGAAAATGAGAAAATCCAAACAACAAATTCAGTGCTGTGATCAAATTTTCATTAGTAAAGCTGCTGCATTAATAACAACATGTTTCAGGATATTGCCTTAAAGAATAATGTATTACAGAATTCTTATTATTATAATTATATGACATGAATATTCCAACTGCCAGACAGCTTAACAAGACAAACCACCACATTCCCTCTTGTACTGAGAAGATCAGACCTAACAAGTGAAGCAGTAACTTCATGTTAACTGTACTTGCAAGTCAGACCTTTTGGATATTTTATGTTAAAAGTATCCTCATAAAGGGGCATGGAAGAGGATGTAACAATCAAAGAACTCAGAGCTGTGAATCTCTGCGCTTTTTTCTTCCTGACTTTACAAGATCTACTGGTTGTGCCAGAAGGTTTAATAAATCCTGGCAAAGGTGACAAACATTGCAATAAAAACACAGTTGTTCTCAGAATATAGTATTAATGAAGCCTCTTCTTTACATCTTTTTGGATTTGACCCAGGTCAGTGGTAGTGAAGACATGACAGGAAATGAGGGAGAGAGAGACAGAGAAGAAAAGTTTCGAACCCTTGAGATTTGAACCAGGCAGGTTGTGGTTCATGGTCAGTGTCTTAACCCCTAAGGCACAGGGGTGACCCCACACCTGTTTTGTTTTTTTTCCTCAGACAAACACCTGCAATTTGCCAACAAAGATGAGTGCATGTTGCCTTTACAGAAGACCAAAGCAGAAGCAGAAGAGCAGCTTAAGCGAGGCCTCCAAGTGCCTGCTACTACCAGAGAGAAGTTCAGTTTGTTATGACATATGGCTGAGCCTCATTAGCAAATAAAATGACAAACCCCTGATTGCCTTCACAACATATTATGCTATATTCTTGAAAAGAGAATGAAACATCCCCCAGCTTGTTAATCAGGGTTTAATTACAATTAAAACTGATCTAAAGAATAGACCTGTCAAACTGATGGGAGGCCATAACATTCATTAATGCTAATTTAGTGCAGCTCCACTTGCTGAGCAAACAGGGCACACACAAAATAGCTCCCAATCAAAACGCTGAATCATTTCCTAATTGCTGGTTGCAGAAACACAAAATATTTGAGTTGCAACAAGATCCCTTTGATGGAAATCATGAAGAGACTAACTATAGCACTGACCTCTTGTTGATAATGCTGCATGTGAGTCTTTTCAAGTTGTTTAAGTTTTTAAAATGCAATTACTGTCACATACAACAGGCGCTTCATGATTGCAATTCAAACATCTTATTATGTCAAAAGAAAAAGCCAATCAAGATTGAGGAAAAAAATGATTTCACTATCAATTAATCAAATCCAAGTCCTGTACACATTTAAACGCTTACAACACAGCACTAGAAACTCACTGTACCTGGTTTGAGATTTATTTGGCTTAATTGCCATCTTGGAATGATATATGGCTGTGTTCATTTTTAAAACAACTTATTGCAGTTGGACAGAAAATCTTGGAGAGAAAATCAGTTGACAGAAGCATTTATACCTCATAGCGTCCATTAACTCTCTTCCACTGCTAGCCTGACAGCGAGAGTTACTGTAAGTCTTTTCAGGCCTTAAAAAAAAAAAAACCCCAACCAACTCCTGAAAAAGAAACCCACTCCTACTGAGTTCACAGCTAAAGTCCCCCTCTTTCCAGAACAAGGCTGTGTGCCCTTTGCATGGCTCTGTGGTATGTTGAATGAGCTGTGATGACATCACCACACCTGCTTGGTATTTGCAGCTCAGAGCTGATGTTAGACATGAAGGTCAGACCAAATGCTGTGGGTAAAGCGCTGGCAGAGGGAGAAGTCCTCTGGTTACAACAGTTGTGCCACTGACTTCTTCAAACCAATGATTCAGCTGTTTTTTCTCCTAGAGCGAAATTTTGTTACTGGGCAAAACTGTGCTTAACAATATTTTGTTGCTAGGCAACATAAGCTTGAAAATGCTATCGGAAAGCACTGGGGCCTCTGGTGACTGGAATGGTGCTTTAGATGTATGGCTCTGGCAGGGATCTTTTTTTTCTTTTCTTTTACCCCATACAGCCCTGAACCAGTGTACTGTACTGTACTGCTCGGTATTGTACCGCCATAAGATAGAGCAGATCGCTTCTCACTGATGATTCTAATCTTTGAGAAGCATCTGGGAGCACAGCCACAGCTATCTGGAGCGAGGCCTATACTTATGATATTTTCCCCCATTTTAACTTCAAAGATGCTGCCCTGTAGATCTAAGTGTGGCGTAATGCATGCTGACGGGTAATGTGCCGTTGTCAGGGTTTACAAGAAGGCGAGAGAGGGATGAGGGGAAAACAAAAAGATGCATGTCTGATATGCCGTTCTGCAAAAGCGCCTTTTATTTGAACACGCTGTACAATAAACATGACTCGTTTTATGAGTCTATGCGCGCATGTTGACAACTGCTTCTCTACTTTAACATGTGACGACTGAGGATAACTGACGGCGAGTTCCCGAGCTGACCTCTGCTCCCTCTTTCTTAACAGTAAGACTGATCCTCTGATGCAAATGCACTCTATCACCACGTAAAATATACATTTGCCGCAAAAGCTGGGCCTTCCCCAAGTAAGCAGAGCAGTAAAACACCTCGTAAAGATGTCTAATGCAGCAGCGGTTCACATTCTCAGTGGGAAAAAGAAGAAGAGGGTCGTAAATCGATAATCAGATACACAAACACGAAGATGCATATCATATTAGACCAGTGTGCTGAGAACACCCTCTGAGTGCTCCTAGCAATCAAGGGAGGGAAATGGAATAAAGAGAGAGGGAGAGAGTTTAGGAAATGGAAAGCTAAAAAAAAAAAAAACATGGCCTCCACCTTTTCTGAATATATCAAACCCACGGAGCGCTGGTGTTGTACCCCGTAAGAAAGACCCTGAAAAAAGCAATAAAACACTGACTGTTATTGAACAACTTCAGAACTGAATTTTAATGAATGTGCATGCGGATATCAGAAAACAAAGATATTATCAGTGGTTCTTTTTATCTGACTAATAATGTTTTTTTTCCTTCAAATACAAATGTTCATATTTCTCCTTATTCCTCTGTGTTTTCATTAAATTCAGTACAGGTCTGCAGGACTACTTTTTGCTATTTCACCCCATTTTCTTGGGCCATGTGGCAGCCATTGCTAGTCCCAGGCCCATAAAGAGAGACAAATACCCCTGTTCCCTGTCTACTCCCATGTAGAGACTGTATCAGTCAACCAGTAAATACATTTGGGGTAAATGTTTAAAAAGCCTGTTTAGGCAGTAGAAGAATGCAGTGCATCAGGTCTTTGTAAAAGGCAGCTTAAACAAGCCTGGATTTAAACAGGCCAGATTTATAGCCTTCTTTAAACTGCTCAGAGGAAAAGCCCCAGTTGTAAAGTTTCTAAACGAGTGACTGGACAACTGAAAGATAGTTCTCCCTCTCTGATAAGGAGGAGAGAGAGGGAGGAGTGGATGGAAAAGAGGGAAGCTAACAAAGCAGAAGATTTCAGATGTACTGTATATATAGAGTGAAAAGAGGTCACCACAAACTTATTCTGGAGGATTCAATATTTCTAAATGAGTTATCGATGCATTGGCCGGGAAGCTTAAGGAATAGACTCCGCTTTACCAAGGAAAGCCTGAGTTCAAACATTTTGATTTTGTCTCAAAAAGCTAAGCGACCCTCACAGAAATCTGCAGTGCATGCCTCTGAATGCGCTTTTTAAAAACCAGGTCAGGCACTGCTTGCGACAACTAAGGTCTGGTACCGCTCACAAACTCTTATCCCTGCACAATATCAGACAGCAGCAGAAAAGCAGGGTGTCAGTGCATATACACACACAAACACACACACACAGGAATGGGGGCTCAACTGAACAGGGTCAGAGAAAGAGGTTCTGGAGGCCAGGTTTGTAAACCCTACACTCCATCACGCGTGACAAAGGTAACTAAAGGAATGTGGTCGAGGCTCAGCCCAATCCCTCTTTCTATGCTGGCCTTCTTATCTCTGCAGCCTGGAAGAAAACATTCCATAACTCGAGACTTTCTGCAATTTATTTGTTAGACTAGAAAACACAATGATACACTACTACAATTTTATTAGCTGAAACCAAAATTAAGCTAATTTAAATTAGAGGTATTGTGGTGACACAGAGAACTAAGAAGCCTAGAATTAGATTTGATGCTTTGGCTGCAATCACACACATAACCTTTCCTTTTGCAAATCATACTTCACTTTAAGTGATATAACAGTCAAACACGACTTTACTTTATGATTGCATGGAATGATACTTCAATTTGGGACCGCAACTAACAATTATGTTCATTGCTGATTCATCTGCTGACTATTTTCTCAGTTAATCATTTGGTCTAAAAATGGACAGAAAAACAGAAAAGGGTGAAAAATTACAATCACAATTTTCCTGAAGCCCAAGTGGACGTCTTCAAATTGTTTGTTTCTGACCAACAGTTAAAAAAAAAACACTCAGTTTATCATGTAAGACAAACAAAAGCAGCAAATCCCCACAACTGAGAAACTGTAAATAAATATTTTATGGCATTTGTGCCTGACAAAACAATTAATTATCAAATTAGTTGCACATTAATTTTATAACAATCGCCTAATAGATTAATTGAGAAATTGTTTCAGCTCTACTTAAATCAAAGAATATGGATGCACCCAAACCTAACTTTTATCCTCAAAATAAGATACATACATTGCCAGGCTGTTCCACTATACTGTGTCATTGCCACAAAAGATACAACGCTCTTAGGAAAAGGTCCTGACATGTCCATTTGGGTCCTACAGTAGTAACCAAAACCCAGCATTTAATTCTAGTCGGGTCCAAATTATATTCAGTCTAATCGAGTCCAGGTAGGATTCCGTTCTACTGGCACATTTCTTTTTTATTTAGGCATGTTGGGTTTGGTGGGTCTGTTTCTGATGGGGTGCAAATTTCTGGACCAATAAGGACCTCCACTTTAGCTCTATGACCTTATTGACAAATAGGTAATAAATAGTTGTGACAGTGACAGAGAGTGAACCAGACGTCATGACAACAATGGTGAGTTTATGTTTTTACCATAAGGACTATTTTGGGTCATATATTGTTGTCACTGGGAGTACAATATAATAATAACCAACCTATTGAATGCTCAGCAAACTACGACAACCTCTTCCTTATTAAATGGCACCATGTAGTTCAGTTAGTACACACACACACACACACACACACACACACACACACACACACACACACACACACCTCCAGAAACTGTAGGAACAAATTCCAGAGCAGCTTACTGAGGTCAGACACAAGCAGAATTCCTTAAAGATAATCACAACAGAGCTACTGTGTTTAATTTTTGCCTCGCATGACTCCCTTGTTCTTCAGAATAAATAAAGAACAAGGACAGCTTGACCCCGTCCTCACAAAGAACACCATAATACAAAATTCATAGTGAGTGAAGAGAGCTTGGATTACATTTGTGGACCGGTCAAAGTTATAACAAGGCAGTGAGCCATACTCAGTGATCTCATTTGTGAACCAAACATGTGGACACCGCCTAGAGTGATTATTCTGAATTATCGGTTAATTCTGAATAATCAAGTGAGAGCACTGCAATTTAAGTAGAGCTCCCCTGTATTAAAAAGCCAAATGAAAATCATTGTGCGAACAAATGCCCAATGTTGTATTCACTGTCAGTACAAGCACAAAGTTACATCTTGACAACATGAGAATCATCTGTGTCTTTATTGTCTGAATTTTAGCTTTTTGGTGAAAATTCTTCTTCATTTCAAAAGTTAATAGGAATAGTTTTTACATCTATTGGCTGCTTTGTTTGTAATCAATTATAATGCTGTACATCAAACAAAGGCATAATTGATCCCCTCCAAAATTTCCCAAGCTCCTCTGGATGTATTAAATGCATTTATTGTGGAGGGCGACATTGTCATTAGTATTAAATAACTAATTCATCACCAACACAGTCATACATACACTGAGCCTGTAGGCTAAAAATGGGCTGTGACCAATGACTGTCTCCCTCAATGTCTGCGAGAAGGAAAAACATATTGAGCCAAACGTTAGTTATTGCCTAAAAAACATATCGAGATTGGCAAGTATGAGTATCTAGGCCACACTGAGTCTTGTCTACTGTCTGCCCATGACTCCATGAGATTATGTTGACCTCCGTTGTGATGAGTAAACAGCACTGGATGAAGGAAGAAGAAGAGGAGCGGGAAGAGAAGAAAAGGGGGGAGGCTGAAAGACAAGACAGGGGGGGCAACTTGAATGAACTAATTGAATGAACAAAAGATGTGAGCAGAATCCAAAATATGAAACAACCTTGGCTGTCCTTGCTTACAGGAGGCTGAGGGAGGGAGAAACGGATAGACAAAAAGAGGGAAGCGGGGTAAAAACACAGCGAGGGCGAAGCAGAGCGAAGGCAAAGAAATGCATCGAGTGTGTATGTGAGTCAGGTGAGGTCAGGTTTACGTGTGTGTGTGTCTGGTAGATTTTTGTTGAAGGGCAATTCTGAGATTCCTTTCAGACACCTGGTGAACTCTGTCCGTGTCTCACTTTATTTCACCCTCTCTCCTTTACTGTCCCTTGCTCCTGCCCTTTAGAAACAAGATGAAGGGATGATCAGGAGGCGGCTTCAGTTAAGACCGCCAATCAATACAGCTCTTCTGTGCGGGATGAGACTCCAAGATTACACTGAAAATCACAAATGGCAAATGACTCTTTCAAACTACTTTCTCGACTTTGAACATTCAAGCCTGACCAAAGCCTGGAAAATAGGAACCTGAGGACCTGCCCATCTCATACTTGATGCTGCGCATGCGCTACTGTTTCTCCCAATCCCCTTCGCTTTAGAAGCCTTTAAACTGAGCATCCCTGCCTCTCACAATAACAGCACTCATCAAAGAAAGTTTTGCTGAACTCCCAAACTCTCATTTCCTAAACGAGAGTTAAAATGCCTCCTAACTCTTCACGATACTTCATCTTTGTTTTCCTCACTCTAAACCTCCAAGCCCTGAACAATTAGGCCCTTGTTTATGTCTGCAAATTGCTGTGCCGTGCCTATCTGCGTATAGTCCCCGGCAGCTGGATGCACCAGTGGAACAACCATATTGATTGGGATGTCTGTTCTTTTAACAAGGTCTGTCTGGTTGCTCTATCTGGGGGTGAAGCAGCGCTCATACCTGTTCCCCAAACACTGCTCCACCTCAGTTCAGGTAATGGGAGTACACTTCAAAACTGCTTACACAAAACCGTTGGGGGCCATTTGTGAAAGGAATAGCCAGCTCCTGCTATTGTTTTCTTTTTATCTAATTTTGCTTTTATTTTCTCTTGATTTCTGTCATTTGTTGAATATTTTTTTTCTTTTTTTTCTCCCCCCCCTCAAGGCCACCCCTCGTTTTACATTCTATTCTCCTCCTTCACCTCCTCCATTACTATGATAACTTTTACTCTCTCCACCAGCTGTCACTGAAGGGGCCGGTAGCAGTCAGTGTCATTATTTTCCTAGTCCGGCTTCGTGCTGACTTTGTGAGTTTGCTTCCCTCTCTGTTTCACAGCCTGGACTGCCCATTTATTTTCACTCTAATGAAGTAGTGGAAAAGAAGTGTGTGTGTGTGTGTGAGGGGGTGGGGGTCTGGGGGAGAAGAGAGTAGAGGGGAAAAGTTAAAAGAATGAGGGGAAGAAAAGAGAAGACAGAGGATGAGAGGAAAAGAGAGGTACATACTGTATGTGCAAGCTGTGAAAACGTTTCTAAAGAAAAACATTCCATTGAGGCTGAATAAGATCAAAATCCCCAAAGTGATACATCAACAGAGAATGAAGGCTCTAAATGTGCACAGGGTAGCCAGAAGGGCCCATTACAGAGAAAAAACAGCTTAACACATATACAGTATAGAAGACATACGAAAACAGTGTCAAGATAAGAAGTGCAGTGAGTTATAATGTACAGTACTGGGCAGTACAGTGAGATTTTACACAAATCAATAAAGCTCTCTGCTGGATCCCTGCCGCTGTAATTGGACATTTGTCTTAATTTTGCGGTTAGCCAAAAGAGCTATAAATGTTACAACATTAGCATTTGGTGAATTTGTGCGAGGTTTGGCATGTTTATGTGTGTTTGTGTTTCTGCGTCTCTGCCCAGTCCAATGAACACAGTGTTCTAACTACATCGCTATCATTTTAGCTGAAAATTACCTGATGCCAGTACACTGAAATTCACCACTCAAAGGCATAGCCTAGATTAATACATAATGTTCTATTGTGTTTGTGTTAGTGTAGAGAGATTAATTCCTCCCACAGAGAAGACCAAACATTTAACTGTAGACTCACTTGGGAAGTGGGCTTTTCGGAGACACGCACTGCAGAGCAAAAATGATCCGTTTTTCAGAAGATTAAGGCAATTTTTCCTTGAATCTTTTAGCTGAAGACTTCAAAAGATTTCCACAGAGTTAGAGCTGAAAGAGGACGAAATGAATTGATTTGATTTTTTTTTTGGGGGGGGAGTCTGGATCAATCGCATTCTTTCCCCTCGTCAGAACAGGGACGTTTGGCCCCGAGGGCAGGGGTGCAATCATTTGAGGCAGGCGGAGCACGCCATTTGCCCAGGCCTGGAGGGGTTCTGATTTCAATGCTCCATTATGAGCCGTGTTAACAGCAAATAACATGAATTCCTCTCTGAGAACACACACTGATACACACAGACATGTTGCATTTGAGCACGTATAAACACACTGGGACACAAAGGAAATCCTTCAGACACACATGTAGGGAGAAAAGAGAAGAAAGAAAAAACGTCAGAGGGACAAACGCACACATTCCATACTATCGCTACTGAAAGGAGACACTAAATAAGAAAATATCCTGACAATCAAATAGACTTCACACAGATCTCTGCTTGTACTAGGTCTGTTTGTACTGATTTTTTTTTTTTAAATCTACAATTCTTCATATCAGTCTAAATGGCAGTGGACACACAATTCTGGCTCCCTGGCAGTAAAATGTATACAGTACGGAAGCACGTTTGTATAAACTGTGACGGAGGAAATCGATCCTTCACACTGCTTCACATGAGGAGAGCCAGCTGGATCCTGTTAACAGTTCTTAAATGAATTCTACACTTTTTAAGTCCTGTGACATTCAGGGAAGCTGTTACATTAAAATTCCCAGTGTTTTGACAATTCCAAACAAATTTACACAGGCCGAGCTGCGCTGCCGAGGCAGAGAGCTGACTGGGTTGTCCGCACTGTGTGTCAAGGTTATCACAAGACTGTATTTGTCTAAGACTGACAGGACCCACTCTGAAACCCAACTCCACATCAGTTAGTGTGGGGGGGGGGCCTTGTGGAGGGAGATGGAAAAAAGCAAGGGAGGGAGAGAGGAAGAACTAGCGAGAGACTGAAAACATGATTTATTTTAAATAGCCAAATATTGGCTGTCACCTGAACATCTGTAAGACAGACAGGTTTAGGCTATTCTTTATAAAGATTAGGCTATGAAAGGCTGAAGAGGGAGGTCAGTTTGTGGCTGTGATATTGTCACTTCTAATCCACAAAGTTTTTTTTCTGTGTTGCAGTGATTTGTACTAAATTGTTGCAACATACACAACCTGAATGGAAACCAAGCAAAGTCCTTGTAAGGGAAATGTTAACCTTGAGATATTTGCAATATTTCTAAAAACACTGTCAACATAGTTCTTGCGAGGAATAACTATCTGCCAAAGCAGGGCGCTGTGTCTAAGTGTATACAACAATTTATACAATTTATTTTCGCAGTGCAAACATTCATGGTCGGTACACAGACCAAAATTATCTCAGGTTGGGATCACTGTCCTTAGCTACAGTAAGTTGGCTTAGACAGTAGTTGGTTGATGGGTAAACAGGGTGTGATTTGCCTGGGGGGATGGTGGGGATTTCCCCCCCTCTGGTCTATATATCCCTTCCTCTGCTGAGTTAAATTTATCCCTGGTGGGGACAAAAATCTATCCCCCTCATAGTGATTTATGCTACTTCACCCACAGACCATATAAAATATCTAAAATAAAAATAGGCTATTTAAAAAAAAATCAAAGCACTGCAACATAAGAACAGTCATTAGCAATTGCAAACAACAATAAAATCAGAAATGGACTTTCATTGTCAGTGTTCATGTGACAATAAAGATGACACCACGTCTAGGCTACGTGATGACAGTTAATGGACCCCCTCCACAGGAAAGCATAAAAAGAAGACAGAAGTCCATCATCAAAGCAGACTGTTTTCTTAGTCTGAAGTATATACTGTAGCCTATTTATTTTTATGAAGAAAGCACGTGCTATTGCATGTTGTGATTATATTCTATTCAATACTGAAGGTTGCTGCACACTGCGCATAAAGTTGAATTAAGCAGTGACTTGTAAGAATGACATTAAGTATACTGGCACGTCTGGCCAAGTGGTGCTATCCACAGTACTGAAAGGAGCGTTGGGGAATTTAATTCTGGCATGTTAAATTAGCATTTAACCTTTTGTTTTGTTGTATATGATCACATTTCCTGTGTGTCTGCATGAGGAAAGGGCAAGGCATGAACTTGACATCACATTGCTGAGAGTGAAAATATCACACTACTTGACAAATTACATTTTTTAGAAAATGGATTAAAATATTCCTGCAAATGCAGTCGTCAAGTTCAAGTTTCATAATTGTTTTAAATTCATAATTATTTTATAAATGTTACTGTTACAGCTGCAAGAAATAGTCTAATAGGCACCATAGTCTATATAGGCCCACTGTGGCATCTTCTGGGAGTTGGCCAATCAGAACAGAGTGGGCTCATTAGAAGGGGGGGCCTTTAAGAGACAGGAACTAAAACAGCTTGTTTCAGACAGAGGCTGAACTGAGGGGCTGCATAAAGGGCCAGTATAAGATAAATAAGGCGTTTTTTGAACTGTAAATCATGCAAAGATATGATCAAGCTCAATCATATCATCATACCACTCAAATCTAATTCTAATTCTATCACATTCTAAAGTGAAGAATTTTTTTTTTCCTGGAACCCACCCCCCATTCTTCATTCATGTTTATGCATGAATATGCAAGTATTTCTCAACTGAAAGAAACAAGACTGAATGAGCTTATTTATATGAGGTTCAAAGTTCTGATTTGGTCAAAAAGGATACCAGGATTCTTAGAGGCGGTCTTGATGTAGATAGCGAGGGGGCCAATATAGTGACTGACCTCCTTAGTAAAACAATTGGGGCTTGTCAGTATTGAGATGGAGGAAGTTTTGAGACATCCAATTTGTAACAGAAGCTTGGCAGTCATGAAGGGTGGTAGGCTTAGTGAGGTTATTAGGTTTAACTGAGAGGTAAAGCTGCATGCCATTGGCATAGAAATGGTAAAAGATACCACTGGAGGAGTTAAACAGATGGCCCAGAGGTAGCATGTATAATAAAAACAGAATATGTCCAAGGATCGACCCTTGTGGGACCCCACATAAGAGAGGGGCAGAGGAAGACATGTAATTGTTAATGTGAACATTGAAATGTATTGAAGTATGAAGTGGTGTCAAAGGCAGCAGATAAGTCAAGTAAAACTGAAATGGAATATTCCCTTTTATCTGCACACATAAGAATGTCGTTAGTTACTTTAAACAGTGCCATTCCAGTGCTATGTTTTTGGCGGAAGCCAGATTGAAATTTATCAAAGATATTGTGTCTCTCAACCAGTTGGAGAAGCTGGTGAGCGACAACTTTTTCAAGAATTTTCGAAATAAAGGGAAGTTTGGAAATGGGCCTGTAGTTAACTAAACCGGTGGTATCTAGGGAGCGTTTTTGACACTGGCTGTCCTGAACTAAGAACTATGTACTTCACTAAAGAAGTACTGCTGACCTTTTATGCTGGCCATTTATGCTTTCAACACTTGGCAGAAGAGAGGAAAGGACAAATTGATAGATAAATGGAGCTATGCTTTACGTCTTATTTTAAGCAATGGAGGATTAAATAAAATGAGGCATGAGGGAAAAAAAATACAAGTAGATTTGTCAACATAAGGAAGAGATGCTGTGGTTGAGAGAAATCTAAAGTTAAGTAATTTACACAAGACTTTCATTATGCGTTAACCTTGTGGAATTGAGAGTTATCCCACACACAGCTTCTGTGTTTTCCCAGAAGTGCATTAAGTGCAGAGATGAGATTAGTTTGCCCTGTGATTGAATTGGACATGCCTCTGGATTTTACTGCTGTGATACACAAGTAAAGCATGATACAACATTGCAAGAAGCTAAAATGTCAAATGCAAATCAGAAATACAACCAAATGGAATGCATGGCCTAAAGTAAAAACAGTTTTGCAAAAATATTGATTTAATTCATTTAAAAGAAGTGTATACACATAATTGGAAACATACTGTATATTACAACCACGGTAATAGCTGCAGCATTTTTTCATCCAGCAGTGGTCAAAGCAGTTATAACTGGTTCCCAAAACTACTGATCACTGATACGATTAGCAAAACTATATTTTGATTTGCACAGATTTTTCTCAAACAAATTGACGTGAAGCAGCAGCGTGAACAAAAAGGTTGAAGCACCTGCTCTACAAAACAAAAGCCAGTAATTACTCTGTCAGTGAGGAGAGAGAGATGAGAGAAGGAGGTGAGGCAAAGGCAGAGCATGGTCACTGCTGCCCCTGGGCTGACTTGTAGATAACTACAGTTCCCCTGATCTGACTCTGCCTCTCACCTTTTTACCTCTTTAATTCGCTCTGTAGCTCTCATTTTCACTGTGACCTCAGTAATAACAACCTATTTCTGTTTATTTGTTTCCCTCTGAGCGAACTTTGGATTACCCCTATTCCTCTCTCTCTATCCTCCTGAAATCTGACCATACTACTATAGCTCCCTTTCTCCCCTAACATAATGAACAACAACAACAACAAAGAAAGAAAGAAAGAAAGTGGCTGCCTTGGGCTGGTCTTTTTCCCCACACAGGACACACAGACCAATCTTCACCAGTATTCCAGGTTCATTTACAATGCTAAACACAATTTTAGGATGTGAAAAGGGGGAAGACAGAGAAATGGGTGAAGAGGGCAAGCATGCAGTGAATTAATTCTGTCATTCAGCTGGTAATGTACCTGACCTTGGAAACTGTCAAACTCTTCTCTCCGCTCGATTCACACTCCATTACAACTCTAATAGCACCAATTACTGCTTTATTTAGCTGTGTCATCGCCAAATTCCCCCTTCAGAGCAGAAGGGAGAATAATTATTTATCTTTCCATCCTCTAGGCTAAAATTATAAGTATGAATATCACATCTGAACACAGAAGTAGATGAATAAATATGGGCAGAGGGACGGGTGAATTTGTTAGGTGGGAGGGCAGGGGCATGAAAGCATACGGTGGAAAGAAACTAAGAAAATTTGATATTCCAGTAAAGATGTAGGTCATTCCAGAACAGGTTTTATTAGCATGGCTGTAGATATCGATTGTTGGGTCACCGAGTCGGCGAGGCAAGAGGGAACTAAATGAAAATGGAATCTAAGTGATCACCTGCTATGTAATGCAGTTACTCTTTATTACTCTGAGATAAATATGATAGATACACATTCATGTCTGCAATAATGTGAATTGAGCACACCACTTCATCACTGAGACCTTACATATGGGGTCACTGTCAGACCCCTCATATGTTTTAATTTTATTACAGTATAAATAGATAAATATGATACACCGATGTTCTTGTCGCACTTAACGATCTCCGGGTAGGAATTTTTATCAGAGAAATCCATAGGGTCAACCAAAGGCCGCGACACGCAGATATCACTGATTTTATAATGAAGAAATAAAAATGATGAGTTCCCAACCTGGTGAAAGGCCTTGACTATAAGTCAACTTCCCTCCTCCCTCTTTTTCTTCCCTGCCAACTTCGACTTTCACTTTTTACTGCACAGCAGGGGCTTTTAAATTTGTTCAGCCCAAAACCCAAATGTCAACCTGAAAACAAAAGGCTCATTAAAACATACTGTTACACTCACCATATGGAGGCTCACCAGCAGTGGGATAATGGCTTATGTTGTGTACCAGTACAGTATAATACACCAGGCTGTACAATATCTGTACAGGCTAAAGCTTCTAGGTTAAGCCAGCTGTTCACTTTCCCTTCCTTGTCTGCCCTCATCCCACTCATGTCAGACTGTATGATCCCACACTAAGTGGATGCATCTGTGTGGTAGGAGCCCCTCTGAACCAATTGGAGAGGTGGGTGGGGTTGTTACCATGGCACTACATGTGCTGCCATCAGGTTGGTGATTGGATGGGTAAGAGGCCAGATGAAAGTTTAAGGGTGACTTTGGAAAGATCGTCCCACACAACCAGAGGCATCTCAAAGTAGGCTTGAGAGGGGTCATTATGTCACTTTACCTCTGTTATCACCCAACCAGCTGACTCAAACATGCATCATAGACATACTGGGCACAGGCGGGAGTGGCTTAGGTACTCAACACGCTCTCCTCTGGACACTTTTTAATTGGCCAGTTGCCCTAACCTGGGACTTTTGAGAGTTCATGTGTGTGTGAGTCAACCATCAGTAATATATATATATATATATATATACATATATATACATATATATATATATATACTATTTATACTGTGGTAACTATCCCCTTAAAATATCTGAGTGTATTGGTCAGTGTGGGTAATGCTGCCCATCACTGAGCAGGACTGCTTTATGGCAATATTTGAGTTTTGCATATGATTGTATTATTATGTAATATTAATACTGCATATATTCCCCTGATAGCAAAAGGTGTGAATAAGACATGTGCACAGGCATACACACACACCCACTTACACATATTAAAGCATATTCAGAGCAAGGGTGTGCAATTTGACAATATTAGATTGTGAACGATTAAAATTTCTCCACGATCTGCTTTTACAGAGAGATTGTAAGAATCGTGCTACAGTGCACGTTGCATCAGTTCAGCTCTGTGACGGAGCGCAGTCTGCTAGCAGGAGGCTAACGGGTAACAGCCCCGACATGGCGAGCGCCTCGTACCACATCTCCAATCTGCTAGTGAAATCTACAGCAGGTTTAATGTCCTGCTAGGAAGCTCACCTGCTGCACATCATGTTAAAGTGACAGTTGGGCTGCAGCAAACCACTAAACGCCATCGTTTAGTGGTTTGCTCCCCTGTTAACTGGTAACACTAATGTCACGCTGCAAGCTCGCGTGATGTCAGCTCAGGTGTACTGTGTTGGTGACTTTTTTTTTTTTAACTGTGCACATCCTGCTGGTTAACTGAAACGACACACTAACGCTTCTACACAACATCAACTGTTTGCTTTTCAGCTGTGACATTAGTTTGGTTGTGCTGTTAGTTTGGTTTCCCACTGCAATATTCATTTTAAACAAGGCCAAATAGACTGTCACTACTATTTAATGGAGCTTTGCACACCTGCTCTTATTTATTTATGGAATTGTTTGTGTTTTAATGTCATTTTAGGTTTTAATGTCTTTCATGTATGTTTTATGTTGTTTGTGAGCCCCTAACCTAAGACAAATTTCTATCATTATGTGATAGACAAAGTTTTTTTGAATCTTGAGTACTGTTCTCACATCGCCCACCCCTAATTCAGAGCACAAAAAGGGTCGTGGCTACCGTATTAAAGAATGTTGTGTCATGTCAATAATTATCATTAATCTGACAATTTTTTTGGATGATTCAAGTCTATAAAATGTCAGAAAGTGTTGAAAAAGTGAAAAAGCCTATTGCTATTTCCAATAGCCCAATGTGATGACTTCAAATTGCTTATTTTGTGCACCAGGGTTCCAAAGCACAAACAGATTTGCTTTAGTATGATATAAAAACAGAGAAAAGCAACGAATTCTGACATTGCAGAAGATTAAATCAGTAAATTTTTCAGTAAATTTGGCATTTTGCTTTAAAAATGACTTAAAACAAATAAATCATCATTAGAATTGTTGCAGATTAGTTTTCTGTCCATCAACAAATCAAATAATCGACCAACTCAGCTCTTAAGAAAAAGTATAAAGTTTTTTGTGTAGCCAAAAATAACTCATACTGCAAATTTCCATAAAAATGTTTTGCAGTAGACAAAAAAATCTGACTCGCTACATCTTAAAACATCCCCAGAAGCATCGTTTTAAAGCAAACCACACATCGGGACAGTGGGAGACATTATGGACTGAGCCTTGTTACCTTGTCACATCTCATGAGGCCCAGGTAGCGGAGGGATTTGCTGCTCTGAGCGATCTGTGTGGCTCCCTGGTCTGTGATATCCTTACACCAGCCGGCATCCACGGTCTCTATGGTACTGCTGTACTGGCCTATGGCTATCAGAGCTGTGGAAATAAGAGCAAAGGCAGAGAGGGGGAAGGAGGTGTGGAAGAAGGGAGGGAGAGAAATAGGAAAAGGTGTTAGTCTAACAACCTTTTTCATGCAAATGTGACAGCATCGTTCTCCCACAGAGACACACAGAAATTCAAGATGAAACTGGGGCAAGTCATCTGGCCAGCTGTGACACATAATTCCAGTGTTTACACAACACCTTGAAAATATGCACACATACGCACGAGGTGGCTAACACGTTGAAACACACACGTGCATCTCACACAGACACAAATCTCACACGCACACATGCTTGTTTAGACTGCTGCAGGATTCATCCATTAGAGTGATGGAATGAGTCACAGCCCTGAAAGGCAATGACAACATGCCAGGGTAATGTGTGACTCCATGCCAGTGTATGATTTAATTCTGCATGTGTTTGCGTGTGTGTGTTTGTTTACCGCTGCCAGATGTAGTGCCAGGGTAAAGAGTATCCACCGAAACAAATATCTGTCAGTGTCTGGGGGCTTTGTTATACCTTGGAGCATGTGTGCATACACACACATACACACACAACATACTGTGACCTCACACGTGTGCCTCCCTTTTCAAAATGACTTCATTTATTTTTGAGAAGAGTACAAATTAAAACACACAGCTGGCAAACAAGATGAGATTATATCTTATTCAATCTATCTCAAATAAAGACATACTCTTGCATTAACACACACACACACACAAACACACACACACAGACAACACAACAATCTTCCTCATCAATCTTTGACCCATCAATTGTTGAGCAGATGGAGGAGACCTGTGCTTCACCAGTCGATTGATAGTGCCGCTCAGTGATCGATTAGCAGGGCCTGGGCTTTGTTCTCCACTCTCTCACAACCATCACTAATGAGAATGGGAAGGGAGGAGGAGGAGGAGGCGCGAGGGATGAGAGAAAGATGAAAAGAGGAGGGTAAAGACAGAGAAAGCCTTTGACAGCACCTTCAAATAGTTACTTAGCCCTGATGTTGTTTTCTCATTCGTAGAAATCCATTTCACTTCAAAACTTTTTTACAAACAAGCTTGAGACTCAAACGTCTCCACTTCAATGAGGAGGGTAAAAATTAATCCGTACAAACTTGTTTTTATGTTGAACCTTTTCCTTCTCTCTCCCTTTCTCACCTCTATCCCCAGCACTTTTCAAAATACCTACACATATAACAGTATTAAATAACATACAATCAGCAGATTGATGTTGTTACTGCACACTGGGTAAGACGGGGTAAGTGTGTGTGTGCGTGTATAGATGTGTACAAGTGTAGCAGGAGCTTGCTCCCACAGGAGAGGGGAAATGAATAATCTTATGGTTTTTGAATCAACTGCATGTTTTTAACCCTCTTTCCTCCTGTCCAGCTGGAGCTATGTAATGTAGAGTCTTTTTTTACACACACACACACGCACACACACAGACACACAGGAACGAGCTTGTGTACAGTATATAACATATGTAATATATAGCTTTGGGCACTTGGAAGGCTCCACATGTGGTTCCTTTTTTGCTCCAGCATTCACTTGGATGCCATGCATAATGGCACATTATAGCTAAACAGGCAGTAACACGGCTTTGAAGCTACAGTATGTTTCATGTAAAACGGCACCGTGGGGAAGAGGCTCCGTCAGGCCAGATGGGTGAACAGCACACAGAGCAGCCATGTTGTTTTTTGACTAGTGGTGACCTGGCAAAGAATTCTAAAAACGGAGACACTCATGTTTCTATGCACTCGAGTGTGTGTGTGTGTGTGTGTGTGTGAGGCTGGAAAGACGTCAAGTGGAATGGCTCCCCATCCTGTTCCCCTTGTCATGTCCAATCACATGATCCTAAATTCGATTACCTGGGCTCAGACCTCTCGTCTGATGTTAAGACACACATATTGCTGCTGTTAAAACCCCCTTGCAGGGCGATTGGGAGTTTTCAGAGGAGCAGGGGAGATATAATAAAAGAGGCTTTCATAGTTAACCGAACCAAACAACAGAACTCCCTCTACTTCCCCTTTGCCAGCCCCACGTCCCTGTTTCTTCCCCTTCAATTTTACTTTCCTCAACCTGACAAAGTGAGAGGATAGAAGCAGACAGGTGTCTACAACAGTGAATGTATAAGTGCGAGTGAATTCAATGTCCATGCATCTCCTGATTACTCTGCGAGCACCACCTCCCTAATCTGAATTACTGTTGACAAGTTCTAGACTTTATACAGAAAGCATATGGCAATTTGAGATAGCAGTAAGGAAAAAGGGAGGAAGCAAATAACACTAAACATCATTTTGTTACGCTCTCTAGTTAATAAACTGAAGGAGTCAGATAATGCCTATTGTCAGAACAAGCCAAGTGTTAGGCTATTAGACTTGTTTAGGACTCTATCAACAAGTTCATCTGGTCGACATTACAGTCTAATATCCCTGTGTGTGCTCTCCTTCTCTCCCTGTTCCTTTGATCCTCTATCAGGAGACTGTAAACTCCAGCTACTCCCGGTGGCAAATGGAAATCGTTGGCTATTTTTTCAAAGGAGAAGAGCTTTCTGTAAAACGTTTTTACTACAAGTTGTGCACTTTAGTCCATCTTGTCAGAGGAAGAGAGTGCAGTCGGAGCTCAAGTGTAGTGCTGGAGTACATATAAAAATGTGCATAAAGAAATGTGCAAAGAGCTGATTTTATTTCTGTTGGGCATTATACTATAATTATACTATAATTTTGTTTATGTGAATATAAACAAATAAAATACAGATCTTCTGCATTCTTTTCATTATGAAATAGTGGAAGTGGAAGTGAAGCACACCTCTACACAGTCGCACATAAATAGATGCACAAAATCTTTACACCCCGGTTCGATTCCAGCCACAGACCTTTGTTGCGTGTCATAGCCCTCTCTCTAAAAATGCTACCTGTCAGCTGTCAAATAAAGGCAAACTTGTTTTTTAATCTTTACTTACACTGCTAGTCAAATAATCATATATTTTAGTATTTTTGCTTCAATCTACAGCAATGTAATCGTAAATGAATTTGACATACCCCCTAATAAGAACATATAAACACAAATAGTTAAGTATCACTGAACTGAGAAATGTTTATGAGTTTTGTTTTATTGGAAATTGTCTAAATCTTGATCACTGTCATTAGGAACATGTAACAGACAGCATACTTTATTGGTCGGTCCCCCACTTTGGTCCAGACTAAAATTATTAGATGTATTGCCATGACATTTTGTATAGTCATTCATTATCCTCAGAGGATGAATCATAATGACCTTGGTGACCCCTGACCTTTCCCCTGGCGCCACCAAGAGGTTGACATTTGTGTTTTTGAGTGAAATATCTCAGCAGTTGTTGAATGGATTGCCATGACATTCATGTCCCCCTCAGGATGAACTGTAATAACTGTGGTGATCCTTTAACTTTTCATGCTCCCATAATGACTGTTCAATTGTGAAGAATGTTCAAAAGATGTAAATATTATTATTATTAAATATTTCTATAAGGGTTACTATCTTGGAAACAACACTCTTAAAGTAAATAGAGCTTTGTTGAAGGCATTTACACTGGAAAGGTCAACCAATTAAAGCTACATAATGTACAGTATGTTACACACAGATAGTGCTAGCTTCAGTTGTAACTCAAATGTACAGCATGTTGGTGGCTACATGTACCAATTTAAATTGATTGATTAAATTGATTGATTTAAAGGTTCTATATGTAGGAATCAGAAATTCCTTCTCATTAGTGACACTTGTGGCCGTTAAATAAGCTGTAATCAACATCCTGGTGCTCTCTCTACTATTGCAGGTGATGTCTTACACTTCTAATAATTACATAAAAGATCGCTAACGTTGTGTTTTTCAGCAAAGCATCTCTCCCTCCTAGTCAGTCAACCAGCAAATAGTATTATTTTAGCTGTGTGTGCTCGGGAGTGGGCGACTTGTCATTGCGGGGGTGTTTTGTTGTGAAATGTGTAGTGGTTGACAGAGGCAGCTAGCTGTCTCATTAGCTGGAGAGCTAATATCTGCGGGGTGTTTCTTGTCGGATAGCACAGTTTTTGCTGTGTTGTCAATCTGCCGGTCGTTTGTTTACGTTAGCGGGAGAAATGCAAAGCACTCGGGAGCTTCCGTTGGATTTTCGCAGAAAATCCGGCCCAGGGCCTTCATATAGACATCAGTCCACAGGCTGTTAAAGGCAACCGAGAAAGTCGGGGAAGGTCTCATTTTTTACGTTACATTACTACCCGTTCACTCACTGGCAATAAAAACGATTAATACATGTAAATTGCGTCACAATTCTACATAGAAAACATTTAAGCCTATTCCATTATACCAACACAATTTTTGATAAAATAAAAAAGTAATTCATTCTCAATTGTCTTTTTAAGGTGATTGCAATTAACTGATAATTCCCTGATATTTAACCCAATTGTTAAAATATAGGTGTATAAGGGACCATAGGAGCAGGAAATTGTCTTTCCTAACTGATAATGATTTTCTGTCAGAGAAATAGATGAAGCGATATGCAAGAGAAGTTAAGGTGAAAAAGAGGTGGAAGAGTCAGACGAGAAAAGAGGGGAAAATCCCGTTCTGGCAGCAGGAGCTGTGACTGAGTGGTGACTACACACTCAGACGGTAATGAGGACACACTCGGCTGCCCTGCCTGAAAATGGCTTTAGGATCTGGCTCAGTGTGTGTGTGTGTATAGATGTGTGTGTGCGCGTGTGGGCTGACTTAGCCTACTTTCGCGGACACATTTCAGACTCAAGACCAGTTAATTGGGGACGGCTTGTTCAATTGGGGACAAAAGCAGTGTCCCCAATTGGGAAAAAAACGCTGATTTTTGGGTCAGTGGTTAAGGTTAGGGTTCGGTTAAGGGTCAGAGTTAGAGTTAGGCAAGTAGTGTTTATGGTTATGGTTCCAGGAAATGAATATAAGTCTATGTAATGTCCCCAAAAGGGACCTAAGTAAATGTATATGTGTGTGTGTGTACACTCCCCCTTTAGTGTGAAAAGAAGCAGAGAGAAACAGAGATTGACCTTAAATCCTGGATATCATTCATTTTGAGCATGGCACATTTCACCTGTCTTTTACCAAGAGTCTCATCGGGGAATAAAACCACGTAATTAAACGAGAAACAGGTGGGGATCACATTTAAAACCAATTACTTCCGTTTATTTAAGCGTTAATGGGATTTGAGAAAACATATCTTCCTGTCAATCAATCACTAAACAACAAATCAATCATCAGATCAATTCAAACTGTGTTATAGGCCATTCAGTATCTTTAATTATCCCCATGTCAAAACATGAACTTTCAGTTGATTGCAGCATATATGCCTTGCAAATCTTTCTCCGTGACAAATGTCAAACAAAAAGGGCGAATAACAGAGTAAAACCCTAAATCTTTGGTGTTCCATTAACTCCTACGTTATCTTCAGACCGGAGATTCATAACCTATTCCTTACCCATATCAGCCACAAGCTGTTATCAAACACCATAAATAGCGGATTTATCCAAACATAGGAGTGGTTCTAGGCTAAGGTAACCACACTCCCAATAGCGGGGTCAGGAGTTGGTCAATCTTGTGATGACCGCAACGTGAGAAGAAACCTTCCTTAATCAGCTTATTCTCCTATCTCTGTACCTGACCTCAGAGCTTCAGGGGTTAAGCATCTTTTACAGGCTTATTAGATATTCACTTATTACATTCTCCTAAATGATGGTGTGCCATTACTGCTATCTTATTGCTCTGAAGCCATCCCCATGCCGGTCTGTTGTAACCCTATACACCATATTTTAGCCGCTGATGAAGACAGAACGTTTACTAAAGACGTGATGGTATATGGTAAAGATTTACTGTGATGCAGTGTGTGCAGAGTGTGTGTGTGTGTATAGATATGGCAGTAGGGACAACAGAAAAAGGCTTATTATGGCTGATGTATTCCAGAGAGCGCAACTGTCATGTCTAATGTGAGAGACATTCAGTCGGTTCTTTGTGCTGCGTTTTAAAAACTTGGCCTCAACATTGCCGTCTCTACTGCACTGCTGTATGCCGCAAACCAAAAGAAAACAACTTTTCACTTCTTATCTCTTTTTAAGCTGTGAAAGTTATAAAAGATGCAAAAGCTATTTTTTTTAAAGCAGAGAACAACATCTGTATGTTTTCCATCCACTTTGGCTGATACTCTTACCAATACTGACATGCATTTTTGCAATTCTGCTGTCTGCTGTATTATGTAACATTCCTTAAAAGAAAGGTTACATAAATGCCAACACTGGTGCAAGACTGAAAGTTACACCTTTCATTACTACGATTCAGTAATGGGTTAATACACTGCTCACCATATATAAATATGTCACCGTCTGAAATCTTATGATACTGTTTATACCCTGAAAGCTGTCGCTTAAATATCTCTTCTGGCATGGCGGTCACTGCTCCAAATCAATGGGGCTTTTAGATTTTTATACAATTCTGGCATTAATGTGATAAAGTCATTTTTTCATCCATAAACTGTTTCTCAATTGATTTTTAAAAAACACACATACTGTGGTATCACCCATTCCTAATCATAACTGTAACATTTATTTCGCATGGTTGAACTTGGACGACTTGAATTTTCACGGCTGCGCATTGTTCTAAGCTCAGTTCTCTGTGAGCGGGTACGTCTATGTGTGCGTGCCTCCTTTGCTTGTGTTCACCATGACAATGATGTGTCCTGGTTGTCAACATCAGCAAAAAAGTTAAAACTCTCTCAGGAGCGTTTACACGCATGTAAATATAGCACACATGCATGAAAACATATATCATACAAACGTGTAAAGGCCGTGTTAGGTGACCTCAACAAGTACCATGTGGACGTCACTTAACTCCTCTGATGCCTGTCTGACCTGGCCAGGCCCTGGTCTCACTGTCTGATTGATTAACACACCGAGCTCATCTTCAAAGTACCCAGCCATACTGACTGGGGTCACACAGAGTGCCAAAACTAATGTAGTAAACAACGTACCAAATAAAGAACTTGAAACGCACATGCACTGCAGGCTGAACACAAGATAGGGACTGTTTTTGGCCTGTGGTGAGCTGAGAATTAACAAATTAAAATCTGTGAGACCGAGGGGGATCTGGAGAGGGAATGCAGACAATCCCTCGATTTAGAGGGGAAAAGACCCTTTGAGCTGCGGACTTGAACGTGAACTTGATGTGACAAAAACCGAGTTTCGTCTTCCAAGTCAGATAAAAATATGCAGATGCAAAGAGAAAGAAAGAATGAAGTAGAGTGGGAAAGCGAAGAAAGAAAATGAGATAGGCAGAGGTCCTATGAGGTGACGTTCTTTGCCCTGACATTTTGGGCAAATGCAATCAAAGGCCATGGGGAACTGAAATGAGCCAGGCTTGCTGAAGAGACACAGGAGAGCGGAGGAACAGATTGAGTGCGGCTCAAGAAGGAGGGAGAGCACTTTATGGTGGGACATGCTCGATCTGGGAAATTAATTAGCCAGAGGGCAGGGAGAAGGCACTGTGTGTGTGAGTACTGAAGGCATGGGCATTTTCCAATCAGTCTCTGATCTGATGTAAACCAGCTGACACGTACCATTTTTTGGCTGTGTGCGCTTGTATGGTTTTATGTGTTTTCTGGATATGTGCGTGTGTGTGTGAGAGAGAAAGAGACAGAAGCAATCAGCAGATTCTGAAATGTTTAAGTGGTGAGGTAGAGACAGAACAACCAAAAAAAGTGACTTTGATGTGTTATGGTGGTCTTGCATCTGAAAACAATACACTGAAACACACGCACGCACACACACACACACACACAGAGACTGTTTTAGTAGTGCGATAACCTTGTGGAAGGGATGTGAAGTTTAAAGTGGAAGGAAGATTGGAAAGGTGAATGACTGACAGTGAGAGAGAGGTAGAGATAGGGAGGAAGAGTGATGGGCAAGGACAGATAGACAGGGTGAAGGGGTGATAAGGAGAGATGGAGCTATCACAGAGGTGACCTACAACAGGCTTTCCTTCACCACTGAGAACGAACACTCATCACCGATTCTCTCTCACACACGCACACACACACACCCCCACAGGACAACGGGACACTTAACACGTTGACATTATTCATCAGGACTCAATTAGGCTGAAAACACTATGGTCTAGGATAAGAGCAGTAAATTCTGTTCAGTTAAGAGTATTTAATGAATGAGTTTCAATGAGTTCCAACAGGATGCACTCACACTACAGAATCCTGACTGGCAGAAATTTCAAATGCTACAGGGCTGCACAATTAGAGGAGTTATGTCCATATTGCGTGATTCTGCACCTCACAATTTATATCCCATGTTAACATTCATTGCCAACGCAGGACATACCCCATATGTAGTGAGCCGTAAAGTAAGGTGAAGGTCGGGGTGGTGGACGGTGCTGTAGTGAGTCGGATTTTAATGCCTCCCGTCACAGACCAGCAATTAGCGTTAGCATTTTTATTAATCGTGACCAGGATCTTTCCCAATCAGAACCACATGTTTTTGTAGCCTAACACTACCTTAACTATAATTTATTTACCATAACCACAGTCTTTCCCATACGTCAACCATACCATTGCAGAGAAAAGTGCAAATTTTTATATCATGTTAATAAATGTTGGCAACGGATGTATAATTGTCACTGAACATAATCTAGATAATCTACCTGGATAAGTAATTTACTTACTAACGAGTGACCACAGGGGTTCAAGAAGCTGGTTCGCAACTGCCAGTTTTCCTTAAACCAGCAGGATAAAATCTTGGTGGGAAGAAAGTGAAAGAAAGAGGAGCGCTCGCCGATGACTCATTATCACCACTGACATGCCCTTGAGCAAGGCCCTTAATCCCCAGCTGCTCCAGTGGAGCTGCCCAGTGGCCAACAGATTAGACTGTGGTTGTACTGGGCAGCTTCCAGGTGTGAATGTTTGTAACTGTGTTAGTGTGAACAGGGTGTGCCTGATAAAGGGACCACTGCTCTCAGTGAAACATCAGGGGATAAACAGAGGGAAATAAAGGTAAAAAAAAAACAACAACACACAAACAAACAAAAAAGTAAAACTCTCTGAGAGCTTGTCGGGTCTGGTGATGCACATACAGCTCCAGGTAAATTTGTGTGGCAGGGATTTTGTGATAATTTTCGATATTTTCACCACGTTGTCGTGTTATTTGTGCTGTTATTCCGGAGGTGCCACATGTGCTGAAGTATGTGCTCCAGGCTGTCATTATTGCCTTTGAATCTAAAAATGTTCCATACAACCCCTTTTTCAGTACAACCACAACATGTTTTTTTTATATGTTATATTTTGCTTTCAAAGTTATACATCACTCCCTCTCACACGTTAGAAGTATTTTCAAGGTCTGTTTGTGATGCGGTGTTAAGCAATTATTTGATGATGCATCTTCGGGAGAAACTGGAACAGCTTAAATTGATCAAACAAATCTCCCTGCTAATGAAACTGCAGCAGAATTGTTGTCATGTAAGAATGAGATTTCAGAGATTTATGACTTACTTTAATATAATCAATAATACAGCCCTGACATAAAGGTATATAAAATAAGTATATCCCCAATAAAAAGGCCCATTATATAAATACTGATAATAACATACTAACAGGCCTGTGGTATTGTCTGCTTTTGTTTGGGTGTATTGTGCGTATATGGTGTGTTTTATATCTTTATCCTGCTGCTTTAAAGACAACATCCAGAAGTAGTGAACAGACACACACACACACACACACACACACTGAGTTTTCCATTGCCATCAGCAGTAAAAGCAGGATATTAAGCTCTATTTCAAACCAACAGCACCTCTGCTCCTATGCACCTCTCCTTTGAGGATATTAATCCTCCCCACCTTTTCTCTCTCTCTCTCTGTCCGTCTCTTTTTCCATCACTCTCACTTACTCTCTCTCCCTCTCTCTATTTTGGATTCTGTACAACAGGAAAACTGCTCTCCAATTCTGACATCACAGACGGAGGGGCATAAAGCTTAACAACTTCAATTTGAAATGAGACGGTGAGAGAGGAGCAGAGAGAAAGTGAAGAGGAAGAAAGAGGACGCAGATGAAGACAGAAGGCATCCTAGTCGCTGAACTGCGTGTTGCATGTGTCTGACTAAAATTAACGTAGCGTAGCAATAGTTATGGCTTTGGTTATGGATTATGGCTAATCCTTTAGCATAGGGAGCAGGTCTTAAAGATAATTACACGCTACTATTGGATCCAGAGCCCAGAAATGGGCCTCTCTTACATCATGCTTATTAAGATCCATAAGAAAACTGGCTGCTTTCATACTGCTTAGACAGAGTACAGGCTAACACACCGTGGCATTCGCTGCCAATCTTAATACTACTTAAATTTGTCTGGAAGGTATAAGAGCATTGTTGCTGAGATCTCAGCTGGTCTTTTAGTTTTGAGATAGAAAGAGGAAAGGCTAGGCTTAGATTGGATTGTGCATGTTTGGGAATGATACAAAAAAATATTTGTTTGTATCTGTAATCATTGTGAATACAAGTTCAATTAGTCATCATCACAAAAAACACAAAAACAGGGAGCTGTTCGCTAGCACAGGGTAAGTAGTTAATTAGCAGCAGCACTCACTTCCCAGTAAATACCAACACTGACAAAACAGGAAGATGATCCACACTGGATAGTTTTTCCCATTTTTTTAGTAATTTCTTGCTATGTCCCCTTTTCTTTTTCCCCTCAAAACACCCCCCGTCTCTATCTAATACACTCTCAAGTGCCGCTGAGTCTGTTTTTGTGCCTTATCTCAAGCCTTTAACAGTCCACTCTGTCCGCTTTAACCCAGCAGGAATTATTAACCAGATACACAACTTCCCCTACCCCTGACAAAAACCTGCAATAACCTCTGATAATGTGTGTGTGTGTGGTTTTGTCTGTGTGTAAATTAGGGGTCCACTAAGCTCCTGAAGCAGCCCTAAAACAAATGACCCAGTACAAATTACTTGTGCAACAATTAGGTTAGTAGACCGTTGATAGCAGGCAGACCCACCCAAAGAAAAGTTATGCCCTTTCCTCCCCTTCAACCAAAACCAATGAGAATAGCAGCAGACAATGTTGCCAATGTTGCACTGAAGGCTGTAGTCTGTGATGTAACCAGCACTGGGACTGGTTAAAATGTTGACTCAACATGCCATGTAGAGTGACTACTAGATTCTGGGAAACTGTTGGCATGTCAGACAACTGAATTTGTCTCAACTCTCATCTTAAAACTGAAAATTCTTGAGTGTAATCTTTATTTATAAGCTCAAAACTAGCATAATGCTTATCCTCAAAAGCTGAGTGGAGGCAACGTTTCCTTAGTTTATAGAATTTCCCCTCATCTTTCAATTATCTATGAAACGATGAGTCACACACATTAATGGACCCTGCACTTTAATTTTATGTATATAATTACTAATTCCATCTTCTCAATATTAACTGATTGTTTTGAAATTTAAAGGCTGCAGTGGTATTGGCTCTATGCCCTCAGTTTGAAGACATCATCTTGGAGAGTCAACATTGGGAAAAGAAAAAGATGGGGAAAATATGACTTCAAAAAAAAAAAGAAGAAAATAAGCCACGGTGTGTGCTGAGTGCGCACAATGACATCCGACCTGTGAGAAAACATTGAGGTCACCCTAATAAAGGTAAAACTAGAGGATCTAAAGAATGTGGTTAAATTATGTTGATATAAGAGCAGAAACACCACGAACACAGAAAAAAAGCAAAGATCTCAACATGTAAAAATTAAAGATCTTAAAACAATATTACAGTATATGAGAACATAAAACAATGCGTTAACTGGAGACTATCAATTTCAAGCTTTCATCACGTTCAATACTGGACAGGCTCTAAAGACATCTGGAAAGGGAAAAACCAAAAGAGTTGCATTCATAATGTTCAAAAAGATGGAAAAAAGGCTGAAAAAAAAAGTATCTCCCTTAGAATGTGGCACTTTATGCCTTATCTCAGTCTGTTTGGTCTCTTTTATACAAACTCTTAATGGCTCATGAGTCTGTAGCTGCACTTAGTCAGGTCTCACCAAAAGCTCTTTAGCAAAGTTTAAAGCTGGCGTGATGTTTTCTGATCAATACCTGGCCATAAGTCAAATCACACGTCAAGTGCCATTGCTGTATACAGCCCACACTCTCAACTTAAGTGCACGCACACATACACACGTGTACATTTTCATAAGCTTAGACAGTGTTTTTGATCAATATCTGGCTATAGATCAAACACCTTTTTTCAGTTTATGGCTAACCTTTCCCGAGGCTCATTTCAGACGCACACAGAATAACTCATGTCTTACTTGAGACTGCTGCTTTGACTGCGTCTATGAAATTGATAAGTGCTCTTAAATGCAAAATGACAGTTTAAGAACCTTGTTTTTGTACCGCGGCGTAGTCAGAATGTCTCATAAAAACACAAAGCACTTTTCTCCAGGAGGTAACTTCACAGTCAGCGCCAGATAGAGAAACACACAACATACCAAACGTGCCGCTTAAGACGTGAAACTGCGTGAGAGTTCTTCTTCAAAGGATAACTTGCTGAAATGTAACATAAGAAACGGTGTGGAAAACAGTTTTCCCCTCATATTTTTCATTATATGTGGAATTCACAAAATAGATGAGTTCTTTCGCCACAAATATTTCATCTACTGTATTGTCGACTTTATAAATTTACCTGAATGTTTTAAGCACCAGTTGAAAACTGCAGCAAGAATACCACAATTACTTTAGCTGGAATACAATCAACCGAGAATCGTATTAAGGAAAACTGTCTTTGAAATGAAATCACTCTGCAATAAAACAGTTACTTTTTTGTTTTATACCATCATCCAAAAGTCTGCCTCAGGCAAAAGACACAATGCCTACATTTCTGCACAGGTGTCTTTTATCGCCTTCGTCATTTTGCCTAAAAAATACAGCTACTCAATCCTACAAAGTGCCTCACTATCGAGCTTCTCATCTACCTTGTACTGTTAACCTGAGTAACACTGCAACCTTTGCCCTGCATGCAAGTCTTCCTTTCTCCCGATGGTTTATGTGTAAATGTCTCTTGGGCCCTTTCCTATCATACATCCCTACCCCTCGTCTTTTCTCTTGCTTTGCTCATCATCTCATCTCTTACCTACCTTCCCCCCTCCTCTCGCTGTCTTCTCCTCCTCCTGATCCTCTCTAAAGGATGTTTCCTTGTTCAGGGTCACCGTCACCCCCTCAGTAGCTCAGTCGACCTTTAACCTGTTTATGACTGGGGTCAGCGCCTGTCGCCATGGTGTTTAACATCCTCGTGGGAGGCCATCCATGTAGATGGGTATAGTGTACAGTTCAAACATGCACATTATTTGTAATGTCTGAGGCATGCAATGTTGACCTTTTACATTCACTTTAATCTTCCACTCAGGTTACCAGCCAAGACAGACAATAGTCAAAGTATCCCCCGCTGTTAACATCTTTTACTCATTCTTTTATCCAAACTCCCTCAGCACGGCACAGCACGGTGGCTCAGTGGCAAGAAGGTCCTGGGTTCGAACCCTGGTCGTCCCAGGTCCTTTCTGTGTGGAGTTTGCATGTTCCCTGTGTTTGTGTGGGTTTCTGCCAGGTGGTTTCCTCCCACCATCAAAGACATGCATGTTAGGGTTAATACTTCAGTCAGTGATCCTGACAAAAGAACTGGAGTTGGTCCCCCGGTGCTGCACTGCAGCTGCCCACTTCTCCTAGTGTGTGTGTATAGGATGGGTCAAACGCAGAGGATCAATTTCCCCCTACTTCTTCTTCATCTTCTTCTTCTCCCTGAACCTTTTTTTTGTCTTCACTGTAATTTTTGTCCTTCCTCCCCTCCCCTGCTGCTCCTCCCTGTCTCCCTGTGGTCTAAACAGGTCTCTTTCTCTTTGGATGTTCGCCTCTCTGTGACTTTCAACTGCAGGCTATTGAGTTACACAACCACAATAGAAAGACATCCCACAATGACAATTATCCTGTGCCTGGGAACCAAAGAAGAACATTTATGAAAACCGCTCTTCCTGCTGAAATAAGGAGCTCAGTGGTGGCATAAAGCAAACAGGGCAATGTCAGGTTTTTTGCCATTTTCCTCTAAGTTAACAGCCTCAATTTTAAATCAAGTGAACATGTGTTGATTATCTCTTTTGCTTCCTAATGACAATGTTTAGATGTATTTCCATTTTCTAACAATATGTACATGTGGGATCTAACAAAGGAATTACCGACAAATGGCAACGCTGTGCAATTCTGGCTCTATAACAACCACACTTATCGCACATATATGAACTTCACTTTTTAATTTCAAACCCAAATTTACATTTTTAACCAAGCAATGTGTAAATAAAAATGCTAAAAAAAATAAAAATGTCAAGTTAGTAAGTAGTTAATGGCATAATCCTCCAGGTGGGTTATGTCTCTGTTGGTTTTTTTATGTGTCTGTTAGAGCACATTAGTGCTGAATGGATTCGGTGTGTGCACCGACAGAGGACTCACAGCTGTTGCTGTTGTGCTGCTGCGTGGCCAGTGTAGACAATGTGTTCCTTTCCTGAGTCATTATGTGCTCATAACGTATGTGTGTGAGCAGTTATGTCCCTACTTACTTTTGGGGGCTGAGGGGGAGTCTGTGAGCGTGTATGCAAGTGTTTCCATAGGGAGTGGGTGAGCCTGGGGAGGCCAAACACTCAATGGGCAAATGATACAAGTCCTCCACTCCTCCTCCATAAATTACCAGCTCATTACAGTAATGCAGCCCATTTAGCATAGGGAGAGGGGGGAGATGTAAGAAAGGACTGCAGGAAAAAGTGTTTGGGTGTAGCAGAATGCATACGAGGTGCAGCAGATGAAGCATAAATGTCAAGGAAGAAAATGGGGTGAGAGCAGGGGTATACAAAATGGGGCGGTAAGGAAGGGAAATAAGGGGGGAAAAAAAGGAGGAGGAGAGAGGAAGGGAGGAAAAGAGGGAGGGAGGGGGAGGAAAAGAGGGAGGCTTTGCTGTGATGTGTTTAAGGAGCTTTTCAATCTCAACAGAAGTGCTTTTCATTAGGTTAAAATCTATCATCTATGCTGCTGCAGGAAAAAAAACAATGGGGAAATATTAATATAGATAGTGGCTACAGTAGGAGACAGTGATATAGACCCAGACAGAGCGAGGGAGTGGAAAAGAGAGAGAGGGAGGAGGGGAGAGAGAGAATGGGATGAGATGTAACAGTTGTAATTGAATAGTGAACTAGAGAGGGCCTGAGTGCAAGCACTGATTAATACAATTCAAATTGATTGTCTCCTAGTAGCTGTGAGAACATCTCATTCTGACTTTCATATTTGAATGTTCAGCATGTTCTCTTCGTGCATGAGTGTGTGTGTGTGTGTGTGTGTGTGTGTGTGTGTGTGTGTGTGTGTGTGTAACAGAGAGCAGTTATGAGGGGTAGGGAGAATGAGAGTGCCCTCTAGTGCTTGCTGCTTCTTTTACCCCACCTGTACATGATGCTACTGGCTTTTCTGGTTTATTTTTCAACTTTGTGGTAAGTTGCCTCTGTCCTTTACATTATTCTCTGTGCTATCTATACACAGCCAGCATTGTTGGATAAATCATTCTTTCTGGAGAAGCCATCTGCTGCTTTTTATTCTCGTCTTTATTGAAAAAAAATCTTCCACAGACTTGAAAAAAATACCCATGCTAGATATTCCATCACAATAAACATGAAGTCTTAATTAGGTTTTGTTTGTTACCACATTGTACATGAGCTGTTCTTATATCAATGCATGCTGTGTTGCATGTCCTTACTCTCAATGCCTGCAGACATCTGCAGAAAGAAATGCATGTCTTTAAATCTTTATTGCCAGATCCCATTCTTAACACTGCAACGTTGCATTTTAAAGGAACACAAATTAGAAAATTGTTAAGAATCCAATAACATATGATACTTAAAATGGCTGGGAGATATGTACAGTAGATGTAGACAGTGATAAATGTGTTTTCCATTTACAAAATGTTCCTCCTAACTATATATCACTGTCTTTCTCTATACAAATTACAAAAACAGAGCAGGATACACGTAGATGAGAGTGAAGATGGCTGAGGGGGAAGATTCGAGTTCCATTTGCACCTCAGGAGTAACCGAGAAGGATTTATAGTTGGGGTGTGAAACAATCATTCATGTTAGCGAGTCGGGCCCTGCGTTCAATTAGCAATAGCTTGTGTCTCACACTGATTCTCTGTGCTTGGGAACCAGAAAATCTAGTCAGCAATGTGAACACAGAAAGCTCAAGCTTTCTGCTAGGACCCCCCACAATTCATTGCTGTTCCTCCTGCTTGCCAACAGTGGGCGGCTATTTCAACCCGTTCTCATCCCCAGGTTGTCAAATACTGATGCTTTGTCACACCCCGTGACATCTGATACTGATGCACAAGGCATCCTTTAGCGTCTGTACGAGACGCACCAGGCTTTCAACTTACTCCAATGTAAACCCATCCGCATCATTATTAGACGCATTTTTCAATGTGCAGTATCACGGTAGTTCGTGAAAATTTAATCTATATAATGTATTTCAATTGGAAGTATTGTTCGTGCCTGCACCAACCGTTACAAATCACTGGTCTGGTTAGGTTTAGGCACAAAAACCACTTGGTTAGGGTTAGGGAAAGATCATCGTTTGGGTTAAAATGATCACTTGGTTGGAGGTGGGAAGCGAACAGTGGTCTCCTGCAGCAAAGTCAGGCTAAGTCCACTTTTTTGTGGGAGTTCTATCGAAGTATATCGGACTACCATGCACATTGAAAAATGATGCCCAGGGTGCCCAGTGCATTAAAAAGTGACGCTGAGGGGTGTGACAAAGCGTCGGTATTTGACAAGGTGGGCGTGAGAACAGGTTGGCTATTTAGACATTTGCCTGCGCCGCACTTTTCAGAAACTGTACTGTAATTCTGCCTGGTAAGACGTGTCCTTAAAAATACCTCAGGCAAGGAGGAAGGTTAGTAGAAAGGTAGAAAAGAATATGGAAACTGTAGTAACAAGAGCAATTTGAAGGACAAAGGCGGTGAGATTGAGAAAGATAAGCTGTCACTAAGATTCCACTGTGGAAAGAAAAGTTTCCTTGAAAGTCTCTTTTTCTTACAATCATCAAAATAAATCAAGTGAAAACTGACATGCTGATGACAGTGAGCAAATTATAAAAAGGCCCCCATCCTTGTCCCCCTTGTATTTGTTTCATTACTTTAAAAAAACAAGCAAATTATAATGTAATGATAAGATGTGACAAGATTTGTGAACTTTATCATGTGTGGGCTACTGAAGGGTGGATTAGCCTGAAGAAGTTCTGGGATCTTGGCCAGTTGACGAGGGGAGTACCTTCTATTTCTAAGTTAAAAATTTCAAGTTTAATAAAATTTCAATTCCTCCTGGGTCTTTGAACCCTGGGCTGAGATATCCATGTTGAGGCACTGGAGGCAAAAGGAATTTTTCCGGTAACTAAAGAACTTCATGGTATGTTGTGATGTAAAGATTATCTGAGCGTTAGAGAGAGAGATTAAATGATCATCTATTCACTTACCAGAGCGGTAAATTTGTGTCTTCCAGCAAGAGATCAGACTACACAGTGTACAAATACTCTTTTCTAATGTTTACTGATCAATCCATGCTTTTAAATGTAGAAGGGAAGCTGTAATTTACCATTCCATTCCTTTCCCTTTTCTCCTATTCATTCTCACTGTAGTCCTTTGTCTCATATGCACAAAAACACACTCACTTCCCTACTCTCGCTCATAACAACACTTTATTTTGTGAAAAAAGATGCAATTATTCTCTTATTTATACAGCAAGGGAGGGTCAGGTGGAGAAAAAAGGACAAAGAGGCCAGGGGAAATCACTATATTTTATAGCCACTTCAGACAAGAGGTGGGGACAAAGCGTGTTGTGCTGGACAATAGAAACCTATTTTTCCAACACACCCCCTGCACTTCAGAGTGTAGTATGCACTTTAAAGCACGTCCTGCTTCTCGCTTGAAAGGTGCAATAAAAAAAATATCATTATTGTTATTATATATATTGTATTCCAAAATCTCTGCTCCCTCTCCGTTTACTGCACTGAATATCCATCAAATTCCAAATGAAAGTGACTTTTTCTACAATGATCTCCTCTTACCCCTATAGACACGAATGAACAGCTTTAGGTCTTTACGTATAAACTGTGAGAGTGTGCAAAGTATTGATCCAGACAGCTGATCAACGCCTTCATTTATTATGGAGAAACAGAGGAGAGGTTGAGGGTCCATTCACATAAATGATTTAGAAACCTTGTGTTAGTGTGAAATACTGCATGAGTCTGTATGCGTGCCTGTAAAATAAAGAAAAGAAAGAAACAAGAAAACTTGCAACCTACGTAACTGCACTTAGAAACTTTGACAACCTACGAAAAAGTGTAGACACCCACACACACATGCACAACCCTCCTAAAACCAAACGAAGGCTCTTTGAGTTTGTCTCAGTCGCTCCTTTCAGTCTTTTATCCCTTTCATGCTGAACACTGCCCCCTCATTCCAAAGCAGCTTTTGTGTACAGATTACCTGGTAATACAACAAGCTATATACAGTATGTGGTCACCAACTACACGCACCACTTGATTTGACAGTCCAACCCCCAAACATTTTGTAAATTATAAAGCTTCTTTTTAATGAATACAACCTTGCTCACGGAGTTTAAGCCTCTAAACCCTCACAACCCCCACCCTCCAATTAACTATTCTTAACTCATATTAGTCCTGAAGCTCAGGGAAAAAAAAGCTTAGCTAATGCAATGTGTACTCTGGATAAGTCTGCAATGTTGGATGGACTGCAGCTCAATAGAACATAATGGCCAATTATCCTGCGCGTACACTAATGGCCCACATTAACTGGCTGGAATATGGGAGTGGGAGGTGGATTATTTAGTAAAACATGTTTTCTACCCATCTGGAGTTGTGTTGCACACATATAGGCAGTTCTGGGAATTGGTACACTGCAGCCTGCTCAGGTAAGGTTGAGTCATTTGTCAGACTAGAGTTGTAGACATTTAAGAGACATGGTCTGCTTGCATTTTGCAGTATCACGCCTCAGAGCCCCAACACACAGGAGAGATCATTTGCTGTGAAGTTCTGCAACATGCTGAAATCTTACACAATCAATGCAATGTCTTTCCAATGTCTTCCTTTTTTTTTTTTTACCAGTAATGTTTTTGTTGTTGTTTCCACCATGCTAAAAACCATGGGTGGGGGTGGGAGTCTTTAGAAATGTTATGATTTGATTTTGATTCTTGAAGATACGATTTGATTCTAAATCAATTCTCAATTTAAAATCAATTTCCTGATGTCTGTGGGAATTTACCAACTTTCCAAAACTTGCCATTTCTCTCAGGACTGTCAAATTATTTGCAATACTGTCACTAATATTTTTCAGATTTAAAAAAAGCAATCTCCTCACACATTTCTCTGCGACCAATTACCTAGATAACCTTCTTAACTTACTGTAAGGTTTCATATTCCAATGGACAAAAAACCAGAGTAAATCCATTCTGTACAGCGCAAAGCACACCGCAGTACCATAGATAGCGACTAGGGTACGCTCATTTCCACATTAGCACATTGGTTTCACATGATATCTTCCCTTTAGCTTCGCGTGATACATCCCTTAAGCCCCCTAGTGATGAAAACTGTTACGTAGAAGAGGTGATTCATTATGCTTCGCGGGAAGAAAAGGGCAAGGAATCAACCAATGTTGATATTAAACAATGATTTTCTGCAGTGTTACGTTTCAAATGACTAGACAATGAAAATGGAAGACTACTTTGCATCTATTCATTTGTAAGCACACCTCATGTATGACCTCATGTTAAGGAGAATTGTGGGACACACTTGATGCTAGATGTAAGCATTTTATATATTGTTGGAAGGGAAGAAAACAAGGGGACAATGGAGGATATTACTGCACTTGCTTCATGTAAATTATAACTTAAAGGGAAACACCACCAATTTTACACTTCAAACAAATCTGTTTGCAGGTCTCAGGGAACACTGTATATGTGAAAAAGGTTGTATGAAGCCTTTGGTGGCTCCAGAGGGAGCTGCACGAGATCTGATAAACTGCCTCAAGTAGTATCACTTTAGGCATTGTCGGTTGAGGCTGAAGACTACAAGATTGAAAAATGAAAAAAATCTGAGTTAAGAGAGAAGTGAGGTTACCAGACTTCTGCAGCCTGCTACACATCTCTGCTTGAGGCTAGCAGCTCAAAGTTACATTAGCCGATACTAGCATAACACGCCCAAATGTCTCACTGCACTGTTGGCGGTCAAAATCTTTGACTTTGTGAATTGTTTCGGAGTTGAAAATGAAAAAAAATCTTGATTCCTCTCTTAATCATTTTTCGCCCTAACCATATTTGTTGTTGAAAAAATTTTCTCAGAAGCAGCAAAAAGCCTGAATATAGCTTTTATTTATTCTTGTCGATTACGCCCCCTCCCACATATTGTTTATACACTCTCGCAGCAGATACCTGCTCACGTGTAAACACAAACACAAGCCAATACCACCTACACATACACACCTACTGTAGAACCTGTTCACCCTCGGCATCTCCCTTCACAATCACCTCCACTGCAATTAATCAAACCTTGTTCTTTTTCTTCCACGAGTTAAGCCTGTCACACTTAGCTCTCACTCTTTCATCATCCCTTGCTTCTTAAAGATCCATGTGGCGGACAATATGAGTCCTGCAGGAGGCGGTGATATGACACAACATCGACAGAAAGTAGCGGCCGTGGTTTAAATCATACTGACGTGCAGATTTATCACTGTTTAACTTGTCCAAAGTGTCTCCTCTAGTTGGTGCAGATCTGACTGTGCAAGCTGGTTGGCTTTCCTCGGGGAGGGCCCAAAGTCCCAGCCAAGCTCAGCTAAGCTCTGTTCAGCTCAGTTCAGCAAGCAGTCACTGCTACAACATACCAACAACAATGTCGACAATACAAGCAAGCAAAGAGCAATCTCACTTCACACAGGGTCATTGCCTCTGCCAAGTCTTTTGGAGGCCAGCTTGACTCCAGCTCTGTTACAATCATAATCAAGAAGTTTACTTGGTATAAAATATTTGCTGGACAGTCTTTTTACGCAACAATTTAATGCAAGACATATGAGCTAATACGTTTCTACAATGACAGTGGAAAAGTATGCACAGAAAATCCTTTCACTTTGATAAAATACAGGAATATATCCATTCACTAAGGGCATTCTGGGAAATGTAAAGACTCGCTAACTTTAACACAAGAAGACAAGTCAGTTTGGGCTAAAGTGAAAACAACAAAATGGTAAATTTCTACACTTTATCATAAAATAACTGCTGGAATGCACTTATCTCAGATTCATGATATAGAACAGTGTAACAGAACCCAAGAATTACATTTTCTTTTACAGTCATCTTGTCAGCTGTAATTTGAGAAAATCTTCATCTTTATTAGGTAAACATTAAAAAAGAAAAAAACAACAACATTTTATTCATAATATACCCCGCTGGTAACTTCCTTCATTTTTTTCTCTTTCCAAGCTTACAGACAACACATTTAAGTCTATCAGCAAAACATGTGAAAAGGGTGTCATTCAATATAATTTTATACATTCATATAATGTTTATCTAATAAATAGTTGGTCATAAATTGTAGTATTACTCAGTAACTAACCATTCAAGGGCTGATTGGAGGTTTTTAAACTTTTCTAGCTTCACTCTTTTGTCTTTATTCTTTAAACTAAAAACATATTGTAACTATAATTATTATTTTGTGCACTGTATTTATAGCATAATATTGCAGTGACTTTTAATCTTTTGTTTCTAGCTACAAAGACTTCCAGATACCATTGTTGTTAGTCCACTGACAATCATGCATAATTCATCAAGAATGCAGAGCACCTTTTCCACTCACAGAGTACACACAGTACCTTTACTGTGAGCTCACATGCACACACGTACTGTATAAGGGCCAACATACTGGGCGTGATGGATATGATGGTAAACTAAATCACACAGGAGCAAACCTCAGAGACTTGTGGAAGGAATGGTAGTGGGAAAGAAACTAGGAAAAGAATAATGAGATGAAAGTAAGTAAACCTGGCTGTGATGAGGGACACAAGGCACGACTGACCCAAGTCATGATGGATATAGTTTATATGAGGATTTAGTGGCACACGTGAAGGAAGGCCAGGGTGGCCTTGATTGAGAAGTTTGAGAAACTGCAAATAATATATCTATTTTGAATTGTACATTTTCACATGGTTTTACTGGTCAACTGAATTTTAACCTCTCCCTTTCAATCCATGTAAAATGTTACAATAAACTGTTAGAAAGCATTCATTGTCAAAACTCTGTCAAAGTTGGACAAGTTGTTTCTAAAATACTGCTTGGAAACCAGGAATAAAATAGTAACGCATAGCCCACAAATCCCTTTCAACGATCAATGCAATTGTGAAACTGACAGATCAAAGCGGAGACATGCATCAATCTATCATGTTTAATCAAAATCAAGTGAGTAGTGTCTGAGATATTGCAACTGGTGGATGGATACACAAACAACCAGATGGAGCCCAATTCACAGTCCAAGACAGAAAGGGCCATTTGCCCACAAATTCAGAGAGAAATGTGCACAGGCACAGTGAACCTTATAGCAGCAGCGAGTGAGCATTACAGAGATGGAAGGCAGCACTGGGGGGAGGGAGGGAGAAGGTGAGCAGCCCTGTTGCACAAGGCGACAGGGGGTCTGCCTTTAGATGGATGGGTCCCAGCTATTGATAAGGTCAGACCTCATTTGCGCCAGACCTTTTACATTTTGCGAAATGTTGGCCTAGCCATTGGACTGTCAGGAGCAATTCGTCCCTGTGAAAAATGGACTGGCTCACTGAAAACTGTGACTCCATCGTAAAAGCATGAGGCCCTGGCGCTGTGCTGCTACTGTAACTCGTCATATAAAAGCCTCCCAGACCAGCCTCTGCCTATTTCAAATCTCCACTGTGCTTCTGTATACAATCAACCAAGGTTTTTTCTCTCTTCCTCCATATCACAGCAACTGCAAACCATTGTCTTGATGTCAGAAATTTTCAGCCCCCTTTTTCCCCAGTATCTCACCAGTTCTTCTTGGAACCCCATTGCCCATATTTATTGCTGTCCTCCTATTCTCCGATTAAAGCACAAAAAGGTGTAAAAATCCCGGATGACAGTAAAGACACGACAAATAAAGAAATAAGAAACAAAAGGATTTTGAAAGAAGAAAAATAATCCAAAGGGCTAATTTAATTAATGTGCCAAACAGTCAGGCTTTCACAGCGAGCATAAGTCAAGATGCCCAAGGACTGTGTCACAGTGAAGGTCGAATAAGGAATATAACTATGTGTGAGCAGGGAACAAAATTAGCACCAGCCGTGGGCCAAATGCTGGTAAAATATGCAAGTGGCTGGTAGATTTGCTTCACTCACCAGCCCAAAAAAACAATGGTAAACTATTGAGTGGCTGGTAAAATTTGTTAAGACAAAAAAGTTAATTTTGCACCCTGTGTGAGAGCACATTCATGTGGGTATTGATGTGTGTGACACAGTGGCATGCCTGTCTCTGGTGAGATCACTTTCATAATGTAAGTAGGGGGAGCATATTAACTTAGCAGGGGCAAAAGAACAGAGGGGAATAAAAAATGAGAGAAGTGCAGTCAGAAAAGTGAGATGCATAGTCAGAGAGATGGCATCAGCCTACTTGTTATTTAACCTTTATTGACCCAAAGAATGTTATCATTCCTGCCTTAAACTAAGATTAGCTCCCACCATCAATAAATGCTGTACTTACTAAATATCCTACACTTGCAGAACAATTTTGTTTCTGTATGCATTCCACAGAATACACAAATGTATTTCACACTTTCAATAAGATTAGCATAACTATTTAATTATTCTTGCAGGTTCTCCAATTATGTAACATGAGGCAACTATGAAAATGAGGCTTTACTTTATAGCAAATTTCCATCCTATTTCTTTCACAGAGCTTGTGTGGCCTGTATGACAAAGCTATGCCTAAGTGGTAATTCATTTACTTGCGGAAGGAAACATTCAAGGCCCATTAATTTATGCAGTAAATGCTTATACCAGTATAAAGCACATTTCCTAGACTGTCCAGCACACATTTCAGATGAGCCCGGCATCTAATTTGTTTAAAAACCAGCCGATCCATGTCAGCTTTTAATGTAAAATACAGCCACTTTTGATTAAATTGGACTTTGTGCATCACAAACAACCCCATACATCAAAGAGTATAGGAATTCTCTTTATTTCACTTTTTTTTCATCCGTTCGTCATTAAAGTACATAAAAAGCTGACCCCTCCTACTCCTTTGAACAAGGACATATAACTTGAGTCCAGAGGACTGTAAGTCCCTACACTAAGACACCAATCTGGCAAAGCTCCAAGGCACAGTAAAAACAGCTTCCATAAAATAACGCTGCCATCAGTGTTTCAGATACGCAATCCAATTGCATCTCATCAGCCCAGTGGTCACTTCCATAAAATAGTGCTGTCTGCAGTTCAGGGCTTATTTAACAGCATTTCTGAGGGGTTTAAGACACAACAGATCAACTGGTTTTACATAAGAAAATCCACCAGAGATGCTGTGCACCGAGCATCCACTCACTAACAAGGTCAGTAAGGGGTTGGCCTGAGTGGAGTGGATGACATTTCAACCATATCCGCCTTAATCAAAAATACAGATGTACTTTCAGCTCTAATATGCCTATTTAAAAAAGATTCTGCTGCAACAGCAGCAGAGAGCAGTAACGGTACATTGTCACAGATCAAAGCAGCGGTGACCAACTGAAGGTAATGAGAGGGCTGCATGTTAAAAAACACAAGGCACTATAATGAGTTCTACAAAACAGATGAAAATAGGCACCAGTGTTGTCTTTGATGCTGTGTAGAGCTAGGTGTCTTGCCAGGTAGAGGAAAGTAAGTCCTGTAATCTCATCCGCCATAGGCTGCAGACGGCTAGCGTGACCGAGACTGATACAGACCTCAGGCTAATTGACATAACAGGCCAGATTGGTGTGTCTGCACTGTCTGGCCTCCCCGTGTTTACTTTGGAACTCACTCACTATTAATCATTAGGGGCGCAAGGAAGAACCAAATCGAGCGAGACGGCACTGTCATGGATCCATGCAAACATCATATATACATGTATGTATATATGTATATATATGTATATTTTTTAAATACGTTGTCAAAATCTCATTCCTGACAAGCACCAAAACACAAAATAAAGCCTCAGTGTTTGTCAGGCAGGGTTTCACTGTGAGGTATAAATCACCACCACTTTGGTATAAGCACAGGTTTACACCCTATTAAACAAACTACCGCATGTTTGTGGAATCTAGCTGAGGCAAAATTTTATCGCCATGCTAAGGTAGTAACTGTAGGCCAAATAAAGCACCTGGTTGGCCAAGAAAAAAGAAAGAGGCCTTATCATACGGAGGGCCAGCTAACCCCTCTGCTTTTAACACCCTGCCTCAGCTCTACCCTTCGGCGCTTAGTTCACACTTTTCATGAAAACTGTATTGAAAGTGCAAACAAGAGTAATGGAAAGAAAAAGTAAATTACATCCAGAAAAACCGCTGCCCTCTAGTTAACCACATACAGTTGTTCTTCCTGGCACCATGTGAAGTTAATTGTGCAAGAAAATGGGGGAGACAGTCATGGACAAAATTCCAGCATGGTAAGCTTTCCATGTCAAATCACATTATTATGACCTCTTTTCTACCAATATTAATGTGAAATTATAAATGTTATATTGTCATGATTTTGCGGCAGCTGAAGCTAAATTTAAGCAGTACAACTAAGTTTCCACTGAAAGTTCAAAATGTAGAGAGATAACTTCAATGACATGAGATGAAAGTTATCTATGGATCATCACAGTACATAATTACAGCTACGATACGACACCGTGAGACTCTTCTGTATCTTCTGCACTATTTATTGTGGGCATGATATCATAAACTTGCAGCGCACGTATCATATCCCTGATTCTGACTGGCCATGGCGATAATATTGTCTTCTCCTGCGTGTCCCTTTCCTGGCTAATAGCCTGCTAGCTCTACCTTAGCTGGCTGGCCGACCATGACTGCTGCCATATCAGGCAGAGACCTCTGAGCTGAAATCAATAGCCAGTGCTGAGGATAGAGCTTGTTTGTCACCCTGTCCCTGGTCTGTCAGTCACCATCCTCCATGCCCTCCGTCTGCTGCAGATATGCAGCCTAGCTGATGGGTTGTCCATGAAAGAGCCCTTGGAAAGAGAAAATGTCAGTAAATGTTCTATTTGGATGCTGCTAATTGCAAAGTCCATTAGTTCAGATGTCTGTTAAGTGAGTAATACCTGCAAATGTAATTTAGCATGTTGTAGAGGGTTTTTTAGTATCCAATATGGAAGAGTGTATAATATCTTGTCCAAGTCCCATCAAGGACAGATACTTATATGCATATTGCATTTATGCTACATTAATGAATGTATACATTGCACAATAACATGTAAAGTTGCTATCCTTAAGATTTCAGTCCTGGTTGATTTGGCCACACTGTGGTTCCTGTGGTAAAGGCGGTTTAAAATGCAGTTTAATACTACAACAAACACTCCTGGAGCAGTTACCTTGTCAGAAAGAGTACAGAACAAAAGCAGAACAGTAACAGGGGTATCTGTTAACCGTGATGACAATCCACCCTGTGTTTCACCAGTTGAATACTTTTACTTTTTTAGTTTAGTAAGCAGTGACAGCAGGATGTTCAGTTTGCATTAGCTGTAATTAATACATCTCTGACATGGAACAGTGAAGCTGATATCAATGAGATTAAATTGTGCTGGATTACATCCATGCATCCTTTTCCTGTGAATCCCTAATGCTTAGGTAGAAAGTGTGAATCCAGTGCAGGTATGGCAGACTCTGCCACTAACTAATTAAACCACTGCATAGAGAGATAATTACTGTATCTAAATGCATTGAATGGCTACTGCTGTAAAAAATGCTGACCATTAATACTGCAAAAAGGTGGTTTGAGTTCATGAAAATCTGTAACTTTAAAGAAGCCATGTATGGACAAAAAATAGTAAAGTCAATTGCTGTTGTCAGAGGGAGCACGGCCCAGCAGTTTCCTGAATTTGGGTCGGACAGATATTCCCAAACAAGCAGTCAATTCTGAAAGGTATATCTAAGGCTGCTCCCAATTGCCTTACTCATAATTGCTGAGGTGCAGTAATACTTCTCAGAATCAGGAGCCAGGTGTGGGCAGGGAATCTTAAAATGTCACAGCTGAAGAACATTTTACGATGAGCAAAATTCAAGGGATGATACTTATTGTATTGTTCATCTGTAATTATCAACCGCCTGTAAAGTCAATTCATGATTCTTCATCGAAAGGTGATGGTTATGCGCAGTACCACAACAACATGGCAGATCTCTACCACAACACAGTAAAATGCACCAGCTTTGGCTAGCCTACTGTGAAAAATATGCAAATATAAAAACCATGTGTTCAGACAAAAAAGTCTCTCTTTTTTGTCCTTTCCAAAACTCCCCACTCTCTTGGTCAGTTCATGAAAAGTAAGTAAAGTTAATTTATATAAAGAAAGGGAATCTGACAAGTGTAGCACCTTCCTGTAAAGCTGATTTTAACCCGAAGTGTCATGAGGTGGTTGCAAAAGAAAGACAGCAGGCTCTTAAAAAAAGTTGCCGGTGCTCAGAGGTATTTGGAGGTGGCTGCGGCACTTTGAAAGAATTTATAAAAGCCAAAGAAAAAAAGAGACACTGTCCAAAAGCTTTAACAGCTCGTTTGAAATGGTGTCAAGAACCACCAGCAGCTCCACTTATCACCGGATGCTGGCACCTAACTCCCTGAAGGAAATGTTTCAGCTGAGCATGGTTGAAAACCAATCTCTTCTCGAATCCCACATTAGAACAGATTTCTGGCACATGACAATTGATAGTACAATGTGACAGACTCCTCTTTAATAAAAAGCTGCACAAAAGAGAGCAGATATCAAATGAAATCAAGTCTGGAACCAGTGAAACTTCTCTGTAGGCAGCACTGCAGGTATGCCTCCCCTGGGTTAACTAAGTGGATCCTTGATGCACCTGCCAGTCCCTCTCAAGGTCTTAACCTTGAGGAGCTGCCCCAGGTTAGGCACAGCAACTTTAACACTGTTCACCTGAGAAAATCGCCTTAACATTTGGGACTTGATGGAGACAGCCAGTAAGTAGCCGAGTCCACTGTGGCTCTCACAACGGGGGCAAAGGCTGAGAGCAAATGGTAGTATAAGTGTTAGAATATGTTCTTTTTGTCACTTCTGAAGATCAACCAAGCCATAAGAACACAGTCTGTGGACTTGGGTATGCAGAATTTGAATGGCATTGTCATCCAAAAGTAGGTTACTTGGAGGCCTTTCTTAAGACATGTTCACAAAGAGACCAAAGCTAATTTTTACCTTTTGTCATTCTCGTGAATTGACCACTAGATGCTTCTGTAGTCTGTGCTGATTTACCCTAAGCAGCAAATGTATAAACTGTACAGACGTTAGCTGTAAGCCAGCTAGAAAGTGACACACAGACTGTGTGTATGTGTGTATTTATGTGGTGGCTCAGGCTTTGACTGATCTCAGAACTTACCAGGAACATTCGTTTCTGTCATTTCCCTTTAGTTTCTCTCCCTCTTCTTCTAATCTCTCTACATTTATGAAGCAGATTCATAAAACCCTGGAATAAGCACGACTTCTTTACTCAAGTTTCAACTCATACGGATGCGTCTTCCTCTCGGTTCATGTCATCCCAGACAAATTGCACCCACTTGCATCTTTCTGTTGACTTTATATGCAATCACACGGCCTCTAAAATTTGTCTCGTGTTCTGTCTGAACACACCTTCAGGAGTAGCCCCTAATGAGCTACAAAGGCCTAAGATGGTTTCTTGAGCTTATAAATAAAAACTTTCAGTATGGTGATAGAACATTCTCTGTGACGTCAAACAGGGATGTTCAGTTTAGTTGATAATTTTACAAGTGAGAGCCCGGCTCTAACAGAAGTGACTTCACTTTATAATCACACACACACAGTTGTGTGCAAGCTTCTCAAATAATAACCCTTAAGACTGTCATACATACATTTTATGAAGTTGTACAAAAGTTTTATGGAACTGTGCTCTGAAGACAGAAAAACTGTGAGAACTTCATTAAAATGTGACTTTGGATACTCCCAACACAGAATCATGTGAGTCATTTCAGTGTTCATGTTTCTATCTCAGCGCACATGTGCAAACACCCAAACGCCATGCGCACACATTCACACACACAGACACAGAACCTGCCACGCCGCCTCTACTCGGAACATATGGTGTATATTTAATATATTTTCCGAATGTCAGTGAAGCCTGTTCACAAGTGTCACAACCAAATCCCTGCTGGGATTTAGAAAAAAAAAAAAAAGCAGAGTGAGCCAAATGAAACCAAATGCAGAACAAACTCAGATACTAAACCACTTTCGACCTCAACATTTGGAGGAGACTATTAAGGAAAACAAGTCTGGAAGAGGTGGGAAAAAGACATATGAGGAAATAATGATATGAGCAACAAATGTGAATCTAGTAGAGACTTCAAGGGTTTTTTCTTTACAGCTAGGCACTTTGCGCTCACGCACACACACACACACACACGCGTCTCCCTGCATGCATATAACATGCAAACCCTTCATTAAGTCTGCAATTTCTCCAGTCACAAGAAACATTTCAATAAAATCTCTTAATTAACATGCACACCGATTAGAATGTCATGTTTCAAAATGGGCAGCAATCTGTCTTTCTGTCACTCGCTCTCACACACAGACACACACACACACACAAGCCTCCCAGCCAGTGACTTAATGGCTTTTTTCACCTGCACTTAGCAATGGACTATGGTCTGTGAATAATAAGTGGGAAGAAAGAGTAAAAACAGGAGAGGGGGAGAAAGAGTAGGAGTGAGAGCGAGAGAAATGTATTTCATGGGTTGACTGTCAATGTAAATGCCATATTCTATTGAGCATGTCATATTTCTGCCCCTATTTCCACTAATTCTACTTTATTGATGCACATACTGGGAGTATTTCTCTGGAAACAGCCAGGACTGATACTAATGGATGTTTTCTACAAAGGCCTACTTTATAATTGACTGAATAGCAGGCAAAAATGAAGGCAGACACTGAAAACTCCATTACAACCTTTTTGACTCGCAAATAGAGACGCAAACACAACCCACTTTCAATGTATTCTCTCACTACACGATACAGCCAGCTTCACTCCAATACAAAATAATAATGCCTTTTCTCTGGCTACATTTAAGGGTACTGCATATATATGTCTGCATTCATTGTATTAGCCAGAAGCCAAGGCCACTCAGATACCTCTGATTGTACTCCGAGGAGTGGAGAAATAGGTGTCGATAAAACGTACGCCACAATGGAGACGCATATGCTGCATTCCAATGGGGCTGCTTTGTTGAACACCTGCGGCGCAGCGCAGTCATACAGAGTGGAGAGACACTCAAAACAATCCATGGGCCCCTGGGACTCACAAATATAATCTTCAGAGACAAAGAAGGAAAATACATATCCACGATTACAGCAAAGAAATGGAGTTTCATTCTCATCAGTGCTAGAAAAACACTGCTAATGTCTGTGTGTGGCTGAGTGAGTGTATGTGCAGGCATGTCCATATATGTAAGTCATGTGTTGCCAACACTGGATAGCGCTCTCATATGAGAGCAACAATTTCCATCCCATAAACTGTGTTGAGACTGCAGATGGAAAAAAAAAAATCGACTATGTCATAGCCTATAACCAAACAATAAACAAAAAAATCCACCAATGTTCACCCGAGGTCCCCAGGGCATGTCTATTGGCATGAGGCTGCATTCCAACTGCCATTTCATTGAGCTTATAGCTCTGTAAGTCTATGTGGGTGTTTGTTTATGTAAAATCTCCCATGAGGTCTAATGTAGACTAATAAGAAGTAATAAAGGTAACGTTGACCTTGTAATAGCTGGTTTCCTGCCAACCCGAGGGCCTGAAAGGATGTCTTTGTGCTTTTTTTTTTTTTTTAGAGGAAGGGTTAACTAGACCAGGACCAAAAAGACCTTTCTTTATCAAAGCAGTCAGACATTATTTTGAAATTAAACACAAACACAAATTGACGCAGCATGTAAAGTACACAGTCAATCAGATGTTGAGATGAAATCTGATGTGTGGACAGTGAGAGGACTTTTAGTCTTCTGTAGGTAAGTTTACAACCTGCGCGTTACTACAGTTTTTTGTACCACAGGGTTTGAGTTTCATGCTACCCTACCATCTCCTGCTAACAGAGACTTAATATTTACAAATGTAAAGTAATGGAAGCAAACAAACACAGGAACATACAAATAAATTAAATTCTGTGTGTTTATCTTTTTACAATCTAAAACATTTTTACAATCAAAAAAGTTTAAGACTGCATCTGTTTAAGCACATAAGATCATTTGTTTATTGCTGCATGTAATAAATGAATCCATTCCATGTCATTGTTAAAATTGTTTAAGAATCCCGATCATCGTACACTTATAGATAAATTTGGTAAAAATATTGTGTCAACAGTAGTGTACAGTGACATATACTGCAGTCTGGTTGATCCAACAACGTGACATTTGTAAATATTAATTGGATGCACCTCAACTAGCAGCTTATAGGCTGTCACTACTTTGCTTCAGAGCAGAACAGAGAGGCAGCATCTTATGGTACCTCTGGACAATGCACCAGGTTCATTAATACACCATTTCTTATTTGACATCATTTACAACTTCAAATTGTTGAATGTATTCCATATTTTGGATGATGCAGAAAAATTTGGATGTGAGGATGAAGAATGTTGGCTGACCAACTCTTTAAGTGCTTTAAGAAATACTGCAAGATGGTATTTTACTGCTTATTTTTTTTAGGGAGAAAACAGAAGTAAAATAGGCAATAAATGTCTATACCTTCAGGGTTGCTGATAGCAGTCATATTGGAACACTACTATGTCACTCATTAAAGACACCTGTGTCATTGGCTTTGACCATACTTAATCACTTTATTTAACCACTGATGGTTAAGGATGGGCAGATAACGATTCACTCTTAATAGTGAACGGCAGCATCACCATGGAGCTTTGACGCTTGTGCGGCAGAAGCCTGAGAGGTCACTGCATCGTGTTCAGAGACAGGTAATCGACTCTCTATCAAGACAAAAAGTTAAAGAAATTTTCTGGATGTTACTTGTAATTATCGGCAGTAAAAGAATTCAAGGGATGGACAAATGTTACAGGTCCGCGCAAAAAAGAAAAAGAAAAAAAAAATTAGTAGCATCAAATAAAGTTTTGCTGTTTGTACTGGAGGCTGCATGATAACAAAGCACAAAAGCAAGGTCGAGTTGCGCTGTGATTTTTCGCCAAAGGTTATGCGCCTCTACGGGAAAATACAGCAGATGAATATTCTATCTGCAGAGGTAGGCAGCCTTGAAGCTGTGAATTCTAGCAGCATGAAATGTTCAAACACAATTCATTGTTTGCTCTCAGGAGCTCACCTTTTCATGCTTCATCTGATTCCAACCTCATGTCTCTGTGGGCCTAACGCCACACAGCCTAACCATAAGCTTTAAATGGCCTTCAAAGTAGAATGGAAGAGGGCTGGATCTACATAGCCCCTTCGTGCCGTCTACATTGCACTCTTGTTTAGGTTAAAATGAAGGTTTTATTAAAATTCCACTCTCAAATACTGACCATCTTCTCATATATCATTATATATCTTAAATATGTGATGTATTAGAGGACTTACTGTCTTTAAACTTATCTACCTGCATCTTTTACTTAGCAACTTCCCACTTTTTCCAGAAATACCTGTGGACACCTTTAAGAGAACACTCCTGACCTTGCTGTATGTTTACCCGTGGATTTTAGTAAGTGATAAGCAACAATTGCGTGATAGCGATTGTAAGCTAAGATTGCACTGCTAAAGTTAATCACATGTCCTGTGGGTCCATTATATGATAAAGTATAGTACATTCACTGAGTACACCTGTGCAACCTAATGCAATCCAACACAACAGCTCTGCCATAAATTCTACTTTTAAGAAGATTATACATTTTCAGTTTTTGTTGACATTGTCAGAAAGGTGAAAATTCTGTTATTGAAGTCGTAGCGGGGTGGACAAAATATTAGGAACACCACCACCACCCACTACGACCTCAATAATACAACATAAAATATTACCACCTTTCTGACAGTGTCAACAAGAACTGAAAATGTGTAAGTTTTGTAAAAGTAGAATAGACCGAGCACCTGCTTACTGCATCTTGAAATAAAGCAGCTGCTCTCAGCTTTCTATTAATTAATTATTCCCAAAACTCCCACACCGAAAAATACCCACACAACCACAATATTCACATACGACAGATATTGATGTGTCCTGTACAGGAAAACTATGAGATAGTTGTGCCACTGTCATTCAAATGCAGCCTTGCTCAAAACTTTTTAGGAGTATGTAGTCACTCACTCCTCATTGTCCTGGTGCTCTACAGTCTGTTTTTCTCTGTGCCTGCCCTTTTTTCACTCCACAATAGTAAACACTAAGAATAAGCCTATAAAAATCATGCACACACAACCAAACACACTCCAGAATGACACAGACACACACAAACAGGCCTCCTTAGTGTCTCTTTCCTGCGTCTGGGTGTCAGGCATATAATTGAGGGCTTACAATGTGCTCCCCTTCTGCTAAGCCGTCCTATCTATCAGGCCACACACTGCTCTCACAAACTGCCCTCCACTGGTACACATCTGATTAGGGCTGCTCTGTAAATGAAGCTTTACAGGACAGACTGATAACAGAGGGAGAGAGGATAGGAGGAGAGGGGAAAAGAAAGATTACAATATGTAAAGAGGAGGCAAGGCGTAAGACAGACTTGAGTGCCAAACAAGACCACCAAGGTGGGGACAAGAGGAAGAGGACAGTGATACATGAGGCAGGGAGGTAGAGTGAGGTCATGACATGCAGACACGGCGGTATCACTTCTCCTTTCACTTTCAATCAGTAACCCTTCGCTGACTGAAATTGATTTATGTTTTGAAGTCATTTTTACTCCAGTTTAAAATGGCCTTAATAATATCTGGGAAGCTTGTTAATACGGATTCTTTTAAGTGATCTTATTATGGAGCGTTTTAAAATTCACATAGTTAATCGTCAATTTTGTATCACCTCCAAGAATTTAATTTAAATTAAATTCTGAGCTCATACGCCAAGGCTATTCAACTGGTAGACCTAAATCCTTTCAGATAGTCTTGTTTGACTTGTTTTGAGCAACTAATTGAAAACAATATTAATATACTCCATAAAAATGTGCCTTGAGATAGATGTTCCAACTTATCCTGCTTTGTCTTAAGAGTTTGCAAAATTAAAAACACAATCCAGTGATAAACTTGAGTCAGTGAACAGAAGAGTCTGTTGGTACAAAGCATGTGTATTATTTTGTGCAATTCAGAACAACATTACTCAAACTATGACACTGCTTTTTGGAGCCAGACATCATAAATTTTGTTAATTTTACTATTATGTTATAATGAGTTTTACAAGAAGAATAGAATTTAGTGGCATCTAGCGGAACAGACTTGGCAGAAATTGAATATTATATTCATAAGTATGTTTTAATTAGTGTATAATCTCATGAAAATAAGAATCGTGTTTTCGTTACCTTAGAATGAGCCCTTTATATCTACATAGGGAGCGGGTCTCCTTCCATGGAGGCCGCCATGTTGCACCGCCATGTTTCTACAGTAGCCCAGAACGGACAAACCAAACACTGACTCTAGAGAGGGCCTTTTGCCTTTTTTGCAAGTTTCGGGGCCACAGGTTCTCCTACACTTGGAAGGGGGGTGGGGGGGGGGGGTGGGGGTATTCAGTTGGTTGCAATCTGCAACCTCACCGCTAGATGCCACTAAATCTTACACACTGGACCTTAAAAACCAGTAGCCTTTATATTGGCCACATTATGTATGGTGATGAGTAAAATCCAATACCAAATGTAACTTTTTTACAAGAACCTCCAAAATCACTCTGAAATTGTTCAAGTAATGAGGTTGTTAAGATATGGTTGTTAAAAATAACAAGATAGATATGATTCTACATCTTTTAAGGAGAATATAAGGAGAATTATTACTTCAAGTTGGGAGCAACAACCTCACTGCCGATCGAACAATCCCACGCATTCTAACACATCATACAAAACAGACACACATTGTATTACAGTAAGCACATGTGCTGTGTTGCAGTAAATCAAGGGTGTGCCATGACAGCAACCCGCTCCCCTGCCTTTTATGTTTAAAGAGCAGCGATTTACACATGCCTTTTATCATATAATCATTTAAATACACACACAAAACACACGCACCAAGTATAATGGCAAGGGTTTTGCTCTGTTATCAGTGCCATTGATCAAATGATGAGGGGGAATAGCCAGCACCCTGTTTGACACCATGGCTGTTTGCCAGAGCTGCTGCTGAAACACGCTTAAGAGTCACGAGCTAAGCCATTTAAACATGGCCGATACATTATGTATTATAGCCATTCCCCATCCACTGAATGATGTACAGCACTTTTGTCAAACAACTGAGTAACAGCAGGAATCATATGGACAGAGGGGGGGGGGGGGGGGGGGGAGCAAACGCGAATGAAAAAGTCATAGCAGCTGACTTTAGGAGCCGATGAAAAAGTGAGGAGTGAGAAAAGAGGATAAAAGATGATATTAGGAATCCAAATGAAAAGTGACCTTTAAGTAGAAATAGATTTTGCATTTAGATACTACAGTAACCTTCCTGTAAGCAGAGGAATCCTACAGAGATAAAGACGGGGATGTTCTCTTGGACTGCAGCCACCAAGGTGGAGTAAACCATGGCAACAATAGGAGGTAAATGACAGGTCAAAGGTCAGAGCCAGCAGGAGGAAATGACATCAGCAGGAAGTATGAATAAACAGTGGGGGATAATCACCCAATACAAGCACTGACCTTGCAAGAGATTAGCAGTGGCATTATCTCTCAAATATACAGATGTAGAGATACAGATAAATGAGAAAGGGGGGTGACCTTCCAAAAAGAAAGTTTGTAATCTTAACTCGGATGTGTAACTGTGAGGTAGATACATTTTCTAAACGATGGTATGTTGCTTTTAACTTTGCTATTTCATTGCTAATTCTCAATTTAATTGAGAAACCTGTAACTGTGTCCTAAACATATGTCACAATAAATCAGGCTTATTGATAGCTAGCTTAATTTGTTTTCACTTTGAAAGGCTCTTATATTTTAATATTTTCTGTTCGTTCATGTTCCAATTAAACCACTTTTTAGAGTTGTAATTGAAAAGCAAAGCTGTTTGTAATTTTTACACAACTGAAATGGAAAAGAAATTACAAAAACATCACTGAAAAAAAAATACTGGCAAAAAAGCAGTTATTTTAAGTTGAAGTAGTTAAATGCACTTCAGATATAATAAAAGGCGACTGCTGGCCATGCTTAAAAAACAAAGTGTTCATCAGTGAAAAAGAAATCTCAATTGAAGAGCATGCCCTACAGAAAAAAAGCCCCTGGCATTTTACATACTGCTTCTGCTTTGTGGCTTATAAAAATCTAAGACGGCAGTATCTTACTAAAACAGCTACACTGAAAATGTACTTACTTGGTGGGTTTTGGCTGGCTTTGCTTATACTTTTGTATTACTAACCACAGAGTCAGATAAACCTGAGATAGCAGTACTGACATCAAGAGGTATTTACAGTTCAAAAGAGTGTAATGATGATAACCTTTATATGACATGAACATGGCATTCATTTTACATGCTGGTGACATGTTCAATTTCATGGTCAATTTTCTCTTGCATCTTTATTTTGGCACCACAAGTTAGCAGATTAGCAGGCTGTACTTCTGTACTGAAACATCATCCAGGTAATGTCATTGCTTTGCAAGGTGTTTTGAAATTTGAAGTAGTGCTGGAAAAACATATGACAAGAAGAAACTAAAAATAGTAGCACAACAGCCGGGGTAATACAAATCGTGAGAACTGGGAGGAAATAAAGAGCTGTGATTTCATCCCTCTAAAAGACCCAGCAAAACATTATCAGAGGGAGCCAAAGCTAACTATAGAACCCACAGCAGGGTGCTTTAACTATTAAACACTCCCAAATCTGGTCACCAACACACATCAACACCCACATAACCTAGAGGACGGCTCTATTCGCACCTGAGAGGGATGAGGAGGAGGAAAATGAGGAGCAAGGGACAGAGCTAGAGAGCAAGACAGTGGGGGAGAGAAAAGGAAGGAGGGCGGCAAATGCACAAGAAAATAAAATGAGATTACCGCAGAGAGAAAGAGAAACCTCTAAGACATTATAGCAATACTGAGCATTTTACACCTGTCCACAGGCTGGAACAGTACTACTCGGGAGGCAAAGGCACAGTGGATGTGATGCTGCCTCGGCTGGAAACAAACACACACATGCACGCACAGGAACTAATAAGAAAAATAAGAAAATGCAATGTCTCACTTCACTCCTATAAACAAAAACCTTATATCCTGCAATAACACGAACACCTTCTGCACACTTACACAGCTTGGTGTTATTGAGTCCCACGGGCACACTTAGAGCACGCTGTTATTAGGAACTACAGGGCTGAAAGAGTGAGAACGAGGGAGAGATAGAGCAAGAAGAGAGGAGGGAGAGAACAAATGGACCATTTATATCAAAGCTTCATAAAAACACATGGGGCCTATTGTTGCTAAAGCCATCTCTATCAGAAAGATTATTGTCATCCGGCAGATACAAGACATGATTACATCCTTTGGCAGCACGTATACATACACACCTCCGTACACAGGGACACATACATCTGTATACACAAACAAACATTTACATATAAATCTGTATATGAACACACATACACCCAAGTCATTCTAATCTTTCTCCGCCATAGACTTAAGCCTGAAATAGCAAAGGCTTAAGCATTTTTTTCTTTTTCAAATGTTAAGTGTGCGTTCTGAAATTTGATTGTGTGAGTGAAGGAAGATATTAGCACGAGCTCAGAAGTGCATCTATACAATGTGTGTATACTGCCTGTGTGATTGTGTTTGCGTCTGTGTGTGCAAATGCAAACTGGCCTCGTGCGAACTGTAATCCATGTAGCAACGGTGTGTGTGTCTGTGTGTGTGTGTGTGTGTTAGTGGCTGAGAGAGAGAGAGAGAGAGAGAGAGAGAGAGAGAGAGAGAGAGAGAGAGAGAGAAAGTGTAAGTGTGTGTTTGTATGTGTGTGACCAGTAAGATGGTAGACAGCGTAAGCCCCAGCCTTCACAGCTTAAGCCCCCCTCACTTTTCTCCCCCATAAGGCAAACAGTGGATAGACCACAGGGCTTAGCTGGAGAAAGAGGAGGAGAGGACAATATATGGAAACTAATTCAATTTCAGCCTCTTTGCACTGCTTCCCAATCTGTAAATACCACCACAGGCTGATGTAAGGAAATGGAAATCTCGACTTATTTAATCAGATACGCACATGCAGAATCTGTAGATTGGAATTCTATGGAAGTGTACTTATGCACTTGAGCGGGGGTCATCCAGCTATATGTCTTCCCTCTGTGGAGGTTCAAGTCCAGCCTTTCAAGCGGTTTCTGCTCTCTCCTTACGCGTCACGCTCTCAGTTTTCCTGTATATCATCTAATGAACTTTCCAAACTTGCAAATGGTGGGAAAATAGACAGTCAGTCAGTTCTGTAGAGTTTCCTTGGCTAAAGCCAAAAGCAAACTTTTTAGTGATTGACACATTTTTTACCTACTTCAGGGGTTTTACTTGTTGCATTTTTTTTAGTTTTTTTCTTTTTTTTTGAAAAAAAAAAGTGTTTTATATCTGTCTAATGGTTACTTGCATTTCATTGCATTTAAACAATCAAAATAAATCTATATGTTGATTTACAGAAAATTAACCTGCAACAACTAAGTTTCAGTAGTTTTATAAGCAGACCTACCAAACATTCTCAAGTTTCAAGTTCTCGAATGCAGGATTAAGCTGCTTTAATCTGTTTTGCACAAGCGGCAACTACCACGGCTCGAGCCTGATACCAATGCGGTAGTACCTCAAAGTGCAATGCCACCAACAGCTGCTAGATGCTGGCTCCAGTTGACTCCCATTCAAAAAGCACCAACTTCAAATGAGTCTCTCAATCGCTAAATTCGGAAAATTATTATTGTTAATTGTTGCTCAGTTAATACGATTTGAAGACTTACAGTAGTCAGCTCCACCCTCTTGTCCAAATATGGTCACTTCTCATCACTTCTGGCTCCAAAAATCCAAGATGGCGATGGTCAAAATGCCAAACTCGAGGGGTGACATCACGGTGGCTACACCCATTATTTTTATACAGTCTATGGTCGCACCTCACTACATCTATCTTTATATACAGTTTATGGTTTTGCGTTGTTGGTTGGATGAAACAAAACATCATCCTGACAGACATCATCCTGGGCTCTTATAATTATGATGGGCTTTTTCTCACCATCTCTTGACATTTCATAGATTAATTGAGAAGATAGCTTGCATATTAATTGATGATGAAAGTAATTGTTAGCTGAAGCCCTTGACAAGGCACAGCAAATATGAGCACCCTATGCTGCATGCATCCAGGTGGTCCTGCAGTAGTAGTGGAGTCCATCTCTGAGCTAAGTGTTCTGCTGGTTGTTTTCCCCGCAGCTCAAGCACTCTCATTGATTTGCAGAGATAATAACCCACTTTATGAGTTTTTGCCCTCACTATGTCCAGTAGTGCTCTACAACATATGTTACTCTCCTCCTTTCTGTCCCACCATTTCTTCCCCCTCAAGGAGCAAACACACAGCTTATGAATTTTCCTAGTAGGTGTTATTTCTGTGTACTACTGCTCCATTGGTTTTTAGGGTCATGGTGTGATATGGAAAAAGGTCATGGGATTTGGCCTATGGGCTTGGCTACCTCCAGTTCAGTTGTTTTACGCTTAATGGAATTGTTGTCAGGAGGACCACACCTGGGTAGTTCTCCTGTCAGGTTGTGTTGTGATGGTTACACTCTTCAACATTTAAGTCACCAGGTGAATAAAAAATAATTTTAGCTCTCCAAGACCAAGGACCTCAAAGATTGAACTAAACAATATGCTGCTATTCACTGACAATACAGTTATTGTAATGTCAGCAATAAAATATTCTAACGTGACTCAATTATGCTTCTCCACAATTCATGTATGTTATCATTTCTCAATTAATTTATAAATAATCTTATAATAAGTTAATGTATTGTTCAATTAATTGTTTCCAACACATTTATAGGTATATCTTTTAGTTTACTACAATACTGATTATTATTATTTGGCCATTTTGTAAGTCCCCACATGACAAGAGCAGCATGATTTTTGGTGGTCCCTAATCTGGATTAAAAAAAAAACCTCCTAGGCTTAAAGTGAAATAAAAAAACAATGTTTCTGCCAGTCTGTCACTTACATAAAAGGTATAAAAATGATTCTCCGGTTTAAAAACCTAATTGTATAGATACTAAAGGCCATGAACATTAACGGACACATGCATACTAAATTGCAAACCAAGAAACCATAACTTTTTTCTCAGTCGTCACACAAACAAGCATACACACACCACCATCGTCGCAGTGGTGATAGACAAACAAAGATTGTCTATTGACTTGCTCCCCTTAGCAGCCAACATAAATCTGCTGTGCTGCTCTGCGCATTTTAATCGACTGTTTTTAGAGTTACATTATTTACCTACTGAATGCCAGACAGAGAGGAGCAAACAAGCTATTACACTATCTAAGTTTACATCACATTATGTTTGCAGCACTTAAACTGTATGGTGGTGAATAACTGCTTAGTAAACAAACAAGATGCAGGGGAAACACATGAATGCTTGAAGAGAAATACAGATGTTACAGAGAGAGAAGAGAGAAAGAAACAGAAGTTGATGTATGAGCTACTGCAACAAAGCTACAGCTTTCTACATTGGTACCATATCACCATGAGGTTTGATCATCTCACATATAAATACAATAACTGATCATTTCATTAAAGTCCTCCTTACTTTTCTTTACTGCAGAGACTCCAATATTGTGACATTTCCAAAATGGCACCATGCCAAACAACCATGGCCTGCAAGAAACTGATATCCTGCTGAAGGGTTTGACATGAACATCAATCGCACAAATAGTGCAGAATAATGAACGTGAACACTGGCTTAAGGTTAAAAGCAAGCACAGTAACTCCTCAGCTTTGAGTAAAACCTAATGGCCTCATTGTACTGAATATGGGAGCATAACAATCACATGCCATTTTCATTGTCGGTAAGATAGTTACAGTGCTGTTTCAGCTGCTTTTATGCTAAGCAACCTTACCTTGTAAAAAGCACTATGATACTTTGGGGAGTGTGTGTGTGTGTGTATCAAAATTTCCCCAGCGGCAAGGAAACCTGTTAAAGTACACGCAAGCTCACACGAAGGCATGTAAACAAGCACAGAGTCACATGAATACACACACAGACAAAGACTTATACATACAGCCATACTTCATTCTTGAGGTTGTGCTCAAGAGGAGGGGCCGGGAAGCCCCATCTATCAACGTTCAGGGCATTTAGAATAAACCGCCTCAGATGAAAGTGAGAGCTGAAAGATGGATGGAAAGAGGGATGAGAGGGGAAAAGAGAGGAGGAAGGAGCTTTGGTCTTAGAACAGGGTTCATAACAGGAAAAATGGAGAACGATTTAGATGCATGTTAACTGTGTGTGAGCTGTGGAGCTGGGGGGGTGATCAAATAAGAGAATAAGACGAATTAAAATTGAATGACAACAAAAATCGCATAAGCTGACAGATAGGTAAATACAGATGGACAAAGCGAAATGCACAATCCGAGGAGCTCAGTCGCTCTCACACAACAACACAACACAATCACGACAGTCTGGAAGATGGGCTGTCATTGTCAGGATTTCTTATTAGGGGCAATATAGTTGCAAAATGGGAGGAGTAGTTTGTTCACAAAGTATTTCACCCACTTTAAATTCCCATTTTAAAGATTTTTAATGATGTCCTTAGTGTTCCGCAACACATAAGAGTCTCCTGGATGATTTAACTAGACTTCAACACCTCAACTTCATTTCTGTTTTACCTTTAGTATGACAAGGGATCCTAATACTACAATATATGAGCCTCAGCCAGTTTCTATGGAGAAGATGCCAGCCAGAGAAGCAAATCAGAGCTGCAGCAACTCAAAAACACTTAAAGGGAAATTTCGCCACGTTTTATGTGGATGTCCAATCAGTGTTGATGGTAAATGGAGTCAATTGAAGCAATAAATTCCTCAGTGTGTGTTATATTGACCCAGAAAGCTTAGTTTTCCTGCCCGTGGAGCCGTGCCGGCAGTGCCTACATGTACCAGGATGCATTGCACACCAGCTTCTGACGCCCAACACCCAAACCCACTCTGGCTCAAAAAAATATCCAAGTCAGCCAAAACACTGTAAAATTTATCTTTGTCCATAACATCCTCTCCACTCATATTTTGGGATGCCATTTTCGCTGTTGGAAACGTAGATAGTTTGCAATACAAGCAAAAAGAACAAGGAAGTTTTGTTTTTGAGCGGCATCTAGAGCACAGCCCCTGGCTACCCAGAGGCGCAGACTAGAAATCCAAGCTGAAATAGCCTGTAGTTCTTCTTCCTTGTCCCCAACCACGTCACTGTACACATCAAATGACAGCGCTGGTGCTGGAAGAGATTTTGCAGCTGCGCCCCAGAGACACAGAGAACATCTGCAACAACTGCACTATATCCCTAATTCGGATAGCTAGAGATAAGATTGAAATTGCCCTTTAATAGTGGCAATTGGGAACTGCATACTGTGTAAACTGCTGAATATACTGTATATCAGGTGTCTATAAGGTGTTACATGTAACTTCAATTTGCTATTAGCAGTACAATAGACAAACCCCGATATTTGTTTATTTTAAAGTGCTCATATTTTGCACAGACGATTCAACCAAGAAAATCTCATTCCCTTCCTAAGCATTGGAAGTGCTCCAAATGCCAGTCACATGACACTGTCTATGCAAAAAATGAATTGGACTTTGACTTCCATCACTCTGCAAGCCTGACATAATTCCTCCCACTTCTCAACTCTATAGCAGCTCCACTTAAAGTCGTCTAAAAGCAGACCAAGGCTGCTCCTTTTCTTCCCCCTCACTCATACACATTCTCCCACAGGTGTCTCACTCGATCTTGTATTCGCACTGATGTACACAGGAGGCCATGACTGACAAGGTAAGGGATTGTGCAGGTGAAAGAGGAGAATTACCATATGTAAAGAACGGAGGTGCCAAGGTCTCTCTTTTTGTCTCTGGGTAAAGCAGATGGGCTACCAGGGACAAGATAAGCACAGGTAGATGTACACACACACACACACACACACACACACTGCAGACACACAAATGGATGCATACGAATGCAAAACACACACGTGAGAACAAAAGACGCAAACAGACGATGAGTGCGAGAGTGAGAGGAGACGAGGAGGTATCGCTGTCTAGCCAGGTGTGTTGAAGATGCAGCGTGGGCCGCTGCTTGTGTGAGGGTCGGTCAATGAGGATGACATCGCTGGAGTAGAGATCTGATTAGCACTGGGAGAGAGGCTGAGTGGGTTTTCTCATCAAGATCAGCTTTCACACCATTTATAGTAGTACTTTTATTTCTGCTGGGGAGATGGGCAAACTGAGACCCTACCCTCCATATGCCTATGGAAGTGAGGAAATTATGTGGTCCTATTTTTATTTCGTTATACCATGTGTAAATACTTAAAAAAGGGGCAAAGTGTGGTGACTTTTAAGTAACTGCGTCACTGCATGGTATCCTTCTAATGATTGGAACCAAGGAAGTTTTTTCTTTTATGTAATTACCTTTGTAATGACATCCAAACTATTTTGATTGACCCCTCTATCCAACAGCAGACACAGTCACTTTCTAAACCTCGACATCTCTGACTCAGACGACGTTAACTACTGTATCAGGACATGTAAATATATAATTATTGTGTAATGTGTTGGAAAGTCAACCGATGTCTTTGCAGCCCCAGAAGTCTGGAAGTGTCAGTGATAAATTGGTACTCTGTAGATTAGGGGTTCTTAAACAAACAGTCAGGACTCAAAAATGTTCAAAGGCTTGCAGCTGAAAGGCTTCCATATGAAAAGATGAGTTATATTATCAAAATAACCTTGGGTCCTAGGGTAATACTAAATATATGCCATATGGGTTCCCTGTTTTTTGAGTCCAAGAACTACAGAGTACCCTTGGTGCCTGATTAGATGAAAACACAGAGGATTTTCATTATATTTATTAAATGAGCCACACTTAAGCTAAATTTGTAGTTTAAGATACTTTATTTCTTCTAAAATTACTATTTGTTCTTTTTTTCTTCTCTTTTTAGAGGAGAAGTGCACTTTTTAAATGTTCAACCTTGTTAGCTGATTTTGGTTTCATATCAGGATAATATCAGGGAGACAAAAAGAAAAAGAAAAGTGCTTTGAAAAGTATACAAAACTTAAGTACCACACAGGAAACAAAGTGTGGAATGAAAGAGAGGAAATCTGAAGAGAAGGCTTATTTGAAGAGGTTTAACTAAATCTTTCAGCAGTGTGACCATAATAGTAATTCATCACCAATCGTTAGTTACAGGTGTGCAAAATGCATAAATCTCATGTAATATGTGAATCACAGAATCCAGGTGTTTAACAAGACTCTATACTGCCTTGATTACAACCAAAATGTTATTTAAGCTAATTAGTTTGCATGTTCTTTGATGAATGAGAGCTCTAGGAAGTGTTTTTTACGGCACTAAGAGGGCTTTCAGTAAGATCATTATGCCAAAAAAGCTCTATCCTCGCTTTGTCCATTTGTTTCCTCTTCCTCGCAAAATAATCTCTAAAACCATCTGCACTGGGAGTAAAATTACATGTTGCCTAGCTCTCTCCTGCTGCCATCTAAACCTGTCTTTATGCCTCTGTCTGTCTGTCTTCAGGGCTCCTATAAAATCACACAGGAAGCGAAAGCCGGGAGGAAAAAACAGAACACTCAAACGTAAGAGGCTTGTGGACATCTCAAATGCACTCAGAGAGGCCATTAATAAAAATAATTAGCACAGGAGATGGGCGGAAAAAAACGGGGGCCGGCTTGGCAGATGTAAAATCTCATTTCAGTTATTTAATTTATCAGAGACTGAAGCAGGAAATCCACCAATCATTTTGTTAGAGCACAGAGCTCCTACAACAGGCATCTCTATTCTGGAAAGACATGCACATACACACACACATAAATACGCACAGACCCCATCATCAGCCAAAGAGGGCCAGAGGGGTCATTAGTGAAGGAAGAAGATCAGATATCACCAATTCATCTTGGTCAAAATGATTAGAGAGACAGAAAGAGAGAGAGAGGGATATATAGGGGGTGGTTGTGTGCATTCCTAGTTGAATGTACTATTGTGATCTTAGAGTCATTAATCAAACACCAGTGGACACACGCCCACGTAACATTTCACACACACGCACACACAGTTAAGGCTCGGGTTCAGACAGGTCAAGGTGATTATTGTCACAGTAACTCACAGAAGTCAGCAGCTAACTGCAACTCATGTTGGAGAGTAATCATTTAAGTCTCCACTCATTGGCAACGCATATCACATAATAACCACTTCCTTTGGGAAATCTCTGATAATTAGTACCTGGCATTAATACATTTTCCTCATATCTGTTGTCGCTACTTACTGTAGTAAAACCACTACAGAATCAGCTAAATAGAGGCAACGCGGGGAGGGGAAAAAGATAAATAGATCAATTTTATAGCAGTCAGATACATCAAAAAAGTAGCTAAAAGCTGGAGCTGTAAATTGACTGCGGTGTCTCTCAAAGTGCAAAATTAAACTGCAAGTCTAATACCCCATTCAGAGATATTGCCAATGGTCTGCATTGGTCAACGTCATGGATATATTTAGAAAAAGTGGATACTGTGCTCCAAGATGATTGTCCCATTCAATCCAATGAAAGTTGCTCACTGAGCACATACACCAAAAAAAATATTTAGGCTTCTGTGGGTTTGTGCATTTTAGGACGACATTTTTCGAGCATGAGAGAGCACTAGAGTCCTTCTTTCTTCGGGCCAAGCTGATTGAGAGCATGTGTATTAGAGACTTCCTCTGGCTGAAACAGCTGACTTCCTGTTGGCTCCACGCACAATCGGATGAAATAGAGAGCTGAAGTGAAACCAGAACTTCCAGGTTCTGTTCCAGAAGTAGGAAAACCTACTTCAAATTCCCAATAACATGTGTAACTATGCTAATAACTAAAAATCCAGGCTTGGAACAGAGCTTTTCTCAACAGTATGTTGTGTGGCTTACTTCATATGTTTACATATGGACGGTAGTTTTTTGAAAAAAACAAACTAATATCATGGTTTATTCAATATTTATGGTTTTAGCAGCCATTGTTTGTCACATGATTGCAATACCGAGTGTGGCAACTAGGCTAAAATCACCTCGCACCTCGTGTTTGTGACTCTCCCCCTGACCTGGGTTGAATATGTTTCATACACTACTGCTTAAGGTACGCAAGTGTTTCCTTAAAGTGGACCTATTATTCTCATTTCTAGCTCTATATTTTTATTCTGGGACTCCACTAGAGTAGTTTTGCATGATTCACAGTTCAAAAAGCTTCTTATTTTATTATACTGCCCTTTATGCAGCCCCTCAGTTCAGCCTCTGTCTCTAACAGGCAGTTTTAGCTCCTGCCTCTTTAAGCCCCCCGTCCCGATGGCCAGCTTTCCGGAAGCCTGCCCAGGGGAAGCCATATCAGAGTCAGGTAATGAAATGTGTGAATTAGCAGAGCTTAGCGGTGCTAAAAAACAGTCGACACAACAACATATGGAGATATTAGATATCAGTTAGAAATAATGCAGGGAGGAATAGTACAAGCAGAAACAGCCACAGTGATGATGATGTTTGATGAAGAGCTGCAGATGACCAGCACACCTCCAACAGGTAAACAACTTATTTTACTTTGCCCTGCTGTGTAACAGAAAAACACTCACAGCGTGCCAGCTCAACTCAAGTCATGGCTCGGCATGACTACCCCCAAAACAATGGAAAAATGCCATAATGTTAGCGGAGCAGAGCAGTGAACTCCTGCGCTGTGTGTGGAGCAGATGACCATATAAAAAATGTTGGAAACCGAGTGTTCAGGGCAGTCTGCCGGTGCCTTTTGCTTACAGGGATTACTTCTACATACGTTTACCTCATTATTTGACATTTTGGCCAGGTTTAATATGAGCATCTGACATTGTAACATTAGATATATGACTGAAAATAAGGAAAAGCATAATAGGTCCCCTTTAATTTATGAGAATTTTGTTTCATTTTGCATACATTTATACAATAACCCAACTAAGCAACTAAAAATAGAAGAGAAAGATTGCAAGACAAAGACAGAGTGGGCACTAATTGGGCAACAACTGAAACTGCAACAAATCTCTATGAATATGAATGAAAGTGGTCAAGCAAACTAATACGTGGCTCTACGGCGTAGACACTTCATACATTGGTCCCCTGTATGGAAAGAGTACAAAACAGCATCATACCAGACAAGTTCATCTGTACCTCAACATACATACATAACATACATACAATGTCTCAATGGACTTTACAGGCCCACAACAAAAAAACAGTCTAAGCTCTGTAAGCTCTCAAGCAAACACCGTGAGACTGACAAGCAGAAGGATGGTTAGTGTCTTATCTCAGTAGTCCCTTTGTGAAATTTTAAATAAAAACAGCAAGTTAAAAAACAAACAACAGAAGCAATATTATCCAACACGGGTATAAAGCCTTTCTATCAAAGCTATAGGCTACTTAGTTTCTTAAGTTAAAAATCAATATTGAACTCACCTTAAGAAGCCGCCTCAAGAAAACTTCATGAGAGTAACAAGCAGAAGGCCCTTTAGTTTGCTATCTCATTAGTCCCTTTATGTAATTTTGAATAGGCAATTTCGAAAAGGCAAACAAGATAAGATAAAAGCAATAGAAAACAGGCTCAAACCCTGGCTATTCAAAGTACTCAGGACACATTTAAATAAAAAGTCAAATTAAACTTACCTTGACAATCAAAGTCAAGCAAACATTTCTTTTCTTCCAAAGAGGATGAAAGAAAATAAGATAGATAAAATAGGCAAACTCATAATGTTCAATTGAGTACCTCTTAAAAAAAAGTACGCACCCAAAGAAAGTAGTTGGTGACACAACTGGTAGCTGTCATTTGTTGAACTCCCAGGGTGCATAGATACCCAAAAAACCCACACATACACACACACACACACACACACAACACCATTACAACACGTAAACAGACAAATACACTGCTTCACAAGGAATCAAATAATTAATGCAAGCAGTGTTAGTCAGCATTGCATTCCTGATGCTTTGGTATTGAAGTACCCCAACTGTGTATTGTACTGGAGCTGATAAAAGACTTAAATATGCTGCAAAACATATGGCAGAATGGAATCAAGCAGAGAAGCAAGGTAGTGTAAACAAAATAAAAAGGGGAGATGATGCTAGAGGGATAAAAGAGCTGCCTGCCTGCCTGTACGCTGGGAAGGAAAACACCATGTATGTCTCCTGTCAGACAACACAAATACCTCTAATCCACAAACACAAGCAAACGCATAGAAATCCTGCCAGGAGCAGTCGTCATACTGTGCTCTGAAACAATACACCTCCTGCAATATTGAACTTGTCACATTTGAATTCACAAAAAGTCAGGTGTCAAGCAACCTTTTGGTAAATTTCTACTTAATCTCTAACTATTATATGAACATCTATTAAATGCACCGAAGAGATCCAACTAACATTACTTCATTCTGTGTGAAACTTTTCAATAATATTGTTACTGCTTGCAAGTCTCGTAAGGGGCGAGCTGGAAAATCAAATGAGTCCTGAATCATGGTAGTGACTGTGTGTAATAATGGTTATGATAATAATGTTGGAGGTTGACTGCAACAAAGGGACAGTGACTGAAAGTATCCTACCGTGGTCTGTGATTTTACAAGAAACAAGGTAGAGCTCCTTCAGACTTCTCCCCTCCTTGGCGATGATTTCCACACACCTACAGAGAGACAGCGAGAAGAAACAAATGTTTAAGTGTCACCTGAGGCGTTTGTGTTTTGTATATTGCGCTTCACTTTTGCTTGAAGGGCAATTTTGACCGCTCTCAAAAACAGCGCAATGCACCCACATACGCAGCAGCTCTCTTTCTCTTAAACACCCCCCCCCCCCCCGTTACACACACGGGATTATTCCACAGTAAAGGTTAAACAGTACAGCTGCAGGGTCACAACTGTTCACATATTCTGCCCCTGCTTCTTTTAACACACACATTAATAATTAAACACCTGATCTGATTAAAGAAGCATGCACTACCACAGGGGGAGTATATGTGTGTATTTGTGCGTGGGAGCGCACACACGCGCACACACACACACACACACACATATATATATATACTAAGCTCGCTCACTTCAAAGAGGGATTCAGCCCAGTGCCTGAGCCCGAAGGACCTACGGAGAGTGTGTGAGAGACAGAGAGAAAAAGACAGAGAGAGAGAGAGTATACACCAGGGAGGGCCAAGGGGAAGATCAGAGTATCTGTATCAAATGATTCTCTTTAAATGCCTCTAATGAGAGGAGTGTGTGCTACAACTAGATTTTGATCAACACATTTGACCTATTAACCTTCAGGAGAAAATGTTTTGATCTTTATGCTGGTGTTCTATCATGAATATTTATGTGACAAAGAAGACAAGCACCCACACACATATTGTGCAGCTCTCGTGTTAATGTGAAAGCAGAGGTTGGGGAAAAAAAAAAAATAGCTGAGCTGCCCTCCATCATTGAGCTTCATGTCAAAGTGAAACAGGGAACAATATTGAGGTTTTTATTCTTGTGCTTTCTAAGAATATTCACTGTGCTCATCCACTTTCACACAATATGACTGACGACGGGGCTTACTCTGAAATGCATTACTTATATTCACTCACTATCCGCTGGCTTATCTCACTATGGGCCAGGCGTGGTGTGTGAAGACTTGACAAGAGAAATTCAGCTTCTTCTCTTTCATGTTGTCCTCACTCACTATCTAGCGAACGGGAGTGAAAATATAATGCAGATCAACAGGGAATCCAGCAAAGTGACTTTTCATCCCGAACAAAGCGTGATTTGTAAGCCTGTGTGTTTTCTTCCTCATGCACTGCTCCAGGATTTCATGTGAGGTGACACTATTCATAGATGTCACTAGATGTGTGACATATCACACTGTAGGATCAAGGAGGGAAAGAAAAGTTAAAGTGTGTCATATTTCTAAAATCCTTTCTATCTGAGGGAAGCCAGAGCTGTTAAAATGTGCGCTGTCCTATCTGCTCAAGGCTGGATATATACTTGCTTTTTAACCACGCGTTCGCATAGACAACCGGCTGCATTGTGAACAAACTGTTCACATATTTGCCTATGTTCTTTGCGTGTTACTGGAATATTCAACTAGAGGGCACACCAGAGAACTAAGGATATAAAGAGAACTTCCAGATTTGCATGATGTAAAAAATAAACATGGCGACACTCGAGGAGGTTACAAATTGTTAATTCTGAGGCAGGAAAAGTGACAGCGGCACCATCATAGATGGTGTGTAAGGCCACTAAATCAAGCACGCCGTGACAATGGCGAGTATGTTTCTCTCGTTCTGCCAATGTGAGAAATTGATGTTGAGAAACATCACCAGTATTTTTGAATGTCCACCAGGACGTTTGATGATTTTCTCCGTCGGATTAGCCCTCTGCTGACCCCTGACCCTGTCACATCCCCAGACTGCCCCTACATTCATGTGCGCATTGCATCTGGCGGACACGTATCGTTCATTTCTGAGGACGTGCACAACCAACACTCCAAAATGCAGGATACACGAGGCAGCCATCATGCACATGTGAACATGTAGTTAAAAGTATATTTCCAGCCTTAGTTCTTCAGCCTTATATCTTCATATTTCACTTTTTCTATTAAATTTCAGTTGCAGTGGTCCTGCAAGCCTCTCTGTGTTATCAAGATGTACTTTCTCTACTTTTTCTCTCTGTCTTCCCACCTCTCCCTGTTCATGTTTCTCTCGTTCTCTTACTCCATCCTGTCCTTCTTCCTTTTTCTATCCACCACTTGATTCCTCTTTGGCCCACTCTAAGATGAGAACAAGAAAAAAATCCACTCTTAAAAACAGAAAAAGACCTGTTGCAATTGATCCTTCTTGGTCCAACCTTTTGCTGTGGCCCGACTGAGATTAGATTTAGTTAAGCCAGAAGGACCACAGTATCATGCCGTGTGTCTTGGGGCTATGGCATTAGAGCTGCTAATGAATGAATGCACTGAATGAAGAGTCGGTGAGGAAACAGATAAAAAGAGAGTCGCGGTTCAGGAATGCAGCAACGAGGGCCGAGGCAGAGTGCACCCTCTGGGAGCTTGTTACACTGTGCCCGGGTCCCCAGGGTCACAGCAAAAGCAATTAGATCAGACATCAATGAATAAGGGAGGGAGTGAGGAGAGATGGAAGACAAGTACAGCAGGAAAAAGAGTGAGTAGAAATCTCTATACAGTAGCTCGAGGTTGAACAGAGACAGAGGAGGGAACAACGTGGGAGACAAGGGAAAATAGAAAAGAAAGAAAACCAGACCATTAATAAGGCATAAGGCGGAGTGAGATGAAATGAGAGGATGGAAGGAGAAAAGAGGAGGCAGCAGAAAAGACGAAGGAGGACGAAGCAGAAATGTGGGATGCGATGGCTAAGGTATGGTTCATGCCAAATGAAAGGCCTTCAAGAGGCAACAAGCTCCCACCCACCTCCACCCAAACCCCACAAGACTCAGCTGACATGAATTAGTCATCTGCTCGCTTTCAATAATGTACAGAGCCCGTGACAAAAGCCCCGTTTGGGCATGGTTTGCATACTGAACATTAAGGGAAAGGCGATGCTACAGGAGATAACGGTGAGAGGAGCATTAGGATGCAGAGCGGAGAGCAAGTCAACAGCGTGGCGAGGTGGAGAAGCTGCTGGTGCTATTGAAAAAGGGGCCAAGGATAGCCAGTGAAAGGTGGAATGAAGAGGAGAAAGGCTTTGTAGACGAAAGAAGGATGCAGGTATGTGGGAGGAGGAAGAACTGATGAAGTGACTAAGAAAATGTATAGGGCTCATTATGATATGATGTGAGATAACTGAAATGAACCATAGGAGAGGAATGACTGGAAGGTGAAATAAATGTGTCCAAAAATGGGAGAGTAGAGAGTCAGGAGACAGTGGCTAAGTGGAGGAGGATAGGAAGCAGGGAGTACAAGATGACAAAAATGAAGGGTAAGCAGAGGGGATGGTTAATGAGGAAGATTTTGAACAATAACAGAAAAATGAGCAAGAGGAAGGCGTGTAATAGGGTGAGGAGTAAATGATGATGACACAAGTGAATAAGGAAGAGAGGAGACAAGTTGTCTCTGCTACCACAGAGGAAGAAATATACTTTTGAGAATGTTACAGATACATAAAACAGTCCAGCATTTTGTTATAGTAGCAAGCTAATATACAGCTCAAGGCCAGTTTTTTCCGATAAAATAACAATAAAACTGTTTCCATGACAACTAAAGGACTGCATGTTTAAGCGATTAGTGTAACCAGCAGGCAGGAGAGAGAGGACTGAGGGAGCGAGCCTCATCAGGGGTCAGTGTGCGTTTGGCTCACTGTCACCGTGCTGTCGGCACAAACAGCTAGAGGTAAACAATGAAACTGTCACTCGGCTCTCTATCTCATTCTTACAGTCGCAAACAAACAAAATCAAACTTGGTTTGGTTCTTGGCATACCCGCGATTTGGTGGAATTTGTCATCCTTAAGCGCAGAGTAATACACACGTTTTCTATCTAAATTAAATTACTGGACGCACACAACCGGACCTTGAGGACTTTGCTCAACCCTAAACCATCTTTTTCATTTAATTGAATTATTTTGCCAGCCAACTAAAGCTGCCTGCCAAAGAATTTAGCCTTTGTTTGACTCCACAGTGAAGGATAAGGGGCTGAATCATATAAAAAAAAAAAAAAAAAAAAGAGCTGGTCCTGACTGATATAACATCTTCTGACTGAAAGAGAGGAAAGGTTCATTTCTCTATCCCTGCACTAATATTTAGTACTTGTAAGAATAAGTAACAATTTAATAATCTCTCTGAAACACCTTAAAGAGTCAGATGTAGCTATATATTTTTATACAGTAGTACATTTTAGTAAAAAATTATTTATGTGTACTGACTAGCATTATTGTAAATCTGGCATTTTTTTTTATATCTCAGAGAAGTTCTTGGATGATAAAAAGGAAAAAGTAGACCAGTATTTATCAGAGGGATTAAATGATATCTGCACTGTACTGAAGGTTAAGAAAATGCACGTTTAAAGTCAAGGCCATGGTAGTGAAGCAGGTTCCTCTTCACCTTCGTCTTTACAGAGAGGAACTGCAGTGAGTCAACGTCTCAAAAAACTAGCAAATCCTTTTTAAAAATCTGTACATTGTCGGTAATATGGACATTTGGACAGCCTTGACCAGTATTTGAAACATGAGGGTAAAAAAAAAAAAAAACATTAGTACCTAGAAAATCACTGAGCCACCAGCAGAATACTGCTTCTAACTGTGCTCTATACGGCATTTATAGCATAGCTCTTCAGCAGCACAGCAGGCCATTGTGTACTGTATTTAGTGTGTGTGTTTTGTTGTAAAACCAGAGGTTAAACCTAGACAAAGCCTAGTTATCAGCCCTTAATCCCAGCTCACTCTTTGATTAAAAAAAAAAAAAAAAACTCATGGAAGTAGAGCTATGAGCCCCTTTTGCCATGGTCTTACTGCAAATTAGATAACATTCATGGTTATTCATATATTGTGTATTTTATGTCAATTCGTATTATTTTCCATTTCTCATGTAGTATTTTTGACTGGCTGATACTGTTAATAAAATACTTTTAATTAATCAAAATTCAAGAATAATATGTCATGTTTTTAGCATCACATTCATCTACATAAACGGACATGTATTACAGACATGCAATTACCATAACACCTTGTTCCTTATCATAATAGATCAATAAATGTTTTGAATGGATCCAACACGTCCTCTAACTTAAGTTCTGTCTCTTTCTATAGAACATAGTGGACTTCCAAACGCCTTACTGTACCATGTCCATACACGGCAAACTGGGGCAACTCTACAGTGAGGCTCAATAAGGAGATGTAGGGCAAGAAAGGAGGGACAAAGGGAGTAAGGGGCAACCAAGTGTTTGTGTGTGTGTGTGTGTCATTATGCAGAGTGTGTTGTTTGTGCTTGTGTAAATGTGTCTCTCAGAGGTGAAACTAATCTTCTTTTATGCAGCACAGCCAGAGGTATCCCAGCAGCCAGGCAGCAAGAGGAAGAATAGTAACAATACTTGAGAGAAACAGAGGTCCATATTTATCACAAAGACTGCAGACAGTCTTCCAGCCAAACAACATGTGTAGCGCTTCTCTTTAGCTAGCTGATCACAATGGAGCAGGAACAAAGACGCTGCTGGGAGAATGGCTGTAGGTAGGTACACTAGCACAGTGTCGACCAACACAAGGCCCCGTCTCATTCCCGCTCCTCACACGGCCCGCAATTACACGGCTGTCAAGCCACACAAAGGGAGCAGGGAAATAGAAATGGATGATTTTCAAGAGAAGAGGGCGAAAAAGAAAGAAAGTAAGCATGAAATATATAAAGAAAAGCGGTTGAAGGTCTAGGGAGAGGTTGAAAACATAAAAGGAGGAGGAGGAGGCAGCAGCGGTGACAGACGAGACTTCAGACTTCCATGGCTGTCTTTGGACTTAATGAAATGGAAGGGCGGAGCAGCACAGAGAAGGAGAGCAAGGCAAGACGGGGGTTTATACTTCTGTGGAGAACGCTCTAGCAAAATGATTCTTGCTGTAAATTTTCTTTACATCACCCATAAATCCATACACAAGTGTAAGGAAGCAAGGTTCTGCTTCCTCAGACGATGTGCAACGCTGAGTTTCTGGAATCCTCTGGACAAAAAAAAACTTTAAGACTTCTTTCATTGGGCAAATATAAATTGATATAAAAACATCCAATACCTCAAAAGAGCCCTTTAGTAAGCAAATACTCCATACTGAGGAAAAGCAACAATCTTAAAATGAAGCAATACAGGTTTTATTGAATGAGAGGGAACATGTTCATTGCTTTTGAAATCGCTGACCCTCTGATAATGTGTGTAGGCTTGGACTGTTATTCTGTTGCTTATATGGGGTTTGATCAAAATTGTGTTTTCAAAAAAAAAAAAAAAGTATCAGGTCTTGTTTTCCTTTCTTCTGAAGAAACCATTTGTTCCTACAAATTGGTGAACATTACATAAAGTAGAATAACTTAAACAGACATTTCCCAGAGCTAGATAATCTTTCACAGTAATCATTATATCTTTTTTGCTTTTGTCAAATTTAAGGTTCTGTCATCACTTCCTATGAATGTTATGGATGTCATAATAATGAAAACGTAAAAAGGAAGTAAAACAATCTCTCCAAAACGACTTACTTTGAGCACAATATTCCAACATTCCTGTTTTTTTACTTTGTGTATTTCAAAATACATTCAACAATAAAATATGTTATAAAACAATGAAAATGTGTTAATTCATATCTCACAATAGAGAACAATCACTCACAAGTACCCACTTACTACTGTTGTTCTTTAAATGTTTCTATGACAGAGTTCATAGAGATATCCTGTACTTGTTTATTGTTATGATAAGATTACAAAATTATAAATCCAGAAGCCAAGACTGTAAGATACAGTTTTTATCCGTATCTGTTTGAGTGTACATGTGCGTGTGCGCTCTTCTGTGTGTGTAAGTTCCAGCCGTCTGAATCGGGGTCTGCTTCGGCAATTAGGGCCTGGATGATTTCCCAGGCTAGCCTGCCGTACCCACCGCTCAAATGAGAATCACATTCCTATTGTGCTCCACCACCGTTAATCATGTTTTGAAACAACTCTGAGAAACGGCAGGGCAATCCAGCAGCTTGTCATCTGCCTGCTCAAAAATGTGCCGATGGGGTCATAACTGGAGCCATAAATGCCTGTCATCCCCAGCTTTCCTGTCCAACCTGTGCTTTTTGTTTGTCTGGGAATGAAGAGGCGAGCACTGAATGAGCACAGTTTGCAGGCCAACAGAAACACCAAAGGCCTTATGTGTGTGTCTTATCCTCAGTGAAGGTTGGGTTTTTGCTTCTTTTTTTTTCAAGTATATAGTAATTGCAGAGTAAACACTTCTAATACTCTACTAGGTGGCAAAAGCTTCAATATACAGTTGTATGCAAAAGTTTGGGCTCACCTTGACAAATAACATATTTTGGCGATTTTTTTAATTGAAAAGATGTAAACACTATGATATGGAAAAAACACTATTTTCAGCAGACATTCATGCATAGTCACTTTTTATGTCAAAATACAAAAAAATAAATAAATACAAACATCATTGTGTTATGTGCCAAGGTTTGGGCACCCTAAGAGTTCCAAAGTCTTCTTTTTACAAGGTCTCAGACCTTAATCTGCTTATTAGGCTTGAGGCATGTCAACAATTGTCATTAGGAAATGTCAGCTGGTGCCAATTTCAAAGCTTTACAAATACTCTGATTCTTCAAACCTTGTGCCAACACCAACCATGGGTTCCTCTAAGCAGCTGTGTAAGACTTGAGTGAAAGTTACTGATGCCCACAATGCAGAGGGAAGGCTACAAGAAGATAGCAAAGTGTTGTCAGCTTGCAGTTTCCACAGTGCAAAATGTAATTAAAAGATGGCAGTTTAGGGGAATTGTGGAGGTCAAGATGAGATCTGGAAGACCAAGAAAACTCTTGGAGAGAACTGCTCATATGGTGGCCAGAAAGGCAAATCTAAACCCCCATTTGAAAGCAAAAAAACCTGCAGGAAGATTTAGCAGACTCAGGAGTGGCGGTGCACTGTCCCACTGTACAGTGATGCTTGCACAAACAAGACTTTAATGGAAGAGTCAGAAGCAGAAAACCTTACCTGTGTCCTCATCATAAAATCCAACATCAGAAGTATGCAACAGAACATCTACAGAAGCCTCTTTGGCCACAATCAGCAAAGGTATGTTTGGAGAAAAAAAGGAGCAGTATTTCATGAAAAGGACACCTTGCCAACTGTTAAGCTTCAGGGTGGATCTATCATGGTTTGGGGTTTGGGGTTGCAGCCAGTGGTACAGGAAACATTGCACAGGTGGAGGGCAGTCTCGCCTAGCCAGACCTATCTCCACACTTTGTTTTAGCAGTGGAGAAAGGTTTGGCTGCACCCATTGTCATTCTGCTATAGAGGAAAAAAAATGCTCTGGCTTGTTTGTATTTCTTTAAACCAATCACAATCATCTCGGCAGCATTAAGCCGAGCAACGGTGCCCTTGCAAATAGTGCTGGGGCGACACTATTTTGCAAATGTTCAGTGGAACATTTGCACGTGGGGAGACGAGCCCTGGCATTAAAATGGCTAAATCTCCGTAAAAGAAAATGCCACATAAAACAGTAAAAGATGCATGTCGACTATGTGATACGACTACTGATAAAAAAGACAAACATAACTTGATCATTGGTGACCTAGAGGTGAAGCCTGCCTATACTTTAGCTCTGGAAGAGCTCACTGGACCCGTTAAAACCACAGACAATTTAATAGCTGTATGTAGCTCTTGCAGAATCTTATTAAACCGATATCACAGAAGCTCGTGTGAAGTGGAACAGGTTGGTACATTATGATAATAATTGATTTTGCTAGTGTCAAATTGGACACAATACAGTAACGTTAGCTATAGAAATGAGCAAATTAGCTGGATAGATGGTTAATCGTCATTTGCTTTTAGCAGTGGATCGCCGTATGTACTTCATCCACAGCAATCCCCACCAATCACTCTCGAAACATGGTCTTTTGCAAGATGGCTCTCTAACTATCTTTGCCAGCGAATGTTTCAGGAGATCTGTACACAATAGAGCAATGGCCAACAGCTATTTTCTCGTCCATGTCTGGATCTTCCCCGGTGTACACTGCAGCAACCCCCTTGACTGCGGGGTTTTCACCTGTCGCTAGCTCACTGTAGACAGTAGGCCATGCTTGGAATATCAAACTTCTTCCATAATCGATGAGCAAACATGCAAGAACGTCCCTGTTAGACAGCAAATGTTGTAAACATATTCTTTGTATATCTTTACAACCGTTAACTGAAAGAACCAAGCAGGTCTGCCTTATTGCATGATCCAAATCTTCGTCAAAACTTGCCATTTTCAGCATGTAGGTTGCTAGCTTGGAGGTTGTTGTTGTTTCCCATAGCAACAGGGATTTTGAAAATGGTAGCATGCAGATAGAGGAAGGGGAGGAGAATTACAACTTAAATAATTAGCCAATGGCAGGCTTATACCCACAGACAGTACCCACTGCCTCAAGAGACACAAGCTGAAGATTTTGGAATGGCCATCACAGTCCCCTGACTTAAACATAATTGAAAATCTGTGGGTAGATCTTAAAAGAGCTGTGCATGCAAGACGGCCCAAGAATATGCCTTCTGCAAGAAAGAATGGGAGAAAATCCCAAATATACGAGAATTGACTTTTAACTGACTACAAAAAGTGTTTGCAAGCTGTGACATCTGCCAGAGGGGGTGTTACTAAGTACTGTAACGTAGGGTTGTATTAAAAATGTATTAATGTTTGCTGAAAATATTGGGTTTTATGCTCCATATCCTAGAGAGGCTGTGTTTACATCATTTCAATTTTAAAAAAAATTACCAAAATATGTTATTTGTCAAGGGGCGCCCAAACTCTTGGACACAACTGTAGAGACAGGAGGAGTCCTGTTCTGAGCAAATGGTCATTTAGCACTTCTAGAGGTATACATTAAATAATACAGAGTCCAAAAGCGCATCAGACGTCTGGAGATATTTTGACACAAACTCACATGTAAACTCTCAGCTGTTATTACATACATCAGCCAACTGTTTCACCATCTACAAAAACAAGTGTCACTCACAAACCAGTCGATTTGTCCATCAAAAGCCAGAGGGGAAAAGCCAGCTAAGCACTTTGTGAGGTTAAGTGGCAGTTATTCACTTGAAGCTCACCCAAATGGACAGCCTGTTGCCTTGCCAACGCTGATGGGCCTCCGTGATGCTCATGCACAAACAGCATTTTAAAGCAGCTTCGCGGTTGCCAGCGGAAACCAAACTGGCCTGACACCGCTCACACAACATGGATCTCTGATAGCTCTTCACTCTGCCACTTCGGTTCCTTCCTAGGCTGCATCTAAGCGGCTTCCCCCCGAGGACATGCAAGTGAGATACTCACCTGTAAATGAACAACTTGGTTCTGTAAAGCAATGCCATACCCTTATCTGCCTCTACGGTCAGCCCACTGCAGCCATAACACAATAAATAACTCAGGAGAAGATGAACACTGCCTCGTGGTAGATGGCGATAACACTTGCAGCCCCAGGTCTGAGTTGACACAGTGAAGTCTGTGTGTGCGTGTTTGTGTGTGCATGTGTGTGTGTGCGTGTATGAGTGCAGGAGTGAAAGTTAGTGGAGCTCAGCCCCTGTGAAACGAACAGTTAGGTTAGAGATGGTTGCCCATGATAGATGACACTGTGGGGAATAAAAGCAGTGGATGCATCTACTTTCTGGTGCCTCACTTATTTCTGCGGTCAGGTGGCAGTAGAAAAAGCTTCAGCTTCACACTCTATATGTATTTGATTATGGCATCCACAGCTTCAGATAGGTGTATGTTTTTTTGATTTAGCAAAAATCTCACTATTTACAGAACACATATTAAATGCTAAATATTGTAACAGTGTAAATTAATGCATTGTGATCACAAAAGAGCTTTCAATTTTGTTTTACTGCAAAAAATCTTGTTATCAGGCCACTTTTGTCTGTAATTAAGTCCTTGAATTATTATTTTATTCAAAAAAAAACTGCCAGTGCAGTTTTCCAAAGCAAATCAATTTATTTTTAGTTGCTTTAAGGGGGCATTTTGCTTTTATTACATAGTGAAAATGCAGATACAGACAGGAAACACTGGGAGCAAGAGAATGGTGCAACATGCAACAAAAGGTCCCAGACTGGGACTGAACTGAGAACGTTCCAGTTATGCTTCTTAACCTCAAAAAAGCATTTTTCTAAAGTGTTCTTTCAAGAGAGGGACACTCATTTTTCAGATAAATCTTTATAGGAATTGGTTTTTACCAAAAACAGTTCACTTCATACATCACTGGGAGATTCTTACACTTATTTTAAGAAAATATGGTTTTCATAACTCAGTCGTAGATGGATATTAATTGATTACAGAAATAAGTTTTGCTTCTTTTTTTAGGACACTGAAACAAGCTGCTTTTTCACAGAAATGCAGTCAAAACATATACAATAGCATTTTGCTATGACTAAATGTGATTTCTCCAGAGAAGATAATACAAGCAATAACTAGCAGCTAATAACAGAATCTTGTTTTGGGCACTAAAGGAAACAGCCAGTCTGACTGTGATAAATTGAGGTGAGCATGCCCCTCAGGGCTGCATATCGTAACTGTTCTGTTCCGTGTCCACATGCAGCGAGAGGTGAACTATCACGATGTTTACCAATAGGCCTGACACAGTGGCACACAGTAACACACCCTCCGCCCACTCAGCCATGGCTAATTGCTCTGCACTTTGATTACCGCCATCTATTTTAATGAGAGCTTACCAAACGCATTCTCTGCTGCCCACTTTCTCTGTCAAACACACATATGCAAACACGATACACACATGCAGGAGTGTGAGCATGCCACTTAGACACATACACACACACAGAAGAGAAGAGAAGAGAAGAGAAGAGAAGAGAAGAGAAGAGAAGAGAAGAGAAGAGAAGAGAAGAGAAGAGAAGAGAAGAGAAGAGAAGAGAAGAGAAGAGAAGAGAAGAGAAGAGAAGAGAAGAGAAGAGAAGAGAAGAGAAGAGAAGAGAAGAGAAGAGAAGAGAAGAGAAGAGAACAATACTGTGTGTAATGTTTGTCCCGGTGGCAGGAAATTGGAGGGTGTTCATTAGGCTAATGGATATGAAGAGGAAGGGAGAAGGGGGATGAAGAGAAGGAAGGAGGGAAGCAAGGAGGGTGGGTGGGAGGCCACTGAATTATACCACAACAAATTCCGTACAATGGCCCAACAAGTCATATTGCAGCGTGTAATTTTCTTGCTGCTATGATAGAGAAAGGGATACTTCAATTACACAGACTGGCTTTAATTACACAGAATTTGCCTCATAAGTTGGCTCCTGTTGAGAAAGAATGAGCTGTTGTATTTTTGGTGCTACTGCTCACTGCGACCACTCTGCTGGATGGACTCAGCCTCATTAGGATCACTGGTTTACCAGTGCCCACACCAGGATGACAAAGCCTAATCAATGGACTCACACTGTTCAAAAGATTCGGGGAGAGCAGAGACAGTTCATACAGAACTGGACGAGGTTTCTGATCGATGGGGAAAATGTGTGCTCTTTTCCAGTGCAGCTTCACCTCCTCTTCCACTGGCTTCCGTCATCCTTTACTTTCTTTTGCACACATTGTGGTTTCTGTCACTGAGGTTGTTACTCTTCCTCAAAAGTTACAGTACTTTATATTTTCCTCTTGAGAGTGAAAAAACATGCTACGACAGCCTGTGACTAAAAGTATGCTTCACAGGAAAAAAAAAAAAAAAAAACTCACAAGCAGAATGTATGTACATCAAGAGCAAAAGAAAGCACAGGAGACCAGGACAAGGAGAGCACAGGAAAAAGAGGAGGGGTGTGAAAGTAAAGAGTGCATAAGAGGGACCGGGCGAGACAACCGCATTGAAACCACAGCTATGCCAGATCACAGCGTCACACTCTGTCTCATCATTTTACGAGACGTTAGATCGTCCATGAAACTAGTTCAACATGTCTAGTATAACAATCATCAATACCCCACACACAAACACACACACACACATACGGTACACACAAAGTTAGAAAATGATGTGCCAGCTAAACAGAGCTCCAAATAATGGCAAGATGAGGTCACAGCACTGTGCTGGTAAGTCAACTAGAAAAGGTAAGAAAAAAATAAGTGCAACGAATGGACAAAATGTGTGTATACAAGGTTTCAAAATGTAATTTAAAAAAATAATATGGAAAAGGGATCTGGAGCTGTGCCTCATGCTGGCATCTATGACTCTTGATTCTCGACCTCTGACTGATGTCTGGAGACCCCTCATTGACCTGACCATGACTTCTGTCTGCGACTGTCTCCATAGCAACATGTGCAATGGTGACGCTTTAACACTGCGTTGCTCTATCAGCAGCCTAAAAGACTGTCAAAGTGTGAGGAAAGCTGCTAGGCTACGAGTTTATGACCAGGTTTAATGATAGCATTCCTATATCCAAACATCTACTCCTGCTCGATATTATCACTGAATTGTCCTGTTTGATTTATAATACCTTTCTGTTCTCTTGGAAGTGTTATCATAATATTAAAGTATTACACCTTACCAATAAAACACACATGGTGCACTACAAATAAAACCCACACATATAAAAATAAATAATCTGTAGAAAGGAAGAGAGGGCTCCAGTATATACTGTATAAACTAGCTACTAATCCAATTGTTCCCTCCATGGGGACGTTAAAAAAAAAATCCTAATGAGAAACTGGTGGCTAAATAACTATGATGGTAATAACAGTGGGAGCGTCTCTCAGAGCAGGCATTTGACTCTTGTGACACACAGCCATTAGGTATTCATGAAAACAGATGTTGCTTGGCTCGCCAGCTCATTGGCCAAAAACACCCCTCGGAAAAGCCAGAATCCTAAATGAATTTCCCAACGGAACATGCCGTTTGATCCCATGCCAAGAAAATGTGAGGAGATTTTCATGCTATAGGAGAAGGACGAGGGAGGGAGGGAGGGAGGGAGGATGAGACGGGAAAGAAAGGGAGAGGGGAGAGTAGTTTATCCCCCCCGCTTGAAGTTGCTGTCTTCTCTGCTTCACAACGCCTCTTCATCACACGGCCTCATCTCTTTCTCCTCATGTCCAAAGATGCCATCTTTAGCATGGGCTGAAGAAACAAAATCCTATTAGCTTGATAGCAAAGTGAATTTGTTGAAGCAGTCTCAACCAGGCGACGCTCCAGTGGCTTATCACTGGCTAAGCAGACAGAGCTTAGGCGAGAGGAGGACAGATGAGAATGGGCGAGGAGACAGACAGAGGGGAGAGTTTAGGTTCTTTTATGTACATACTGTTTAAGTACTGTATAAGTAGTACTCATTATGGTCTTTTTTATCCCCTCACGCCGCCACGAGACTCAGGAAATCTAACAGTTTATTTTGATCTTTAAAAAAGGGGAATATCTGATTTGAAAAAATATTATTTGTCTCACAAAACTGCAATGTTATGTTTGTTTTTACTTCAACTTCAGGGAGATTCAGTAGCATGTTTGCATTTGCTCCCCATTTTTCTCTTCATTCTCTATTACTGGAATCATTTTCTGAGCTATCAACATCAAATGTGAACCTCTTTTACTCATATCTGGAGGGACCAGCATCCAAACATAACAACTTTTGTGTGTCTGGGGAAATTAAAAATTAAAAAATATGTTTCTATAAAAAATACATATCTTTTTTATATGGATATCTTTTGGTAAAAACCCCAAATAATGTCTTTTTTTATATCCTTTCTTAATGTATTTTCTTAAATGATGTGTATTGTATATTATTACTTAGAGTTTTTTATTGTCAGTATTGTTGTTATGTGCTGTGTGTGGATGTTTTAATGAGCTTCTATGCTATTATTACTGTATAAGAAAATTACTAACTTAAATAACTATTTTCTCCTGCTTTAAAGAGAGCCAGAAACTACTGTGTCAGTTCATCAGACTCTTTTTTATCTCTTGTTTTGTCTGTGATCAGCTTTGTCTTTGTATAGGAGTCACATTTACCTGAAAACATGAGGTAGAAGGATAAGGATGTAGTCCAAGAGGATAGAGAACCAGATGTATTGCCTTTGTTCTCTTCCCTTCACATAACAATTGATATTACAGTCATCATCCTTACAAAGATCTTCTCTTTAGTGAGCTGGCGAATTGACCAGGGCTGGTGGTTTAGAGAGACAGAGGGAGGAAGACAAAGTAGAAGAAGCACAGGCTTTAATAGACAGTGTTGTTGATGGATGTGATTATATCCTCTTCATGCTGCCCCTCCATTCTCTATAGATTCCAGATGATAACAGTCCTTGGACCCTCTCTTTCTTCCTCTACCCATGTTTTTCTCTAATCCTATGCTTTTCACCCCTTTATTTCAACATCTTTTCGTCTTTTTCTCCTGTCTGTCATTGGGGCCTTTCTGTTTCTGTTTATCCCCCTTTCTCTCTTTGGCCTTGTTCTTTCTCTCTGTTCTTCCTTCTCTAAACCCTGTGCGCTTTCTTGGATTCCATCCTTCCCATAACACCGTCTTCTTCTCACAATCACTTCCCCTTTACCCTCTTCACATGCTTCACAAGGAGCCAACAGACCACATCACATATCTAAGGCTCCCCCCTCTCTCCTCCCTAACAAACCCTCTTGTATCCTTACTATCTTTTTTCTATTTACCACGGCCTCTCATCCTTTCATGGCCATCATCCCAGCGCGCCTCCTTCCAGTTTACGAGAGTGTTCACATTTCCTAAGAAAAAACACCCCCCAATGGGTGGTACGTGTTTGCCTCGAAACACATTAGCAGTGTCGAGTAAAACACTATGACAAATGACAGGAGACTAACAGTGGGGATGCTGGCGGTCATTCAAGCCAGCCAGCAGAAGCACTGGAGTGCGCTCCGCCACAACACTGAGGCTCAAAGTGTAACCAATCCTCCAACGCCATACAATATCTGCCTTAATCTTACTCAAGCTCCGCTCATTACACACTCAGCATGGGTCGGAGACAGGCAACACGGGGAGCTATGCGGCTGGGATTTGTACGCCAACTGTGTGTGAGTTTTTGTGTGTGTGTGTGTGTGTGTGTGTGTGTGTGTGTGTGTGTGTGTGTGTGTAGACGCAATGATGTGGTATCGCTATCGCTGCAAGATGAAGCCACAGTAAAAGGGTGTGTAATACGCCATGACACTCTACGCAGATCAAGTAGATTTATAGTCCGTATCATCCCCTCCCATAAGAGACAAAACCATAGAGAATGTTAATTTCCACTGCCATAAACAACCATAATAAGCATCACACTGACATGTGAGCATGTTTGCATGCCTGTGTAAGAATCATGCATGCTGTGATACATGGAGTCAGCATACATGGCATGCATATGTGTGTGTATCAGTGGGTGCCTGTGTGTTTCAGTATATGCAGGTGTGTATGCACGAGTAAGCGGTTGTGCACATGTCTCCTTTTTACCCCTATTACCGCAGTAAAAATACCTGACCATGCCTTGTTCGCCACCTCTGTCATGAGAGGTGATGTCATCTAGAGTACATTCAGACAATCCTAATTGTGCAGGGTGATAATTCGCCCACATAAAGACTTACATATTTCAACCCGCAATAATACTCTCTTTAATCCAACAACTTTTCAGCACCCTCCAGCATCCAGCTTACATTCAAGGACGGGCGGAGAAAGGGCTCTGCCAAAAGCTAGAGAGCTGATCTGAAAAACAGAAGCAAAAATCTGAAAAAAAAGAAGTTTTGCGCAAAAAGACACACACTAGTATGCAAGCAAAAATCACTTCCTCGCATACATCATTTTCTCACATGCTTAAACAACTATGCACACACACACAAACGTATACAGAAAGCAGCAGACTGGAGGGTTGGAGTGGTACGGCTCCCAGTCTGCCAGTTCAGTTTTATGTCTCGGCTTTGATACAAATCCACCCAGCATGGGAGCCCACTCCACCACCTGAGGTGTGTGTGTATTTATGTATATGTGTGTGTGGCTGTCTGTATGCGTATTAGTATGAATGTCCAATCCGCCACCTGTTTGTTAGTGTAGAAAGCCAAACTCCATCCACTTCCAGAGGGTGCACTTGGATGCTGTGTGTGCGTGAGTATTTTCATGTGCGTTTACGTGCACAAGTCCTGCATGCGACTGTGTATCTGTGGTCTGTGATCCATTTTGTTTTCCACATGAAGCTGTTCCTCATTTATCAATTTAGGGAGGGACAGCTATATGAGCCGAGGGTCCCTTCCACTCCTTCACAATGAAACCTCACTGGGCTCCTTTCCTCTTCCAGCTCACATAACCCACCTTCTGGCCAGATCAGGTCATACACAGTGACAAGAAAACCACAATGAAAATTGTTGGAATGAGTCAAACACATGCTAGGAGTATTCAATTTCTAGCTGAAACCTTATGTGTATACAGTATATACTGTGTACACTTTAAAGGTGCTGTTGTCACTCAAATGTTAAGATCCCCTTTTCTCTGCCAATTTCTATTTCAAAGTTTGTGTGATTAATCTAATGTCTGCATTGACAGATGTAATAATCATATTTTGCTACCAAATTTTCTAAAACTCTGGATTATTAGGTTCTGTTAACATTGCTGATACCTGGCATTGCTGAGGTATAATTGCTGTGAAGTGTGTGACAAAGACAGATGGTCAAAAATAAGAAAAGTCAAAAAGAAATTGTGCTGAAGAAATAATGCTGTGGGACACCTCTGACAGCTGCGGGCCAATCTATTCCACCACATGTCTTATAACCTAAACTTTTCTCATTTCTTATCAACCCTGCAGAGAGAACATGACAAATGCAGCAGAACAATGTTTTATCTCATCTGACATACCGACAACAAGGAACTAAACATAAGCTGACAGCCAATCAGATCGCCCATCTGCTGGTTTGCCTTGCAGTGGTTGGATCGTGCGACAAGTGGTGAAGGAATAATTTCTGTGAGGGACACACCCCAGAGATTGTAAGTGGGGGAGCTGGGGGATGAGGTAAAGAGAGAAAATAAGCGAGACACAGGGAATTTGGAGAGAGCGCAATGGGCAGCCACATGGCAACTGCGGGCTATTTGATTGGTGGAGGCATGCAGGCAGCCAGGCAGGGAAGACCAGGAAATGTAATTCAGGGAGGCTGTCTGGATATGACATCTTTGGGAGCTATTCAATCTGCAGCCAAACCCTCAAGTGGCGCCTCGCCTGGCATGGTGGCAGGGAGGTTACAACTGTGAGCTCACTGCCTGTCAACCCCACTACACCCTCTGTGGAGGAAAAGATATGACGGAGAGAGGAGAGGAGGAGAGGAAGTGAGGAGAGGAGAGGAGACACAGAAATACTACAATGAAGGAAATATATCTATATACTGACAATGTAACTAAAAAAGGTGCAGCCAAAAATAAATAAGATTTAAAAGGAGTGGGTGAACGTCTGAAAGGAAAGGCAGAGGGAATGCCAAGAGAGGGAGGCACAATGGGACTCAGCTGAAGCTCCGGAGAATGAATGGGAAAAAGGCTGAGGAAGGAAAGGCGGAGTGAGTGAGAAAGTGATCCAGGCGCCGGCTGTGGTTCTTCTCTGTCAAGCACGGCTCATAGAGCGTAGTGATAATTGACAACAGTGGCTGACGTTCTTCCCCCGGACCACTCTATTCATTACAGAACCAAAACAATCTAGCCCCACCCCCATCACCATGCCTTAAGAAGTACATTAAGCAGCGGTACCTCATAGTTTTTAATGTGACACTGTACAACTGGGAGCAATGTGGAGGGACTATAATAGGCAGTTTTCTTTGGGTCAAAGGTGGCAATGTTCACACAGACAATGCAGTCCAAAAATGTTTGGAATATCTGACATGAGCCACATATTTAAAATTTTTTAATTTTTAGACACGGAGCTCAAGTAGTATCCATATTTAGTGTTTACATGGTTTTTATTTGGCATCCAGAGACAAATACTGAAAGTCAAAACTGAAACATTTAAGATGCATTCTCTCTCTCTAATAGTCATTAGATGCAGGCAGTCCACCACCACAACAAACAAATAAATAAGCAAATGAACAAATGAAGTCTTGACTGAAAACGTTTCTAAATTATTTGAGATGTTAACTATCTTCACTTTAATGTATTGTTGTTTGTCCTGTGTGCATTATCACCTACTAATGGCATATTGGTGTGAATTAAGTATATTTGTGTTGCTGCAAGAACATATTGAGGCTTAACTAGTGATATATTTAGGGGTGTGTTTGCTTGATTACTCTAGTAATGTTACCCTCAGCTCAACCCAGGCATAACCCTATTACCAAATTTGGGTTTCTTGCTCCAAAAAAAAAAAAAAATCCAGCAACAGCAATTTTCCCAATTCATAGTTTCAGAAAGTCCCTTTATAAACATACGGATGACCTCACAGACTCTGGGCGTGTATTGTTTATAGTTTAGGGTAATATACTGCATTGCCAACCTTTTTACACCATTTTATGGAACAAAAAACACCTTTCCAACATACTGATGTTCCCTCATACTGAGCTTCAACAGAACGCACCTGGATCATAGAGGAATGACATCATGGGAGGAAATGGGAGCTAATAGTTCAGATGCTGCCATTCAGTTTCATTCCCTGCCATTCATATCCTTTTGGCTTCCCTGCTGTCTTCCCTGCTGGTTTCTGGGTCTAATAGTAGTTTCCGAAGAATCTTATCAGTCAAGTTATGACTTCACTGTCTAGTCCTTGCCAGTCAGCATTCAGCCTCGGAGGGAGACGATGACAGCTCACTACTGGATACATGCTCCAAAAATCTTTTATCAAGCCCATTCATTCATACTTGCATACAGATACAGAAATTCAGAGACGCACAAAGACGCACAAACAGAATCACTCACCCTCCCTCCCTCCCACTGAAACACTCATCTACCATTTCATCCCAAAGAGACTGTACACATTCAAACAAACAGAGGAGACGGTTATTGTCCGAATGCAATTATCTTGTACTGTCCATCTCCTTGACTGCTGTGGGACAAAGGGCCCTCTGTTGATGAGGCTAGCAGCGTGTGAATGGGAGGTTAGACATCCTTGGCCTTTTCCATGGCTGTGGACATTCAATCTGCCATCCACACATCCCAGTGGATCTGATAACACTAAACAAACCCCAGAGAGAGAGAGGGAGAAAAAGCCAGACGCTAATGGCTTCAGTATTGTGTGTAAATCCTCTCTTATCTGCCTGTTCTCTGTGTTAAGAGAATGGTCAAGGGCAGTGGGATAGAATAAACTCTATAACCGCAATGTTGTCTGTCAGCGCTCACCTCGACGTAAACAGTTAAGAATGGGGAATGACCATGCAAAGGAGGATTGAAGAAACACACATACACACATATACACAAAGCTTGCTAACTACACTGATGCCAGAAAAGGCTGACCTGGCATTAGACTGAAGCTAATTATTCTCAGCTTCTCAGATTCTCCCATCGGAGTTGTCACACACACACACACACACGCACGCACACACACACGCACACTAATTGTTGTGTTGATTCTCTCTTTAGCGCTGTCTTGTCTGCGTCTCGTGGCGACAGAACAGTAAGAGGGAGAAAATGAGAAGAAAGGTAAAAGGAGCGAGGATGGGAGGAAAAGAGTAGACATGGTGGATTATCCCCCTAATCCCCCCGTCCTATTATGGGGGGGGGGGGGGACTCAGCTCCTAATACATTAAGAGTACAGTAGGAACCTGCTTTTCTTTCTTCCTCTACCTCTCTCACTCTCCTCCTCCTGTTTTCTTTTTTCTACATCACCCATTTTACCACTGTGTGGTAAATTTAGTATTTTTTTTGCAATTCTGATGCATCTGATAATGTCATGTGTAAGCTTTTCGAATGCTTTAATTTGTGTGAGCACAGCCGGGTTTTCTATACAAATATTTGACCCCCCATGAGAGCAGAGCATAGCCTACGATAGAGCTTCCCTCAGTCATGTGCGAGTCGTTCCATTTGGAAAGAGTGACATACTGTATGTCCTTTGCTCTTTTCTCTTCAAAACAAAAACTCTTCCTTATTAGAATCTTTGGGAAAAGTATGGCACTGGGGTGTCTTTCTTTCCAAGAAGGATTTTTAGTTTGATTTATCATTAGAAAATGAGCACTGGTTAGTGCACCTGGTGAAACAAACGTGTTGTTATGCTAACGAGAGCCTCGCTACAGCTACCCCCTCGTCCTTCTTTCACAGACTCGGACAAAAACTCTCCTGTTCTCCCTTTGTCCCAGTTGCTCTTAAAAAAGGGAGCATTTTTGCAAATTAAACCATTACGCCTAAATTCTGTTTGATATTTCATTTCATAAAATGATAACAAAATGCAAGTTAATAGGGTGAAGTCTCTGACACATCATTTTTCAAAGAATTTTCTTTATGTTAGAGTTTGGTCGATTTTGATGCTCTATCATCTTGAATGCACTTATCCACACTTACATACTTGCACAATAACAACAATAACTGTAATTGTATAAATGGTGAATATGCAAAACTAATTACAAAAGTAATTTCCTCTGCAGTCACCTGCATCACGGCTGAGAGCGGGGCAACAGTATATTCATCCATCACAGCAATCACTTCCACAATGTATGTATGAATCAATTCTAAATGTCAGGCTGCAGATTACACAGGCGGGAATGCAGTCACCGCTAATTTGTGAATAACCTCCGCCTCTGACTGTGCTGCGGCTTCAAGAATTCAAAGAGTTGACTGTTGTCACGTATTGTGTGCATTTCAGAACAACACCTTCTATTACAGTGACACAATGCTACGTCTGAGAGGTTTTTCTAAATGAGGACATCTCTACCCCAGTGCCCAAAACACAAAGGCAGGAAAAAGGTTTGGAACAACAACAATGGCCCGAGAGCTGAGACTTGGTGAAGTTGGGTGTCACCTTTTAGACAGGTTCCAAGGCTGTGGGCTGTCAGAGGCTGGCAGTCTGGCTGTCTTTTTTCATAAGCTGACAACAAACGCTTGAGTCTGGGTCTTTTGGGTGCCATCCCCTGGGAAAGGAGTTGACGCCCCTCACTCGTGACTCAGATGTTCACAGTGAAAATGCAAAACAGAAAAGATGCTCCTCACTCATTTAGAAAAGCTTAATGGTTCAAAAATCAAGAATCTTGCGAGCACATGCACATGTACACACTTAGGTACACACACACACACACAACAGTTGTCACCTCATGTCACTCCCAAACAAGACCTGAATATAGACGACTGTGGGTAAATTACGGCAAATTCACACACTTGATTTGCATGCATGCTTCCCAGCACACACACACTCACTCACACACCCTCAATGTACGTGACGGGAGCAGGTGTTGGATGTAATGAGTTTGTCTACAAGCTGTTATAAAATGACAACTGGGAGTGTGGACCCCATCATTGGCAGATACACCCCTTTTTTGCACACTGAATACAAGCACAAACAAACACACACTGCTGCTGCCTCCCTAACTGCATACCTCTGTCAATACCACTTGTCTTTCAGTGAACTGTTTGAGTAGAAGAGAGGGGTGTGATGGAGGTGGGGCACAGCTCCGCAAGTGAACGAATGTGTGTGTGTGTGTGTGTGTGTGTGTGTATGCATGTGTGTTTGCATGCACTTCTACCTTACACTTAGCTAGGGTGGACAGATGTCCTCCCATGTGAGATGAGTGTGCCAGGTATGGTAATGTGTGAATTAATGTCACACGACCACAACTCGCAGTGTGAATCGCGCAGTCTCATCTCGAGGACATGATCCCGCTGCCAACTATACTGCAGCTGTAATTCACTCCATCTCCTCCTTTCAATCACTTGCACAATCTACCTATCAGTAATTCATCTTCAGGGAGCGAGCTCCCTCTCTCACCATTCTTATCAGAATCATCATCAGATTCAGACACTTTAACCCCTTAACATTCCTTTAAATTCCTGTAAAATTAGCTTAAAACGCCTATCCAAGGCATACCTAAAGTAAACTGAAAGCTGTTCTTGAACCATTGGGAGTACAAGCACGGTTTTCGTCTCTTTTGAAAGGTAAAACTCTGATGTTTTTTCCCCCAAACAGTCAGTGCACTGTAGGTGCCACTGGCATTAAGTAATAGAAGTTTGAACACACTGAAGGATTTTATTTACACCTGAATATTTTTTTGCAAACAGATGCCTGCAGATGACCTATAGCTGTGACTTATTAGCTGGAAAACACAGCATGGAGCCTTACCTACTCCAAGTTCAAATTTAATAACAATACCACAGAAAATGAATATTTTACACATGTTTTTCTGAGGGTATTTCTAGGCGCCTTGCAAAAAAAGGCTATAAACACATTATAGTGCTTTGTTCCCCTGGTGAAACTAAAATTTGTGCATATAAAAGAGTCAAAACAAGTGCTATGGTGGAAAAGCAGATCATATAAAAAGTAACACACAGCAAACTATTTAAATTTACATAATTTCCATTTTGTGGCTTTAGAGAACTGATTAAAACTGCATATGGTCATTTTCGGAATTTCACTGGCTATTCAAAGTCTTCGGCAGATTCTGTTCCTATTAGCTTTACACGAAAGAAGAGGGGCAGGCATGGACTCTCGTTGGCTATTGTAGGCTGTGGACAGGACATGGAAGCGCCTATTGGGTCAAGTGAGGTGTCAGTAGAAGGGTCAGAGTGCAGCCGCCATTTTGATACCAAGATGTGGCTAATGTTTAGATGCTAACGCGAGTTATGATGGAAAATACGTGGGAAGATAAGGACATCTGCCGCCAGGCCAATGAGAACCCCCGCCAGGCCAAAAAAGTTTTTTTAATGTCAAAAATAATTCCAAATATCCATTCATTTGGAAATCGATAGTGTTTGGGAGCCTCTGTGCGGCGCTGTTCCGAAACGTGAGTCAACCTCTGTGTCGTTGCCTGGGAAACTCTTGAGAGCAGATCAGAGAGTGGAGCAGAGGAAAAGGTTAGCAGTAAGTTGTTGATTTGGCAGTAAATGTACAGTACAGGCTACAGTGTGTCAGTTAATAAATTCTGCAGCTTCTCAAGACCAAGAAAAGTCCCGTCTGTTGTAAAGTAAAGGGGGTTAGCCCCAAAGTTAGCGACAATGGGTTAGCCTAACCTGACCAGACTCACTGGAGACTGACCTTTAAGGCAGTCTAGCTATTCTCATTTTAGAGTGAACCTCAGCCGCTCCTAAACAGAGAACAGAGAAATGTCTGGCTGCTGAGTCTCCCCACCACCCCCCACCCCGCCGCCCAAAGCAGTCAACCTTGGGGAAACACTGCTAAATAATTTCCTTTCCATCCTGCAGTCTCCCCATCGTCAATTCCTTTCTTTATTCTGAATGATAATCAGATACAAATGTTGGGCTAAAAGCATGGAAAGGTGACTGCACAGCCAGAGGTTTATTAGATGGAGAAAGAGAAAAGAACCAATAAGCAATTGCTGAGGTTCAAACAAGGTGCTCCTGCTCCCTGCATCTCTCTTTCTTTATTTCAATCTTTCTACCTTTAACAACGTCTTTCCTCACCTCACTGCTGAGTGTGGCGTACCTCAAAGCTCTCTCATTTGCATTCTTCCATCCTGCCATCCATCTGTCTGTCTATCCATCTAAAAAGAAGCTGATCCTCATCACTCCATCTGTCCATCATTGCTCATTACTCTCCCCAATTTCCATTCCTTCCTCTGTCATATTTGTGACCATCCATCCATCTTCTTCAATAAACACAACAGGAGCTGCAGGGTGTAAAAATATATGAATTCTGTAGTGTTGAAAAAAAGTGGTAGCACTTTTACATGCATCATGTGAATTCATGAACACTTAATATTGAAGGTGTCTCTGTGAATCCACAGGCAAAACTATAAAAGATGTTACCACAGTTTCTGCAGTTATGAAAAACATGCATTTTTTGGGACTGGCTTGGCAACATGGAAGTGATAAACAGAGTGAAATTACTACAGATAAATGAGTCAGAAACATCCAGGGAGAACCTCTCAAATTGACTCTAAACCCAGAAAACTAACCTCAGTAAGTATGTACCGATAAGTAGTGGTTTCAGGGGTAAAAATAAACTAAATTATGGTCTATATATAAAGGAATGCTAGTTTACCCTTGTATATCAGACACAAACACAAGCTTCTATAGTGAAGGGAATTAGTCTTAACAGACAAAGTACTGTTTATTCTCAGCTTTATCTGCGAACTACTCCAGACAAAGAAACAAAAAAAAGTGCCTAACATCACACTACCTGTGGCGACTTGATCTGATAAAAGGCCCCGCCAAAAAGATTCCCCTTTGTGCAAAACCAACTTATCATCTCCAAATGTGAACAATATATCTTTCCCTGAAAACTAATTTCCCTGTGAAAATGGGGTTTTAAGTCTTTTGAGACTCCTTTTAGATTGTAATAAACTAATTCCAAGGCCTATGCAGAGAAAGGCTTATTTCAATTTCACAAGGCTTTGTTTGAATTTGTTTTACATTATGATGCTGGTGGGCAGGGAGGGAGGAGGGAGGGAGGAGGAGAGGGGCAGGTATTTTGTTTTAATGCATTCAGGTATCCGTTTTGTTGTTTGTGCTGCTCGTGCCATAAAAGACAAAGGAAAATGATATGTTCAAACTTAGTCTAGTTCATCCTCTCCCTCTCTATATATTCGGTCTTTGCTGATCTTTTATAAAGACAAATACTGGGATACTTCCCGTAGTTCCAAAAATAAATAGTGTATATTAAAGTGATACAATCAGGCTTTCAGCAGTGCCTATCCACACTGCTGGGAAGAAGCCTGAGCCTGTGCGCACATGTACCACTGTAAAATAATATTGTCTCTGCACATTGCAGCAAAATAAATCTCCATAAATCCAGTGATTATTCTCACTATTTTCCAGTCGGCCTGTATAAGCCAGGCAGCCTCATACCAACTGTTGTAAGTCTCTAACAAACAAACAAACACACAAACACACACACACACTACTTCACACAGAGAGTGAAAATCTGAAAAGTTGATCCTTTTTCCGTTTGTTGTGAGTTGACAATAACAGCTATAGAGATGGATTCCTTCACATAAAAACAACAAATAAAGAACATGAATGAGTTAAGTTACAGGCACAACAACAAGCTCCCGGGGGGGAAAGCGGCGCATGCAAAACTGTGGTTAAGATACAGGGTGCAGAGTAGTAAAATAGTAATTGCAGCCACTAATGACTATAATAACATACCTTGAACACTGGGCGGCTCAACTCTGGGTTGCCTCTGTTGATTGCAATCATTGTTAATTGCACGTGTTTGAGCCAATTAAGAACAGTAGCAATTTCAACTGTTACTGCTCTGCCTAGGTCCATCTCATTGTAGAAAGTTTACAGAATATCTACGCATAAATATATTTCATCATAAAACTTTTGGGGAAAATATAATTACAAGAATGCACAGCGATAGTATTTAGAGTATTCAGGATCAATCAATAACTTAAACAAAATCAGCATCATCACAGCAGTTAGTACGTGACAGGCTTTCCCCAAAAATAAAGATTCAGTGTGTGTGTTCAGATTAACAGCACTGCCTTTGGCTAAGTAAGGCTTTAGCAGCCATTAGTTTCCTGGTATGTCTCTACAGGGCAGAATATCGTGTCCATGTGGAACGCATGTACAGAAAAACCAATAAAGTGAATTTTTTTTCTTTTTTCCTTATATGGATAATCATGCATGTTCACAAAAACACACACATACAGTACATACTGTACCTGAGGCAGACAAATGGATACATCCCCTACACGATAATTATATGCATGCAGGGGGTCAGCCAATATGAGTAGAAAGTAAGGGAGGGAAAGCAATAAAAGCAATACAGTAACCTATATTATAATGTATATTCATATACATTATGTATGCACACACAGTGTTTTATGTTGGGCAGCCAAAACGGTGCTACATTTTTTTGTGATTTACTCTGAATACTATTAGATGTATGGCGTTTAATTAGTCTCAAAACCAGTGCACATACAAACCAAGCGTGTGCACGTGATACGAGAGTACAGGACACTATCCGCGAGCGGAAAACCATCTTTGCAAGGGAGCATTTCTGCTCCATGTGCACAAATGCAGTCCCGCGAGCAAGGGGCTGTGACAAGCGCAAGCTCAACCCTCCCTACGTGCCCACAACTGCTCAACAATCGCTTACTCATCAAGATGACTTTTGAGACTTTGGAGGCGGGGATGGACAGTGGCTGATGTCTTCGCTACTTTGATTGGTCACTGAATACTGACCATGACCTTTGATTGGCTGTTTGGTTTGATCACTGACACAGTTGAACAGGCAGTTGCCTTTTAGCTCTAAGCTGGATAGAGGAAGTCAAACCAATCAAAGGTTTGATAGGTTCTGATTCCAGTAGTGCAATAACAAGTATTAAATACATGCAGTCATGTGACATCCTTTCCTCTGAAGCGTCATGTGAAGCGATGTCTGTTTCTGATGACGGCAGTAGCTGATCACAGCTGGATCAGCTGTCAATCGGCTTTAACAGCTGTAGTGACTTTTGATGGAGTTTGCGTCTGCACACATGTGCCCTGTGCTGATACTAATAAAGACACACAGTTATCACTGCCAGAGCAGCAGAGTTTTCTCTCTGTAGCCTGTTACCTGTTCAACAAACACCTGCACATGAATAAAAACCTGCATTCTGTATTTATACTGTGTCCTGTTCAGAGGCACATTACCCATTATATATACATATTATTTATTAATTATTTGTGTCTGTATTTATTAGTATTCTGATTGTGAATTCATCTTTTAATAACCCAGAATATGATTAGGGTGTTTTTTGAACACTGGAAATTATCTATTAGGCTAAATGTTTCAGGGAAAATTGAAATGATGTAACTCATCAAAGCCGACGCTCAGGAATTTTCAGCCTCATGTGACTGAATGGAAATGACAATAAATTATGCAAAATATAAATGTGTTTAAAAAGTGTTTCTTGCTGACAGACAGACTCTCCCTTACTTTAATTTCATCCATAATAACAGTTAATGAGGGACATAACAGATCATGAAAAGAAAATCTTTTTAATAAATGAAGAAAGTTATTTATGGTTCTTTTGTTGTTCAGACCTACAATTAACAGATGTTTAACTAGATGGTGAATCCGAAAAAATATAAACATGGGAGTGATACACTCGAGTTTAATCTGTTATCTGTCTCCACTCTCCACGGTAGGAAACTGCAGTGATGTTGTGATGTATCAGATCAGTCCAATCAGCTGCAGCATTCAATCAATAACTGCTTTCCAATAAGGGGGCGTGTCAGCCGGTAAAAGACTTTCATGAAGGCTGCTCTCATGTATCCTTTCTCATGGCTCCTCAGAGATCCCTCCTCACTCCTCGTTCCTTGCAGCTCAGAGCAGAAATAAGAGCTTTGAGATGGTCTTCAAAATGCCGGACTGGAACAACTTCCGGTTCAAGCGAGGATTGAGGAGTGAGGAAAGATCAAATAAGAGACTTGAGATGTACCCAAGGATGAAGTTTGGTCACACGAGTCTGAACAGTACATTACATAATGAATAAGTATGCTACGGGTAGATGTGAACATTGCAGACTACAGGAAATGGTGGAGCATGTATTTTTATACTGTCCTAGATATCAATAAGAGAGACAGACGCTTAAATTACAGTCCAGAGGAATTACATGACACTAGGTATTAGAGAAATGTTGCAGAAAAGTTCAGGTAATGTAGGGCACAGGGCTATTTTCAGTTAATTAATAGGAGCAGCTGCGCCTACGAAATTACTCATTTCACTATCAGAATTTGATCCATTCAGTCCGATAATACTTGGAAAGTCTAGACGAGCTGCATGATTGAATTATTTTAACCCCATTCAAGTTAGCGGAGGACTAAACCGGAAGTTATCAGAACTTGGCTGGCGGAAGTCTGTGATGCGTATGCAGTTGGTAGGGTTAAAGGAATTGCTAGTGCGCCTGCTCTATGGGCTCCACAACATGGAAGATCATGTATGTATGTATGGAAGATCTGGGTAATTTTATACCCGGAAGTCAAACTTTTTTGGCTTCATGCGCCACTGAGCAACTTTCATAGGAATGAACGGGGCCCTGCCTCCAATGCTGCATCCAGTTCTCTTAATTCAGCCATGCTATTCCATCCCCGCCTCCAAAGTCTCAAAAGTCAGCCTGACGGATGAGCAAGTGTTGAGCTGTTGCAAGCACATAGGGAGAGTCGAGCTCGCGCCCGTCATAGCCCCGTGTTCGCGGGACCGCATTTATGCACATGGAGCAGAAATGCTCGTACACGAGGATGCTTTTCCCCTCGTGGATACTGTTCTGTGTGCTCGTATCATGTGCGCATGCCTGGTTTTTATGTGCGTGGGTTTTGAGACTAATTAAATACCATATAGATGCCCTTAAATAATGCACATAAGCTTTATGCATAATATGTCCTTTTTCCATTGGCTCAGTAAAGAAATGCCATGACATGCTGTGCTCTCCCAGTGGGGGATAACCAAGCTATACTTTGCCATTTCTGTCCTGTTTGGTAGCAGATCCAATCAGTGATGGTCTCGACCCTCAACTAAGCTGTGGCATTGTGCTAAACTGATAGCATCAGCAGGTCATGCAGGTGATCAGGTGCCATTTTTAAAAGCTTAATTAGCTTCTGTGTAACGTTTCTGTGGTTTGGGGTTTAGATCACATCTATGTTCCTGGGTCCTTGCTTTCATTCAATGGCAACCTCTCGTTGCTATTGAACCTCTAATTTTCTGATCTGCTCCCCAGCTTCCCTACAGCCATATCAGAGCTATAATTTCTGTGTTAAGACACTACTAATGCAAAATGAACATTTCCTGCTGCTTCACATTAAAAACTTTCCACCACAAACCACTGACTGGAAGGGTTTTGTTGTGAGGCATCTACAGGAAATGCAGTGCTATTTGTCACAACTGCTGACTCTTGGGTCGACAAAGCAGGATATGGACATTTTTGTTGCTTTTGTCAGGAGAAGAATGGTAAGGAAGGAATGGTGAAAGGAGAAGCAGCCACAGTGAACTGTTTCAATGAAGAGCTGAAGGTGACAGGTGTCGCAGTTTGGGTACAGCCTCATAGCCTCAAGCTGCCAAACACATCATTAAGATGAGCAGCACCTTTTACAATGCCATCCTGTCAGACAGAAAAATCACTTGTGCCATTCCCACATCACAGGCTCTAATCACAGCAATATGGCACGGCACAGTTGTCCCAACCATATGGAAATTCATAAACACTTTTCACACTTTTTTCTGCAAGCCAAAATTGCTGCAGTGGGCACTGTGCGCTTTCACAGAGCATGGTTAGACAGGAAGAACAGAGTCATGCCTATAAAATATCAACCCCTTGCCAACCCCTGGCATGATGAAACCAGCTGAGCTAGCCAGACGCTGAGGTAACAGGTCATTGTGCGGAAACTGAAGCTCTTGGCATGCTTCCAACTGGCATGTACTACTGTGAAATACGACCCCTAAAGTTACACAGGCATATTTGACTCATGATACTATGGCTTTCGTTGACTTTTACTACTGCTTTACATTTGAGACTTCAATGTCCCATTAAGTTTCCTCTTTACCAGCCTTTTAGTTAACAGAAACTCTTTCACTCACATTCACTTGAATGAGAAACTGTGTCCAAACTTTTGTCTAGTACTGTATATTGTACCTCAATGCTGCAACTGTGACTGATGTTCTAAACACCACATAAACATTTTGCACACAGAAAAACTGTGATTCATCTACCAAAGTCATTTAAATTCATAAATTCATCATTAAGTATCTCTACAGGTCAAAAATCAATCAAACTTTATTTGTATATAGTACCTTTCATACAGGTGCGATTCAAAGTGCTTTACAGATTACTAACAAGCTGATAATAAGACAGAACAATTGTAAACAACAAAAACAATTTGATACTAATGCACACAAAAAAGATACAAAACAAAACCAATAAAATAGATTAAATAGAAACATTTTAAAACATTAATACAATAAAAATAAATGATTAAATAAAGCCAGGCTAAAGAGCTTTTAAGTGTACATTTAAAGATGCCAAAACTTTCAGCTGCTCTCAGTTCCTCAGGCAGATGTCATCAACTTTTTTACCAACAACAAAAGTTATGTCTCATCTTTCAACAAAAACTTGCTCTCATTTTGAATTGTCACTCGTTATACGTAAATGTAGGTGTCACTTCATTCAAATGACAACAAAACTTCCCAATTAACCAAATACTTCACTAACTCCAGCATGTCTTCAGTGATTGCCATTGTTCTACAAAAGCACTAACACATTGCCATTCAAACCAGGGATGTGTGTGTCTCCGTTATTATCCCTTTTTCCCCGATGATTTTGATAGCAATATAACAGCTTTTACTTATAATGTGATGTGGTAGAACAATGCATTTTGAATAAAAGTAGGTACAAGCTTGGACATACGATCAAAAATGGCAGAATTTGCAACAAAGCTAACAATTAGTGGGACTCAGGTGGTAATTAAGAATCTTTTTCAATATCCACAGCGAGCCTAATACATTATTCCTTTAGAGGGGAAACAGGCTTAGTCAAGCAGTGACCATCAACTGTAAACGTGTGTGTATGCGCACGTTCACGACTGAAATCTGAATTGCAACTGCTGCACACATTTAGTTTGCATGCACACACACAGACAAACACTGCCAGCAGCTATTTCACCATGCTGCTGACTGCCATTAATTCCTGTGCCACATCTCCTTAGGTGAGAAACTGGTGACAGAAGCATCCTCAGTCAGAGAAACGTTCTCTCTCTCTCTCTCTCTCTCTCTCTCTGCCTCATCGTCCCTCTCTCCTCTTTCCATCACTCCACCTCCATCCATATTCAGCAGATCCCGGCGTGTGGAATAAGAAGAGAAGGAGGCGGATTGGGAGTAGAAGGTGGAGACGGCGGGAATAGGAGGGGTGGTGTGGGTGATTGTAAATTCAGAACCAGCCCTTCTTGTTGCGCGGGAATGACCCATCATTTCACACTGGGCCAAATGGCATGAATTCATAAATATAAATAACAGCAGCGAATTCGTCTTTTCAGGATGCTGTACAGAGGCACAGGCAGGGCCACATTAGAATAAAGATGCCTTCTCTCACACTATCTTTCTAGCCTCTATTATGACCCACCACACACACCTTTTTACCTTTTTTATCAACTTCTACATTTTTCCTCCTTCTTCATCCTCATTTCCCTTTCCCCCTATCACTATCTGCTTTTCTTTTGTTCTTTTGCAACCTTCACCTATCAAGTCCTGCCTTCTATTATGATTCAGAGTTATACAGTATGTGGGAAGAGTAGCAGAGCACAATAGCAACACTGTTTTATTTCCTTTCTCTTCAGTCTGGAAGGAAATGTATTATATTCAATTCTTCCTTTTCTGTCCTTTTGCTGCTGTTTTTTTTTTTTTTTTTTTTTTGCTAATCTGGTGCAGGTATCTGGGTAAAAAGGGCGCTGCTCGAGACCAGCGCAGTGACTTTCTGAGTTAAATTGTGAGGTAGTGAGAAGCAGCAAGAGAGTGGGCAGAGATTAGCCTGAGCTGCTGACAGTTTGACTGATTAGCAGCTTGGCTGTACCTTTGCAAAACCAACACACCCCTTTGCCTTTTGCACAGTTCTTCAGTCCTTTTTTGTTGTAAATTTCCATCTTTTCTACCACCTTGATTGCTCAATTCTCTCCCTTTTTGTTCCTCTTGGCGACAGTTATACAAAGACACACACACACACATACAGGCACAGTGATAAGTGTTGTTATATGGTTGCACTCATACACACAGAGAGACACACAAAGCATTAGAGCAAGGGCAGAAACAACTGATTAGTCAAACTGCCACCTCTCCACACCACCAACGCTAATGGTTGCCACGGTAGTCAGAGATAAATACGGCCAATCAGAGACAATCACCGGGCGGGCTGAAGAGGCAGGTGAACTAATGACAAGATGGAACAGAACGATGAAATTCTCTCTCAGAGGCCGACTGTCATTTGGCAGAAGTGAAAACAAGTGTTTTTCTCACGCATCAGGTGGGAGCAAATGACACCCACAGCCTCTCTCTCTTGTTCGCTCTTCTATCAGGATCCCAACCTCACCGTCTCTCGTTCTCTCTCCAACTCCATTTACCACTTTTCTGTAATAGAACTCAAACTGGTGAGGAAGGGATCAAATAAATGTAAATACAAGTAAAGTAGAGACAAGAATAGCACACCACTCCTTTGCTCTTTCACTTATAATTTTGTGTTCAGACAAATATGCAAGGTAGAGTGATATACTATGCTACTGAAAAAGAGTGTCCATATCTGTCTGTATATTCATTCAGGAGAACTATCTGACTGAAAATAATTAACACCTCTAAAATCTAGTTTTTCTGATCTGAATTCACGAGGTCAGTGTCGATATTTAAGATAAAATCCGGTAACAATATCATACAATATTCTTTGTTTTCATATATATACATAAATATTTTGTGACAAAGATTTAGGGTTGTAAGAATACCAAAAAACCCAGATGAGATACTTCACAATCGAACAATAAACTTGATTGAACTTGATTTCAAAGATTTTAAATCCCCTGAAAATGTGGTGACAGCGCCGGAACATTAAATATTTATGTTTGAATAAGGAGCAATTTGATTCAAATGATGCTAAATCCTTATTGGTGCATGCAAGTATGTGACATCACTGTTTTCCAACTTCACTTCAAAACAGTGAGGAGAGCACAGAGAAAAACAGAAATACAGAAATCTCTCAAGTTAATTAACCAAAACTGTTCTACCTTTGGCAGGAAATTGTGCGTTCATGTGGGGTATAATTGCTCATAGTTTAGCTGCTTGAGAAAAAAAAGGTTTTCAGGATCTTTAAAGTCAAATGTACATCAACATGCTACCAATAAAACAGTTAGGTGCTTTAGTTTACTCTTCCTATTGTATGTCTGTGCTAACCCGGTATCAGCCAATAATAACGGCCTGCCAATGCCTTCTTCAGCCAACTGTGAAAGCAGTCGGGCCCAGCACAGCGTATGATTCGTCTAGGAGGTCTTCCTCAGGCAGAGCACCACCGGCACATTACTCAGGCCAACACATGCAGCAGTGTGTTGAGAGCAAAAAAAAAAGGCATGGAGCCATTAATGATGAAACACAAACAGCTATTATTCCTCCAGATTTAGAACTTCAAGCAGTTCTTCAAATAATAATGGTTTTGAAAAGCCCACAGAAAAAGGTCTTACCTGCATGAGAGACCTAGCCCGACTTACTGTATCCTGTTAAGTCTCCAGGCAAGGGCAGAGTCAGAGATCTTAACTCTCTGAGCCACATATGACCTTTCTCTTTTATGTGTTTTTTTTTTTTGCCTTCCCCCTCTTCTCCTTTCTATTTTTCCTGAATTCATGCACTCTCTTGTTCCAGACTGTTGCTGCTACACGCTTTTATGGAAAATGAGCACACTGTTACATATCAAACAAAGGTCAGTATATGTTAGTGGAATATGTGTGTGCATGGAAAATGGAGTCATGTCAGATTACCAACAAAGGTCAGTGTGACATGTGCTTGAGCGATCAGGTATGACTTCCAGCGGGCGACTGATGCCTTCAGAATGAACTAATACACATGACTGGATCTGCTGTTAGAGCTCATTCACAGGATCAATACTGTCAATCACTGAAGCACAAGCAAGGACATTCTTTCAAACATCATAAAACTGCCCAAACAAGACTGTTGAATAGAGTTCTATTCATTTGAATGAATATTTTAAATCTCAGCCTCTTATTTCACAACAGAAAAAAATGCTCCCTATTCACCTACAAAATATTATGACTGCATTTTCTGCTGCTGTATTGCTGCCACCAGTAAACCAACCATTACTTCATATACATAAGTGAATATGTATGTGTTGGTAATACCTGAAGAAAATAAACACATACAGTTCAGAGTTTTAATCTTCATCTATTATTTTCTGTAGTTTGGTGGTAGATTTATAGTCACATGGGCAGTCTCTGATGATTCCTCTGCAAAAATCACATTACAGGCAATCAATATGAGGCCATTTTGCAGAATTAAGCACACCCGATGTTGTTTACTCATGATGTTTCCCAGGTCCTGTAGTTACACTGCCATCCCATTCACACTGCTAAAACAAATTTCAGGGCGTTGTAATTAACATACGTCACTTGATTTAAACATCAGTGAAGCTTTGGGGGGAACCTCTTGAGCATCAAATGCAACTTAGATTTACATCCCCGCCTCCATTCCACAAAGAAACGGAGACTTTTGGTGCTGGAGAAATGGCCCACTACACAAATTATGCTATAATTTAAGATAATCAAGAATCATTGATAGACAGTGGCAGCAGAAAAACCATTAAAACCACTTGTTTACTAATTTCTGAGGATATGTATTTTTATCATTTGATTAATCAAATAATAAATTCATCAGATAATTACATGTATTTTTCATTTTGCAGGGCCACACACTGTACATTTTCATGTGTGTGGCAGCAGTTTTCCAATTTTAATATAAGACCTCATACCAGAAACTGCTGGCACATCCCCCTCTTTCAAATGGAAGGCAACACGCTGGCAACAAAGCAATAAGGCTACCTTGAAAAAAAAAAAAAAGCTTTAGTTTTAAAGCCAAGGGTCCACTGCTGACACCTGAGTTCTTTTTGATAGAGCCAAGGCAAACTGCCTTTATGGAAAACATCAAAAAGGGTTGAGCAGGAAATCACCTTCACATACATGAAGTGAAGGAGCACTCATGACCACTGGCCAAAGTCAACTTAGCCAGGTGTTTATTTCCTGAAGAGCAAAGAAGAAAATCTCAATCGCTACCCTCAACCTGCAGGAGGAAGTAGCTGAATCAAAGAGAGGGTCAGAGAGGTCGGTCAAGGTCTTCAACCCCATCGTAAACCAATCTCCCCCATACATACAATATCATATGCAGTTTACAGAAAATTTCTTCAAAAGCAAGATGACAAAGACGGTTATTCCTGTTTGAGTGGCAGACAAAAAGAAAAGAGAGAGACATTGAGAGTGAAAGCGAGTATGGGCACTAGGAATAGATGAAGTACTCTGACCCATTTACACAGAGGTACAACATGAACACACACAAAGTGAGGAAAGTACAGGGACATCTCAAGGGCCTACTTACTACTCTACCCCAGTTATAGCTAAAAACCGTGAAACTAGATTCACATTTTTATCTACACATACATGACTGAAAACAAATTAAAGTTGTCTGATGTGCTCTGGCCACTGCTGTCATCCCCAGTCTACTGTGAATGCTGCTGCTCCTCTCTGGCTCAGGCACTAGTGTCATTTGGCTCTCCAGAATTATTCAATCTAGCATATTTCTACACCTGTAGGCTCTTATTAGCCTTTATCACATACCCTGCCTCTACTTGCCCCGTGCGAGGGAAGTGAAAAAAGGACTGCCAGAATGATAATTGATAATCCCCCAGAGCCCATACAGCAGGTGGCTGAGGAATCAGTGCAAGTGTGAGAATGAGGTTTCATCATCCTCACTGTAGATCTTAAGATATCAAAAACAGATGAAATTAAGGTGCCAAGCATGCTACGGCTGATGTATGTGATCGTAGGGTGGTGATGTGAGAGGCTGGAGCTCAAAGAAGTACAAAGAAACCAATGGATGTGCACCAAGGGCTGAATGTCCTCAGCACATATCATATCATAGCAGGGCTGGGTTATTCTCAGCATGATAATCCAACTGAACAGCCATTTTGTCTCTCTTCATTCATTAAGCTTGACATTGTGTTCATATTAGCCATTTACTTGTTGGGAGGTGGGTTATTTTGTTGTTGTGGGTGTTTTATCCTAACCAATCAGAAGCAAGTCACATACCTGTCCCACGATGTCACTTTTAGCTAACAATAAAGCTGCGGTAGAGGCTGCTAGGAGCAGGTATCTTAATGTTTCCACACACACCCAAAAAATATTGATTCAAAGGGGACATTTCATGGTTTTTTCATGGTGATTTTCTATTGTGTTATTTTTATACTGTTAGGATGTCAGGTTCCTATGTTAAACATGGTCAAAGGTCCGAAACTTGAAGTGAACGTATGTAAAAATCCTCCCTGCAAATCAAAAGCTCAGGCTTCTGCCTGTTCTGAACGCTGTGTTGGCAAAGTTGTCTCTACTTCCTCGTGATGAAGTGAGATTGGTCACACATCCCTGCAAATGGCCATCCATTCCGTAGCCTTTGTTGCTAAGGTTGTTCCACGGGTTGTTTGTGTTGTCCACCCGCATATTTTGGATTGGATTTGGGTTGTTTGTTTACAACTGACAGCAGCCTGCCGACGGGCAGCTTCCAGGAGCTGATCCATCAGAACAGAGTGGGCTAAAATGGCCTGTTTCAGAGAGAAGCTGAACTGAGGAGTAAATCATGTAAAGATATAACAGTAATGCACCAGAATATAAATACAGACATGGAAATGTGCATGTTATGTCCTCTTTAAGAGTTATTTCTGCAACAGCTTGTACAAATGTATTAATTTCATCTACACTTGTCATTTTTTTGGATGCTATTTTTCATGAATGTAGTTAAGTAGCTAGATATGCAGAAGGATGACGTCCCCATTTTAAGCTCTGATTGGTCAACTTTGTCTCCAACCGACAGAAACAGCCGTCAGTGAGCACAACACTGACGAACAGAACAAAACTGAGGTGTGGTCTTAAACCATTAATTTGATTATTTTATATGTTTGCTCATACACTTATTCATTCATACATTTTGATTTGCATCAATACGAAAAAAAATACCACTATTAAAATGGTGATATTGATCTCAACCATATCGTTCAGCCACATGTCAAAGTTAAACAAACTGTCTCTCATCCTGCCCAACCTACTTTTAACTTCCTACTCTTCCACTCCCCCTTTTCTACATTACTGTCTCCCTCTCTCTACTTTCTGTTACCACTTCACTCTATGGCAGCATGATGGAGTAGGGATGTCTATGGAGAGGTATGACAGTTGGATCGTTGGCTGTCACATAGACTGATGTCCATCTCTATCCACTCAGACAATTCTGACAGCTTAACAATGAACATCTCAATGTCCAAACACAAAGCGCCTGCATGTATATCAGAACAAATGCACACACACAACACAGTGATTGAGAGCAATAAGATAGACAAACAACCAGTTATGTATGGGTAAATACAGACATAAACACATCCAGATTGGTCTTTTGAATCTATACTGGTGATAAACGTGATGTGAGCACACATTAGACTGCTATATGATATGAAAGATAACCCTTCTTGGAACTAAGCACGCCTGGTTTATCAAGGTCAGTGCAAAGGAAACACTGTTTTCGACACTTGGACATTTAGTTTGAGTATTGTACTTTAAGGAAAGCCAAGCAAAACACCCCAGCTGCCAAAAGACCTCCGAAAGTTGAGTTAAAACTTCAGAGACAAAGCTAAAAAGTGCCCCATCTTGCTTATTTTGGCGTGAAAACTGGACTTCACAACAACAACCTACTGTCTCGAAAACCTCCGGTGTTTCCACACAAAGAACACCGTCTTTACTCAAACACGCCAACATAAAGCCCAGGATGCTTTTGTTTCCCTTTGCACAGACGCAATGAGCTTACTCTAATCCCATCAGCCGTCTCATTGTTCTCTGTAACTATGAAATGGTTTTGTTTACTTTCAGTCCATACCAAAGATAACTATTTATCCAGTTAATATTGACGCTTACTAAATTTGGACTGAAAGTTCATTCTTGACCTTGAAAATAGTAGTTGACATCATAATCTCACTACAAGGCTACATTTAGTAGCTGTTCGGGAGATTTCGATTGTATCGCTTTATTGTCCTCAGCAAACAGAGTTTGCCCAGTTGTCATGGAACTGTAGATTGTAGATGTCCCAAATTCCCATTTTTCTGAGCACTTGAAGGACATCTCGTGCAAGTTGAGCAAACCTCAATCTGCTAAGGAAGATCATGACATACGATCAAAAGCTCTGCACAGCAGAATTTAAATGGACCAGATTCTGTAAAGCAGTAAGATTTTTTTGTAAACTGCTGTTTCCAAGGTCAAGAATGAACTTTCAATCTCAACTTTTAAGCCAACATGGGCAAGAAACTCAGAAAAATGGAAATTTGAACATCTAAAATGCCATGAGAATTAAGGGAGCTCAGTTTGCTCAGGAAGATCAAGTGATATGATCAAAAGCTCCAAAACAGCTACCAAATGGGCCTCATGGTGAGACCCAATTTGGCCTTTGGAGCTTTGCATTGCCAATACCCAATAAACTGTGTGATTTGTGAGTTTTATCTTTTGAAACCACACTCCAAAAATAAAATACCCAAAACAATCATTAAAAATGTAGAATATTGAAAATAAAGGGAAAACAAATTCATGTCCACTATAAATGTATGCTGCTGTTAAAATCTTGTATTCTTCAACAGGACAGGTATCTGCAGAGGTGTTTTTTTTTTTCATTCCCAGTGTTAACAGTTGGACAGGGATTTGGCAGCCTTCCTACCAGCACAGCTTCTTCAATAATAGATGCCTGTAAGATGTTACTGTTCTATCTCCAGCTAGGGGGCTGTGAGGCAGTGGTTGAGATGGCTTGTGGAGGGTTATTCATAGATTGTGTGCACACACACATATGCATGCATGCACACACCTCCCACTTCGCCCATGCAATCCTGCTCGCTCTTCTCCCGGCTGCCCTATTAAACTGAAGAATCTCGGGAAGTGAAATGAAACTAGTAAATCTTGACTGCTTTTATGATTGACTTGATATGATTTGTATTATAATTTGGACCCAGTGCTCCTTCTCTCTCTACTGCTGCCTCCCACCAACGCAATCCCTATCCCCTTCTCACTCCTTTCATTACTTAGATTGGCTCTTGTGAAATAGGGTCTTCACAACACACATGTCCATATGTATACTGTACGCACATACGCGAACAAAGGACGTTGTGTGCACAGATACACACATCTACACAATGTATAACCTCACTGTCCCTTGCTAGGAAGGTCTACAAGCAAGCTGAAGGCGAAAGAAGGTGAACGGCTCTTAACCGCTTAGATAGTGTCCAACTTTCACCTCAGTTTGAGGACTCAGGGAGAAAGCAATGAGTGAAATGTGGAGATGAGTTAAACAGTTATAGAATAAAACTGAGATCTGACAATCCAATCAGACCCCTCCCCAGACAGAGAAGGCTGACTCATAAATGAATGTATGAGAAAACCTGGAGAGATAACCAATGGGCATAAGGGCCTCCGAGAGATGGAGAGAATCATTATATTGACTAAGTGATGGACTAACTGACAGATTGACTGACAGACTGATGGAGAGACTGTCTGAATGGACCCTTTGAAATGCAGGCAGTTTGAAGTTGGAAGTCTCAGGGTCTTTGACCATCAGAGTCTGAACAGACAAAAGGCAGGAGAGGGCAGCTTATTTGACTACAGGCCCCTTTAGCCTTCTGTGGCCTCATCAAAAGAAATGATAAACCGCATCTCCGACTCCCCTTCTGCTTGCCCCTTGGGCGACACTTTCCTCAACGCTGTTTGTGAGTGCATCTGTTGAAAAAGAAGGCCAAGTTGTAAGTGCCGGCCAGGCCTTTCTACCTCGCAGTCAGATCAGGGGCCTTAACACCTGCAATATCCTCTCTTTGAAATTACCTTTGACACTCTGCCAATGAGAACTCAGAAAACTGGTCTTATCTGTAGAACAGCAGAGTGCAGCCCCCTCCCTCAGTAGCCTTTTGAAACTTACTTTGAAGATAGCATTTATGTACAGACAGTTTACACAAACGGTGCTGTGAGTGACACTATAAGCTCTGAGATTGCACGCGAGTGGGACTGAGTACTCTGCCCGTTATCTGGTCATCCTGAGTTAGACTCCAGCTCTCTCGGCCGTCCTCGTCAGTTCTTCTTGCCATCTTTCCAGCCTCTAAACACTCTAGGTTCTCCATTATGGCAAAAAATTATCTTATCATGGAAATATAATTCTATTAATACATATGCTAGCGAACTGGCACTGATAAAATCAAAAATATATATGTAGAACAAGGTGAAATGGCAGACTAGCTAGGCAGATAAAAAAGGAATCACAAGACAGAACAATTTTTAAAATTAAAAAACAAGATGGATGCATCACAATGGACCCTCTTCAGATTAATGATGCATTTAAATCATACTACACTGAACTCTATATATTTACCTCACAATATGAGCTGGATAGGTGTAAATCCTTTTTAGATAATATTTCATTTCCTACTTTAACACAAGTGGATAGACTAAGGTTAGAAAAAGATATATCATCAGAAGAACTCCTGTCTGCTATGGCCACACTTCAAAATGGTAAAGCTCCTGGTTTAGATGGCCTGCCAATTGAGCTTTATAGACACTTTTTAAATTATTTATTGCCTCTTTTTCTTTCTATGATCAATGCCTGTTTTAAAAAAGGTTGTCTCCCTCAGTCTTTATGTTTGGCTTCTATTATCCTACTCCAAAAGAAGGATAAAGATCCTCTCCAATGTGCTTCCTATAGGCCAATTTCAGCTCTTAATGCAGATTATAAAATCATTGCTAAAATCCTTGCATTACGGCTTGAGAGAGTTTTACCTAGTCTTATTCATTTAGACCAAACTGGTCTCATGTTGTGTTTTCCTTGCCTTGTTCTGTCTGTTTCGTTTTTTTTGTGTGGGATCTAAAATACGGGGAATAAGATTTATGTATGTATATTCTTCAAGTTGTATGCAAAAAATATAATAATTTTTTAAAAAATTATCTTAAAAAACAGAGGCCAATCTCTCAGGTCCTTCTCTGCAGCGAGAACCAACTCTGGCCGAGCTTCTGACACAGTCACAGAAGGGCCTGCAGCCACACATCTGTCTCCAAAGCCAAATGACTCACAGAAGTCTGGGCCCAGTTACCTGCTGGGGCCCCATGTCTGTCCTGGTCGCTGACCACAAGAATTCACATGTACATACTTTTACACAAGGGCATGCAGGCAGAGTGACAAATACACACCTGCAACCCTGCACACACACACACATACACACATACACTCACTGCTTTTCCAGTTTCCTGTGGATGGCACACATTCTTTAAACATCCTTTCCTGCCAATATCAGCTCTTTTTTAACAGAGTAGCAGCGAATCATTCAGTCTATATTCTGTTGTGGAAGGCCAAGGCAAACTGGGCCTGTGGAGGCAACGGTAGGAGAGGAGAGGAGAGGAGAGGAGGAGAGGAGAGGAGAGGAGAGGAGAGGAGAGGAGAGGAGGGTGTGGCAAAGGAGAACATTAACTCTATCTGTATGGTAATGCTATTACCTCCCATCTGATCAGCATGGTCCCCTCCTCACTCACTGGCTACCTCCTAGCTTTCATTAGCATGAATTATGCATCTGCCCTTGCATCTAAATGCTAAGCATTATGCCATTTGTGATGCAATTTTCCACATTTTTCTCTCTCTTTCTTTACCTTCTCTCCCATCTTCCTCCACTTCACTCTCCCAATCTTTTCCAGAGCTGCCACAGACTACAAGTACTGCAGGACTATTAGGGGGTGTGCTGAAACAAATTTCCATACCATCATATGCCCCTTGAGATACTGATAGTGAAGAATTTGCTGATTTTGTATGCATTCACACATACACTCACACACTTCAAGATGTCAAAGCACCACAAACTGTAAAGCTGAAAAAGGAGGATGGATGAACAAAATAAGGAAATTCTATAGACAGAAATAATGAAAAAGGAGTGAGGAAACGTGTGGAGACAAGAAAAGAGATATGGACCAAGAGAAAAGGGGGCAAGTGGATAAGAGAAGGAGGATGAGAGGAAAGACAAATTGAGCTTGCCTCTTTCATGCTGCTAGGAGTAAGGCCACATCAATAGGTCCGGTGCGGTGCAGGTTTTTAGAGGATACATCAGCGGAGCAACTGAAACTGGACACTGTGTAATAACAGCTCACTAAAAACATTACAGCCACTCATAAAAAGCCCAAACTCGTTTTAATAGCTGCAGAGATGTTTCCTTTGGCCTAACTCAGGGGAAAGGGGACACATCAGAACACACAGGAAAAGAGCAGGTTTGTGTGCGCACTAATACAGATCAACGGATCTGTCTTCAGCTAGATGACCCGTATGACTTTTCTGTAAAACCCCAAACCGAGTTCATCTGTCTGTCCAGCCGTTCTTTCGTTAACAGAGTCCTAAATAGCACAGCTGCGGTTGGATGAATGACATCAACCTCTCATTGGTTGTTTTACGAGCTCCTCTGACCAGCGTGAGAAACCATGGTACTCTAACCTCATGGAGGTACGGCCCAAAGGCCTGGCTGACAGTGCGCATACAGAGACACACACGCTTCGCCAGGGAGATACACTGAATGTACATGTTCACACGCGCACGCACACACACACACACATGCACACACACACACAACTCTATGGAACAGCACTGGCCAAGACCGCACATACTTTCCCATGCTGATGGTGGAGTTACTGGAGTTTTACAAGTTAAGCTTCTCTTTCTCACCACATTTCTGGTTAAAAACACAAGATCTTTTTTGGAAACACACACCAAAGCAGCCTTTTAACTGATGATTCAGATTGTTATGGTTGGAATGTGAACTGAGAGCAAACACACATCACAGAGAACATTAGCACTCACCCACTGTGTCTTTTTTCCCCCTCGTAAGCTCATAAAACATCATCAGATTACAACAGCAGGAGAAGGTCAATCAAAAGGCAAAAAATAGACACAGGAGCAAACTAAATAAGAGGCATACTAAAGGTGTGCTCAGAATGATTACGAATCAAATTAGGGGCAGTGAATCACTTCAGACGAATAGAGGGAAAGATGCACCCACACGACTTCAATATGTTTCAGTTTTGTTAAAAAATATGCTCATCTTGTGCTGACTCATTAACATAGAGACACAAGAGGATACATGAGTAAAACAACAGAAAGAACTGGAGCTCCTTGTCAGTTTTGAAATGAGACTGACTCCCACATATACACAGGTATACTCTAAGACACACCTGTATGCTAACTCCAGTCCATTGGCTGTTTGTGGCTAATAAACAGGGGCCACTAAAACACTAAAATAGTCTAATTCATGCAAATAAATCAAGGTGAAAATCTGCAAAAGATTTTAAAGGGGCCATTTTATGAAAAACTCACTTTTTCAGTGCTTGTGCGTACATATTTAGGTCTCTGATGTGCCTACTAACACACATAAACTGTGTATAAATAAGACAACCCTGTCAGTTTGGTGTGGGCTGGCTTGCTCTGTACTCTTTGTGATTCAACAAGCCATTCTTCTTACGTCACTTGGGGTTTCATTGAAATTGTACCACCCCTGATCCATGCCTCTATCTGAGTCTCCACCCAATAAATTTCCTGAGGCCACTCTAGTCAATGCTTGTGATCCCACCAGACACGCCGCAGCGCATTTCAGAAGCGTCCCAGAAGAGCCTAGTCTATTTTTGACAGAAGCCGCGTCAAGCTGCACAGAGCAGATCGAGCTGGGCAGGAAGTCAGACACAGAAACAGCATAGAGCATCCGGTCAATTTTCAAAATGAAACACCCCGTGCAGACTCCCAATTGTACATCAACAATAAACACAATTAAAACAGACAAATAAAGAAGCCATTTAACTATGTAGCCTACTAACCATAGTAGAAGCACCAAATCAACAAAATCTGAGCAAGTCAACAAATCGGGCAGTTTAGTTATGCTGCTACTGCAATAATTACGCCTAAAGGTGCATGTTCAGCTTTGTTGAACTGCCACATTTTTCTTAGCTGCAAATCACACAAAAAGTTTAGTCACCTAAAACCTAGTTACTTACCACCACCATTATGATTATATTACAACTCTGCCATCTTGCCACTCACAAATATGAGAGGGCAAAACAGGAGGGATTACTGTATGTTACATTGTATTATAAGTGATATTTAGGTCTCACTTCACTTGCTCTGAACTGTATTGAACTTGCATAATTTATGGACTGGAATGATACTTCATGACATGAGATAACATCTGGTTTTGATGGGGATTCCCTGATGGGACTGAAATTGCCGGAATGGGATCCCGCTACAAAGAAGATGATAAGGGAACTCATGAGGGGGAGAGAGAGCAAAAGAGAGAAAGAGAAAGAAAGAAAGAAAGAAAGAAAGAAAGAAAGACAGATACCTTGCGCTTAGCCTCTGCATCATCATATCTCCTCTTTAGTCTAAGTGGATCTGGCTAAAAGACAGACAGGGAAATGGGTGCTTTTTCCCCTTCATCTTTTGATAATCCCATCTTTTTGTGTTTGATGTTCCTCTCTATGCTTTCTGAACAAATCCCCTGTCCCTGCGCCCTAATCGCATTACCTCCTGAGGTGTAGTGCACTCTGGGTAACTGGACCTCACCAGTGCCAGCGCACCACTCCACCACGAGCCAGTACTGACTGCCAGCAAAACATACATGCGCATAGTCACACACTTAGCTCCCCCTTGGACACGTGCAAACAAACACTGGCACGGGCACTCAAAAAACACAGAACTGAACAGAACAACTGGCTAATGCTCCAATAGCAACGGGGTTCAGGCTACAAAATGGCAACGGGAGCAACAGCACACCTGACTACAGGAGCATATGACCTCACTAACTTTGACTAAGTCCAGGTCTGGGTAAAGAAACATTGATTTTTACTGTATGTCATTCTGTTAGTGCCATGAAAAAGGATGAGAGGATGAAATTATAGGAAGTAAAGAAAAGAAGCAGAGGGAGAGAAAGAGAGAAAGAGTTATTATGCCAAAACTGGGAGAGAATGGGTGGCGTCCAAAAGCTATTAAAACTGTTCTTCATGTGGAGCCAACAAACATAAGTGAGGTATTAAATATGGACCCTATCAGACCAGGGCCAGAGAGAAAGGGCCAACTGAAAGAAGAAGAAAGCAAGAAATAGATGACGAGAGAAAGAAAAGGTAAAGAGAAAGCGGGCCGAGTTTTTCTTTCCATAGCAACACCAAAATGTTTCTCAAATATCTTCCAGAGCAAAACCTCTCAGCATCATGTTTGTTATGCATGATGGTAGACGGATTTAAACCTCCACAAGCACCAGAAAATACCTGAATGATCAAAGCTGAAATAAATACAGTTTCGAGGGGGAGAAACTACATAAAAAGGTGAAAACTGGGTGCAAATAATGAGTGTACGGAGTGAAAAAGCAGAGAAGAAATAACTGGTTTTCTTACCTGGATTTGGCGACCACAGAAACCAGCAGCAACATGGAAAAGACAGAGAGAGAAAAAAAAGGGAGGTTGGTCAAATGTTCATACAAACAAGAAAATATGAATATTCATATGTAACCTGCACATGCTGTGTCAGTGTGTGTTTTCAGCCTCCCTGTCTGACTCGCTGTCCTCTGGGAACCTTTGTTCAATGTTGCCATGTGTAAACACAATTAAGGAAACCTCCCTGATTTGAAGTCTATATCAAAGTTTGTGATTTATAATTAGACGTCACTGTACAGACACGCAGGGGACACAGTTTAATAAATATGTATTATGTAGAAAAGTACAGGATACACACATACACACAATATTTGTCAGAGAAATAAGAATTTAATTTTCCATTAGTTATCATTTTATGTGTTTGTGCATTTTTGTGTACATTCCTTCCCATTAAAAGAGGCTGTTTGTTTAATTTGGAGCGTAATACTGATAGCAGAAAAGGCTGATTAAAGGCATACCGAATAATCCAAAAATGTGCATTAACAAGAAACAGATTAAGTTGGTTTCTTAACAAACAGCATTTAAAGTAAACTGAGTGAGATTATGTCAAAACACATTTCTGACAAACTGCTATAATAAAAGCTGCTACTTGGTAAAACTGCATATGACATTTAACTTTTCTGTCTATTTTTACTGACATGAACTTATGTTCATATGTTTGTTGATGGATTAATCCCAGGAAGAAAAGTGGATTATTGTAGCAGCACAGAATTAACATGGAGGGAAAATCATTAGAAAGGTAATAAAGGTTTTGAAAATCTATAATAATTACTTAACAGTGTGTCCCTGACACAAAATGCTTTTAACACCAAAGCAATCAAGAGAAATCCAAAAGATGTACACACAATCGATGAGCCAACTTTGCGTGATGTTATTTTTCTTTGCCAAGTAATTTCACCGCATCATGACCAATTTCACAAGAACACATTAATGAGAAATTCCTACAGGTACAGTTAAATGTCGGGAGATAAACAACTAATTAGAAGAGGTTCAGAGTGTCACCCTAATTGCTGTTTGGTTAAGATGAAGTCACCACCTCTCCACTTTTCAAAACATTTTAAAACCAGAACATGTTCGCAGCCAATGTGACCTGTGTTGCCTGGCTGCAAGGAAGACCGAAAATAGATGAGGCAGAGCCATGAATGAGACCAGACTAAATCAAAAACTTCTCACAAGCACAGAAAGAGGTTGATGAACAATGGGGACAAGGTGCAAGATGTCAAAACTATAAACAACAATCGTGCTGGTGACAGCGAGGAAGGTACGAGGCATGGAAGCTAGTGATGCGCACAAACAGGCTAAAACACACTCGCGCAGCCATGAAGAGGCGAGCCCATGCTCGCTGACACACAGAGGCAAACACACACACACAAACGCAAACACTCGCACAGATGCAGACACGCAACAACTCTCTGTTGGCTTTCAAAACAAAGGTATTAATCATCATTACACACATACACACAAACACAGAACACGGGTGGGCCGGGGGTTGGTGTACCTGCGGGACTCGTCAAAGAGACACACTGACACCTCAGTGCAGCCTTTACTGCTGCTGTCATAGCAACCAAGGTCAAGTGGTCTAAAGCTGTGTGTGCATGCATGAGAAGGAATTGTAACACACTCCCAGCTGAACTGGTAGGAAATAATGAGCTAGTCTCTGTCAGGATGGAGTAAGGAGACAACACAAATCCCTCAGCTGTGCAGCACGGCAATACCTGTCCAGACCTACAGTACAAGCAGCCACACACCAAAATATTTCACCGGACATGTGGAGCAACAATTAAAACAAAGCCTACAGATAATGTTCAACAAACTGGTGTTTTCAACCTAAGGGTTGCTAGTTATACACTACATTATGAACAAAAAACAAAAATAAAGAAAATCAATCATATCAACAATGTACTTTATAGGACTTTGACACAGCAAAGAAAAAGTAAAGCACCTGGATCCTTTACTTCATGTTCGGTTAGTACATGACAGCCTAAACAACAGTCACACTCATAAAATATATACTGTAGCAGCTGTGTAAAATAGCACCTCTGCACTTTTCCCCTCACAGTTAATGTTTTATGTCATTAAAGTGTGTCAATTATGATGGTGTTAGCGGAGGTGGTCTTCCTGTTAGGCAAGCTGGCATACCTTCACTATAAAAACACTGTGGGAAACTCTGTATGGAGTAATAATACAGTTTACCCAGATTTATGCCTTTTTGGTGTCTTTTTAATTTCAAACCACAGGCCTAAGCGATCTAAATGTATCTAACTATGTATGTAACTATTTTATTTAAGTTCGCAAAATCCTACTATCAATGCAAATGTCATATCACACATTTAAATCTTAAAGCACTTGATCTGTTTCTGAAACCAGTTGGTTTGCAGGTATAACTTGTTGACCTATATGTGTTTTAGTTTTCACCTTATATAAAAAAGGTACAAGGTAGACAGGCCAAAACATACGTTGTAAAAAAAAATCTGATTAAGCGCCAGGCTAACCTTCCAGTCAAGAACAATCCTTGGCAAAGAGAAACCAATTCGGACATCCTTCATGCACAGACTAAACACAATATCAATGATGACTTTGTGCGAAGGATTTGAAGAGGGAGCTTTTGAAGTGCATCTCAGAGGCTTGAAGTTCAGCACTCTCTCCCATCTTGTCCAATTTATTCTTGTTTCAGTCACTGAGGCATCAGTATCCTGACTCCAAACACTGTGCCTGCCAGAACCGTTGTATTCTTCAGTGGAGTGGTGTCACTCCTAACACAATCTGTCACAATCCACTGAAGAGGCGCAAGAGTACAAAACAATATTTCTTTACTCTCATACATGATTAAAAACATGAGCCAAAGGCCGTCATTAGAAACACAGCCTGTCTAAAATTCATACAGGCTGGGATCTTTGGAGACAGACACATGCTGCTTGAATAAATAATGACATCAAAAACACTTTGAAAAGCCTGTAAATCACATGCGCACAAGCAACATGCTTCACATACAGTTATTGGAGCACCCACACAGACACAAGAAAACCACATTTATAGCTTAGCAATAAACTGCACAAACATACTGTGTATATAGTACTTACAAACACAATTTGAACACACATAATCAAACAAACTATGCTCCTGAAAGCTAACTCATAGATCCAGGCAAGTGGCTGGCTGCAGATCAGCAATCTTTTGTGGTTCAACAAATCTTTAAGACCTTTATAATTATATTAAATGACTCAACAGATATTCCACAAACATTAAAGCACCTTGACTTGGACCCAAGTAAGGACATAAGCACATACGTACATAATATGGACTCACAGGAAGCATATTAACAATGCCAGGCTCATCCTCAGACCCAGTTTCCCGTGGAGTCCCCCAGGGTTCAATTCCAGGTCTACTCTTCTTCTACAGTCATTCGCTGCTTCAAATTATTCAAAATACAATGTTTCTTTTCACTGTTTTGCTGATGAGATCCAGCTTCATTTCAAGTTTAGAGTTTTATTTTGGCTGTCAACCTCAATAAAAGTTTGCTAATTCTGTTTTTAATGAGTTAATTGATTAACACAGACCAGGTTGTCTCCTGGACATACAAAAATCAGTACTAAAAACCAAAGCTGGCTTAAGTTTTGGCATTAGGGCCCATTGGCTTTCAAACTTTGTATGTCTTATGTTTTTGTTGTTTGTAACTTTTGTCTTATCATATTATCTTTTTATTTTCATTATTGTTATGTGGAGCAGAGCAGATGGACCCAAATGCAGGAGACCGTAGGCAGAGCAAAGCTGAAGAATAACTTCTTTATCTTGGCTCGAGTGAAGGCAAAGTAAAAAAACACAGAACAAACAGAGTAGAACAAAGGATCCAACAAGACTGTACTGAAAACCAGGACTTAAATACGAACTGAACTAATGAGGTGCAGGTGGGGAGATGGATGGAGAAACTCAAGTTAGGGGAATCAGGAGATGAACAGGAGAACAAGAAAGAAGCTGATTGGCTGGGGAAAACATGGGGAGCAGGGCTGACGAGGCTGAATGCAGGGCAGGTGTGGAGGGAAAAGCAGGCTGGGGAGAAAAAACACAAAAGGCAATAGCTGCTCTGGGCTGAGGACAAATCAATAACAGAACTTCATCCATGAGTAAACTAAAAGTCTACAATATAATCATGTACAATCCTCTTAATATATAAAACATCATTAATCAAACTGTCTCAGAATTACATAAATATAACTTAAATAAGTAACACTGAGCAAACACAGCACAGAAACTTTAGCATTACATTGCCGACCTCGGAACCTTTACCAAAAAACTAGAAACATAAATTGCTGTTGACATAAACATGAACCAATAAATCTGTCAAGTGGAGTGGCCGGCATATTAAGGCTGCATGTAACAAAAATTGGACTGAAAGATAACTGTTGCTCTGAGTTTCACTTCACTTTTGCACTTAGTTTCTACGAGAGTCAATGAAGCAGGCATCAGTATCTCAAGTGGTCCTCAAATATAATTTGCAACCTCTCTTATCTGTCCTTCTCCCATCGGCCCAGTCTTACCAAACAGGGAGAAAGGCCTGGTGTACTGGTGGAGGGACGTAGAGCCAGACTGGGACAGAACCATAACAATTATTTCATTTTCTTGTTAGTGTCACAAGACCAGGATTTAATACAAGTACAGTTATTGTATCTGGGTACACTTGAGCATTATTAGCAATATTTTGGGCATGCTGGGCAAGAGAATATTATGGTAAAGTATACTATAGTGCTTTATTCTGTATGCCAGTGTATGGGCCTGCTGTTAATATGAAGTCTAAAAGCTGAAAGGACTTTTGGATAAAAATGGTAGTGGTGATACTGTCCTCCAACTCCCACCTCTGTCACACTTCTGTGTCTTACTGCCCACATTTTCACCTCCACATCTTTTTCTCCCCATCTTCTTCTTTCTGTGTCTGCATCACTTATCCAATTTCCTTGTCTCTCTTTCTCTGGCGTGTTCATTGAGAGAACTGGAGACAAATCTGACCTTTTCAGTGTAATCATCCCTTTGGCTCCATTAGAACTACACCCTGAGCCCAATCACCTTTACACGCATACACATTCACACTTCAACACGCTCAAACACACCCCTATAAAACACCCCACACACCACCAGAGGCTCATAGAGTGAAAGTAGCTATATGCAAGGACGTGATAATCATTTCTTTCCCTCTGGACACTCGCTGTCTCCTCGGTGCCCTGCAAAGGCTTGTAGTGCTTTCCAAAGGAGGTGAGGAAAAACTGGAGAAATATCCCATCAGTGGTCATACTGTATATACTTTTTACCACTTCACAGTGGTTTGGCATTGCACATGGGTCATAAAGCAAATTCAACACATGGAGAGGAATGCCCGCATTACAATGACATGGTTTTGTGACTCGTGGTGTTCATTTTCAGATGATAACATCAGTTAGTAGGGATTACATCTGCACTCACATTGTGTGTGTTGGCAGGTGTTGGTATCTACTTAAAGCACAAGTGGGAAACGCTTATACGCCGCCATCTTCCAACAAAAACCTTAAAGGGCTTGCAAATGAAATATCCGCTGAACGAAGACGAATGCTGTGTTGCTTTTATTTCTGACTCTCTGTCAAAGATTTTTCTGTGAAAGATGAAGGAAAAGATGCTTTACTGTGTAGAGAGAGAGCACAAACAGAGGGACGGATAGAGCTAAGAGGAGAAAAGGACAAGACAGGCTGGTCTCCTGACATGCCCGGGGAAGACTGGTGAAATGGGCTATATCAGCCTTCCACTCACATTACCTCACACTAACAGTAATTAGATTTACAGCTCATTTACACACACATGCGGCTGCTGAACACATGCACAAGCTCACTGGTAGGCAAACAGACATTCACAAATGGCAAGGAAATACACACTGACCGAAATACTCACACATACACACATCACATCAATTAGGAGAGAGCCATCCAGTGATCAGTAAAAGCTGACTTCCAGCTATTAGTCGAGACAGCGTGTTACAGATTGTGGCTGCTCTCGTCCCTTAACTCAACCTTACTTTTTTTCATTCTGTCTTTTTTAAGAGGGGGCAGAATAATTATTAACTGGTATCATTCCAATAAAGCCATTAGCAGTCACTACATTTGTTCATTCTCTCTCTCTCTCCTCTTCTTTGTCTGTGCTTCCCGCCGTCCCTCTCACTTTACGTGATAGATGAACATGCTTAAAAGCAGCTGTAATGCAGGATAGCTTTTAGACAAAAAAAAAAAAAAAAAAATCACACTAAAGCACTCCACATTGAAAATAAAAACAGGCCTGCCACAACAAAGCAGATCAGGGTTACGAAAAACGACAACAGCGTGTCACCGCTGGAGTCCTTCTGTGCCCTCGATCTCTGAACGTGGACGTAATCAACCATCCCTATTTTGAATTTCCTGTTTCCTTGTTGGGCCATAACACTGACAGATATACTTTAAAACATGTTAATGCAAGAATAAATAAATTGGTGCATCCAAATTTGACACCATAACAAAAAATATCCAAATATCTAAGTTTTTTTTTAATGATTTAACCGACAAAGGCAAAAACACAATCCACCACTTAAACATAGTTATTAGAAGAAAAACTTTTTTTCCCTTAAACAGTAATTTAAGTACGTTTGTTCACCTGTTTTACCACCAGAAATCACTTATCTATTTTGCTCCACTGAAGCACACAAACCTGTCGGGGTAACCATTAAAATTATTTCTGTTGGTTTCTCATACTTGAACATATTGATTTTGTTGACTGAAAGTATTAATATCAAGGACACAGCTATACAATCTGTACAGGGCAGAGACCTGATCAATTAAGTTCTCATTTATTATTTACATCCTGTTAATTTCCCAAGCTATGGAGAGCAGGTGTGTTATGAAGTTACCTTGTGAAATGTAAATAAAGGAAGAAAAGAGAGAAAAGTAAATGAGAAAAAAAAACAGAAATCATATGTAAAGTATAGACAAAGCTAGAGTGTAAAAGCATATTATTATAATATATTCTAAATCACTCCTGCTGTGCATAATGATAAAACCACCACACCTGTGTGCTGTAAAGTGGGGAAAAAACAAATCTACATCTATATGCTGATTCTTCATTTTCTCCCTGTTCTCTCTCTCTCTCTCCCCCCGAGGATGCTGTGTGATGGCGTAGACTCTTTAATGGCCCGGTGCGGTTCAGCTTTTAGGGGTAAATTGATGTCAGTGACATAGTTGTAAGTTTGCATAAAACCGTGGGAAGAAGAGTAAAAGAAAAAGTTTTGCTGGCGGGTTTGAGAGCGAATTGACAGCAGCCTGCACTATCTAACGCTTTTCAGATTCTCAAACCCACGCTAACCTTTCTGCATGGTGGATATATCTTTAAAGCGGCCCACACTACTAGCTCCAGGCTCTTAACACACCACGTCATCTGCACATACTTCTTCAAAGTAAAGTTTTTAGAACATTAGGGGTAATTTATAGACATCTATCAATTTCTGAGATTACTGAATATATACAATATCCAATTTCTTCCCAAAACAATTTAAATCCATTTGAACCGTGATAATTAGATAAAGGTTTTCATATGTTACTGACGATTAGTTTAACACATACAATTATGCAAATCGACAGCGTCTCTGCATGGATCAAATGAGTTTGGATTAGAGGTCTCCCCCTTCTTTTTAAACTTGCGGGATGAAAAGTCATACAAAAAAGTGCCATACTGCCAACAAAATTAATGAAGCACCTGACTCTTGCAAAAACGCATGGTTTCCTAACTTCAGGGTCAGCCAAACCACTTACAGCACAATGGGGTGCAACATCAAACTTTGATGCAACATCTGTCAAATTTCAGATTCTAGTGCAGATGGGCAATTAGCTATAGTCATGGCAACATGTTCTGCTGCTTAGCGACCATGCATTTACAAAAAGCACACAATGAATCAATGTAGGGAAATATCTGAGAGAGAAATCTACAATGCAGTGAAAACCATGGATCATTTTTACTCAGAGCCCAGCAGAACAATCCTGATCTGAAGCGGATTTAATGTCAGATTAAGTGATTTTATTGTGGATTAGTTCAACAAGTTTTCTGTCCATGTTTTCTGAGGTTACGGGCTAAGATTAACCAACACCCAACATTTCACCAGTGACGACACCAGACAGTAAGACAGCAAGGACTATGATACAGCAGGATTTAATCTGAAACTGATCAAGCTCGGACGTTGCACAGGAGGAGGCAACAGCTTGAGTTTGTTAGCACTCATCCAAACTGTTGGAACTGGGAGACGACTCCCCAGTTTTTCAGCTCAAATCAGATACATTTGTCAAAGTTTGGACACAGGGTGATCTTTTCATTAAGAGAAGATCTGTGCCCTGACATTTACAACACCCGTTAAAATGAAGATGTATTACATATTTCACAAGGTGGCAAAAAAGGCATCCATCTCTCTGCTGTGCCATCTCTCTCTCTCTCTCTCTTTCTCTCTCTCTCTCTCTCTCTCTCCAAATGTTGTGCAGTTAGTGGCTTATTAATTTAAAGTGTAAAGCATCGGCCTATCCGAGGTGAATATGCTAATCAACATTTTTGAGGCCTGATGAAGTATTTTATGAGAGGCTGTAAAAGTATTTGGGGGAAATTCACTGTCAGGTTCAATTACTCAAAGTGACTATCCAAGGAGAACCATGTCTCACCCAGTATATTAAAGAGGAAGTGAACTGATGCAAAAACTGAGCAAGATTTAGATGGCAGATTTGAGGCACCGTACTCTGTGACAGATAACATTTAGTTATCAGCGACAGGTTTTGTTTTTTTTTTAAATTAAATGTAGACCCTGCATATTACATAGAACTACAGAATTACATGTTTCTAGCTTACATTTTAGACAGCATAACAATAATATAATAGATAAAATAGTACATAATAGTTGTGCTATATCTTCTCAAAGACCCCCTAAGTTGTAACATAACCCTTAACCCCACCCTAAAGTTTACTTTGTCCTTTTGTGACCAGTGTTGGGCAGTAATGTAATTACTATTTTCAGTAACGTGTAGTGTAAAGGATTACAATTTGAAACTCAGTAATTATATTACAGTTAATAAGCTCAGCTGTTGTTAATGTTGGATGGTCAGTAAATCCTTCCAAACTGTATCATGCCTGCTTGCTAAACCACAAACATCTCATTTTCTATTTCTACATGTGTTAAATAGAAAGGATGCAACACGTGGGTGTGAAGGATTTTGAGCTGTTTCAAGGCAACTTTGACGGAGCTGACGGCTGATTTTAAAATAACTTGCCCAACACAAATTTTAACATAACTTTCCCAACACTGTTTGCGACACAAAATTGTGTCTAACAGTGGATTTTTCCAGTTAACCTAAATGTTTATGTTGACTGGAGTTCTCACAATATTTAGGTGGGTGGTCAGGCTACTCTGAAGTTTAATATATTGAGTCAATCCACACTGTCCATTTGTGAGTACATTTTACTATCAGAATGGGAAAAGCTAAGTATATGATCATCTCAATACTACAACTGTGCACTGGTTTACAGCACACATTTAATCTACTGTGAAACCATAAGCATAGATTTGGAAGATTCAGTGTTCATGTTTATGAATGCTTGACGGTTTACGTGCACTCAATTTGAAATCTGCACTTTTTCTCCAGCTGTTTTTGTCAGATTCTGAACAGTGGAAACTGTCAAAAGAGAAAACCTCAACTGGATGGGCTCAAGTGTTTTAGACAAATAAACGCGCTGATGGACCACACTGGAATGTAGCCTGACTGAGAGAAGAGTCAAACAGGATGAAACTCCACTTTCAAGTCAAATCCAATGGTTTTTGCTCTGCTCTCAGTTTGATTTAGTATGCAAAGGATTAAAAAAAAAAGACCAAAACTGAACAAACCAAACCTAACCCCCTCATTTCCCTCAGTCACTTTACATTACACTACTTGTATGATGCTGCCATCGAATTATAAGCATAATAACAGGCTTTTTTTAGAGACAGAGCACCTACCAAGCCCAACTGTCATGTCTCTGTCCTGATGCCATGACACGTTACCCATAACCCTTGACATTTTAAAATTAAACAGATGAGGTGCTGACATGAGATTGAAGAGAGGAGGGAAAGAAGAGAATAGCGCACCTCTCTCTCTGTCTCTCTCTATCTAAGACTTATCCACTGCCCACCTCATTCTTGACACTCCCTCCCCTCCACGCTGTCAGCATTTATTCCTCTATGAAAGGCTCTGATCGAAGAGTGATTTGCATGATTGCATTTTCCATACCTTGCATTAATAGTGCAGTAGAGATGAATAGCTAATGGCCTATCACATTTAAGTAGCCATCTCAACCAGTCATCACATTACAGCTCCCTCAATCTGCTAATGAAACAGGTCTCTCTCTCCCTCTCACTTTCTATCTCTCTAAATCCCTCCCTCTATATAGACACCTGGTTCAGTCAGGTCAGGAAGGTACCTCTCAGTCTAAAATAAAACAGAATATGTGAATCAGAAATTAATTTCTCATTCTGCAAAACAGTATCATTACTGACAGACTTCTTTATTAAAACAATGTGAGTTTGTTTGGTTGCGCTGTAAACAGATACACCAGTTGCTCCTATCTTTTATTTTTGACAAATGTGCCTACAGAATTCTGGGATCTGTAGTATTACTCCACATTTCCTGACACCACCCATAACCTCGACAAACCAACCAAGACAGAAAGTAGAGAAACTTTTAATGTTACAACTAGTGCTTCAGCTTTTTCTGTTATTATTAAGATTTTGTTTTCTCAGACAGAAAAGTAGAGCAGATTGTTTGAAAGTGTGTGTATTTTGTATAAACACAATTGTGTGTGTTTGTGTGTGTGAGTAATTGTGTAAGTGTGCTTTCGGGCGTCTGTGCATGTGTGTGTTTGAATTGTTTTCCCCATTTGGCTATGCAGAGCGGGCAAGGGACACAAAACCTCATACCACAAGGTCATTGACGCCACACTCTATTCATATTTTTATTCTCTCTGGGTTATGGCAAGCTCTTCCAACCACTCTAACTCCCCCCGCCACAACCACCTTTTTACTGCCTCCCGCTAGGCTGAATTTCCGTAATCTTCTGAATCTGCTGCCAATAGATTTCCCACCAGAGTTCACGCTCTTATTGAAGATTCAGAGGATCAAAAAAGGAGATACCCTCTACACCAATGTGGATACATACACATATTACCACACAGTTGTGGCTTCACACTGATATACGCCTAGAAAATTCACACTTACTGTACATATACATGCACACACCCACATATACACACTGGGTAAGCTCTAGAGACCTCTTTTAATAGTGTTTGGCTTCTAGGGGATCTGACAGGACCTTGGAGCAGAGGAGAGTTTAAATAGTGATTGCTTTGACGAAAGGAAAGATGACGCCAGAGAGGGAGGGAAGGATGGAGAGAGGGAAGAAGAAAGGGAGAGAGGAAAGGAAAAATATGGATCCAGTAAACTGAGAAGGATGAATGGAGCGAGAGAAGAAAACAGAAAAAAAAAAATGTAAGTCACAGGGTGAGAATGTATAAGCCTGAGCAAATAGTTATTACCAGTCTCTGAAGGGTGGCGGCGTGAGCTGAATAGACTGGAACTTGGAAACTACCGTTACCAGTGGTGATAGGGGACCGCTTCACAGCCCTGCAATCTGACAAAGGCTTAGTAGGTAATGGAAGCAGACCTCCAACAGCAAAAAAAAACATAGGAGTTTTAGCACGCTGTAAGAGCTGAGCATCAGATAAGTCCAAACCCTCCTCAAGTCCAACAAAGTAAACGTTTAAACGTCTGAGATGTTTATCGCTCATGATTTGTCAAATGTTAACTAATATTAATTCAAAGTGCAGGGCTGCATATTAATTTAAGAGTGTTTAGAAAGTTTATAGTTCTGTCTAAAGGCCAAGGTACAAGCTCTTCAGTGACCTCCTCCTTCTTTGGCAGGACACTAAATCTTTACCAGCTGCTGGGATGCTGTCTTCACACTGAACTTGTCCTTTCACCTCTTCATGAGGAAGCACAATTGAAAAGACAAATTTATCCTGCTGTCAGTGGGTCAACTCCTGTTAACCTAAACAAGGAACATGAATGTTTGATCCTACAATAAACTGCACAGGCTAAATGCAATGTTTACCCACAGACTGATCAGAAAGGCCTCAAGCGCATCTGTGTAAAGAACATGACATGACAGGCACTCAAGATAACAAATGCACACATTCGTACACGCACATTCACAAAAGAATGCATGCAGGCACACACACCACAAATACAGTACACAGTTTTCATTCTTTGTTTTGTTCATGTCAGAAAAAGGGATTCCTGAGTTTCAAATGACTTCCGAAAATTAGAAAGCTAAAGTTTCCAGGAGGAAGGCAGATTTCCCAGAGTTCCTGAGGGTGTCTGGAGAGTGTTTATGCATCGTTCTGCTCCAGCTGAACATTAAATTTGAGGTTTAGAAGTTGACGGTCTGATCAAAACAGACAAGCCATATGTCATGGTTTGGGCAGGTTAGCACAGACAGAGAGAAAGGGGAGATGCGTTTGTGTAGATATCTGTCTGTGTTTACAAAGTCCTTGGCCGGTGAGGTTGTGTGCTGAGTATTAACTAAATAGCATTGGTTTGGTGAGCATAATCGCTAGTCTTTACTTGCCAAGATATTTAAGTTTCAATGGTGCAACTCGATTTGGTTATTAAACTAGTTAGAAGTTAAAAAGAACTTAGAAAGAACTTTACATACAAACTTAATAATGGTTGTACAAAGAGCTGCAACTCAATCCAGGTTTTTCAGTCTGCAGCTCTGTTCCTAACCGGAAAGGTTGCAAGCAAGCACCTGGCATGTGCAGACTTTCCAGAGTCTACACAAACACACATACACACACAAGCACATGCATAACAGAACAAAGAATAGGATTAACAATCAGCAAAATATTTCTCCCTGGGAGCCTCTAATACAAACCAGGTGAGCAACAATAGTAGTTAATAACTCCAGTTTACTTTGGAATACAAGTCCCATCACAGAGCACAGTTTAAAATACCAATTTGAAATAATAAATCAGCCACGCAGCAAAATTGTTCTCTATGTTTATTAGGGGTGGGAATCACAGATGAACTCACGATACAATACTATCACAATATTCTTCCCACAATAACGATATATCACAACAAAGGCGATTCCGCGATACACAATATATCACAAAGAAATAACCTACGATATATCATGATATCTGTAACTGAAGAAGAAAGAAAAAATTATTTAAAAGAGCAGGAAATAGTCAGATAATGTACAATGTTTATTAACAGTATATTAGTGTCACAGAAAAGAAACGCTGCCAAGTATAAATATCAGCAATGATAACTGTAGCCTGTTTGTGCCTCTCACACAGAGCTGCTGGTAGCGTTAGCAAGTCTGATAAGAGACAACAGAGAGGCGACGTCGTGCTAATAATCCAAAGATGTATTCCTTTTCTGTGGCAGTAAACACAACACACGACCCGCTGATAACTAACTGTGCTATATTCAGAATTTTAAGAGATATTCAGTGCTAACAATGGTAAAATTAACATGATAAACAGCAGGGCTACGGCTACGTACTGACAATCCCCCACAGACACACCGGAGAGCCTCTCGTAGTAGAGCCGCTAGCTCAGCTACAACACAGTTACCACACAGAAACTTTTACAAGGGGCCATGAGTGTGCTTCTAGTGACAGTCAAAGCTCCAGCTGACTCTTTGTGTTTCCAGCACAGACACAGAGAGTCTGACAGCAGCTGCTCATGGCTGGTTATTTTGCTTGCATTTCTTCTTTGTCGTCACCAACAACTGCCATTCATCTGACCGTCACCAGTCTGTTCAGGGTAGTGGCGCTCTGGTAGTGGTAAGTCAAAGTAGCTGAATCAATTCTGAGCGGTCTTATGTTTAAAAACAATTTATCGATACTTGGCACCAGTATATCGATAACGTATTCCAAGTGGAAATATCGCGATATGTTGCAATATTGATTTTTCATCCCACCCCTAATGTTTATCCCGGGAGACTAGTACATAAATATTCCACCCAACAAATCCAAGCAGACACGCTGGCCCCTCCATCCATTTAGCACACTGTGATACCTGCAATTTCCTTTCTACTTCTTTGGTAGAAAATTGCCTTCCTCTATTTCTCCCACACTCAAAACCCTGGGTAATTTTCTTAATCTGATTCTGAACATTTGCATAAAAATGTTCACTTTTGAGGCTCCCATAACAGAACATGGCTCTAATATGCAATTACTCTCCTCAATAGTGGCGGCTAATTACAGAGGTGTCAGACAAACAGGTAGCAGAACAGAGAGGGGGCCTCCAACAAAATGGCTGAGGTGCTAGTCTGCCACATGGGACAGAGCGGCTCAATGGAAAGCAGTAAATTCATTTAGGCTGGCTTCATTAAACCCTGCTCCTTGGGCCCTGCGTCATGCTCTCCCCTTTGCTTTCCCCGCTCTCATTTGTGGGGCAGCGGATGTGCTGTGGGTATGAAGAAGGCGAACACACAAATGAGTGCAACACAGAGGGAATGGGGGAACGCTGTAGGGAGGAAAAGTTGGAAAAGAGGGAGATATAGAGAGCACAGCAACGAGAGGAAGGGAAGGAAAAAGGGAAGCGAGGGAAGGAAGGAAGACAAGAAAGAAGGGAAGGGATGGTATCAATAAAGCAGCACTAATACAAAAAAAGAACAGAGCAAAATTACACCAAGTGCTGGTGGGACGGAACAAGGGCATGAGGACATTTGCTCATTTGATGATAAAGAAATAAGGCATAAAAGGATGAGCGTATAAAAGAATAATTTTGAATATTGCTTTTGTTTTATTCATCTGACCCAGTCTTCCAAAAGCCACAGAGAACAGAGGAAGACAGAGAAAATTACAGCTTTGGTCCTCAAACAGAGGCCAAATGCCAGGTCTCCAGCATGGTGAAACAAGGGCAGCCGAGCCCCGTGGTCTCTTTACCATTTAGATTATACTGGCAACTTTCTGACCCCACAGTATGGATAACCATAATAAGCCACAGCCCCCTGCTGCGTACCACCTGTAAGCCAAACATATTCACAAACACAAACCTCAGCTCGTACACAGATATCCTGACCACATAAGTATCCACAAGCACAAAACCAACTCTAAAAGGGAACGACTCGTGAACTTTCCACTTCTGCATAGTTTTGTCAGACTCAGTCCAACACCACTGGCTTTCACTTGAACCATTTTGTGCCCAATTTAACAGAGCGCTTGCTGGGAGGACAATTAATGTCTGTTGTAAAACGGACATTGAGAAGAAGGTATGCAATCTCACGAAAGGAAAGAATTCAGACTTCTGAAAGAAATTAGAAGGCTTGAAGGGTTAGGTGAAAGACTTCTGCTCCTTTCAGCGAGGGAACACGGAGCGCTGATTGCCACGCATATCCACAGAGAAGGTGTCACCATCCACAGTCCACTGCGTTGGTTCCTGGCCAACGGAGCACTTCATGAGAACATTTCTGTGTGATTACATTACCTACTTGCTCAGTTGACACGCTGATTCTGAGTGACGCAAATCACTTTTACACGTGACCCATACAGAACCATCTGTAGGGTGAACGCATGCAGCCAGCTGTACGGGCCTCTTTCTGGAGAGAGAGTCAAACACAGAGCCTTGCGTCCATATGCTCTTAAGCACCCATTCACAGGCAAGCATCTACAAATATGCATACAGAGATGCCCACTATGGTTTGGCCACAGACCAAAGTATTCATGCATATGCACAAATATATGCACAGAAAGACACGCACTGCTATTTTGGGGTGGTAAAGTGAAACTGTACTGACTGAGCCTGTCCTAAAGCTTGTATAGCCATCACATTAAAATAAATAAATAATAATTGCGTTGGCACAAGCAAGAAAGGTCTTAAAGAAAAATGTCAGAAAGTAGGAAGAAAAATGCCCTTTTCCTCTCTAACAGTCAGACTGAAATTGATTCGTAGCAGGAAAACAAGTCAGAAAACCATGTTGTGAATAGTTTTTTCATTTTCTTTTCTTCTCATAAAACAGATAAATCAAACATGAAAATGACACACACAAAAGCAACTGAGAGAAAGATTCATCAGCAGAAATTTAACCTTCAGAGTGGAATATTAAAAAAAAAAAAAAAAAACATCAAACAACAAGAACTACAGAATTGGATAAAAGCATTAAAATGAGATCAACTCTCCAAACAAATACATAAAATAAGATCAGAGAGAAAATCAAATGAAGATGCACAATCCACATACATTTTGCATCATTACGCAAAATCAAATGCCATGTTTTTAAATCATGCTCTAGTCTGGTAATAGGCTGAAGCAGCAATAAATTTGCCCAGCCTGACAGAACAGAGACCTATACGCAGAAAAAAAATAAATTACAGCAAAAATGTATTTGGTCAAAATGGAACCAACAATTTTGCTGTCATGGGTCAACAACATGGATTGAGCTAAATTCCAGTGTCAGGCTCATGACTCATTTTGTGAGATAATAACGCTTCAAAGGCCTGTGTCTAATGTGGTTCCACAGCTGTGAGAAGCAGAGTTTCCCATATAATGATTACATTTGGATGGTTCACAAGGTAATTTAAACGCTGCAGAGATACATTTTTGTTTAGGATTTAGTGTGATACCGTAAGCAGGCATTCAAAAGTGGGACATCACATTGCTGCAGCTTTCAAAACCCAAAACATTAATACTATCAGACCCTAAAAGGGTGTTTGACAGCATTGCTAAAATGCCATATTAGCATGGCTGACAGAAAATGATCCAAAAGAAAGTTCTGTATTTGAAACTGTAAAATATTGCCTTCTCACTAGTAATTTCTGCTGAACTTATGCTCTTATTAGCTACCTTACAAATCTCTGACTTTTTTCTAACACATTACACGCCACCGTGAATTGAACCAAAGATCAGTCGGCTTTGTTGCAATTGTCACCGAAAGAGGGTGATAAAAGTCAAAGATTACTTAAAGCCCCTTTAAATTCAGCAGCTGTTTAGCTGTCACTGACGGTGCATCACAAATCAAATCTTATGACTTCCAGAAATGAGAGCAATCCAATCAAACTAAAGACCCTGGAGCAGCAGGGTGGTGTGGCGAGCAGAGAGACTTCATCTGAAGAGGTCAGGCTCAGACCCGTTTACTATACAGCAACACCACATGAATCTGACTATTAATTACATATTTTACTTATTTTATATTGCATATTTTAGTCAGTCAAGGGTTTGACAATTCATAGGATAGGCACAGAGAAGTGCAGGAAGCTGCTGGCCCTGGATCTGTGCCTGAATACAACAGCAGCTCTCATGCTGTTGTAGCCTATAAGCTCCAGCTGCTTGCCTTCATTGTGTCTCTGCGCCGCGCCGCAAATGTTCCTCCATCTCCGATACTTATCAAGGCACTGGAGTCTGACGCTGCCATTACTCAAAATTAATAACCACGGCAGCATGTTTATCATAGCACACTTTCACACCCAACCTGCCAGAAATAATCACCTCAGTGTTTGTGTGTGTGACAGAGAGAGAGAGAGAGAAAGAAAGAAAGTATGAGAGACAGAGGAAGAAACACAGAAAGACAACTGGAGGAGAGATGAAGTGTGGAAAAAAAAAGACAGAACAAAGAGAATTAGAGTCTGAGATGAAAGACATAACAGAGAGAAATGAAGAAAAAAATCTGCTACTTGCATACGTGTGCATCCGCCGTACCTAATCACTCTACCTCCATTACACCCCGTTGATTTTTCCCGCACCTTTTCTTCCCATCATGTCTGACAACAGGGCAACACTAGCTCTCCTTGTGTATTCACTCTACTAACCAGGACTCTAATCTCTGCTGACAGCTAATCTGCTCCAACAAGGCTGGCCTGAGTAAATAAAAAGAGGCCTGTTTTGTTTTTTTTTAATTTACAAATCATGTGAGTACAGTGCATGGTATTCCCATGACTTCCCCTCTGGAAGCAGAGGAAAGAAGCATGACATTCATAGCAGTGGTAGCATTGCTTAAATCGTTGATCCTTGTGATGTATGTGTGAAAATACAAGAGCAGAAAAGAGAAGTGACAAGGACAGGGGAAGGCCCCTCAGCACCTCCATTCAAATCTGGAGAGACAGGTGGTGGAGAAACAAGACAAGGACAAATGTCTGTCGGCCCCTGGTTCGGGGTCTGCTGACATTTTCCATGGCATTTAGAAAACATCCAAAAAAACCAAAAGAAACTAAAAATAGTGTGCTGGAGGAAACCTGTGTGCGGTAGGAAGTTGAGGTTATACAATAGATGTAGACATTTCATGTGACCTCTTATCTGACGGATTTGTTCACTTTTACACAGTCAGGCTGCTTTCTTTAACAGAGATGAAACTTTATGGCTGAACTCAGCAGCTAGTGAGGTCAGACAGAGAATCTGTACTCGACAGAAACCACAAGTTGGTCGTTTTACTTTTTTTTAGTAATAACACTGAGTTGACGCCGGCCTCTACTTATGTTAGAAGTGTGAGTAGGTTAAAAGCAGAAAAAGAAATAAAGCCTCTTCCATTATCACAGGCTGCACTCCAGAGCACATATTTATAAAACGGTGACAGCGACAGATAAAAGTAAGAATCCTTTCAAGAGTTAGACTAAAGATGTTGTAAAAATAAATTGGTACTGTAACAAAGAAACTGGATTCACCAAAGTACAGACTAACTGTCAAATTAGTCCTTTATATATAGTCCTCATGCCAGGAGATCACCAAAGAGAGATCAACATTGAGCTCCTGTAGGATGTACAACATGGTAATTAATCTAGTAACCATACACTTTTACGAGAGTAAAAGTTACAATAACAGTTATGTCAAATGTATTAGCGACATATTAGTGCCAGATAGTTCATGCTAGCATGCAGGAAAACTAAATTAACAAACCAAAATCACTCAACAGCCATAATAAAAGAGTACCCACTTTGCTGCAACTACTAGGCTCCAATAAGAACATTAATTTGGGTAGTAAATGAAAGATGGCTGTCAATATTTGCTTGGTCACGTATCTGACAAAAGGCTGAATGTAACAATGTCAGTTAAACTGCCATAGAACTGTGACAGCAGGGATTTGCTACTCGCAACAAAATGTTAAACCAGAATACGCACATTCTGAGATCTGTTCTGGGGATGATGATTGACTTTTGATAGTATGTTACGTTTTTTGCATTCCTAAGGTGCAAAGAATAACACTGGCGTTGAGTGTAAGACCTGGTTATTAATATCCTTGTTTACATTAACAGTTTCCAGGTTTCTGATCTGTAGGATAATTAAAGACCCTAGCCAGGATTATTAAAGACCCCAGCCACCTCAACAATGGACTGTTTCAGCTGCTACCGTCTGGCAAGCGCTACCGCAGTTCTCAAGGCCCGGACCAGCAGGCTCCATGACAGCTTTTTCCACCAGGCCACCAGGCTTATGAACAAAGGACACTAATGGCCTGCAGCCTGCCTGATGTCACACACACATACATAAGCACAGATATTCATGCATACACATATAATATATACATATAGACATTTATTCATATATTATAGGTAGGACACATGCACACCATTCTTTACATACATACTCATATGTTTTATACTCTTCTTATTGTTTATACTCTTATCTATTGCTATTGCTTTTACTATTTTAAACATTTCTTTATTTTTTTCCTTACTGCATTGTCGAGGAGCTGAAACCTAATAAAAATAAAGAACTTGAAACTTGATCATCTCTGTCCAGTTGTGTCTTGATTCCTCAACATCTCAGCCACTCATTCCTCTATCCACAGAGTATGTTGAGAAACCTAGATAAGGTGTTTACATGTCACAGTATCCTGGTTTCTATTGGAGTACTCCAGGTAGCATATCCAAGTTTCTGAAACCAGAATAAGGTGTTTATGTGTGCAATACATTACCAGGATACTCCAAAAACCTGATCATAACCGGGATACTTATGCGCATGTAAACATAGGTTTCTTTTTTTATGCTGCACTTGTGGTAATAAATGTTCAGTTTATTATACGTTTTCCCTGAAGCATCTGCTCTACCAGTAGCAGAGTTTTCCTCCATGCAGAAATCTAAGGATTTTTTTAAATGAATAAATAAATAATGGGGCAGACATCAGTCAAGTATTTTTGTCTTATTGGCTATTCATACTTAAGGCATACATCATAGTGAGAGCTGCTCTTATAGGTTAACTCCTTGATGTCACTCTTAGTAGTAGTGAGTCACTTAAAAATCTGTCTTATTCTTCACTTTAGTAAAGAACTTTTTTACTCTTATGTTGGCTCTTTAAAGCTTTCTTCAGTTTAATTCTCAGAACTTTGACAAATATGGGCCCGAGTCTCCTTCACTGACCAAGCAAAGCACCCGGCTCTCATTTGACACATTGTTGATCACACTGATGTATCATATAATCATTTAATTTTGGGGTTTACTCATAGACTGTATATAAAGACGGACATAGCAAGGTGTGACGTCACCCATTGGTTTGCATTGAAGCCGGTTTGAAGCCCAGAGTTGCTGCTAACGGTTGGCCCCATCTTTTCTGTTTGGAGCCAGGACCTTCCAAATAAGGAGTGCGGGTTGCTTCCTTTCACACTCTGGAAACACTCCCTGCTACCTCGGACTGAAGCTAACGCTAGCTTACTGGGAACGTAGATCAGTGCACACTTGGGCTAACATTAACTAATACAGCAGGTATTGTTATCAAGTAACAATAAATTTACCGAAACATGGCGACAGCGCTACTCAGTGTGAGTCCCGGAGCTGGAGAGTGAACTGCCAATCACAGCTGTCAATCAACGCCCTCTTATTATCTTATTAACGGAGCAATAATTTCCAAAATGACCACCACCACACTTATTGGAGCCAGCAATTTTTTGGAGCCAGCACCTAGCGGCCGTCGGTGGCATTGCACTTTAAGGGACTTCTGCATTGGCTTCACTTTCAAGCCGTGGTTGTTGCCGCTGGGGTTTAACACTTCTCCAGGCACTGTGATATCTGCCAGCTGGCTACAACAGAGGCTTTTTGGAAAGAGCTTCCATTGCAAATGCCTCCAAATCCACACGCCTTTGAGTTTTAGAGAAGGTGTGTTTCTGGGAGAATGCTTCTCCAATTATTTTCTGCTTTATAAGCTCCTGAAAGTCAGAGAGGGCCCCCAGTCATCCCTCATCTAGTCTGATTTCTGTGAAAGGGGACATAAATGTAGAGCAGCCAATTTGGGCTGTGATTTGTGATGCTCAAGTGATGGAGATATGCAGGGAATGTTGGCCTGAAGAAAAAAGCAAAGAAGAAAAAAGTGACAGAGCAACCAAATATTGATTCCCCTTTTTAAATGAAGCTATTGAAAAGACAGAGATTAAAAAAAGAGAAAGAGAGAGGAAGAATGCCAACTTCCAACAATACAGATCTCATAAAAGAAATGACTCACTTACTCGATGCATCTGCCTTTACCAAGACTACAGGCCAGTTGACCAGAGCTCGCTCACAAAAACATAAACACATAAAAGCTCAGACACACACAGTGGAGGACAAACATAAATCTGCATGTCAACGCAGGCCTTGTGTCCAGCAGCAGGCCTAATGTTTGCAGAACAGCTGCTGGGTTGCTGCTATAGGACACCAAGCTCAAACCATAATTATTTAGAAGCTATAGGTGAGATGCTGGACTTAAATATTGACTGGCTATAACATAATTGTCCCTTAAAACATCAACTGGTTAACATAACTGATGCATGCTGTTTGAAACAAATGGTGACACAACCAATTAGATTAAGCACTAACAACAAGGGTATCAACACATCATCTTGTATCGATCATATTTACTTGAGTGAAGATGATTTATATACCAAGGCTGTGTGAGTTGTAGTATAGGTTGTAGTTATCACAATGAAGTAGCGATTGCAAGAAAAAGTGAAGTACGTAAAGCCAAACCAAGAGGTGTGTAGAAAAGGTCCTGTAGGAGGTTCTCTCAGGAAGCTTTCTTGGAGGATGTCAGTAATATATGTTGGTCAAACTTCTACAATGAAAAAGAACCAGATGGAGCACTAGAACTATTTCTCAAAAAGTTTAAAACAATTATTGACAAACATGCACCTGTTAGGAAACTGACAGTGAGGACTTGTCGAGCGCCATGGGTTTACAAGGAAATAAAGGGCTATATGTATCAGAGGAACGAGGCAAAGCACAAAAAGTGGCTGTATAACTGAGACAAAAACACAGTGAACTGAGGAATTATGTTACAAAACTTGAAAGAAAAAGAAACAATATTATGCTCTACAGTTAAGCATGACAAAGAATGCTGGGAAAAAGCTTTGGAGTACACTAAATAATATAATGGGAAGAAACGCCTCTACACAACCTACATTTATTGAGTGTGGGGGTACCTTTATCACAAAACCCAAAGAAATTGCAAATTACTTGAATGATTACTTCAGAAGCAAGGTACATAAATTAAGGAGAGAATTATCACATGGGACAGACAGACTCCGTTTTGAGTTCAGTGAATTAAAAGTAGAAAGAGTGGATAATTTAATAAAGTTACCATGTAATGACAAACAACCAGGGATTGATAATATAGATGGTAAACTGATTACAAAGACCATATTGCACACCCAATTTGTCACATAATAAATACCAGCCTGAAACAAACAATCTTTCCACAGGCTTGGAAAGAAGCAAAAGTTATTCCACTGCCCAAAGACAGGAAAACAAAATTTAGTGGCCCTAATAGTCAATCCATAAACTTGTTACCAGCACTAAGTAAGATCTTTGAGAAGGCAGTATTTGATCAAATACAAGAGTACCTCTCAGTAAATAATCTAATAACAAACTTCCAGCATGCTTACAGAAAGGAACAGTCTACATGCACAGCTCTAGTACAAATGACAGATGACTAGTACAGAGATCTGGGCAACAAAATGATCTGTGGAGCAGTCCTACTAGATTTGACAGCAGCATGTGATGTTACTGACCACAAGCTTCTTCTTGAAAAGCTTGAGTGTTATGAATTTAGACCATCTGCAGCTGCCTGGATGAAAACCTATCTGGTAAATAGATTGCAGAGAGTCCTCTTTAATGGAATAGCATGTATGTGGAATGTGGAGTTCGTCAAGGGAGCTGTCTAGGCCCACTTATGTATATTACATTTTACCAACAATTTACCTCTTGTACTAAAAAAATGCTAAAATAACTATGTACGCAGATGACACTAAAGTACATGCATCAGCAACAACACCTGCTGATCTGACTGCCATCTTGAACAGGGAGCTAGATATTATCGGAAAGTGGATCCTTGAAAACAAACTGATACTTAACATGTTCTTGAAAACAAATTGATACTTAACATATCCAAAACAAATAGCATAGTATTTGGTTCAAATCATTCGCTAAGACGAGAGCCAGAGCTTACACTCTTTATAAATAAAACACCCATCCAGCAAGTGAAGGAAACCAAGCTATTGGGCATCACCTTTGACAACAAATGGTCCTGGGCAAAACACATCAACACTATTGATAGCATGCACTTGCATCTCAACTGGCTACTCTGAAAATGGAAAGTTTTACATTTCAAAACTCCATCATATCAGTACAGTCAATTAAAAAACAATTTAGAGTCATATACATATGCCACCAGACAGGCAATAGAAGGCCGGTTTTCACTCCCCAAGGCAAACAATAATTTCCTTAAATGCACAGCGGTATATAGAGCAATGAAAACATTCTTTACCAGTGTTACTGACTAAATTAACACAGAAATGAGTGTTTAAAAAGCAAATGAGGTAACACCTAAGAGCATCGTATTTGTAGGATGCTATGCAGGTGCGGATTTGTAGTTTTTGCTGGTAACTCTGTTGAGAGTCATCAGTGTTTTACTCATACATATTAATGTTATTTTCATATATGCCTTATGTTTGCCATTTGTGTTGACTGTAATGTTTAATGCATGTTTTTAAATTTACACCCCAGGAAAACTAGCTGTGGAGCTAATGGAGATTCTAACAAATAAACTAATAATAATAATAAACTCATTGCTTTGACCAAAACCAGTAGGGAAACTTTACTGCAACACACTCACACTTTCACACACAAAGAGGTGTGTGTCTCAGAGCATTAAATTCACATAAAATCCACGTTGAACCTCTTTAATTCTGCCACAAAAAGTACAGTGTGATAAAAAACTAATTAGGGTACAAATTAAACTCTAAAATCCACACAATCTCCCTAGGGAGAAACACATGTCTCCAGGTACAAAAGAAATCTTCACACACACACAACAAAAACAAACACACACAATGGTTAAAAAAAAAAAAAAAAAAATCACACATACACCATGTGCATAGCACAAAAGCTCCCCTGAGTTTCTGAAAGATGAAAAAACAGACACCAAGCACCACAAGAAATGAAAGAAAACCATTTAACTTTGACACTGTGTTCTCAACTTGGTTCTAAAAATGTGAGCTCTGCCATTTTCTGTGCCGTTCCACTTTGATCATGACTCGCTCCCCATTTTCAAACGCTGTGACATTTGAAAAACACAATCCCACTTTGGTCTACTATCATCACTGGAGAGGAGGATACAGAGAAATAGCAGGGCCAACACTGCCCCCCTACAGCACATCGCATCGTCTCTCCCCAAGAAATGGCGGTATCCACAAAACGGGTGTCCTACTGTCACAATCTGCCCGATGGACTGTGACGATGGGAAGTCCATATTTGGTCATCATTTCTCACTTTCCTCCACCGGGATGCTGTTCAGCTATTACCCAGAAAGACGGAGGGATCCAGAGGATGCAGTGTTTGTTTGGTTTTTTTTTAATTTTCTTAAAGATAAGAGACAAAAAGAAAGAGAAAAAGAAAGGAGGGGAAGGAAAAATGACCGAGGTACTTTACCTCCCACAGGGCTCTATCTTTCCGATGGCCCCTTGTCGGGGGGACAAATTGATCCTGGAAATAAGGGGTCATTTCCTCTGCCTGTTTACCTGTTCACAGCACACTGTCATCAGTCTGAAACACACACACACACCTCTGACCCAGCTGTACCCTCAGAGAGCTAATGTGAGGGAGGGTTGAGTCATTCTGGTCTTCATTGTGACAACAGGCGAGCATCTTGTGTGTGTGTGTGTGTGTGTGTATGTGTGTGTGTGTGTGTCAGTGCAGCTTCCCCAACAGCAGTGACCCAGATGACCTTTGACTCTTTGAACCTTGAGCCAAATAAGCCATTTCAGCTCCTCTCTCTCTCTCTCTTTCTGTCAGTGGCAACACACTAACAGTCTGTCCATAGTAGAAAACCATTATCGATAAAATCTCACTTTTAAACAGCCCATCAAGCTCCTCAGACAACTTCTGCCAGAGTGTGTGTAAGTGTGTATGTGTATGTACACACTGGAGTGTGAGTTTACTGTATGTAAACTGACAACAGAGTTAGGCATTATTAAGATTTTATCAATTCGGATTAAGATTATGTGTATTGACTCCAGTTCTTACTATCAAATCATGGTCCCAAATATTGTGATGTTAGAAGAAATAAGCATAAAAAGAAAGTATGTTTACTGTAAATACAGGTATTTGAATCTTCATGGATTAATTTTTGGATTTTTTCAGGGCCAATACTGACCTTATCTTAAAGTACAGGGAACCCTACTTGTGAATTTGCAGCTTAATAGGTGTTAATTATGTATGATGTCTTGCTATCAAGTCTTAGAAATGGCACCAACTGCTGTAAATTCCTTTTATTTTATTTCTTTACCTACATATTTTAATCTTTAATCCTTGTTCAAACGCTGGGTTTTAAGCCCTTTTGGCTCTGTTTCGTTACACAGGAAAAACAGGTCCCTAATACAGAACACTGCTCCACCTAGACGTCTCCTTTGATGTGTGATTGACAGTCATTAGTCTAATTAGTGCTGACAGAAGGTGACTTAAAGACTACAGTGGGTTGATGAAAAGTGCAGGACTATTACAGGAGACACATGTGCATTTGGTGGATTTTTTAATCATAAAAGTGAAGCTTATTACAAGTGAGAAAGAAAAAGGACATTTGTGTGCACAGTCAATCTCAGCAGAACTGAGTACAAAACAAAGTGAGCTGGTAAACTGTTTAGTTCAGGAGAAGGTGCTACAGCTCTGTTGAAAATTTGTGGAGTTTTTTTGTGAAATGATATACAGTATATATATATATATATATATATATATATATATATATATATGTGTGTTACCTGCACACAAACAGCTTGTTGCATCATTATCTCGTCTCTCTCTGTCATACACACAGAATGCAAAGCAGAGCTTGTTTTGTCTTTTTGGGGTTGTTGAGTGGATTTGTATATTGAACCTTTAGGTTATTGATGAGCGTCAGTGTTCAGCAGAAACTTGGGTTAAACTTGGGTTAAACTTGGTGAAGCTGCTCTGCTGTATTCTCTGTTTATTTCAGTCAAACATACAGTTTATGTCCGTGAGGTTGCTCTATTACTTTTACGCTGTGTGCCATGTTTGTATGTTGCCATAGCAACCTATGCTGCGGGGTTGTCATAGTTTTTTTTGTGCATCTAATTAAAATGCTGATGCAGTCCTGGTATAGAGGCTATCAGTCTTTTAGTCGTTGATGTTTTTGGTAACATCGAATGCTTTCCACAGTACATCACATGTATTCCTACATATACTTAAGCCGACTCAGTTTTTAGTACCACAGCAACCACTGGCCTCATGTTACCTTACATAAAAATGATTTCAATGAGTTCCACTCATGCATCACGTGATGTATAAAGTTTTTAACATTGTGATAAAGAGCACTGGTATCAGATCGGTACTTCATATTTGCAGATACCCTGAGTTGAGGCATGAGAATCACTATGAGGAGAGAAATGAGTGTAAGTTAAAAGATAAGATAAAGGGAAATATTAATGTATCCCATCTTGCTATGAAAGTTGAATGTTTGCTGTTTTACACTTGTTTTTACTTTTGTTGTACTTTAGTAGTAGTGAAATAGTTTTTTTATATTATCACTTTACTGCTAACCAAGCTAGCCACGATACTGTACTGGTGCTAATTTGCATTATTCTAAGTAACTGTTGAACCACTGTTGGGATAACTTATGTATTTAACTATTTTCACCTTTAGTCTTGTGGACTACTGTGCTGTACTCACTATGTGGACTTAAAGGACCAGTGTGTAAGATTTAGGGGGATCTATTGGCAAATATGGAATATAATATTCAAAAAGTATGTTTTCATTCGTGTATAATCACCTGAAACCAAGAATCGCTGTGTTTTCATTACCTTAGAATGAGCCCTTTATATCTACATAGGGAGCGGGTCCTCTTCCATGGAGCCCGCCATGTTTCTACAGTAACCCAGAACGGACAAACCAAACACTGGCTCTAGAGAGGGCCTTTTGTGTTTTTCGCAAGTTTCGCGGCCACCGTAGGTTCTCCTACACGCTTGACAGGGAGGGATTGAGGGGAGGGGTATTCAGTTGGTTGCAATCCGCAGATGTTGCTAAATCCTACACACTGGTCCTTTAATGTTAAACTTTAACTGGCGATACTTTGCTTCCTGCTGGCATGTAGCACAATGTAGCTAACTAATTTGACATCTAGTCTTGTGAATTCAGTTTCCTTATTAATGTAGTAATTCATTTATACAATAACTACTTCTGGTCCAACTCTTGTTTATGGAATCTTATTGCTTTCTGATTTGTAATACTATCATTGGATTTATTGTCCAATACTGTTTTAATAGTGTCACAATTGCTTCCAGTAAAAACCTTAAAGGCAATCCACTGTCTTCAGCCTTTCTTGGACATGTATTTAGCTCGCTGTACAGTTGTGCACCGACATGCACAGTGAGGGCAGAAGAATTACATTGTGCAGTGGCACTACCGCCTTTTGTGAAGCTTAGCCACCCTTTGTCCCCTAGTCGTGGTCCACCAGACTACATATCTGTTCACTCACATGTAGCCTGCAAAGACATACATACTAACCCTAACCCTGTGGCTCAGGAGTTAGAGCGGGCCGACCACTAACCACACGGTTGGTGGTTCGATCCCGGGCTCTTGTGTGAATGAAAGGCAAAAACTGTAAAGTGCTTTTTCTGTTAAGGTAGAAAAGCAATGTATAAGTGCAAAGTGCAAAAAACAAAAAAGCGTAGTCCGAAGTCTGAAATTAACCACAGAGAAGTCTTTCAGGAATAAATTAGTGGAATCTCAAACAATGTTTAACAAATTTGGTGCCAGCTCCAACTGAGAGATAGATCTCAAAACACTACTCTAACAGATTATAAAGACTTTTATTTAAGTTCGGCTTTACAAGTCAAAAAAACAACAACACTGAAACTCCAAGCGTGTCCATACCCAGTCCCCCTGCATCATACTTCAACTACATCACCTTCCTCTGTCACCTGAATCGGTCTTAAAATATGTTTCTAAATTACCTTACCTCTTCAAACCAGAGACTCTGGCTGTGTCTGAAATAACTCCCTTTACTATATAGAACACTACATTTATTGTTTGCCATTTTATTTGAGTGTCTGAATTCTGTGTAAATGTATCCAATATATAGCGCCTTCAGATATTCTACAATTGAAGGAAAACAGCAGTGCCGAGGGCATGAACACTACTTTCTTCTGTCAATCACACAATGCAACATGCCACATTATATAGATATATAGGTGTGAAAATGACTGTTGTGCGACTCTACACGTGTCAGTGATGATGCAATAATAATGATTAGTAAGTGTTCGAAATCTCAGTTTACTGCTCACTATGGACTAAACTATTGAGTGTCTCTTATATAGGGAGTAGTGAATGAGGGGGTGATTTCAGACACACAGCCTCTCTCTCACACACAGACACACCTCAACATACACCTCCATCTTCACATTGCGACAACCACCCAGCCAGTTCCTCCCTTTAAATAAGACCCCCTCCCCTCCTCTCCGCTTAGAGCTGTGTGACTATAAAGTGTAACAATAAAGCAGCTTATGACTGGAGGCTTTTATTTGCTCTGGCTCCTTGAGCAGCAGTCAGCATGTACACAATACACCCACACCCACACCCACACACACGCACACACACACACGCACACACACATGTCTGCAGGGCAAGGAGGCTGGGCAGAGCAAACGGCCATTTTGGTTACTTCTGCTGGATTTTTAAAACTCTTCCTTTGGGGGTGCAGCAGTGCAGCATCAGAGCAGCAAGCGTGTAAGACTCGTCAGCTACAACTGTCCACCCAGCCCTTTCACTCTCTCCTGCCTTTGCTTCATTCACAAGCCAACAACACATCTACTGTATGCTTCCACACACATACACACACACACACACACACACACACACACACACACACACACACATCCTTGCTTCCCACAGAAATGGCCACACACACTCTCACACACACATCATTTTAAATTCCAATATTCCCACAGGTGATCCAGACGAATCCAGTCAGACACACATACACCTTCGGCCCCTGAACCAATGCAGTAAATATCATTATGGAATCAATGCAGCCTTGAATCAACCAAGGCTGTGTGAGGCGTGTGCATGTGGGTGTGTGTGTGTGTGTGTGAGATAAAGGGAAGAAGTTGATAACACCATATGCTCCTGTGAGGATTTCACCAAACTCCATGTTTTTTGATTGAAAGGAGGGGTGGGTAAGGTATTACCATAACCTTCCCACCACATGTCTGCTGTAAACTCAATAATGCAAGAATGATTTCAAACGTGCACACACAAACGCACACACGCAGCTTCCCTGCACCCATTGTTGCTATGCACCATGGTAAATTCAATATTGTGTTCACACCCCTAGGCCAGAGTGGGAGTACAGTCGGCAGAGAAGCCACAGCCTTAGCTGTAAATCAATAGATTAAATAGAAATGTATGAATAAAACACAAGTTAATAAATAAAAGAGGAGATGGTTTACTCTTGCTGTCATATACTGTACCGGCCAACTCCCATTTGAGAGAGAAAGGGGGTGAGAGAACAAAAAAAAAAAGAGGGTGAGAGCAACTTGAAAGATGACCACAAAAACACACAGAGGGAAAACAGAAACAAAAATAGTTTTTATTGTATTTTATACTATGTTTTTATTAATTAGTTGGGATCTCTCTCAGGTCTTTGCCAGGGTAGGTGTGCTTGCATAAGGAGTCTGTTTTAGTGCAGTACATTTAATGTCATTTCCAGTATTTGAATGTGTGCACAATATACCAACATGTGTCATACTGTAAATGTTAGGATTGAAACATCCTTGTTGCCTTGACTAAAGATTAAAATGTGTCAAACAAGCATAGTTTTTCATCCTTGACATTTGTTAAGTGTGTGCATTATCTCACATATGGTTTCATTAATGACTAACAGTTCATTCCCCATAAAAAGATCATTAAAAATGACTAATCAATTAAAGATTTCTTTGTCAACCAAGACCTTAATGAGCCGTTATTAGATTTATTATATGGTTATTGGTGCACACCAGTGTTGGATTATAAAACTTCTTAAGATGTACTATAGATACAACTCTCTGCTCTTTGTTATTATTGTCTTTCTACCACCTACTATATGGCTACTATTGCAAACCTGGCCATTCAAAGAGGAGGGGTCTCTCTTTGAATTACCTCAACCAAGGTTTCCTCCATATTTTATTTGTACGGTAAGCATGTTTTTCACTACTTAGAAGGCCTGAGATAAATCAGCGACTGTCATGCTGTGGGCCTGAGAATCCACTGAGACACTGTACGTGATACTGAGTCATACAAAACAAAAACTTGACGTACCTGTCGTTAATGCTCCAGTTGAGGCAGAGGTTGAGGGAGCTGAGGTTGCGACATTTCCTCACCACCTCCATCACCGTCTCATTGTTCAGCTCGGAGATGTGCCGCAGGTCCAGGACACTCAAGTTACGTAGCTGCAAGAGGCAACACACACACAAATTTTTACATTTTTTAATCATGTAAAATCCAGATAGTCAACCTAGCAGCCAACCTAATAACAAAGCTCCCTTTTAGCAATATAAAAATATAAACTAGCTCTAACATTTTATCTTTTTTTTTAGAGGGATCCCTTGTTGATTAATTAAAGTGAGCAGTGCAAAAAATGAATGCATGTCTGGTATACAAGCCTGCTGAATTACATAGATGAGTTTGATCCATGACATGATGATTTAAAGAATGTAAAAATGATTTCTCTATACCCTGAGTAAGCTTATACCACCACATGTACTGAAAAAAAAGCAGAAATGCAGAATAAAACCTAACAAGGCAAATAAATGATAGAAAATTGCTGTTACTGTTTGCCATTCTGCGTCTGAATGTCTGGTGTGAGGGGTTATGAGCCAATATGAGTATTCACTTTCCCTTTTCCTTTCATCTCCCCTTTCAATAATCCCTCTTTTTCATCTGAATAATATATGAGAATATACCTTATAAGAGGTAAAAGGTTTAGATTAATCCTCCAGTCAAAATCTCTATTTCCTGACACACTCACACCCACACTGTTGAACAAGTGTTTCTTGCTTGCAGAAATGACTAAAATGCTCTTCCAAGTCACGGCACAGGTGTATTTTCTCTGATACATACTCAAAATTATTTAAGGCACAGGTGCACACACACATACACACACCAGGGATGCAAGATAATAGAGGCATGATACTCCAGCCAGCCGCCAGGGAGGCAGGGTGGTAAATGTCATGGCCGAGGCTAAAGAGAAAACAAGCTTACAGTTGGTGTTAAGATCACTGAGCACTATTGTCGGCTCCATAGGCATGACATATACCTACCAGCATGAAGACACATGGGGGGAATGGATAAGGACCACGGCTCGCTGTGTGAAGTAAGCACACATGTAAACACTCTCCCCTGTCCCCACATACTGGGAATCAAAACACAGAGAGGCACACACCGACTGCAAACAAACACGGCGAGCGCGTGATGCCGCACTGTGCTGAAGGTAATAAAAGAGGCTTTCAAAACCTTTACCTCTGTCTAGTTACTCCATTTGTCTCTCTATTCTTATGCAGCCTGTGGCTTTTTTTTTTTTTGTCACCCTTCAAGAGAAAATTGGATCCACACCTCTTGTGATAAAAGGTCTGCTTAGGCATGAAATAAACATGAAACAGATTTTGTTTGTGGCATATCCGCATCTATACTGTGAAGACACGCTTAGATATACTAATGAAATAAACATTAAACAGCTTGTGTGTGCAAAGATGGGTCAAGAATACAGCCGTGATCATCAGGGACAGCTAAACTGACATGATAAACAATGGTATTTAATTAAAGGGAAAAAATCCTTAACTGCATGCATGATCACAGACATGCACATACTGTTAAGCCACACATGCACACACACACGCACGCACACACACACGAACTGTCATGTGCCCCTGTGGCCAGTGTTGGATCGACGTGCTAAATTATTCATGTATTTATTCATTCTGTGTGTGTGTGTGTGTGTGTGTGTGTGTGTGAGAGTGAGTTGAGTGAGTGAGTGCATGTGTAAATGTGTGTGTGTGTGTGTGTGTGTGTGTGTGTGTGTGTGTGTGTGTGAGAGTGAGTTGAGTGAGTGAGTGCATGTGTAAATGTGTGTGTGTGTGTGTGTGTGTGTGTGTGTGTGTGTGTGTGTGTGTGTGTGGTGGCATTGTTTGCAAAACAAAAGCTTTAGTGACCACTACCACAAATACTGTATTCATAGCGACAGACTAGCAACACTCAGATTGTCAAAAAATTACCATCCCAAATATCCTCACACTCACACACACACACACACACACACGCACGCACATGCACACACACAGTTATTTGCATTTAGTATTTGTGGTTATTAAGCCTGGAGTAAAATTTAAAAGCCCCAACATCAAAAGTTGTATTTGTTCTCCAAATCTTCAAAACTGCTTATGTCTGCTAAAAAGAATTTCTACTACAACCAATGATAACTGTCTCATTGATGTTTATAACCAATGAGAACCCAGGCCAACCGGAGTGAGTTTTGATTGGCTGAGAGTGTAGCTAGGTTGAAGAAAATTGAAAATTTAGCAGATGTCTGCATGAAAGGGAAGAGGCAGAGTCACGGTTGAGACTGTAACTTTGTTAATCCATCTGTGAAAAACCACCACAGGAAAATAAATTCCACAGTTTAGCAGACATCTGCCCAAAGAAAAATATCCTCCAAATCCCTGAAATGAAGTCACACAAGAAACAACCTCTCAATAATTAGTCACACCTACAGAATGTGACAGGCCACAGTGCCAGTGTTTGTTTTCTCATAGCAGACAGACTATCGCAATTTGACTCATAGGTGAAAGGTTTTAATGCTTCCAATTTTATTTAATCATTTCCACTCATAATATAGTTTATTTTCTGCTCGTGTATGTCTGCGTGTCCAGAAACAAACGGACATGAAAAGAAAGAAAAATAAATGGAGAGAAATGAGGAGAGGGACGAAAGCTTAAGACGGAGAAGAAGACAAAGCCAGTGATTCACAGCACAGTGAGAGAGAAAGTGATGGAAACGGAAAAGAATAAAACAGAGCGAGAGCAAGTGAGGGAGAAATAGAATAGAGAGCAGGGGATTTGGTGAGGGTTCGGTAGGTTTTCCTCCTCGATGGCTGCGTTCTGTAACCAGGCAGAGTTCGTCTCGTCTCCTCTGAGTTGGCAGCTACACCTGGATAATTATTCATGCTGTTCATAAAAACACTGAAACCTGCAAAATCCAGCTGCTCTGAGGCCAGCGTGTCGTCCCCGCCCCGTGAACACATATGCATGACGCAGAAATGAATGCGCACACTGATTACATGAATATTCTAACACTATGTGCACACATGTTCACATGCTCAAGAGTATGCATGAGAAGATTTTGTTGAGCAAAATGATTATGAAAACAAGTAGCAATTCTGTTAACAGCATTAGTAATTTAATAAATCTGCCATTTTAGGCAGTAAAATTCATAATTAATGATAATAACCAGTAAATTAAATGACCCATCCTAAAATATATTTTGCTATGGTCTTAAAATCCACTTTAATGTCTGTTCATGTTATTTCTTAAATTAAATTAAGAAATATTTGCCTGAAAAGAGCCACAAAAAACAAACATTTTCAGTACTGTCCATTCAGCTTTACACAATCATAAAATTACATGCCAATGTTGGTTTATAGACCAACTCCACATCGATTCAAATATATAAACACATAATATGTTATGCAAAGATAAGGAAAAATAATTGAAAAGAGTTGGATGAGCAAATGGTTTGTGTCTGTCTGAGACATAAGTGTAGCACCACGATTCTGCATAAAGAGTTTATTTAATGCAGTCCACATGACCAGAAGAGGTTCCTGAGCTCTAAGCAGCGTGGCTCCCACCTGCTTCACTTAGACGCCTCTCTCAAACAGGAAAAACGAGAGGCCGAGTCAGAGGTCAAACGCAAGATGCCACTTTGAATGAAAGAAAAATAACTAGCTGTTTTAAAAAGGTACGCTCTCCCTCAGCCAAGAATAGGCTGGAGTTCAGTATTGGGAGAGGTTGATTTGACACTTTATTACATTAGTGTATGTCACAGTCTGGCGCACAGAGGGTGTGTATGTGTGTGTGTGCGTGTGCAGGGCATACCTGTGTATGTACGCAGGGCTATAACTACCTGTGCTGTTACTACATTTATTTACACAACGTCAAGCATCAGGACGCCAAGAAGGAAGTGGAGGCCTGGTGGACCCCGTGCAGAGGATATGATGTCATGGTTTGAACGCTGGCACAAAGCTGCATGAGTTCATTGCTGTTACTGTCCGTCAAGCTCAGTGTCCCACATGACAAGCGGCTAGATGACATTTAAAAAGCCCGGACAGAGCAAGCATTGTTTTAGTCATAAATAGCGTACATGTTGGATTTTGGAAAATCTGAGCTGCTATTTCATTGCTGTAGTTAATTTATAACCACCACAGGATTTAGTGTGTGAGCTTAGTCAATGAAAAATATTCCTACTGTGGGAAACGCATATCCTTAAAAGGAAAAAAAAACCACATGCATGCAAGTACTGTCTACGAAACAAGAAAAAAAAAAAGTTGCTTTTCAGTAAATCTAACAACCGTAACAGTGGAAACTCAGTTCTCAGGCCAGCGAAGATGAGAGGAAACAGACAAACTTAAGTTTCAAGCTCTAAACAATGTAGGCAGAAGTTTGGACTGTCACTTTGAAGTAATATTCAAAGTCACAGGGTTGTTGTTGTTGAGGTGGCGTTGTGGTCCCGACACATTTTTGCTCGGCTGTACACATGTGTTGGAGATTGTGTGAGACAGGATGAGGCTGGGGGGGGGCGAAAAGGTGAAACGAATGGCAGCGGTGTCACTAGGTGAATACAAGTGCGCGCTCATGCATACACACACTCTGCTTTTTTTTCCCCCCATATCGAAGCATCCCAGACAGTTCAGTCAGACAGGAGAACGCTGTGTCGAGACAATCCCTCTGCAGTAAATCACACACACACACCCTCACGAGACGCACATTCAGAAAAAAAAAATACACACACATAGAGGCCTGTGCAGACAGAGTGATATGAATATTTGAAAAAGGACTGAGGCAAAAACTGGAAAGGCCATGGGTCTGGTATCACAAATACATTGTCTGCATCAGTAATGGACCAGTGAGCTGATCCCTGTGTGTGTGTATGTATGTGTGGTTACCTTCTCTCTTTATCTGTCTTGTGCCCATCTACTGTCTATCACTTATTTTCCCTCTCCTACCCCCTTTTTCTCTCTCTCTCTTTCTCTCTTTCAGTCGCTAATCCTGCATGTGTTGGTGTTGATAACAAACTCAGTGGCGAGGAAAGGCTCGAGGAGATAGAGAGCGTTGGTTTCTCTTCGGCGCGCTAAGCCAAATGACCACATAGGCACGCACATACACACGCACGCATGCATGCACGGCCCGATGTGGCAGCACTGGATGACAGTCGCAGCACAGTGATGCTCGTTGGACCAATAATGAGACATGATACCCCTCCCTCCAGAGGTCAAAAACCTCTCTATCTCTGTCTGTCTCTGGGTTAAAAGTCTTAGAGCCAAATGAATTATTCTTCAATTACTCTTGCAATAGACACACATCATCCTTAGGCTCTTCTCTGCTCATTATATTCATAAATCCCCCAATCTCTTCCATACAGCAGTGAAGAAAATTATTATTACAATTTCGACTCATTCTGCGACCCCCCCCAACCCCATTACCTTTCTTCCTCCAAATCCCCTCTGCTCCTTCGTTTCCCCTTTATCCTCTCTGCCACCCCTGAGACACAATACACATGTACAAGTACACAATCACACGCACACATTTGTACATAGGGACAGATACACACATACACACACACACTTACTTCACTGGTTTGTGTTGGGGGTTATCAGTTTGACACAGGGCACTGTGATTATGTATTTTCTATGCTCCAGTCAGGGGGAGGAGATAAGGGGCCAGCAGACTACAGCAAAGCCAGACACCACTCATCTCATGCGGGGAGAAAGTGGTGGAGTGGTGGGTGTGAAGGTGACAGTGGGTGAAGACCTGTATCGTAACCTTTTGTGTTTCACCGCTTTCAAAGCCTCTTTTTTTCCACCTTCTGCTCGTGGCAATTTAGAAAACGAAGAAAGAAAATATTATTCGAGTTTTTCTTTTTCTTTTTTTAATAGGTTGTGAGCCAAAATTTGAACTCAGGATGTTCGCCTGAGCCCGCTAAGCCACCAGGATAGAACATATGATTCTGGTTAGGAAATTAAATAGCATCCCTGTCATAAACCAGACTGTTTTATTTGCTCATAAACACACTGAGAGAATGAGGTATTGCCCACGATCCAATTCTGTCAAATTTAGAGAGCATTTATCAAAAGGTCCTAACTTTCTGTGGAGAAGAACAACAAAACCACTGGGGCGGCACAGCTGAATTAATCTACAAGGCCCCAAATTAAGACCAGAAACATCCAAGTTCTGCACATCAGAGAGACAACACAGAGCCATTACAGTCTCCAAATATACCTCTTTTCATCTCTGACACATTCTTCAACAGCCTTTCTATTTGTTATGTCTTTGGCCTCCTCTCTTTCTCCCGAGGGTGGGAACTTTCACACACACAAAAAAGGCATTTTGAGGCCCACAGTGTCTTAGGGCAGTGATAGGCTGATGTATGAGGAGGGGCATTGTGGGTAGGCATGACAGGGAAAAAGGGAAGCCATCAGTGGGACATCTAAGGCCGGGGGAATGAAGGCTCTCTGGCACCCAGAGCTGCTCTCAAACACTGGCTCTCTGATAGAGCCGACCTTGGACTTAATCACTACCAGAAGAAAAGAGCACCGCTTGACAGGAAGATGGAGAGACAGAGCGAGAGTGTGTGTGTGTCTGTGTGTGCGTGTGTGTGAGAGAGAGAGAGAGAGAGAGAGAGAGAGAGAGAGAGAAAGACAAAAACACACAAGAGCAGAAGACAGAGGGGGAAAAAAAGCGATACTGTATGCAGAGAGTGATGGCGACCAAAAGCAGAAAGAGATTGGACAGAGAAAAGAGATTAACAGGTAACAACACTGAGAGAGTGAGTTGTTCCTTTTTCAGACAACAGAAAAGTGTAACTAGGAACCAGAGGGAAAGCACAGAAAATACTGTATTTTATCTACTTCTAATATACACACAAATTCATCTCCTAAAATACACAAACACACATACACACATCTGAAGAAGAGCAGGAGTTACACTCAAGCTGGCTGAGTGAAGCCTTCTACCCTTAATAACACCCAATGCCTCACCACACACACTAAATCCAGTGCGCTTCCAGCTCTGTGGCATGTCACAAGCTTGAATAAAAGGGTGAACCCTCTGAAACTGAATTAGGAGAGTGATTCTGCTCATACATAGTAGGTACACACACTTACAGTATATACATATACTGTATAAAGTTCTCAAATTAGCTGCTAAGGGAGAGCGCCAAATCACTGAAACCCCCGAGACACACACACACACACACAGCCTCCATCCCAAGATGTTTTGTATCCATTACGCAGCCTTGGTGTGTGACAAGCGCCATCAATAAAACTATTATTACTGTCAAGAGCTTGTAGCCAACTTAGAGTGTCAATCTGGAAACCAACCATAAATAAAAATTTATAGTATATCCCTGGCACAGCAACACAAAAGACCACATCAGACACGTTTCTGTTCTTAAAATCACCACAGTTTTTGTTCTCATGTCTGAAATTGTGTGTACAGTTTGATTTCCTACCAGTCAGGAAAATGTTAGAAAGCTTGTTTTCAATTAGGAGGCTTTACTCTCTCAGCCAGCAGAAATCTTGATTTGAGTCACTAACAAGATGATGATTTATCAAACGGTGCCTTGCTACAAATATTGAGTTGTGTTGCACATCACAGAGGAACCGTGCAGCTCCCGCAGGACTGACACGCCGCAAAGCCATTAGAGGAGCATAAATGCCGCAGCTTTACAGTTACTCCACAGACCATCTGCATCGAACTCGGCACCATGGGTGCCCCATTTCAACCATCAGCTCACTTGATTAAGAAAATACGTTTTCAATTGATTCCCTCATACCCTAATTTGTGAGAAGTCGGTATAAAAAAAAAAGACTGTCTGAAATGAGTGTGTCATATAAGAGAAGTTAATAAAAGTAATGAATTTTCTTCCCGTTTTTTTTTTTTTTCTCCCTCTCCCTCTGCTGATGGCTAGGTGGCAAGTAAGTAGGTTGGGAAGATTATCAGAGAGAGCGAGAGAGAGCAATCGAGGAAGAAAAGAAGTGGGAGGGAGTGTGATAATCGAACACGAGAGGAGAGCCGCAGTCCTGGAATCGCATGCAGGTCCACGGAGTCATCAGAAATGCAACGATTCTAAACGCAAGAATATGATTTTCCAAATCGACACTGGATGGGACCAATTGGGAATGAATGAGAGGAGGAATCAACTGCTAAACGAGATAATTACTGTCAGAGATTACAGGGGCAGAGAGAGGAAGAGGCAGAGAGTGAAAGAGCCAGTGAGCAGGGCAGAAAGAGACGGATCACAGCAATGATGGCTGAAATAACAGAAACAAAGACAGATGTGATTTGCTTGTGAATCTGTACGGACAGAATGTGGTCAAAACATTTCAGTCTCAACTCCTTCACAACTCCTACACTATAAACATATCTTAGCCAAAAACTTTAGAGTTGTCACCCTTTCAGTGTAGCAGCTGATATGGACGATGCAAAAAATAATCAGAACACAGAGCTCATTTTAAAATTAGGTGTAGCGAGAAAGAATCATGACCACAATATTTACTGAACAGGACGCTTATAGAAGAATAAACTTATCAGTGCTCCCTACACAAATTATGTGATGATGAAAATGCTTCTAAACTACCGTACACATACAGTATCTTCGGCATTTCTGTACTGCAATTTCTTTTTCTCGACCACATACTGTATAAGCCCGTACCAATATATCCACTATAAGCTGATCAGTCTAGCTCTATAAGGAGGTAGTCAAATTATTACCTTTGAAGACATTGACCTCAACTTTACACAAATATATCAAGGAATTCTTCGTGTTATGACAACCAGTCATTGACAGAGTGGACTCCTCTTGACTGGACTTCTCTCTTAAGCAAAGGCATCGTTGGTATGTAAGTGTGTGTAGTTGTGTCAGTGGTGCTTTGTTTTTTTGTGTGTGCTCGTGTTGTGTGAAGTTGGCTAGGATGAAACCGTGGTTCTGTATCTATCTCTGGTATCTGTCTTGTTAAAGCTCAGAACTTTGATAAAAAGCTGGAAAAAATATTGTTTTCTTCTGAGACGAAACCACAGCTTTAAAAAAAAAAAAAAAAACTAAATATTATCAGATACTTGCTCATCTGAACTCCTAAAACTTCACCTTGGTTAATACTGTAATAAATAATAATGAGGTGCGCTAGACTGTGCGTGTAGGCGGATGTGTGTGCGTCCACCTCCGCGTATGCTAATTCTGTTATGATTGGCTGGCTTCATTACTGTCTGTCTACAACACCATGGCCAAGGTCAGTGGAGGCTGCAGAGATGATAGGGGGCCAAAACCATGAGCACAAATTAATCTGCTGTTTAATCTAATAATGCAGCGTGGCATCGGGTGTCTCAGTCCTATTAACACAACTGTAATTGCATTTGAGGAGGAATGGGCGCACGCGGGCTCACAAGGGTACACTCACACTCACGTGTACACACAGGTACATCAAACACAAATTGTACTACACAAGCACACATGGGTGCGGACATATTATACACACCCACACACAGGTGCACACATGCGTTCTAGATGGATGTTATGGTGGGAAAAATATATAAAGAAGAGGAAAAACAAAGTACAGCATTTCCTCGTGAATTCAATCTGAGCAATCTGTGTGTGTGTGTGTGTGTGTGTGTCCATGTTTATATGGCATGGCGCATCTTTCACCACGGAGCCCCTACTCATTAACATGGTAATATCCAAACAGCAGGGTGTAGTCAGAACCGCAGCACATTATTAGGATTCATCTCATTAGGCTTTCATGAGATTTAAAAGTTAACACGAAATAACTTCAAAACACACAGTGAGGTCTCGAGTTTACTCCCCAAAAGTTACATTTCCCCCCTGGAGACGATACATGGCCTGCAGCAACAAGGAGAGCTGGCCTACAGTAACAGGATTAGACCAAAAAAAAAAAAAAATCCACACTAAAACTTCTGTTGACATTTACTTATACAAGTAATTACCACAAAAAAAAGTGAAACTGTTGACTGAAATTAACCTTCTTTTAACTCTTTAACTTTTAACTCTTCACTTTTACTGGAAGTGAACACGCGACTGGTGCTCTTACAATAAGTCACAACTCACAAAAACTGGAGTTGAGCAGAGTTGTTTGATACTTACTGCTGTAAGATGGATGACTCCCTGGGACGTCACAGGGCATCCCATGAAGCCAACAAACTGCAGCTCAGGACAATGCTCTGCAACCGCTCGCACGGACCGATCAGTGACCTGGAGAACAGAAAAGCAGGGAAAAGAGAACATTAGACGAGAGGAGCGGGGAGAGAGTTCAAATCAATATCTTCAGAGTATTATTTCTGAAGTGGTATATGTCTTCTCTTCAAGAATCAATTCAATGTCGTTCATTCACTCAATAGAGGTTGATAACGTTTCATTCATTCAGTTTCCAGGGTCAATGTGTGACATTCATGGGGAAAAGAAATCTGAAAAACTTTTTTTTTTGTTTTTTTTAACACTTTGATGGACAGTGAGGAAACACGACGAAGGGTGAGATGAGAGATGTGATGAAGTTGAACTTTCCAGTCATTTTAGCAAATAATTCTATAAAGACAATCTTTCAAAGCAAGTGGGTGCAGACAGGTGTTGTCAAATTCGTGCCTAAATGCCTCCATCTGTGCTGCGGTCGGGTGTGTTTTGTGCTTGATGAGCAGCTGAAATAAAGGAGTGAGAAAGGAGAGGAGGAGGAGGAGGAGGAGGAGGATAACGGACAAAACAGCTAAAGGAGTGCGTCTGCCAAGCAGCGTGGGCGTCGACTTATGATGGATGGGCCGCTCCCCATCATTCATCCAGCCGTCTACTAACAGCTTATAATGGATCAGAGATCAATAGGGAAGCAGAACATTTCCACCAGCTTCCACTGTAGTCATCAATATGGGTATTGATAGCTACTTCACATCCCTCACCGCACTCAACACACTCCAACAATATGTGGGAGATTGTTTGTGCTCTCTGTAGGCTTGCTCAGTGCTTCTTCAAACTCTTCTCATCAATCACAAAGACAAAATAAGATGAGAAGAAGAAAGAACAGAAGGGAGAGAATTCGACTCGACGCTGCGATTTAAAAAACACTAAGATAAACAAACATCAAAGAACATTAGAGGACAAAAATCTCTCCTCCAGTCTAGGCATTCCTGTCAAAATGTTCAATGTTCCTTTCAGAAATTCCCAAAAGGTAAGTCAAACAGAAAAAAGTGCATCAACTAGTGATGGACACATACGGACTTCAAACCTCATCTTATCGATTCCAACTATTTTTTGGGAAAAGTATGAGAAAAGTCAGCTTCTGATGCTCAACAATGCTGACTGAAGTCCAAGTATGAGATGTTTTTAAAACTAAATAACACATTGCCTGTACTAATAAAATAATAATTGGAGCAAAATCTGCAAGAACTACATCAAGAAACAGCCCATGAAGACTGAATATGAGAACGTTAATAAAAAACTATTGCTACAGCTACTGTACATCAACTTCTAGAAATGTAATCACCAAACCAAAACAGCCAAAGGAGCAGCAGAGAAATTATAGTTTCTGTATAGTTTCCGGTGCAGAATGATGATTCTCAACAGTGTGACAGATCTAAGTCATGAAGCAGGAGGGTTTCCAAATGGTTTAACCACCACTGCTTCCCCAGGGGCATCGTCTTCACTGCATGATTGACGAGTTAATTAATTAGCTTGTTAGACTGGCGACTTGCCAATGAAGTTGTAGTGTTGAGCTGTGCAAAACAGAAATGTTTTACTGTTACAGATCGCTGCAAAACACATCGCTAAAACTGCACAGCTGTGTTCAGATGGAGATTACCCCGCATGAAGAAATGCAGCCCCTCTCATTTACTTGAATGAGGATACTCTGTTGACAGCAAAAATGTCAACACAAAGGGCTCCAGAAAAAAAAAAAAAAGAAGGGTAGCAGTTTTGCTCAAGTTTTGCAGGAACACAAAGCGACTTCATCTTTAAAACTTTACAGAGCAGTAAAATCCCTCCTCATAACATCATAAACCACTGTTCCGTATTTTTACATCTGATGGATCTGTTAAACTAAACTACCTGGATCACTGTCGGTTATGACTTATTGATCACAAAGCAAAGTGCAAGTCTAACCTCTCTCTCCTTTTTTTTTTTTTTTTTGGTCTCACAATATGTCCTTGGATCCAAAGAGCAGCTGTTTTTTGGATACCTGCATTCATGAAGTAGCACTCCTCAGCCAATCTACTGGCATTTTTTGAACACGGGGCTCGTTTTCGGTGGGAGGGGTAGGTGATATAAGCACCTCAGTTGCATTGTTTTTTGCATTAGCGTAATCTATTTTTATTTTCTTCTTATTCAATTTCAAATATTTACAACTTTTTGCTGCAATGGACAGAGCCGTCCTGCTCATCAATGCCCAAACAGCCGGGATCACCGGCCTGTTTTCCCTGCTTCAGTTCTGTTCTGCCATAGCCTGTTGTGCTCACGGATCTATTAGGCAGTCCACCTGTGTTAACATGGATTAATCTAGTGTTACTTGCCCTTTGCTAATCACTTGCCCCTGTACCCGTTGATTCTCTAGACGCTGTCCCGCAAATACACTTTCAGACTTAATCAAACCTCTGTGACTGGAATGTGGCCCTTTCACTCCCTGTCCCCATTTCACTGCACCCCCCACCCCCACCCCCCACCCCCACCCCCACTCCAGGTCTACCTTAAAGGTTACTGACTCGAGGCAGAGGAAGATGGAAAACCCAGACAGACAGCGAGGAGAAAGAGAAGTCACAAAAAGAAGGTCTCCATTTATCTTTCACCGACTCACATACAGTATAGCTTATCTGGGTAAAACACCTCCTATAACTCTAGTGAAGCTCAAAGGTATGTCTCTCACCTTATCAGCATGGAGCCGAAAGTGTTTGTTAAGTGCAAAAAGGTTCATAATGGAAGGTGACTACAAAGGTGTTCTAGTCACAGATGAGGCAGTGGAATTAAGTTTTGAGGTTATGATTTAGCAACGAACCAGGTTATTTAAGAGGAGGTCTGTAAACACTGACATGACATTTTGCCCTAAAAGAATGTATTCAGTATTATTCTACCTTGCTCTGATGGAAAATAAAAGTTAAGTTGAAAGAAGAAAGGCAGTGCTGATTATTTATTACTCCTTTAATATAGTAACTTCTGGAGATACAGTACCAGTCACACCTTCTCATTCAAGTGACTGGTACTGTATATCATCCTTCAATGAAGCGGTTTTAAGAATAAATATTCAACAAATATTTGCTCCATTTCACTTCTATTGAAGTAAAAAAAAAATGCATTTCCTGTTTCGGTGCGATGTCCAGCGGGCTCCAGTGGTTAGTTTCAACACCATAGCCCGTCCAGTATGATCAGAATTAAGCGTCAAAAAAACGAGCGCTGAGGCGGGCAGTCGACTAAAATGGAAGGATGTTGAGAAAATGGCTGGTTGTGAGGGAGTTGCACACAATCCCTCCTCTTTCCAGTAGCAAATTATAGCAGTTCACTGCACTTGCTAGCCTTGCACAGAACACAGTTTTTCCAGAGCGATCGATAACTGGATGCACCTTAAAATTCTACGCCTCAGGTTCGGACCCACCACACCACCCATCACCTCTCATTGTAGTCAGGAAAGATTAAAAGAAGGTGAGTCAGCACATCCCTTCTGAGACACTGATACATATGGAACCTGATCTGTCGGGCCAGGTGGAGATAGGGGGAGAGTGGAGCGGAGTTGTCTTCTTGAGTATAAAACTTAAAAAAAAAAAAAAAAATTGGCTCCAGAAGGACCAGCCTGAGCTGAGCAGCTGGCAGGTGAAGTGAGCTGGCCGGAGCTCCCAAAACATGGCCTCGGCCAAAAAACCATCAAGGAAAACATTTTCAGGTTGACTACCGGCAGAATCAAAAAGCTACACACCGCCGTGCTCCTTAAATCAGAGCCGTCTGCAAGAGAAGTGAACGAATCACAGAAGAGGCCACCTCCAGACCGCCTTTCATACCAGTGTCTGTGCTGCAGGAGTGTGTGGGTGCAGTTATGTGTGTGTGTGTGTGTATACCTGCGTGTGAAAGAGACAAAAAGAAAGAGAGCAGGTTACACATCTACAGTAACTCTCAGCAGGTATGAAGGGAGACAGGGGGAGAAAAAAAATACAATCCCACCAGAGCAGAACAGGCCAGGAGGGCATGTACCGTATCAGATTAAGCCCGTGTATATGTGTGTGTCCCTGTGTGTGAGTGAGACCATATGGGTTTGTAACTAAGATTTGTCTCCAACCCGCAAACACAAAAACCCGTCCCAAATTTCTCTTTGCTCCCCTCCTCCTTTCTCCTCCCCCTCAACCTTCCACGGACTTTGATTTTAAAACATGAAAAGAGCCATGAAGAAGTGGCCAGCCAAGAGAGGCCTTAAAGCCTTTTAGAAGGGATCTGGTTTAATGGTCTCTGGGTGAACGAGGTAAGGAAATCAGAAAGAAAAAAAAAAAAAAAGAAAAGTGGGCTGGAATGGTGGAAATGCTGCAGTCATAAAGATAGCCTTTGTGTGTGTGTGTGTGTGTGTTTTAAAGAACTGGAAGGTAATTGTTGAGAGTGCTGTGGTAGCAAAAAGAGGTAGTGCTGTATGCGAGTGTGTGGTTTTTGTCTGGCGGTCTGTTCTTACAAAACGCTGGGGCAGCACCCAGGGGCCACTTCTCTTCCAATAGAGCGTTTAAGCTTGTCAATATCGTCTATCATAGGACTCGTTTGACTCCATCAAAAGTTCAGGCAAAAGAGATGGAAACGGAGACCAAATTGCCGTTCATCTCTTTCATCCCTTGTTCAATCATTTCCTCCCTCCCTCCGCCTCAAGTTCTACATCCATCCCTCATTTAAAACTGGCCAATCCTCACCAACACAAACAACGCGGCCTCCCTCACGTCATTAATTGTGTTTTCACTTTTTTATTCATTCCTTTGTGTGTACTTCATACTCACACGCACACATTCAGGTGAAGCTAGTTTTATCAGTGAGAGAGAGGGCAGGGAGTGTGCGGAGGGCAGGCACGCTGTCATTTGTCAATGCTTGAAACGAGAGCTCTGATAATGATACACAATCACATCCACACAAAAAAAAAAACTTTCAGTCCTCACACGGGTAGGATGAAAAAAAACAAAAAAAAACAACCTTCTTTCCTGAATAAAAGAAAACACTGCAGAACATTTTTCTCTCATTGCCGACTAAGATTACTCAGTTTTAGTCTGACCTCCATCTCCATCCTCCAGCTGTGCCTGCTGTGTTACCGGCCAGAAACCTCAGAGAGAGAGAGAGATAGAGAGTTGAGAAAGGGACCTCCTTCAGAACGAACTGTATGAGGGTCACGTACAAGAAATTGCAGTCACTCAAACAAGAGTAGGTCAAATAATTCCGTTTCTAAGCTTCGGGAATTTACCAAATCGTAATCATCATTGAGAATGGTTTCATCTTCGCCAAGGAAAAGATGAAGCCTTGCACTACTCGAGTGCAGATGAACGTACAGCCAAACCAAGGACAACAAAGCTGAACAAAGAGAAGTGAACATATGACTATTATATATAAGCAACTAGATGAAAAAATAGATACATATATACAGTATATATAACAAATGGACAACATACAATGCCTATACAGTGTCTGTAAACTGTAAAGTATATATGCATATTTGACAGTGACGGATGATTATATTTGATATTGCACAATATGTATTTATTTAAACTAATATAAATATTTATAATAACATAAGTACAGTGGATGTTTTAGTGTTACAGGGTTATTGCAAAGGGATTGTTTCTGACAGTCTTTATAAATGTGATGGCACTCGAGAAGAAACTGTTCCTCTGGTTGTTTTGGCGTACAGCGTTCTGTAGCGCCCACAGGAGGGGAGAAGCTGGAACAGGGATCTACGTTGTTTAAAAGATTTTTTTAGTTGTTGCAATGTGTCATGTATTTGGGATGTTTTAACACAGTGTTGACCACAGTCACTGAGTCACCTAATGACCCAGCAAACTTTCCTGAAGTCTTACATTCGGTGTTCAGACGAAAACAGTATTATGCACTTATTTAACATTGCGTTGGTTTGCCGCAAAAGTTGAGCCTGATTCAAATCCCCCCCCCCCCCCCCCCCACTCAGCTTTATACTTGCTAATTAGTGGCCACTGCATCCACATGAAGCTGCATATCAAGCCAGTGGGGCCAGCCAATGTAGGTTAGCCTAAGCAGATACAATGCAAATATATGGCCTTGTTACGCAGCTGAGTATCTGCTCTTTGCTTGGATGACGGTAGTATTCAAAGGTAGTTTAAAGGTACATTAGGACAGGGTTAGAGAATGGTGTCACCTGATGTAATGACTATTAAATGGTCAAAACATTAGGGATTCCATAGGAAGGCTCACCCAACATTTTGGTACATTTTGCCATGTATATCCATAAAAATAAATTTACTTTATGCCCACATAATCTGTGACACTTCCCGTCACAACACACGTCCCAAAAACCTCAAAAGGTCTCTTTCGGACATGTCTAAAACAGTGACTATGAAGATAAATCTCACCACAAAGCCTCAATCAAGGGTTGCTGAAATGATGTCTTTATAAAAGCTCTGTTACTGAAGTACTCTCTGCAATTTTATAGATTTTCAATATTACCGACAGAACACCAACTGCAGGCCTGTGAAGTGCAAATTGAAGGGGGGCGATTTTCATCAAAGTTCTGTTCTTTCCAAGGTAATCATTTTCTCCATAAATACTCTCTTAGGGGTGATACTGCAGTGGGTTCATCACAGCCTTGGTATACACACACACAAACTCAGGCACACACTCGTAAACTGATGCTCACACGCACACCAAACTTTGTCTCTTTTTAAAGACTTCAGTTGGGCTGTATTGACGCGAAGCACTGGTGATCTGGCAAAAATCTAAATGAATACTTATCCAATGTAATATCCGATGCCTGGAGACAAAAGCAACACGGAAAGTCGTAAAGTTTTACTACAGCGAGGGAGAGTCTCTTTACTGTGCTGTCTCCATGTTGATGAGCAGGCACTGTGCGCTAAGTGCAGGGTGGTCGGCTTGGAGCTGTGCACGGGTATTGATCAGAAAAGCATCACTGAGACGAGCAACTATAGCTTTAGCAAAGCTAATTCACGTTTAAGAGTGGAGGGAAACAAATATATTTGATGTATACAGACATAAAAACATTCACACAGGCCTACAGAAACACACATGCTGCACACATGCAGGCCAAGTACACTGTTGAGTCTGGACAGATGTGAGGTTCCTGGTCTCCAGCTATCCAGTCTCATGTTTTCCTTGGCTAAACAGAGGGACTAGTCATATTTATGAGACGTGATGAGACAGCAACACAGGATGGATCCCAGTGAGAGACAAGGGAGGAGAAGAAGAGGAAGAGGGGGGAAAGGGGGATGAGGGGGGATGAGAGATTTGCAATCTTTTCATGTTAACATAATGTAGTTTCTAGTCTTCGGTGTATTGCTTTGGCAAGCTTGGCTGCTTCCTTCATGCCTGTAAATCCGGTCTGAATATGGATGTGACAGACAGGCAGTGAGAAAGATGGAGAGGTGCTATGACAGGCCAAACAAGCTGCGCGTGTGTGTGTGTGTGTGTGTGTAGGGGAGTGCGTGAATATGAGAGCAATCTGATCTTATTAGAGGCCTGACGGGATGAGGAGCTGTGATGAGAGTTCTGAATCACCACCATCTAATCAATCAGTCTAATTAACCAAGCTTTATGAACACTGGGCTGAGCTGAGAAAGAATCCGCCGACACACAGATTAATAATGATTACTGAATACACTGCAACACATTCTATTAACAATCCATCTTCATGTCTATCCAGCAGCTTTGCATAAGAAGTCACTTCATTGCCAGTTATAGGAAATCCTCTGAAACGCATTACGAGATGAGGTTCTTCTGTCTCCATCAGGTCTTCAAAGTAAATGAAATAATATTCTCAAGAATTCATTTTTATTTAATTAAGCGTAAAGTTCTGAAAGTGACTCAGTGTGCAGTCATAATATAATTTTTCTACATTCATGTCTAAAGGGGTCTTTAAGCAATATAATTTCACATGGCAGACATGATAAATCCCTGGCAGAGGCTCTCTTCAGACTTTAGATAACAGAACTCATTTTGGCTCATGCTCACACTTAAAGGGGACCTATTATTCTTCCCCTTATTTTCAGTCATATACAATATATGATGTTACAATGTCAGATGTTCATTTTAAATGTGGCCCAAGTGTCAAATAATGAGGTAAATGTATGTAGAAGTAATCCCTGTGAGCAAAAAGCACCTGCTTCAGACTGCTCTGAACGCTCGGTTTCCAACAGTTTTTTCTACTTTCCGACTGAGCTGATGTCAGCTTGTGACGGATTTCTTTATATAGTCATCTGCTCCACGCACAGCACGCGAGTTCACTAGTCCGATCCGCTAACATTATGGCATTTTTCCATTGTTTTGGGGGTAGTCATGCCAAGTCATGACTTGAATTGAGCTGGCACGCTGTGAGTGTTTTTCCATTACACAGCAGGGCAAAGTAAAATAAGTTGTTTACCTGTTGGAGATGTGCTGGTCGTCTGCAGCTCTTCATCAAACATCATCATCACTGTGGCTGTTTCTGCTTGAACTATTCCTCCCTGCATTATTTCTAACTAATCCGCTGAACAAATAGCTTCAACTTTCTCCATATCTTGTTGTGTCGACCGGTTTTTAGCGTCGCTAACGAAAGCTCTGCTAATTCTGCGAGGAACACGTTTCATTTCCTGTAAATTCTTCACAATAAAAGTCTCCTGCTATTTAGTAATTTAAGAGCTTTTAATATGACACGGAAAAAGCAGGAAATGCTGTGTTTTCATCAGCAGTAACTTAACACGGCTCTGATACGGCCTCCTGAAGCTGGCCAATCAGAACAGAGTGGGTTCATCAGGAGGGGGACCTTAAAGAGGCAGGAGCTAAGACTGCCTGTTAGAGACAGAGGCTGAACTGAGGGGCTGCATAAAGGACAAGTATAAGATAAATAAGGAGTTTTTTGAATTGTGAATCATGCAAAGCTACTCTAGTGGAGTCCCAGAATAAAAATATAGAGCTGGAAATGAGCATAATAGGTCCCCTTTAAGGTTAAGATAGGACGGGCTGCTCTTTGACACCCACTCTTGCCCTGGCAGAGTCCTAGTGTGAAAGTCAAAACAGGTCACAACAGAAGGGTAGGCAGTAGTGCTTGTTTTTTTGTGTGCGTTGTCAAGTCCTCACAACTAGCAGACCTTTAACCACCAGCAGGGGATTGCGTGTGTGTGTTATAGTGACCTGCTGCTGGGCAACACCAGGCAGCAACTGTCAGCGATGACATAACCACTCCCTGTCCACTTGACTACCCACGATGCCACACTGTGGGCAGATGGCATTTTTAAACAAAAAGGCATCAGTGACTCTCTCTTGTTCTGTCTCTGAAGGTTTTAGTGTAAGCAACCAACATGTCTTGCCATTTTTCTGCCTTTCTTAACCTCTGCCCTGCTCATTATTTTGAGCTGGAAATTGTAGGCGAAAGCACAGCACAGCCAGCGTGTAAAAGAAAGCTAGAGAAGCTCTCACACTATCAACACAGTAACAGCTAACTGGAGGCAGGCCAAAGGTAAATCAAACAAGTAGCATTAAGTGATAAAGATGATTTAAATGGGGAAGACTTTGAAAAACTGAAATTTTCTCAAGCAAGAGACATTGTTATAAAAATTTCGTGTCACTAGAGGTGAAGCAATAAGTTGTTTAATCAATTAGTACATCAACAGAAAACCCTTTGTTGGTGCTAAACAGCAGAATTGCATTTCTACTTGTTTGGGCTCATGCAATATGTATTTTAAGGCGTTCCTGTTTGGAGACACAACATATGGGAGGGAAGGATGGAAATTCATACAAATGGCTGCTGCATCTGATTTATCACCACAGACTGACCACAGCGGCAGAGGAAATTGTGTCTGAAATTTAACACCTGGGAAAAGCAGGTGTAAAATCTGTGGCACTGTTTTATCAGACACAGAGAGAGAGAGAGAGACTATAGCAGCGGCACTCTCTGCTCAGCAACACAATACAAAAGAGCAGGAATGCAACAGTTTACCTTTCTGTTTCCCTCAGGTCTCTCCTTTCTATTTATTTTTCCTGACTTTTATTGGCTCCTTGCCGGTCCAGTCCATTGCGATATAATTAAGGTGGCCAGTTATAGTTATTAAGAAGACCTTTAGGGGCGGCTGTGGCTCAGAAGGTAGAACGGTTTTTCCACTAATCGGAAGATCAGCGGTTCAATCCCCGGCTCCTCCAGTCCACATGTTGAAGTGTCCTTGTGCCATCAGTGTATGAATGTGTGTGTGAATGAGTGAATGTGGTAGATAACGTGAAGCACTTTGAGTGGTTGGAAGACTAGAAAGGCGCTATATAAATGTAGTCCATTTAAATTATCTGTCTACAAAAATTAATCTTATCATAGGAGTTTTAAAGTTTTACAGAAAATCTCCCACAGATTTTTCATGAGTCATTCAATCACTGGTCTTTTTGTTGAGCTGACAACATCAAGATATCCAACTCATATTTATTCACATTTCATGTTCGTCTTGCAGGATAAATGAACTCGCTTTTAGCTCCAAAAGTGGGTTCTCTTCTATTATTTTCAGATTTTCTATTAAAAATAATCCTTAGTTGCAGCCCTAATTGTCACATGTTATGAAATGTTAATATTTTGATTGTGAATTTCCTCCTTGTTGGAATAAATTCTCCATTTAAAGACACTGGTGGTACAGTCGGATACAGTTCAAACTAGGGCTGAAACAGTTACGTCTATTAATCAGCTAGTCAATTGACGGACAATTCATCAGAGGCAATTTTGATGATAAATGTCATTTATCAGGCTAAATTGCCAAATTGTTGGAGCTTTTAGTTTTCCAAATTTGAGGGTTTGCTGTCTTTCTCTGTTTAACAAATACTCAAAGTCTATCATTGTTAAGCTAAGTAATGAGCTCAAGTTAGGCTGAAGAGGAGTATGGTCATCCACTGTCACCTCCTACCACAGGACCCTTCACATCACTCCACTGTACACTACGACAAAAAGGCCATGAAATTATCTGAAAAGCACACTGTATGTTTTTTTTTTTTCTGAAATCGAAGCTGGCTCTGAAAGATGACTATGTTTGAAAAATGAAACTCCTAAGATCAATAGATCCACTTTTCTCCAGCTGTGGCCATCTCAGACACACTTGGAAAAAAAAAATCCATGAGAAACTCGCCCTATACTTTTCACATGTCTTACAAAAAAGTAACTGCTACCTACTTAGCAGGAATAAATCCATGGCCTGGACAAAGGCGGCATTTTTAACGGAAATCGATTAATGTACCATCTCCACGTACACACGGCACCCACTTCTCGCTCTCACACACTTGTCAAGCAATCTTGTCTCGCTCCATCGATGTCATCAGCCTTGATGATGCCAGGAGGACTGAAATCTGCATGGGTGATCGCCAAAGTGATTGATCGCCTGACTCATCTGTATTCTCCACTCTCAACTGAAAATTACCTGTCATTTATTCAGTGGCTTCAGCCCTCACTTTCCTCAAGAGTTTCACACGCTGTCTTTTATCATAATGTGGCTGTGTGCATATGTAACTGTACATATGTTGGAATGGGCAGGGTGCGTGTTGGCTTCGGAGACCCCTAAATGGCAGTTTTCGAAAAGATGAAGAGGTTTTGTTCTCGGCCTGTTTCCCTGAGGATCAATAGTGCTTTGTTGCGTGACAGATGAAAATCAGAAGCTACTGTGGAGGAAGCCAGAAGACATACTTTACTCCTTTAAATGCAAAGTCATTACATCACATTGTCAAAACCCTCCAACATTCCTCTTGAGGTTTCGAATCCCAGTGTGTTCTATTCCCAAGCACACATCAATAGTTCTTTGTTGCGTGTCAGACGGAAATCAGAAGCTAGTGTGGAGGAAGCCAAACGACACATTTTACTCCTTTAAATGCAAAGTGGTGGCTGTCATTACGCCATATTGTCAAAGCCCTCGAACACCACTCTTGAGTTTTCAAATCCCAGTGTGTTCTTTTCCCAAGCACGTATTCACTGAAGGGCTCATCCTCAATGTCAACTTGCCATATTAGTTATGTGACTGTGTGCTTTACAGTGAGAGGCCTCGGGCTTATGTGTGCTGCGGAGCAATGAAAGTGCAGGCTAGTTTTGTTGCTGTGAGGGTCCGTGTTACAACTAAACATCTCAGAAAGTCAAAGGTCCTGCAGCACGCACTGTTTGAGTTCTGCATTTACAAAAGGCACACACAGATTGAACTCGATAACCATGTTGCAAAGCAAACAAACAAAATAAGTCCCTGTTCTTCTTACCCTCTTTGAGTGAAGCCAGACAAAATGCATTATTGGAAATGCTAGCTCTGAATCCATTCACTCTGCCTACAGCAAGCCATCAATTTTCCAGCTTGCCCTTCAGCTTCTGTTGCTTAACAGCACAACACACACAAACATTTCGCTTACATCTCACAACTGTTAAACACCAGCACTGACATTTAAAGATGTTTTTAGACGATTTAGGTTTTTATCTAGCCTGCTGTGTTTTTAGTGCACTGCAGTGGTGTTTGCAACCACGCACTATATAACCTGATATTTCTAATGTCAGTTTGTGTTTGTGCTGTAATAAGATTTACTGTAGTTTCTCATTGGGTATTTAATCAGTATGTTTACATGTATATTAGTATCCCGGTTTTTAGTCCTATCATGATTTTGATCATATTGAGGATATGATGTTTCCATCCACTGCCATTTTGCGAGTATTAGGGGTTGGGTTATAATTTCCCAGTCAGGAGCCATTAAAACATTGCTGATGAAGAGGGTGCAAGAAGATGGCGTAATTAAAAGAGCACAAGCCAAACTTGAAAAATAATGTAGAAAACATGTCTCAGACAGTCTCACATAGATATGATGTTACATGGTTAACGTACATCCTGATTTATTCACAGTCTGTTTCTATTGCCATTCTTTGTCACATTTTGCTTTTATCAATATACCAACTTTTCCACCTCAGCCAAGCATAAAAACTTTCTTGCGATATTTCCAGATTTTTTCGAAATGCAAATAAAAACAGGTGGATGGAAACACCATTACTGTCACATTCACTTCTATATGAGCGTATTCTTTGTTTTACACACTGCGACCACATGACTTGAGTTGAGGATGCACCTGCAAACATGGCAGAGAATGATAAGATAACTGGATAAGGTGTTTACAAGCCACAGTATCCCAGTTTCTATGCAGCTAGTATATCCAGATTTCTCAAAACCAGGATGAGGACTTATCTAGATTTCTTAAAGCAGGATGTGGTGTTGACATGTGCAACATATTACCAGGATACTCCAAAAACCCATCCATAACCTGGATACTAGAGTGCATGTAAAAGCATACTATCATTAAAAAACATATACTATCTACTGTAATGTATTTAAAAGAAGGAGAGACGTCTTTCTCACAGCACCAGCACTCAGCTACACTATGAACCAGCTTCTTGACAAGTTATCTTACTGGTGGTCTTTCCCTTTCACAAAAAACTGAAAGCCACCAAGAGAGACAACTCTGAACCTCTTAGCCCTTCACAGTTCCCATGGTAACTGTCCAGGACAATCTATCAGGGTGGACCTGAAATTGACTTTTAACACTTTAAGCTTTACTTAGAGATCAGTTTTATGTCTCAAGCTAATGATGAAAAATGGGACTTAAAGAGGCCAAGTAGGCCATGGACCTGGACCAGAATGACAGGCTGCTGTGGTGACGTGCCCATCGATGCTTGGCGTTACAGCTATGGCCCATATTGGATTGTTCTGTTCAGCAGTCTATGGAGAGAACCGCCACCTCTTCTTCTTATCGACACAGTACTAAAGGTATGGAGCGGGAGCTGGCAACGGCTGAGAGAATCACAGGACTGGCAACAAACGGCCTCAATGCTCTCACTCAGGGAAACAGCAGCTTTCAGAACCTTTGTGTTTCTTTGAGATGACATTGATCTTGTACGCAGATCTTTGATGTTAATCCTCACCAAATAAGCCATTCAGCAAATATGATAAAGCCCCGAGCTTGTGCGGTGTGTGTGTGAATGTGAGAAAGAGTTTGTGAAGAGAAAATATGTACCTATGCAAAGAATTAGAAGACCAAACCTTGAGCCTTCGTGAATTCAATACATTTTTATCTCAGAGGCGCCTTGCTTTGGGTTCTCTGCCATGTCCGTCTAATCCTGATAAATATACCTGATGAAGGTTGACAATTATTTTCATTTTTAGACATTCAGGGGTGCAGAGATTTTTTTTATGTTACTTACAGAAAGTCAGGTTACTCCAGCAGAAATCTACCTGTGTTAAGTTGGTTTCTCTTATCATTTTTACACATTTTGTGAAACCTGGTTTCTTCATCAGAAGGCAGAAAGTAGTAAACTTAAATTTATGTAAAAACAACTAAGTGTTAAGGTGATCCTTGCCTCCCTAAAGACAATTACCTCAGCAAGAAGAAGATCTGTAAATTGTACAGTAATTACAAGACAGGAAAAAAAAAATCATCACTTATGTCCTGACAAAATGCGAACAAACTTGAAAATGAAAATATGTGTAGGAGTGGGCTTTTATTGATTCCAGAGATCCATCTCTCAGCACTATTTCAAAGAAGTGCCTATTTCAAATCCCTTGTTTTATCAAGACACATTCCAGCACAGGCAAAACCTCCCGCATTCCTTTACGCTTTTGTTTTTTTTTTTGTTTAGTTTTTTTTGAGTGAGCCATCTGCTTGTCCTCTTTCTTGTATTCTCACTGTGTACAAAACTTGCTCGCAGTTTCTACACCTCAGTCCACTCGGACAAGTCCTCTCCGCTCATCCTGCTGCACCGAGATGCAGGCTAAACAGGCCTCCTGTCACACTTTCTGCAAGCCACGCTCCCCTGAAAAAGCATGGATGTTGGACACAGGTGCAATATGGTCTGCGGAGCTCTTGGTCACAAAGGAAAGCTTCCAGATTAACAGGATGATCAGAGACAGATCAGATACAGCGAGACAGCTGGAGCAGAGGCAGGAGGGGAAGAGAAAGAGACCAAAAGGAAACATGTTTTCTGAACAAAGGAGGCTTTTCTGTGAAATAGACAGCAAACCAGTATGTCTAGTACTGGTAGAAGAGTGTCAGTCCTTCAGATTTGTTTTTTAATCTATATTTATCATCATTTGTTACATACATTATATTATGTTTTTTTAGAGATCACTTAAATATTTCAATAAATTCCACATGAAAATCTGTCTGAGTTGAAACCAATTGCCAACAACTTGCAATGATAAAATCATTACAGCAAATTTAGTTTTGTTCTTCTGTGAGTGCACAGATATATTTCACAGTTGCCTTTTTAAGGCACCCTGACCTCATTTGAACCATTTCCAGGACTATAATACAGCAGCTCTCATAAAGCCTGCTTTAGTTACAGACTTTATCCGGCAAAAATCTATTCTTCCTTCCCTCCACCTTGTCAGTGTCATGGTAAGCCAGAGAGACCCGGGGCTGGCCTGGGGGTAGCGGCCTCCTCTGCCCTCATGGCCTCTGGGCATGCAGCCTCTGCCTGCTAGGGCTTTATGATTAGAGCTGGAGGAGCGTTGTGGGGACAGTTGACATCCTAAATATTCGGGAGGTGCACACACCTCAGTATTCAGGGTAATCTTTTATGCAGATGATGACCAGGTAAGGTGACAGTGCCCAGGGCAGGGAAATTAGAAGGTTGTTACATGTTACCGGTCGGCGCAGAGCTCATTCACAGGGCATTATTCTAACTAATGGTATGAGTAGTGACAGGCACGCATATTTGCTGTCAGCGAGATGGAGCTCGCTCTTCTAATAAACAGCAAGAGGAGAACAGCAAGGCTTTTTCCACACACGTCATAAGTAAGGCGGCCTCTCACAAAGTGTCCTCCACAGAACTGAATATAGAGAAATTCTGGTGTCCTGGAGGCAATTTATTCTTGGTGAGGTCTGACCAGAAACAGGCATTTCTTTGTGTGTCAAAACTAAATATTTTGACATACAATTAACTGCTGCAAAAATGTTTACATTTGTTTACATACAATTTACATGATTTATCTGTCATGGCAACATATTTCCATCAATTAAGAGATCAAAAAATGAGTGAATCATAAATGAACAGAAAGGGAAAGTAAACGCAGAGTGACAGATGGGAAGAGCAAGGGAAATAAAAAATAGATGAGTTGTGCTATACAATACCAACAACAATTTCTAATATTAAAAAAGGTTAGGACAGGCAGCAGTGACTCTAAATGTGTTTCCACCGAAGCTCAATAGCCAAGCACTCCCTTTATTTTCTACATAATAAGCTGTAGACAAGTAGACCATTATCTTTCCCATTACTGTTCAACTTGACAATTAATGTCCAAGAGTTTAACGGGGACTCGACCCATTAACATGGCTAATAACTCCACAGTGTGTTTGTGCATTTATACGTGTGAGAGTGACTGATAGTGACTGACAGAGTGAGAGAGAGAGAGAGAGAGAGAGAGAGAGAAAGAGAGAGAGAAAAAGAGAAAGAAAGAAAGAAAAAGAGAGGGGGGAGATATCAGTGGTAAGTTAATTAGCTCAACACTATCACAGATGGCTACGGGGTCACTGTTAAACCTTTATTCACTGCCATATTACCCATGTCAATGCTAATTCTACAGGAGCTAGGTCATATGCAGCATGGCTTGCATAGTAAATGCCCCTATAACAAGGCCTGGGGTGTCGGCAAACCTGAGCCTGGCTGGCAGAAAATGGAAAACTGACCTTTTGTGTTGTGTTTTCCTACTAACACTGCCCAAATCATCAGGTCCATGGGCTTTCTGTAAAGGTTGTTAGAGAATCATTTTTCCCCTGGGTGCCGTGGTGTGCACCGAGAGATACAGATAGAGGGAAAACACAAGGGAGGGAGCAAAAGGGAATTAAATGGAGGAAATTTAAAAAGGAAAATAGAGAAAGAAAAACAATGAGAAGGACAGTGAGAGCAAAAACAGCTGGAGTGGAGCTTGTCTAGACACATGACATGAAAAGGAAAGGAGGCCTTATTTGCTTGAGTCAAGTGTTGCTTGCACACTTGTAGGCACAGACGCTTGCATATACTTCATTATAACAAGAGAATTTAGCCCTATCTATATGCATGAGAGCTTGAGAGAAACAGCTTTCGCTAGTAGATAGTACGCTTTATTGCAGAGCCGTTATTGCATGACAAAACACATCATGTGTAGGTTAGTCCATCTCCCCCACATGTGTGAGCAGCTAGCCACACACACAAAAAACACAGACTTCCAGCGACTCACTGCACCAAATGTATTGGCATGTGAGCATTTGAGCTGAGAAAACTAAAACAACCCCTCATATGTTGTTCGGAGCCCAGCATGGAAATACCAGTGTGGCTCCCCGGGGTTTTGTTAGAAATCCAAGAAATAAAAGTCAAGATGTCTCCGCTGGGGACAGCGCTCTGTTTTAACACACACACTGGCTCACAACCAGCTTGTGGAGACTGAAGTAATGAACAGACAAACAAAAATGAGAATGTTGTGAGAAGAAACAGAAATAAAACAGCACTAGAGCAGCGTTGGGGGATGTTTTTTTGAGGTGACTGCATTCATTTAAAGAATGCATAATTCCACTTCGCTGTACGACAGACGAGAGAGCTACAATCCTAACTCATCCTGAAACCAACTACATCACATATTGCAGACACATTTCACAGATTGGTTGTTTTTCCATCCATAAATTGGATCATACTAAACAAATTAGCAAGGATAGTTAATCATGTACTTGAAGGAATAGCTAGATATTTTGGAAAATATATCAGTAAAGAGCAAGCAGGTAATTAGCTTAGCATAGCATGAAGACTGGAATCAGAGCAAACAGCTGGCCAAAGGTTAAAAAATCTGCCCGCCAGCACCTCTAAAGCTCACTAAGTCATGTGTGATCTCATTTTGTTAATCCATAGGAAAACAGAAATTTAAAAACTATAATTTTTGACTTGTGACTAGACTTGCTAGCTTAATATTTAACATACAGACATGAGAGTGATAATAATCTTCTCAACTAACTCTCTGCAAATAAGCATATTTTTCAAAATGTTGAACAACTCCTTTAATAACAATAGATTACTCTGCTGTTACTGCAGATGACCTATTTAAATCAAGATCTCTAATCTCACAGGAGCTGCTCCAATCATATGTAACCCCAGTCCAAGCAACAAAAAGAGGCTGACATTCATACTCCATTTTACCACACTATGAACTCATCCTTCACTGGCAACTGTCTCCTCTCTGAATTTGTTTGTCATCCTGACTCAGTTGCTAAGGATTTGCACAGATGTAGGGTCGCTAATTTCAACCATGTTTGATATTTTAGAAAGGCTGAGATCAATTTTTTGATCAATTAGTGTGGTTAGATTTGGATCTGAAGACATCTCTGACAGATTATCCTGACAGATTAAACAGTGTAGTCAAGATTTCCCCTTAAAATGAACAAAATCTGGTTTTAACCAGATTTGCAATCTGTTCCTCAGTCGTGGCCCACCAGGCTCACAACATATCGGTGTGTGTAGCTGGAAAGACGGTCTTTGATTAATGGTGTCGAAGTTAATTCATAAATGAATCAATCACTACAGCAGTAGGACAAACAAAGTTTAAACAACACATTACTTTGCCATTTTTTTTATTTTTTTGCCATGAATTGGCCCTTGAGGTTTTACTGGAGTCATCAATAGTGGCAAATGCAGTGATTTTTGTGACTTTATAACCAATACCAAACACTGTGGTGAAAACACCCAACTCAACCCCTGATGTCAGAAGCAACTCATTCAAAGACCATATTGTCTTGAAAGAACAAAAGTGTAGCAACAAAGATCGACATCAGCATGTATACCCTGTTAGTGTGTGTGTGTGTGTGTGTCTGTGTGTGTCAGTGTGAGTGAGAATATCACATGTACACAAGGGCAAACACACGAAGTAACACCCCTAACAACCTGCTTCCAAAGCTTCCCCCTGTTAGGGACCGCTAATGATAAAAGAAAGCAGAGGGGAGGATAAAATAGTGGCACATTTACAGGCAGCATTAGAGGGATGCATAAAAATGTGATATTACGGGACGGCCTGCTGCAGAGTCAGCTCAGCAGGGGTTGACACAGAGATCTGCTATCTAAGGCAATCTTTGTGATATGGTCAGAGGAAAAGGATGCATCGCCAGTCCTTGGTACAGTAGCAGCAGTTTACTCGAAGACATACCATATCAAACACATAAATACACACACACACACACACACACACACACACACACACACACACACACACACACACACACACACAGGGTCACCCATGGCCATCAGAAGCAAACTATAAGCTTTGCAATATTTTAAACCAATACATTATTTACCTCTGTTTGTTTACCAATCTACAACACAAACATACTCAATTGGTGCTGAAGCAATTAGTCGTTTTATCAGTTAGTCAATCGACACATTAACTGAAGACAATTAAACATTTAAGTAATTTATCAAACATTTGCTGATTGTACTTTCTCAAGTCTGTAGATTTTATTTGTTATTCACTGTTTTATATCATTTTGAATTTAATATCTTTAGGTTTTGGACTGTTGGTGAGAACAAAATGAGAACCTGAAGACCTTATTATGGACAACAGATAATTAACATTTTATAGAGTAAATGACTGATTGATTATTTAAATAATAATTGAAAAATAAGGATTAGTTAATAAAATCAATTAATAAGTTGATTAGTCAAATTAAATGGCAACTGTTTTGATAATCATTCATTTTTTTCAAGCAAAACTGCCAAACATTTGCTGGTTCCGGCTTCTCAAATATGGAGATTTGCTGCTTTTCTTTTTTTATATGATAGCAAACTAATAATTGTCGAGTTTTGGATTGTTGGTCAGACAAAACAAGCAATTTAAAGACATATTTCATATTTTCTGATATGTTATAGAAGGGCCGGGCAATTACTCAAAAAGTAATCAAAGCCGGCATTATGACTCTCTAACCAACCTAATTTTAGTCATATCGATATGTTCGATAAATGAATTCCTTCACACAGAATGTCAACCTGCAGTTCAAAGCGATAATTGACTATACGTGTCCAGTGAAGACAAAATGACTCAAATGTTGGAGAAATGCTGCTGGGGATGGATTGCAGATGAGAAAATGTAAATAAATATGACGATGCCTGTTTATTTTTCAGTAGAAATAACTGATAAGAGTTCCACTGGGAGGACGGAGAATCACACGCACAGGTGTATTTAATAAGATATTGTTTGATTAATTTACCATGATTTTAGGTAATATCCCCCAGCCCTACTATATGTTATAAACGTTTAACTGGGGAAATAATCGTTAGATTAATCTATAATGATGATAATCATTAGTTGCAGCCTGAATAAAAAGTCCAACAGAAGCATCATTGCAGACCAGTGAAAACTCAAGCTGTGCTAATGCAACAGTTAAAACCACTTCCATGCAAAACAGAAGAGCGCAGGGGAGCATGGAGGGAGGGAAGAATGAGGGAGGGAGAAACCAAAAGAGATACAAAAAGAGAGAGAAGCATTCAAGGCCAGAGAGAAGAGAGGAGCAAGAGACCACAGACAGAAAGCTGTAAATGCATTATTAACAAGCATTCCCTGCTGATTATGGTATCAACATGTGCACAAACTCACACACACAAACCAAAGAGGCAGCGTTGGGGGCTCTGCAGGCTTTGGATTATAAGCAGGTCATGATTAATGCAGTGAGGTTAAGACTTTGATCACCATTCTCCTGCCCGTTTTGCTGTGAACATCCTCAAAAAAAAGTCCACACTAGCAGAAGCACACAAAAACAGCACATGTCAACACACACACACACGAATGACAGATGATAAAGCCTGGCTTGTGTTTTGCATGTGCTGAAAGCATAATGTAGCGGTCCGCACAGACTGAAACAGAGTTCTGAAACATCAAACAGTCACAAGCATGTGGTCTGCTTCTCCCGTCTCCTTCATAGACTCTTTTTGTGAGGCAATCCCTTTGTGAGCAAAAGAGCCGGGGCATGCTGGGTATCGCCCTGAGGGAAAGACAGGCATCCAGGAACTGAACAAATGAATCTGAGCACCCAGTGATGAGCAAGTAGACAGCCGGGATCAGCCTCCTCCAGTGGCCACTGATTCACAATCCCATACCTGTCCAACAGCATTAAGGCCATCACAGACGGACAACATCTCACAGCAACGTGCTATAGATGAGCAACTCTGACAGAAATACTCCCAGTGGTAGTTTCAAGTTTATCGTGTTCATTTGAAAACATTCTTGGCATCACTGCAAAGGTATTACTTGACCTAAAAAATCCAATGTGGAAGAACAGGTATATTATTAAAAATTTAACTTTTTCATTTTTATTGATTACCAGTCATTCAGATTTTTAAAATGGTCTGTTAATAGGCTGGGAGATATCTACATTTTTTGTTTGTTTGCATTGTGTGTAAAATGTCTAAATCATAAAATCGAGCTATTACAAAAAGTAATGATAGCTGGCCGTTTTGAGTCACGACAGTCCCGTGAGCTGTGATGTGATTAGTTACACTGCATGCGTACCTGCCGCAGCTTACGGGTCTGTCTGTGACTCCAGGTGGCTAGCTGCCTCTGGCTATCTCACAGTGAATTTAACGGTCACATCTAAAAGAAGGACAGACTGAAAATGACTCTGCACACTGATCTGTGCTCTGTGTTTGTGTTAGTTGACGAGGTGTCATCTCTGATTACGAGAGTTCAAGAGTTGGGAGTCGAATGAATGGTTTCCACATTCTACATTGTACAGATTGTCCCTGCCTGCCAGGTAGCTAACGCTGGCTAGCAGCAGTCTGCAGATATCAGGCTGATGACTTGTAAAGAAACACAAACACAAGCTCACATTTTAATTCCATCTTCAATGCCTGGTAGTGCCAGTCCTTTGTTGAGCGTGAGCCTAATGCTTTAAATATTTAAATGCTTTAATTTACTAGATACATGTGTATTTTTAAAGGTAATTGCATAGTCAACATTAGTTTTAGCTGCCACAGTATTGATTTTCTCCTTACCGCGCAAATTAGCGAAGCCATTCAAACCGTCGGGTCAACCGCTATAAAAAGAAAATATTTTAAAACTCAAATGTTATAAATAATTGGTTCCTAAATACTATATTGGCCCAAAATATAAGGCAACCCTAACAATAAGACGACCACTCCTTTTCCAATACCTGTTTTTGGAAAAATACTTTTTGAATATCTTTCTTCATAGTATAGTTACATACTCACACACTCTCCTACCAGGCTCTTGTAAGTGGTCAGAAATTATTTTCTCTGGCAGTTAGCATTCATAAGACTGCCTGTTTGAGCTCCTTATCATCTGGCACAATGGTATTTGGCGGCTTAACATATTCCAATTCTTTAGCTTTGGTTTTCACTCATAAATTTATTTCCTCGTTTACACGTTACACAAGCCTTCAGAAACTCCTGCAGGTTAAACTGGACAAACGAAACACTTTTAGGGCTGATTGACCCTAACACACTCACTATAAACAGACTCTAAGACACTCACTAGTCTAGCAACATTAATGCTACAAACAACCCATACCAACCCAACCCTGTCACTGGTGGATAATACAGCACACCAGTCTGCCAACAACCAGTGTCAGCCAGTTGTTGTCAACTTCTCAAACACTCACTCTGCACTCACTGTTCTCCTCTTAGTGCAGCTCACAGTCTGTTGACTGGGCTTTGATGGCTTCTGTATCAATCCACCAGATGATGAAGGCTTAAATAATGTAACTGCTTGTCAAATGTAATAAAAGCTATTTTTTAACTTTTATATATTGCTGGATAAAATGATATTACTGCATCATATATTTTTTTTAGTTAAGATAATGTAATAAGAAGGATGACTACATCCATCATACACCAAATATGCACTAACAACAAGAAGAGTAAAATAGCGTTCAGTCAGAAGAGCTTGAATGCAGGAAGGAGGCAACAGGCTTTTGAAGCTTTTCTTTTGAAAAAAGGTTTTTGTGGTGGGTTTTCACCTCGAGGGGGACATGGGGAGCCGAATGAAGCATGACACTGATAAAGATGTTTACATTCAGTCTGCCAACGAGACCCAAAAGCACGGCGGTGTCCTGAGGAGTGTTACGACGCCATGCCTCCAAAAGGATTATGTCTTTAACCCAAAACATTAAAACACTATGATAAACCTAAATTAAATAAAATTTTAAATAATGTTTTAGCATAGTAATACAGTGCAGAGCATAAAAACAGAAACACAGTAAATTAGGGAAAAAATGTTCAAATTTTATCAACCTAAACAAACCACCTGTTGTCTGTTTGTTTGTTTTTTCTAACAATTTACATTAAACCACCATCTTCACACACAGCCTTGCTTAAAAAACAGATGCTATATTTGTCCTACAACCTTAATTTCACACCCTGTTTCCTCCTTATTAGGGGCCCTTCTGGGGCTCCTAACCCTCTAATCACCATGGTAACAGGACAGGACAATCACTGACACAGCCTCGGTCCCTTGCCAGGTGTTGAGCTGATCAGAGGGGGGGGTTGGGAGAGAAGAGGGAGGGAAATGAGAAGAAAAAGTGAGGTGTAGAGAAAATATGAATTTTCAATGTACCATGAGCAAATGGAAAATTATTATTTCATGGTGATTGTCTGCTGTCTGATCCTGAATTGTAATAATAAATTATTAATTCCCTCAATGGGATGAATATTTGATGAATGAAACAGAAACCGTGGTTGAGGTGATCCGAGGGAGGGGATATGGAGGAAGGTCACAGGTCAGTCAAAGTCGGAAACATCTATATGCATACCAGAAATCCATTTGAAGAACAGATAATTAAAATATTTACTATGCCAAGGTTTGTCTTCTACAAAATGAACATGAACTGAATAATGTACAGACACTTGCAATCAGAGACTTAAAGGGGACCTAATAGGCTCATTTCCAGCTCTATATTTTTATTCTGGGACTCCACTAGAGTAGCTTTGCATGATTCACAGTTCAAAAAACTCCTTATTTATCTTATACTTGCCCTTTATTCAGCCCCTCAGTTCAGCCTCTGTCTCTTAACAGGCAGTCTTAGCTTCTGTCTTTTTAAGGGCCCCTCTCAATGAGCCCACTCTGTTCTGATTGGCCAGCTTTTACAGAAGCCTGCCGAGGGGCAGCCGTATCAGAGCCGTGTTAAGTTCCGGCTGATGAAAACCCAACATTTCCTGCTTTTTCTCCTTCATAGTAAAAACTTTTAAATAACTAAACAACGGGAGATTTTTTCTTGTGAAGAATTTAAAGGAAATGAAACATGTTCTTCACCAAATTAGCAGAGCTTCGTTAGCAGCACTAAAAACCGGTCGACACAACATATGGAGATATTTGGAGCTATTTGTTCAGAGGATCAGTTAGAAATAATGCAGGGAGGAATAGTGCAAGCAGAAACAGCCACAGTGATGATGATGTTTGATGAAGAGCTGCAGATGACCAGCACATCTCCAACAGTTAAACAACTTATTTTACTTTTCCCTGCTGTGTAATGGAAAAACACTCACAGCATGCCAGCTCGACTTGAGTCATGGCTCAGCACGACTTTCCCCAAAACAATGGAAAAATGCCTTAATGTTAGCGTAGCAGAGCAGCGAACTCGCGTGCTGTGCGTTGAGCAGATGACCAGATGACCAGCAGCTGAAAGTAGAAAAAACTGTTGGAAATCAAGCGTTCAGAGCAGTCTAAAGCTGGTGATTTTTACTCACAGGGATTACTTCTACATACAGTTACCTCATTATTTGACACTTTGGCCACATTTAATATGAACATCTGACATTGTAACATTATATATATGGCTAAAAATAAAGAAAAGCATAATAGGTCCCCTTTAAGTGAAAACAACTTTATTCAGACATCCGAACACAAGAGTTACTGGGGCAGAAAGACTCTATGTTTAGCAGACCAAATGAATAACCTTGAAAAGCAGCCCAGGCCATGTCACTGGGGTTTTTACTGCTAATTACAGACATCGCTGAGAGCAAAGCATAACTCAAAATGCCTCTGTGACACAGACACACGCATGCAAAAACACATACGGGAACACAATGCACAGCTCACACAATACTCTCATGTGCTTTTCACCAAAAAAAAAAAAAAATCTCGACACACTGTTCACTGATAATGGATGTTCAATTTACTTCTACAAAAAAAAAAAAGTTCAAATGAAAAAGGGAGGATTTTACAAAGATTAAAAGCCTTTTAGTGTTACTTCTGCTCGAGTTGCTCCAACAATCACATCTCTGCTGAGCAGATTGCCTGGTAACAGTCTGTGACACGGGGTGGGGTGGGGGGGGGGGTGGGGGGGGGTCAGGGGAGGGTTGAGAGTTGTGAGGCAGAGGACTCACCAACAAGCCATTCCCTCACTCATGTTTTCATCTGTCTTTATTGCTAGTAGAGCAAATTGAGGAGCTATTGAGAACAGAGGGGGAAACACATACAGGTTAGAGAAGATAAAGGGAGACAGATGAGCTGGAGAGAGAAAGAAAGAGATGTGACAAAACAGAGAGCGAAAGAACCGTTTGAAAAAGGCTGAGAGAAAGAAAGAGTGAGAGGAGGAGGAGGAGAGAGACAGAGAGAGAGAGAGAGAGAGAGAGAAAAGGACAAAGACTTTGGCAAAGGCAAAGTGAGTGAAGAGAGGTCTCCAGACCAGTGACCTGGGAAATATGTGGGCCATTTCAGGGTCAAGCCCCGGATAAATCGACCCCACAAAAGTGACTCTGAGATCAAGATCAGTGTTTAAAGCAGGAGGCGTGAGGGTTCAGCACTTCAAAGATCATTCAGGCCACAGTGATTATTAGCAACATTTTCAAGCGTGACCTTTATTCTGCCAAAGAATTAATGAGAATTTTTTTTTTTTTTTTTACACGCGATTAACACAAAAACTATCAACATGCAGAAAATGTCTTTGCCAATAGAACTAATATAGAAACTAAATCTCAGTCATTTTAACAAGAGAAATGTTAGTATTTGGTACTCCATGGAGGAGAGAAACAAAAGCTGTTCTGCGTGAAAGTAGTTGCAACATGAGATACATTTTAAAATTTTTGATTCATGCCATCTTCATTAAGCCTTTTTTAAAGGGTATACATGATCTCACACATGAAAAATATGTAACACAAAGTAGGTTAAACACTGACTATATCTAATTTGACCAATGCTTTATTTTAGAAATGAAAGAAAAAACACCTCACTAAACTTTTCCAAAATATGAACTCCATTATCTCTTCATATACTAGAATATCCATGTAATTCACCACTTTTCACCTATTATTAACACTCAATTTTCGCTTGAAAGAACTAAAGCTTGTTACAATAAAATCTAACACGTAAAGCTGCCACAGTGCATAATTTGACAGTTCAGCACACATCAGACATATGGCAGTGAGACATGTCAACATGACCAAACAGCATATTAAGAGTATCATAAAGCAACGTGATCTTGGAGAGCTGCTCTGGATTCATTTGTCTTTTGTGTGTTCTCTCCTCAGTTAAAAAGCTCATATATCCAGCTATGTTTCGCTAGGAATTATCTTCTTTAATATTTTTCTTTATCAAGCTGGGGCTGTGGGTAGTAGAGGTCCGCTATTTTAGAAATAAGTCTGTCCTCGTCCACGGTGACCGACACAAAACCACAGAGGAAGATGTGCAATCACCTGACGGAGGAAGAAGTCAACACGCAGCAGCCAGGACGTGCTAATCAAGGACACAAATCTGGAAAAAATCCTGCCTGTCACCGCTGGAAAATAGGATGTAGTCTTTGAGTTTACAAAGAAAATAATAGAGGATGCTGTTTTGACATGTGTCATACGCTGAAGGTGTTTTTTGGAAATGGGTACACAAGATGAGTTTAATCTAATTCTTACAATAAAGACTTTTTTTTGTCCTGCTGAGAGACACATTTCACCTTGTAGAAAATATAAGTAAAATGTAGGACATCACTGAGGTCCCCTCTAGCTACAGGTTACCCAAAAAATTAAATAAAAATATGGCACTCTGGGAAATGGACTTAACTTCCACCATGGTTGAAATTATCCCTTATCCCATGTCACTCCATGTGCAGAGCCACATGATGTCCACTAACACTGAATGTTATAGATTAAACTGTAGGACATTTCTGGTATACAACACATTGCATGTGAACTGCCTTTTGTAACGCAGACATGGACTAGCATATTGTAATATTTATTGGTCATTTTCAAATAGATGGATAAAGATAGATAAAGTGGGCAGAGAGACAAAATGATCGAAAATATGACTAAGGACAGTAAGAGACAGAGTGGGAGCGAAAAGGACAGAAAAAAAAGAAGTAGTGAGGGGGAAGAGAGAAAGCCAGAGAAAAATAAAAATGAAATGAAAGAAAGACATGCGAAAGAAACAGAAAGAGGGGCAAAACAAGGAGAAATTACTGTGTAGGAGTAATCAGTGGCTAAAAGCTTTCCCCCTGCTGACTCAAAGTGCTTTTGGGAAAAGGCCGAATAGCAGGAATAAAGGGATGTGAAAAATTAGTGTAGCAACACCGGGTCCGTATGACAGCCAAGGCTGAGATAGCAGAGCGATGAAGAGAAAAGTGGAAAGAGGAGTGGGGGGGGGGGGTGAATGAGTGATTGAAACAGAGTGAGAGGGTAAAAGTAAGGGAGAGAGAAAATTAGCTTCAAGAACTGCAAGGGGGCTTTCTGTCCATTTCTGCATCATTCTGTCCTATTAGTACTACTCTTCCGGCTGTCCAAACACCACTGAAGCCTAATAAAGCCTGAACTCAGTCACTTACACACACACTAACAAACACACACTCAGAGATGGCCTGAGATGGCTGGAAGGGGGTATTTCCACAGGGCTTTTAAAAATGACCTCCAAACACCGTGGCCTCACTCTGCCAAGAGCCCGGGAACTTTAATGGAGACCATTTGGGGGTTTTCGGTGATTCGGAAAACGGCCTATTTGGCACCAGCTCCTCCATTTTCCACCCATTTTGAGGGGAATGGGCAAGTAGAACTTGAAACAGCTCGGAAAGGCCTTTTTGGTGGCGTGTGTGTATATATGTGTGCGTGTGTTGTGGGAAGTGGGCTGCTGTGTAGGTGCAGTCTAGTGTCCGGACGATTTTAGCATAAAGATGGAAATGCGGTTGAGTGTGTACTTCTGCTGGGATGCAGGTAGCTAAAACGCCACTTTATAAAACACGTGAAAAAAAAGAGGCTGCTTTAAAGTGTTGGATCGAGCTGAAGTATGAGAAACAATCATGCATTATCTCTGAAAATAGAAAATAAGAGAGTAATGCAAGAAAGCAAGCGATTGAAAATGTAAAATATGACAGTAAGGGAGCATAAAACAAAATAAATAAAAACAATGACTATGCATGTGTAATAAATGTTCTCCGCAGCTCCTCATAACCTTTCTAATTGCTATATTAAATATTGAGGCAACTTGCTGCATGTGTGGCCATGGGCGACATTAAAGTTTAACAGTGCAACAGAGTGCAGCCTTTCCCTCACTTTTAAATCTCTTCTCACAACACACACAACTTTCATGCTGAAGCAAGAGGTTGGATGCTGGTGGAGCTAGAAGCGGTGGTGAAAGTTTGAAGGACGAGGGTGCTCTACAGTAACTTCACCCTGTTGTTGCTCAGTTTTTACACATCTCCCATTTTACATTTACATGATATTTTTGCAAGAAAGAACAAAGAGAGAAACAAACAGAAAAGACAGAAGGAAGAGTGAAAACAGTCATGAAGGGATAAGGAACGTAAAAAAAAACAAAGCAAAAAAAAAAAAAAAAGGTGACGTGGGACACTTTTACTTGTGCTGCCTTCCACAAACAATGCACTTGCAGCTCTACCACAAACACAAAGACAAATATGCAAAGAGACACAAACGTTTCAAGTCCCTCAGTTTTGCGAAGAGCAACAGCGGACGCCTTGGTGGATTTAGAGATTTTTTTCTTTTCAACATCAACCAAATTATAGACATGAAAAGGAAGAGAAATGGGGCTGAGATTAAAAGCGTGAGACCAGAAGATGTGTTATTCCCTTTATTCCCTCATGCAAAATTCCATTCTCCAAATCAATTACTCTGAGGTGGATGGAGAAGCGCTTGAAAAGTGGAGAAAAAAAGAAGCGCATATGGCCACAGTTTTAAGAATGATATAAGAAGGGCTGCTGAAGTTTCACTTTTTTGTGTTTGTGCATGCAGTCTGTGAACATATTTTTCCAAAAGCAGGCCAAAAATTACGATAAAAATGATAACAATGGTCATTCTAAATTTAACAATGGCACTGACTTACTTAAAACCATTTTTTCTTTTAGTACAACCAAGCACTTTTCAGACCGGGAGCTACCCGCTTGATCATATCCAATAGAACTATTCATACAGAAGGTACAGCCAAAGTGTCAGCTTGTCAGTATAGCAGGACAATCGCTTTTAAAAATCAGACAGTAAGCCATTAGGTGTCACCCATCTCCAACAGATACAGCATGCTGTTTTTTCTTATATATCATTATTCTAAGTTTCAATGCTTAAATGACCGACTGTACAGTCTGTCTATGAAGCTTTTTACATCCTGATTATATCAACATTTTGGTGAGGGCACAATATTTGTCATTATGTGCCCTTTTAGGCATAAAAGCATCCAGAGGAATATTATCATTCATTTGGAGTCATGTTTCTGGACACCTGTTCAATAAGTTCAATATTCACTCTCTTTTATTTCTGTTGTCCCTACCTGTTCACCAGCTAGTTACAGTTATTTTCATTATTGACTGATCTGCTGATTATTTTGATATATATCAGAAAGTTGTGAAAAATGCCCATTATAATTTCTTAGAGCTCACGGTGACGTCTTCAAATTTTGTCATATCCACATAACCCCAAAAAATTCAGTTTACTATCATGTATGTCACAGAAAAGCATCAAACTGTCACATTTAAGAAGCTAGAAACATCAAATGTTTGGCATTTTTTCTTAAAAGAATTACTAAGACGATTATTCGCATATCAAAATAGTTGCTGATCAATTTGCTGGCGTTCATCAACTGATCGTTGCAGCTCTAAACTTTTTCTTTGTTAGTTGTCAAAACTGGTTATAGGTGCATTACTGCTGCAGTAGTGATGATGTATGGAATAACCTCAGCACTGAACGGCACTTTGAAGTGGTGAAAAGGTACAGTAAAGCTTATGTTATGCTTACAGCAGCACCGGCAGTATCCGTGTTGCGGAGGATCTAATCTGAGGGTGAAACTTCACCGAGATTCAAAGACGAATCTGCTCCGGTTTCCAACAGCCCCAAATTGAAACTCCTCTGCAGAGACTACGGAAATCCCACGATCGCAGACATCATCACAAAGGGTCAAGGAGGTGATTCCGGAAATGATGTGAAACTATAAATACACGAACCCTGCAGTCGCGGCATGGACACCGAAAATACCGTGGATGCCACTGAGACCGTAAGAAGTATAATTGAACCTTAAGGGTGCATAGAGTTTGGCTTAAGTGTACTGCATATTGGCATTTTATAGATGTGGGACACATACTCAGTGATGTGTGAATATTCATGGAGGTGCACAAGACCACAAGTGTGGATACTGGAACACGGCATGTTTTAGAAGTTACATAGGATTGACCCAAAACGTTGCAATGGAAGAACCAAAACTTCACAGGTCACTTCCACATGTCCTATGGCTCATTTATTTGCCTTATGTAGGCCTTTACAGTCACTACACTGCTTCCTTCTCATGAGGGAAGCAGACTAGGCTGAAATGTGGCATTGATTATTTAGCTTGGTCAAATATAAGCTGGTGCAATTCAGGTATTTTTCTTTCTTCTTCTGTCTTTTTTGATGTGTAGTAAGTGCTACCTACCTTATGGTAATATTTTTTCTTTGACTATAAGATTGGGGATTGGGGTTATCACCTCTACCTGCAGGCTTTATCTGGGATACTACAGCCAACTGACAACATATAATTGGATCAGTTAATCAATGTAGAACACAACGTATCTCACTCTAGACAGCAATGAGTTGTAATCAACGAGGTAAAGGAACGTGCACCACTTATCAGGCATTTTTTCAACAAATAGTGCTTGAACAAATGACACACTCAGCTAGGTAAGAGAAAAAGGGCAGTGTGAAACAAATAAATGTAGAGAAGCACTGGACCAAGAAGACAGGGACAAGTACAGCAGAGATGTGAAACGGGCCGCCGGAGAAGAGGAGATGTGGAGAAAGAGGGAGTAGAATTGTAGAAAATGTAGCAGGAGAAATCCTGTGTTGAGAAAAGTAAATCCTGTATTGTTTTCAGGCCTCACTCCTTTGATATAACCATTCTGAGCTAAGCTCCATTAAAATGTACTGAAAGTGCTGACACCGGCCTCTGACGACCCTGAAAAGGGTGTATGTACTTGTTTTGAGCCGGCCTGTGTTATGATTTTTAACGTTTCGCAGTTAATGCTCGACAGCTAACAGCACCCAAACAACACATCACAGCAGATATTTCACTACTTGAGCTGAGGACCTTGGTTCCTGAAGAAGCCATTTCTTTTTCTGTCAGTGAGTATTTCATTTTAAGTTAAATGCTCATTTATCGGCCACTGGTCACCTGGCCACCATGCAGATGTCAGTAGTAACCACTGAAATAGTGCTGTAACAATTAGCCGATTAATCCATTAGTTGCCTATTGAATTGATCTGCAACTATTTTTTAGAAATCCTCCCAAATTCTTTAATTCCAGCTCCACAAATGTGAATATTTTCTGGTTTATTCAGTCTTCAATATAGTAAATTAAATATCTTTGGGTTGTGGACTGATTGTCGGGACAAAGGAAGACATTCAACGATGTCACCTTGGGCTTTGGGAAACAATGATTGAGATTTTTCACCATTTTCTGACATTTTATAGACCTAACAACTAATAGATTAATCAAGAAAATAACCGACAAATTAATCAACTAGAAGAGTACACTCGGTTCAAGATGAGACCAAACATTTCTGTGGATGTCAGTTTTTGAGCCATGACAAAAGCCAAAATGTGGCCTGCAACAGACTGCAAGCAATTCCTTTTGCTATGTCATAACACATTGTAAAATGGTGAGGACTGCTGAAAAGATGAAAGTCTAAGCTTAAGCTCTAAGGAATCTTATCAATATTTATTTGAAGTCACAACACAACCCGCTCAAGGTACCGAAATTTGCCACCGATTGATCTAACATGGCAACAAGGCATGACTGGTTGTCCCCAACGGACACAAGATTCTGAACTGAAGCAGTTGTTGGTCACTTGCGGCCCCTACCGGCCGGTTCAGAGGAGTGACGAGTCAGCAGTCAGTGGCGGTATAAAATAAAGCAGTCAATGCCGTTATAAAATAGGTTTTTCAAAAATTGTGAATCACCACGACCACAAGAGGTCCTTAAACATACAGTCATGAATGTGCACAAAAAATATTAGGCTGATGGTCCAGATACAGATACACACACGGAAACACTCACGCACATGACCAAATGCATGATCCCGATCCCCTCCAGGCTTACACCTGGCGGAGATAATAATGAAGATGATCATTAGTTGCAGCCCTACCCTGAAGGGAGCAGAGAAATGTGGCTGCTAGGTGAAGAGATCAGCGCTACAACAAATGACTGAGGGTCTAAATTTAAAGCATATGCTAAAAAAAAAAAAAAAATTCCAGCAGTCAAAAGTTTGCCAGAATATTCCAATTTTGTCTAGCTTTTTGACATTTCAAGAAGTAGTCACTTAAAGATAATTAAAGTAGCTCATTATCAACAAAGACACTGAAGTATATCAAACAAAACAGAAGAACCAAGGGTGGAAGTCAATACCTAATCTTAAAAAAATATGAGAAATTGGTGTGTGTGTGTGTGTGTGTGTGTGTGTGTGTGTGTGTGTGTGTGTGTGTGTGTGTGTGTGTGTGTGTGTGTGTTCGCATGTGTATATTCGCTCAAGCATGTGTGTACAGGCAGTAGGGGGGTTGCTTGTGGCCATCATGAGAGCTCAATCACTGAAGAGAGAAGTTAATGAGACAGACCTGGAGCTGGGTCAGAGATGAGGAAACTTCATTTAGCTCTCTGTCAAGGTCTCTTGCAGGAAACATAATATTCCCCTCTCTTGAAAATAAAAGCTCCTTTACAAAAGGAAAATGATGTTTTCCTTTTTTCCGGCAGAAAGCAGGCCTTTCTGCTTCTGTCAATTAACTTGTCCAAATGGCTATTCATTTCCAACAGCCTTGCATGCAAAGATCCCCGGGAGCCAAACAAGCCTCAATCAATTAAAGCCATGTAGGCAAAAAGGTTCAGACAACAATAGCTGGTATCAGAGTGACACATGAAATTCAACAATGCGTAGGAAAAACAGTTGACAAAGCAGCAGTATGGAAGTAATCTTTATGTTGAGAGCTGGAAAATGACATCCCTCCCAACAATGTAAATAGAGGCAATAAAGAGGCACATAAAGAGAGGAAGGCATTACTGCAATGTGTGCGTCTCGTTCTTTTGGAAATATTTCCATGAATGGGCATGATAAGCTATTTTCTGGGCTTAGTGCTGTGTTTACAATACTATATAAATGGTAAGCCTACAAATTGATAATGCAATAATTCCTTCTCAAGAATTCTGTCAGGAACAATCCACTGTACAGAAAATATTATTTTTCACGGTGCCAGTACTTCAGGGGCAAAGTTGGAGACCAAACTGTCTCAATTATTTCATGAAACCAAGCTGGCACTGAAAGACGTACAGCCAGACATTCCTCTCGGCTCTGTTCTGTTTGGCATTTTGCAAGTTTCGAGTCAGGATTTTCCCGTCATTATAACTCTGGCACTCAATTTATTCAGTGCCAAGTGTGTCTGCTCGAGTTTTAATACTTAAACATACCTATATAACTCTATGAAGACCAGATTTAAACCACTTTGTTTAGGTTTCTCCTATACAGGACTTTATAAAACTACTAACAGACAGTAGAGGCGCCAGTATGCTTCAAAAGGATTGTCAAACACCTTTCCAATGTTGAAATTAGAAGGCTGCATCCGACAATATTTAAAACTTTCCACAATTGACAATTCAGGCAGCAAATGGCCGGGTGTGCAGAGGTGAGAAAGTAAGCAGGACTTCTCACAAAAGCTCTCTTTTGTTTTCATCAACAATTACTTCAGTTTTTGCGCATACGGTCCAACCAAGTGCAACAACCTGAATGCCTTTGAGAAGGGACTGTCCAAAACTATGCACCGATATCCCCATTTTTACAATTCATTTTTTATCAATTGACTAATTGGTTAATTGACTAGTCGTTGCAGCTATATATGAATCCTCAAGATGCAATTAAGCAGATGAACAGTAGTGGCAGGTAACAAACAACAACAATGGCCAAAAGTGGTCTCCCCAGGTGTCGCCATGTTTAGTTATTTTTATGTTGTGAAAAATCGAAATTTCTCCACAAAGATATTCTAGTGTTGGCCAAGGTTGAATCGGCGCTGATCTCTCCCTACTAGATATACACTATAATCCTCCAGATACACACAAAGTATGCAGGGAAGTAAGTGAACAATGGCACTTACATCATGGTCACTTGTCTATATGAATGCTATTGTGAAGAAGCAGGTATGTGTCTTTTGTCCGTACTTTGCAAAACAGTAGATATTCAATACAGCAAACACACTAATATTCTTACAAAACTTGAGAAAATTACAGTGAATAATATAATAGAGGTATGGATTTTATATTTAGTGTAAGACATCATAATAAAAGCATCGGCCTGAAGAAACAACATCAATAGTACAGCATTTGGCTTAAATGACCTCATCCACCACAGATGTACAAAACATAATTCCACAATGATTTCTCCGAGCTTGGAGGAATGTAAACCTAATCAACAATATTAGAACAATCAGGCTGATCTTTGAAATGACATTTTCGCTTTCTGCGCTGATGTGCCCCTAGCGATGAAAGCGTGAAATAAATGTGTTTTTGATGTAATCGCTTAAGAGCTAAGAAGACTAGAGTTCAAGAGGCCAGTCAGCCCACCCACCCCCCCCAACACACACACACACACACACACACACACACACACACATACACACATACACACACACACACAGCATGAAACTTACATTAAAAGTAGACTGTGGCTTCATCAATACGGTTTGTCCCTTCTGGGAGAGAACGAGAGCCAAAGCTATCTGGCATCACACGACAGTTGGCAGCCGAACAGATGAAGAGAGCTTTCTGAACATTTCAAAGAATTATTCAATGCGACAATTTATTTGTTTATGCTTGCTCTATAATCATCTGATGGGGCCACAAAAGCCTGTGTTATTAAAGAGATTTTACGCCGCCATCACAGGTTTGGCATGCTAAAAGAAGGTACATCACACACACACACTTTGTATTAGAAACTTCAATACAAAAAATTAGCAGGTCATTGTCTGGTAAAATGCCATTTTAAGAAAACAAAATGTTGACAGGAGCAATACACTGCCAACTGATGAATGTTTGGACAACAACCAAATACAATAGATGAAAAGGTTCTCTATTGTTGCTCAGACTCAGTAAAGTAAAACACAGAAAACTCCATGAATTAAAAAAACCTTCACTGATACACAACAGTTCAGTTGGATCAATAGTTTTTGCCAAAATGTAATTAAGTTAAATTTTACAAATGACACAAAAAAAAATCTCAAGCAGAACATAATTTCTATTAGACGTGGGCTAAATTGTTTAATGAAAAGGCATTTTGGGTAAAAGCAAATGTAAGACCAATCACAAGCTTTTAATGCACTCCTTTGTTTAATTTTCACACCAAACGTGTCCATTATTCCACTCAGGTGGTGTGACTGAACTGGCAGGCTCATAAATTAATCTAATTTTGTCTTGGATCCATCTAGCAGTGAAGAGTGAACAAAGCCTTTGTATTTTCACAAGGTGCTGTGAGTGCTAAAGTGCATTAACACAGTAACTGTAAGACTGAACCACCTGGGCTTCCATACACAGAACGATTCAGAGGGAGAATGACAGACGAAAGAGAGAGCACCAGATGCAGGTGTTTTTCTAACACCTTTAAGGAATGCATGACTAAATTATACAGGGAACAGTCTAGACATCTGGGTCTCTTCCTGGACTTTCAGACTGGACTCTCTGGACTGGCGGATCTAAATCTCAAGACAGCAGCCATCTTTGTAATAACACTGTGCAGCGAAAAGCTATGATGAAAGACACAAATAAAGAAAGAGACAGACAGAGGGAAAGCTAAGGAGAAAGGAATGGAAAGCACAGAGGAAAGAAAGCTCTAAGGACTGAACTCTCCATTATTATTATATTTTCACATCCGTCTGTCTCCTGCTTGTCAATGTCGTCTTCTTATTACCTCTCAAACTCATGATAAACTCATTTTCACATCACTCCAGCATAAGTTAAACCATATGTGAACAGCACACTTCAACAAAATGTTAAAATATAATCTGTTTAAAACTCTGGATGAACTCTAGTGAATTTTAAGGGCAAACTGTATAAAAACCGTTAACTACTGAATATAACACTTTATGCAGCTATATCCTCAAATCTGTCATTGGAGTCACACATCCTTGTGCTCTGCTAATGCCGTTCCAACCCTGCCTGAGCCCCATGTTGAGGGTTTAATTTCATTTTTACTGCGTTGCTGGCCACAGACCTGGGTCCCACAGTATTAATGAACTTAGCCAATATAAACGCAATCATGCCTGAGGAGCAATTACAAATCTAATTGAGCATCTAAACAGAATATTAAATCGGCGTTAAACCAGGCCTCTAATTTAGAAGACACTTAAAAAGTCAAATCCTTACCCATAAAATAAACACTATATTACCAGGGGGACTCTTTGAAAAAGGGCTGTGATGAGCTTGATAGTTTTCTTGTTTTGTTGTTGTTTTTTTTTCCAGAAGAGCACAATCAACTCCAATTGGCTCTAATGACACAGTGACAACTTGCAGCCCAACAAACATTTATTTTTGTTTGTCTTTTACTCTCCGAAGCAGGAATGTTAGAATAGCGCTCCAAGCTGATGCTGAGGCTGAATCTGAGTCCTCCAAATTAAAACAACCTACGTCAGTGTTTCCCCTATAATTGTACAGGCCTGGAGGGCCGCCAGGCCAACGAGAACCCCTGCCAGACCAAAAAAAAAATCGTTTTTTTAATGCCAAAAATAATGCCAAAATATCCATTCATTTCAAAATCAATAGTGTTTGGGAGCCTCTTTGCAACGCTGGTCTGAAACATGAGTCAACCTCTGTGTCGTTGCCTGGGAATTAACTCTTGGTAGCGTAGCTCCTTTAAGGAATAGGGCAGTGCATAATGTGTGTGTGTAACGAGTGTGTGGTTGAGCGAGTGGCAGAAAAGTGACGGTGATTGCGAGCGGAGCAGAGGAAAAGGTTAGCAGGAAGTTGTCAGTCTGGCAGTAAATGTACAGTACAGGTTACAGTGTGTCAGTTAATAAAAGCTGCAGCTTCTCAAGACCAAGAAAAGTCTCGTCTGTTGTTTCGCCAACTGCTGGAAAAGTGAAGGGGGTTAGCCCTGAAGTTAGCGACAATTGGTTAGCCTAACTTGACCAGGCTCGCTTAAGGTGGACTGACCTTTAAGGAGGTCCAGCTATTCTCATTTTAATCTCAGCCGCTCCTAAACAGAGAACGGAGAAATGTCTGGCTGCCGAGATATAAATGTAAAGGGAAAGCAAATCCGATTGCGATCTTTTGTCAGTGTAACTTGTTGGTTCACTGTAACACCTTAAGTTTATTGAACTTATTGTCTCTAGTTGAGTTAACTTATCTCAGTTAGTTTTACATTTTCACAAACTAAATCTTCAACTTCAGCTCAGTTAACTCACATTTTTAAGGCAGATGGGGAACTTATGTTTCTAAGTTGAACAGACTTCAAATGTACTTTATTAAGGTTGGGAGACCTTCATTGTCACGAACAGTTAGGGAATGATTGTGGTTGTGGTTAAAAGACATCAATGTCTGGTGACTGTCAATGCATGTCAGTAGGAAACGGGAAACTAACAGGTCCAACGTTCTGTCGACCCATTCATTCACCCCAACCTCTTCCCTCCGCAGACTGTTGTTGTTGGGCGTTTGCTAAAACGACTGATGCTGTCATTTTTCTTGGGAGGGCAGTCTCGCTCATGCTTGGGCAGTGGTGTAAAAATTTGGTCATAACAGAATAATGTGCAGAAGGTTTACACAAACTGTATTAAAAAGATGTAATATGTTTTGAATTGGAGCGTCCAGCCAAGAACAGGTCAAGTTTGTTGATGCCTCTTAGCTATGTCACACCCCCCGATGAGCAATGTGGACACCAGCTGCCATTATGTGTACTCACAGTAGGCGTGAAGTTCGAGCCAAATGATGCTTGAGCCAAAGACAAATTAAAGCTTGCCTGGCTAGCAGTTTGGCAGCCTACACATTATTAAGAGCTGCACAAAGTTATACAAAGTAACTTACAGTCTTGAATCACCTTTCTTTGAACACAATCCACCAAAACACTTAAAGACAAGGTAAATCTTCATTAAAAGTTTGCAACAATGGAAAACATCTATTTGACAGAATGACAAGGCAAAACAAACAGGTTTGTCCTCTAACGCGCGGCCCCCAGTCATATATCTTGTTGGCGATAAACAAAGAAAAGGTGAGAGATTAAATGAAGGAAATGGAAAGACCAGAGAATTCAAAGAGGTTTTTGTACTGGTGGCTTCTGTCTCAATGGTCAGAGCCGCAGTTTGCCGAGGACAGCTTGGCTTCCTGTCTTAAGGCAATAGCAAGAGAAGAAAGGCAGAGGAGAGCAAAGGGGAGCAGAGGAGCTGAGGGGAGCGACACACAGCGTCAACCCCTAAGAGAGCCCTGGGGGAAGGTTAGCCCTCCTCTCCTCTCCATCTTCCTTTTCCCCTCCACCTTTCTACATCTTTGAGTAGCAATTAACCAGCAGCCAGGCGCTTCAGCTTACTTTCTCTGAATAATAACAGAAAGCATTGTTACAGACTGTTGGCATCTCACACAAACTGCACCTTGATGTATCTCACTTGCTTAAAATCCCTGAAATGGCCTTTAACTTTTAAGTGCACAGACACCTTTCAAAGCGAGGAAAAATGAATTTGAAAACATCATTTCGCAGCAAACAAATTTCACAAACATGAGCATAAAGCAGCTGGGCAGATGCCTGATCCAGCAGGGTTGAGGAGTGACACTAAGTAGGTTGCCTGGCTGTGTAGAGCCAAGCTGGCCTGAGGGTAAGCACTGATTTACCGCCTCTTGCAAAGAACAAATAAATCAACCATCACACTGAGCCAGACACAGACCTCAAGAGATGCCTCAATACCGCTGTTTATCGATCTCCGCGTGTGTGTTTGTGTGTGTATGTCTGTGTGCGTGTATATGTGTGTGTGTGAGGGAAGGAGCGAGAAAGAGTGTTATTTATTTTGCCTTTTATTCATTTGTTGGCAAGAGGTACTTTATCTACCCTGTGTTTGAAAAAGTTAATGCGCTTACTTTTAAATTAAAGACCCACTTAGGTAAGGTTGGAGGGCAAACAAGTGTGGTAGAAGAGGAAGAGTGGTGGAGGAGGTGGAGGAGGGGGAGGAGAAGGAGGAGGAGGAGGAGGAGGAGGGGGAGGAGGAGGAGGGGGAGGGCAGCTCAGTTGAGAAGGCCAGCACCCCTTGCTGACGAGAAGGATATTGAATTTCAATTAGCACACACCTGCATTTACATACAGCCTACATGGCAATGCTTGGGTAAGCAATTTAACACTCCAATTCAAACACCTGCTCTGCGTCATTTACATAAATTAATAGAACAAATTAAAATTCTATTGAAGTTTTTTTTTCTTCCTTTCCTGCACGTATTTTCCTCTCCCTTCCTTTAAAAGTGAGTAGAAATATCAGCACAGGATCAGGGCAACAAGTTGGCCGATGTAATTTGTGACTCCCAGGAGAAATTAGGGCTCCGCCTGTTTTGACTAAATGTAAACAGCAGGTAGCTAACAGTTCCACTCACTCTGTTACCACACTACCCTTACCTCTGTCAGCGGCGCATCTGATTCATCCAAGCAGCAGCGGAGCAATCAATGTCTGTCAGAGTCTAAGTCTAAAACCAAACATGCCCAAAAATCTACATCATGGCCAATCTTCTACAGTCTCACCACGAGCCTGTGAGGGGTCTCTAAAAAACAAACAAACTGGCACCCAACAAAGCAACCTACATCAGGATCAGTGATGGGCCAGCTCCCAAGTGCTCATATTTGGATCTGAGCATGAAGGTGTCTCATTACTGATACTTTAATGATATGCACTTTGGTGCGGTAAAATATTTCTCCAGCAGGAAGAAAACGAGTCTGGCGTTTTGAGGTCAGTAACACAAACTGTCAGCTGTGCCAAGCCAAGATGTCTTGGCAACGCAAAGATGAATCGATCCAGCTGGAGGAAGTTGAAACAAAACTGGAAAGAAAAATATTCTCACTCAAAAATAACAGCAAAAATGTTAATTTTTTTGGTGGAAAAAACTGTTTGGAAAATCTCATACTGTGAACTTTATCTCCTCCAAACAAGGATACCTTTTATTTGCTACAGATTATTCACGTTTTGTATTACAGTGTGTTACATTTGCTGATAGTTCTATTTTGAAAGATTTAATAGGAAGTGTGGGATTATTTCACTCAATGCATACACACACACACACACACACACTGCATTTTACCCCTCCCTTTGTCTTTTTAATACCTGAATGCTAATTACCTGCCGTACACAGGAAATGTAAGACTAGCTTAAAAGCGTCAGGTGTCATTTTAATGTCTCCTGATGAAAGAGAGCTGCGGATATTTAAAAATTCACAGCTGAGACGAGTAAAAACAGAGGTATGCAACACAGATAGACTACTGGTATAACGTGAGACACCTGCATGCATTACACGCAATAAACGTCCGCACATATGTATGAGGCTCTTCCAGCAAAGCAAAGTCTACAAAATCTTTCTTCATCTGATCTGAAATGCTCTCACTTCATGGCAGAATGTCTATCTTCTGGTCTAAGGAAATGAACACCATGTTGTGTTTCAGTCACTATGAAGGCACAGTCAGAGTTATTTAACTCTGTGGTCAAATACTCTTTGGAGAAGAGTCTGGTTTTCATTCAACCTTAAAAAGCTTTGACAAATAGCAATACGGCCCGTCACAGATTTCTTAGTGTTTACAAAAAAATAGAAAACATTAACATGTGAAAGTGGCATGTGCCAAGCTGTGCAAGAAGTCCAGATGAGGAGAAGGGAGAAAAGCAGAAAGAGAGCGAAGACGTTTTCTGTTTGACAGAAGGATTTCATTGTCATTCCTGAAGTCAGCGCCCCCTGGTGGTGTTTTGAGCTACATTAAACTGATGATATCTACAGCTGCAGAGCCACTTGCTGGCCAGAGCAGCCCGTCTGCCGGAGCGCCTCCTCAACTCTGTCTGTCTAAGAAGAATACAGCGGGGAGCTTGTTACACACAACTGTTTCAGCTCTGTCTAATTTGCCCCTCTGCCATCCCCCGTCCCCCACATCTCTCTCTCTCTGGTTCCCTCCTTCACTGTCCCTCCCTCCTGAGCTCCCTTTCTTCCTCCATCTATTAGAAGCATTACTGAACTGTGACTGAGTCATTTCAATATTGCCTCAGGATGCAACACACAGTGCTTAATTAGCTTGTTAAAAAGGGAGGGAATCATAGAAATTTATTTTCCCTCTCTCCACCACCCCCACAGTGTAACCAGGTGCGGGCCTACAAGGTGGCACAGAGGTGTTGTGTTGTAATCTCGGGAGGAAGGGGCCAAGTTATGGGTGGACGCGCCCACTGCAGGCATCTGCTTGTCATCATTTAGACCCCGGTTCACATTAACAAACACACACTGGCACGCACAAACACATACACACCCTACTCAATCACATAACGAGGCAGTCCAATGGGGACAGCTCCATTCTTCAGAGGCCAAGTTAACCACGGTCATTAGTCTTGCTTTGCTGCCTAATTGGTCTGGCGGAGGCACAGGGCCCGTTGTCCACTCTGACTGAGTACTCAGCCCCTGAACCCCGGGCACTCTGCAGAGTGTGCTAGACAAGAGTGCATTTAGGATTGATCTAAAATGCACAAGTGCACAACTGAGTACACAGGTGTGCGTTCCCCAGCCTACAACCACAATTACTAAAAAATGCAGGTATAAGCATGTAGGTAAATGTATTGTAGTGCAGATAAGCATGACTTACAGTAAAATAAACAAAAGTGCAATCAACCTCACCTAGCATTTGTTTAGCATACATACTGTGAGATCTACTGCTCTATGCATGTTTGGTAAATACAGTTTAAGTTGAATAAGGAAAACGTACAGTAGTACATGTAAGCTAACGAATTATTTATTTCAGTCATAAGTTTTATTAACTCATCTAGAGCTGCAACGATTAGTTGATCAACTGATTAGTCAATTGTCAGAAATTTAATCTGCAACTATTTTAATAATTGATTAATGGTTTCGGTCGTTTTTTTAAGGAAAAATGCCCAAAAATTGATGGTTCCAGCTTCTCAGATGTGAAGATTTGTTGTTTTTCTTTCTCATATGTGACAATTAATTGAATATCTTCCCTTCTTACCATCACCGTGACCTCTGAGAAATGATGAATGCTTTTTTTTGTTTTTTTTTACTATTTTTGAACATTTCGTAGACTAAACCATTAATCAAATAATCTGTAGATTAATTGATAATGAAAATAATCATTAGTTGCAGCGCTAAATTCATCCATCTTTCAAATGGGTGACACAGGCCCACGCAGGCCCACCCGTCCCTACGCACGTATCCACCATAGATGGAAAAATAGTTCATAAAGGTGAGGTTCTTGTGTCCTTTTCAAACACAGCTGCCAGCAGTAACGTAACAACAACGACAACAGAAACACTGCAAAAGAACCTATTTTCCGATGAGGCTAAGTGGGTTGCTTCTGAACCAATTTTAACAGTTTTCATGTTGGTTCCAATTTGTTGGACCTTGATTTTTTGAAAAAGTGATAGTGTTTTCATTGCAATTAAAATACAACCTTTATAGTGTCAACATGGGAAACCAAAGAAATTAAGGCTTTGTATTTGCTCTGATAACCTGGCTAAAGTCATTTTCGAGTCTGTTCGAGTTCATACTGTATAAGACTGAATTGCAGTAAATGGGTTCTTCTGATGGCAGAAAATAAGCCGTTGATGAATACACCAGCAGTCTCAAGGGTAGATGAAAGTACATTTCTGAACGCAAAACCAGTAGATGAGCAGAGTAAAAAGTCAGGGAAGTAGCATCCTAAAGAAAATGTCTACATTTCCGGTGAATTATGGTTATCAGAACCCGTCCAAATTCCAAGAAAATGTCAAAAAAACAACTAATTTGAGCACACACATTCTTGCAGAATGCCTCTGTTCCTTTTTTATGTTTTTTTTTTTTTTTTAATGCCACTGCTTTGAGCATCCTAGTGGAAAACAACCAACCTGACAGGGAAATTACCACTCCTCCAAGCAGTGGAGGATGGTTAGTTTTTCTGCGATGAAAGGCCAGAATCAGCATAACACAAAATCACATCTTTCGACAAACTGAATAACAAGATGCATACTGTGAGTCAGAATCCCTCTGTATGTAACATCACTCACAACAACTCCATATGTGTGATGTGTGTGACGTTAAAATCTAAAGTTTGACTCATATTAGTAAACCCATACATATATTTGCTGATAACAGTCCCACAGTGGAGTGGAATAATGTACAACACATCAGCAACCACATAGCAGATAGTAGTGGGCACACGCAACAATAGCCTTCATCTCTAAACTGCCACATTGCACTGTTTATCGGCTCACGCAGCATGTGAGCCAAGTCTCCAAGAATCTCAGCTCATCTGTTATATGGCCATACATATTAAGAGCTAGAGTAAAGACCCTTAGAGACAGACCTATCAGCAGTAAGTGGAGTCAAGTCTCCGTTCTAAGCACCACATTGATATTGCACAGGTAATTGGAACTCCAATGTCACTACGTCGTCTGAGGGACTTACATAAACAAGTACAGAGGAGATATTCCATTTATCTTACCTTGTGCCGAAGCAGGACACACCGTTATACACAGAACAGTAAGTGTGGTGGTCTAACTAAGCTTGTATATTTGTGAAATGGATGGAGCTGTAGCATGTCCATGCTTTCTCCGCAGTTCTTGTGAAAGTTGCAAGAGAAAGAAAAGAGAGGAAGGAGGGAAAGGAGAATGTAGAAAAACTCCATCGTACTGTTTCTCCAGTACTTAACTTTAAAACGAGTCGGGTCTTTTGATGCTGAACAAGAGTGCTTGCAGCATTTCTTGTGGGACCGAAGATCTCGAATGCTTCCTGTAAACCATTTACATTTTCTCACATATCTAACAACCCCCTCTCTATTAAGATTCTTCTATTAACTCCTAATTCAGTAGAGAAAACCAGCTACCGTTAGGAAAGCCGCTTGAATTTCAAGCTTTCAGTACAGTGCGGCTTCCACAGAAAGCGCTGTTTGACAATGAAATTCAGACAAAGGTACAATAGCGTCTGAGTTAGGTTAGAGAGCAACAATGGCGCCAAACATGAATGTATATGCTGCATGATAATTGCTTTGTTATGGCCAGTCTGCACACTAGAGGGTGAGTTTTCTCTGGACATCTGAAGATTGTCACAGTCCAGTAAATGTCCCCCCGGAGGGACACAGCAGGGGGTTCAAAAGTGTCCAGCTGCAGCCGGCTGCAGGCTGGGCTATCCAGAAAATCCAATCCAAGTCTTGCCTGTGGACTGGAAGAGGTCACTCCTTTCATGTGTGTCATCATTTTCAAACATTTCAGGGGCAAAAAAAAAAACGCTATATAGAAAATGATGGACACGGCAATTGTTGCACTGTACTAACACACCATACAATAATGTTCTATATGCTGTAATTTGTGTGCCATTGCAATGACAATGGTAATGTATAAATTGTTTTTTTCCCACGCTGTGCTTTCTTATTAAGGCAGGTGCACCCAGCTCTGCTAAGGGATTTTTCACAAACCATGCCAATCATATACGTACTGTATACTTATGCATGACATCTGATATTCCAAAGTATTTTCATTTTCAAAATGTGTGCCAGCATTCACCTCTCAAATGGGTATTCTCCGCATCCGTATTCCAAGTTTCAAACTTTGACACTTTCCCAAACGCAGCACATTATGAGGCAAATGCTCTGGGGTTCGGCATAAATGAACCACACAAAACCAAGTGTGAAAGCACCTTTAATTTGCCACCCTTGGCGCCTACTGCAAGTCTAATCATCCTAGTAAGAGATCCCTCTTACTTTTTTCTGTTGGGGTTTTAAAGGAAGCCTCGTCTACTCCTGAGTAGGTCAGATTTAGGATCCGCTGGTAGGACCTATGTTGGATGCAGTTATTGTTTTTAATAACTGGGTACTTTTTGCCTTGTCTGATTTGCACATTTGCACACCGCTTAAGTGTAACACTTTTCAGCTCATGGTCATTTGCCAAAAACAACCTGCACCAACAGTACAGATGATGGTGTGTGTGTAATGGTTTTCTGGCGGACAAAACTCAGAACTTACAAGAAATTCCAGTTGCTTCTCTTATTTTCCTGTAGGGCTGCAACTAACATTTTATTTTCATCATCTATTAGTCTGCTGATTAATTGATTAGGTGTTTGGGCTATAAAATGTCAAAAAGTACTGAAAAATGTCAATCACTGTTTCCCAAAGCTAAAGGTGCAATCACAAATGTCTTGCTTTGTCCCAATCAACAGTCCATAAGAAAAATATATTCATTTAACTATCATACAAGACTAAAATAAACAGAAAATATTCACATTTAGAAGCTGAAAAAGGAGAATTTTAGCATTTTTTCTTTAAATTACTAAAAACTAATCGATTATCAAAATAGCTGGTGATTGATTTTCTGTCACTTGACTAATTGATTATTACACTAATCCGTGCAGCTCCTTCCTCCAGACCTCCTTTTTTCTCGTGTTCCTTGCATTTAGTCTGAACACACATTAACAGTACCTATAACAGGACTATACAAGTACATAAAGTGCTATCTGAATGTTATGATAACTTAAATCTTTCCAGTATTGTACTCTTTGTTTGTTATTTTTCATTTAGAACTTGTTTGACGGGGTCTTTCTTACATTTTCAGCAGTGGCTACAGTTTGCTTTTAGCCCTCGACCCCAATAGCAGCAAGCAGAACTATGAACTCTGCCCATTCAGCACACTTCCTGAGCCAGCAATTTTCAGGCAATTTCATCAGAAACTTTTCTCCTATTGTATACACAGTAAAGTTTTGCTGATCCGCTCCTTTTGGAGATGGAAGTCCCTCCTCAGAGACCCCAACCCCAGTTTTTCCGCCTTCCTCTCCCGCTCTCTCTCACACGTACATTTACACAACACAAACAAAAGAAACCCCCTCTCTGTCCCACTGGTCTGGGAAAGGGTCACGGAGGTCAGACTTCCTGGGCCAGACTGCTCCCAGACACTACGGTGGAGCTCAGTGTCACTCCACCTCACACCGTGTCAGCATGAAGTGACAGAGCAGACAAGACGGCCCCCTCCTCCTCTTGCAACTCCGACTCGCGCTCGTTCTTACAGTAACTCCCTATTGGTGCAGCAGGCGTGGGATGCTGAGTAGGAGTTGGGATGAAAAGGGGAGCAGGGGTCTGCGGGATGACAATGGATGGGGCAGGAGGCCAAGGAAACGGGGAGACGCACCCGCTGGCCCGAGTTCCTGTCTGCTCTGATCAGAGACATTTTAGATCTGTTATTACTGCCCGCGACCGACCTAAAGTGCCAAAGATCGCTGTCAGGGTCAAAGGTCACTCCCTCTGCATGCTCCTATTGACCGATATACATATATGAATATAAACGTAACACACACAGGTTCACCGGGTTCTCAAGAACAGCAGAGGAAAACAACAAAAAAATATGCTTTCATGCATATTAAAGCATAATTGTATGTTTGCAAATTCTTCAACAAGCATACCGAATAAAAGCCACACCATAAATAAAAAGGACTAATCCCTTCCCGTCCCTCGTCTTTGTCTCCGATGACCCAGAGAGCTGTCAGAAGAGCAGAAAGGCCGTCAAACACGCCCACTGAGAAAGCTGACATGGACCAGTAACCATGACCCGGGCCTCAGGACAATGGGGGGGGGGGGCAAAGATGTCATGGAAGCCAAGGTGAAACATACACAAGGAGAAAACAAAAAGTGACCCAGTTATTCTCCAGCGCCAGACAGGAGGAAGAATAAGAAAGCGAGACAAAAGACAGAAAGCAAAAATAAATAGCAGGGATGGATTGTGTCCATCACCTGGCCATGGTTGATGTTATTGCATGTGTGGAGACACTTACTGACCATTTGCAAGATAAAATCAGTGTCATAACCATGAATAACACAGCATCCTTTCTTCTAATTACTGCTTCCTCCCTACAAGAATGAAGGAAGGAGGCCATCCCCTCATGGAGGGAGAAATGTGAGAAAATAAAGAATAGGAGGCTGGGGGAACGAGAGGAAAGGAGGTAATGCTGGACGGAGACAGCAGGGACACAGAAAGGGCAAAAGACAGAACAGAGAGCGGATTAGAGGAGTGTCACGGCCCTGAGAGTTCACCATGCATCTCGACCCAATATCCTCTGCTCTCACCAAAGATAATAGAACGAAAGCAAGGGAAACCACGGGAGGGAAAGGGAAAGACACGAACACAACAAGCAGATGTGTCGTCTGGCCTGCGCTTAAATTAATCCTCCTCCCTCACCCTGCTTTCCTCCTTTTATCAGTCAGAACAAAGAGACCTGCTTGTGCTTCAAGTCCAGACAACAGAGGTGGATGGACGGTGGATTCAAGTCCTTGCTGAGAGAGGAGACTGGAGAGTGGGGGGGTGGACTGGGGGAAATAGGGGATTTGGGGGGTGGGGGGGGGGGTGGGAGATGTGGGTGAGTATGTGCCTACGTGCCAGGTCATCCAGGGTCTTATGGCAGAGGGAAGATGGGAGATGGGAGATGAGAGAGAGAGTGAAGGTTGGGGGTTTTGGGAAGCTGGCTGGGCTCAGGGAACAGAGAGAGAACAGAATCAAACATTGGCTCTCACAGAGCTCAGACACACTCACGGGCTTAGCAGAGTGTCTGAGCTGGAAGAAGAGGGAGGGAGAGATGGAAAGAGACAAGAGGAGGGAGAGATATAAACAGACGAGCATCCTGCGCAGGTAACAGCAAAAGGTAATTTGTCAGCTGAGTTTCACACTTTCATTCTGTTTAACAAGTTTTTTTTTGTTGATTCCAAACTGATTTGCGACACGATTTTTGACATTTTTCAACATTTCAACAAAATCATTCATAACAGACATTACCGAGTAGTGTAAAGAGTTAATATTGAGGCCACTTATGAAACATTTTGGGCTCACAGTTCATTCAGCATCATGTGTGGCCAATTAAAGGACAAAAAGGATCCACAGTACCAGCAATGACTTGTTGGGTTAGTTTTACACATTGAACTGTGTTTCTGTACTGAAAACAAACTTTTTTCAAATAATTTTTTTTTTTTTAAACACACACACAAAAAATTATTTTTACCAAAACGTTTCTGTTCGTTACAACAAAAAAGCCCCAAATTCTTAAAGAAGACAGTTTAATGTTATTTTAACATAATCAAGCAAGAAAGAACTTTGCCAAAAAATAAAATAATAAAACAGAACAAAAATTCAGACTTTAATCAGTAAATGTCAAGATCTGACAAAGCAATCAGTGGTAACGTTTGGTATTTGGAAACTCAATACTCGATGCTGATGACACATTTTGGTTCAGCACTATAAAAGTATTTTAAGTTAACTTCTGTAAAGAGTTGCATCTGCATCTGCGTTTTGAGCAGAAATTAAAATCTCCAAAAATACAGAATCAAGGTAAACAACTCCTGTTCCCATACCGTTGCTATGGTTATAAAAGAAGGATGTGTGAGTGATGTTGTACAGGCACTGGAAATTAGAAAAAAGTGGAAGATGATGGCAGACAGGCCAACAGTCCAGATGATATTTCGACTTATCTCTATATACAGATATCTGCAGATACGTTTTGTTTTTTTTTAAAAAGCTCATAATAAGCTAAATCGTCATCAGACAATAACCAATGGGTTCCCACATTGCATTTCGGCCAATGCGTTCCGCCTCTTTTGCTCTCCACACGGACTGTTAACCTGCATGCAGTCAAAGCCTGCTCAAACATGATTGGTCAATACTACTTAGACTACAAACGGAACATTTCCGGTACCTACAAATTCTGTCCCGTCGCTTACAGACTCTGCATTCATAATGCATATCTGTTTATAGAGATTACAAACAGGCTTACACACAACTCTTCAGACGAACATGTCTTTGATATCCAAGCCAAAACCAGGTTGGAAACAATGACATATTTTTAAACCAGACAGATTATGAAAGCAAAAACTTGAGTGTGTCTGTTTCTGTTTCTTTCATCCACATTGGACATCTTCTCAATCTGCCTCTAATGGACATCATGAAACCTCCCAACATTTTGCCCCCAACATGACACAGGAACCTAGTTACAAATAGGCAGTCTTGATTGGTCCCTGCGAGACGAGCATGGTAAACCCCCTTACTAGGGGCAACTGGCCCCAAACCCCCCCCCACAGGATTAGGGTGTGACCTGTAGAAAGGCAGCAGATGAGCAGGGATGGACACACACTGAGCTGGGAAGCCACAGGAGTCTTGGCTACAGAACATCTAAGCCTTGAAAGAGGCCACAACCCAAGCCAACATGTCTGTGTGTTTGTGCATCTGTCCAATTACTAAGCGCTGTTTGTTAGAAGGTGGCCTTGTACGCCACTGGTTTTATTTCAACTTCAAAAAAAATCTTTTTTCAACTTTTTATGTCTTTATTACAGAGTCGACAATCTAGAAAGGACACCCCTTTATTCCAGGTTTTAGTATTCATTTTTAGCTATCAGCGCTCAGAAATCTGCAGCCACATGAGTCCAACTGAAATCACAAATCCTAATAGTTTTGTATTATTTGAGTGAATGTTTCTTTGGTGGCTCGTTCAACAAGCTTACATGCAGGACAAGATGTGTGTTCGTGTTTGTAAGTTAGATAAGGAGGAGACTTTAGCAGGAAAGCTAATGTGGGCTGTTGTTAAGAGTCTGTGGTTCTTGTGTTGTGCAACCTAGCTGGCTGCTATCAGGTTCAGTGTGACCGTCTGCTCTGCTCTGCTCGTTTAATTTTTATTAATTAATCGTTTGGTCTATAAAATGTCAGAAAATGGTAAAAAACGTTGATCGCTGATATTCAGTTGACTGTCATAGAAACCAGAAAATATTCACATCTGAGAAGCTGGAACCAGAGAATTTGAACATTTTTTTCTCAAAGAATGATTCCAAACAATGAATCAATTATCGAAATAATTGGCGATTTACTCAACTAATCGATTAATCGTTGCAGCTCTTCTCTGCTTACGATTGAACACCACGTTATCGCTTTATTCAAGACTTGCTTTGCTGTATCGAAATAAGGACTCCAGCCACGTTAGCCGATGATGGAACAGTATTTCAACAATATAATGCAAAACTAGGCAGGCACCATCATGAAATCAAATAATTTTAACTATAAATTTTTCCCATTTTGTTTGTGATTTTTTTTCTCAAGGAACAGGAACAGAACAAGTGATTTACGGAGCAGATATGCATGCTGTAGTAGACAAAAAAGGCACTTTAATTTCATTTGGACTTTAAGTCAAAGCTTGAAAACGGATTGAAGACCCAAAAGGACATTAATATTATTCCTGGAAGAACATGAAGAACATGTCCAATATGATTCCTAAAGAGTTATGTGTTTTTTAAATTTAACATTCAACATTGCATATTGTGTCAACAAATCCTAACCTAAGATGAAAACTACTACAAACGTGCTAAAAAACACACACATACTGTACATGAACAAGACATGACCAGGCTACTGAAGTGAACTAATGAAGTAAGCTGCTATTAAAAAGAAATTAAAATGAACTGTTAGTGTCAGTTCATTTCTGTCAGTGAGGCAGATTATTTGTGTATTAATCTGGGACTCTACATAAATGTACAGTACAGTCAATGTACCACAATTAGCCACAAAGGCTCATCTGTAGCCTATGACACCCCATAGGTACCCTAACAAGTAGAGAGAAATAGACCAACTAGCAATTAGTAAAGTTAAAGCAGTCAGCAGCAGAGAGTAACTGGCTTTTATGTTGACAGTTGATTATCTATGGACCATGAATCTGTAAGTGAGAGCTAAATTAATATTACCGTGTGTGTTGAAATCTCTGATACAGTATGTGCGTGGGATGATGCAATCCTCTCTGTTATACCTCTTATAATCTGGTAGGCATGTTGACAGTTTTGTTGGCAAAATGTCAACCGCATTGTGTGCCGAATCTCACGTATAACAAGTTGTGATGGCATGTTCTTGATCACAGGTTCAAACTATGTCCACACTGTGTGATGCACAACTGCACGAATATAAAACAAGCAGACAGACTCTGCTGCTTCCCTCTGGAAAATAAAGTCAGGCCTCTGCCAGATATCAACAGGGACTAAGAGGGAGCTCTCTTCTGTTGTTAGAGGAAAACTTTGATCAAAGTTATTTCTCCTCATCCATCTCTGACTCTCCTGGCCAGTCATAAATCATCTTCACTGTGCCAACTGTCAGGCTCGGTCCCATAGCCGTGAAGAGCTAATTCACCAGCATAACACTCTGAGCAGATCTCTGCTCTGCTGCCTTAGCATGGAAAAAAGCACCAAAAAAGCATTCTTCTTTTTGGACTCACATATGCTGCGCCAACCAACATTTGTAAATAATCTAACATGACGCTGATGATTATTATCCTAATTAATTTAAAGAATACAGAAGAAACATTGTACTGTCTGTCCAGCTTCAAACAGATGCATAGATGCAGACAGTTATACTGTATGTCACACTTTAATGATTGTGGCTACAGTGAGTCAGAATGGTTGAACTATTTGCAATTAAAGGGGTCTTAAAATGAAAAATTGAATCTCTTTGTGAACTTTCATGCAAGCACCCAAAGACAGCCCAAGTTGAAGTCTCATTGACACGAATGAGACAAACCTTTTTAGCCTTTACCTCCCTCATGGACTAGAGTCATAAAATTATTTGCTTGGCTGCACTGGGTTCTGCCAGAGCGTATCTGCAATGCTAATAAACTTCATCGGCGCTGGCAGGTAATAGCATGCTACTGTAACTTTTCTACCTCAGCTCAGCACAGCTCAATCAGCCCGCGCCAGAGGCCTCTCCCCTACGAGTCCCCGCGGCTCAGAATCAGCAACTTTCAATCTCGGTGTGTTAGCATGCACGAAGACTCAACTGTACGTTTGGGATGGGTGATGAGACAAGCAGACAGCACAGCGTGAGAGTGAGAGAAATGCAGCACCCGCACACACACACACTGTCGCATGCACAAACACACACATACTGTCTAATATCAGCTCGATCCCCGACTCCCTTTAAGAGACCTGAGAGCCAAAGAGGGGGAAATAAATACTCTGCTTTATTACTGGGAGAAAGACAGAGAGGAAAAGGGGAGGGGAGGAGGAAAAAGTAAAATAGAGAGGCAGGATGAGACTGCACACACACACACACACACACACACAGCCATGACTGGCTCTAACTGATCTTGCTGAATCCAACATGGCAGTGGAGAACTCTTTAATTCCCCAAGTCAGCAAACCTCCCCCACTCCAGTCCTCTCATATACTGTCAGCTGACAAAGTAGAAATAGAGCCTCCGCAACGTGGGATACTATTTATACTAATATAAAAACCATGGTTACACATTGTTAGACAAGGATCTGTTCCTTCTACATCTCAAACCAAGAGCTCTGGTATTGTGTAACAATGTTTATTTGTAATGTAAAGTCCACAGGGTACCTTTAATAATGTAAAATATATTAACATGCATAGACTAACGTTAGCCTACTAAATTGAAATTTCACAGTGGAAAGGCACTGTATTTAGACAGTGAATTACACTAGATGAAATACTCACTTCCCACAAGTCAGATCTGTAGTTTGTAGTGCTGAAATGATTAGTCCATTCATGAATTAGTCAACAGAAAATTAATTGTCAACCATTTTGCTAAATGATCATTATTTTTTTAAGCAAAAATGCCAAATATTAGTCAGTACCTGCCTCTCAATTGTGAGGATTTGAAGGTCATTTCTCACTATTTTCTAACATTTTATAGACTTGACACTTAATCAAGAAATCAAGAAAATAATCTGCAATAATCAGTAATGGAAATATTAGTTTGTCGCAGTCTTTGTAGTTTGTCAGTCGTGTCACATCACAGCTGTTTCTAATCTGGATAACACTATGGTATCATTTTGGAAAAGGGGAAAATGTAAGTTATACAATTTCTAAAATAAACTTTTGTCTTATTTTGTTAGAAATTGTTTCCGATGAAAACTTTTGTTGATTTTTATTTGTTTGGGTGAACTGACCCTTTAAGAAGCTCTTTAAAAATAAGCTTGTATTTTGTGTTCCTCAGCCCAGTTTACAGCTCTTCCTTTTGCACACCTGATCCCATTATAGCACAATGAAAAATTGTAACCCTTATTCCATGTTCGTGTCATATCGGAGTTGCCCTAATTATGAATTTCGACTTATAAAAAGCGTTCACATCAATCAGATTTTTCTAAAGGCTCAACAGACTCATTAATAATACAGAGATGCCTCAAAACCAGACAAACACGAATGCCTCAGGTCAGGAAGGTAATTAAACCAAATTTGAAAGAAAATAGTGCCATACTGTCAATTCACAATATATTCAACTCTGTCTTGAGTTGTTCTGTAACATGAATGTTGGAAAGTCCACAGAAATCTTTCCCATGTCTGCTATCGCACTCCATGTCACATGAATGCGGCATTAAAGACACAGCAAATTAAGGAATTTCCGATCTGGTAGGCGCTGGTAAGATGTGGCAGGATCATGGGAAGATAGTATAAACTTCTGCACGTTACCCAGTGAAGCTCAGGTGAAAAGAATTGTAGGCCAAAGCCACGTGTAACAGAGTAGTCACATGTCTACTGCATAACCAGGCCAGCAGAGCTATAGAAAAAAAACATGTGTTACTGGTGACATGGACCAGATACAAGGACTCTGTGGGGTGGAGCTTGAGTACCCATGATTGATTAGACAGTGAAAAACATAAATATTTTCACCTGTTCTCTGATCATTTCTGAGCCAGCATTTGTAAAAGCCTTTGATCAAGTGATGAATAATGTCCTATTTCGATCAATGCACCTGAAAAACATTCCCAAAACATTAAAATTTCAATTTTTTTACCCAGAAATGTTGAATAAAATCATTTTAAAAAGACCTAGAGTGGAACAACTGCCTTCCACCTCTCCACCTCACCTCTGCATCCTCCTTCTGCTGCTTCTGTTTTCCCACCTATTTCTTTTCCTATCTAACCAAACTGACTCTCCCGCTTTAACAATCCCTCTTGTTCTCCTGCATAAGCTGCCAGACTCTAAAATACAAGTGTGAGAAAGTAACTAAGAAGGCCAGGAACTCTACTAAATCATCTTCCCTTGATACAACCCTGTAGTAGGAAGCAAGAAGGTTTCCCTGACCTAGTGCCATACAGAGGGTTCCCTTGAGTCCAGATAGGCCTTCTACAGACAACATGGATGTCCCCTGGCACATTCCTGCGGTGCCCCACATAGTGAAGGGAGACATTTGCAAGTGTGTATATATAGGCTGTGTATTTGTGTGTGTGTGTGTGTGGTGTCTCCAGCAGTAGTAATCCCACGCTACTCTGGCACTGCTCCAGCAGACATGGGAACACCACAATGGATTACTCAAGGAAGAGAGGGATTTACAGAGGAAGAGAAAGAGATCAATGGAGGAAGAAGGTACAGTAAAAGGGGAGGTAGAGCAAAGAGTTTCCTGAATACCATTAGCCAGGGTCTGCACAGAAAGGGGTAATCAGTTTAAGATTACAATTTCTATCAATACAGTTCAGATAAAGCAAGAGGAAAAAGCACAGGAGAAATAGAGACCTCTGCAGTGTTAGATAGTTGCTGGAATACAAAGTTGCTCTTTGGAATATAACAAAAGGCAAATCACTTTCTGCTAATTATGAGTAATTATAAACTGGAAAGATTTGAAGCTCATAAAATAACAGTGGCTTAACATTTTGAGCTCTAATTGATCAAACTGCAACATATTTTCAGGAAAAATATGAAAACACAAGTTTGTTCTTTTATATCTCTAAAAAAAAGTGTTGATTTATAACTGTAATGCAGCACATATCTTAGTCTCAATTCCAGTTATGATATCATTAAGATGTTCAAATAACGATATTGGTCTCAAAAATCCTGTACTGGTTGGGTTCTATTACTTACTGTACATACCATGCAAATGTTTGAGTTACAAAAAGAAATATGGCCACTGAGCCACTGCTTCCTGCTGATGTTTTTATCCACCTGTGACACTGACACTGTGGCACAAACACATACTAATCTGTGAATTTTGCATGCTTTTACACCTTATGTACACGGTTTAGTTTTGAGGAAAAATGGCACCTTGAACCTGTGGAGGGGTTTGGCTGTGTCTGAAAGCACTCCCTCACTCCCTCATTCACTCATTCACCACTCCCTGTGTAACAGACACTCAATTGTCTCCTCAATAGTGAGCAGCAAATTGAGATTTCAGATGCTTACTAGTCATCATTGTGGGATTGTCAGCAGAAAATACATGTCATGGACACTTTCTTTGTTCCACTGTGGAAGTTTTGAGGGCAATATAGTGGATAAATTTACACACTCAGAATTCATTAGAGGAGGGTAAATATAGTGGACTATATAGTAAATAGGGAGTGATTTCGGACACAGACCTGATGTCTTGGGTTTTTATAACAGCTGTGCTGAAGCCAAAAGCTTTACTAATGTGAGATAAAATACATCTCTCACATTTGGACACATACAAACCAAAAGCAGAACTCATAATCACGTGTTAGCTAGCTTTCTATCTCACACAAACACACACACACACACACATCCCCCTCCCACTAGGCTGAGCTGCTCCTCTACCTCCCACCATACTGACCTTCACCTGTCACACAGGCTTCATATTTACAGCCACTACAGCCCATCTGCCCACACTCAGCCCTGACTGTCAGTCAGCAGCAAGCTGCCTCCCCCTCTGCCAATCCATCAACGGGCCGAAAGCACCAAACCACACCACCCTGCACAAATACAGACATCAACAACAAGTGATCCACCACTTTACTTTTCCCCCAACTGATACCAACTCAAACTTAAAGCGCTGTTCAGCAGTTTGTAACAACTTAATCTTATGTAAAATGTTTCTTTTTTACCCAGAATTTTGACATTGATCAGTTAAAAGCACATCCTCTTAGTATAGAACTGGGCTTCATGCATTACCATATACTGCAGGAAGAAAAGGAAATACATTTTACATGAACGCCCACCAGACTACATACATTAGAGGTGAGAATTTGAGCTGGCTTGAGGGGGGGGGACAGTTTCTATATAATCAAAAAGATCTAATGGGAACTGTCAGCTTCTGGACACTGCTTACTGCACATTGCTTAATATTTCATAACATGCAGCAAAGAGTGTCTTTCTTTTTCATCTTGAGTGACGGACAGATGCGAAAATTGAACATCCACGCCTTCAGCAGTTCTATGTTTTCTTCCAAATCAACTATACGTCCAATAGGATGCAATGGCTGCCTGTTGTGTGCAGTCAGTTCTTATTATTCATAATATTAGTCCTGCGCGGGTATGAAAAGGTCAGCTACACATCTATTTTGTGCAGACACACATGTGAACATACCTATATTTCCAGTAATGGCTCATATTTCCATCCCTTCACCGCTGTCTAGAAAATTGGGGCAAATGCTCCAGGTAGTGCAGCATGCTAAGAGCTCTCACACACACACACACACACACACACACACACACACACACACACACACATCCTCCCCTGCAGGTAGTGGTGTCTGGGTAGGGGGCCACCGGATTCAGCCCCCTGCATCTCAATGACAACCACACATCCACAGGGATTTATCTAAATGCAAATCAGCCGCCTTCACTCAACAACACACACATAATTTACTTTGCTTGCCCTAAAATACACGATGCAGCCCGGGTACAGCCAGCCAGACAGCTAGTGAGTCAGCCAGGCGGCCCTTCGGCTCTGCCTTCCCCTTTCATCTGTGCCCTCTGGAGCATGCTCATTTTCACCAAATTCACTTTTAATTGAGAGCTAATTTAGCCAACCCAAATTCATACTGGAGGTAGATCGGATAGGGGCTGAGGAGGGGAGCAAAGGGAGAAAAGAGAGGGAGGGAAGGAGGAAGACTCAAGGAGAGAAGAGGGAGAGCGGGATTTGGAGTGGCAGGTGACAATAAAATCTGTTGTTCGTGTCATTCTTACTCTCAAAGGAGAGAGACAGTTTGAACGACGAAAGGAAAGCGATAGAGGAGAGAAAAATAGGAGAAAAACAAGGAGGAAATGAACATAATATCGTACAGAGTGGTCTTCATATCATCTTATCCAAAACCAACTTCTTAAAGTTGTCCTAAACCGACACAGACAAAATGTGTTTTTTATTGCAGTAACAACAACGTCAACTGAACTTGTGTTCACCTCAGTGACCTGTGCTTTTCTGCCCAGTGATAAAGTTGACCCAGAGGCAATGTGCACGGTGTCTTATGGAGCAGCTGTGCCCTGCGACCTGTGATACAAACCATGCTGTAAAGTGATCTATGTTTCAAAGGTTATCTGGGGTCTTGGCAGTGGAGAAACAACCTCCTTGATGCTGCCTGATGCTTTCTCCACTTCTACATAGCTGTTAATTAGCCCAGCTAAGTGCACCATTAATCGATTGCTTGTCTCTATGCTATATCTCATAACGGCGTTGCGCTCTGGCAACGCCAGGCGAGGAAATGTGAGGTTCAGGAAGTCACACTTTTCCACTGGTGAAACACTGGTGCTGCAGGGAGAGGAAGCAGAGAATAATGGCTGCTTCTCAAAGACGGGAGTGGGTGGCATATACCCACTCCATAATGTTGAACTGCGGAGTTCAACATAATAGAATGTGATTATATTAACACTCTAGACAAGTGGAAGAATATGTAAAAAGTGTCATGATTTTGTAATTTTCTGGAACCGAGAAGTTAAAAATTCACAACTATATCAGTCAAAGAAACACAGACTTTTACTCTCCTTTTCCCACATCACAGATATGATTGATTGAAATGTTTTGACATATATAACACAAGCTCTTATGAACTCATCAACTCTAAAGAGACAGGCACAGAAAATCAGTGGAGGAAGAGGAAGAAAATCACGGCAAAGGGAAGGAAATAAACCTTTCTGGTCCCTTCGGTGAAATAAAACATGACAAGTGATGAAGAGGCAACATATAGTTTGTTGTGTTGGCACCTCTCTCAGACACATACATGTACAGAGAAAGAAAACATCCCACAAAAACAAATCAGCTACTGCCAACAGCTGGCAGTAGTGTCAATATGTGTCACCTGGAAAGTACTGAAATATATAGTAGCTGGGCTTTTCAGCTAGCTGGTAAACATCGATCCAAGCCAGTGATGCTGTGTAGTTGCTACTTGTTGCTGTAAAGGTTGTTGTCTTGTTGATAAGTTCAGGCTTGCTGGAGGTGTGATGAGCAGATGCCACAATGCGTATTTGAGTGGGCAAGGTGAGTGCGGAGATAAAAAAAAAAAAAAAAAAAAAAAAAAACAAGAAAAACTTGTTGTTTGCATCTTTTTCTTGTAAACATTGCCTTGTCTTTGTTGTTTTACTCGTTGATACATTATATATTCAAATTATAAATCACAACTGTACAACCACCTATCAGACATTATGAAATATAAGGGCTCTGATATTTAAGTGGGCTTTTTAAATGTGTCCATAGCCCTGAACAAGAAAAAAATATGAACTCAGTATATAGCACTGAAACAAAGCTAATTAATTAAACAGTCAATCACAAAAAAATGTTTTAGTTGTACAGCAAGTATAAAAATCCAGCTAATTATTTTTTATTTCACAAATGCTACAATTTTCTTTCTCCATTTATATAATTATGTAATTAAAATGTTCTAGCTTTTGTTTTGGCTGCCGGTCATGCTGAGTAAGAATGTTTTTGACACCACTTTGGGCCGTGGAAACATTTGTTTGATATCAGCCAGTTTTAATTTTTCATGAACTAAATAACTGATGTGTTTCTTAATTGCAGCCATATGTTTTCTACCTCCAATGTCACTCTGAAGTTCATCTTTAAACTGTAGGAAACTAACCACCGTTTTTATTATGCGCCACTAGTGTGGAAAAAAAAACAACATCATGTTGAGCTGAACAGATTCAGAGAACAGGAATCTTTTATTCACTCCCAGTCAAACCAACTCCACCTCGCAAGTCCATCAGCAGAGCAAGGGAACAAACTCACCAGGATGGGAAAAAGTTAAAAAGTGTTCTCACCAATGTTACATTTGTAATAAAAATATAACTATTCCCAGAGCAAACCAAAAGCATACCAACCAGCAACTCTCTCTCTCTCTTTCTCTCTGTGCTGTAGGCAGCAACAACTGTAGCATACTGAGAAGGAAACACAAATAAATCACACTCCTTCTCTTGTGAATTCAGCAAGAAAGTCAGTAAAGTTGTTTAGAGTTTGGAAGATGTAGGCCACAATTGTGACCATACTATTAAAACATCTGAATAATATTAAATCAAGCCAAATCATGAGTGAAATTGCATTCTATATTCAAATTCTCACCAGGCTGTGGGCTCATCTTATGCTGAAAAATGAACAAAAAAGAATATATTTAGAGAAGTATTCACGCAGAAATCAATTGATTTTGAGGGTTTGTAAAGTTTTCCTTTTTAAAATTGGCTGTAGTGTTTCAACTTCTGTTGCTGCATACATTATATGAATTCCTGTAAGTATAAAATGGTAATGTACATCCATTTCTAACATTCCCTAAACAACTCTACAGCTCTACAGTCCCTAAGTTTAAAATCGAATATGGTTAATACTTCTGCATTTTATAATGTGAAAAGACATTTAGAAGCTGTTCGAGATGTTCTGACAATCTTTTAAAGAACTGCAAAACACTTCAATCTGCGATAGTGAAAAATCATAAACTGTACAACAAAGCTGTGCATGTCAGGACCAGCTACAATAAAAGCTTCAAGCCTCCAGAAATAGCCTGGCAGGCCTCTTAGAAAACCTGCTTTTTAGAAGAAGAAAAAAAAAAGAGCTCGCACTACTCCACAGCATTTCAGCCAGCATTCCTAAGCCAGGTCGTCCTTGAGAAGATGGACAAGCTGCAGAGAGACGGAGAATAAGAGGCAGGCGTGTGTGAGAGATGGACAGAAAATAAAAAGGAAATAATGAGAAAAGGAGGCTTCGTGGAGGAAGCAAACAGAGACAGAGCAAGAAATGGAGGGGAAGAAAAACATCACAAAGACAAGAGATAAGTCCGCAGATGGACAAACAAACGTACTGTACCAAACAAGAGCGGAGGGAACACAGAGGTCGGGAAGACAGAAACTGTACAGGTGAGGGAATCCCAATTATAGCCTGACCTCGTTAAGCCCGGTGGCTCGTTAGAGTCTCGTTACAGCAGCATTCGCCGGGCCCATCCTCTGTCACACCTTCATTAAGCCCATCGACCCACTGTGCTTATTAAACACATTCATTACCCCAAGTATTGAACCGCTGCTGCTATCACCGGCCCCAAGTGCATCAAGGAAGAGGGGGAGGAGGGGGGGGAGGCAGAAGGGTGACTATTGGTAGAGGGTGAGATAGTAGATGGAGGAAATGTTGTGGAGGGGAAGGTTCATGGACACACAGAAAAACATCTCGCACACACATAAAACATATAAACGCTCATACAGACTCTTATCAATCATCACTAATGAAGTCAGTGATTAGAATAGGTTCGGCCTCTCAATCACACAGAGACAGAGAGAGCGGGGGGGGGCGGGGGGCGGAGTGCAACAGAGGTACAGAGAGAGAGAAATCAAGAGGGAGGATATGGCTTGTTTGAGAGAGGAGGAGAGCGATGGGGTGAGTAGCGGGATCACGAGTGCGAAGAAGGGATAAAAAGAGTAGTAAATGAGCTGAAAAAGAAAGGTAGACCTTCTCTCTTTCTCTGTTTTACACTTTCTGTCTTTCCTCCATAGCACAAGTATATCCCCAAGGAGGGCTACTCATCAGAGTACGTACAAACTAGTCCACTGGGCTAAAGGCTAGGCCTCCGTCCTGGCTTCAGGTGCCTGCTTTAAATGATGACATCACTTCTGCCCTTCTCGAACAAAAGGAAAACTCATCATCAGAGAGAGCGAGAGGAAGAGAGAGAGAGAGAGAGAGAGAGAAAACGGGAGAAGGAAAGAGCACAAAGAGATTAAGAAGAGTAAAGGGGTGAGCGAGGTGTCGGAAAGGGCCATGAATCACAGTGACATCCCTGGCTGGGTGTCAGATGCTGCTGCTGCTGTCTGGAGCTGGATAAACAGAAGGCCTCTAAAGCAATGCTCTTTAAACACTGGCCAGGTCAGAGCCCAGGCACTGGACCACAGGAGGATTGAAATGGGTGCCAAAATTATTTTGCCTAAATTGATTGTCAAAAAGTTACTGGCTGTTGTGTTGCCAAAAACCTTCCCAAGGTGCTGCTGGCTAGCAGGAGTGGAACAAATGTGAGTGAACGTGGAATTACTGGTTTGAAAAAATGTACACAAGGTCACAGAAGGCTAGACTGAAGGAAAACAGTAACACACTAAGTCTAGGGCTGCAACTAGCAGATATTTTTATTTGCAATCAATTTGCTGATTATTATCTCAATTTAATCAATTAATTGTTCTGTCTGAAATATCAGAAAATAGTGAAAAATGAATATAATTTCCCAGAGACCCCAGTGACTTTTTCGAATCACTTTTTTCATCCGACAAACAAAGAAAAGCATCAAATCTTCACATTTGAGAAGCTGGAATTAGTGAATATTTGGCATTTTGGCTCAACTAAATGAAACATTTTCTTTCAATAGACTCATGGATTAATCGATTAATTGTTTCAGCTCTACCCATCTCCTTCATATTACCCATTTAACTTCTTTCAACATAGGTATTCCTTTTGCAAATGTACAACAAAGCATCAGCTTACAAAAATCAAACCACAGTGAGTTATGAGCCTGAAGGTAGGATAAGTTTTGCACGGGCTTCACACCAGCTAACCAATTAAAAAAAAAAAAAGAAGAGTTTAAAGGGAGAAAGAAAAAAATTAAATGTGTGTTTCATCTCAGCTTTACCCCCTGTCTCAGGCTGCAGTCCCTCCATGTGCTCAGCCAGAGTAAGCAATGAACAGAGAGGGAACAGAAATGGAAGTCAAATTCACATTAACATTCGTCAGTGCTTTTCCTGGTACTCTGGTATCTGCAGGCGAATGCTTGATAACGTCACAGAGATGAGTGATGCTACAATCTCCAGTACTGAGAGATAATGTATTAACACTGCAAAAAGGCCATTCAGAATTTCTGACTACAGGTGAGAAAACGGTTATTCTCACTTCAATAGTATTCAAATTATGACATAAATTACATGCCATTCAAACAACATGAAAGATGCAACCACCTACACGTTACACTCTGATGTGAGCGGAAAGATATTGAAAAGTATCAACAGGTTATAAGAACATAAGTCTTCAAATCAAAAAGGACAACTTATAAATATTCCTTCATGCAACCTCTTTCATTTACATGTGAAACCAAAAGAAACAAAAACGTGTGTCGCTCAAATATTTAGTGTCTGCAAGTTTTTAAAAACAGTTTGGGATCTTTTGCGAGGAGTCTGAAGGAACACTGAGAGGCATTCGGCTGCCTGTTGGCTCACCTACTGTTGAATTACTGCTCTTAGCCAGTCCTACTACACCCTCTGCAGGTGAGAGCCAAACACAGCATCTGAACTGATATATCTAAAGCCGTACACATTTCTGGATATATTTGGCATTTTAGAAAAGAGTGCTGATATTATCCTTGGTTGCAACCTAAGTCGCTGTTAAGGTCATAATGGTAATTTGATTTTATCTGTGATCCTGAGCTACTGTCTCTCGACTTAGACACACTGCGCTGAAGAATGTCAGAGTGCCATTAAAACACCATCACATCAGAGCCTAAAACAATAGTCAGGTGCCCAAATGAACACTGACACATGTTTTTGTTTGTTTGTTTTTGTTTCCTCCTGTTCTTACTGACCATTAAGAGATCCCTTCATAATGCACTTACAAGTAAGCGATGAGGGACAAAATCCACAGCCCTCCTTCCATGCAACAATGTTATAAAAGTTTATTTGAAGCTAATATGAAGCTTCAGTCGTCCAAATGAGTCAAATTAAGTCAATATCTTTCAAATTTAGTCTTTATAGTGTCAGATTTCCTCTTTTTGTTACGATCCTTCCACTGAAGAGGAAAACACTGTCCATCAAGAAATAAGGAGAGAATTTTTTTTACTAAAAAGACTAACAGTGGAAGACCAACTCAGACAGCTGAAGCCTCATATACGTCTGTTGATTTTGTCCCCCATCACTTACACTGTAAGTGCATTCGGAGGGGATCTTCTAATGGCCAGTATGTACAGGAGGAATGATTACAGTGATCAAAACCTGTTTCAGTGTTCATATGGGCAAAAATTCTGAACCCTATCCTTTAATTACACTACAGTATACTACTGCTGCTACTATTGATGCAATTATATAGATGAGTAATCAGGCAACTAGCGGTAGCCAGTGACTTGGAAGATGAGGAAAAAAGCCCTTCATCAGGATAAACTTGTATAAATAAATAAATATATAATAAAGTATAAGAAAATAATAAGATCAAATTTATTTTCTTCTACAATTTGCACATAAATATATGTTATTTAAACAAACTTAATATATACACATTATCGCATTATGTGTTACTTATTTTTTTTATGTTTGCTACATAGCACAGAAAAAAAAAAAGCTAAATAAACTAAATACTAACTAAATAACTTCAGCTACTCTCCATCTCTACCCTGCCAAACATTTTTCAATTCTGGCAAACCATCGTCATTTCTGTCACTGTTCCACAACAGAGGGACAGTTATATTGCCTGTCCCACTTCTGAATTACCGCGTCTGTCATTCACTTGACTTTTTTTTTTTTCTTTTAACATTTCTATGAGCCACTCGGGGGATCCAAGAGAGCATCCTGCCACACCAAGGTCTCCTTTTTGAAAAAGTAATTTCATCTGTGTTATTGATAGAGTCAGGAAGGAAAATGCCTAATGTTGACACCGACTCTTCCCGGGGTAAGTATTGTTGAAAAGAAAACATTGTACCAAGGTGAAATATTGCTTTGGAGACACGCTTCACAGACTCGCGTTTCCAAAAGTGTTTTCACCTCTTCCTTTTCTTTCTCTCCCCTTTAAAAGTTGTTTTGTTCTTGGGCAGACAGCGGAGGGAACATATCGACAATGTCTGTGTCTGAGTGCAGCCAGCTGCCTAAGTTAAAGTCAGTGCTCATTAATGCATCTGATTACTCTTCAGGCAAAGGCCAATCAGCAGCCGCCCCAAACACACACACGCACACACAAAGAGCAGCTTTTTTGGGGACACAAATCAATACGGAGGCACTTCAAAAGAGCAATGAAGAGGAGGATATCAAAGAGAGAATGTAACCTATGGTGACGGTGAAAACAAAAGTTTTAAAGAATATAAAGCATTATATATAAAGCAGTTTATTATGATTACAAATTATCCTCATGCCCTTATCCGAACACTAAATGTGTTTGACTCATTCGGCACTACCAATCATTTTCATTATCAATTAATCTGCTGATTATATTTAATTTTTGACCTGTTGGTTGCACCAGACCAACAAAGGCAACAAGTCAGGGGATCACTAAAGTCATAAAGGTTCATCCTCTGGGAACCATGAATTTTCTCTACTAAATTTTATGCCAGTCCATCTGATAGTTGAGATATTTCAGTCTGGACCAAAGTGGTGGACTCACCAACCAACAGACCGGCATTGCCATCCCTAGAGCCAAGCTGCTAGTTTGGCTAAAATCATGGTGCTAAACAAGAAGTTGACCACCACCACAACAACAACAACAACAACAAATAATTCAGAAATGGAAAGGAAGAGATAAAACTACAGCTACAAAAATTAATCATTTAGTCAATTGACAGGGTTGGGTTGTTGACTGTTGGTAGCAACAAAAGAAAACAATTGTCATCACTCTGTCTCTTGGGCTTTGGGAAACAGTGATCAAGAGTTCTCAATATTTTCTCATATTAGACCAAACAACTAATTGATGAATCAAGAAAATAATCAACAGATAAGGAAAATAATCATTAGTTGCAACTCTAGATGAAACAACAGAGACAAAGAAGGGAAATAAAGATTTTAAGGAAAATACTGAAAAGGCAGGGTAAGTGACGGATTGTGGATTTAAGACTTCCTGATAGGCTGCCTCATTGGCGTGACATAACATAAAGTGACAATAGACGACCCCATCTCTCCACAGCTTGGTGCAATAAATTCCATCTTGACTTGGCCCATGTAGCTACCTTCCAAATCTATACAGACAAAGAGACATAGAGAGACAACTGTAGAGACTTCTCGATGACATTAAAGTGTGGATACTCTGGATGGGAGCAGAGCCGTTCCTCATTCTGACAGACATAATCCAGCACCATTAGCTGTTAAACTGACTAAATACATCATACAACATCTGACATTTGACATCCTGAAAAGTCCTGTCTTTGAAGACTGGGGGGGGGGTTTGAGGAGATCATGAGGAGGAGATGGACAAAGCTCTGTGTGTGTGTGTGTGTGTGTGTGTGTGTGTGTGTGTGTGTGTAGAGTTGTGTTTGTGGCTGGTCAGAGTGGTTGTATTTATCTGTAATTACAGTCAAATACGTGAACAAAGTTTCCAGAGGAGATTCCAGTGCAGCTGGCAGCTATTCACGTGTGTGTCACCTCCAGTTTTTGAACTAGTGTGTGTGTTGGTATATGTCAAAAGGTCTATCCCATAATAACTGAAAGCTATCATTATCACTTCCTTTGTCTTTGCTCTCCCTCTAATCCGGCTAATTAAATCTGCTAATGTCAATATACAATTTAATCCACGGTTATGCTTGATTGGACTGGCGGGACCTCGCTGTCACTCCCCTGCCAGCCAAAAACCAGACTACTGACAGGCTACACAGACAGCCAATCAGGTCAGGAGATGAGGCCTTCTTCACTGACCGATGGCCAAGAAACACCATTCGCTCTGACAGTTCGTCTTTTCCGGTGTTTCATGCTGTTCCACAGCCACAGTTTCTCCTCAGGGTTAGGGTTACATACACATTCCCTCCATCCCGAACGCTGAAGTGTTAGAGAACGACGGAAAACGTGGTGAAAGCACAGGAGGGAGGCTCTGATTGTACATGCAGAGTAATTACACCTAAATTGAGGGCACATGGTAATCTATGTTAGGTCATCTCCAATTCCACTTACATTTCCACATTTTGGACTAATTAAAACTGTAAATAATCAGTGCGTGTGTGTGTATGTGTGTCTTTGAGAGGAGCCAGTGGAAGAATCTTCCCATCACACTGCATGAAAATTAAGTGCACACTCTTTGATTTTAACAAGACAGGAGAGCAGATAATTTTTTTTTTAAGAGACAGGAAAAGGGAGAAGAAAAGTGCTTCACCAGCAAAAATGTTTGCAGATTGCGATGTGTGTTTAATTGAAGGAGCAAAGTTACCGACATAGAGCGATGGGTGACGAGAGGTTTTTGCAGCTTATAGTAAATCCACCAGTTGGTGTATGAAACTGACTGAACTTAAGAGTTAAACTTTCAGGGCTGCCTCTCCCTTCTACGGCAGATGAGGAAAAGGGGAATTTGCTATTCTCAGAGCCTTTGCCCTTCGAGGTGGTGAAAGAGAACAGAATATGAATGGGAGGGGGGAGGAAAAAAAAAACACTTCAGAAGATGAAAACAAGCCTTGAAAGGCAAATGGTGCAATATAACCAACTCTGGCATAAATAGTGGATGAACACCAATAAAGAATGAGGGGTAGATGTCAAAAACAGTGAGGCACACAAGAGTCACCTGCCTTTCACACAACACACTCTTAACCCAGGGTTATCTGTAGCCTTGTGCTGATTTGGCCTCGGGCTAACAAGCAATGAAAGAACTCGCGCCAATGTCAACTGTAACCAAAATTTGGTGACACTAGTCACTGCTGGAGACATCCTCAGCATCGCATTAGTAACCTTCACCAGTTATCCGTCACAAAAATAAGTGGTGTGCTCTCCAAAATGATATTAATTACAATAAATGATGCATTATCTTTTAACGCTGTCTTTCCACAATTAAAAAGGAACCATGAGAAATTTCAAACAAACATGTCTGCACTCCACTTAAAGTCCCCAAAACCTTCCTTGACGTTGCTTCTGCTGAGATTTAGAATTTGGTGGTTTAAGTTTTTATGACACTGACAAAAACAGAGAAACTTTAGCAGAATTACTACCAATATTGTTTGTGCTAGTAGTGGTTTGAGCATTTCCTTAAGGCTACACAAGCTTATTCAGAGAAGTGCTGCCCCCATCCCTCCAAAAAAAGCTATTTAACCATTTACAGACCTCGATATGGTCTTAACACAGAGAAAAGACCCTCTAGCATGGAACCAAAACCACAACCACGACAAGAAGAAGGGAAGGATAGAGCAAAAAAATGCATGTGTGGTGTGCTCATGACAAAGAAAAAGGGAGAGACGGCGAGTGAAAGACCACACAGAAACATCCTGCAGCGATTCAATTATTCAATTTTGGAGGAGGAGAAAGAGGAGGCAGATCAGAGTGAGTAAAAGGCTCATCTTCTTCTGTGATTGATTAAGAGAGACAGAGACAGGATCCTTCCTACCACGAATGGAAGGGAAGGGAAGGGAGGAGAGGAGAGGAGAGGAGAGGAGAGGAGGAGAGAGAGGATTTATAGCGCACTAAAAAACAAAAAGCTCATCTCAATGCCGTTTCCTGGATCATATCACGTAGCGAGCAAGGGCTCCCAGAAGTGTTCAGCCTTTCAGTTTTTGCATAAACCTTTCATAAAAGCCTTTTCCACGTTGCTTCAAAACCTTTTAGTTGGTCTATAAACAGCTGACCTTTTATCCCAGTGAAAAAATATTCTAAAGTACAAAAGGGGCTTTAGGGATTAAAGCACCTTTTGTACTTTAAATTCTTCATATCTTATACAATATTGATATTTTTTTATATGGAAGCCAAAAGCCTGTATAATCTGACATCCAAGTATAAATGAGTACAAATGCAAAATATCAAAAGAAATCCTTTGACATACATATTTTTGGATCTCACAATACAGGCCAACATTTTCAGCCTAACAGATTTATCTCATTTGAAGACTGTAAGCAACAAACTCTTCTTTCTGAGGAGTTGGAGGAGAGAACCTTAGGTAGTCTTTCAAGCTGTCGGAGAGAATAAATGGCCTCTGTGGAAACATGGCAAGTAGGCGTTTCTGGGTCGTCTTAATTCCTGGCAAACTTAATGACAATTTTAGGCCAAGCAACCAGAGCACCTAGACATAACAATTCCCTTATAAGCTCAGCCCATTTCTCTCCACACTAATGACAGGAAGCTAAAATAAGTACAACAATCTCACGTCTGAAAAATGACTGCCTGAAATTGATACTGCCGCGCTGAAATGTTATCAGAAGCAATATTAATCTCTCACCTAGTGGTAATCACTAATTTCATATACTATTAAGTTGATGAATGAGGTTTTAACTAACTGAGCTATTGTTAACAACTTAAAGCAGACTAATTCATCAAGGTCACGATTACTCATGGACTGGAAATAAATACTAGCAGGAAAAAGGGTGAAAGCATCAGTGAAAAAACTGAAAGGAGGTTAGAGACAGACACGTCACAGGATTATTTATGTTCTCTGTCTGTATCAGAATCCAGAGAAGATGCTAAATGACAAGATAAAAGAAAAGATGTGGTTGTGGTTTGGTAAAGAAATCCACAACTCACCATTACTATCAACAAGCTGTGGCCTACATGAAGAAAGAAGCTGGCAGGCTGGTTTCAGAAATTGGGAAACAGTAACATCTAGTGGTACTAGAAGTTAGTCACTTTCTTTTTTTCACTGCTGCTGTTAATGAAATGAATACAGTGAAAAAGGCAGTTCAGCTGTTCATGATGCAAACATAACCAGTCGTCGTAATAAGATCAGTTATTAAACTGATCAATGCATTAATCAGCAAATATACACATGTGTGAACATATGTGTATTCACATAAACATGAAGGTAGCGTTCATATACATATCTTCATGCAGAGCACCTGTGGGTTAAAGGTGCAATTCTTTTTTCCATATGAATTTGAACTTTTACATAATTGAGACACATTTGTAATATCAATTTTAAAAAAAATCAGCAGTTTTTGTCCACTGATCATAATTCAAAATATCAAAATTAATAAATTTTCAACAAAGCCTGGAGTTATACTTGCTTTTTAACCACGCGTTCGCATAGACAACCGGCTGCATCGTGAGCATTGTTCACATACTTGCCTACGTACTCAGGCCAATTTTTCTGCCGTTTGATATATAAACTCCCGTTTATATATCAAGCAGTGGGCAAACTCGTGTCACAATCTTTTTGTTTTAGAAATGTTGATTCCATCTATAAACGCTCTTAAGGGCGACAGAAGGGCTGCTATAGAGACAGCTGCTGATTTAATTAAATCCTACATGTAAATCGATTCAGTCGAAATTCTATATGTAAAACACATTTGAAAGATAGACTGCTACGGTCAGTGTATAGATTGTCAACTGTCAAATTTTTATGAGTTGCAATGCGGCAATAGTGAACAGTGTAAAACAAATCAAAAAATAATAAAGTTGGTCAAAAAAATATATTCTTATGACCACCAAATGTTAGTAGTAGCTATGTACAGTAGAGTAGCTGAGGAAAGTACCTATGGAGAGCTTATATCACATGAATGCCACATTGCCAAACACAGACACGCAGACACTCGCTCCTCTACGACCAGACGCCCCGAGGAAAGCAAGGAAACAGGCACAACAATGAAGTGTGGGACTGACCAATTTGTTCTCTTGCAAGTAGAGTCTCTGCAGTTTAGGACATCCTCTAGCCAAGGCCACCATGCCTTCATCAGTGATACTGTAGCACTGACCCAAGTGGATGTCCTTCAGCTCACTGCAGTGCTCTCCCAGCTGATGTATTAAAAAAAAAGGAGATTAATTAATGAGTATATGCGAGATAAAAATCCACAGACTGTCACCTGAATGTTTTTCTTTTTTTTGGAGTATTACTTCATTGTGGAATAAAAATAACACATGAAGTGAATCACAGACACTGAAACACAAGGGTCTTTGGATCTCTCCTGTCTCCATTCTGACTCTAAATGCATACCTTTTTTAGTGCTTCATCCGTTAGTTTGTCCTGGTTTCCAACATGCACCTTCACCAGCAGAGGGCAGTGTGTGGCCAAGGCCGACAGAGACATGTCACCCAGCTGCTTGCAGCGGTAGGCTGTATACTTCTGCAGGCCTGGACAGTGGGAGGCCAGCGCAGAAACACCATGGTCATGGACCCCACGGCAGTCCGAGATGTTTATCTCTGTCACATTCTGCCTCCGAGAGGCTATTTTCACCAGGAGATCATCATTTACCTGGGAAACAGGGATATAAGTCAGTAGAAACCAAAATAAAACTTACATAATAGTCTTAGATTTGATCCCAGAAGCAGCTATTTGTCCTGTCCTGTGTACGTGGCAAGACACTAAAGCCTCTCCTGCTCACTTATTCCAAGTCAGAACATCAACTATATATCTGAAATGTAGAATGTGGAAAAACAAACAGTGTACCCTGTTTTAGCCAAAAAAAATAAGCCACCCTATGTGCTGACTTACTTGTTGTAGGCCACTGAGGTCGATTTGCTTCCAGAACTGGAAGTCCAAGCAGAGGTCCCTCCAGTACTTACAAACCAGAGAGGCACACAGGCAGCGCTCCTTCACCGTCAAGTGTGAGAGCACCTGTGGATGTAGTGCACAGAGATTAATCAATTCAGCATGTACCTTTCTAATCTAGTAACAAGCAATTCAGCAACAATAATTCAGATACAGATTTGTTTAAAAAAGACAAGAACAAGTATTGTACACAGATTTGGCTTAGTACTTAAGCATCTTTCATTCATTCAAACCCACAGAAATGCATCATTAAATGTAAAAATAAAGCCTATATATGTCTTGAACTTGATGAACTCTGACCTTAAGAAGGATGGAGGAAGGCAGGTGGTTGATACTTAAGTGATCAGCAGCATCAGAACCTCTCGCCTGGCAGTCGTCATAGTGATGCAGGCAGCTGGGGGACGAGTCTGAACTGTGGGGGAAATCGGCATGAAGACCCAACCCACAGCAGCCATCAGCAGGTGAGGAGGAAGAGGAGGAGGAGGACGAAGAAGAAGACGAGGAGGAGGAGGGAAGCGGACAGAGGGGAAGGTGGCAGTGGCCAGTTTCAGAGTTCGACGAGGCCTCTCCCCCGCCTCCTCCCACTCCTCCGTTCTCCAGCCCTCCATCCGGGGCAGCAAAGGCACAGCGCGGCTGCTTACAGGGGGTGCACCTCTGCACCTCTGAACACTTCCTCTTGCACACCTGCACCCAGAGACACACACATACACACACAGAGCAGCCATGTAGAACCAGATTCTCTTCAGGCAAGTCACAGCAAATTTGACTGTAAAGCCTTTAATCATAATTACAGTGTTTAAGGACTTCACACCACCCACACTATAAAACAGCAAATCAAAACAGCACCAGAACAAAATAATACAAGGATCCAAAAAGCTGTGGCTTCGAATGTGAAGCTTTGACTTCTGATTGCTGCTCTGTTATTGCATCGAGAAGAGAAACTGTGGACTTTTTACTGATTTTTTTTTGGCATATCTGTAAAAAGAAGCAGCACCTTATTTGACATGATAAACTTGTTCTGCAGTCTATAGTACTTATCAAGCTGATACAGGAGTCATTAAATCATGACTGAATCTGCACCATGCATAAAGCTATTCCTATAGATGCATGTGTTCCCTTATATAATGTCACATAATTTTAAATTGTTTAAGCTTTGAGCTGGAAGGAGCAGCTTAACACATAGACAGGAAAGGTGAGTAAATGGTTATTAGTTAAAGTTTACATCTCTTATCCAAGGATTTTTTATTTATATTATTATAACTGTTTGGTGGGGTAGTGAACTATTAGAAATTACAGAAAAATTACAGTCACATCTCGAGCATCACGATAGTATTCACAAATATTCTTTGCTCTTTAACAAGATTTTGAGAGATCCTTCTATGTGACTGCATTCATCTGGGATACATTTAACAGGCAGCGTAGTACTTAGAGTAAAAAAACTGTTAGATTCATGATTTATCTTCACCAGTCATTAACAGTTGTTACTGGTGGTGTAGCACCTCCCCAGCTGCTTACCATCTCAGCGTAGTCGCAGGTGCTGCCAGGCACAGGCACAGGTATGGGCACGGTCACAGACACCCCAGCCGTACGAAACAGCGCCGGTGATGGAATCAGTTTGGCAGGAACCGCTGATAGCAGGCTCCTCCCCTGACCCTCCCAGATAGCTAGTTCCCGGGGTGACAACAGGAACTTGGAGCAGTCCTCAGGAGATGCGAGCGTTGCGTATCGTTCAGCGAGCTTCGAGGCAGCTGCTGCTCCAATGCCAACTCCACCAACACCTGGAACACTGATTCCAGTGACACTGTTGTGACAGCACCCACTGCCGTTGATGCCAGCCTCCAAATGGTCGTTGTCGTCGTCGAGACCGCTGCTGTTGCTGTGGACGATGAAGCACAGCATGCACGGGCCTTGCAGGAAACAGTTCCTCTTCTTCTTCTTCCTGTGATGTAGCTTGCGTGTCCTCTTCTTCAGGCGGTAACCATTTTTCGAGAGAAGATGGCCCATATAGATGATTCAAAGAAACTCTAGAACGACAAGTGTGAATTTATTAGTAAATACATCATATAGCAATATTCTCAAGACTCTGAAGATCAGTGCAGGGCTGCGTATAGTTTGATACATTTTTTATACTAGTGTCAGTACAACAGCCAAGTTTCTGTACTGTTACAAAAATTATACTTTTTCTTAACCCTTTTCTCAAACAAAACAAGCCAAACTTCTTAAATGCAGCAGTGTTTCATCTTTACTTAATAAAATCAGCCATACAAGATCTTTTTGGAAATAAAATAGTATTAAATTGGCAATGTTGTGACTTAAATCAGGAAATACCTAATCAAAGAATATGTCTACAAAAAAGCCTAAAAAAAAATTCAATTAACTTTTGGTACTTGGCGGTTTTTCGATACTCGATGCTACGGCCACATCTCAGTCAGTACACAAAAAGTACTGAGGTTCAAAACCTGAAGATAAATTGAAGACATCACCATGGTCTCTGAGAAATTGTGAATAGTTGTTAGTTGCAGCCCTATTAATATAACTTTAATATCACTTTATAAGTAGAAAATGGCATTAACAAGTGAGGGGATCTTTTAATAGCCAGTATGAACAGGAGGAATGATTACAGCGAGGAAAATTTCTTTCAGTGTTCATATGGGCGCCTGACTGACAGACAGTCTTGAAAAACTGTGAACCTGTCCTTTAGGTGTCAAGGACAATCAAGATGGATTTATATACTGTATATGCTGGAACAGCTGGGGAAAGACATGATCCTCAAAATAGATTGATGGTAGCCAACACTGTCATTACTTCTCTCTAGTACACATTATTGGCGTGCACAGCAGAAACCATTGCTTGATTGTTTCTATAAAAACAAAATTACACTTTGAGCCTAAACTTGAAGCGCACAACAAAGGAGCAGCAAGCTTTACAGCCGTGCTTGCCACTTTACCAAAACATGTTGACTTGTGTTAGTTGTGTCGTGAATACTACTTGTTGCTTACAATCATAATTTCGTCGCCTAACATTATAATAAAATGCTATAATGTGCTACAGTCTAGCAAGAAATAGCTGCCGAATGAAAACACAAAGATGTAAACAGAGAACAGGTGGTCATTTGTTTAGCATACACACGCAAAGCAGTCTGAACGTCAATGCTGTGTTTTGCCTGAAATCGCGACAGGTTTGCTCCAACTTGACAACGTATTTACAGCCTCATTTTGGGGGGGAAATAGTCGATTTCACTGCTACTAAGTGCAGCTTTCTGACAGGCTAGCTTGCTCCATCATTAGATGCTAAGTTAGCTGTAGCCCATCCCCCCCAGTATGAGACATCTCTCACCAGTTCACACGGTGCCCCCACACTCCGGGCGGTGCTCGCATAATACTGCTATGCTGCACGGTCAAGATGAGCGCTGACAAGCCCCGGCAGGACAGACACGGATGCGAGAAAACCTGCTACTGAACTAGCGTAGTGTTTACCCAAACAGTGGCAGCTCTGAGAACAGCACTTCCGCACCGAGAGGGCAGCGGGAAGGAAGCCGACAAGCGCGATTCGTAATTGGTCAGCTGGATGGTGCCTGCTCTCTGGAGGCCTTGAGAGAGGGGAAAGTGAAGTCTCTAAAGTGAGTTTACAGTCACACTACTGTACATCATGGTAACTATGGTTACCTGAAACAGGAGAACAGGAGAGCTGTCATGATTTCAGTGAAACTCCACGTGGGCCACACATCCTCAAGCCACATTTGTTTGGGAATATACAGCAATAATCACAATATAAACTGCATTTTTACTCTTCGAGGGGACCCTGTATCAAAAATCAGCCAACCAATTAACACTAACTAACTAACTAACACAGCAAACCAGGAGTGGGGTCATATTGTGGCTGCAGGTGCAGTCCTGGTTGGTTTCTGGGGCTCTGAACAAAATATAATGAATCAGCCATGTGTAGTCTACATGTGCTCTGTAACTGATGGGTACTTTAACAGGGTACATAGCTACACAGCTCAATTTAGAAGTTTAATTGGCCCCTGTTGACAACACCTACTCTTTGATGACATATTCTTATTAAATCAAAACTCCTTTATTTATAAAATCCAGAATTTATTTTCCTTATATTTCTTATGCTGTACATAACAGGCAAGGTGGCCACAGATCTATGTCCAGGTTGCAGGCTGGACTGAGATGCCATCTTTTTTTTTTTTTTTTTTGGTCTACAAAACAAAGTCACATCCGGAAGTTCTTAAAACTCTCGATTATTGTGCACCTGATTACTCTTCATTGCATTCTGATTGATGGGTTTTTGAGAAATCTGAAAATATCTTCATAAAGAAAGTGTTGTCAAATGAACTATAATCCATCTCCTAGAGAAACTGTGTGACTGGAATGAAATCATCAGTGAAAAATCTGAAATGTAAAACAACTTGAGGAGCTTTGTCAAGTCTGAGATAATAACCTTGAGGATTATCTGGGCTTGGGTTTAGGCTTTCTTTTTTTCTTCTTTTTTTTACAGAAAGCCTGCATTACAAACTGGAGGTGTGGAGTTTGAAAGAAGTTGGCAATTAGGACACAGGGGGATCTAATGAGAAATACTATTGTGTTGCATTATATGAGTTTGTGGAGATTGACTCATGGACTAAAAGTCAGGATATATCATCCTCTGCTGCTTCAAATTCTGACCGTTCTTTTCAGTCAATATTCATCTCAGAGACTTCAGTGATCTCATACTTTCTTCTCATACAGTATGAACCTTCCAGACCTCTCAGGTCAGCTAGTTCTGCTCTACTTGTGGTTCCTAAAGTTAAGCACTAAACAAGATCTCAGACTAGAGACAATGCTGACTACTTTTAAATCTAAATTAAAGACGCATCTGTTTGCCATGGCTTTTAATTAAAGCTGCACTTCATCATTTTTATCCTCTATGCTGCATTTTTAATGCTCCTTTACTTTTTTATCTAATTTGATGTATTTCACTATTCTATTAATTTGCCTCTTTTAGTCTTGTTTTCATTTTTATTGTTCTTATCCCTGTCCTTATATTCTTTTGCATTATGTAAAGCACTTTGAATTGTTCTTGTGTATCAAATGTGCTATATAAATAAACTTGCCTTGTCTTTATTCTCTCTCTTGTGAGTCCCCCAACTTTATTTAAGTGCATTACTAAATTGTTGGAGTACCCATTTAATCCAGAACAGTCTGCAAATGATTGTTTTTCAATCACTTAACCGTATATACAGAGTTGTTGTTGCTTTACATGTGCACTAATTTCCGTTTCTATAGTGCATTAATATGAATAATTAACATTATTAGCTATCATTATTGTTATTAAATATTGATAGCTACTGTTTTATTCTTCTACTTACTTTAAGTGACTTTTTTTGTCCTCTCTCTCTCTCTCTCTCACACACACACACACACACACGCACACACACAACTCATGGGCGTGTATTTCCAGCCAGCCTAAACGGTAACTCCCAAAATAGCAAATTTGGGAAGGCTCTAGAAAATGGCTGAAGTAGAGTCACCTATAACTCGGCAAATAACGAGAGAAAACCGGGAGATTGGAGCCTCTTCAGTCGATGTTCGCCTTGAAGACGTCGAAGATTGCTTAATTTACGACCGACACGGAGCCTCGTTTCCGTTCAAGACATTATATCAAGACAGGAAATCGGTCATAATTTTTGTGCGGGTAGGGGAACAACTTTGTCTGGTTCAGGCTTGTTGATAGATCATACCCTGACTAAAGTTGCATTGTGATGGGAGCTCTCAAAAACACGAGAGGGTTAAGTTTAGTAGAGTGTGAGGAAATATTTCGGTATCAGTAGCCGACAGGTGAGCTTCAGCCTTTCTGGACAGATGCCCCAACAGCGAATTCCCCATGCTATGATGGAAATGGATGAATGGAGAGATCATGTCCCTAGGTGAAGACAGAGGGCTGAATATTATCCTGTAGGTCCAAGATGAGTGTTGAAAGCAATCTTATATCTGGTGTTTGTATTTTAACTCTAACTTTCAAATGTCCCTGCAGAATTTCTTGTGCTACAGCTGTAAAGAATATGTGGAGGATTTGAGCAAAATACCCAAAGAAGCACTACAGGTGAGTTCTTTAGCAGGAGTGTGCTGGAGGGCATTTAAGTAGTGATGGAAAGTAACAAAGTACATTTACTCAAGTACTGCACTTAAGTACAATTTTGAGGTACTTGTACTTTATTTGAGTATTTCCATTTGATGATTTTCAGATGAAGATTTGACACAATGGATAATATAACAAGCGTTTAAAATACAACACATTGTTAAAGATTAATCGTTTCCAACCTTTTTGGCTCTTGACGTCTCACAAAAAGCAGTGTGTAGTCGGGGTCACATTTCAGATGTCTATGAGTTGTTAACAGCTCCACCAAATAGTGATTTTTTTTTTCCCTCTAAACTTCTCACATGGTTTCATTTTAATAAATGTTCAAATTATCCAATATTTCACCAAAAATCAAAGACTAGAGAAAAAGTCCAAAAACTGAAAACAGATTTGTGTATCAGAACTTTGTTTTTTCTTCTTTCCTCTCCCATTAATCATCTCATGACCCCTCAGATTTATCTGCTCACCCTTTTGGAGGGGCCTGACCCCTAGGTTGGGAACCACTGGACTAAACTAGCTCCACCTCCAGCAGCTACAACAGTAACATGCTGCTTACACACTGATGCTTCAGTATTAATAATCTAATGATGTCATATATAATAATATATCAGTCAGAGGGACGAAATGAGTACTTTTACTTTAATACTTTAAGTACATTTTGCTGCTAATACATATGTACTTTTACTTAAGTAAAGGATATGAGTACTTCTTCCACCGCTGCATTTAAGCAGCCTAGTTGCACATTTGACATGCAAATCAGAGATAATACCCTTTGGGATAGTTGGGGCAAGTATAGATATGAATTCATGTTTTTGTAATATCCAAAATGTAATGTGTGTTTTTGCAGGATTCTGGCATTAGCTTGGTTGTGATTGGTCAGTCTGCTCATCGTCACATAGAGGTACTGTAAGTAATTTTGTGACACTGATGAATAATTTAAGCGTGCCACATCCTTTTCTGTGATGCTGATTCAGATTTCAATCCCTCATCTAGCCATTCTGCTCGCTGACGGGGTATCCTCATGAAATATTTGTGGACCCGGAGAGGTGCATTTATCAAAAGCTTGGGATGAAAAGAGAAGAGAAATTTACAGACTCAGGTAATGCATTATTTTTGAGTGCAGACATCCATTGCAGCATACTCGGAAGTGGTAATTAATGGAGAGTTGTGTCTTTGTGTGTTTATGTACGAAGCCCACCCAAGTCCTCATGTGAAGTCTGGTATCTTTATGGGCCAAATGAAGAGTATATGGAGGGCCATGACTAGCCCTGCATTCGACTTCCAGGGTGATCTGCATCAGCAAGGTGGAGCCATCATTGCAGGACCAGGTGAGCTTTCCTGTCTCTCAATTTTCCTTCTATCTCTATATCTTTGTCGCGCCACCGTTCTCTTTTACTCCCATCGCCGTTTCTTCTCTCTGCAGGCTCTCAAGTCCATTTTTTGCATTTCGACATGAACCGCCTGGACCACATGCCCATTAATTGGCTCCTGCAGCTCGCCGGAGTTCAACAGACTCTGGACTTCAGTGATAAGCCAAAGATCATCCATGTGTAGCCAGCCAGGCTGCCTGAAAGCGAGCCAGTGTGCCTCTGCTTCGCCCCACATCACTGTTATAATCACACATACACAATGTAAACATGTTGCTTGTTTAGTTAAATATCACCATTGTGCTCTGACAAATTGCACAAATAAGAGTTTTGGCATCATTTTCAGTATCAGCAGTGTTTGTACACCATTGAGTAACAACTTGGTTGCCTTGCCAAAACCTTGGAAAAGTCTAAAATATACAGTCTGTGTTAAGCGTGTGTTGAAGTTCATTCTGGACAGTAGTTTCTAACCCATAAAATCTAACGCAAAGTCTACTTACTAGCTTTTTCCAGAGCTTTCAACTGCACAAAGCTCTGGTAAAAAGCTATTAGTGGACTGAGCAAACTCAATCTGCTGATGAAAACCCTGAGATGTGGTAAAAACATCCAGAAAATGCTTGTAAGTGGACCTTTATTTAAGATTTTTTTTGTCAAAACACAGTCTTATGATCTGAAAGCATGAGTGATTGGGTTTGAATGTGTTACTTTTTAAAATTTTCGCCAAAATTCATTCTCTACATTTCCTACTTTTTCTATCAATGACCATTTTTTCTGTTGCATATTTTCACATTCAAATATTTGTATAGTATGACAGCTGTGTGGTTGATATTCATGAACACTTACAATAATAATAACAGGTGCAGTGCTGTTAGCCTTATCCCCATCTTCCTTCTATGCCTTGGTTGTTCATAATCAGTGTTTATTATACTGTAAATAAAGTGGAATTGTTATGGCTTGGCTGCATCTGTCTGTGTAATGTTCAGCAATGCCGAGTTTGTACAGCTGAGGATTTCAACAATAATGCATGGTCATGACACAGTCATATTCCAATAGGATCCAGGACTACATTCCCACATGTTATCCATACAGCTGCTGCACTTGAACAGTGAAGGGTGGGCACTGGACATCTCATCCTGATACGTCACATGCAGGGGATTCAGAAAGCAGAAACCTGCCCCTGCTCATAGACGTCACCACCACCACCACCACCACCACCAGAGAGGCTGGAGCAGGCAACTGTGCACACATACACTCACGCACACACACACACACACAAGCAGATACAGATCATCCGCTGCAGGGGCAACACGGCATGCCAAAATAACACAGCAACAAAACGGGGGGACAAGCAGCCGCACTGCGAAGCGGAGGAGGCCTGTTGCAGCTGCTCAGGAATGTCCACCGTGCAGCAGTGAAGAGAAAATGAAGCGCAAGAGCGAGAGGAGGCGAGCCGAGTCGAGGAAAAAGCGCTGTGCAGCTCACCACAGCTCAGAGGCGGAGCCAAACTCTGATATTTACATTGAGATTGCAGGTAAGAGGGTCTGCAGAATGAACCCTGTCAACTTTCAGCCTAGTTGGTACATAGGTGGAGACACAGCGGGGTGCGTATGCACATACGTTGATGTTTAAATCACCGGGGTGTAGGCTATGAAATATTTTTTTCAGCTTTTGACCTAATATGGCGACACCGTCTGTCCCTTTATCGTTAATGCACTGTTTTATGTAGATTTACCTACGCAGTCTGCAGACAAAATATAAGAAAGTCAGTTTTGCTTTAGTAGTCTTATTAGAGTGAGAAATCACATCAGAAGTTCGCTTGTGCGCATCACCTTGTTTTATAGTGTGTGTGTAAGTGATATACGTGTGTACCGAAAGATTGAGTGGTGTATTCGTGTCATAAATATCGTACATAAACCACTGTCAGCCTCGTCCAACGTTAATTTGATCGTATTTTCCTGCTTCATCCTTGAGCTGTTCAAGTCAGAAAGAGGGAGGTTCGTCGAAGTGGAGATCACAGATCTGATTGGCTGCGGGATCGTCCTAGCAACCGCTTGGGCAACGTTCCCGGGGCCTATCATGTGTCTTATACAGAGAACTTTAAACTGAAGGAGGCTGAGCCGAGCATGATTGTCAGCTCTTTCCTCAAATCACGTAGCGCCCTGCGTCTCTTGCAGCCAATAGCGTCTCGCGGTAGCTGAGGGGAGGGGCCAGAACGAGATCATTTTTAGCAGAGTGCGCACTTGCACACGAAACTCCCTTCCCTCTTCGACTTGCCAATTTTCTTCTTCTTGATAGTCAGGGTTAAGAAAAACACTTTCCTTAAAACTTTAGACCTTAAAAATACCGATTTTAACTCATTTATTAATCTACGCGCACATTTTCTTTTAGTGCAGACTTTTTACTCAGTATGCGCAAGTCCTCGTGAAGAAAAACAGCCTTTCTCTGCAAAACGTCATGTTCAAAACTGCGGGCAAGATGACCGCGGACGATGTTTCGTCCAGATGTATTGAGTTCATCAAGGGTAAGTTGCCAGAAAAGACACGCAATAACTAAGTTGTAGACAAAGAGAAGCTGCTTTGGGGGAAATGAGAGACAACAGAAGTATGTGTGCATGACAAAAGCAAGTAACAGACTCTTTAATGTGCCACTCTGCCCCTCCCCTCCCCCCTCCAGATCAACTATATTTCGCCATACTTCAGCAAAAGATCAAGAGCACAGCTGAACGACACTGTTTCTGCATAGATGAAGAGCTGGCATATGAAAAGTAAGTAATCAGTGTTATTCTACGTTTGCATTTAACCTTAGTTTGCTGGATTTTGTATGATTTCTGTGTGCTTTCCCCCTGGTTTTTGCACTTCCTTGAGCACTTCTTTAATGCCCACACCTTGAGGTTTATCATACCCATCTCAAAGATGCATTAGAACTGAGGTGAGCAGATTTGCACTAAAGACATTCACGGTTGGTTTTCTTTCTGCACAAGATTTGAGCATACTTTTGTGCACTGCTTTAGTTAATATGTAAATTTACCCATGTTACTCCTGAAGGAAATCCAAATGGCCAAAAGGAAAATAGAAGCACATTGCCACAGCTACTGTAGCAGTTCCAGAGTGGAGGACGGGACTTTTTCAATGGCCTCACGAGAGGACATAACTGACCTTTCAGTGCTGTTTTTGTGCCAGTGGTACAAAAAGACCTCCTGTCAATGCAGCTTTTTGTCCCGTTCGGATTGACCCACAGTAGCATCAAATGGTTCCAAATATAGTCTTTACTCTGTCAGTGATTTTACTGTGTCAGTCCGAGGTAGCTGATTCTATCTAGTGAAACTTCCCCAGAGACTGTAGCTGGTTGCATAAATAGCCACTCTGACACACTCTTTCTTTCTTCCTCTCTCTCTCTCTCTCTCTCTCCCTCTCAGCTTCTATGCGGACTTTGGTCCCCTTAACCTGGCCATGTTTTATCGCTTCTGTTGCAAGCTGACAAAGAAGCTCAAGGTAAAGTAAACCCCCGCTGTTAATTGCACCTCCTGGTGCTGAGAGTGAGAAGTAAAACCCAGGTCAATCGATAGCTATTTATACCTGCAGTATGTAGACAAAACAAAGTAGGATCATAGTATTTTGCTAATCAGCAGTGCTTTTCAACTCTTTATAGTTTGATTTATGTCCCTTCAAACATTTTTGTTTCTTTGTTCTTAGAATTCAGTTATCTCCGTTTAGTGCTTATTTTGTAATATTTCTCCATGTTAGACAATGAACACATGTCTCAGTCTTGTTAAATGATTCATGGACTCTGAAAACGTCAGACACAAAGATGGAAATAAGTCCAGGACTCCCTGAAAGAGTCTCACATGTTGTATTTTATAATATATTAGTGTCACTTGTTAAACCCTAATGAGTCAGACACACAGATTTTGTCAAATTGTGAAATCACTGTTCCTCTTTGTGGAGGCGGTTTGTTTGTATTTGGCACATGACCCGATCTTCAAGGCTTTTGGGCACAGATTTGGCCAGCTGAAATTTGGGCACCGATGATTCAGCCTTTCTCTAACTTCTTGTTGTTGTCTCATGTTTCGAAAAACTCACTAATCACTGTGCTGTTTGCCCAGCCTTATTTTAACTTGCATTCACCCCACCACCTATGTAGCATCTTTGAATTTAAGTAATTTATGTCCTTTTCTTTTTTTTTTTAGCCAGGAATTCACATTTTGTCTTGCCTCTGTAGGCTGTCTGTAGCACTGCACCTGTTCAAACAAAGCTAAAGAAATAAATACAGCATGACACGTCAGTTCATACTGTTGTTATGAATGTCTTTGCACAGTCCATTACACTTTCAAGGAAGAAGATCATATTTTATACCTGTGGAGACCAGAAGAAACAAGCCAATGCTGCCTATCTAATAGGCTCATATGCAGTAAGTAGTGTCAACATGTATGTTACATGTAGTTTGTGTATTGTACCTGCATAAATCAGATTTTTATTTTAAAAAATATGCATCGACATGTAATACAAGAGGCACTTGCTGATTGGAGAATTTTGTATTTGAAGGTAATGCACCTTAACATGATGCCAGAGGAGGCCTACAGTCTGCTGGTGTCAAGGAATTCAACATATATTCCATTCAGGTAACTGTTCACCAATACAGTTTATATGTGACACCTTGCTTAATGTATCTGGAGATATTATTATAACTTTTTCAATAGTGATTGTGAGGGAAAAAAACAAATATCAAACTGTTTTCTTGTTCAACACAGAATAAGGTTTCAAGACCACCAGAAATACAAGGGTCAAGGGCAATTTTTGTGACTTTACGTAGAGTGGTAAAGTAAAGCCTCTTTCACACATAGTTCCCAGTAAATTACTGGGATAACCTTTCAGGCACTACTCGTGATTTTCACTATTAACACATGCAGCTACATTCAGGAACATTTCCATCTTGCGCCTTTTCACACATGCCATGGCAATGCTGGAATAGATGGGGCAAGGGACAGTCCAGCAGATGGCGGTAATGCAACACTTATGGATGCCACCCACCATAAAACTCAACAGAAGAGGGCGAAACTCACATAACTCAGATCAAACTTTCAAACTAGGCAGTCTTGATCAAATATGGAACAAGATTATGTTACTGCATTGGCTATTTCTCACCTCAAATGTTTCCAGAAACATATTTTAGTGTACTGTTTATCCGCAATATGAGAGTTTGTGACACAGCCGCCATGTTGAAAACAAACAAGCCAAAACCAAGCACCATCCAACCCACATGTCAAATCTTGTGATTGGTTCGCTCGCTCCACATGAAAGCGTGTTTCATCAGACGGACGTAACCCTTTACATGCTTGTCCCTGCAATGTTACTGCTTTCATTCACCACACAGACGTACCAGCATTTTCCCTAAAATGTTACTAGGTCCTGAGGTGGGAAATTAGCGGTACAGATTTCCCTGAATATTGATCCCTGCTCTCATTCACACATGACCCCATGCAGGAAATGTTCCTGAACATTTCAGGGATAGACTGCATGTGTGAAAGGGGCTTAAAAGGAGTGAGAGAAGTTATAGGAAATAGGCCTTGGTTTGAGAGGTATTTAAAACAACAGAGAGCATTAGATGTGAGAGAGCAGGTTGTATCCTAGCCAGTGAAACGCTCTAAGGGAAATAAAGATCCTGAGTATGTCGTGCAAACAAAAACTGTGTATTTTATGCTTCACAGAGATGCTTCCTTTGGAACCTGCATGTACAATCTGAACATCCTGGATTGCCTCCGTGCTGTTCACAAGGTACGTCCTTTTTAAGATTTATTTATTTTTGTTTCCTGCTGTGTCATGCTCCTAATGAAATTAACTTCCTCTCAACTGTCTACCAGGCTCTGCAGTACGACTGGCTCGACTTCTCCAACTTTGACGTGGAAGAATATGAGCACTATGAGAGAGCAGAAAATGGAGATTTGAACTGGATCATTCCAGGAAAGTTCCTTGCATTCAGCGGTCCTCACCCAAAAAGCAAAATAGAGAATGGTAAGTTAAATGTTACATGAGGATTCTTAAATTGTCTTTGACTTCATTTCAACAACTCCTAAGCTCACAAGAATGTTTGTTTTTTTTTCTCTTACCACAGGCTATCCTCTGCATGCTCCTGAGGCCTACATCCCTTACTTCAGGAAACACAACATCACTAGTGTCGTCCGACTCAACAAAAAGATGTATGATGCCAGACGTTTCACAGAGTCAGGCTTTGAACATCACGACCTGTTCTTTGTGGACGGGAGCACGCCAAACGACACCATCGTCAGAAAGTTCCTCAATATCTGTGAGAACGCAGAAGGAGCCATCGCCGTCCACTGCAAAGGTACGACGAGAGGAGATGAGATGACCCAAGTTCACACTGAAAGGAGCTTTGTTGATTGGTCCTTTTTTATACTGGCTGATTGCAGTTGGTGCAGGATACTCATAACAACGCCTGCAGCTGTTTTTAACTATCCTGTTTATTGCACAATTTCACACCGTCCTTTTTTTTTTTTTTTTTCTTCTTTTAGCCGGTCTGGGGCGAACTGGCACTCTGATTGGCTGCTACATGATGAAGCATTACCACCTGACTGCTGCAGAAGTGATTGCCTGGATACGGATCTGCCGACCAGGGTCCATCATTGGGCCTCAGCAGAACTTTGTTGAAGAGTACGTGTATACACTCAAGTAGTGTTTTTAAAATGTCACTACTTATATTGCTGACTTTTGTCTCATATGACCTTATTTTAGGGTTTTATTTAGTTTTAGTTTCTATTCTCATGTTTTAATTTTGTACCGCAGAAAGCAGAACAGTCTGTGGGCAGAGGGAGATGTTTTCCGGGAGAAGATGCTAAACGAACGAGAGAATGGTAAGATGGCTGTAACCAGAATCCTGTCTGGAGTAGATGACATAACCATTAACGGGAGCAACAAGAACAGGGCATCCAAGAAGGAAGAAATGGAACTGGTGAGTTTTGAAACGACACTCCTGCCGTGTTTGCAGGTTCAGAGTTTGCTGCATGAATTTTTGAATGTACTTTTATAAGCAAAGGAAAAATGAATGAACAAAAAGAAAAGACTGCTTTGTTTTTGTTTCATTGGTTAATCAACAGTATAATGATGAAGAGGAGAGAAATGGCCTCACACAGGGCGATAAACTGCGAGCCCTGAAGAGCAAGAGGCAGGCCAGATCATCCTCAGGGTCGCTATCGTAAGTACCCAGGCAGCCTTGCAAGTCTCATCATGCATCACGCCGATGTGTTGTAGTAATGTAAAATCAGCAATGCCTCTCCTTTTGTCAGTCCCTTAGATCATGATACATATACAGTAGTTTTCATTTCATTCAACGAGCCTTCTTCTTTCCTCAGTGTATATTTAGGGTAGTCAGATGTCAGATTTGTTAGGTTTTAGGCATGGCTGCTCTCCCTTACCCATACCATGGCAATTTCATCCTAATACCATCATTTATTGATGAGTTAAGGACCCAGGCACTATCTCTGTAATACTACAATGACTGTTTTTGTGTGTTCTTGGGATTAAATGGCACCACTTGCAGATCAAGGGTAATATAATTCATCCCACTTTCATCTTTTATAATCTGAGTTGAGAGGATAAATAATACATCATGGAAGTCTTGAGTCAAATATGAAGACGGAGTGAGTGGCAGACTTTTTTTTTTTGTTTGTTTGTTTTTTGTTTTTGTTTTTTTGAGGGCTAGATTGGCGTTATCTGACACACAATCTTCCAGGAAAACTACTTTTTGTCACAGGCTGGATTTAGAAAGGCACAATAAAAATAGAACTTAGAAAGTAGATATGCTGCTTGGATTGATAATGTGTAAATTGTGTTGTTCAGTCTAAAGTTTAGAAAGGAATTTCAGAGTTGCAGAAAAGTAGTCGTCCAAAATCAATATAGAGCTTGCTAGTCACTTGGTTATTTTTACACAGTGTCTTTGAGAAGTTTGCACCTTATTTGGTCAATAGAGAACCTTTCAGCATATAAACATGATTCTTTAGATAACTAATTTTGATGTGCACTTTTGAGTATAAGAAAGGAAATTTCTATCACAAGTTTGTGTGTTTATTTAAAATTATAGGGGACTTCAATGTCTGTAGTGTGTTATATCACAGTTTTCTGCAATTTGAAAATGATCTAATCAGAGTTTACAGAAACTAACTTAAAATGTTTCACAAAGTGGTGCATTAGGCTAATGTTAAGCTTATAAAATAGCAATACAATGTGTAGCTTACGGTATAAAATCAGTGCTGAGTAAGGCAGGAATATGTGAGAAACAGACCTTGAGAAAGTTCAAACTGATGTCAGGCCATGGGGCTGTAGTCTGATCTTTTAACAACACTGCAAATGCAGGAGCATGTAAATCAACAGTTGAACATAAAATAGAGGATGGCTCTCTGCCTCTTTTTAGTCTTTGCTCTGCAGCAATAGAAGTGCACTCTTCACCACATGGCAGTTGCAAAATCTGAAACTGATAAACCTCAGTAATGTCAAAGGAAAGAGACACAAGCATGGAGTTAAATGGGAGACCACAAAAAGTTCATATAGCTGGCAGTAAAAGCTTGGAAGAAACACAAGAGCTGGACAAGTGTAACATGTGACTAGCCAGCTCTATCATTGTGTTCCAGCAGGAGGTGCTATACTGCTAATGCTAACCCCTCCACAGTTATCTGAGCAGGAAGAACCCTGATAACATTTTGTGATTCCCTGTTTTTTTTTTTTTTTTAAATATATGATCAAACGTGTGCCATAATTAGTTGAAGTCCAGATGATTTCTGTCCATGTAAATCCAGCCATGGAAGGTTGGGTGTCAGCGTGGCTGAGAATGGTTGACTGGCCTCTGCCAATGTACCCATATGGCTTTGGCTTTTGTTGTCCCATGTCAGGCAGGTGGTAGTGTTCTGCTGCAGCCTCATGGGTACGGTGTGGCCGATGTGTTGCCTGCCGTTGAAAAGATAGCAGAGAGAGGCAGAGAAAGAGTGGGGGAGAGGAAAAAGAATGAGAGAGGATGTGAGGTTTTGGATGATGGAGGTAAGTGCACGTCACTTCCTTTCTAGCTGATATCCTCTTCCTGTAGAAACGGTTGCTATGCCAGTGAATGGTATGGCTAACGGTATGGCTGATTGAAGTTGTTCGTTTTTTTTTTTGTTTTTTTTTCTTTCTTTCTTTTTATGATGTGAAGTGGATATGCAATTAGTGGATGCATTACATTTACGCCTTTTCATTATCTGCCTCTCATGGACACACTGAGTTGTTCTGCTTTGATATCGAGGCTTATCCGAGATATCCTCTAAGTTACAGTAAAGCTCTCAAGTTGAGCCTGCTGTACTTGCTTACAGCAGCCCCAATTATTCAACTAATCACAGTTTTGCTTAAGATCTGGATTAGTTGAATTAAATGTTTTAGTGCTTGGCTTGCACTACTGACTTGGCACCACAAAAGAAAAAATGTTTGACTCTTGGTCTTCGTTCTGAGCTGCAGCAGTTATTGTTTATTTAAGTAGCTAACTTGCCTGTTCAACCATTTAAGCTGTAAGTGTATTGGGAAATTGCCAGTAGGACTTGGGTATTTGCATCATTTTATTAGACTAAGGTGTTCTATGAGTTAATTAGCAGCTTGAATGGCACTGTTCAGATGGTAAATTCCCCTGGATCCCGATTCTAATATAATGGATTATAAAACATATGTGAGCTTCAGAGAAGGTAGTGGGATGAAAGTGGGTTCTTATCCATTCTCAGGAGGGAGATTTTCTTGCACTTCAGACCATATGCCTTATCAGTGTATGCGTTGCTACCAGGGTCCGAAATTAACACCCGCCAAGCGCCAAATGCAGGTAGATTTTCCGTTTGGGCGAGTAAATCTCGGAAGACTATTGGCCACAGTGGCAGGTAAATGTTTGTACCAAAATAGTCATGTAATAAAATCTGTCTCAGGATGGCTCGGAGGAGATTACTCATGTTTGTCCCTACACAGTGTAGACACACTATAACATATGTGTTTTAGGCGCGTCTAAACGGTGCCACGAAACTGTAAGAGTACTCGAGATGGTCTGAGGTGAAGGAGTGCCACAGACCGTCTCAAGCGCTCCTAGTTTGGCGGCACTGTTCACCGCACAGGACATCAGCTACTCGACATCACAGCTCTGTTAAACTGTCACTTGCCGCTGGTTTGCTGCTAGTTGCCACCAATTAAATAGCCAATAATACTTTATTATCTCAATTAAATGTATTGAAATGAATGTATATGTGAGACAAAAAGGCAATTTATTATTTTGGCCGGTAAAAAAATATGCTTGGTGGATTTTTTTTTTCATCCACCAGTCCCCTTGGCAGGTGAGTCAAAAAGTTAATTTTGGACACTGGTTGCTACATAAACATCTAACCTCCCGATGAACCTTCACCATCTGGCTCCACTGTTTGTTTTATTATGTAACAGTGAAGTGCATGTTGAATTTCAGTGACTATTAGAAAACAACGATTATATGAAAAGTGTTCATCTCTTCTGCCTTTTCCATGCATGGCAACAGGCATGATACCCTTGGACATGCACGCACGGACATGCGTCTGTGTTCGATCTGTGTTTGTGTCTAACATGTAATAAATGTTGGGCCGGGTTCACTGTCTATTGCCTGTTGTTTTTCCATTGCTTTTGTGACTGGATCAGTGTTTACATACCATCTGAGCTTTGTTTACTAGCTTTTTTTTTTTTTTTTAAAGTGGTCCAATTTGTGGAACAAAATTTTATAATGGATGCTTAAATGTTTGTAAGATCTGACCATTTTGAGACATGTTTTTATAAACTAAGTATTAGAGCCTGAACACTATCTTGGCAGGCTGATAGCTGGTATTTACTTATCTCATATATATCTATCTGCAGATATGTGTATAGAAATTAGCAGCATTTTTTTTAGTATTTTTAAAATGTTTGCCTTTATTTTTCTACATTACATATTTTTCTCCTTTTGTGGTCAACTGTAAAATAGTCTCCCACCCAAAATACTGTATTTGTCACAACACAATCATTGCCAGTTATGTTTAATGTAATATTAGCCAATATAAACTAACTCTAAAACAACGATATGTTTCAAAATTCCCACAGCGGTCGGGTTCTAAGTATGTGGCAAACTGCTAACACATCAGAGCAAGTGAAGAACAAAAACTTGCTGACTGGCGCTGTCGGATACAAGGCTCTATGAAAGGCATTTAATCTAATCCAGTCCCAGTGGAAAACCTGAACATCAGAGGCTTTGTGTCCTGCCCGGACGTCTCTTGTCTCTCCTTCCTTTTTTTTTTTTTTTTTTTTTTTTCCCCTTTTTTTCCGTTTGCTCTTGTTGTTGGATTTGTCCTCCTTTCAGATGGCTGGTAGCCATGCTGCTCTCCTCCCTGTGTAGCCTTGCCCTGTGGTGGATTGTGTATGGCTTCCCTTCTTCCATCCTGCATTTCTGTATAGACGGGTTAGGATTTCAATGAGTTCTACCGCCCGTCAGCCCCCAAAAAACCTGTCCTGCCCCCCTTCTGGAGCTCTAACTGAGAATGCTGTAAGTGAGCCCCCTGTCTCTCTTTAATTCCCAACCCAAATCAGAAATTTGTTCAAAATCATCCTTGTTACTTTGTTCTTTCTGCAAGCACAGTTAACTCTGAGCTGACGAGCGGAGCCAGTTTAAAAAAAAAAAAAAAAAAAAAATCTAAAATCAAGAGAGGCTCCTGTCTTGTCCTTGTCACTATTTTTTCAGCACATAATAATTTTGTAGCAGACTGTTCCCATCCTCCTATATCCTTAAACATCATGCTTTGCTTGTTATTGTGTTGACTGAAGATCCAGTTGTCTAAAATTAAACATCCAGAGTTAAGTCTTGTTGCTGAAAATGATAACTTTGTGCAAAGGCGAATCAAGCCTGCCGTAAGATTAGCGTCACCCCCAGGCTGTTTCTGGTACTTTCTTGGCTTTATTAATCTCACCTGGCTGCTGACACTGCAATCTAAGCAAAACTCTAAAACTGTCAGTTGTAAAACCTTCTTGCCTATCTCCATACAACCTTGCTCTCCTCTGCCTCCACTCTGTTCTGCCATCTTTCTCTCAGCTCTCTGAATATATAAAGTTTACACACATTTTTACTGTCGTGTTACCTGTGTTTTCACAGACAAGAAGAGAATAAGATTCACACCAGATCATCATCGCAGTCCCTGAAGTAAGGTTTGCTGTGTATGCCTATCACGCACTCCTAGACTCCTACGTATTGATGTAAAACATGCTGAAGTCTAATTATGACATCTCTCTCCTCTGCAGCAGGGTCATCTTGCAGGCCAGCGTTCAGGGCTGTAAGGCCAGCGTCAACCCTTTGGCTCTGTCTGACCACTCAGACAGCAGGAAGAGGACCAGAACCTCACTGCCGGCCAACGCAGTAGCAGGCAGGTTAGTGACTGGAAAGACTCTCCGTTCTCATTTACACAGCAATGCTCTAGACGTGTTATCGGGGAGGGCAGCACAGGAACTCACAGGGATAGCTGCTTTTGAAGTTTTTGGAGGCTGATCAAGGTTGAAAAAATTGGATGCCTTTTTGTGTTTCGGCTTGAAGGCAGTTAGAACAGGGAGTTTTTGAGTTTGTCAATGAGGCGTGTTCAAACTAATTTAAATTGTCCTTTCAATTTGCTCAGTCATGTCTCAGCTTTGCTTAAAAGCAGGAAAATACATCTTTAGCCATCTCTAAAGATTTATGACCATTGTAACTAAGCTATATTTTCATACTTAAAATGATCCTTTCACTTATATCAATGAAGATTATATCACACATCTGATACACTTGTGTTAAATGACACCAGAAACAGTGGTTCCAAATAATATGCAATACAGCATTCTATATATTCTAAGTATATCAGTTAGAATTGGGTGTAAACATTCATACTGACCTAGTGAATAGTGTTTTTACACAATAATTTTAACTCAATGTCCATTTACTTGCTTTTTCCTGGAAATTTCAGCTGAATTTCAGTGTTCATCAAGAAAGACTGTGCTCTGTTGTCATGGAGATAGCTGAGTTGTCATTGTGTGACCCAATTATGAAATTTAGTGGATAAAAAAAGTGGGAGGGAGATCATAAACGTAGCCATAACAAAATCAGTTAACTCCCATCTCTTTGTCTCTCAACAACTGAGCCAACTTCATTTGATGATGAAGACTGTTGTGAGGTGTGGTTAAAAGCTCCGCAAAAAAGCCAGCAAGCTGACTTTGAGTTAATTATTTTGTCAAATAAAATGCATACTGTGTATAATGTTTGTATAGTGAAAACTGCTAACACAAAGCTAATAATTACCACCCTCAGTGTTGGACATGCGTTATAGTGCATATTTTTCTCTTTACTACATTATCAGGAGCTTAGTTGATACTACATTGTGTGTTTTGTGTAATTTGATGTGAAGTTGACACGCAGTTGAAAAGCAACCAAGAGGCTATAGCCACTCATGGATCCTTGTGGAGTAAATTAACAGCTTCCCTTCTCTCTGCCAGCTCCCTGTGCCACACCAGACTGGTCAGGTCCCTAGGCAACTTGCATGTAGTGACTGGCGACAGGGACCCAATGTGTTGTGAGCCATGTGGCAGCCACAGGGACACAGCCAGTGCTACAGCCAACACATGCACTCTCATCAACCTAAACATGGCACAGGTCCACCTGCAGGCAAGCTCCCTCAGATCCACTCTGAGCCATATGGAGGCTTGGGCTACATTTCCACACAAACTCTGATATATTTCTTTTTATGAAGACTTCTCCTCTGTACCCTCCAACAGGGAAAATCATATTTGAAAAGGTTTCTTCCAAATTTTGGCAGCAGTGGGATAATTGGATCTGTGTAACTAAGTTAAATATCAGATCGTTAGTGCCTGTAAATCCAGCCAAAATCCAGAGTCTCAGTACTCTCTCTCTCTTTCTCTTCCTTGCTCATGACAGTGGTCATAAATTATCACTTAATGTACTTCGGCTGGGCTGCATCAACAAGGATTAAACAAAATTAGATTGTGGTTCACCCACAAATACTTTTCAATTGGATCTTTTTACCTAGTAAAGAATAAGCAAGATATAATCTCACTTTTAAATGACAGTTCCTCGTGGAAAGATAAGAAACAGACTAAATTGAAATGCTCAAGATTTGAAAGATTATTTTAAAATATAAGAAATTACTTTTCCTGCTGAATCTGGCGACTTCTGACGAACGTTGAGGTTAATTTGCTAGCATACTTCCTAATATAACAGTGGTAAATGAATGGAAAAATCAAAACAGAATTTGAATTCAAATATAACCAAGATAAGTAATTTATTGCTGTTTTATCTTAATACTTAACATAGTTTATATTTAGTGTTTCCCACCAAAAGCATTGTGTGTATCCCTGAGGTCTGATAAATGTGTTGAATTGATTTCATTCCTCATAGAACATTTCAAAAAACACTTTTGAAACCTGTTTTGTTCAAATCTGTTCGCTAGCTTGCAGTCTTTTTCTTTCCTGCCCTTTGTTGGCGTGTTGCTACGTTTCTTCGTGTGTTATCGCCACAGATCGGTCAATCAGTGGAACAGCCTGAAACTGACAGCAGGGAAGTGTATTATGTTGCATGCACGTGTGTTCTTATGCGTGTGCACAAGATACAAACAAATCGAGGACCAGCTTACAAAAACACAGGTTACCTTTTTAGCTAAAGTGATTGTCAGTAATCGGTAGTTAAACCATGATGGTGCAACCCAGCCAAGTGTCTTCTTTACTCAAATGTTATACTAACATTGTAAATAGCCTGACTGAAATTAAGGACGAGTTACTAACATTTAAATCTGACCATGCTTGCACACCACTGTCAGGTGACCACATGAAACTCAACCTGCCTCTCAGTCTCCCCGGTGCTTCTTTCAGTGTCTTTCCTTGCATCTTCACTAAGAACAGGGAAGTTGGGAGTATGATTGGCTATAACTTCTCTGGTCTCTGCCGCTCACCGTGTCTTCTGCCTCTGGCCTGTTATCACCACTCTGTAGCAACATCTGCATCCTGTACTGCTGCTAATCTGTAATGTTTCTCTTTCCTCCTCTTTTATATTTCTTACACACAACAGACGCACTGTCTCCAGAGGACGTAAAGCTTGCAGCTCTTTGCAATCAATGCGATTTTCCAGGCTATGGTATCTATCTCCTTTTCACTTTGTGTTACTGTATTTTTATATAGAATCGTCGTCTTTGGAATTATGTATTGAAGCATTCTTACAAGCATGTTTGTGATTCATATGCATCAACACTGATTGCATGAATGGTAGAATTTTGACAGATGAATTGAATAGTGGATAGTGCGATGTAATTCTGTGATGTCTGTCCCACTATTTATGCTTTTTTTTTTTTTTCTTCTTCTTCTTCTTTATAGTCACTCCATACCCAAAGCTAGAGCTCCTCTACTTCGGTGAGCGTCTGGATCTGAAAATCCTGAGGAATTTTACGTTAAATCCAACTTCTATACAATACTCTTTCAATAGATTATTTTGAGAAGATTAGAACAAATTTTAACCAATGTGACATGTAAATCATTTATAGATTGTTTGATTACAAGTTATTTTACCCATAAGGCACTTTGGTTTTTATATTTTTAACACAGCAACATGAAAAAAACGCAGTCTTAATCATTGCCTGGTTGTTCCAACTTATCAAAGCATGCATTAGCAAACATGAGATTGAACCGCAACCGTCAGACCAGCATTGTGAATGTGTGAAAATGAAGACTGTACAAGATTCACGGTTTTAGATTAGTAGATGGGTGAATCCAGGAGTATGAAACCACCTGCTCACCAGTTTAGGATAAAAACCTGGCCATTCATGGCTCATGAGGCAACACACTTGGTTCTTCTTAAACATAAGGATCTTGGAACTAGATGAAATAAAGTATTGCAAGAATCCATCACATGTTAAAAGTACAGTACTGTGCACATTTGTACCTCTATTCTCTATCTGGCTTGTCTTTTTTTTTTATTCCTTTTAATTTACGTGAAGCTTTTTAGCTACTGCATTTCAAGACTGTAAATATGTCAACATTTGATATACTCAGTTTGTATTTTGTAAATATTTTGTACTATGTTGTAATCATGCTATGAAACAAGTCAATGGTCCTGATGGGGCCTTGTCTTACTCATGTTCATAATCCACTGAATACTGGCTTTGAGCACATAGAATCATACTTTTTAAATAAAATGTACTCCCCAGTTTGTCTCTGGCTCTTAATATTTGTACCAATATTCTTCAACTGTAAATACACGCACATGTGTTTTTCCTCACTGACCTTACATCCATGAACATTCTCTAAAGGCGAAGCAATTCGTTTTCATGCAAAGTCACAGTACTCAGACTCTTTTCCTGGCTGAGCACAGTTGCAGTTTTGGCTACAGATGCAAAAGATAAATTACCCAAGTTGATCACATTCCCTACTTTTTTCAGTAGAAATGATCCTAGTTTTTGTGTTCAAGAAATAGAGCTCCAAGATAAACTTGCAAAAGCATTTATTCTCCACAAGTCAAATGCTGAATAGTGCCTTCAGTGCAACAGAACAATAAATCAAGTACAATAAAACCCCAAACCTTAATAACAGCAGAAACATGAAAACTGTGTTTTCTAGCAAGTGTTAAGTGCAACCCATTATCCCCACAGGAGCTAAGTGAAGTCTGTTATCTTCCAGCTGATAGTGCTGGGAAGTCTTCTGGGTCATCCGGGTCAGGAGCCAGTTCATCCTCCTGGAGGAAACCAACACAGCCATTAGTGTCCAAATAAATGATATTACAAAAATCTTGGACATTTTACTGATATTCTGTAGATTGTTTTGGTGATTATTTTCTGGTATGTTTGCTTTGTGAATGAAGCATGTAATTAAAAAAGGTGCAGTGTGTGGAATTTTGTGGCATCTAGCAGAAAGGAATTTGCAGAAATGGAATATAATATTCAAGTATGTTTTAATCAGTGTATAAACACCTGAAAATAAGAATCATTGTGTTGAGAACATACCCTCTCCAGTATGGGTTTGACTCTCTCTGGGCGAGTAGTCGGACCACCTCGTGCTCCCCTGCCTCGACCCCCTCGACTAGGGCGCCCAAGACTCCCGAAATTGATGTCCAGGAGGGAGGTGATGTCATTCACAGACCGACGGAGAAAGTTGCCCTCATCCTCCATGTCCTCTACAGTCTCTTTGAAGTTCTGAAGATGGAAGTAAATGCTACATATAGTCTGACACACACAGTTGAACTTGACAGTTACAGCAAAACTAAACTCCACTTAGTGTTGTGCCCATCACTGCTGCTTTAACTAATCTTACTGTTCACTGCAAACAGGACCGAATAGTACAGACAACAGTAGCTTGATTCACTCGTTACCTAGTTTACACTTCCATCACAGAACCTACAACAACTGATTTTTGAGCCACTTGGGGCAACAGAAACAAGGAAACAGTTGCTTATTTCACACATCCAGCAGATACAGAGAAACATTAGCATTTATTTGGAGTTGCGTTTCTGGCCACGCATCAAGCAAGTCTGTTTTTGGTCTTCACTAACTCTTAACATACTCACGTCAATGTGCTTTGACTGGTGGATGACCTTGGCTTTGGAGGGAATCTTGTTCTCTGCTTTGCGGATATTAAACTCTGCCTTGGGACGACTTATCTCCTGCAGGGCCTTCCACTCATCCAGGGTCATCTCCATGGCAACCTGGACCACCATCTCTCCGTCCTCCTCTTCATTTGCTCTATCATAATAGGGGTAAGCTACATCTTTCAGTCCATTTTATACTGATGGTTTATCTCTGAAATGGAAGTCTAGGGTGACATTGCAAAATAAAAAAGGAAATTTCCAGCACACAGTTCTCATGGAAAAACAGCTTGCACCCAGAGAAATATACATTTCACTGGCATATTTTTGGTATTAGATGTATCTCTAGTAAAAAGGGCAAAAGTCAATTTGAAACATTGTTGTAAACTGAATATCAGCAGCACTTAAACTTTTCTACATAATATTAACCCAACAGATGACTCAGGATTATTTATAAATACAAACTTTGCTTTACTTTGCTGTACCCCAGGGGAAAAAGTAAATGTCATTGTGAAAACGTCCACAAATCCAAATTATATTCATATATTAGTGTTCATGAACAAAATACAAAGCAAAACCCTCAACACGCTCTGTATAATTTCGGTCTAACTATAACTTGGGTAACAAGTAGAGAGCCGACATTTCTTCCTTCCTTTCATTAGTTTGAAGATGCTTAAAGTTGCAAGACACAACATTGATGACATTCAGCCACTAGATGTCGCACTGTAGCACCAACATCTCAGACCAAAACAAACGTGTAATTTTCTCCATAAAGTTGTGGGGAAAAAAAAGAAAAGAAAGCCAACAACTCACGAAACTCAAGATTGTATCAGTGCATTGCCTATTTCTTGTCTCAAATGCTTTCAGAAACATATTCTATTGGACTGTTTAGTTGTTACTTCAGAAAGTTTGTGACACGGCTGCCATCTTGGAAACAGACATGGAGGACACAGAGGGACTCACATGCACTAACATGCACACGCTGCCGGCGTGGCTACCAAAACAAACAACAGAGAAGCTTGGATAACAACACACACGCACACGGGGAGTGTGATGTCACTCACTGGTAAGGATGCCATTACTCCACGATATAGCAAATTGTTTTCTGACAACTAATACAGCTAAATATTGTTTATTGCAACTTTAACAACATGCATGATGATGTTTTACTAGATTAGTCGATTAGTTGATCGGCAGAAAATGAATCAGCAACTATTTTGATAGACTAATTTATTAATTGTTTAAATAATTTAAGCAAAAAAACGCTTCTCGAATGTGACAATTTGCTTTGTCATATGACAGTAAACTGAATATTTTTGGGTTTTGGACTGTTGGTCAGACAAAACAAGACACTTAAACCATAACAGGCATTTTTCACTGTTTTTTGACTATTCATAGACTAGACAATTAATCAATAAAATAGGCAGATTATTTGATAATGAAAATAATCCACTAATTAACATACATAAACAAAAACTGAAAATGTATACGCTTTGTAAAAGTAGAATTTATGGCAGAGCTGTTGTGTTGGATTGCATTAGATTGCACAGGTGTTCCTAATAAAGTGCTCTGTGAGTGTATTTTACCATTTTGGTTCATCAGTTAAACAAATTTGGACTAGTGAACCGTGTCACTCCTGACTGATCCGTCACTGGACAATGGGGCTGTGGCTGTGATATTTTTAAGAAAGATGCTTGTGTGCGTCACTCACGGATTCTGATTCTCTTCCTCCACTGGTGCTTGGGGTTCCTCTGATTTGACCGGAGCATCAGGTGTCACCTCCATTAACTCACTTCACAAAACCCAGGGGACAAGGACAAACAGAAACACAACTTTTTATTGTGCCCACGCTGAGAAATAGACATTTCCATGTTGTTGATGAAAGTTCACCAACCTTGCAGCTTCGTCAACACAGCCCCAGTTCCAGGGTCCTCTGCCCCCACGCTTCTCCTCAGGGGAGATACCACTGCAATAAATGTTAAAAAGTGTAAATATGCCTTTATGAGAAAAACAGCAAGTGCAAGTGAACAAAAAGGCTTACGTTCCGTTGTGACGATCATATTCTCTTTTGCCCCTCAGGTTAAAGTTGTCTGGGTTCCTTATGTATCCTCCTCCACCTCTTGCTCCTCTCCTGCCTCTGATCCCTCCTCTGCCTCTGTAGTCAAAGTCTGGATTATAGGCGGGCCTGGGGACCAATCAGATTAAACCTCAGTTTATTCCTGTGACAGCTCCATTTCAAACCCAGCTAGTGGTGTGTTGCTCTTGAGGTTGATCACTGGTTGTATGTCTTATTTTTAAAAACTTATTGATGAGATGAAATTACTTAATCAGTGACAATAAAGGGAAAATGGTTGATGCTTAAATGTCTGCAGCTAATAAGACTATAGCAGTAAAATCCCTGAATGGCACCTTTCACTACTCATAAGTTTTACATTTTATTTTAAGGAGGAAGAATGTGACATCTTTAAAAAAAAAAAAAAAATTGCATTAAATAACAGCATCACTTAGTTAGGGAAGATGAGGGAGATATAAAAATCTCTTTCTGCACCAAAAATATGTCCCTGACTGTATGAAACTCTATACTTGTAGGTATAACATTTACACAGTTGACAATTAGACAGATTTTATCAGTGGTGGCAATGCATAAAAAAAAAAGTGCAAATGCAGACTTGTGGAAACCAAAATGCAGTGTGTTATGTTTCAGCCTCAGCTTGTATGAGCTCACATACTTAGAAATGGAAAACTCCTTAGGGTACTCCTCTTGGTTGGCCCTACGCTCCCTGAAGGCAGCCATCTTCATGCCTCTCTGGGCCTCCTCGTTGCCATCTCCACTCTCGTTCACAGGTCCAGCGCGGGCCTGCTGCTTACGAACTGGGGACAAAAAGTGGGTTACTGAGGCATACTCAATTTACTTTGAGTTATATCCAGTTTCTCTTGCTCCCATTGTCTGTAAACAATGAAAATCTTGGATAATTTCATGTTTGGGTAGGCCCAATCAAACACAAGGGCTCTCGCTGGAACCACTGATTTACAAAACCCTCTAATTTGCAGACTATACAACACTGTTAAGGCAAGATATCTTGGCATGGTACTGCAATCTTCCTGTTACTAAGCTGTGACTCAAAGCTGACATTAAAACATTGTTCAATCTCCAGTTTATACTCTCTCAAACCTCCAACCTATGAAGGAATTAATGGATCAAAGAATGGAACAACTAAACAAACAAAACATTGTAGGCTTACTATTATCAATAATATAGACCCTAAAGGGTTTAATGGCATCTTGGTCAACAGTTATTGTCCTATAAATCACTGGGAATATACATGAGTGTTCCCATATTTAGAAACTATTAAATTATACACTGTTAAAAGTGCAATACAGTTATTTGGCTTTAGATAACCCATGGCAAGCAGTGAAACAACACAGCGACCTGGAAACCCACCCTGACAGCATGCACATGTGCTCTGCAGCCTCGCTGACCCTGCACCATCAGCAGCTGACACAGCCTAAGCAAGCTGGCCACTCTTGGCAGGACTATCCAATCTAGAAATAGTCGCAGCTGCCAGAATTATGTGGATGTTGGGTGTGTAGCGATGATGCAGCCAGGCTGTCTAGCTTTACCTGGTGCAGGGTCTACACCATCCGACGCGATTGGAACACGCCTGTCCTTCTGGGATTCCTTCTGGCCGGGTTTTTTCTGCTTGGCTTTCTTATCATCCATTTGCTTCTTTTTCTTCTTCTTTTTGTCCTTCTCCGTTTCCACTTCGCTGATCAAGTCGAACGGGTCAGCATCGTCGTCCAGAAGATTTCCGAACCTGTTCGCCACAACGCACCCGTAGGCGTCCGGCAGCATTTTAGCCTGTGTATGATGAAGTGGGGGGAAAAGCAGAGCTCAAAAGCTGGTTTCCTCTCTCACACTCTCAATATAAACGCATATCAAATAGCAAAATCAAAACCCATGAAAAACCACCGTTTTCCTGCCAAGCTGCAACAGAAAAGAGCTGCAGACGGTCCTTCAATGTCCCCACTAAACTTCCAGCAAACGCCCGCAGCAGTTTGTCGACACTGTTTAAATGTCCGCACGTGTGGAAACAAGCGACACCACGCCCCTGTGCTCATCAATAGGCTGTCGACTGATCAATATTCATTGCATTGATTTTGCTGCAGCCCTCTGCCAGTATTCTTTGCTTAGTCAGCTCCTGCTGGGATGGGAACTGGGGTTGAAAGGCAATTTATTTCTTTTTTAAAAAAAGCATAAATACATAAGGTCCAATGAAACATTTTCATTTTGAAGATAGTTACATGACTGACACTAGCAACTAAAGTTATAAAGCTAAGGTTACATTAGAACTTGAAACAATGTTACTATATTGTATTATATAAAAATAGGTTAACGATAACCTAATTAATAAAGAACACCGACCATTGAAAATGACAGGCTTAAGTAATACTGAGTACTGCCGAAAAACGATGTTTAACTGAGAATATTGTGAGGATATGAGCGATTTTTCAGGTGCAGGAACAGGCAACCGTTGAGGTTTAGCTAAGCTAACGTTCTGGGTAACCATGGTAACACTATTCAGTAAATTATAAATAGAAGAGATATTGACATACTGATAATTGGCCAGGCTAACGTTAATTGCTAGTAATCCAAGTAATGCAATTAAGTTCAAAGCTCGATGGTTAAGTAGGCCTGAGTTAGATTTGTAGTTCTGTGTGCTTGCTACTTAAATACTTAAATAAATATCACAACTTATCACTACTTATAAATATCAGATAGCTACTGTTAGCATTGAGCACTGTTTTAGAAAAATTTAAACACAGTTAGTTAGTAAAAAGGCACCTGATATGCTCCTGTCAGTTCACAAGTCACAAGCTTGTTCTGAGTGTCTTTAGCTGGCAGCAGTTGTAACAGTCCTGGGAAGCTAGTGGTGATAGTAAATTCAGCTAACGTTAAAGGGGACCTAATATGCACATTTCCAGGTCTATATTTTTATTCTGGGGCTCTATTGGAATATCTTTGCATGAGTTACAGTTAAAAAAAACTCCTTATTTATCTTATACTGACCCTTTACGCAGCCCCTCAGTTCAGCCTCTATCTGAGAGCGTTGCCAACTATTTTCAATGGGAAGTAAAGCCTTCAGGAAAAGTCGCTAGATGACGTCACATGCTAATTTACATATCTATGATGTCCTGACGTAATTCCATACATACACGATTTTTAAAAATTTTGAGGAAATTAAGTTAAATTAAACTAAACTGACTGTAACTAGCTATTTTATTAGCAATTTTTCTTTTCAAGCAGCTCCTCAATGTGAATCTAAATCTACCTCTAATAATAATATTTATGCAGCCTGTTGTATCAGCTCTAACTGAAATATCATGAATAGAGAGATGACCATGCACTGGAATAAATTCACTATTGTTAAATGTCTATTTTGACGAAACAAAATCAAACTAGTAAAGTAAAGTTAAATCATTTAGAGGATCAATGATTGGTCATTAGGTACACACAGCTCATTCACGACTCTGTCTGGTTTATAATTGGTCCATTGAACGTGCTGCTTCTCTGTCCAACCCACTGAACAGTCAGTCCAGAGAGCCACATTAGCGCTCATTCACTGAGAAATACTGGCAACTCCCTTCAAGAAGAGGAGTTAAGGTCTGTCCAAAAAGTCGCTAGATATGTCACTAGCTGCTTTTTTGAAGAAAAAAAAGTTGCTAAAGGGGTCTGAAAAGTCGCTAAATTTAGAGTTGCTAAGTTGGCAACATTGAAACAGGCTGTTTTAGCTCCTGTCTCCTTAAGGCCCCTCCTGATGAGCCCACTCTGTTCTGATTGGTCAACTTCAGGAAGCTGCGTTCTCGTTCTTTACGCAAAATGTCAGCTTCTCAAATACATCCTTACATATTCAAGCCGGAATCCAAACACAAACAACACATGGAAAAACCTTAGCAACAACCTCAGCAACCAACGGACTGCAATATATGGGCGTGTGCGACGATTTGACGTCAACTCGTCAAAGGTAGAAAAAAACACAGCAAACGAAGCCTTCAGAGCAGGCTGTAGCCCTGGCTTTTGACATGCAAGCAGCATTTCTACATACCTTAACCTCAAGTTTTGGAGATTTGACAAATATATGTCATATCATAGAAGTATATAAGTAACAGAAAACCAGAAAAAGCATAATTGGTCCCCTGTAAAGCTTAAACCTGACAAAACCTCAGGTGCAGCTACTCAGGCCAAACAACTGAGTTGCAGCCAGTTGAAAAAAATTATTTCCTCATGTAGACTAACATTACATGAGAATAGTTATTTTCTTCTCAAAATGCTATATTATTAGTAATTACTAGTGCAGTAACTAAGGCTTACACCCATTGAATAGCTTTATGAAGGCCAATTTCAGTTGTACTCAATGTGTAGGTTAATTATTTAAGTATTAAAGTGTGTCTACTTTAAGTAGACATTTGATTAGCTATTGAATTCAGCTTTGTTCAGGAATACAAGGATTACTGTGTAGGCTTTACTTTTACTTTTTAAGGCACAATCTTAAATGAAATTTCGGTATGCATATGTGTATGTACAGTTTGCCCTAAACTGTGTAAATATGTAAAGTGCAATCTCCAAAATTAGTCATAGATTGCAATTCCATCTAAATGCTGTTCTTTGCTTCAGACAGAACCTAATTTCCCTTCAGGGATCACTTGATAAATGATCATTAAAACTGATCAAACATATATATGTATGTACATTTAGTGTAATATTCAGAGCCATGTACTGTAGCGATAAAATTTGATCATCATACCTGAAACCTGGTTAAGCTGTGTCACTCTCACAAGTAGGATGAGTCAGGACATCTTTTACACAATGAAACTTGGCTTCATCTAGTGGTCAGAGTAGAAAGTACAAGTGTGTAGTGTCAACCAATTTACAGGTGGGGTGGGGCCTCTATTAAATGTATATCACTGTGTCAGTATAAATGCATGTCTGAAAAATATTACTAAGACTTCAGTCTTATAGTGTAAACACACTTGAAATGATCATTGCTATAAAAAGAAAATCCAAATTTAATTTAGATTTATTTCCAGTCTGACATGCAAAAGTAGTTTTTGTATTGTTTACAATAAAATAGTCTATGTTTGCTACAAGATGATGTAGGAGCATGACGTTCAAATATGGAAAGCAGAATAGATTATTTGTCATGATGAATAGCGCAAGTACAAATAAATTCTGGACTATAGTTTGTTTAGTTTAGTCATAATCAGGATGGTATGCATTCAAGACTAAATCAGTTCTCCTTTTGGCACTCTAGGGCAATTATGTTTTGAAGGCATACAGTGCAGTGTATGAATTGCCTTTTTAAGTAACTGAGTGAATGAGTGAAACAGACAGGCACGCAAAGACAAACAGAAAGTCTTCTGTTGCACTACAGAGTGAATAATTGCAAAAACTCATAGGACACCATGACCACACACTTTGTTTAAGTTATTTATATGAACTGTAACCCCTCTATTTCAATTAAATTCATTTTGATTTAATATCTAAAACCAAATTGCATGAATCCATAAACTTAGTCACTGTCAATGTCAGTAGACCAGAAAGTGTCAGTTGATGACATCATTCATTCAAGTCTTCATGTTTCTAGTACGTAAGTATGCACTTTATTATTCTGTAAAACCTTTTGAAAAGCACCATATGGGTTGTTTTGGGTGGATTTTCTCTTTGGGGAAGTAAAATGTTAAACTGTGTGTTTTCCAAAATTACGCTGATATATCACCAAAAAATAGTCAAATAACCTTAAGTTTCTATTCCTTTCGCTCTCACACAGTGCACTCTTTGTTCAAGTATTTCCGCCCTATAATCATTACGTAACTTTGGCGCCTCTGAGCCACCGTTTCCTTTCCCTTTAAACTGACCAAAAATGTAATAACATAAACAGACTCCTCAGCGCGGGAAAGAGACATCTGCTCGTCTGCAAGGTAAAATTAACCGCCCTTCACTCTCATTGGCTTAGACGTGGGCGAACGTGCACGTTTCTCTTTTTCATTAGCCAATCTTGGTGTCCGTGCGAGAGCGCTTGTCGAGTGTTCAAATCTCATTGGACAAAAGCGTTTCGACCAATCGCAACCACAGAGCGCTATTATTATGTGGCTGCTGTCATTGGTTGCTTCGGACACGTGGGATTGGATCCCTGCAGCCGTTGGTCGGCCGACGGCTCGAGCGCGAGTTTGCAACGCGGGACAACGCTCCTGTAGACTCACAGGTCAGTCCGGTGGCCGCGTCAAGGAGGAAACTACCAGTCATCTTCATCTCTGACTGTATCTATATACGGATACTTTGTAGCGAAGGACGGATTTCTTTTCCTTTTTTTTGCCTCTTTGGAAATGAAGGACATATTCACTCCAGATTGATAGGGCGCACTTAAAACAATCAAATAGAAGTAAGACTTTCACCAGTTTTTTTTTTTAAAACTTGCTTTTCCGACTAACACCGGGATTCTGACATCTATATGATGGCCGATAACAAGCATCCGCACGTTATTTTTTGCAACGACTCGCCCAAAAGAGTTTTGGTGTCTGTCATCAAGACCACACCGATCAAGCCCACGAAAGCGGAGGCTATGACGCCGACAAGCCCCGGTTTCAGCGACTTCATGGTCTACCCGTGGAAGTGGGGGGAGAACGCCCACAATGTGACTCTGAGCCCGGGCTCAGTGAGCGGGGCTTCGTCCCCTACCGGGACCCAGACGGCCAGAGAAGCGGACACTGCTCCTTCACCTGACCAGATCAAGGTACAAGCTGAACCCCATTCATTATAAACTGTGACATGAAAACGATGTTGCTGCACAGACTGAGCAGTATTGGACAAAAATGATTCTTCTAGTATAGTTTGAGGCTGTTGACAACACCGGATTACATTTATAACAACATTTATAACTTGTAACAGCACTTAAAATATGTGTAATTACCAATTATAACACTAGATAAGAGTGCATGCATGATAATATTGATATATTTTTAAAGACAAACTATCCCAAACGGAGTAGTTGGAGAAGATCAGTACAGTCTAGAGGTAAATAATTGTTAATTCTTGAGTTGGGACAACTTAAAATTGTAAATTTATGTATGGACACAGCCTTAATATGGCCGAGATTGAGAGTCATTTAAAAAAACGCCCGCGCATTAGGGTGTGACATGGTGGATTTTAAACCCCAGCTACTTCCTGACTCGAGAGCAGCTGCTCATACATGACGTGAGTCGCGCGCCAAAAATGTAACCGGATGTGAATGAATGAATTATAATGAAGAAACGTGCTACAATGTAACCCACGTGAGTTCAGCGAAGGAAATAAAGATCGACATTATGTTTCAATGTATCGAGTACAAACCACTGGTAACTAATATGCACTGAGTACTTCTTTATAATAAAAAATACATATGCATATATATAATAAAAGTAGTTTTAACATCATATGCCAGTTCAAATGATACTCTCTGAACTCGTAATTCGTTTTACATTCATTTGTTCGTATGGAAACATTTTGTACTCAAACTACTAATTATACTCAGGATCTGCTGTTCTGCTGATAGGAAAACGAGTACTTCAGGTGTTAGTTTAGCTGATTTGAAAACTGAAAACTGTGTATTCTGGCTGTCAGGATGGTATCCGCAGAGGCCGTCCACGAGCCGACACTGTCCGGGAGCTGATAAGCGAGGGGGAGACTTCATCCAGCCGTATCCGCTGCAACATCTGCAACCGGGTGTTCCCCAGAGAGAAGTCTCTCCAGGCTCATAAGAGAACGCACACAGGTGAGTTCAGAGAGCTAGGCATGTGCAGTGCATATTAACAAGGTTATGATGTATTGGTATATTTTTAAAAAGTATAAAGTACAGGTGTTGTGGTGGTATAATGCCCTTTCCCACACCAGGGAGGGTCATGTAAACATCTGTATAACCAGATGCTGAACAGGAGGCTCTGCTTAGTCTGTGAAAGCAGAAAAAGACCGATCTCGCTACTCTGAATGCAGCATTTACACTTGAAAATAGTGCACATGTGTATAATTTTAAGCAGTACTGTGTAATCACTATTGAACAGTAAAATATTTATCTTAAAAATATCCCTCCACCCCCCCCCCTCAGGAGAGAGGCCCTATCTGTGTGACTATCCAAACTGTGGGAAGGCGTTTGTCCAGAGCGGTCAGCTGAAGACGCACCAGCGGCTGCACACTGGGGAAAAACCCTTTGTCTGCTCAGAGAAAGGTGTGTTTTACTGGTCAATCAGCATTTCTCAAGGGATGAGACTGAAGCTGTAAGCCACAAGAGGTGGTGCATCACATTGTTTTAAAAAGAGGCTGTGCTATTAAACTAGAGGAAATGTTATTATTTCAGTAAGCAACACAGTTGTTTTGTTAGCTTGCACTTTTAGGTACTTTCCGGTGGCATGAAATGTGGCTCAGTTAGTGTGACTGACTGGAGTGTACAACTGGCTATATTTAAAGCTTTTTGGAAAGTACCTGAGATACACACTGAGCACTTCACTGTTCATAGTATATTTACTATGAATAATAAGTAATAATGTACTAGCTGGAAATCACCATTAGAATTTTTGTGGTTAATGACATAGTGACAACAAAAGGATTAATTCACAATCATTACTGATCTAAAAAGAAACTAAACTTGTGCCTCATGTACTTTCAGTACATGTGGTTAACCAAAACCAAAAGTAATGCATTACACATCATAGCAATTCTAATATCACTGAGAAACATGTCTTACTGCATTTATTCACACCTGTTGATTGCCGGTTTGCTGCTTTTTCCTCAGGGTGTGGCAATCGGTTCACACATGCCAACCGTCACTGCCCCAAGCATCCTTTCTCCCGCCTGAAGAGGGAGGAGCCAAAGGAGGGCCAGGGGAAGGCCCAGTCGGTGGACAACAAGGCTGTGGCAGAGTGGCTGGCGAAGTAAGCGGCTGCATTCATAAATTCTCTCAACCGGTGGACTGAGCCGAGATGGGCTTGCAAACCTTGTTTTTGTTTTAGCTTACATTGTAGGTTAATATTCACTCTTCTCTCTGTCCGTGCAGGTACTGGCGAACTCGTGAGCAGCGCGCACCTACAACCACCAAGGTGAAGCCGCAGGGCAAGGCAAGAGCTGAGGACCAGGAGCAACAAGATCCCATGGAGTTCCTTCAGTCCGATGAGGAGAACGGAGAAGAGGAGGAGACCCCAGAGGAGGAGAAGGGCAGCCAGGGGGGAGCCGCCAAGCGCCGCCTCCAGGAGCAACGAGAGCGCCTCCACGGTGCTCTGGCACTCATCGAGCTGGCCAACAACCTGTCAGCCTGAACTCCTACCCTCTTCCCAAACCCTCACCCCTCATATCTCCATTCCCAATCCGCCTTCCTGCAATATGTGCTGTAGCTAGAAATGGTTCATAAACGCAGATCAATGACTAGTTTAGTTTATTTTATGAAGTTGTGAAACCAGACTTTGAGAAAGAGCTGAATTGGCCCGAGATCAGTGTTAATGTACAGCAACATCTATTCCCCTTTGCAGCAGCAGGAAGGCACAAGCTAAAGCACCTTATTCAGCTTCCATTTTATCCTTTTAGGCTGCTATTATTGTAGATTTGACTATATGAAGAATGTCTTTTTTTCTTCTGCCTTCTGAAGGCAAAGGAAGAGTACCTGTTATGTTTGTAATTTGTTTTGTTTGCACTTTGATGGTAACGAGTTTTTTTTAAGTATATTGTGAGTGTAAGAGTGTGTATGACTGATGTATATATGGATTAAGCTCAGATGGACAGAATGATACAGGGTGTGGTTAAACTTAGGAAATGTAAGTTGCATTCCGACTGTCAGATGGCTCCTAGGTTTCATCTCTAGCGTCGTAAGCACAACTTTTCTGCCACTGATGACAGCAGCGGTGGTGGAAACGGACTGAGAAAGATTTCAGATAGTTTTAGTCTCACCTACACAAGTCTTTCCAAGAAGCGGTGAGAATAGGTGGACGGAAGGAGACAAAAAAAAAACGGGGGGAGCTGGATCAGTCTGACAGGAGACATGGTCATTTTTATATGCGAATGAGAGGTGATCATTGCAAGCCTAATCCAGAGGTCTGGCAAGGCACAAACTTTCCCAAACAATCCAAACTTTTGACAGTTTCACCACTTCTTTCAGTACAAATACACGTAATAGTATCTGCATGACATTACCAGAGATGCACGGTAAAGTCCATCTCAAGCTGACTACACATGTCTTCAGGTTTGAGTTCATTAATATTATACAATATTTGGAGAACCAGAGTACTTCGTAGGACATGCCATATTCCAATTTTTACAGCAGTTTTCCTCATAGATACAAGAAACGTAAAAAAAAATCTGCAGGCCAGAAGTTTGTTTTCCAACCAGACGGGAGATATTTTAGGAAGCATGATGTCAGCCATCTTTTATATTAAAAGGTGGCAGACCAGTTATGATACAGGCATAGCATCATGGTAGTGTGTGGTGCATGTATGTCATCTCATTTCAAAGTTTAAATTATGAGATATTTATTTCACCATATATTTTTTTTCTGTTTTAGAGTGCTGACATCACGATGATGTCTAAAGGGAAATATTCTGATATCAGCAAAAAAAAAAAGTTCTCAGCCGCAATAATTCATCCTTTTGAGCTAACATGACATGTCAATTTTAGACATTTCGGTCAATAATGAAAGAAAATGAGTTAAGATGTTTTGATTAAGTACTTACACCCCCTATTAAGTCTTGGATTAAGCTTGCAATGCACTGAAGATTAGATTTGTCATGTGTCCAGGAAAATGGCACTTGTTTTTTCATAAACTGATGTGTAGTGCTGGGTGTTTTTCTTTCTTTTTTTTTTTTTAAAAGCAACACTACATCATTCAACACTGTATGAAGCCTCTCATAACTGCCCTACATCTGGTTGTTTTGTGGAAACCTGCACCTACAACCTGTCTCTCACTCTGTCACTCTAGCTGTGATGTTTGAATTTGTTTGATATACAAATTGCCCTTATGGAGTTAAGGTGAAACTGGAAGGCAAGTAAATTGTTGATAATCAAAACACCAAATGATTTATTGTACCCGATTATAGTATATTTTGAAGCGTTTCTAACCCTTAGACTATTATGTGGTTTGAGAAATTTTATGGCATTTAATATATTCAGATTGTGTTTGTTAGAAAATTGAGTGTGCACGATTTACCAAGAGCTTTGAAGTTGAATTTTAGTTTCAGTTGTCCCTTCTGCTAACATCCTACAACAGTTTTCATGTTCGTGACATGTGTAGAGTGATCCTGCTTGCTTGGTAGACATTTTGTTACACATTTTAAACGTACGATTTATCTGACAGGCTGCCCACACTGTTATACCATTGCTGATCTTCAATAAACATTCACTGAACCGGACAATGAATTCATGTGTTCTTTTTTTCAATTTATTCATTTAGTAGTGGAGTTCATTAAATAGCAAAAATAATCTATATAGAGAAATCAACTGATTGATTTTAAATAAATATAAAAGATAAGAAACAATAGTTTTCTCCAATATGAAGCAGCAGTGCCACCAAGTGGTGAATAATGTAATACAGTGGGGGAAATAAGTATTCAACACATCAACTTTTTTTTCATTAAACATATTTCCAGTGCAGCTATTCATATGAAATTAACACCAGACATTTGTATTAACTCAATAAGGCAACACAGCTAACAAAATCATAAAATTTCAATCAATAAAAAGTTCTGTGCATTAAATTGGAATGACAGGAAAAAATATTGAACAAGCAGTAATAAAAAGCACTGAACCAGGTGATTCCACTAATTAGTCCTCTTAGCTGTGCTAATTAGAATCAGCTGGGTTAGTGCATGTGGCTATTAGTTTAGACCCTTTTAAAAAGGGTCAAAAGACATCTGTGAATGCATAATTTGCTACCAAGCTGTCACACAAGAACCATCTCATGATGGGTAGAGGCAAAGAGCTCTCCCAAAACCTTTACAACAAAATTGTTGAGCAACTCCTAAATGTTCCCATAAGTACCACTGGGGCCATTAACCACATGGAAGCAGCATCACTCCACCATCAACCGGCCACGCACAGGAGCTCCTTGCAAGATTGCTGACTGGCCAGTGAGAAAATTAGTCAGAAGAGTAGCCCAAGATCCAAGGACCACTCAAAAAGAGCTCCAGAAAGACCTGGAAGAAGTAGGTACAATTGTCACAGAGAAAACAATAGGCAACGCACTCCAGGTCTCCATGCACAATCCATTACTGAAGAAAAGACATGTTGAAGCTTGTTTGAAGTTTACTACACAACATTTGGAGAAGCCTGTAGATAACTGGAAGAATGTGGTGTGATCAGACAAGACAAAATTTTAATTTTTTGGCAATAACACTACCTGCCATGTTTGAAGGAGAAATGGCTCTGCATATGACCCTATAAATACCATACCTACAGTGAAGTTTATGGTATGGAGCTGTTTCTCTTCTCATGGTTCCGGCAGAATCCAAATTGTTGAAGGGAACATAAATGGAGCCATGTATCGGGATATTCTTGAGAAGAATCTGTTGCCATCCACCAGGACAATGAGGATGAGACGCAGATGGAACTTCAAACAGGACAAAATCCAAAACATACTGCAAAGGAGACTCTCAACTGGTTCCAGACAAAGAAAATAAAGGTGTTGGAAAGGCCCAGCCAATCACCTGACTTGAACCCAATAGAACATTTATGGCAGGAACTGAAGATAGAGATTCACCAGCGGCCCCCCTGGAAACATTTGAGGACTGTCTGCTTAGAAGAAGGGGCCAAAATCCCCCCTGAAGACTGTGAGAGATTAGTTTCTTCGTACAGGAAGCTGTCATTGCAAACAGAGGCTTCTCCACCAAGTATTTCAGTTCAGCGTGCTCAATATTTTTTTCCTGTGTCATTCCAATTTAATGCACATAACTTTTTATTGATTGGAATGTTATGTCTTCTTTAGCTGTGTTGCCTTATTGAGTTCATACCAATGTCAGGTCTTAACTGCATGTGAACAGCTGCACTGGAAATATGTTTCCTGAAAAAAATGCTGACATGTTGAATACTTATTTCCTCCACTGTATTGTCCATCTAGCTTGCAGAGTACTTCCCTGTAACATCTTCAGCAATGTGAATCTTCAGCTCTTGTGTTTCTTCTGCATTTCTTCCAGATGTTTTGTTGTTAAAGGTCAGATATGAGTACACAAGTCCACCTGACATACTGCGAAGCAAAAGATAAAAATGATTAAATGTTAGGCCGTGGACAATAATTGCTACCACTTGCCTGAGTGACTAATGAGTACACCAAGAGAATAAACTTCAGTTCAAAGATGCCTGATATAACATTTTAGATGTTAATATAACAGTGACAAATCATATCTAGTATCTGGAAATCTTTGAGCTTGTACATCCTTCTTTTGCTCTGGATTGGAAATACAAGAAATGTATTAAGGTAGTGACTGATCATTTGGTCACAATAAAACCCTTCTTGTCAAATTTAGGTTCACTTGCCTGTGTGGATACTGAGTTCTCATGCACTTTAGCTGCTATGTTTTAATGCAATATATGAACACTAGTGTGTGGGATCTGAGTATGTTGATTGCTGAACATTACTGATCCGTGCACTGATAGTCTTCTTTATTCTCACATGCATTTAATTTTGGGCTCATTCAATGCTAATGTGGTGCTTGATCCAGAAAGAAACCCTTCTATTGCTATTACTATTACTACAAGCTCCTAACAAAATATGTTAGTTGTAATCTGTTTAGAATTATAAAAAAATACAATAAAATACATTTGAATAGATTCTTACCAAATGCTGAGGCCCAGGAAGTTTGTCCAAGAGAACAGGTAGTCTCCACCCACAAAGATGCCAATAAAGGCTACTGCAACATTCTGAGGAAATTTTATTTTTCATGTAACTTAAAGATTATCTTGTTAGCATAAATGTGAAGGATAAAAAATGTGACAATGCATAATTACTGCTGCAAAGGAGGTTGTTTTTTGTCTCAAAAACCTTTAAGGAAAGTTAAGCCATGGCAATACATGCATTTTGAACATTTTGCTCTTTTATCGTAAACTACTGCACTTACTTTACTTTATCCTATGATAGCCTATCAGTACTTGTTGTATGATGCAGAATCCAGATTGGAACGTTAAACATTTTCTAATATTAAAATATCTATTTTGAAGGATTGTGCAATTTTGGCAAAGGTGTACTCTCTAGTCCAAGAATAGTATTCTTATCAGTGTGTTCTTACCTTTATTGCCCCCACTACTGTAGTAGTAAGTGCTGAGTTATAATGGCTGCACAGGACTATGGAATACATCAGCACAAACCTGAAGTAACAGAACCAAGGCTTTTAAAAGTGGGTAGCTTGAGGCAGTAATGGAAGTATGACTTTCCAAAAAGGAATAACAATAATTGAAAAGTTTTCAGTGAATTAAAGTGACATACCCCATGATGCAGGACATGAAGAAACAACAAATAAATGTGGCTTCAACCCAGTCTTCAAATGTGACTGCCTGTGGATCAAAACATACAAGATGGTCATATAGTAAAAAGCACAGAGTTTTGGGCATATAAAGCCAAAATAGACAGGATACAGTCATAGTTACATACTTTGTGTAAGTCTCCAGTAAATGCACTTGCCAATAGAGTTGGTATGACAATGATTAGTGCATTGTAAAATAAGACACCATATTTCCCAAGGCCCTTTACAAAAAAAGAGTAAAATATTAGAAATATTGTGAGTATAAATCAAACATACACAGATCACTTCTGGACATGTTAAAAGTTAAAAACCTGTTGTCCATTTTTTATACCATTTATAAACCGTAACATGCCTGAATTATGAAAGGGTACGTGTTAAAGACATACAGGTATGAGGTGTTAGTATAGTTTAATCACATTGTTTCCCCTGCAAAGTAAAATAAGTAAAATGTGAGCAATCAAAATCAATATCAGTCAAAATCTTGCCTGCCACTTTTTGAATGAATTTATGACTGAGAAAACAAGCTTTACAGTTGCAGTAATAAAATCTGCTATAACCTCATAAAATGCTTTTCATAATATCAAACGAAACGCACCTGCAGTGACATTTAGCTTGTTCTGAAATGACCAGTAAAATACAGAACAAATTGTCTATATTTGTACAAAATGTGCAGGGAATGTTACCTCAGTGCCAAGTTTCTTCTTGGTGTACACACTGCTGGCAGCAGTGAAGGCATCATTAAGCAGGATGAAAGTATAACCCTCCACATCGAAGGCCAGGTCAGAGCTAAAGGAGAGAAAATGACTGGGTTCTTGGCACTCTGATTATTTCTTAAACAATGTGTTTCCAATTCAAAATGAATCATTACAAAAGGTACCTTGCGGCAACCATGGCACCAAGGACTATGGCCACAACACTGTATACAAGTTGCTTTGGAAATGTTTTTCTGAAAAAGAAACACAAAAGCATTTAGTGCAAAACCAGAAACTGGACAGGAAGAGGCGTCAAATCAGGACAACACTTGACACTTCTGCTTGTTGAATCACATCCTCTTCTCTCTGTGCACTGAAAGCTCCTATCTTGACTCATTATAAATCTCTCCATGTAACAGTGTCGTGTTGTGTAATGTACAATACTTTCACACCAAATATGTCATTATTCCTATAAGGTCAATCATATGCTTCAGAGTTCTAGGGCTGCAACTAACGATTATTTTCACGATTAAAATGCCTGTTGTGATTTCTTAAGTCAAAAGGTGACATCTTCAATTTTCTTGTTTTGTCCGACTAACAGACTAGAACTCAAAGATTTTCAGTCTAATATCATGTATGACACAGAAAAGCTTCAAATCCTCACATTTGGGAAGCTGCAATCAGCAAATATTTGGCATTTTTGCTTAAAAAATGATTATTTGATAATTAAAATAGTTGCCAATTAATTTTCTGTCAATTGACTAATTATTACAGCTCTACAAATCTCTAACGGTAAAATAAAAACATACCTTAATATATATACTTCCAGGATCATTGTCATCAATATTGTGAATTTCCGTAATACTGTAAACATGGGTAAGCTGTAAAAATTTTTGAAAAGACATCATGAATGAGCACTGTGAAACTTAATGATCAAAATCTGCTAAATGAGCTCACAGTCAAACTGGTGAAACCTGAGCTTTTTGGTGCTTGCCAGTCCTGTTATGTGGTTCCCAACATACAGCAGTGGAAGAGGGAAAATCTGGCAACAACATAAAGGATCAAAATCAGATTTTTTCTTTTTGAAAATAGAACACAATTACATACTGAATGGTCAAGAAAAAAATGAAAATTCTTACTTTCAAGGGAATACTTTTGTCAAAATCTTGAAACTGGACTGTTTTTCTTTTTTTGGCAGCATAAAGGACAACAAGGGTGGTGATCATCTGAAAGGAGCAAATTCCTGTATGTGTAAACCTACTTGGCAAAAAAACAGTTTCTGATTCTAGCTGCTGGAGGTGGAGCTAGTTTGAACTACTTCATATACAGTTAGTTAGTTTAGTCCAGTGGTTCCCAACCTAAGGGTCAGGCCCCTCCAAAAGGTCACCAGATAAATCTGAGGGGTTGTGAGATGATTAATGGGAGAGTAAAAGAAAAAAAAAAAGTTCAGATACAGAAACCTTTTTCAGTTTTTGGACATTTTCTCTAATCTTTGATTTTTGGTGAAATATTGGATCATTTGAATATTTATTTAAATAAAACCGTGTGAGAAGTTTAGAGGGAAAATCACTATTTGGTGGAGCTGTTAACAACTCATAGACATCTGAAATGTGACCCCAACTACACACTGCTTTTTGTGAGATGTCAAAAGCCAAAAAAAGTTGGAAACCACTGGTTTAATCTTTAACAATGTGTTGTATTTTAAAAGCTTGTTATATTATCCATTGTGTCAAATCATCTGAAAAGTAACTTAAAGTCAAATAAATGTAGTGGAGTAGAAAGTACAATATTTCTACTAAATGTACTTAGTTACTTTCCACCACTGTGTGAGATAAGGAGGGAAAGGAAAGTCCACACCTGGGTCACTTACCTGGCCAATTCCTAGACACATATAGGACGGAAACCTGCAGAGGAAACAAGTTCTTAAACAGACCAGACCAGAAAAAGTAGCTCCATAGTGACAAACGGGTTAAATCAGGTTATTATCCGGGTTATTCTGAGCTTTTCTCTCTGTGTGTGCGATCTCTATCGACAATATCAATGACCCGATGACAGCACAACAAAGCGCCACCTACCTGAAGCTCGTCAGCACCGTTTTATTCACCACCGTGATCAGAAACGAGCTGCCGGCGTAAAACACAGCGGAGGAAAACTTGAGCAGCCCCGAGTGTTCGGCAGCTTCCTGGCAGGCTTGGTCAGACATCATCAGCTCCTGTAGAGGAAACCTGTCAGACTTTAAATTATAGGATATAAATATATTTTTTGAAAAGGCAAAGTAGTTCCTGGTATGCTGCCTGTGTCCACTGGTGTTTCCTGTCAACCAGTAGTGGACGTCCACAGAGGAAAAGGGGAGAGATGGGCGGTCCTCACATTATTATATAATTCAGCAGGGGGGGGGTCAAGCCTATTTACAGCAGTGTTACTTCTTCTTCGAGTTGTCCATCTACCTGGTAACGTTAAAAAAAAAAAAAGATAAAAAAAAATTTAATGTAAGCTAAAGTTAAGTGTAGGTATTTTTAAAACATACACAATTGCAGGTTGTATTCAGACTGTTTTACTTAAGTTAAAGTAGTGATAACACAATGTAAAAATAAGGTTCAAGTCCAGCATTCAAAATGTCAAAGTAGAAGCACAGGAGTATTAGAAGTAAAAAGTATTTGTTAGGAAGCATGAAGTATCAGAGTGTTAAACAGCTGATGCAGCATTTCTGTCGTTGTGTAGTTGAAGACACAGCAAGTCATTAAATAATATCAGTTTATCATGTGTTTTGTATGCAAAACTTGTTTTTTCTGTTGCAAAAATCTATATAAATAACAATCTATATAGTAGTACTAGTAGTAGTAGTAGTAATAATAATAATAATAATCGATATATAAAGATAACTGTCAAGTAAACCTTTCCACTTTATTTTGTGTGTAATGTTACACAAATACATACTTGAGTAAATTGAGGAAATATAATGTTGTACAAAGCACATTTTCAATGCCCTATTTTTTAAAATGAATGTGATCTGTCTTTTACAAATACAAACTTTTTCCCAGTTTTGGCATTGATCTTAAAACAAAGCCGTTTTCACCCGCACATTCTCCAGGACTTGTGGGTCTATTTGTTGCAGCATAGGCAGATGTTTGCTGTTGATATCTTAGCACTGAGGAGTACTTTAATGAAAATCTGATTTTCTTATTTAAAGCCAAAACTGTATGGCCATCTGCTCTATGGAGGAGCCTTTGATATAAGTTTGACATCTCTGACATGTTTTGTTTTTCTTGCGTTAACGCGGTGTGAACCTCAACCACAGTGATGAACTATGTAGTCTATCGTACAGCACCATGGTCACATATTACATACAAGCACACTACATTCTTTTCAACTTCAGGGATAAATAGTTAAATGGCATTGAATGCAGAAACGGGACCTCTAACTGTATTTTGACTGACACATCATTATATGTTTTTGTATGGAGAACATTGCTTAAATAGAGATTTTATTCAAGCTTCTTCGAGCTCTAGTGCCAATTAGGAGCATATAATAAAATGAGAGAGAAGAGGAAGATAAGAGAGAGGTCAATTCAAATATATACAAATATACATTATATTGCACACATGTGCGCAGGTGTGGTACTGCACATAAATAGATAAACTGATGTCATATTATGACATTGTGTAGGACATTTTTGCTCTGCTCCACTGAGACTGAATACGTGTGTTGTAGCCATGCCAAGTTAAACATTGTCAGAGAAAAGAGACTCATTATGGTTCAGTGGGTAAGTAGGAAATTGGGGGGGTGCCTGACAGTTGTGGCAAACATAATAAGACCTTCAGTTGGCCTGACACTGATGAACACTGTCACTTTGGCAAACCTGAAGAATTTGCAGGGGAGGAGTTTGGATAAAATGTCAATAATAAAATCACTGGAGTTTCACAGTACATTCCCCTGCACACCACACCTTTATTTGCTAAGAGTATTTCCACTAGATGGCGCTATTGCATTAGACCTGTGAAGTCTTGAGCAGCAGGTAACCACAAGCACAGCTTTCTCCCTCTGTGCCTATAGCTTTACCTTCAGCAGTCTGACAGTTTCTATTATATTCTCGCTTGCTTAGAAGTATCTCTTTTTACTGTTTGTTGTTCTACCACACATTGAAAAAAATATAATTTGCTTTCATTTCAGACAGAAAAGATCCAACACGTTGCCCTTTGAGGCAAGGTGAACCACATCCAAACTTTCCTGACAGTTGAAGTGCCAATGAATCAGTGCCAAGATAATTATCACAACAGATTAAGCTGTTGGCAGGAGCTCACCAGCGCACAGCTCTGATATGTTTTCAAGTGTATCTTTGTTTGCTCAATACATTTTCTTAGTAGTAAGTATAGCTGAAGTCATGGAGCCTGATTATGTCTTAAACAGTCTGGATTTGATCTCTGGCCTCTGATAACGGAAATAAACTATCAACCAGTGTGGTAAACAGTGTAAGTGTCAGTGGTGGAAGAAGTACTCAGATCCTTAAGTAAAAGTAGAAATACCACAACGTAAAATACTTAATTACAAGTAAAAGACCTGCATTTAAAATCCTACTTAAATAAAAGTTTAGAGGTATTATCAGCAAATTTTACTTAAAGTACTAAAGTAAAAGTACTCATTTTGCAGAAAATTGGGCTGTGACTGATATAATAAATAAATTTAACAAAGTACATTGTTAATACTGAGTCAAGCAGCATTTTATCGTTGTAGCTACTCGAGGTGGAACTAGTTTAAACTGCTTTGTAAAGGTCACAAGATAAATCTGAGGGTGTTGAGATGATAGATTTGGTAGGAAAGAAGAAAAAACATAGTTCTGCTACATACATTTGGATTCATTTTTCAGAACTTTTCTTTAATCTTTGTGTTTTTGTGAAATATTGGTGGTTTTACTACTTTGGGCCTCAAACAGTTATTTATTTGAAACCATGTGAGGGGAAATGTCACTTTGGTGAAACTGCAGACAACTCAGAAGACATCTGAAACATGACAAACAGACACAAAAACACACTGATTTTTTTGTAAGGGCCCACAAGCCAAAAAGTTTGGGAACCACTGGTTTATAATACCATATTTATAAGCTTATCATTATGTTAAAATTTTAATCTGAAAAGGAACTAGTAACTAAAGCTGTCAAACAAATGTTATGGAGTAAAAAGTATATTTCCCCCTGAAATGTAGTAGAGTGTCAAGTTAAGTTCACGTACCTTAAAATTGTACTTAAATAAATGTAGTGACATTCCACCACTGTTAAGTGTGAAACATCTCCACATTAAGGACTATTTGATTTACCATCGCTGGAGAAACCTGAGTAGACATATAAATTATGAGAAAGTATTTCTCCTTGTTAAAGAGCTGTCTGACTCAAAAGGCAGATAACAGTAAATTGCTGGAGGTGGTTTTTCTGCCACTTTGATGGGATGAATAACTCACTATCATAACAGCCTGATGCCTTAGGTCTTAACCTGATTAATAGCTCGATGTTGGGGACTTTGAATGCACCGGTGGATTACTGCTCACCTTCTAGTTTATTGTGTCTTGTCATCAACACATATTTGATCTGACTCTTTCATCACCACTTTTGGACTTTGAATGGTGTAGTATCAGGAATTGCACAATGGATTTACACAAGAGCAACTGACTCATTGTTCATGAATGAAACCTGGAAGGCTACACAATATTACAGACAGCATCTGATGCTACCTGATGAAGCATATCTGCCGGCTTTCTTTAGGTTTTAGATGATGTAAATGTTGTTACTAGATATCAGAATGTTTAAACCTTCAAGTCAGGCTCCAGAGCACGTTTTATGAGGAAAGGAGGCGTTCCATTAAAACAATATTATTTTATTTTTAGAGAAAACATCAAAATTGAACTCACAGTTGCTTAAATGTATTAGTGACTCCATTCTTACAATATTGAGTTTTCCAGCAGCGGTTTACAACATTTCATGTAAGCAAGTAGAAGTAATCATCCAATAATAGGAGTAAAAATCAAATTTTGCCAGTGTTGGATATGATCTTTACAACTTTAAAAGGCTGAGAGGTGAGAACTCTAACAGAATTTGAACACTGGCGTACAACAGGAAGCTGGCCTGATGTTGTTACTCTAACAGATGTGTTCTTCAAATACATTTAGGTGCAATAGTTGCAGATACATTTTTACAAGTCCCAAAAAGTACAAGACAGCATCTCAGCTACAGCAAAAGGAGTACATGTATCACTCACTTTGGAATGAAACCAAATCAATAAAATAGATGAGCTGAGCGAAGCTTTCCAAATATTTTTACAGCCTTTGCTGTATGTTGCAGCTTGTCTCAAATACAATAGTCATGATGGAGGAGAGACTGCAGCCTGGTTTGATCATCAGAATGACAAGACTGAACAAAGAAAGTAAATTTTACTTGCATTTATATAAAACTCGAGTTTCATCTCAAACTGTACTTTACAGTATTTTTAGATTTCTCAGATATATATAAAGTTCCATCTATAGTCTCTGAGTCTAGTGTTATGACAAAAAATTAACACAGACTGTCTCCATAAAATTAAATTCACCATTATCTGACTGTTTCCTCGCATAGTTAGAAAACAACCAGCACCAATGAATGCCCCTATTGTTTACATTATTTTGACCACACAGATATGTTTATATGTCTCTCTGAAAGTTAGAAAAAAAAACACCAAACCTGTTTTTCAGGAGTTAAATCATTATATTTTGCATAATCAAAAAACAAAACAAAACAAACAAACAACAACAACAAAAAAAACAGGATAGCTTCTGTATGATGCAAACTCTTGAAAACACCAACTTTGGAAATCATGGTAATGGTAATATCACTGGGAGAGATTTTATTTTTTTACTCCACAACTCAGTAGGTTGCTCTCTTTCTGTTGTTCAGTGTCCTCTTCGACTGAAGCCACAACAGAACTTTCCTCAACTTGGGATGAGCACATATGGGCTTTCCTATGTCCTTTACATACAGTCTATGGACCCACAAAGAAAGAAAGTTTCAGTTTTAGATAATTGCAAGAATACACTATAAACGGCAACAATTTTAGCCTCTTTAGATTCTTATCCATCACACAACACCATCAGGGAGGGGTCTGATCGATCCCAGATTTATGCCAAATAATGATTTGATTTAGATTCTTTTGTTTACTGAAATTTGTATGAAGTTAATTGATGAATAAAAACTATTTATAGCATTATTTTTTAAAGCATTTGCTTTTAGTGCCTAAAACTCATGCACAGTACTGTCTATGTATGTATATATTAATATATGAATTTAAGGCATTAAGTAATGTGTACACTGTGTCTGCTGTATTTGACTGAACAGTTTATGTCTTTGCCCCTCACTAAGTGTAGACAAGATACTAGATAATGAAGCTACTACAAAAGCACTGCAATCATTTAGCTTATTGTTGACCTCAATCACTCACATGAGTGCAGGGATGTCACAGGCACCACTGCCTTGCTGCACATTCCATCTTTGAACCTTCAGCAGGATTTGCATAGGAATGGTCTTTTTTGTTGTGATGCAGCATTTTGGGATGCCAGCTACAATTTAGGATTAGAATCCGTTGTAAGAAGAAGAAAATAGAATAAAAGAATATGGTTAACTACAATATTTATATTCTTAAATGTGTTTAAAGAATGATAACAAACGACAAACAAACTTAAATCTCCCAAAAGAAACTTTCTTCAGCATTGAAGAAAAACTCAAGAATTGATCTTCCTATTATTAAGCTTTATACAAAACAATTTTCTCAAGAGCACAATATACTATATGGGACTTGTTGGTTTTGACAGAGAATAAAAATAAACAATGATAACTATGAAATGTTATGCTCGACGACTAAAAAACTGAACAGGACTGAAAGTTTTTGGTTGTGCAGTCATGGCTGCAGGATGACAATACATTGCCAGGTAAATTGATTAGAAACAATGGTTGAAAGTCAACATGTTGAAACAGGTTTAATATTATCCCTCTCATTTAAGGTTTGAAAAACTAAAAAGCAGCTAGATGTGCCAAATAATCTACATCCTACACTTTCCCTACAACACATAAATAAATGAACACCAACATGAACTCAGTAACTGTTTATAACATTACAAAACTTTACTTATTCAGTGCCCCCCCCCCACCCACCAAAGTCTAAATATAAGAGCATGTACATGACTTATCATCAGATAAAAACTTTGGATTTGTCATGAAACAGGAGTCCTTACCTTCAGTGGAGGTGATGGCCAAAGCGCACAGACAGACAATCACGGACACAACTTTCAGATCCATGCTGGCAGAGAAAATGATGGGAGGAAATCTTGTCCCTGCTTTTATATAGGCCTATAGGGGAGAACGGGGTAACATGAACCACTTTTTACATTTGATGTTTTCACTGCAATTTGCATTTTACTGCTATATATATACATCAGGTTGCTGTGACCCATCAAAAAAAGTTAGTCCTATGGCACAACTTGCCCCAAGATAGGGGTAAAATGAGCATGGGGATGGGGTAAATTGAGCGCCATAGATGTAAATAGTACCGCTGTTAAATACTGATATAAAAATGACACAAAATCAAACAATTTTGAGATACTTTTGAATTTCATTAATGTTATCAATTTACAAAGGCAAAAACTCATACTTTTAAGTAAAACAATATGTTTGTGTCCTGTTGTTCAACATGTTACTTAAACATTCTCAGTAAAGATTAAACTGATCTTTGTGTGTTAGCTACAGAAAGAATGTGTGTGTAAATGTGCTTTTGTGTATACAGATTGTTGACAAATTCAAGCAAAAGCCGGTACAGGTCTGAATGCTTGGACCCCTACAGTGAGGGGATCTGGTGGCTCTGTTATGCTGTGGGGGGCATTTTGCTGGCATGGTTTGGGTCCACTTGTCCCCTTAGAGGGAAGGGTCACTGCAAATCAATACAAAGTTGTTATGAGTGATCACCTTTATCCTATGATGAAACATTTCTATCCTGATGGAAGCGGTCTCTTTCAGGATTACAAAGCCCCCATCCATAGGGAACGAGGGGTCACTAAATGGTTTGATGAGTATGAAAATGATGTGAATCATATGCTGTGGCCTTCATGGTCACCAGATCTCAACCTAATTGAACATGTTTGGGAGATTTTGGACCGACAGCGCTCTCCACCACCATCATCAAAACACCAAATGAGGGAATATCTTTTGGAAGACTGGTTTTCATCCCTCCAGTAGAGTTCAGAGACTGTAGAATCAATGCCAAGGTGCATTGAAGCTGTTCTGGCAGCACGTGGTGGCCAAACACCTTACTAAGACACTTTATGGTGGTTTTTCCTAATTTATCACCTGTCTGTATGTACAGCATGTTTGTGTGTGGCTTAAACTTAACGTTAGTCAACCATTAGGTATTTTTTCATCAACATTGTAACACTTGTAACAGTGATCAAACATTAACATGATCAGTCTCTAGAATATCAGAAAATTATACTTAAATACACAGGTTACTCTGTACATATGTTGCCTATTTAAACTTTTTGGGGGTAAATTGAGCCATTGACTCAACTTGCCCCAACATCACTGGCACGTTTTAACCCACAGCCTCCATTTTGACAAAACTGTTTCACACAGTGGCTCAGATCGACAATTATGCTAAGTTTATGATCTTGTTTTGTAGTGTACACTGACTTAAATTAACATGTTATAATGTCCAAAACTTATCTATTTTAATTAAGATACAAGACTGATAACTTTAATAACATGATGAATTCACTTGGCATGACAAAAACCTTTTTTTTTGTCTATAACTTTTTTTTTTGTCATCACATGATTACTTTTATTTATGGTTACCTAAATATAGGGGGTAGCTCATTTTACCCACTGGCTTGACTTACCCTGTTCTCCCCTTCTCCCCTACACACAGCTGTGCACCCCACCCACTTCCACATACAGGGGCGTGTATCAACATGTGCTCATGCCAGCCAGTTTGTGTCCCTCTGAATGTAACGAACACAAGGAAATTGAACTGTGATGACAAATTATTCTATAAAAAATTTGGAAGGCCTTTGTTAGAACAAATGTTACTTTCACTTTGAGTCTGCATCTTTGTTTAAAGTGCTGGTGCTGGATTAGTGCGTGGTACAGGTATGCTCTTGCTCAGACGGGCTCCAACAGGTTTAATAAGTGCTCTTTTAACAGGATCTTGTTTGATTGATGGATACTGAATGAAAGCTCAGCAACTGCCACACCCAGAGTCATGAAAGACAGGATAAATTGTCATAAGTCAAACAAATGAGGTCAAATGGTAGCAAAAAGCAAAATGATGCAAAGCATGGTGGTCAAACATCAGTGTGTAAAGGAAAGAGAGAAACAAGACATTGATTTCACTGTTAAAAAACAATTGATTTTTTCTGTTAATAACCATTTTTTGGCAGCACTTTAGAGTAATGATTAGAGGAAAAATCCAGAGAGTCTGAGTTGAAACACCTGAAGCATTTCCCCTGCTGACACTGAATCCTGACCTTCCCTACCCCTGTGTCTGGACAGCAAACGTAGCGTGAGCAGCACGTCAGCAGAGCAGCAGCAGCGACTGCTCCGTCTGTGTGTCTACACTGGAGGCGTTCAGGTGCAGTGTTGAGCGTAGGTCACCCGCTAATGAGCACAAGCTGGGGAACAATTGATGGAATTCGTGATGTGATTTGCAGTACGTGTACAGACTAGCGGCCTCCAGTTAGCGCTCAGAGCCCAGTATACACGACTGTAGTGACGCGCGTAAAACGGAGGAAAATAGACTTGAAGCGTAAATGAACGCTTCAGGTCGCGGTTACGCCCGTGAGACGCGACTGAGACGCGAGCCTGCACAGAGCCGCTGCAGACAGCTGCATCTGTTGCGTGTGACGTGCGCGTGAAAAAACGCGTCTGACACACTTTCTGTCTAGAAAGGGGGTTACCTGCTCTGCACCAGCTGACCCTCACCTGTGACAAAAAAAGACTAAAGAAATCTGAAATTTATTCACATTATTCGACAACATAGTCCTCAAATACTTGTAAAGCAAAAATAAAAATAAAAAAGACAGGTATTGATAAAGGCTTAATTGAATCCCTGTTGACAAAGATAAGGATCTGTGCCAAGATGTTATGTTGACCTGACAAACAGATATTTTCAGGTGTGGCTTCCAAACTCTGTTGCCTATTGTGCAATTATACAGAGCATACAAGCCGTACAATATAATTACTGGAAAAACAATCTAACTGTTTCCCAGGGGAATTTTTCTGGTAGCACTGAAATAAACGTTGTTTATTTTGAAACTGGGACAGTTGGTGATGTGGTAGCAGTCAAAAGCCCACAAATAAAAACATCATCTGTATGCCATTTGGCTTGCACTGCAAGAACAGTGTGCTGAACTGATTTTCACAGAAGACATTTTGACATGTCACAGTAGGTAAAACACAGGTGTAATCAATAAAAATGACTGAAGGCTGAATTCCATTTAGCTGGTTCAGTTTCGGCTTCCCAGTATTGTGCATCACTGTCACGGTTTAATGAGTCACTTGAATAGAAGAAAGCCATCATTAATGTTATTAGTAACACCTGTGCTTTTCCTACTGTGCCAGGTCAAAATGTCTGCTGTGAAAAAGGCCTATTGACAGACCACTTCAACTGTTTTGTGCTGTGTAACCTGTTATGTTGCTTGACTGGTAATTTCCTCTGCTGCATTTCATGTCAAAATGTCAAACAGGTTACTGTTAGCTAATTAGATAATTACGGGTAATTTAAACTGTAAATTAATCAATTTCAAAATCAGCTGAGCAGGACTTCACAATAACTCAGCTGTACAAAAATGGGTCATTCTGAGCTCCAAAATGGTCAAAAGGTCATAAAAGAGTGTTTCTGCTTATTCACTACTTTATCTGTTTGAATGCATTACATGATCATGTGTATTTATATTCATTTACACTAGCTTTTATTGAAATTTATGAAGTTCAAGGTAAACTGCTAGTGACGGGAAAAAAAAGTTTAGTAAATTTCAGAGTTATAAAAAAGGCCTATCAAGTAATGGATTAAAAACTTACAGCTTTTCTGAAGCAATGGACGTAAATTAAGCTTTGATAGTTGATGCAAACAATTTCTACAGGTGTCCCAACTTCTGTTGATTACTTACGTATAAAAGCATGGATAGTGATAGTCTGGATCCAGAGTTAGTGACTTGCACAGAATGACTGGTAACCTCGACCTAAAGGGCTACCACAGCATTTTGCAGAGCTATGCAATAACCTCTGGTTTACACCTAGTTGGTCTAGTGTTCATCCTACAGCAAGATAATGGTCCAAAACATACCTCTAGGCTGTGTCAGAATTACCTTAGAAGAAAAGAACAAGACCCTAGTCTTCAAATCACAGAATAGCCCGCAAGGTCATCGAGCTGGTTTGGGATGAATTGGACAGAAACCAAAGGAAGCAACCTACAAAGTGCAACATTGTGGGATTTCTGCAACAGTGTTAGGAAGAACTTACTGAACATTATTTGTTTTCGATTGCAGAAAGTATGCCATGAGTGTGTTCGGCTTTTATATCTGCAAAAGGTAGCTAATTTGATGAATCACAAATGTGGTTCAGCAGTAGAATTATCGCCTGCCAAGTGAGAGGTTCCGGGTTCGCGGGCTACAAAAGAGGGAGACGCACGCCGAACATAGCAGTAACAAACTGAGACTTACTAAAATAAATAACAATAACTGCAATGGGGTGTGAAAGCCAGTATCAGTGATGACTAATTTGAGGTGCATGTTGTCAGTGTAAAAAAAACACCAAAAACGGTGATGCAAAACAAACAAGACTTGGTAAGTAGGGAAGAGATCAGAGAACTGAGTCAGGGCAGGTAGGCTTAAGTAAGTTCTGGGACACTGACCAGATGTTCCCAGTTAGTACTCAATGGCACCTCAGCTCTTTAAGGTCCAAGGACATGCAACATACGAACACACACTGGAGCCGTCACATAAACAAAAATATGTTTTTTCTCCAATTGTTTATTTATACATTGAGACATTAAAGGGACATATTATGCTTTTGAGTTTTTCTGTTATTTATATACTGTTATGATGTCAGATATCTGTGTTGAATGTGGTCAAAGTTCCAAAACTTGAGGTTAACGTATGTAGAAATGCTCCCCGCAAGTCAAAACCCAGGGCTTCAACCTGCTCTGAATGCTTCATTTGCAACGTTTTTTTTCTACTTTGCTGACAAGCTGACGTCGGCTCATCGCGCATGCCCTTTAATGGCAGTCTTTTCTGTAGCCTTTGTTGCTAAGGTGGTTGCTAAGGCTTTTCCATGTGTTGTTTGCTTTGTCCGCTCTCATATTTCGGATCAGATTCTGGCTCGAACATGTACAGATGTATTATATATGAATGTAAGAAGTTGACATTTCAAGTAAAGAACGAGAAAAAATAGTGACATCCTACTACTACAGTTTGTTTCATGGTTTGTTTATGTAGCCGCCGGAGCAGCTGGAAGTCCCCCGAGGGGCAGTTTGCACTCAGAAGAGAGTGATCTGCTCAGACAGAAGCTAAAACGGCCTGTTTCAGACAGAGGCTCAACTGAGGGGCTGCATAAAGAGTTTTTTTTAACTGTAAATCATGCAAAGATATTCCAGTAGAGCCCCAGATTAAAAATATAGACCTGTTAATGTGCTTGATACGTCCCCTTTAAACTATGTACATTTTAAAACTGGAAAAATGGAGGTGTTTTAAAACTTTTGACCGGTAGGTGTATAATTTGCATCACTGCGCAATAAAGTGTTTTGAGCCTAAAAGGGAACAACTAATTTCTGAGAAAAGTTTTCCGCTATGCCACGCAATTATTGGTCTGTCAGCATCTGGGAAATCGTGCATCCGTTTCCAGCTGGATGTGGAACACAAAACTGTCACCACATGAAGTCCTGGCAGAAACATACCCTTTCCATCATCATCACACACATAAGAATATGATGATAAGAATTCACTTACTTGCATCTACTGAAATTGGACATGTTGAAACACAATTGAGAAAAATCTGTGATGGATGAACGGTTTGTGCTGACTCTACATCGACACTGTCAATTTACGTTATTGGTGCAACAAGTGAAGTATGTGCTGGACTACTCAAATGATCTATGAGAACAACCATCTTTAAATCTACATTAAAATGCCCAATTTTCTTAAAAAACTGAGCTTTCGTTGTCCCTTCTGACCAATATTATCAGTAGTAGTACCATTAAATCTAGTTTTCTGTAAATGTTGGCACCTGAACAAACTGTGTTTTCTGGAAATTTAAGACCTTGGACAAGTTCAAGTAAATGAAACTGAACTACAGTAAACTACAGTTTTTATGGCAGGCTTCTCATAAGTGGTTTTATATGTTGGGTAATAATACATTCCTTTCAACACCACTCATGTCCCCTCTCACACACACACACACACACACACACACACACACAGACAGGACGGTTGAAGCGGTTAACAGACAGAATCAACAACAGGTTTTATCAGTGAATTTAAGGTATAATTATTTTGAGCCTGGGAATAACGAGAGCAGAAGACAGAAGCTTTTTTGGCAGTGATAGTCTATTGTTTTTCCCTTTTTCAATATACAATAATATTTCTACTACACAAGAAGTAACTGCTCAAGCATTGTCATTCAGCCGTTTTACACCGATGTCTGTAGCAACCTTAATCTCCTATCTCTGACTTATTTACAGTGTTTTCTGCTCTAACTCTCTTATTTGAACTGAAGCATTGAGGTGTGTAATATCCTCTCATTTAGAATAAAATTTGTTTACAGTATGTGCATTAGTATATACATTTCTAAGGTTGGAACAAACATGATATCTACTCATGATTCCTCTTCCCCAGAATCTAAATAATGCAAGCTGTCTTTTCAGATACAGAATTAGCACAGCAGTAGGGGTGAAGAGAGATCAAAGTATGACTTGGCATTTTATTGGTTTAAGGTTAGATTCTCAAGGCTTATAGTGGAGCAGGGAGGATGTTCATTTCTGTTGCACCTCTGGGCCCTGAGGAGCAGAGGGACCTCCGGAGATACAGTATCAGTACTCAGTCTGTCCTTTGGTGGCCACATGCAGCAGGCGCAAGAGCAGCTCTGCAGGCGAGCTCCCTGCAGAACCGTGGGCTGGTTCTGAGGCCTCGGTCTCCCCCAGGCAGTCAGAGTCCACCGCACAGCTCTCTGTCAAAGACGAGAGGACGGGAGGAAAAGAAAGGAAAAGAAAATAACTTTATTCAAACTGCCCATAGAGCAATTCATACTGTAATAACACCACTAAACGTAAAATATTTACAATCAGATCAGACTGTACCTGAGTTACAGCAGAGTCCCGAAGCAGCGCAGCGTCCGCCCTCAGATCCACAGGGTCTCCCTCCTGTCTGGCAGGGGGTGAGCAGGTAGTTCTCTTCCATGCAGTGAGCTGTTTCCGGGGAGCCCAGCAGGCAGCCGAGGCCCTCCCCGCAGCAGATACTGGGGCCGAAGCAGCGGCCCCTGTCCCCGGGGCCACATGGCATGCACTACAGGAAGAATTGCATAGGTATGACACTTTTTTCAGGTGTAATAAAACGATAAAATTATTATTTGAAACATGAACTGGCCAGTATTACATTCATTTTGGTGAAACATTTCTGATGTTCTTTAATCTATCCTGAGAACTACTTTGGATGTTTGGAAATACATAAACTCTTCCTCCACATATACATTGATGATGGACATGTTATTAGCCAAAAAGCTGATCTGTAATTACAGGAAAACATGAAGTCTACCTTGTTTGCATGCACTGATTTCTGTTGTGCACATGCATCTCACTACAGTATTAATCATAAAATTATTGTGAAAAAAAATGACAAAAAACACTTTTGAGCATCAAACAATGCCATTTTATGAACCACGATACAGAGCACCGTATACTCACATTTTTTATAAAGCAAACATTTTGATTTAAATTATTTGTCATATATATGTTTCTGAAAAAAAGGTGTAATTGTGGCTTTGTCTTTGTGGGGAACACAAAGTGTTAATATATTTGTATATGGTTTAACTTTATGCTTTTCCCCTGTTATACTATTTTTATTTTCTTCAATATTTTAATACCCCCCCCCCCCCCCCCAATCATTTTCCTTACCAGTGCAAAAGTAAAAATAGGTGGGTTATTCCTTTCCTCTTTACAGTTAGTTACTTTAAAGGCTGGTAATGGTAATACATTATCTTATGAAGTTCACATTATTGTAATTTTCCTCATCATACTGCATGATTTTAAATGATAAATAATATTTCAAATAAAGTTTGTTAATCTCCAGTTCTAGATTTCCAAAGACGTAAAAAGAAAGAAAGCAAGAAAGTCAACCATGACTTCTCATCTGATAACGGTCCTTACCTGTCTGATTCCAGTCTCCGACAGCGCTCGTTTGCCTCCTCGGGGGCAGTTCTGGATGTAACAGGCGGAGGAGAAGGCGAGGAGTCCCAGGACGCACAGGGGGAACATGGAGTGAGGCATCGCTGCTGTTTTAGATGAGCGCCGTGCACCTGGAGTTCCTCCGCCTGGTGGGTGTCTGACAGATGTCCCGGTCGACTCCTCACTTATAAGCAGATGGACATCATCTGACAAAGCGACTGACACTTGGATCTGACGTCAGTGTCGTGCAGTTCTGCTCCCCGCGCGCACGCGTGCCCGAAGGCCACCGGCGTGCGCGTGGCGTGTGCGCGAGAGGTCGCAGCAGATATGGTTCTGCATCAGAACATGCCATCTAACAAATCTACACAAGAAAACAGCGATGAAACAGGAGATGCCTTTTCTGTATTCAAGACTGCGCCACACTTATTGGAACAACTTTTCTGAATAATTTGAGCCTGTGTGGTAGATGGCAGGAGGGCACACACTAAAAATGGCATTACATGAACAACTAATTGGAGTTTGTGGACAACTAATTAGATTTAAGCACTGATTAAGTACATTTCATGATGATCATGCACAGTACAGCTGCTCGTCACTGTAGACATTTTTGACTTGTCACATGAAGGCAACTGTGCTAACATCATGACAACCTCAAGGTCACACAAATTATCCTCTTGGCGTAATTTAAAAATTAATGAGCCAAAAAAGATTAGCATTTGTAATAAACATAAGTCTTTTCCACTCATTATTCTGTTCTGTGTCTTGTTGCATGCTTAGGGTTGTATCTCACCTATTAGCTGTTGCTGTGATGCTGATTAACAGGTAAATTATAAATGGCAAAACTGAGCATCAGAGCAGCGGGGAAAGGTGTGCAGGAGTTCTTTAATTACAGCATTCAAGTGTGATATTTCAATAGATACAAGATGTGGTGTCCTTGTGCATTACTGTACTGAACAAAAGAAAAAGTTTAACCACATCTTTAAAAAAATGAACAAATCACTCCTGATGTCTGTAATGAATCTTGAAGTGACACAAATGTCACAAGCTGTGAAATAAAATTAATGTTTGAGGGTGAATTTACATTTTTTTTATTAATGTATGATGACATTTATATATCAGAGGAATAAGCTTCAGCTTCTACACTGCCAAACTTACAAGAAACCAAAAGTTCTGGCAGTTGACAATAACAAAAAGTCTTTTTTTTTTACTGATTAATATAACTGAAGTGTAGAACTGAATCTACCACCAAGATTAATCTGATGTTTTATCCGTCTCTGTTTTACATGCAGAAAACTGATTTCAGGAGTGTCCTAATGGTTAAGGCGCATAACCGCAATGTCCACGGTTCGATTCCTGGCCGGGAGACCCTTGTTGCATGTAACACCCCTCTCTCTCCTCACTTGTGTCCTGTCTCACTACACTGACTTTCAAATAAAGGCAACATGCCAAAAAAAAAAAAATCTTGGAAAAAAAAAAAAGAAAAAACTGATTCTAGTCTTTGCTCTCGCTGAGCGGATACAGGATCATGACCTTGGTTAAGCTTAATGTTGTCAGGGAAACCAACATATAAATTATGCTGTATGTGATTGCGAAGCCCAATAAATACTGTTTTGTCCTGACTTTTGTCTGTTTAACCCTTTTGTCGACGCAGTGACATACACACACGAGTGATTAGGGTGAAGTGTTAAGAGGCAGAAAATGCAGAGATGGGCAAGGACACTCAGGAGGATGTGCAGTATAACCTCTACTGGAAACCATTGTGTGTACAATTTATTATTTAACACTGAAGGGAACACTTACATTTATTTACCTTGAAGGGAACATGGAGGAAAACTATGGGAAATAAAACTACATACATAAACCAGTGGGTGATAGTGGCATAACAGATACTTGACTGAATTATACCAATTTTCTAGAAATGAACAAATTCAAGCAGATTCCACATATTAATGCTGGCTGGTTAACATTTGCCATTCAAATACGTGACATGGGATTTCATGCCGACATGTGCAGTACAGATCAAAAAAGTAGTAAAAAAATAATCCATCATCTGTTCCAATCATTACATTTTCTGCCTGCATTTACCTTTTTAAGGCAACAAAAACTATACGAGTGAAGGGAATGTAAAGTGGTGAATAAAGTGAAGAGAGGAAGAGAGGCTGGACCTGAGATAAAAACAGCGCTGATGTGACATCAGGAGGGCAGCTGATCAGCTGAGGGTGACCCTGTCTGTCTCATCACAATGACCACACAGCCTTGGTCTACTCGATTTCCACTTAAATTCTCCTGGCCTCTTGTTCTCAGTTTTTATGTCCCCGGAACCTTTCTTTGTGCAACTGCAAAACATCTACAAATGATCTGTACATAGGCTGCAGAACCAAGGCTGCAGCCTCACTCTAATGCTCTGAAAAGGCTCTGAAAAGGCAAAAACAGGGGGTGGAGGTGGAGGAGAGGAGAACAAGATTTTCTTTTTACATTCTTTTACAGATGGTATGTAAAGGTCTTTGCTTTCAGTGATGTCCTTTCTTCACCTGTGATCATTAAAAACAGAACTCTGACCTACTTTTGGTTATGTCACTTGTATAGGTACAATTCTGGTAGACTTGTAAATAAAGTGTGTATAACAGCGTAAATGAGAAATAAAAGAAATTATACAATTCTTCTCTAATGAAATGGCTGTAAAATGTATAGAACTTGACAAATGACAGATGAAGACTATAATTTAAATAGTTATAAACTTGGCAAATGTTTAGAGAGAATTTACATCCTCAGCAGTTATATAATACAACAACCATGAGGTAGCGTCAAACCAAGTTCATAATCTATAAATAAAATCCATCTAGTATCTGTACTTTAAGCTGTAAATGGTCACAAAACTAAAACGCCACATCTCGAATACAATTCTGTCTTCACCTTGAGGACAGTCCTCCGCATTTCTTCACAGGCTATAAAGGTTTGTCTTTTCTACGCCATCTGTCAGTGATGCACACGTATGATATCAGTGCGAGAGATCGGGCTTTGGCAGGCGGGGCACAAGATGTGATTGGACGTTACTGTAGTGACAGAGTTTAGTGGTTGGGATTCCCTTCGCAGGCAGGCACGGCAGAGCAAGTGACCACAGGTTAGACGGTAGACAGGTGATGCCGACGTGGAGTAAACGGAGACAACACAGGAACACGCAGAGCACCTTTTCTCACCTGGCAAGCAAACGTGAGGGAGAAAGTTAGCAAAGAGTCAACAGATTTATATTCATTAATTCCAAATTCTCAGACACAGCTGTGTGTTGTTCATTTGTGTTTTACAGTGCATTTCAGGAATTTACTTTTTGGTGTACTGCCTTTCTCTCAACCAATTAGATCCTCAGTTTTTGATTTCCCTGCACCCCTGAATGCCTCTCAACAATGAATCGACCAAGTGTTTGGAAACTGTGTGACCACTAGTGTTGCCTAATATGAACGGATATAAGTGTGGCCAACTTACAGAGTTGCTAGAATGGAATCTGAAATCTGGTTCATCCTGTGATATCTTGTCCACAACAAGGCCTGCTACCACCGCTTTTCTCAAATTATCTTCCATTGTTTATCAGCTGATGAAGATTAGTGTCATATCAGCCTACACTCCATTTAAGAGGGTTTCCCGCCCTTGCCGCTATGAAACAAGCTGCACGCTGGCACAGCCAGATGAGGCGCTGCTATTGATAAAGCAATGGAATCAAAGGATCAATGCAAGAGGGAGCTGCATGCTCTAATGTGAGCAAACCAACACAAATGCTTTGTGCAAGCTGAAAAGGGTTGTGTGTAAGGGCTGAAACAGAGGCAGTGTTCTTAGCTGTATTTTGGCAAAGTTAGGAGTGTCTTGAACACACTAAGCATACAGATGGAAGCATAAAATTGAATTATACTGCAGAAGTGGTTAAAAAATAGCTATGGAAGTTTTGAGATGTTTTTTTTTGGGGGGGGGGGGCAACCATTTGAATTTGTAAACACCATGGAACCAAACTGACTTTGAAAAAAACAAAGCTCTAAGGCCATTTTTCAAGAGAGCAGTATGTTTTGAAACACAACATTCTGGGACCCTAACCCTAACCCTAACCCTAACCCTAACCGCCAAAAGTGTTTCACAAATCGTACCTGTTGGCATGCTCGAAGTGCCTGCAGTCTGACATTGCTGTGAGCTGTCAGGTGACTCAGAGTCAGGAGTAACCTGTTGCTGCAATGACAGATTTGAGGTGAAGGAGGGTCGGCCCCTCAGGGCGGAGAAGAGGGCCTCGTCCAGGCTGGCTGACAAACGCTGCTCATGAGAGCTGCAGCTAGGGACTGAAGAAGAATGGTGACGGAGCAAACATCCACAAACAGACATGTCAGCAGGAAAAAAGATAAACACACACAAATACAAAAAGGCACACATATGTTTAAAGAAAATGTCTATTCTTACCTGAAGGTGTATCATTTCTTGGTCTTTTCATTAGAGGTAGTAGTTGCTTCTCAGCTGTCAACTCTTCTGTTGACTCTTTAAGAAATCCACTTAGATCTCGTTTCTTCCTCCTATCAAACTCTAATTTACTATCTTTGGTAAGAGGCTGGGAGTCACATGTGTAATTCTCATTTCCTGATGAATGTCCCGATCCAGTGTCTTCTATTTGTGCAGTCCTGTTTGTGTTTTTGGTGCCAGCATTATACTGGATAGTAGTATTGTCTACAGAGCTTTTACTGGGACATGGAGAGTTGTTTTGGGACTCTACTTCCACCACAGAAGCGATGAGCCTTGAGGGCTGTGGATCCTCTCGCTCCCCTTGTCTCCCCAACATCCCGTCCCTCCTTATGCCACCTCTCTGCAGGATGAAGTGGTCGATGCGACTTTTCAGTTGGGGATTGGGGAGAGGCTGGGAGGTCGCAGTGAACGAGACACTAGTGAAGGGGTCATTCGGGGGTCGACCCCAGGTGGCTTCCCTCTTCTGGTACTCCTCCAGGGTAGCGTTGTCTACTGACACACCGCTGGGAAGCAGCATGGGCAGCGTCATTATCTCCTGAGTTATCGGGTCAAGGAACTCTTCTGGGATTGAATGATTGCTAGAGTCAGACAAAAAGCCAGCAGAGAATTACCAATATTGCAAGAACTTTTTATCTATTATCTTTCAGTATTATAATATTTATTCTAAGACACACATTTATAAAGAGGAAAGAGACTGAAACAAGAATGTTACAGTGACTTATGAATACATACATTAGAGTTGTCGTAGCCTGCAGTGGCTGTTTGGTCTGACTGACGGAAGGGCCAAAAAATGCAGGTCTTGGCAGTCGTCTTTCACTGGCCTCGTGCACTCTTTTAATTTTCTCCACTTCTCCTGCGGGGCAGCAGCGAGCAGGTTGTCCCCACACAACCAAAGCCTTGAGCCCCAGAGCGGATGCAGCACCGCCAAGTGGCACAGTCACACGAAGTTGCGTAACAGAACCTAATGAAAGCAGACCTCGGCTCCACAGCTCCTCTTGCCGACAGTCGGCAGGTTGTGGAGGTGGAGCGGAGAGGAATGGAGGCCGGGGACAAAAATGTGAACGCAAGAAACAGATTTGGGTTTCCTCCCTAAGCTCGCAACGACCTACCAGTCTAAACTCGGGCTCAGAACTACTGGATTGAGTGTTTGACTGAGTATGCTCTTTGGACCTCTGCCCCTTGTACGTATTGTCTCTTTGTTGATCCAGAGCCTCTTCACCCCAACTTTGGGCGCAAACACTCCACTGGTGTCCATTAAACTGGCGAGATTTATTGCCACATTCTTGTTGTTTTTTTGGGTTCTGTACCTGCATATGCATTTGTTCCTTTTGCTGGCCCTGTTCGTGGCCTTGATCCTTGCCATAATTCTGGGAAGGTAGCGGATCAGAGCTGGTGCTGATCTCGAGTTTCTTGCAGGCCTGTCCTCGGTCCATACCCCAGGGCCACAGCTCCACATCCACCCTGCACAGCTCCACCTGGAAGCCAAACTTCAATGTCACCTGAAAGGAATGGATCAAGAATGGATGTTAGTGATGGGGATGAAATTTTACCATGGGTTTTTGTTGTTGCCATGGAGCCTAAAGCCTGTAGATTCTGAAAGTTATAAATAAATATTAACATGTAAAAAAATATATAGTATTTAAATTGAATATAAGAGAATATTTACAAACCTTTTACATAAATATATCTACAGTTTGTTACAATAAAAGACAGAATAAGTCATAAATCTGCGACTGTAGCCACCTACCCCTTCTAATACATCTGGCGTAAGAGAATAATTTTAGTTTGGACACAAACTTGTCTCACTTGCGCTATACAAGGTAAAGATGACGGGAAGAGGAGGATGAAGATCAGGCTATAATGTGAGACAAACAAGCTACGCATCCCTCAGATGTTATAGCGCCTCATTCTCGTTTGAATTAAAAGGGTAAAATGGTTGAAATGATCCAACATACACATCACATGCACGTTTGTCTGTCGGTCACACTTCAGTCTGTTGATATGTGAAGTATATCTTAAGTAAGTCTACCCAAGTACAACAGCATCATCTCACCTGTACTGGTGGACGTAGGAAGTACTCTAGCTTAAAGCCCCGCCTCCGGAGAGCAGGGTCGGCTGACACGAGGTTTGTGACATCATACCCATCTGCACACAGCTGTAGTTGAGGAACAAATCAAACAGGAATTAAACATCTCCAGTGAAAGCAAACAGAAGTTAAAAGTTAAAAGTTTATTAGATAGTAGACACTGCTGATGGTGATTACTTGTGAAAAAGGTCCCCCATCCAGAATCAAAGCTGGAACTTCATATGTCATTTTAACCACAATACCAATTCTCTAAATAGAACTGGTCAATGTTTCTGGTGTAATACATGACAAACCTTTCATGTGTCTGTCTTGCTAAATTGGCTTACAACAAAGTTTTGTAATTGTTTAGGTAGGTTATTAATGCCTCACAAAAAAGCTTTAATTTTGGAAAAACAAAAAAAACAAAAAAACCCCCAAAAGTTTGGAAATGTGGCTCGGCCAAGAGCACCACATTTATGTCAGACTGAACAATATATGATATTCTACAAAACTGTCTCTTAACAGAGAGTGAAAAGTGATAATATGAAGGACAATGGCACAAAGGTGACGTTGTAGAGTAAAAAAAATGCAACTGAAGAACTCTTCAAAAGACTGAAATAACATCTTTGAGTGTGGTGAAAATACAGCCACGATCAGATAGCAAAATACCAATAAAAAGAACATGACAAGGTCAGTTGTGATTCAGTCTCCCACACGCCACTTTGTCCCTCTGCTTCTTTATTTGCACATCTTTGTCCTCCATCTCCATCCTGTGCTATGTTGTGTCTATGTATGTTGATTCTTCCTGTCTGTCTCAACACATACTGGACCTACTGTACTTTTCTTTAATTTTTGAAGAGGTGAAAATAAGTTGATCACTGCTCTCTTAAGACACTGCTTGAGTGTATTAATTTGGGTGTGTTGCCTGTTTTATGCTCTAACTCTAATTGTTTCAGACAGTAGTTGCCTGTCACTTGGATGCTGCAGTAGTACAAACCAGTCAAGTTGAACAAGGTACAGTTATGTGACAGGTTAATGAAATGTGACACACCTTATTGCAATGGATTGTTGTATTAAAGTGTGGCAGGCAGAGATTCACCACCATATTCTCCAACCTGTGAAGACACAAATTGATTTTAGACCTACACATGTTCCCTTACGTCACTTATAGGTCAAGGAAAAATGTGGCCTTCAGTTAATACAACTGTTCAGCACTGACTCACAATGGTACACCACACTGTCCTGCATTATTAGAAAGTAATCACATTTTTTGTGTTTTACACCTGAGTTCACAAGACGTTTAACTGCACAACAACGCGACCTTCGCAGACTGATTCACTTTTCATCTCAACAGTGGCATCAAGGAGGCAAGCTCATACAAGATCATTTTGTTCAGTAAATTCGATGATGGAAGTAGGAAGAGAGTCATTTCCACTTAACGCTATATTTGACGTACGGCCGGTTAAATATGTATTAACAGCATGTGAATTACACAGTTTCAGTGGTGGACAGTAAGTACAAGTACTTTTACTGAAGTACTGTACTTAAGTACAATTTTGAGGTACTTTACTTGAGTATCTCCATTTTATGCTACTACATAATTCCACTCCACCACACTCAGAGGGAAATATTGTACTTTCCGCTCCACTACATTTATTTGACAGCGTCAGTTACTTTTCAGATGAAGATTTGACACAATGGATAATATAACAAGTTTTTAAGATACAACACATTGTTAAAGATTAAATCAGTGGTTTCCAACCTTTTTGGCTTTTGATGTCTCACAAAAAGCAGTATGTAGTCGGTGTCACATTTCAGATGTCTATGAGTTGCTCCACCAAATAGTGATTTTTCCCTCTAAACTTCTCACGTTTTCATTTCAGTAAATGTTCAGATGATCCAATATTTCACCAAAAATCAAAGACTAGAGAAAAAGTCAAAAAAATTGAAAATAGATTTGTGTATCAGAACTTTGTTTTTTCTTCTTTCCTCTCCCATTAATCATCTCACTACCCCTCAGATTTATCTGGTGACCCTTTGGAGGGGCCTGACCCCTAGGTTGGGAACCACTGGACTAAACTCCCTAACTGTATATAAAGTAGTTCAAACTAGCTCCACCTCCAGCAGCTACAACAGTAACATGCTGCTTACACACTGATGCTTCAGTATTAATAATCTAATGATGTCACATATAATAATATATCAGTCAGAGGGACGAAATGAGTACTTTTACTTTAATACTTTAGCCCTATTTTGCTGCTAATACACATGTACTTTTACTTAAGTAGGATTTTTCATGCAGGATTTTACTTACAATGGAGTATTTTTACATTGCTGTATTGGTTACTTAAGTAAAGGACCTGAATACTTCTTCCACCACTGCACAGTTGTGGCTGACACTAAGCTTAGTGCTGAAACGGTTAACGTTAATCGAATGACAAAACGTTATGATTAACAGCAATTACATCTTCGAAGTCGTTTAATTCATAAACGGAACTTGCCATTCATGTTAGCTTGTTAAATGTAGTTAAAGTTGGATTCAGAGAAAATTTAATAAGCACTTTTACTGTAATCTGATATTTTATAGTCCAATTAATCGAGAAATTAATTGGTAGGTTGATGGATAATGAAAATAATCGTTAACTGCAGCCCTAACTACATTATTTACACATACCTGAGTGCTATAATGGGCTCTTTCTTTAAACTGCTACTCACGTACAATTCACCAAAGAAGCTGACAGGAAATGTTTTAATTTCTATTTACAGAAAAATGTTATTGTCCTCTTATGTTTGAGCCTCACACATACCGTTAAAGCTAGTTTATGTACGTATCGTTCATATGATGGAAAACATGTAACTTATTCAAATATAGCTAGCAATATTATGTTGGCTGATAATACTAAAGCTGAACCAGACTGACAATATTAACGTTAGCTTAACAAACTAAAGCAGCTGAAAAAGCTTATTTTACCTGGTTGTTGACAAACTTCGCTAATTTGGACTCCTTTTTATTCCTGTGCTCAACTTTTGAAGATAACTGATAGCTGGTAGCCACTAGTTAGCTTAGACAGCACAACTAAGGAAGCCGAAAAGGGACATACTTTGTAAAAGCGAATTGTGTGTAGTAATGAGGGTAATAAAAGGGCCAGTGGTAGAAGAAGTATTCAGGTCCTTTACTTAGTTAAAAGTACCAATACAGCAATGTAAAAATACTCCATTACAAGTAAAGTTCCTTCATGAAAAATCCTGCTTAAATAAAAGTACATACAGTACAGGCCAAAAGTTTGGACACACCTTCTCATTCAATGCGTTTTCTTTATTTTCATGACTATTTACATTGTAGATTTTCACTGAAGGAATCAAAACTATGAATGAACACATGTGGAGTTATGTACTTAACAAAAAAAGGTGAAACAACTGAAAACATGTTTTATATTCTAGTTTCTTCAAAATAGCCACCCTTTGCTCTGATTACTGCTTTGCACACTCTTGGCATTCTCTCGGTGAGCTTCAAGAGGTAGTCACCTGAAATGGTTTTCACTTCATAGGTGTGCCTTATCAGGGTTAATTAGTGGAATTTCTTGCTTTATCAATGGGGTTGGGACCATCAGTTGTGTTGTGCAGAAGTCAGGTTACTACACAGCCGACAGCCCTATTGGACAACTGTTAAAATTCATATTATGGCTTTAAACTTTAAATGTGTCCCCAAGTGGAATCGCAAAAACCATCAAGCGCTACAAGGAAACTGGCACACATGAGGACCGACCCAGGAAAGGAAGACCAAGAGTCAGCTCTGCTTCTGAGGACAAGTTCATCCGAGTCACCAGCCTCAGAAATCGCAAGTTAACAGCAGCTCAGATCAGAGACCAGATGAATGCCACACAGAGTTCTAGCAGCAGACCCATCTCTAGAACAACTGTTAAGAGGAGACTGCGTGAATCAGGCCTTCATGGTCAAATAGCTGCTAGGAAACCACTGCTAAGGAGAAGCACCAAGCAGAAGAGATTTGTTTGGGCCAAGAAACACAAGGAATGGACATTAGACCAGTGGAAATCTGTGCTTTGGTCTGATGAGTCCAAATTTGAGATCTTTGGTTCCAACCGCCGTGTCTTTGTGAGACGCAGAAAAGGTGAACGGATGGATTCCACATGCCTGGTTCCCACTGTGGAGCATGGAGGAGGAGGTGTGATGGTGTGGGGGTGTTTTGCTGGTGACACTGTTGGGGATTTAAAAAAATTCAAAATTGAAGGCACACTGAACCAGCACGGCTACCACAGCATCCTGCAGCGACATGCCATCCCATCCAGTTTGCGTTTAGTTGGACGATCATTTATTTTTCAACAGGACAATGACCCCAAACACACCTCCAGGCTGTGTAAGGGCTATTTGACCAAGAAGGAGAGTGATGGAGTGCTGCGGCAGATGACCTGGCCTCCACAGTCACCGGACCTAAACCCAATCGAGATGGTTTGGGGTGAGCTGGACCGCAGAGTGAAGGCAAAGGGGCCAACAAGTGCTAAACACCTCTGGGAACTCCTTCAAGACTGTTGGAAAACCATTTCAGGTGACTACCTCTTGAAGCTCATCGAGAGAATGCCAAGAGTGTGCAAAGCAGTAATCAGAGCAAAGGGTGGCTATTTTGAAGAAACTAGAATATAAAACATGTTTTCAGTTATTTCACCTTTTTTTGTTAAGTACATAACTCCACATGTGTTCATTCATAGTTTTGATGCCTTCAGTGAAAATCTACAATGTAAATAGTCATGAAAATAAAGAAAACGCATTGAATGAGAAGGTGTGTCCAAACTTTTGGCCTGTACTGTATGTATTAGCAGCAAACTATACTTAAAATATTAAAGTAAAAGTACTTATTTCATCGCTCTGACTGATATATTATTATATATGACATCAGTAGATTATTAATACTGAAGCATCAATGTGTAAGCAGCATGTTACTGTTGTAGCCAAAAAGATTGGAAACAATTCATCTTTAACAATGTGTTGTATTTCAAAATCTTGTTATATATTGTGTCAAATATTCATCTGAAAAGTAACTGACGCTGTCAAATAAATGTAGTGGAGTAGAAAAGTACAATATTTCCCTCTGAAATGTAGTGGAGTGGAAGTATGAAGTAGCATAAAATGGAAATACTCAAGTAAAGTACAAGTACCTCAAAATTGTGCTCAAGTACAGTACAGTACTTGGTACTTAGCTACTTTGCACCAAAGGAAAAGGCTTAATATAAGTGACATTTGTGTGTTCATTACCTCAGCACAGATTTTCTCTTGTCCTTTTCAGTGACGTACCACCTCCTCCACAGGAAGGTCAACTGGGTCTCTCATCCTTTACAAGAGGTAACCCTGCAGCTTGCAGCTGCTCAAGGATACCTTGTTAGGGTGCTTGATGTTCGCAGAGAACAATCCAGACCTTCTCAGTGTCTTCTGTCTCACTCTAACACCTTACCTAATATAATTTCAGTCCCCTATATTCTACATCTACATTATCAGCCTAGAAATCTTTGAGTCAGCATGGTACCATATAATGATTTGACAGAACAGTGCACATTTTAGTATAAAATTCCCTCTTTGTGTTTCCCCAAACAGTGTTTCCATGCTGAGCTGTGGTGGAGGAATAGTAACACGGAGAGAGAATTTAATAATAAAAGGACTGTAAGTTTGGATGGTACTCACTTGATTTGTCTTAGACTCAGACTGCTGAAGCCTCATAATAGCTTCAGATAAACTTTTAAATACATTATTGCACAAAATGACTGTGTGGACACACTGTTGATTTTGGCCCCCATCACTTACATTGAAAGCGCATTTGAAGGGGATCTTTTAAGTACGAACAGGAGGAATGATTACAGTAAAGAAAACCTCTTTCAGTGTTCATATGGGCACCTGACTGTTGTTTTAAGACAGACTTGAAAAAATCCTTTAAGTTGTGATACAAGGAGTACACACAATAAGCAACAAACAAGGCAAATACTGTAGTTGGTCAAAAACGTTCTCCTTGTATCGCCATTTCATATACATATACAGACTTCAAAAAACTGTGAACATATCTTTTAATAGTCTTTTTTTCAGATTGTTTGAATACTTTTAAGAGGCCTGGAGGAGTAAAATTAACCAATAATTAACAAGAAGCAAAAAAAGCAAGAATTAAAATAAAGACAGGAGAAATAAACCAAATTTTGTACAGCAGAAATATATATTTTTTTGCTTTCATCTTGTCTGTTACTTCGCAACCTCTCAGATTTACCACTGTGATGTGTGGGTTTGCAATTATCAAGTCACAAATAAATTCCAAAACTCCAGCCAGACACTGTAAACAGGACGAATGATCTGTTCAACAACAAAAACTGCTGAATTATTCACATATCTTTATTAGTTCTGCTGAATTTTAACAAAGGGGTGGTTTGAATCAAGCCAGAACAGTACTAGTAACATAAATGCAAACAATAAATCTGAAACATGTATAAAATTGGTAGCATTTTTGTTCTCTAAACAATGCAATACTGTAACTACATTTATCACCTACATCAAAAGGAACATCATTTTTGGACAGGGTTGCTATGATTGCACCATTATGGTTGGCCAATAGGCTATCTACACAGTTAAAAAAAAAAAAAAACACATGAAGGAAAGCTCAAATGGCACATATTTTCTCTGTCAGTTCACCATAATATAATAACAATAATAAAGATGATAATACTATGTAATACCTTAGAGATAAGTTAATATTCTTGAGCAACATCTTTGTATGCTGGCATAAACAACACATATAAAAGCCATGATATTCACATCTGAGTCTACTGTACATCATAACTTGTGTGTAGGACACTACATAGTGCAGTTAGCCTGAATGCTCCCTTTAAAGAGGCAGACTCTCCACTTTTCTGTTTTTTTTTAAAAACTTCCCTCTCCCTTTCTTTGTCTAAATGAACTATACAGAAAAAGTAGTTTTCCAGAAGGATATGTGGACTCCCTCAGTTTGAAATTTCAGTCCCGCTGCCCTTGTGTCAAGATTTTACTGTATCTAAAGCCCTCCCCTCCCTCCCCCAAAAAAACCAAAACGTAATATATCTTCACTTGCTGTATTGCCACTAGTCCCTCTATCCTCAATCTCATAAGCTGAAGCTTTTCATATGTATACACACATGCACACACCCGCTCTCCCACACACACACACACACTCACACATTTACAATCTATAACTATTATAAGTATTTCTTTCTAGTATATCATACATTCTATAAAACTTTTTTTTTTTTAAAACTTTGGGGATACTGACGGCTTTCTCTGATGTCTTGGCTGTAAATGCACAACGTGAATGACACAACTATCATAATAACCAAATTCAGATTGTGTGCTTCCATTCACTTCATTAGCTCTCTAACGACCTCTAGTGTTCATTTTTAGTCACTACAGAGAGTCTGCGGTGAAGGCGAACCAGGTTTCTCCCACGTGTCTTAAAACTTATTTCATATTCAGACGGGGTTGATTATCTGCTAAACATCTATTTAATTCAATTTGTAGAAAATATAAACTCTGTTGGTCTTAATGATGTGTTTAGATGGGTCATGCGAGTTGGACCCTGTGCATGAAATGACTTGATAACTGAATCAAGAGTCTGTGTGACCTTTAATATCTGCTGGGATTTAAATGAAACAATCCAGTCATGTATAGTAATGTTGTGTAACTGATTTGCTGATATATAATTAAAGCACTGAAAATGATAATCACACTCTTGATGTTTTTTTTTTCTCATCTATTCCCAGCATTAACTTATTCTCTTCTACATGCTGGAAAGAATGGAGTAAGGCGCTCTCTGGCCAAAAATGCAGGTTAACATCACACACTCTGACCACTAATTCTACTTTTACATTACCAGTGACACAGACTTACAATGAATAAATACCGCATAATATTCTTGTTGACAATATCCCTGATTGTCTTGGTCCTTTTTCAAGGATGGGCATTAAATGACCTCTGTATTAGTGCTGTTATCTAAACATTGTCATTTAACATTTTGTTTTTATACCACCCATCAGTGTGGCACACTTTTCATGAACATTGATAATGCAGGATGTAGTGTGCAACTAGTAAGAGAAAGGCTGCTTAGGAGGTTGATAAATCATTGATAGATTAAATGTAGTTCAACTTCCTGTTCAGATGATAAGCTTGTTACTGTTGCTGTTAAGTGTCGGTAGTTGCTTTGAAAAGTATGTCAGACTGCACTGATTTATTCTATTGTAGACTGAAATATTTTTCTACTGTATGTTGAAGTGGTTTAGTGTGAGAGGCCTTGTCACTGTGTGTGTATTGTACTGGACAATTTGAAACTGTTTCATGGAGCTGTCTCTATATCTCAGTGGACTCTATCCTCTCCAGGCGTGAAGGTCCTGCCCAGGGAGGGGCAAGCTGGTGGAGAGAAGGCGGGCCCTTCTGGTCTTCACAGGGTGGGGAGAGGGTGAGGGTGATGGGGCCAGGGAGGGAAGGGGGCTGAGCAGACAGAGGTGAAAGGGCTGGTGGTGGAGGTGGAGAATTAGAGGAGGAGGGGGAGGTGGTGGTGGTAGTGGTAGTGGTGGTGGTGGTGGAGGTTGTGGTCGGTTTGGCTCCCAACTGGCTCATGCGTTTTTCCAAAGCCTGGTTCTTCTGCAGCGTTTCTACATAGCTCAGCTGCAACTGTGCCTGGTATTTCAAAACTCGTTCTTTCTCATCCTGCCAGGTGTGTCGCTCCTGGTCAAAGTTGAGAGCCTGACGTTCCCGTTGCTGTCGCTCCAGGCGTAATGCAGCCTGCAGTTGCTCTAGTTGCCTGCGCAGCTCCCCTGCCTCGTCCCAGTGACCCTCCTGGACCCGCTGTGGCTGGTGAGCATCCTGACGCAGCTGCACCTCTTGGCAAAGTTGGGCCTCGTGACGTAGCTGGGCCTCTTGACGCAGTTGGGCCTCATGGCGCAGCTGGACCTCCTGACGGAGCTGGGCCTCTTGGCGCAGTTGAACCTCCTGACGGAGCTGTGCCTCTTGACGCAGCTGTGCTTCTTGGCGGAGTTGGGCCTCTTGACGAATTTGGACTTCATGGCGAAGGTGAGCCTCCTGACGAAGCTGGGCTTCCTGGCGGAGCTGAGCATCTGGTCGGACTTGGCCATCCTGACGAATTTGCATGTCCTGCTGTATGTGGGCATCTTGCCGCTGCTGCACGTCACGCCATTGAGCTTCTTCGCGTTGCTGCCTCTCTTGTCTCTGAGCTTCCTGCCTTTGGGCTTTGGCTTCATCACTCTGAAGACTCAGCAGGGTGTCAGATGTCGGCGTGAGGGAGTTGGTTGAGGGCTCAGAGGGATTTCGTGGGCAGTGCACAGCTCCCCAGGGTGGCAACAGTCCTGCAGCAGCTAAGTTAGGGCTCACAACAACTTCGGCTCCTCTGCTAACTTCGCTCAAAGCCCGTTTTAGACTAAGCACCTCTGCCTCAAATACACCCAGCTTCTCTCTGAGGATGGACACCTGTGGACAAAAAAGGAAAACATAATTTAGTTCTTAATGCAGTACTTGATAACTCACTCTGCGTGAGAATGAAAAAAAACAAAAAAAACAAAACCACAAGTATTAATAAATATTGTTTATAATGACAACAAAGGGGCAACAAGGGTTTCAGATGTGCAATATATACATATATATGCTATATATGTATTTATATATGTAGTCAACGGGATCCGGGAAGACTACAGTACAGGGAGAAAAAGTCTTGATGGATAGGGAAAGAGAAATCCATGTACTCCAGGCACTTTCCTTATTAAAGCTGTTGTCGTCATTTTATATAAGAATGTTATATTTAAAATTGCTTATTAGGTACACAACTCTTTGCTATGTGTTCTTATTGTACCTTTTCTGTTGCTTTGGATAAAAGCATCTGAAAAATGCACAAATTGTTAACTGTACTTAACATAAAAAGAAAACTGCTCTTAAACTTGCTGATCCTTTAGTTATTGCATAACACATATATGTACATATTATATCTATGTAAGCTGCTTATGAGCTCATACTGCACAAAAGAGAAAATTGTTTTGGCTGTAATAAATGTTGCTCAATCCCCAATTTGTCCTGGTCCCTTACCCAATATTTTGGAATTCCTCTTTACCAGAGAGGATTTTGTGGATTAAACATTCAACAATTTGGATTTAGTGGTAACCTTCCCAATGCAGCAATCTCACTTGTTATAAATTATATTCTGACTGCTTTGGATAGTAATCAACATTGTGTTACTCTTTTTGTAGTCCCTTCTAAAGCCTTCAATAACGTCCATCATTCCCTGCTACTGCAGACAATTTTCATCAGGGGGCTTAAATAATCTGAGCAAGTTTCAAAACTATGTGTCATCATGCAATGTTGACATACTGTACAGGATGACTATTGTTTTTAAGCATAACTAACATTGTTCCCCAAAATGTGGTCACTGAGAATAATGTCTTGTCCACAAATACTACTAATATACAATTCTATTCTAAGGTTTTTATTATTGTTTTATTATTACTTTGTATTATTATGTAATGCTTTTATTAGCATAAATTCATGCTGACTAATGATAAACGTAAACATATGTAAATACACTGTATTTGTATAGAAATATAAATTAAAGTCCTGAAACTCTTAGTAATGTTCATACTTTGATATTTTGGTCAAACTGAGGATGTATAGAAACAAGGCTATTTACAGAAAAGTGGGAAAACAACCTACAGTATTCCTCTGTCTCAATGCCTGGATGCTGTTTACAATTTGTGGAGATGTGAAGATGCTTATAAAGTCAACAAACAAACAAAAATCATCATCATCTTATAGTCTGAGACATTGAAAGATTATTGCACATGCTGTATGCTGAATTTTGGAATATCATGAAGATCTTTTGTTTGCTTTTGTTGCAAAGTAAATTCATTAATTTGATGAAGAACTTGACTAAATGTATTTTTTTAATTATTTTTTGAGACTCTTTTACTGAATTAAGTTTAAGAATTATGTTGGTATATTTGTATATCTGTTGTTTGTGAACCTTAGTCTTACAGTAAATGAAAAAAAAAGAAAACTTGCCTCTGACAGAGTCCTCCTCAGCTCTCCTTCACACTTCTCCAGCTCCAGACTCTTGGTGCTGTAGGAGTCCTTCAGGCCCAACATGGTCTCCTCCCGCTCCCTCAGCTGGGCATTGAGCTCCTTCAGCTGGCCTCTCAGGGCCACCATCTCTCCAGCTCGCTGGGTCACTTCGGCTTGGCTCTCCCTCAGCTGCTGCTTCAGCAGGGAGATCTCTCCTGCCTTCTGACACACCTGCCACATCAAGAGTCAAAGAGTGTGAGCGGTAACTTCCAATCCCATACACTTACAAGTGGGTTGACTGTACACACACGCTTCCAGACACAGGCAGTTTCACACACACCCATATTTAAGTGCTCCAGTCTACCATGATTTAACACTGATAATATTTTCCCGAACTAGTCAAGAGCACATACTCGTATACTCATATCTCACCTCCCATTTGGTCTCCTCCAGGCGAGGCAAGATGTCAGCCTGCTCCTTCCTGTAATCCAGACACTTTCTCTCCAGCTCCTCTCTCTGCGCTAGCAGAGCTGCCATCTCCTCCTGGAGCCTCCTCTTGTCCTGGGACAGACGGGTTATCTGGGCCTGCAGGGCAGTCTGGGAGCGCTGAGCACGACGTGTAACCTGCAGACAAATGTACATACACAGTATAAGATTTGGCGGTGTCTATCTATTGTGGAACACATGTTCAGATCCTGTAATAACATCTTCTGGCAGTTTACGTGTTTGAGAGTGTTGATTATCAGGGACAGATTTGGCATTTACTTGTATCTCGATTCAAACATTAACCAGGTTCTATACAGTAAGAGGCAGCATCCTCCACAGATACACAATACAAATAGATGTCACAGCTAGGCACCCAAAAGTAAGCTTTCATTTTTAAAATCAGTTTTGAGTGTCCCAAGCACAAAATCATTTTATGTCCTTGCTGCCTCTACACAAATGACACCTGGATGGACCTTTATGCTATTGTTGCAACGTTGGATGAAGAATCTGATTAAGAAAATAACTCATTGTAATAGACTTAAAAGTCTTAAAATATTCAGCTTTCTCTCATACATCTTTATCTTCAGGGTCTTGGGTCTGAGGGAGATCTTTAGAGCCTAAAGACTCTAACAATAACATTTCCCAACTTTTTTTTTTTGGTTGGACTTTTGGTTGAATTTCGAGATAATGAGTGGACCACAGTGCAGTACCATACAAGGCTGTTTAATTAGTGGTAGCATTACTGCATTTTAAGAATGTAATCAAACATTTTAATTTTTTAATCTGTTGTTTATGTACTCCCAACAAATGTTACTGTATCAGATTTTGCCAACATGCTTCTTTCTGCGCATTTGTTTTCAAGATTTCCAACAAGATTTTACACGTCACTCAGGATGTAACTGCAAATAAAGTGCAGTGACATCTTGATCTTGAGGATGTTTGGTTGGGTCAAAGTATGCAGTGAGGTCACCTGCTGCAGGCGCGAGGCATAGTTCTGTCTCAGCTCATCCATCTGTCGCTCCCAGACGCGTTGCTTCTCCTCAAACACCTGAATGATTGCTGCTTCACTTTGGTCCAGGTTGCGGCGCATATGCTGCACCTAGTAGAAAAAAAGAGGATGCGGCCACAAAGCAGCAACATAGTAGTTAAATAGAACACATTCAGCTAGGAAAACAATCCAAGTTTTCAAACCAAATTTTGCAAAATGCTGATCATTTATTTTTTTAAATATCTAAAGCAAATTTCTACAATTGCTCTTATTTACTTGACAGCTAAAGCCTGTCATTTTATACCACTTGTAGGTCATCCTTATAATGAATTTATCATTCCTAGTTTGGGAAAGTTAAAGGGTCAGTTAACCTGTGTTGAGGTTTTATGACATCCATCTGGAGGCGAATAGAATTTCATTTGAGGCCCTCACATCATCGTTTTTATTGGAACTACTTTCTATTGAAGAAATAGTGCCTATGAAAACTGTTGAGAGTGGGATGTGTGACTTATCCAGACTAACTGGGACAAAGCTTCTGGAACAATTTGTTACCATTGAATTTAAGTTTTTATGCACCGCAAACAGATTCCTTTCACCTCCAATGCATTTTGCTAGAGATAGAAATCTCAGAAACACAAATAAAAGCAAAACCATTTGTATGGCTTAATGCTGCTACAATACTTTACAATTACAATACTTAAAATGCAGCTTCATTTTAACAAAAGGCCCACAAAGTACAATTTAACTGCAAATCAGACATCTCTGAGTGGCCTCTGACCTCTTGCTCTTTCTCCCACAAGCGGTCCTCCAGGTCCTGAATGATGTCATCAGATGAGGGGGAGGGGCGCAGAGGTGCTGGGGCATCGCTCAGGTGGCTCAGCCTCTGATAGGACGAGGAGCTCTTTCCTGAGGAGGAGCGGCCGCTGTCTGAAGCGCTTAGCCCATTCTGGAGGAAACAACCAAAATCACACTACATTCAAGATGATAACACCATCGCACCACGCATTTATAACTTTTGGATGTGATGTATATGTGACTGATGGCCTTACCTGGTAGCCAGGCTTTTCCAGCTTGTCCAGGCCTGCAGCTGCCCCAACCATGCCCAACCTGTTGATGTGGCTGGTGGAAGCACTTAGAGGCCCCAGGACTGCTGGGGGTCCACAACCAGACCCCGAGCCTGTGTAGGTGGGCAGGCTGGTCAGGGAGTTCCTCCCTGAGTCAGACATCCCTCCCTGAACCACTTCATTACCATTTCCCCCACCCTCACTTCTGCTGACCCTCACTGGGCTGTCCTGGTCCAGGAGCAGGGCCTCTGGAACCTCTCCTGACTCTCCTGCCCCGTCCCTGCCTCTCCTGCCACCTCTTCCCTCACTGAACCCTTCACTCCTTGCCTCAGTCTTGCCCTCGCTCCCAGCCCCTCCTGCCTGGCCCACCAGGTTCTGCATGGAGTGGAAGCTCTTGGGAACCACCGGCTTGAAGGCAGAGGGACGAACAAGGCCAGAGTTGTTCTGCATCGCCTGGGAAAGAGATGGAGGGACAAATGAAGAAATAAACACTGCGGCTGACAAAAAATTGTCTGTCATCACTACAGCAAACATGTAATTTTAGTGGTAAAATCCAGCATTGTGATGTGTTAAGCACAATAAACAATATTGGACACTTTCAACATACATATGGCATGTGAGTTATGTAATTAGACAGTCTGGAAATTCCTGAATTTATCCTTTAAGGGTTCAAAATGTAAATATGTTTCACTCAGGTCTTCTTAGTCAGTGGAGTCCAACTTGGGACCCCTTGTTACAGACAGTTTATATACGAGCTGTGAGCAGTTCAACTGAAGCGTGATTGTTTTATTGAAAATGTTTAGAGGCCTGAAGATGTCAAACTAAACTGAACAAAAATATTTCATAAGAAAGAAACAAAGACTAGAAAAAAGTCTGCAAAATAAACATAATTAATTGCAGCAGACTTTTGGTTTTGACTATTTCCTATCCTGGTAATCATCTTGTGACTCCTTGTGAGGTTGGGAACCATTGTTCCACATCCTGAAGTACCTGCTCCAGTTTTCCAGACACTGGCAGAATCTTGGGTGGGTTATGGTTTGGAGGGTTGTGGCTGGATGGATTGTTCTCACTGTCGGCTCTCGCGGCCACCATCTCTCTGTGCTGGTGTTGGGTCATGCCAACTCCGTTCTTCTCGCTTGCTCCTCGGCCCACAATGTTCCCACAAACATCTAGACCTGCAGCCTGCATTTCCCTTTCTCTCTCTCTCTCCAACCTCTCATTCTCCAGCCTCTCTCTTTCCCTCTCCCTCTCTCTTTCCCTCTCTCGCTCCCTCTCCCGTTCTATCTTCTCCCTCTCGATTCTCTCTCGTTCCCTCTCTCTGGCTCTCTCCCTCTCTCGCTCCCTTTCTCGCTCCAGCCTCTCCCTCTCCACTCGTTCCCGCTCCCTCTCCCGGTTCCTCTCCCTCTCTCTTTCCCTCTCTAACCTCTCTCGGTCCCAGTCTCGGTCTCGGTCCCTGTCTCTCCCCCTCTCACGTTGTCTCTCTCTCTCCCTCTCCCACTCCCTCTCCCTCCTGCCCGCACCGTTGCCACACTCCAACTGGTTGTTGTTGGATGGGGCCGTCATGGTACATTCAGTGTTGGTGGAGGAGGCTGTTTCGGTGGGCCGGTCAGTCCCGGTACAGGTCCCAGTTCCGATACTAACACTCCCTCGTTCATCGCTAGAAGCCGTCCCGTCAGATATAGTCGCCGGGGGGCGGGGCAGCCGCTCTGCGCTGCAGCTGCGGTCGGCAGGGCAACGGCGAGAGAGAGGAGGGGCCCGAGGCAGGGTGGTCCTCGTGCCCACAGACTTCATGGCAAACTCCTGCTCTCCTGCCACCCCACTGCCAACACTGCCCATAGTGGGGGTCAAAGGTCAGGGATTAGAGGTTAGGAGTCAGGATTGGGGAGGGTCACAGATACATTTGGAAGTAGTGTGGGTCATCACAACCTAATGCAGGTAGTGGGGGCACACACACTAGAGGAACACAGAAAAACGAAAGGAGTTATACAATATTGTAATTGCATAATGACTAGTTATACAATAATAGCTAATGCAGAATAGATTCCAACCCACATACAGGGGCAGCGTGGTCCTCCCACCATGATAAAAACGAAAAAGGTCAGATAGATAAGTCTGGACAATTACATGTATACATAGTGAGGGTATAAATAAAGTGTAAGAATAAACCTGTCCTCCAGCTGAGTGATGCTAATGGAAACAAATTACACTGTTAGTTTCTTTTTATGGCGTCTGTTTATCATGTTCACACTTTGTAGGTAAGAGTGAAGATTCTTACTCTGTGTTTCGTTACCATCAGTATCACTGGACTGGAGGAGGGTGTTTTATTTGTGGACACAATAACAGGAGCACCCGCATAACTTTATGCAATCCAAAACAACAGCTCTGCAATAAATACAAATTTAGTGAAGCTTCATTTTTCTTAACACTGTGTCAGAGAAGTGGTGATTCAACTGGTTCAGACTAAAATACCTCAACAACTATAAGATGGATCGCCATGAAATTGTGTACAGTGGATGAATCTTATTGACTTTGGTCTCTAACTTTAATTTTCAAACTTTAACTTTTTTTTCTAACACCACCATATAGTTGACATTTTTGATTTTCAGTGAAATGTCTTGACAACTATTGGATGGGTTCCCATGAAATTTGGTACAGACATTCATGTCGCCCTCAGGATCAATCGAAACACCTTTGATGATCTCCTGACGTTTACTCTACACCAGCATCAGCTCAGATTTTTAATTTGTCCAGTATTTTGGTTTATCAAATTCCTGGGAAACTAAAGATATTCCCATCAGCCTCAGCTGTACTTTATGGTTAATGCTAATCATATGCTAACACACTAAACTAGGATGAAAAACAAGATACATTGACATTATACATAAGTATAGCCTCACAGAACCGCCAGTGCAGCTCTAGATTAGTCTTGTTGATGCTGTAGTTAATGGTGGTGGTGTTTTGGATTGGTTTACAAAGCATAGTATAGTATCATAAAATGAAAAAATACAACTGAGCTATATCCTAAAATGACCCTAGAGTTTAATCAACACCTCTTTGACACAGTCTCAACAAAAACTGAACATTGATAACTCCTAATAGGTATAGGTAGTATTTATTATAGGGGAATTCGTTTGCATGAGGCAACAGTTTTTCTGTGTTTGTGTCCAACCTCTGGATGTACACACACAGTTGCTAGTTTTTTAGGCACACCCAGCTAAAACTAATGCAACCTTGCAATAAACCCTACCTTCATGAAGATTATAATGTTCAGTTTTTGTTAATTCTGGAGGCTGTAGTTTGTGATGCTTTTGAAACATATTGCATTAATTATTATTATTATTATTATTATTATATAGATTACCAACTGGGCAAAGTGGGCAACTGTCCCAGGCCCCCAGACTCTCAGGGGCACCGAAGGCCAAAGATTGATTATGCACCAAATACTTAGTGATAATGTAATTGACTGCAGTTTTGTTTGGTAATATGCACTAATAAAACACAATAAAGACTGAAATGGTAAATGCCTGATGGCTTTGGCATTTTTATCTAATCTTGAGGCCCTGTCTGACAGAGGCGCCCTATGTCAAAATCTACTTTTAATACCTTTACTATTACCACTACTAGTACTGATGCAGATTCTTAAACAAATTTGTGTTTAACCAAATTATCACAAGCAAACTGACTAACAGGAAACCCTGGGCAGGGTATAGTATTTTAGGAATACTGACTGGTTTCTGGGTCTCTGGGATAAAGGAGTAGGGGGTCTACATAGGGGCCTGCAGCTCACTTTTGCCCTTATAGCAGGTTGAGTTGGTTATGATGAGAACATTTAATCTACATCCTCATTAATATACATGGGAGGTCCAAAACATTAGAAACACCTCTTAGTATAATACAATGCAATCCAAAATGACCATGAAGTTAAACAAAAACTTAACATTATAACCTTCGTGAAGGTAGGAGTTACTGCAGAGCTGTTGTATTAGACTTTGTTAGTTTGAACTAGGTGTACCTGATAAACTAGTAGTCTACATTTAGAGGCTGTAGTTTGTTATACTAAGAGGTGTTTCTAATATTTTGTCCATCGTCTCATTTATATCAATGAGGGTAGAGGGTGAATATGAGCAACACCTCTCAGTGGGCGTCCCAGTTATTTTAGGGGTTTAGGATGCTGCAACATCGTTTCATGTTTGCTGTTCACTTTATCCTATCTAATAAAAGCAAAAACACTTGGGAAACACCTCTAAGTATAATGTCATTCAATTAAACAGCAACAAAAACTACAGCCTCCAAAACAACCACACCACTTTACACACTTCTCTAAAACAATTTCAACGAAAACTGAATTGTTATAACCCTAATGAAGGTAGGATTTATTGCAGAGCAGTATATGTGTAGTGTATAGGTTTACCTAATAAACTGGCAACTGAGTGTGGAGTGCAAATATAAGCTAATATATATACTTCTACATAATGTAGACTGATATCAATATACAGGGGTTTAATTTGTAGCAACAATGAATCACAACATGAAGTATTAGAGCTTGTTCACATATGAACATTCCCATCATCAAACCCCTACAGTAGTATATTAACCTTGTTGTGATAGATAGATAGATAGATAGATAGATAGATAGATAGATAGATAGATAGATAGATAGATAGATAGATAGATAGACAGACAGATATATAGATAGATAGATAGAGATGCAGTAATGTCCGTGCACCTCCCCTTCTCAGCCCATTTACTAGAGGTTTACTTCCACTTGGGTGAATAGTAGTAGTAGTAAAATACACTGCCTATCTATCTGCTGCTCTGCCTCAATCCCCTCCCCTCACGACTCCCTCTCTCTCCCTTTTTCTCTGCATCCCTGGGCGGCAAGGGCGGCTTTAGCAGCATCCGCATCAAGCCCTGAATCGACTGCGCTCACAAGGCCCGTGACTAAAAACAAACGCACGATTCTCGCTGAATGAAAAACATCCAAATCAAAATGCACAGCGTCATTGACATTGACGACGTATCATGCAGTAGCTTTGATTTACCGATTGTAGCATCCTGGCGGTCCATCATCAAAGGCTACTCACTATTTTGCAGCTCGGCGGTTTGTAAGATGGCAGCCTCAATAAACAGTATTGTCACAAGACAGCAACGTCAGTCCTGGTCGGCCGGGCTCTGAATTACTGTGCGATGTTACCGTGGGTCGGTAATATTAGGGATGCTGTCTTCGACCGCTGTCAGCGTCGGATGCTGATGATGGAGTCGGTCGGTTGATACGCGCATCAGCTGAGAGACACACACCCACCTCTGGTCCCGCCCCTCCGGCTGCATGATACAAACGCCCCCTTTTGGCATCCATCCAGTCAGTGCTCTCTCTCGGGAAAAGCCTATAGAGTCATATACGTCCCCTGGATGGATGCATGGATGGATGGATGGATGGAGAAATGGATGTATGGTTGGATGGATGTAAGGAAGGATGGACTGATGGATGGATAAATGGATGGATGGATGCATGGATGGATGGATGCATGGATGGCTGCATGGATGGATAGATTGATGCATGGATATATGGATGGATGGATTGATACATGAATAGATGGATGGATAAATGGATGATGGATGGATGGATGGATGGAAGGAAGGATGGACTAATGGATGGATGGATGGATGGATGGATGGAAGGAAGGATGGACTGATGGATGGATAAGTGGATGAATGGATGGATGGATGCATGCATGGTTGGATAGATTGATGCATGAATAGATGGATGGATGGATGGATGGTGGTGGATGAGATGTTGACAGTGGGCTAATGGTGTTTTAATTTATGTTGATAAATCAGATAACACACAAACAATGTAAAAAAAATATCTGGTTTAGTGATTAGTGTTTGGGTGGCCGAAAATGTCCCTTTGTGCGTGCGTGCAGTAGAATATGTCGTTGTGCAGGACATTTATGATTCTTGAAGCGGTTATCTTTTGTTTTTGAATAATAGGAAGAAAGTAAGAAAAAAAAAAGAATAAAGGAAAAAGATGACACAAACACTTCATATCACAAAGCTGCTACTTTATTGTAGCCCTCGCGTTGTCCTCTGGGTCGAGGTGACCCGGCAGTTGAAAACGTCCCTTTGTGTGTGATCGCAGAGCCACTTTATTGTAGCCCTCACGTTGTCCTCTGGGTCAAGGTGACCCGGTGGTTGAAAACGTCCCTTTGTGTGTGCATGCATGCGTGCATGCAGTAGGATTTCCCGTTGCGCATGACATTTGTGATTCTTGAAGCGGTTATCTTTTGTTTTTGAATAATAGGAAGAAATTAAGAAAAAAAAGAAAAAAAAGATGAAAAAGATGACACAAACACTTCATATCACAGAGCCGCTACTATATTGTAGCCCTTGCGTTGTCCTCTGGGTCTCGGTGACCCGGTGGCCGAAAATGTCCCTTTGTGTGTGCATGCATGCATGCGTGCAGTAGGAGTTCTCGTTGTGCATGACATTTGTGATTCTTGAAGGAATAATAATGATAATAATTGGAGCAAATTAAGAAACAGAATAAAGGAAATGATGACACAAACACTTCGTATCACAGAGCCACTACTTTATTTTAGTTATCCCTTTCTTTGTTGTCAGTCATCGTAACAAAAGGTCACACACAAAAAAAAGAACTAACACACATTGCTTTAGTCAGTTCTGTAAATTTCGTCGGGACTGTCTCTGTATGGCGTTGCATGTGCCGATGAGGTGCGAGCAGTCCTGGATCGTCTGAGCGTTGTTGAAGCCGTCATCCCAGCAGAACTCTTCCGTACAGGGGATGAGGCTGCCACTGCCGCCCCTGCTGCCGGGGCTAAGAGAATCGGAGCGTCTCAGCGGCGGATGAGGCTGGACTCTGTCACCGCGGTCTTCTTCTTCTTCTTTTTCTGCTTCTTCTTCTTTTTCTTCTGCTTCTTCTTTTTCTGTTTTTTTCTGCTGCTTCTTCTGCTTCGTCTTCTTCTTCTTTTTCCTTTTCTGCTGCTTCTTCTGCCTCTTCTGCTTCGTCTGAAAGGTTCTTTCCCTGGGTCGTGGCCACGATGGAGAGGGTGGCGGCAGAGGCTGCAGAGGAGGCAGCAGAGGAGGCCACAGAGGAGGCCACAGAGGAGGCTGCAGAGGGTGCAGATGATGCACCGGCGGTGTCGTCGGGCTCCCCGTCCACCACGGCGCACAACCCAAAGTCGTTGAACGCGGAGAATGTGCTGGTGCACAGCGCCTCTATCCTGGCGTGCAATTTGGCGTACTTGATGACAAACTCGGGGCCGTAGAGCCGACACTGATCTAAAGACTTGCGGATGAACTGGTTAGTTGTCAAAGTGGTCGACAAAGCGATACATTCCCATGGCTACTAGGCACTTGCAGAGCAGGGGGTCATGTTTTTTATTTTTACGCTTCCGGAGATGTTCACGTGGTCTCCGAGCACTTGCAAACTGCTGCTGCCTCTGCTGCTGCTGCTGCCGCCACCTCCTCTTCATTATTATTTCTTCAGCCCCGTTCCTCATCTCATCGTGTCTTATCCGTGTGTGTGTGTGACTCATCATCAGTTGGATGTTTCTAGCTGGATGTTTTTGGAGGTTTCTGTTGCGCGAGTCATCATGTGCTACTGAACATTTCCCCGCTTGAGGGGATTTTTATGTGTGACTCATCCCCTCCTTCCCTTCTTCTTCTTCTTCTCTGTAGGTGGACTGAGTGGAGAGAGAGAGAGCGAGAGCGAGAAAGTTGTCTGTTTTTCTATTCTTTATTCTTTGACGTGGTGATAGTGGGTTTAAGTGTTTAGTATTCATTTAGTGTTGCTTTTTGAGTACTTTGGTGTTGGGATTTGCACTTTTGCCGGCCAAACGCGGTCTGGCACGGTGAACACGCCGCACCTAACATGGCGTCTAGTCCCTTCTCCAGGCTGTCTCGCAAACACGGCATCAAAGTTGGTGCCGGGTCTGCGTGCAGCGTGGAAGAGGTCGCACTGGCTGTGGGAGACATTATTGGTCATGGATCAGTGAAATCTGCCGCCCGCATGAACAAGGCTGTGGTCTTGTTTCTGGAGCGGATAGACCAGGTGAATCGGCTGGTGGAGGCGGGGATCACGGTGAATGGGCTGTTCGAGCAGGTGCTACCACTCACGCAGCCCGCCACCAAGATCACCCTGTCCAACGTGCCCCCCTTCATCAGTGATGATTTCCTGGTCAGAGAGCTGTCCCGGCATGGCAAGGTGATTTCACCCATCAGGAAGATCCTGTCTGGGTGTAGGTTGCCTCTGCTGAGGCACGTAGTGTCCCCACCGGCGGCAGCTCTACATGATTCTGAAGAAGAGAGCAGAGGAATTCAATTACCGTTTCTTGGTTCGCGTAGACGATTTTGAGTACAACTTGAGTATCACGCCCGCCCCTTGCTCATTTTCACAATTTTTCAAGTAACACCCCCCCCCTTACTCATTTTAGGCATTTTTTGAGTTACACACAACCCTTACTCATTTTCACCATTTTTTGAGTAACACCCCCTTACTCATTTTCTCTATTTTTCGAGTAACACCCCTCCCTTACTCATTTTAGGCATTTTTCGAGTAACACGCCCCCCCCCTTACTTATTTTCAAGTAAGAACCACACCCACTTATTTCAGGGATTCTATGTGTAACGCAGGATTCGAACCCATTCGACCCTTAGGTTGAGAGTCCCATACTTTACCTACTGAGTTAGCCGGGCTTTAGGTAAGGTTGTGTACAATTGTGTTATATGTATAGGTATCTGATTACTTTAACCACAGTAATCAGTCGAGTAACACCCCCCCTTACTCATTTTCACTATTTTCAAGTAACACCCCCCTCTTACCCATTTTCACTATTTTTCATTTTCACCATTTTTTGAGTAACACCCCCCTTACTCATTTCCACTATTTTCAAGTAACACCCCCCCTTACTCATTTTCACTATTTTTCGAGTAACACCCCCCCTTAATAAAAATACATGTAAACAGATAACTTTTACCATAGTTATGGGATTGTGATTCAGATTTTGAGCATCACCTCTTTTACTCATTTTATGTGTAACCCAGGAGCCGAACCCATGACCCTTAGGTTGAAAGTCTCATGCCCTACCTACTGAGCTATCCGGACGTTTGGTAAGAGTGTGTACAACTGTGTTATATGTATAGGTATCTGATTACTTTAACCACAGTAATCATTCGAGTAAAACCCCCCCTTACTCATTTTCACTATTTTCAAGTAACACCCCCCTCTTACCCATTTTCACTATTTTTCATTTTCACCATTTTTTGAGTAACACCCCGCTTACTCATTCTCACTATTTTCAAGTAACACCCCCCTCTTATTCATTTTACCTATTTTTCATTTTCACCATTTTTTGAATAACACCCCCCACTTACTCATTTTCACTATTTTTCGAGTAACACCCCCCCATACTCATTTTCACTATTTTTCGTGTAACACCCCCCCTTAATAAAAATACATGTAATCAGATAAATTTTACCATAGTAAGAGGATTGTGGTTCAGATTCTGAGCATCACCTCTTTTACTCATTTTATGTGTAACGCAGGAGTCGAACCCATGACCCTTAAGTTAAGAGTCTCAAGCCCTACCTACTGAGCTATCCAGACTTTTGGTAAGTCTGTGTACAACTGTGTTATATTTATAGGTATCTGATTACTTTAACCCCAATAATAATTCGAGTAACACCCCCCCTTAATCAAAATACATGTAATCAGATAAATTTTACCATAGTTGTAGGATTGTGATTCAGATTTTGAGCATCACCTCTTTTACTCATTTTTTGTGTAACGCAAGAGTCGAACCCATGACGCTTAGGTTGAGAGTCTCATGCCCTACCTACTGAGCTATCCAGACGTTTGGGAAGAGTGTGTACAACTGTGTTATATGCATAGGTATCTGATTACTTTAACCACAGTAATCGTTCGAGTAAAACCCCCCCTTACTCATTTTCACTAATTTCAAGTAACACCCCCCCCTTACCCCTTTTCACTATTTTTCATTGTCACCATTTTTTGAGTAAAACCTCCCCTTACTCATTCTCACTATTTTCAAGTAACACCCCCTCTTATTCATTTTCACTATTTTTCATTTTCACCATTTTTTGAATAACACCCCCCCCTTACTCATTTTCACTATTTTTCGAGTAACACCCCCCCATACTCATTTTCACTATTTTTCGTGTAACACCCCCCCCTTAATAAAAATACATGTAATCAGATAAATTTTACCATAGTAATAGGATTGTGATTCAGATTTTGAGCATCAACTCTTTTACTCATTTTATGTGTAACGCAGGAGTCGAACCCATGACCCTTAGGTTAAGAGTCTCATGCCCTACCTACTGAGCTATCCGGACTTTTGGTAAGGGTGTGTACAACTGTGTTATATGTATAGGTATCGGATTACTTTAACCACAGTAATCATTCGAGTAAAACCCCCCCTTACTCATTTTCACTATTTTCAAGTAACACCCCCCTCTTACCCATTTTCACTATTTTTCATTTTCACCATTTTTTGAGTAACACCCCCCTTACTCCTTCTCACTATTTTCAAGTAACACCCCCCTCTTATTCATTTTCACTATTTTTCATTTTCACCATTTTTTGAATAACAGCCCCCCCTTACTCATTTTCACTATTTTTCGAGTAACACCCCCCCATACTCATTTTCACTATTTTTCGTGTAACACCCCCCCCTTAATAAAAATACATGTAATCAGATAAATTTTACCATAGTAATAGGATTGTGATTCAGATTTTGACCATCAACTCTTTTACTCATTTTATGTGTAACGCAGGAGTCGAACCCATGACCCTTAGGTTAAGAGTCTCATGCCCTACCTACTGAGCTATCCGGACTTTTGGTAAGATTGTGTACAACTGTGTTATATGTATAGGTATCTGATTACTTTAACCACAGTAATCATTCGAGTAAAACCCCCCCTTACTCATTTTCACTATTTTCAAGTAACACCCCCCTCTTACCCATTTTCACTATTTTTCATTTTCACCATTTTTTGAGTAACACCCCCCCTTGCCCCTTCTCACTATTTTCAAGTAACACCCCCCTCTTATTCATTTTCACTATTTTTCATTTTCACCATTTTTTGAATACCCCCCCCCCCTTACTCATTCTCACTATTTTTCGATTAACACCCCCCCATACTCATTTTCACAATTTTTCGTGTAACACCCCCCCCTTAATAAAAATACATGTAATCAGATAAATTTTACCAGAGTAATAGGATTGTGATTCAGATTTTGAGCATCAACTCTTTTACTCATTTTATGTGTAACGCAGGAGTCGAACCCTTGACCCTTAGGTTAAGAGTCTCATGCCCTACCTACTGAGCTATCCAGTCTTTTGGTAAGAGTGTGTACAACTGTGTTATATGCATAGGTATCTGATTACTTTAACCACAGTAATCATTTGAGTAAAACCCCCCCTTACTCATTTTCACTATTTTCATGTAACACCCCCCCTTACCCCTTTTTACTATTTTTCATTGTCACCATTTTTTGAGTAACACCCCCCTTACTCATTCTCACTATTTTCAAGTAACATCCCCCTCTTATTCATTTTTACTATTTTTCATTTTCACCATTTTTTGAATAACACCCCCCCCCCCTTATTCATTTTCACTATTTTTCGAGTAACACGCCCCCTTAATAAAAATACATGTAAACAGATAAATTTTACCATAGTAATAGGTTCTTCGATTCAGATTTTGAGCATCACCTCTTTTACTCATTTTATGTGTAACGCCGGAGTCGAACCCATGACCCTTAGGTTAAGAGTCTCATGCCCTACCTACTGAGCTATCCGGACTTTTGGTAAGATTGTGTACAACTGTGTTATATGTATAGGTATCTGATTACTTTATCCACAGTAATCATTCGAGTAAAACCCCCCCCTTACTCATTTTCACTATTTTCAAGTAACACCCCCCTCTTATTCATTTTCACTATTTTTCATTTTCACCATTTTTTGAATAACACCCCCCCCCCTTACTCATTTTCACTATTTACTAGTAACACCCCCCCATACCCCTTTTCACTATTTTTCATTGTCACCATTTTTTGAGTAACACCCCCCTTACTCACTCTCACTATTTTCAAGTAACATCCCCCTCTTATTAATTTTCACTATTTTTCATTTTCACCATTTTTTGAATAACACCGCCCCCCCTTACTCATTTTCACTATTTTTCGAGTAACACCCCCCCTTAATAAAAATACATGTAATCAGATAAATTTTACCATAGTTATAGAATTGTGATTCAGATTTTGAGCATCACCTCTTTTACTAATTTTATGTGTAATGCGGGAGTCGAACCAATGACCCTTAGGTTAAGAGTCTCATGCCCTACCTACTGAGCTATCCGGACTTTTGGTATGACTGTGTACAACTGTGTTATATTTATATGTATCTGATTACTTTAACCCCAGTAATAATTCGAGTAACACCCCCCCTTAATCAAAATACATGTAATCAGATCAATTTTACCATAGTAATAGGATTGTGATTCAGATTTTGAGCATCAACTCTTTTACTCATTTTATGTGTAACGCAGGAGTCGAACCCATGACCCTTAGGTTGAGAGTCTCATGCCCTACCTACTGAGCTATCCGGACTTTTGGTAAGAGTGTGTACAACTGTGTTATATGCATAGGTATCTGTTTACTTTAACCACAGTAATCATTTGAGTAAAACCCCCCCTTACTCATTTTCACTATTTTCAAGTAACACCCCCCTCATTCATTTTCACCATTTTTTGAGTAACACCCCCCTTACTCCTTCTCACTATTTTCAAGTAACACCCCCCTCTTATTCATTTTCACTATTTTTCATTTTCACCATTTTTTGAATAACACCCCCCCCGGACTTTTGGTAAGATTGTGTACAACTGTGTTATATGTATAGGTATCTGATTACTTTAATCACAGTAATCATTCGAGTAAAACCCCCCCTTACTCATTTTCACTATTTTCAAGTAACACCCCCCCTTACCCCTTTTCACTATTTTTCATTGTCACCATTTTTTGAGTAACACCCCCCTTACTCATTCTCACTATTTTAAAGGTAACACCCCCCTCTTATTCATTTTCACTATTTTTCATTTTCACCATTTTTTGAATAACACCCCCCCCCTTACTCATTTTCACTATTTTTCGAGTAACACCCCCCCATACTCATTTTCACTATTTTTCGTGTAACACCCCCCCCCTTAATAAAAATACATGTAATCAGATAAATTTTACCATAGTAATAGGATTGTGATTCAGATTTTGAGCATCAACTCTTTTACTCATTTTATGTGTAGCGCAGGAGTCGAACCCATGACCCTGAGGTTAAGAGTCTCATACCCTACCTACTGAGCTATCCGGACTTTTGGTAAGACTGTGTACAACTGTGTTATATTTATAGGTATCTGATTACTTTAACCCCAGTAATAATTCGAGTAACACCCCCCCTTAATCAAAATACATGTAATCAGATAAATTTTACCATAGTAATAGCATTGTGATTCAGATTATGAGCATCAACTCTTTTACTCATTTTATGTGTAACGCAGGAGTCGAACCCATGACCCTTAGCTTAAGAGTTTCATGCCCTACCTACTGAGCTATCCGGACTTTTGGTAAGAGTATGTACAACTGTGTTATATTTATAGGTATCTGATTACTTTAACCCCAGTAATAATTCGAGTAACACACCCCCTTAATAATAATACATGTAATCAAATAAATTTTACCATAGTAATAGGATTGTGATTCAGATTTTGAGCATCACCTCTTTTACTCATTTTATGTGTAACGCGGGAGTCAAGCCCAGGACCCTTAGGTTAAGAGTCTCATGCCCTACCTACTGAGCTATCCGGACTTTTGGTAAGATTGTCTACAACTGTGTTATATGTATACGTATCTGATTACTTTAACCACAGTAATCATTCGAGTAAAACCTCCCCCTTACTCATTCTCACTATTTTCAAGTAACACCCCCCTCTTATTCATTTTCACTATTTTTCATTTTCACCATTTTTTGAATAACACCCCCCCCTTACTCATTTTCACTATTTTTCGAGTAACACCCCCCCATACTCATTTTCACTATTTTTCGTGTAACACCCCCCCCTTAATAAAAATACATGTAATCAGATAAATTTTACCATAGTAATAGGATTGTGATTCAGATTTTGAGCATCAACTCTTTTACTCATTTTATGTGTAACGCAGGAGTCCAACCCATGACCCTTAGGTTAAGAGTCTCATGCCCTACCTACTGAGCTATCCGGACTTTTGGTAAGGGTGTGTACAACTGTGTTATATGTATAGGTATCGGATTACTTTAACCACAGTAATCATTCGAGTAAAACCCCCCCTTACTCATTTTCACTATTTTCAAGTAACACCCCCCTCTTACCCATTTTCACTATTTTTCATTTTCACCATTTTTTGAGTAACACCCCCCTTACTCCTTCTCACTATTTTCAAGTAACACCCCCCTCTTATTCATTTTCACTATTTTTCATTTTCACCATTTTTTGAATAACAGCCCCCCCTTACTCATTTTCACTATTTTTCGAGTAACACCCCCCCATACTCATTTTCACTATTTTTCGTGTAACACCCCCCCCTTAATAAAAATACATGTAATCAGATAAATTTTACCATAGTAATAGGATTGTGATTCAGATTTTGACCATCAACTCTTTTACTCATTTTATGTGTAACGCAGGAGTCGAACCCATGACCCTTAGGTTAAGAGTCTCATGCCCTACCTACTGAGCTATCCGGACTTTTGGTAAGATTGTGTACAACTGTGTTATATGTATAGGTATCTGATTACTTTAACCACAGTAATCATTCGAGTAAAACCCCCCCTTACTCATTTTCACTATTTTCAAGTAACACCCCCCTCTTACCCATTTTCACTATTTTTCATTTTCACCATTTTTTGAGTAACACCCCCCCTTGCCCCTTCTCACTATTTTCAAGTAACACCCCCCTCTTATTCATTTTCACTATTTTTCATTTTCACCATTTTTTGAATACCCCCCCCCCCCTTACTCATTCTCACTATTTTTCGATTAACACCCCCCCATACTCATTTTCACAATTTTTCGTGTAACACCCCCCCCTTAATAAAAATACATGTAATCAGATAAATTTTACCAGAGTAATAGGATTGTGATTCAGATTTTGAGCATCAACTCTTTTACTCATTTTATGTGTAACGCAGGAGTCGAACCCTTGACCCTTAGGTTAAGAGTCTCATGCCCTACCTACTGAGCTATCCAGTCTTTTGGTAAGAGTGTGTACAACTGTGTTATATGCATAGGTATCTGATTACTTTAACCACAGTAATCATTTGAGTAAAACCCCCCCTTACTCATTTTCACTATTTTCATGTAACACCCCCCCTTACCCCTTTTTACTATTTTTCATTGTCACCATTTTTTGAGTAACACCCCCCTTACTCATTCTCACTATTTTCAAGTAACATCCCCCTCTTATTCATTTTTACTATTTTTCATTTTCACCATTTTTTGAATAACACCCCCCCCCCCTTATTCATTTTCACTATTTTTCGAGTAACACGCCCCCTTAATAAAAATACATGTAAACAGATAAATTTTACCATAGTAATAGGTTCTTCGATTCAGATTTTGAGCATCACCTCTTTTACTCATTTTATGTGTAACGCTGGAGTCGAACCCATGACCCTTAGGTTAAGAGTCTCATGCCCTACCTACTGAGCTATCCGGACTTTTGGTAAGAGTATGTACAACTGTGTTATATTTATAGGTATCTGATTACTTTAACCTCAGTAATCATTCGAGTAAAACCCCCCCTTACTCATTTTCACTATTTTCAAGTAACACCCCCCCTTACCCCTTCTCACTATTTTCAAGTAACAGCCCCCTCTTATTCATTTTCACCATTTTTCATTTTCACCATTTTTTGAATAACACCCCCCCCCTTACTCATTTTCACTATTTTTCATTGTCACCATTTTTTGAGTAACACCCCCCTTACTCCTTCTCACTATTTTCAAGTAACACCCCCCTCTTATTCATTTTCACTATTTTTCATTTTCACCATTTTTTGAATAACACCCCCCCCCCTTACTCATTTTCACTATTTACTAGTAACACCCCCCCATACCCCTTTTCACTATTTTTCATTGTCACCATTTTTTGAATAACACCGCCCCCCCTTACTCATTTTCACTATTTTTCGAGTAACACCCCCCCCTTAATAAAAATACATGTAATCAGATAAATTTTACCATAGTTATAGAATTGTGATTCAGATTTTGAGCATCAAATCTTTTACGTGTAACGCAGGAGTTGAACCCATGACCCTTAGGTTAAGAGTCTCATGCCCTACCTACTGAGCTATCCGGACTTTTGCTAAGGGTGTGTACAACTGTGTTATATGTATAGGTATCTGATTACTTTAACCCCAGTAATAATTCGAGTAACACCCCCCCTTAATCAAAATACATGTAATCAGATAAATTTTACCATAGTTTTTTACCACCCCCCCTTACTCATTTTCACTATTTTTCGAGTAACACCCCCCCCATACTCATTTTCACTATTTTTCGTGTAACACGCCCCCTTAATAAAAATACATGTAAACAGATAAATTTTACCATAGTAATAGTTTTGTCGATTCAGATTTTGAGCATCACCTCTTTTACTCATTTTATGTGTAACGCCGGAGTCGAACCCATGACCCTTAGGTTAAGAGTCTCATGCCCTACCTACTGAGCTATCCGGACTTTTGGTAAGATTGTGTACAACTGTGTTATATGTATAGGTATCTGATTACTTTATCCACAGTAATCATTCGAGTAAAACCCCCCCTTACTCATTTTCACTATTTTCAAGTAACACCCCCCTCTTATTCATTTTCACTATTTTTTATTTTCACCATTTTTTGAATAACACCCCCCCCTTACTCATTTTCACTATTTTTCGAGTAACACGCCCCCTTAATAAAAATACATGTAAACAGATAAATTTTACCATAGTAATAGGTTTTTCGATTCAGATTTTGAGCATCACCTCTTTTACTCATTTTATGTGTAACGCCGGAGTCGAACCCATGACCCTTACGTTAAGAGTCTCATGCCCTACCTACTGAGCTATCCGGACTTTTGGTAAGATTGTGTACAACTGTGTTATATGTATAGGTATCTGATTACTTTATCCACAGTAATCATTCGAGTAAAACCCCCCCTTACTCATTTTCACTATTTTCAAGTAACACCCCCCTCTTATTCATTTTCACTATTTTTCATTTTCACCATTTTTTGAATAACACCCCCCCCCTTACTCATTTTCACTATTTACTAGTAACACCCCCCCATACCCCTTTTCACTATTTTTCATTGTCACCATTTTTTGAGTAACACCCCCCTTACTCATTTTCACTATTTTCAAGTAACACCCCCCTCTTACCCATTTTCACTATTTTTCATTTTCACCATTTTTTGAGTAAAACCCCTTACTCATTCTCACTATTTTCAAGTAACACCCCCCCCTTACTCATTTTCACTATTTTTCATGTAACACCCCCCCTTAATAAAAATACATGTAATCAGATACATTTTACCATAGTAATAGGATTGTGATTCAGGTTTTGAGCATCACCTCTTTTACTCATTTTATGTGTAACGCTGGAGTCGAACCCATGACCCTTAGGTTAAGAGTCTCATGCCCTACCTACTGAGCTATCCGGACTTTTGGTAAGAGTATGTACAACTGTGTTATATTTATAGGTATCTGATTACTTTAACCCCAGTAATCATTCGAGTAAAACCCCCCCTTACTCATTTTCACTATTTTTCATTGTCACCATTTTTTGAGTAACACCCCCCTTACTCCTTCTCACTATTTTCAAGTAACACCCCCCTCTTATTCATTTTCACTATTTTTCATTTTCACCATTTTTTGAATAACACCCCCCCCTTACTCATTTTCACTATTTTCAAGTAACACCCCCCTCTTACCCATTTTCACTATTTTTCATTTTCACCATTTTTTGAATAACACCCCCCCCTTACTCATTTTCACTATTTTTCGAGTAACACCCCCTCATACTCATTTTCACTATTTTTCGTGTAACACCCCCCCCTTAATAAAAATACATGTAATCAGATAAATTTTACCATAGTAATAGGATTGTGATTCAGATTTTGAGCATCAACTCTTTTACTCTTTTCATGTGTAACGCAGGAGTCGAACCCATGACCCTTAGGTTAAGAGTCTCATGCCCTACCTACTGAGCTATCCGGTCTTTTGGTAAGATTGTTTACAACTGTGTTATATGTATAGGTATCTGATTACTTTAACCAAAGTAATCATTCGAGTAAAACCCCCCCTTACTCATTTTCACTATTTTCAAGTAACACCCCCCTCTTACCCATTTTCACTATTTTTCATTTTCACCATTTTTTGAGTAACACCCCCCCCCCTTACTCATTTTCACTATTTTTCGAGTAACACCCCCCCCATACTCATTTTCACTATTTTTCGTGTAACACCCCCCCCTTAATAAAAATACATGTAATCAGATAAATTTTACCATAGTAGTATTTTACCATTGGGATTCAGATTTTGAGCATCAACTCTTTTACTCCTTTTTTGGGTAACGCAGGAGTCGACCCCATGACCCTTAGTTTGAGAGTCTCATGCCCTACCTACTGAGTTATCCAGAGGTTTGGTAAGAATGTGTACAACTGTGTTATATGCATAGGTATCTGATTACTTTAACCACAGCAATCATTTGAGTAAAACCCCCCCTTACTCATTTTCACTATTTTCAAGTAACACCCCCCCCTTACCCCTTCTCACTATTTTCAAGGAACACCCCCCTCTTATTCATTTTCACTATTTTTCATTTTCACCATTTTTTGAATAACACCCCCCCCTTACTCATTTTCACTATTTTTCGAGTAACACCCCCCCATACTCATTTTCACTATTTTTCGTGTAACACCCCCCCCTTAATAAAAATACATGTAATCAGATAAATTTTACCATAGTAATAGGATTGTGATTCAGATTTTGAGCATCAACTCTTTTACTCATTTTATGTGTAACGCAGGAGTCGAACCCATGACCCTTAGGTTAAGAGTCTCATGCCCTACCTACTGAGCTATCCGGACTTTTGGTAAGGGTATGTACAACTGTGTTATATTTATAGGTATCTGATTACTTTAACCCCAGTAATCATTCGAGTAAAACCCCCCCTTACTCATTTTCACTATTTTCAAGTAACACCCCCCTCTTACCCATTTTCACTATTTTTCATTTTCACCATTTTTTGAGTAAAACCCCTTACTCATTCTCACTATTTTCAAGTAACACCCCCCCCTTACTCATTTTCACTATTTTTCGTGTAACACCCCCCCTTAATAAAAATACATGTAATCAGATAAATTTTACCATAGTTATAGGATTGTGATTCAGATTTTGAGCATCAACTCTTTTACTCATTTTATGTGTAACGCAGGAGTCGAACCCATGACCCTTAGGTTAAGAGTCTCATGGCCTACCTACTGAGCTATCCGGACTTTTGGTAAGACTATGTACAACTGTGTTATATTTATATGTATCTGATTACTTTAACCCCAGTAATAATTCGAGTAACACCCCCCCTTAATCAAAATACATGTAATCAGATAACTTTTACCATAGTTATATGATTGTGATTCAGATTTTGAGCATCAACTCTTCTACTCATTTTATGTGTAACGCAGGAGTCGAACCCATGACCCTTAGGTTAAGAGTCTCATGCCCTACCTACTGAGCTATCTGGACTTTTGGTAAGAGTATGTACAACTGTGTTATATTTATAGGTATCTGATTACTTTAACCCCAGTAATAATTCGAGTAACACACCCCCTTAATAAAAATACATGTAATCAGATAAATTTTACCACACTTTGGTTAAGAGTCTCATGCCCTACCTACTGAGCTATCCGGACTTTTGGTAAGATTGTGTACAACTGTGTTATATGTATAGGTATCTGATTACTTTAACCACAGTAATCATTCGAGTAAAACCCCCCCTTACTCATTTTCACCATTTTTTGAGTAACACCCCCCTTACTCATTCTCACTATTTTCAAGTAACACCCCCCTCTTATTCATTTTCACTATTTTTCATTTTCACCATTTTTTGAATAACACCCCCCCCCCCCTTACTCATTTTCACTATTTTTCGAGTAACACCCCCCCATACTCATTTTCACTATTTTTCGTGTAACATCCCCCCCTTAATAAAAATACATGTAATCAGATAAATTTTACCATAGTAACAGGATTGTGATTCAGATTTTGAGCATTAACTCTTTTACTCATTTTTTGTGTAACGCAGGAGTTGAACCCATGACCCTTAGGTTAAGAGTCTCATGCCCTACCTACTGAGCTATCCGGAGGTTTGGTAAGAATGTGTACAACTGTGTTATATGCATAGGTATCTGATTACTTTAACCACAGCAATCATTTGAGTAAAACCCCCCCTTACTCATTTTCACTATTTTCAAGTAACACCCCCCCCTTACCCCTTCTCACTATTTTCAAGGAACACCCCCCTCTTATTCATTTTCACTATTTTTCATTTTCACCATTTTTTGAATAACACCCCCCCCTTACTCATTTTCACTATTTTTCGAGTAACACCCCCCCATACTCATTTTCACTATTTTTCGTGTAACACCCCCCCCTTAATAAAAATACATGTAATCAGATCAATTTTACCATAGTAATAGGATTGTGATTCAGATATTGAGCATCAACTCTTTTATTCATTTTATGTGTAACGCAGGAGTCGAACCCATGACCCTTAGGTTAAGAGTCTCATGCCCTACCTACTAAGCTATCCGGACTTTTGGTAAGATTGTTTACAACTGTGTTATATGTATAGGTATCTGATTACTTTAACCCCAGTAATAATTCGAGTAACACCCCCCCTTACTCATTTTCACTATTTTCAAGTAACACCCCCCTCTTACCCATTTTCACTTTTTTTCATTTTAACCATTTTTTGAGTAACACCCCCTTACTCATTCTCACTATTTTCAAGTAACACCCCCCTCTTATTCATTTTCACTATTTTTCATTTTAACCATTTTTTGAATAACACCCCTCCCCCTTACTCATTTTCACTATTTTTCGAGTAACACCCCCCCATACTCATTTTCACTATTTTTCGTGTAACACCCCCCCCTTAATAAAAATACATGTAATCAGATAAATTTAAACATAGTAATAGGATTGTGATTCAGATTTTGAGCATCAACTCTTTTACTCATTTTATGTGTAACGCAGGAGTCGAACCCATGACCCTTAGGTTAAGAGTCTCATGCCCTACCTACTGAGCTATCCGGACTTTTGGTAAGAGTATGTACAACTGTGTTATATTTATAGGTATCTGATTACTTTAACCCCAGTAATAATTCGAGTAACACCCCCACTTAATAAAAATACATGTAATCAGATAAATTTTACCATAGTAATAGGATTGTGATTCAGATTTTGAGCATCAACTCTTTTACTCATTTTTTGTGTAACGCAGGAGTCGAACCCATGACCCTTAGGTTGAGAGTCTTATGCCCTACCTACTGAGCTATCTGGACGTTTGGTAAGAGGGTGTACAACTGTGTTATATGCATAGGTATCTGATTACTTTAACCACGGTAATCATTTGAGTAAAACCCCCCCTTACTCATTTTCACTATTTTCAAGTAACACCCCCCCTTACCCCTTCTCACTATTTTCAAGTAACACCCCCCTCTTATTCATTTTCACTATTTTTCATTTTCACTATTTTTTGAGTAACACCCCCCTTACTCATTCTCACTATTTTCAAGTAACACCCCCCTCTTATTCATTTTCACTATTTTTCATTTTCACCATTTTTTGAATAACACCCCCCCTTACTCATTTTCACTATTTTTTGAGTAACACCCCCCCATACTCATTTTCACTATTTTTCGTGTAACACCCCCCCCTTAATAAAAATACATGTAATCAGATAAATTTAAACATAGTAATAGGATTGTGATTCAGATTTTGAGCATCAACTCTTTTACTCATTTTATGTGTAATGCAGGAGTAGAACCCATGACCCTTAGGTTAAGAGCCTCATGCCTTACCTACTGAGCTATCCGGACTTTTGGTAAGAGTATGTTCAACTGTGTTATATTTATAGGTATCTGATTACTTTAACCCCAGTAATAATTCGAGTAACACCCCCCCTTAATCAAAATACATGTAATCAGATAAATTTTACCATAGTTTTTTACCACCCCCCCCTTACTCATTTTCACTATTTTTCGAGTAACACCCCCCCATACTCATTTTCACTATTTTTCGTGTAACACCCCCCCTTAATAAAAATACATGTAATCAGATAAATTTTACCATAGTAATAGGATTGTGATTGAGATTTTGAGCATCAACTCTTTTACTCATTTTATGTGTAACGCAGGAGTCGAACCCATGACCCTTAGGTTAAGAGTCTCATGCCCTACCTACTGAGCTATCCGGACTTTTGGTAAGATTGTGTACAACTGTGTTATATGTATAGGTATCTGATTACTTTAACCCCAGTAATAATTCGAGTAACACCCCCCCTTAATCAAAATACATGTAATCAGATAACTTTTACCATAGTTATAGGATTGTGATTCAGATTTTGAACATCACCTCTTTTACTCATTTTATGTGTAACGCAGGAGTCGAACCCATGACCCTTAGTTTAAGAGTCTCATGCCCTACCTACTGAGCTATCCGGACTTTTGGTAAGAGTATGTACAACTGTGTTATATTTATAGGTATCTGATTACTTTAACCCCAGTAATAATTCGAGTAACACCCCCCCTTAATCAAAATACATGTATTCAGATAAATTTTACCATAGTAATAGGATTGTGGTTCAGATTTAGAGCATCTCCTCTTTTACTCATTTTATGTGTAACGCAGGAGTCGAACCCATGACCCTTAGGTTGAGAGTCTCATGCCCTACCTACTGAGCTATCCGGACTTTTGGTAAGAGTATGCACAACTGTGTTATATTTATAGGTATCTGATTACTTTAACCCCAGTAATAATTCGAGTAACACCCCCCCTTAATAAAAATACATGTAATCAGATAAATTTTACCATAGTAATAGGATTGTGATTCAGATTTTGAGCACCAACTCTTTTACTCATTTTATGTGTAACGCAGGAGTCGAACCCATGCCCCTTAAGTTGAGAGTCTCATGCCCTACCTACTGAGCTATGCGGACGTTTGGTAAGAGGGTGTACAACTGTGTTATATGCATAGGTATCTGATTACTTTAACCACGGTAATCATTTGAGTAAAACCCCCCCTTACTCATTTTCACTATTTTCAAGTAACACCCCCCCTTACCCCTTCTCACTATTTTCAAGTAACACCCCCCTCTTATTCATTTTCACTATTTTTCATTTTCACTATTTTTTGAGTAACACCCCCCTTACTCATTCTCACTATTTTCAAGTAACACCCCCCTCTTATTCATTTTCACTATTTTTCATTTTCACCATTTTTTGAATAACACCCCCCCTTACTCATTTTCACTATTTTTTGAGTAACACCCCCCCATACTCATTTTCACTATTTTTCGTGTAACACCCCCCCCTTAATAAAAATACATGTAATCAGATAAATTTAAACATAGTAATAGGATTGTGATTCAGATTTTGAGCATCAACTCTTTTACTCATTTTATGTGTAATGCAGGAGTAGAACCCATGACCCTTAGGTTAAGAGCCTCATGCCTTACCTACTGAGCTATCCGGACTTTTGGTAAGAGTATGTTCAACTGTGTTATATTTATAGGTATCTGATTACTTTAACCCCAGTAATAATTCGAGTAACACCCCCCCTTAATCAAAATACATGTAATCAGATAAATTTTACCATAGTTTTTTACCACCCCCCCTTACTCATTTTCACTATTTTTCGAGTAACACCCCCCCATACTCATTTTCACTATTTTTCGTGTAACACCCCCCCTTAATAAAAATACATGTAATCAGATAAATTTTACCATAGTAATAGGATTGTGATTGAGATTTTGAGCATCAACTCTTTTACTCATTTTATGTGTAACGCAGGAGTCGAACCCATGACCCTTAGGTTAAGAGTCTCATGCCCTACCTACTGAGCTATCCGGACTTTTGGTAAGATTGTGTACAACTGTGTTATATGTATAGGTATCTGATTACTTTAACCCCAGTAATAATTCGAGTAACACCCCCCCTTAATCAAAATACATGTAATCAGATAACTTTTACCATAGTTATAGGATTGTGATTCAGATTTTGAACATCACCTCTTTTACTCATTTTATGTGTAACGCAGGAGTCGAACCCATGACCCTTAGTTTAAGAGTCTCATGCCCTACCTACTGAGCTATCCGGACTTTTGGTAAGAGTATGTACAACTGTGTTATATTTATAGGTATCTGATTACTTTAACCCCAGTAATAATTCGAGTAACACCCCCCCTTAATCAAAATACATGTATTCAGATAAATTTTACCATAGTAATAGGATTGTGGTTCAGATTTAGAGCATCTCCTCTTTTACTCATTTTATGTGTAACGCAGGAGTCGAACCCATGACCCTTAGGTTGAGAGTCTCATGCCCTACCTACTGAGCTATCCGGACTTTTGGTAAGAGTATGCACAACTGTGTTATATTTATAGGTATCTGATTACTTTAACCCCAGTAATAATTCGAGTAACACCCCCCCTTAATAAAAATACATGTAATCAGATAAATTTTACCATAGTAATAGGATTGTGATTCAGATTTTGAGCACCAACTCTTTTACTCATTTTATGTGTAACGCAGGAGTCGAACCCATGCCCCTTAAGTTGAGAGTCTCATGCCCTACCTACTGAGCTATGCGGACGTTTGGCAAGAGGGTGTACAACTGTGTTATATGCATAGGTATCTGATTACTTTAACCACGGTAATCATTTGAGTAAAACCCCCCCTTACTCATTTTCACTATTTTCAAGTAACACCCCCCCTTACCCCTTCTCACTATTTTCAAGTAACACCCCCCTCTTATTCATTTTCACTATTTTTCATTTTCACTATTTTTTGAGTAACACCCCCCTTACTCATTCTCACTATTTTCAAGTAACACCCCCCTCTTATTCATTTTCACTATTTTTCATTTTCACCATTTTTTGAATAACACCCCCCCCCTTACTCATTTTCACGTAAGACCCCCCCATACTGATTTTCACTATTTTTCGTGTAACACCCCCCCTTAATAAAAATACATGTAATCAGATAAATTTTACCATAGTAACAGGATTGTGGTTCAGATTTTGAGCATCACCTCTTTTACTCATTTTTTGTGCAACGCAGGAGTCGAACCCATGACCCTTAGGTTAAGAGTCTCATGCCCTACCTACTGAGCTATCCGGACTTTTGGTAAGAGTATGTACAACTGTGTTATATTTATAGGTATCTGATTACTTTAACCCCAGTAATAATTCGAGTAACACACCCCCTTAATAAAAATACATGTAATCAGATACATTTTACCATAGTAATAGGATTGTGATTCAGATTTTGAGCATCACCTCTTTTACTCATTTTATGTGTAATGCGGGAGTCGAACCCATGACCCTTTGGTTAAGAGTCTCATGCCCTACCTACTGAGCTATCCGGACTTTTGCTAAGGGTGTGTACAACTGTGTTATATGTATAGGTATCTGATTACTTTAACCCCAGTAATAATTCGAGTAACACCCCCCCTTAATCAAAATAATGTAATCAGATAAATTTTACCATAGTTTTTTACCACCCCCCCTTACTCATTTTCACTATTTTTCGAGTAACACCCCCCCATACTCATTTTCACTATTTTTCGTGTAACACGCCCCCTTAATAAAAATACATGTAAACAGATAAATTTTACCATAGTAATAGGTTTTTCGATTCAGATTTTGAGCATCACCTCTTTTACTCATTTTATGTGTAACGCCGGAGTCGAACCCATGACCCTTAGGTTAAGAGTCTCATGCCCTACCTACTGAGCTATCCGGACTTTTGGTAAGATTGTGTACAACTGTGTTATATGTATAGGTATCTGATTACTTTATCCACAGTAATCATTCGAGTAAAACCCCCCCTTACTCATTTTCACTATTTTCAAGTAACACCCCCCTCTTATTCATTTTCACTATTTTTTATTTTCACCATTTTTTGAATAACACCCCCCCCTTACTCATTTTCACTATTTTTCGAGTAACACGCCCCCTTAATAAAAATACATGTAAACAGATAAATTTTACCATAGTAATAGGTTTTTCGATTCAGATTTTGAGCATCACCTCTTTTACTCATTTTATGTGTAACGCCGGAGTCGAACCCATGACCCTTAGGTTAAGAGTCTCATGCCCTACCTACTGAGCTATCCGGACTTTTGGTAAGATTGTGTACAACTGTGTTATATGTATAGGTATCTGATTACTTTATCCACAGTAATCATTCGAGTAAAACCCCCCCTTACTCATTTTCACTATTTTCAAGTAACACCCCCCTCTTATTCATTTTCACTATTTTTCATTTTCACCATTTTTTGAATAACACCCCCCCCCCTTACTCATTTTCACTATTTACTAGTAACACCCCCCCATACCCCTTTTCACTATTTTTCATTGTCACCATTTTTTGAGTAACACCCCCCTTACTCATTCTCACTATTTTCAAGTAACATCCCCCTCTTATTCATTTTCACTATTTTTCATTTTCACCATTTTTTGAATAACACCGTCCCCCCTTACTCATTTTCACTATTTTTCAAGTAACACCCCTCCTTAATAAAAAAACATGTAATCAGATAAATTTTACCATAGTTATAGAATTGTGATTCAGATTTTGAGCATCACCTCTTTTACTCATTTTATGTGTAATGCGGGAGTCGAACCCATGACCCTTAGGTTAAGAGTCTCATGCCCTACCTACTGAGCTATCCGGACTTTTGGTAAGACTGTGTACAACTGTGTTATATGTGTATGTATCTGATTACTTTAACCACAGTAATCATTCGAGTAACACCCCCCTTACTCATTCTCACTATTTTCAAGTAACACCCCCCCCTTACTCATTTTCACTATTTTTCGAGTAAAACGCCCCCTTAATAAAAATACATGTAAACAGATAAATTTTACCATAGTAATAGGTTTTTCGATTCAGATTTTGAGCATCACCTCTTTTACTCATTTTATGTGTAACGCCGGAGTCGAACCCATGACCCTTAGGTTAAGAGTCTCATGCCCTACCTACTGAGCTATCCAGACTTTTGGTAAGATTGTGTACAACTGTGTTATATGTATAGGTATCTGATTACTTTATCCACAGTAATCATTCGAGTAAAACCCCCCCTTACTCATTTTCACTATTTTCAAGTAACACCCCCCTCTTATTCATTTTCACTATTTTTCATTTTCACCATTTTTTGAATAACACCCCCCCCCTTACTCATTTTCACTATTTACTAGTAACACCCCCCCATACCCCTTTTCACTATTTTTCATTGTCACCATTTTTTGAGTAACACCCCCCTTACTCATTCTCACTATTTTCAAGTAACATCCCCCTCTTATTCATTTTCACTATTTTTCATTTTCACCATTTTTTGAATAACACCGTCCCCCCTACTCATTTTCACTATTTTTCAAGTAACACCCCCCCTTAATAAAAATACATGTAATCAGATAAATTTTACCATAGTTATAGAATTGTGATTCAGATTTTGAGCATCACCTCTTTTACTCATTTTATGTGTAATGCGGGAGTCGAACCCATGACCCTTAGGTTAAGAGTCTCATGCCCTACCTACTGAGCTATCCGGACTTTTGGTAAGACTGTGTACAACTGTGTTATATGTGTATGTATCTGATTACTTTAACCACAGTAATCATTCGAGTAACACCCCCCTTACTCATTCTCACTATTTTCAAGTAACACCACCCTCTTATTCATTTTCACTATTTTTCATTTTCACCATTTTTTGAATAACACCCCCCCCTTACTCATTTTCACTATTTTCTAGTAACACCCCCCCACACTCATTTTCACTATTTTTCGTGTAACACCCCCCCCTTAATAAAAATACATGTAATCAGATCAATTTTACCATAGTAATAGGATTGTGATTCAGATTTTGAGCATCAACTCTTTTACTCACTTTATGTGTAACGCAGGAGTCGAACCCATGACCCTTAGGTTAAGAGTCTCATGCCCTACCTACTGAGCTATCTGGACTTTTGGTAAGACTGTGTACAACTGTGTTATATTTATAGGTATCTGATTACTTTAACCCCAGTAATAATTCAAGTAACACCCCCCCTTAATCAAAATACATGTAATCAGATAAATTTTACCATAGTAATAGGATTGTGATTGAGATTTTGAGCATCAACTCTTTTACTCATTTTATGTGTAACGCAGGAGTCGAACCCATGACCCTTAGGTTAAGAGTCTCATGCCCTACCTACTGAGCTATCCGGACTTTTGGTAAGATTGTGTACAACTGTGTTATATGTATAGGTATCTGATTACTTTAACCACAGTAATCATTCGAGTAAAACCCCCCCTTACTCATTTTCACTATTTTCAAGTAACACCCCCCTCTTACCCATTTTCACTATTTTTCATTTTCACCATTTTTTGAGTAACACCCCCCTTACTCATTCTCACTATTTTCAAGTAACACCCCCCTCTTATTCATTTTCACTAATTTTTATTTTCACCATTTTTTGAATAACACCCCCCCCTTACTCATTTTCACTATTTTTCGAGTAACACGCCCCCTTAATAAAAATACATGTAAACAGATAAATTTTACCATAGTAATAGGTTTTTCGATTCAGATTTTGAGCATCACCTCTTTTACTCATTTTATGTGTAACGCCGGAGTCGAACCCATGACCCTTAGGTTAAGAGTCTCATGCCCTACCTACTGAGCTATCCGGACTTTTGGTAAGATTGTGTACAACTGTGTTATATGTATAGGTATCTGATTACTTTAGCCACAGTAATCATTCGAGTAAGACCCCCCCTTAATCAAAATACATGTAATCAGATAAATTTTACCATAGTAATAGGATTGTGATTCAGATTTTGAGCATCACCTCTTTTACTCATTTTATGTGTTACGCAGGAGTCGAACCCATGACCCTTAGGTTAAGAGTCTCATGCCCTACCTACTGAGCTATCCGGACGTTTGGCAAGAGTGTGTACAACTGTGTTATATGCATAGGTATCTGATTACTTTAACCACAGTAATCATTTGAGTAAAACCCCCCCTTACTCATTTTCACTATTTTCAAGTAACACCCCCCCTTACCCCTTTTCACTATTTTTCATTGTCACCATTTTTTGAGTAACACCCCCTTACTCATTCTCACTATTTTCAAGTAACAGCCCCCTCTTATTCATTTTCACTATTTTTCATTTTCACCATTTTTTGAATAACACCCCCCCCCTTACTCATTTTCACTATTTTTCGAGTAACACCCCCCCTTAATAAAAATACATGTAATCAGATAAATTTTACCATAGTAATAGGATTGTGATTCAGATTTTGAGCATCAACTCTTTTACACGTTTTATGTGTTACGCAGGAGTCGAACCCATGACCCTTAGGTTAAGAGTCTCATGCCCTACCTACTGAGCTATCCGGACTTTTGGTAAGGTTGTGTACAACTGTGTTATATGTATAGGTATCTGATTACTTTAACCACAGTAATCATTCGAGTAAACCCCCCCCTTACTCATTTTCACTATTTTCAAGTAACACCCCCCTCTTACCCATTTTCACTATTTTTCATTTTCACCATTTTTTGAGTAACACCCCCCTTACTCATTCTCACTATTTTCAAGTAACACCCCCCTCTTATTCATTTTCACTATTTTTCATTTTCACCATTTTTTGAATAGCACCCCCCCCCCTTACTCATTTTCACTATTTTTCGAGTAAGACCCCCCCATACTCATTTTCACTATTTTTCGTGTAACACCCCCCCCTTAATAAAAATACATGTAATCAGATAAATTTTAACATAGTAATAGGATTGTGATTCAGATTTTGAACATCAACTCTTTTACTCATTTTATGTGTAACGCAGGAGTCGAACCCATGACCCTTAGGTTAAGAGTCTCATGCCCTACCTACTGAGCTATCCAGACTTTTGGTAAGACTGTGTACAACTGTGTTATATTTATAGGTATCTGATTACTTTAACCCCAGTAATAATTCGAGTAAGACCCCCCCTTAATCAAAATACATGTAATCAGATAAATTTTACCATAGTAATAGGATTGTGATTCAGATTTTGAGCATCAACTCTTTTACTCATTTTATGTGTTACGCAGGAGTCGAACCCATGACCCTTAGGTTAAGAGTCTCATGCCCTACCTACTGAGCTATCCGGACGTTTGGCAAGAGTGTGTACAACTGTGTTATATGCATAGGTATCTGATTACTTTAACCACAGTAATCATTTGAGTAAAACCCCCCCTTACTCATTTTCACTATTTTCAAGTAACACCCCCCCTTACCCCTTTTCACTATTTTTCATTGTCACCATTTTTTGAGTAACACCCCCCTTACTCATTCTCACTATTTTCAAGTAACACCCCCCCTTACCCCTTCTCACTATTTTCAAGTAACAGCCCCCTCTTATTCATTTTCACCATTTTTCATTTTCACCATTTTTTGAATAACACCCCCCCCTTACTCATTTTCACTATTTTTCATTGTCACCATTTTTTGAGTAACACCCCCCTTACTCCTTCTCACTATTTTCAAGTAACACCCCCCTCTTATTCATTTTCACTATTTTTCATTTTCACCATTTTTTGAATAACACCCCCCCCCCCTTACTCATTTTCACTATTTTTCGAGTAACACCCCCCCTTAATAAAAATACATGTAATCAGATAAATTTTACCAGAGTAATAGGATTGTGATTCAGATTTTGAGCATCAACTCTTTTACTCATTTTATGTGTAACGCAGGAGTCGAACCCATGACCCTTAGGTTAAGAGCCGCATGCCCTACCTACTGAGCTATCCGGACGTTTGGTAAGACTGTGTACAACTGTGTTATATTTATAGGTATCTGGTTACTTTAACCCCAGTAATAATTCGAGTAACACCCCCCCTTAATCAAAATACATGTAATCAGATAAATTTTACCATAGTAATAGGATTGTGATTCAGATTTTGAGCATCAACTCTTTTACTCATTTTATGTGTAACGCAGGACTCGAACCCTTGACCCTTAGGTTAAGAGTCTCATGCCCTACCTACTGAGCTATCCAGTCTTTTGGTAAGAGTGTGTACAACTGTGTTATATGCATAGGTATCTGATTACTTTAACCACAGTAATCATTTGAGTAAAACCCCCCCTTACTCATTTTCACTATTTTCATGTAACACCCCCCCTTACCCCTTTTCACTATTTTTCATTGTCACCATTTTTTGAGTAACACCCCCCTTACTCATTCTCACTATTTTCAAGTAACACCCCCCTCTTATTCATTTTCACTATTTTTCATTTTCACCATTTTTTGAATAACACCCCCCCCCTTACTCATTTTCACTATTTTTCGAGTAACACGCCCCCTTAATAAAAATACATGTAAACAGATAAATTTTACCATAGTAATAGGTTTTTCGATTCAGATTTTGAGCATCACCTCTTTTACTCATTTTATTTGTAACGCCGGAGTCGAACCCATGACCCTTAGGTTAAGAGTCTCATGCCCTACCTACTGAGCTATCCGGACTTTTGGTAAGAGTATGTACAACTGTGTTATATTTATAGGTATCTGATTACTTTAACCCCAGTAATAATTCGAGTAACACCCCCCCTTAATAAAAATACATGTAATCAGATAAATTTTACCATAGTAATAGGATTGTGATTCAGATTTTGAGCATCACCTCTTTTACTCATTTTATGTGTAACTCCGGAGTTGAACCCATGACCCTTAGGTTAAGAGTCTCATGCCCTACCTACTGAGCTATCCGGACTTTTGGTAAGATTGTGTACAACTGTGTTATATGTATAGGTATCTGATTACTTTAACCACAATAATCATTCGAGTAAAACCCCCCCTTACTCATTTTCACTATTTTCAAGTAACACCCCCCCCTTACCCCTTCTCACTATTTTCAAGTAACACCCCCCTCTTATTCATTTTCACTATTTTTCATTTTCACCATTTTTTGAATAACACCCCCCCCCTTACTCATTTTCACTATTTTTCGAGTAACACCCCCCCATACTCATTTTCACTATTTTTCGTGTAACACCCCCCCCTTAATAAAAATACATGTAATCAGATAAATTTTACCATAGTAATAGGATTGTGATTCAGAGTTTGAGCATCAACTCTTTTACTCATTTTATGTGTAACGCAGGAGTCGAACCCATGACCCTTAGGTTAAGAGTCTCATGCCCTACCTACTGAGCTATCCGGACTTTTGGTAAGACTATGTACAACTGTGTTATATTTATAGGTATCTGATTACTTTAACCCCAGTAATAATTCGAGTAACACCCCCCCTTAATCAAAATACATGTAATCAGATCAATTTTACCATAGTAATAGGATTGTGATTCAGATTTTGGGCATCAACTCTTTTACTCATTTTATGTGTAACGCAGGAATCGAACCCATGACCCTTAGGTTAAGAGTCTCATGCCCTACCTACTGAGCTATCCGGACTTTTGGTAAGAGTATGTACAACTGTGTTATATTTATAGGTATCTGATTACTTTAACCCCAGTAATAATTCGAGTAACACCCCCCCTTAATAAAAATACATGTAATCAGATAAATTTTACCATAGTAATAGGATTGTGATTCAGATTTTGAGCATCAACTCTTTTACTCATTTTTTGTGTAATGCAGGAGTCGAACCCATGACCCTTAGGTTGAGAGTCTCATGCCCTACCTACTGAGCTATCCGGACGTTTGGTAAGAGTGTGTACAACTGTGTTATATGCATAGGTATCTGTTTACTTTAACCACAGTAATCATTTGAGTAAAACCCCCCCTTACTCATTTTCACTATTTTCAAGTAACACCCCCCTCTTATTCATTTTCACTATTTTTCATTTTCACCATTTTTTGAATAACACCCCCCCCCTTACTCATTTTCACTATTTTTCGAGTAACACCCCCCCATACTCATTTTCACTATTTTCAAGTAACACCCCCCTCTTACCCATTTTCACTATTTTTCATTTTCACCATTTTTTTAAATAACACCCCCCTTACTCATTCTCACTATTTTCAAGTAACACCCCCCTCTTATTCATTTTCACTATTTTTCATTTTCACCATTTTTTGAATAACACCCCCCCCCTTACTCATTTTCACTATTTTTCGAGTAACACCCCCCCATACTCATTTTCACTATTTTTCGTGTAACACCCCCCCCCTTAATAAAAATACATGTAATCAGATAAATTTTACCATAGTAATAGGATTGTGATACAAATTTTGAGCATCAACTCTTTTACTCAATTTATGTGTAGCGCAGGAGTCGAACCCATGACCCTTAGGTTAAGAGTCTCATGCCCTACCTACTGAGCTATCCGGACTTTTGGTAAGACTGTGTACAACTGTGTTATATTTATAGGTATCTGATTACTTTAACCCCAGTAATAATTCGAGTAACACCCCCCCCTTAATAAAAATACATGTAATCAGATCAATTTTACCATAGTAATGGGATTGTGATTCAGATTTTGAGCATCAACTCTTCTACTCATTTTATGTGTAACGCAGGACTCGAACCCATGACCCTTAGGTTAAGAGTCTCATGCCCTACCTACGGAGCTATCCGGACTTTTGGTAAGGGTATGTACAACTGTGTTATATTTATAGGTATCTGATTACTTTAACCCCAGTAATAATTCGAGTAACACCACCCTTAATAAAAATACATGTAATCAGATAAATTTTACCATAGTAATAGGATTGTGATTCAGATTTTGAGCATCAACTCTTTTACTCATTTTATGTGTAACGCAGGAGTCGAACCCATGACTCTTAGGTTGAGAGTCTCATGCCCTACCTACTGAGCTATCCGGACGTTTGGTAAGAGGGTGTACAACTGTGTTATATGCATAGGTATCTGATTACTTTAACCACGGTAATCATTTGAGTAAAACCCCCCCTTACTCATTTTCACTATTTTCAAGTAACACCCCCCCTTACCCCTTCTCACTATTTTCAAGTAACACCCCCCTCTTATTCATTTTCACTATTTTTCATTTTCACTATTTTTTGAGTAACACCCCCCTTACTCATTCTCACTATTTTCAAGTAACACCCCCCTCTTATTCATTTTCACTATTTTTCATTTTCACCATTTTTTGAATAACACCCCCCCTTACTCATTTTCACTATTTTTCGAGTAACACCCCCCCATATTCATTTTCACTATTTTTCGTGTAACACCCCCCCCTTAATAAAAATACATGTAATCAGATAAATTTTACCATAGTAATAGGATTGTGATTCAGATTTTGAGCATCAACTCTTTTACTCATTTTATGTGTAACCCAGGAGTCGAACCCATGACCCTTAGGTTAAGAGTCTCATGCCCTACCTACTGAGCTATCCGGACTTTTGGTAAGACTATGTACAACTGTGTTATATTTATAGGTATCTGATTACTTTAACCCCAGTAATAATTCGAGTAACACCCCCCCTTAATCAAAATACATGTAATCAGATAACTTTTACCATAGTTATAGGATTGTGATTCAGATTTTGAGCATCAACTCTTTCACTCATTTTATGTGTAACGCAGGAGTCGAACCCACGACCCTTAGGTTAAGAGTCTCATGCCCTACCTACTGAGCTTTCCGGACTTTTGGTACGACTGTGTACAACTGTGTTATATTTATATGTATCTGATTACTTTAACCCCAGTAATAATTCGAGTAACACCCCCCCTTAATCAAAATACATGTAATCAGATCAATTTTACCATAGTAATAGGATTGTGATTCAGATTTTGAGCATCAACTCTTTTACTCATTTTATGTGTAACGCAGGAGTCGAACACATGACCCTTAGGTTAAGAGTCTCATGCCCTACCTACTGAGCAATCCGGACTTTTGGTAAGAGTATTTACAACTGTGTTATATTTATAGGTATCTGATTACTTTAACCCCAGTAATAATTCCAGTAACACCCCCCCTTAATAAAAATACATCTAATCAGATAAATTTTACCATAGGATTGTGATTCAGATTTTGAGCATCACCTCTTTTACTCATTTTATGTGTAACGCGGGAGTCGAACCCATGACCCTTAGGTTAAGAGTCTCATGCCCTACCTACTGAGCTATCCGGACTTTTGGTAAGATTTTGTACAACTGTGTTATATGTATAGGTATCTGATTACTTTAACCACAGTAATGATTCGAGTAAAACCCCCCCTTACTCATTTTCACTATTTTCAAGTAACACCCCCCTCTTACCCATTTTCACTATTTTTCATTTTCACCATTTTTTGAGTAACACCCCCCTTACTCATTCTCACTATTTTCAAGTAACACCCCCCTCTTATTCATTTTCACTTTCACCATTTTTTGAATAACACCCCCCCATACTCATTTTCACTATTTTTCATGTAACACCCCCCCCTTAATAAAAATACATGTAATCAGATCAATTTTACCATAGTAATGGGATTGTGATTCAGATTTTGAGCATCAACTCTTCTACTCATTTTATGTGTAACGCAGGAGTCGAACCCATGACCCTTAGGTTAAGAGTCTCATGCCCTACCTACGGAGCTATCCGGACTTTTGGTAAGGGTATGTACAACTGTGTTATATTTATATGTATCTGATTACTTTAACCCCAGTAATAATTCGAGTAACACCACCCTTAATAAAAATACATGTAATCAGATAAATTTTACCATAGTAATAGGATTGTGATTCAGATTTTGAGCATCAACTCTTTTACTCATTTTATGTGTAACGCAGGAGTCGAACCCATGACTCTTAGGTTGAGAGTCTCATGCCCTACCTACTGAGCTATCCGGACGTTTGGTAAGAGGGTGTACAACTGTGTTATATGCATAGGTATCTGATTAATTTAACCACGGTAATCATTTGAGTAAAACCCCCGCTTACTCATTTTCACTATTTTCAAGTAACACCCCCCCTTACCCCTTCTCACTATTTTCAAGTAACACCCCCCTCTTACCCATTTTAACTATTTTTCATTTTCACTATTTTTTGAGTAACACCCCCCTTACTCATTCTCACTATTTTCAAGTAACACCCCCCTCTTATTCATTTTCACTATTTTTCATTTTCACCATTTTTTGAATAACACCCCCCCTTACTCATTTTCACTATTTTTCGAGTAACACCCCCCCATACTCATTTTCACTATTTTTCGTGTAACACCCCCCCCTTAATAAAAATACATGTAATCAGATAAATTTTACCATAGTAATAGGATTGTGATTCAGATTTTGAGCATCAACTCTTTTACTCATTTTATGTGTAACGCCGGAGTCGAACCCATGACCCTTAGGTTAAGAGTCTGATGCCCTACCTACTAAGCTATCCGGACTTTTGGTAAGATTGTTTACAACTGTGTTATATGTATAGGTATCTGATTACTTTAACCCCAGTAATAATTCGAGTAACACCCCCCCTTACTCATTTTCACTATTTTCAAGTAACACCCCCCTCTTACCCATTTTCACTATTTTTCATTTTCACCATTTTTTGAGTAACACCCCCCCATACTCATTTTCACTATTTTTCATGTAACACCCCCCCCCTTAATAAAAATACATGTAATCAGATAAATTTTACCATAGTAATAAGATTGTGATTCAGATTTTGAGCATCAACTCTTTTACTCATTTTATGTGTAACGCAGGAGTCGAACCCATGACCCTTAGGTTAAGAGTCTCATGCCCTACCTACTGAGCTATCGGGACTTTTGGTAAGGGTGTGTACAACTGTGTTATATGTATAGGTATCTGATTACTTTAACCCCAGTAATAATTCGAGTAACACCCCCCTTACTCATTTTCACTATTTTCAAGTAACACCCCCCTCTTACCCATTTTCACTATTTTTCATTTTCACCATTTTTTGAGTAACACCCCCCTTACTCATTCTCACTATTTTCAAGTAACACCCCCCTCTTATTCATTTTCACTATTTTTCATTTTCACCATTTTTTGAATAACACCCCCCCCTTACTCATTTTCACTATTTTTCGAGTAACACCCCCCCATACTCATTTTCACTATTTTTCATGTAACACCCCCCCCCTTAATAAAAATACATGTAATCAGATAAATTTTACCATAGTAATAGGATTGTGATTCAGATTTTGAGCATCAACTCTTTTACTCATTTTATGTGTAACGCAGGAGTCGAACCCATGACCCTTAGGTTAAGAGTCTCATGCCCTACCTACTGAGCTATCCGGACTTTTGGTAAGGGTGTGTACAACTGTGTTATATGTATAGGTATCTGATTACTTTAACCACAGTAATCATTCGAGTAAAACCCCCCCTTACTCATTTTCACTATTTTCAAGTAACACCCCCCTCTTACCCATTTTCACTATTTTTCATTTTCACCATTTTTTGAGTAACACCCCCCTTACTCATTCTCACTATTTTCAAGTAACACCCCCCTCTTATTCATTTTCACTATTTTTCATTTTCACCATTTTTTGAATAACACCCCCCCTTACTGATTTTCACTATTTTTCAAGTAACACCCCCCTCTTATTCATTTTCACTATTTTTCATTTTCACCATTTTTTTAATAACACCCCCCCCCCTTACTCATTTTCACTATTTTTCGAGTAACACCCCCCCATACTCATTTTCACTATTTTTCGTGTAACACCCCCCCCCTTAATAAAAATACATGTAATCAGATCAATTTTACCACAGTAATAGGATTGTGATTCAGATTTTGAGCATCAACTCTTTTACTCATTTTATGTGTAACGCAGGAGTCGAACCCATGACCCTTAGGTCAACAGTCTCATGCCCTACCTACTGAGCTATCCGGACGTTTGGTAAGACTGTGTACAACTGTGTTATATTTATAGGTATCTGGTTACTTTAACCCCAGTAATAATTCGAGTAACACCCCCCCTTAATCAAAATACATGTAATCAGATACATTTTACCATAGTAATAGGATTGTGATTCAGATTTTGAGCATCAACTCTTTTACTCATTTTATGTGTAACGCAGGACTCGAACCCTTGACCCTTAGGTTAAGAGTCTCATGCCCTACCTACTGAGCTATCCAGTCTTTTGGTAAGAGTGTGTACAACTGTGTTATATGCATAGGTATCTGATTACTTTAACCACAGTAATCATTTGAGTAAAACCCCCCCTTACTCATTTTCACTATTTTCATGTAACACCCCCCCCTTACCCCTTTTCACTATTTTTCATTGTCACCATTTTTTGAGTAACACCCCCCTTACTCATTCTCACTATTTTCAAGTAACACCCCCCTCTTATTCATTTTCACTATTTTTCATTTTCACCATTTTTTGAATAACACCCCCCCCTTACTCATTTTCACTATTTTTCGAGTAACACGCCCCCTTAATAAAAATACATGTAAACAGATAAATTTTACCATAGTAATAGGTTTTTCGATTCAGATTTTGAGCATCACCTCTTTTACTCATTTTATGTTTGACGCCGGAGTCGAACCCATGACCCTTAGGTTAAGAGTCTCATGCCCTACCTACTGAGCTATCCGGAATTTTGGTAAGATTGTGTACAACTGTGTTATATGTATAGGTATCTGATTACTTTATCCACAGTAATCATTCGAGTAAAACCCCCCCCTTACTCATTTTCACTATTTTTCGAGTAACACCCCCCCTTAATAAAAATACATGTAATCAGATAAATTTTACCATAGTAATAGGATTGTGATTCAGATTTTGAGCATCAACTCTTTTACTCATTTTATGTGTAACGCAGGAGTCGAACCCATGACCCTTAGGTTAAGAGTCTCATGCCCTACCTACTGAGCTATCCGGACTTTTGGAAAGATTGTGTACAACTGTGTTATATGTATAGGTATCTGATTACTTTAACCACAGTAATCATTCGAGTAAAACCCCCCCTTACTCATTTTCACTATTTTCAAGTAACACCCCCCTCTTACCCATTTTCACTATTTTTCATTTTCACCATTTTTTGAGTAACACCCCCCCTTACCCCTTCTCACTATTTTCAAGTAACACCCCCCTCTTATTCATTTTCACTATTTTTCATTTTCACCATTTTTTGAATACCCCCCCCCCCTTTACTCATTTTCACTATTTTTCATTGTCACCATTTTTTGAGTAACACCCCCCTTACTCATTCTCACTATTTTTCGATTAACACCCCCCCATACTCATTTTCACAATTTTTCGTGTAACACCCCCCCCCTTAATAAAAATACATGTAATCAGATAAATTTTACCAGAGTAATAGGATTGTGATTCAGATTTTGAGCATCAACTCTTTTACTCATTTTATGTGTAACGCAGGAGTCGAACCCATGACCCTTAGGTTAAGAGCCTCATGCCCTACCTACTGAGCTATCCGGACGTTTGGTAAGACTGTGTACAACTGTGTTATATTTATAGGTATCTGGTTACTTTAACCCCAGTAATAATTCGAGTAACACCCCCCCTTAATCAAAATACATGTAATCAGATACATTTTACCATAGTAATAGGATTGTGATTCAGATTTTGAGCATCAACTCTTTTACTCATTTTATGTGTAACGCAGGACTCGAACCCTTGACCCTTAGGTTAAGAGTGTCATGCCCTACCTACTGAGCTATCCAGTCTTTTGGTAAGAGTGTGTACAACTGTGTTATATGCATAGGTATCTGATTACTTTAACCACAGTAATCATTTGAGTAAAACCCCCCCTTACTCATTTTCACTATTTTCATGTAACACCCCCCCTTACCCCTTTTCACTATTTTTCATTGTCACCATTTTTTGAGTAACACCCCCCTTACTCATTCTCACTATTTTCAAGTAACACCCCCCTCTTATTCATTTTCACTATTTTTCATTTTCACCATTTTTTGAATAACACCCCCCCCCCTTACTCATTTTCACTATTTTTCGAGTAACACGCCCCCTTAATAAAAATACATGTAAACAGATAAATTTTACCATAGTAATAGGTTTTTCGATTCAGATTTTGAGCATCACCTCTTTTACTCATTTTATGTTTGACGCCGGAGTCGAACCCATGACCCTTAGGTTAAGAGTCTCATGCCCTACCTACTGAGCTATCCGGAATTTTGGTAAGATTGTGTACAACTCTGTTATATGTATAGGTATCTGATTACTTTATCCACAGTAATCATTCGAGTAAAACCCCCCCCTTACTCATTTTCACTATTTTCAAGTAACACCCCCCTCTTATTCATTTTCACTATTTTTCATTTTCACCATTTTTTGAATAACACCCCCCCCCCTTACTCATTTTCACTATTTACTAGTAACACCCCCCCATACCCCTTTTCACTATTTTTCATTGACACCATTTTTTGAGTAACACCCCCCTTACTCATTCTCACTATTTTCAAGTAACATCCCCCTCTTATTCATTTTCACTATTTTTCATTTTCACCATTTTTTGAATAACACCGCCCCCCCCTTACTCATTTTCACTATTTTTCGAGTAACACCCCCCCTTAATAAAAATACATGTAATCAGATAAATTTTACCATAGTTATAGAATTGTGATTCAGATTTTGAGCATCACCTCTTTTACTCATTTTATGTGTAATGCGGGAGTCGAACCCATGACCCTTAGGTTAAGAGTGTCATGCCCTACCTACTGAGCTATCCGTACTTTTGGTAAGACTGTGTACAACTGTGTTATATGTATATGTATCTGATTACTTTAACCACAGTAATAATTCGAGTAAGACCCCCCCTTAATAAAAATACATGTAATCAGATAAATTTTACCATAGTAATAGGATTGTGATTCAGATTTTGAGCATCACCTCTTTTACTCATTTTATGTGTTACGCAGGAGTCGAACCCATGACCCTTAGGTTAAGAGTCTCATGCCCTACCTACTGAGCTATCCGGACTTTCGGTAAGATTGTGTACAACTGTGTTATATGTATAGGTATCTGATTACTTTACCCACAGTAATCATTCGAGTAACACCCCCCTTACTCATTTTCACTATTTTCAAGTAACACCCCCCTCTTACCCATTTTCACTATTTTTCATTTTCACCATTTTTTGAGTAACACCCCCCTTACTCATTCTCACTATTTTCAAGTAACACCCCCCTCTTATTCATTTTCACTATTTTTCATTTTCACCATTTTTTGAATAACACCCCCCCCCCTTACTCATTTTCACTATTTTTCGAGTAACACCCCCCCATACTCATTTTCACTATTTTTCATGTAACACCCCCCCCTTAATAAAAATACATGTAATCAGATCAATTTTACCATAGTAATAGGATTGTGATTCAGATTTTGAGCATCAACTCTTTTACTCATTTTATGTGTAACGCAGGAGTCGAACCCATGACCCTTAGGTCAAGAGTCTCATGCCCTACCTACTGAGCTATCCGGACTTTTGATAAGGGTATGTACAACTGTGTTATATTTATAGGTATCTGATTACTTTAACCCCAGTAATAATTCGAGTAACACCACCCTTAATAAAAATACATGTAATCAGATCAATTTTACCATAGTAATAGGATTGTGATTCAGATTTTGAGCATCAACTCTTTTACTCATTTTATGTGTAACGCAGGAGTCGAACCCATGACCCTTAGGTTAAGAGTCTCATGCCCTACCTACTGAGCTATCCGGACTTTTGGTAAGGGTGTGTACAACTGTGTTATATGTATAGGTATCTGATTACTTTAACCACAGTAATCATTCGAGTAAAACCCCCCCTTACTCATTTTCACTATTTTCAAGTAGCACCCCCCTCTTACCCATTTTCACTATTTTTCATTTTCACCATTTTTTGAGTAACACCCCCCTTACTCATTCTCACTATTTTCAAGTAACAGCCCCCTCTTATTCATTTTCACTATTTTTCATTTTCACCATTTTTTGAATAACACCCCCCCCCCTTACTCATTTTTACTATTTTTCGAGTAACACCCCCCCATACTCATTTTCACTATTTTTCGTGTAACACCCCCCCCTTAATAAAAATACATGTAATCAGATAAATTTTACCATAGTAATAGGATTGTGATTCAGATTTTGAGCATCAACTCTTTTACTCATTTTATGTGTAACGCCGGAGTCGAACCCATGACCCTTAGGTTAAGAGTCTCATGCCCTACCTACTGAGCTATCCGGACTTTTGGTAAGATTGTGTACAACTGTGTTATATGTATAGGTATCTGATTACTTTAACCACAGTAATCATTCGAGTAAAACCCCCCCTTACTCATTTTCACCATTTTTTGAGTAACACCCCCCTTACTCATTCTCACTATTTTCAAGTAACACCCCCCTCTTATTCATTTTCACTATTTTTCATTTTCACCATTTTTTGAATAACACCCCTCCCCCTTACTCATTTTCACTATTTTTCGAGTAACACCCCCCCATACTCATTTTCACTATTTTTCGTGTAACACCCCCCCCTTAATAAAAATACATGTAATCAGATAAATTTTACCATAGTAATAGGATTGTGATTCAGATTTTGAGCATCAACTCTTTTACTCATTTTATGTGTAACGCAGGAGTCGAACCCATGACCCTTAGGTTAAGAGTCTCATGCCCTACCTACTGAGCTATCCGGACTTTTGGTAAGAGTATGTACAACTGTGTTATATTTATAGGTATCTGATTACTTTAACCCCAGTAATAATTCGAGTAACACCCCCCCTTAATAAAAATACATGTAATCAGATAAATTTTACCATAGTAATAGGATTGTGATTCAGATTTTGAGCATCAACTCTTTTACTCATTTTTTGTGTAACGCAGGAGTCGAACCCTTGACCCTTAGGTTGAGAGTCTCATGCCCTACCTACTGAGCTATCCGGACATTTGGTAAGAGGGTGTACAACTGTGTTATATGCATAGGTATCTGATTACTTTAACCACGGTAATCATTTGAGTAAAACCCCCCCTTACTCATTTTCACTATTTTCAAGTAACACCCCCCTCTTACCCATTTTCACTATTTTTCATTTTCACCATTTTTTGAGTAACACCCCCCTTACTCATTCTCACTATTTTCAAGTAACACCCCCCTCTTATTCATTTTCACTATTTTTCATTTTCACCATTTTTTGAATAACACCCCCCCTTACTGATTTTCACTATTTTTCAAGTAACACCCCCCTCTTATTCATTTTCACTATTTTTCATTTTCACCATTTTTTGAATAACACCCCCCCTTACTCATTTTCACTATTTTTCGAGTAACACCCCCCCCATACTCATTTTCACTATTTTTCGTGTAACACCCCCCCCTTAATAAAAATACATGTAATCAGATAAATTTTACCACAGTAATAGGATTGTGATTCAGATTTTGAGCATCAACTCTTTTACTTATTTTATGTGTAACGCAGGAGTCGAACCCATGACCCTTTGGTTAAGAGTCTCATGCCCTACCTACTGAGCTATCCGGACATTTGGTAAGAGGGTGTACAACTGTGTTATATGCATAGGTATCTGATTACTTTAACCACGGTAATCATTTGAGTAAAACCCCCCCTTACTCATTTTCACTATTTTCAAGTAACACCCCCCCTTACCCCTTCTCACTATTTTCAAGTAACACCCCCCTCATATTCATTTTCACTATTTTTCATTTTCACTATTTTTTGAGTAACACCCCCCTTACTCATTTTCACTATTTTCAAGTAACACCCCCCTCTTACCCATTTTCACTATTTTTCATTTTCACCATTTTTTGAGTAACACCCCCCTTACTCATTCTCACTATTTTCAAGTAACACCCCCCTCTTATTCATTTTCACTATTTTTCATTTTCACCATTTTTTGAATAACACCCCCCCCTTACTGATTTTCACTATTTTTCAAGTAACACCCCCCTCTTATTCATTTTCACTATTTTTCATTTTCACCATTTTTTGAATAACACCCCCCCTTACTCATTTTCACTATTTTTCGAGTAACACCCCCCCATACTCATTTTCACTATTTTTCGTGTAACACCCCCCCCTTAATAAAAATACATGTAATCAGATAAATTTTACCACAGTAATAGGATTGTGATTCAGATTTTGAGCATCAACTCTTTTACTCATTTTATGTGTAACGCAGGAGTCGAACCCATGACCCTTTGGTTAAGAGTCTCATGCCCTACCTACTAAGCTATCCGTACTTTTGGTAAGGTTGTTTACAACTGTGTTATATGTATAGGTATCTGATTACTTTAACCCCAGTAATAATTCGAATAACACCCCCCTTACTCATTTTCACTATTTTCAAGTAACACCCCCCTCTTACCCATTTTCACTATTTTTAATTTTCACCATTTTTTGAGTAACACCCCCCTTACTCATTCTCACTATTTTCAAGTAACACCCCCCTCTTATTCATTTTCACTATTTTTCATTTTCACCATTTTTTGAATAACACCCCCCCCCCTTACTCATTTTCACTATTTTTCGAGTAACACCCCCCCATACTCATTTTCACTATTTTTCGTGTAACACCCCCCCCTTAATAAAAATACATGTAATCAGATAAATTTAAACATAGTAATAGGATTGTGATTCAGATTTTGAGCATCAACTCTTTTACTCATTTTATGTGTAATGCAGGAGTCGAACCCATGACCCTTAGGTTAAGAGTCTCATGCCCTACCTACTGAGCTATCCAGACTTTTGGTAAGAGTATGTTCAACTGTGTTATATTTATAGGTATCTGATTACTTTAACCCCAGTAATAATTCGAGTAACACCCCCCCTTAATCAAAATACATGTAATCAGATAAATTTTACCATAGTAATAGGATTGTGATTCAGATTTTGAGCATCAACTCTTTTACTCATTTTATGTGTAACGCAGGAGTCGAACCCATGACCCTTTGGTTAAGAGTCTCATGCCCTACCTACTGAGCTATCCGGACTTTTGGTAAGATTGTGTACAACTGTGTTATATGTATAGGTGTCTGATTACTTTAACCACAGTAATCATTCGAGTAACACCCCCCCTTAATCAAAATACATGTAATCAGATAAATTTTACCATAGTAATAGGATTGTGATTCAGATTTTGAGCATCAACTCTTTTACTCATTTTATGTGTAACGCAGGAGTCGAACCCATGACCCTTAGGTTAAGAGTCTCATGCCCTACCTACTAAGCTATCCGGAGTTTTGGTAAGATTGTTTACAACTGTGTTATATGTATAGGTATCTGATTACTTTAACCCCAGTAATAATTCGAGTAACACCCCCCCTTACTCATTTTCACTATTTTCAAGTAACACCCCCCTCTTACCCATTTTCACTTTTTTTCATTTTAACCATTTTTTGAATAACACCCCTCCCCCTTACTCATTTTCACTATTTTTCGAGTAACACCCCCCCATACTCATTTTCACTATTTTTCGTGTAACACCCCCCCCCTTAATAAAAATACATCTAATCAGATAAATTTAACCATAGTAATAGGATTGTGATTCAGATTTTGAGCATCAACTCTTTTACTCATTTTATGTGTAACGCAGGAGTCGAACCCATGACCCTTAAGTTAAGAGTCTCATGCCCTACCTACTGAGCTATCCGGACTTTTGGTAAGAGTATGTACAACTGTCTTATATTTATAGGTATCTGATTACTTTAACCCCAGTAATAATTCGAGTAACACCCCCCCTTAATCAAAATACATGTAATCAGATAAATTTTACCATAGTAATAGGATTGTGATTCAGATTTTGAGCATCAACTCTTTTACTCATTTTATGTGTAACGCAGGAGTCGAACCCATGACCCTTAGGTTAAGAGTCTCATGCCCTACCTACTGAGCTATCCGGACTTTTGGTAAGAGTATGTACAACTGTGTTATATTTATAGGTATCTGATTACTTTAACCCCAGTAATAATTCGAGTAACACCCCCCCTTAATAAAAATACATGTAATCAGATAAATTTTTACCATAGTAATAGGATTGTGATTCAGATTTTGAGCATCAACTCTTTTACTCATTTTTTGTGTAAAGCAGGAGTCGAACCCATGACCCTTAGGTTAAGAGTCTCATGCCCTACCTACTGAGCTATCCGGACTTTTGGTAAGACTATGTACAACTGTGTTATATTTATAGGTATCTGATTACTTTAACCCCAGTAATAATTCGAGTAAGACCCCCCCTTAATCAAAATACATGTAATCAGATAAATTTTACCATAGTAATAGGATTGTGATTCAGATTTTGAGCATCACCTCTTTTACTCATTTTATGTGTTACGCAGGAGTCGAACCCATGACCCTCCCTACCTACTGAGCTATCGCGACGTTTGGCAAGAGTGTGTACAACTGTGTTATATGCATAGGTATGTGATTACTTTAACCACAGTAAATCATTTGAGTAAAACCCCCCCTTACTCATTTTCACTATTTTCACGTAACACCCCCCCTTACCCTTTTCACTATTTTTCATTGTCACCATTTTTTGAGTAACACCCCCTTACTCATTCTCACTATTTTTCAAGTAACAGCCCCCTTCTTATTCATTTTCACTATTTTTCATTTTCACCATTTTTTGAATAACACCCCCCCCCCCTTACTCATTTTCACTATTTTTCGAGTAACACCCCCCCTTAATAAAAATACATGTAATCAGATAAATTTTACCATAGTAATAGGATGTGATTCAGATTTTGAGCATCAACTCTTTTAACACATTTTATGTGTTACGCAGGCGTCGAACCCATGACCCTTAGGTTAAGAGTCTCATGCCCTACCTACTGAGCTATCCCGACTTTTGGTAAGGTTGAGTACAACTGTGTTATATGTATAGGTATCTGATTACTTTAACCACAGTAATCATTCAAGTAAACCCCCCCCTTACTCATTATCACTATTTTCAAGAACAACCCCCCTCTTACCCATTTTCACTATTTTTCATTTTCACCATTTTTGAGTAACACCCCCCTTACTCATTCTCACTATTTTCAAGTAACACCCCCCTCTTATTCATTTTCACTATTTTTCATTTTCACCATTTTTTGAATAACACCCCCCCCCCACTTACTCATTTTCACTATTTTTCGAGTAAGACCCCCCCATACTCATTTTCACTATTTTTCGTGTAACACCCCCCCCTTAATAAAAATACATGTAATCAGATAAATTTTAACATAGTAATAGGATTGTGATTCAGATTTTGAACATCAACTCTTTTTACTCATTTTATGTGTAAACGCACGAGTCGAACCCATGACCCTTAGGTTAAGAGTCTCATGCCCTACCTACTGAGCTATCCGGACTTTCGGTAAGAGTATGTACAACTGTGTTATATTTATAGGTATCTGATTACTTTAACCCCAGTAATAATTCGAATAACACCCCCCCTTAATAAAAATACATGTAATCAGATAAATTTTACCATAGTAATACGGATTGTGATTCAGATTTTGAGCATCAACTCTTTTCACTCAATTTTATGTGTAACGCAGGAGTCGAACCCATGACCCTTAGAGTTAAGAGTCTCATGCCCTAACCTACTGAGCTATCCGGACGTTTGGTAAGAGTGTGTACAACTGTGTTATATGCATAGGTATCTGATTACTTTAACCACAGTAATCATTTGAGTAAAACCCCCCCTTACTCATTTTCACTATTTTCAAGTAAACACCCCCCCTTACCCCTTCTCACTATTTTCAAGTAACAGCCCCCTTCTATTCATTTTCACCATTTTTCATTTTTCACCATTTTTTGAGTAACACCCCCCTTACTCATTCTCACTATTTTCCAGTAACACCCCCCCTCTTATTCATTTTCACAATTTTTTATTTTCACCATTTTTTGAATAACACCCCCCCCCCCTTACTCATTTTCACTATTTTTCGAGTAACACCCCCCCCATTCTCATTTTCACTATTTGTCGTGTAACACCCCCCCTTAATAAAAATACATTTAATCAGATAATTTTTACCATAGTAATAGGGTTGGGATTCAGATTTTGAGCATCAACTCTTTTACTCATTTATGAGTAAGGCAGGAGTCGAACCCATGACCCTTAGGTTAAGAGTCTCATGCCCTACCTACTGAGCTATCCGGACTTTTGGTAAGAGTATGTACAACTGTGTTATATTTATAGAGTATCTGATTACTTTAACCCCAGTAATAATTCGAGTAACACCCCCCCTTACTCATTTTCACTATTTTCAAGTAACACCCCCCTCTTGCCCATTTTCACTATTTTTCATTGTCACCATTTTTTGAGTAACACCCCCCTTACTCATTCTCACTATTTTCAAGTAACACCCCCCCTCTTATTCATTTTCACTATTTTTTCATTTTCACCATTTTTTGAATAACACCCCCCCCCTTACTCATTTTCACTATTTTCTAGTAACACCCCCCCATACTCATTTTCACTATTTTTCGTGTAACACCCCCCCCTTAAATAAAAATACATGTAATCAGATCAATTTTACCATAGTAATAGGATTGTGATTCAGATTTTGAGCATCAACTCTTTTACTCATTTTATGTGTAACGCAGGAGTCGAACCCATGACCCTTAGGTTAAGAGTCTCATGCCCTACCTACTGAGCTATCCGGACTTTTGGTAAGACTATGTACAACTGTGTTATATTTATAGGTATCTGATTACTTTAACCCCAGTAATAATTCGAGTAAGACCCCCCCTTAATCAAAATACATGTAATCAGATAAATTTTACCATAGTAATAGGATTGTGATTCAGATTTTGAGCATCACCTCTTTTACTCATTTTATGTGTTACGCAGGAGTCGAACCCATGACCCTTAGGTTAAGAGTCTCATGCCCTACCTACTGAGCTATCCGGACGTTTGGCAAGAGTGTGTACAACTGTGTTATATGCATAGGTATCTGATTACTTTAACCACAGTAATCATTTGAGTAAAACCCCCCCTTACTCATTTTCACTATTTTCAAGTAACACCCCCCCTTACCCCTTTTCACTATTTTTCATTGTCACCATTTTTTGAGTAACACCCCCTTACTCATTCTCACTATTTTCAAGTAACAGCCCCCTCTTATTCATTTTCACTATTTTTCATTTTCACCATTTTTTGAATAACACCCCCCCCCCTTACTCATTTTCACTATTTTTCGAGTAACACCCCCCCTTAATAAAAATACATGTAATCAGATAAATTTTACCATAGTAATAGGATTGTGATTCAGATTTTGAGCATCAACTCTTTTACACATTTTATGTGTTACGCAGGAGTCGAACCCATGACCCTTAGGTTAAGAGTCTCATGCCCTACCTACTGAGCTATCCGGACTTTTGGTAAGGTTGTGTACAACTGTGTTATATGTATAGGTATCTGATTACTTTAACCACAGTAATCATTCAAGTAAACCCCCCCCCTTACTCATTTTCACTATTTTCAAGTAACACCCCCCCTCTTACCCATTTTCACTATTTTTCATTTTCACCATTTTTTGAGTAACACCCCCCTTACTCATTCTCACTATTTTCAAGTAACACCCCCCTCTTATTCATTTTCACTATTTTTCATTTTCACCATTTTTTGAATAACACCCCCCCCCCTTACTCATTTTCAATATTTTTCGAGTAAGACCCCCCACATACTCATTTTCACTATTTTTCGTGTAACACCCCCCCTTTAATAAAAATACATGTAATCAGATAAATTTTAACATAGTAATAGGATTGTGATTCAGATTTTGAACATCAACTCTTTTACTCATTTTATGTGTAACGCACGAGTCGAACCCATGACCCTTAGGTTAAGAGTCTCATGCCCTACCTACTGAGCTATCCAGACTTTTGGTAAGACTGTGTACAACTGTGTTATATTTATAGGTATCTGATTACTTTAACCCCAGTAATAATTCGAGTAAGACCCCCCCTTAATCAAAATACATGTAATCAGATAAATTTTACCATAGTAATAGGATTGTGATTCAGATTTTGAGCATCACCTCTTTTACTCATTTTATGAGTAAGGCAGGAGTCGAACCCATGACCCTTAGGTTAAGAGTCTCATGCCCTACCTACTGAGCTATCCGAGCTTTTGGTAAGAGTATGTACAACTGTGTTATATTTATAGGTATCTGATTACTTTAACCCCAGTAATAATTCGAGTAACACCCCCCCTTACTCATTTTCACTATTTTCAAGTAACACCCCCCTCTTGCCCATTTTCACTATTTTTCATTGTCACCATTTTTTGAGTAAACACCCCCCTTACTCATTCTCACTATTTTCAAGTAACACCCCCCTCTTATTCATTTTTCACTATTTTTCATTTTCACCATTTTTTGAATAACACCCCCCCCCCCTTACTCATTTTCACTATTTTTCGAGTAACACCCCCCCTTAATAAAAATACATGTAATCAGATAAATTTTACCATAGTAATAGGATTGTGATTCAGATTTTGAGCATCACCTCTTTTACTCATTTTATGAGTAAGGCAGGAGTCGAACCCATGACCCTTAGGTTAAGAGTCTCATGCCCTACCTACTGAGCTATCCGGACTTTTGGTAAGAGTATGTACAACTGTGTTATATTTATAGGTATCTGATTACTTTAACCCCAGTAATAATTCGAGTAACACCCCCCCTTACTCATTTTCACTATTTTCAAGGTAACACCCCCCTCTTGCCCATTTTCACTATTTTTCATTGTCACCATTTTTTGTGAGTAACACCCCCCTTACTCATTCTCACTATTTTCAAGTAACACCCCCCTCTTATTCATTTTCACTATTTTTCATTTTCACCATTTTTTGAATAACACCCCCCACCCCTACTCATTTTCACTATTTTTCGAGTAACACCCCCCCTTAATAAAAATACATGTAATCAGATAAATTTTACCATAGTAATAGGATTGTGATTCAGATTTGAGCATCACCTCTTTTACTCATTTTATGTGTAACGCGGAGTCGAACTCCATGACCCTTAGGTTAAGAGTCTCATGCCCTACCTACTGAGCTATCCGGACTTTTGGTAAGATTCTGTACAACTGTGTTATATGTATACGTATCTGATTACTTTAACCACAGTAATCATTCGAGTAAAACCCCCCTTACTCATTCTCACTATTTTCAAGTAACACCCCCCTCTTATTCATTTTCACTATTTTTCATTTTCACCATTTTTTGAATAACACCCCCCCCTTACCTCATTTTCACTATTTTCCGAGTAAAACCCCCCCATACTCATTTTCACTATTTTTCGTGTAACACCCCCCCCTTAATAAAAATACATGTAATCAGATACATTTTACTCATAGTAATAGGATTGTGATTCAGATTTTGAGCATCAACTCTTTTACTCATTTTTTGTGTAACGCAGGAGTCGAACCATGACCCTTAGGTTAAGAGTCTCATGCCCTACCTACTGAGCTATCCGGACTTTTGGTAAGAGTATGTACAACTGTGTTATATTTATAGGTATCTGATTACTTTAACCCCAGTAATAATTCGAGTAACACACCCCCTTAATAAAAATACATGTAATCAGATAAATTTTTACCATAGTAATAGGATTGTGATTCAGATTTTGAGCATCACCTCTTTTACTCATTTTATGTGTAACGCGGAGTCGAACCCAGGACCCTTTGGTTAAGAGTCTCATGCCCTACCTACTGAGCTATCCGGACTTTTGGTAAGATTATGTACAACTGTGTTATATGTATATGTATCTGATTACTTTAACCACAGTAATCATTCGAGTAAAACCCCCCCTTACTCATTTTCACTATTTTCAAGTAACACCCCCCTTCTTACCCATTTTCACTATTTTTCATTTTCACCATTTTTTGAGTAACACCCCCCTTACTCATTCTCACTATTTTCAAGTAACACCCCCCTCTTATTCATTTTCACTATTTTTCATTTTCACCATTTTTTGAATAACACCCCCCCCCCTTACTCATTTTCACTATTTTTCGAGTAACACCCCCCCATACTCATTTTCACTATTTTTCGTGTAACACCCCCCCCTTAATAAAAATACATGTAATCAGATAAATTTTACCATAGTAATAGGATTGTGATTCAGATTTTGAGCATCAACTCTTTTACTCATTTTATGTGTTACGCAGGAGTCCAACCCATGACCCTTAGGTTAAGAGTCTCATGCCCTACCTACTGAGCTATCCGGACGTTTGGCAAGAGTGTGTACAACTGTGTTATATGCATAGGTATCTGATTACTTTAACCACAGTAATCATTTGAGTAAAACCCCCCCTTACTCATTTTCACTATTTTCAAGTAACACCCCCCCTTACCCCTTTTCACTATTTTTCATTGTCACCATTTTTTGAGTAACACCCCCCTTACTCATTCTCACTATTTTCAAGTAACAGCCCCCTCTTATTCATTTTCACTATTTTTCATTTTCACCATTTTTGAATAACACCCCCCCCCTTACTCATTTTCACTATTTTTCGAGTAACACCCCCCCTTAATAAAAATACATGCTAATCAGATAAATTTTACCATAGTAATAGGATTGTGATTCAGATTTTGAGCATCAACTCTTTTACACATTTTATGTGTTACGCAGGAGTCGAACCCATGACCCTTAGGTTAAGAGTCTCATGCCCTACCTACTGAGCTATCCGGACTTTTGGTAAGGTTGTGTACAACTGTGTTATATGTATAGGTATCTGATTACTTTAACCACAGTAATCCATTCAAGTAAACCCCCCCCTTACTCATTCTCACTATTTTCAAGTAACACCCCCCCTCTTATTCATTTTCACTATTTTTCATTTTCACCATTTTTTGAATAACACCCCCCCCTTACTCATTTCACTATTTTTCGAGTAAGACCCCTCCCATACTCATTTTCACTATTTTTCGTGTAACACCCCCCCTTAATAAAAATACATGTAATCAGATAAATTTTAACATAGTAATAGGATTGTGATTCAGATTTTGAGAATCAACTCTTTTACTCATTTTATGTGTAACGCAGGAGTCGAACCCATGACCCTTAGGTTAAGAGTCTCATGCCCTACCTACTGAGCTATCCGGACTTTCGGTAAGAGTATGTACAACTGTGTTATATTTATAGGTATCTGATTACTTTAACCCCAGTAATAATTCGAATAACACCCCCCCCTTAATAAAAATACATGTAATCAGATAAATTTTACCATAGTAATAGGATTGTGATTGAGATTTTGAGTATCAACTCTTTTACTCATTTTATGTGTAACGCAGAGTCGAACCCATGACCCTTAGGTTAAGAGTCTCATGCCCTACCTACTGAGCTATCCGGACGTTTGGTAAGAGTGTGTACAACTGTGTTATATGCATAGATATCTGATTACTTTAACCACAGTAATCATTGAGTAAAACCCCCCCCTTACTCATTTTCACTATTTTCAAGTAACACCCCCCCTTACCCCTTCTCACTATTTTCAAGTAACAGCCCCCTCTTATTCATTTTCACCATTTTTCATTTTCACCATTTTTTGAATAACACCCCCCCCTTACTCATTTTCACTATTTTTCATTGTCACCATTTTTTGAGTAACACCCCCCTTACTCCTTCTCACTATTTTCAAGTAACACCCCCCTCTTATTCATTTTCACTATTTTTCATTTTCACCCATTTTTTGAATAACCCCCCCCCTTTACTCATTTCACTATTTTTCGAGTAACACCCCCCCTTAATAAAAATACATGTAATCAGATAAATTTTACCATAGTAATAGGATTGTGATTCAGATTTTGAGCATCAACTCTTTTACTCATTTTATGTGTAACGCAGGAGTCGAACACCATGACCCTTAGGTAAAGAGTCTCATGCCCTACCTACTGAGCTATCAGTCTTTTGGTAAGAGTGTGTACAACTGTGTTATATGCATAGATATCTGATTACTTTAACCACAGTAATCATTTGAGTAAAACCCCCCTTACTCATTTTCACTATTTTCAAGTAACACCCCCCCTTACCCCTTCTCACTATTTTCAATGTAACAGCCCCCTCTTATTCATTTTCACCATTTTTCATTGTCACCATTTTTTGAGTAAACACCCCCCTTACTCATTCTCACTATTTTTCGATTAACACCCCCCCATACTCATTTTCACATTTTTCGTGTAACACCCCCCCCCTTAATCAAAATACATGTAATCAGATAAATTTTACCATAGTAATAGGATTGTGATTCAGATTTTGAGCATCACCTCTTTTACTCATTTTATGTGTTATGCAGGAGTCGAACCCATGACCCTTAGGTTAAGAGTCTCATGCCCTACCTACTGAGCTATCCGGACGTTTGGCAAGAGTGTGTACAACTGTGTTATATGCATAGGTATCTGATTACTTTAACCACAGTAATCATTTGAGTAAAACCCCCCTTACTCATTTTCACTATTTTCAAGTAACACCCCCCTTACCCCTTTTCACTATTTTTCATTGTCACCATTTTTTGAGTAACACCCCCTTACTCATTCTCACTATTTTCAAGTAAACAGCCCCCTCTTATTCTTTTCACTATTTTTCATTTTCACCATTTTTTTGAATAACACCCCCCCCCTTACTCATTTTCACTATTTTTCGAGTAACACCCCCCCTTAATAAAAATACATGTAATCAGATAAATTTTACCATAGTAATAGGATTATGATTCAGATTTTGAGCATCAACTCTTTTACACATTTTTATGTGTTACGCAGGAGTCGAACCCATGACCCTTAGTTAAGAGTCTCATGCCCTACCTACTGAGCTATCCGGACTTTTGGTAAGGTTGTGTACAACTGTGTTATATGTATAGGTATCTGATTACTTTAACCACAGTAATCATTCAAGTAAACCCCCCCCCTTACTCATTCTCACTATTTTCAAGTAACACCCCTCCTCTTATTCATTTTCACTATTTTTCATTTTCACCATTTTTTGAATAACACCTCCCCCCCCCTTACTCATTTTCACTATTTTTCGAGTAAGACCCCCCCATACTCATTTTCACTATTTTTCGTGTAACACCCCCCCCTTAATAAAAATACATGTAATCAGATAAATTTTAACATAGTAATAGGATTGTGATTCAGATTTTGAACATCAACTCTTTTACCTCATTTTATGTGTAACGCAGGAGTCGAACCCATGACCCTTAGGTTAGAAGTCTCATGCCCTACCTACTGAGCTATCCAGACTTTTGGTAAGACTGTGTACAACTGTGTTATATTTATAGGTATCTGATTACTTTAACCCAGTAATAATTTCGAGTAAGACCCCCCTTAATCAAAATACATGTAATCAGATAAATTTTACCCATAGTAATAGCATTGTGATTCAGATTTTGAGCATCAACTCTTTTACACATTTTATGTGTTACGCAGGAGTCGAACCCATGACCCTTAGGTTAAGAGTCTCATGCCCTACCTCCTGAGCTATCCGGACTTTTGGTAAGGTTGTGTACAAACTGTTTATATGTATAGGTATCTGATTACTTTAACCACAGTAATCATTCGAGTAAACCCCCCCCCTTACTCATTTTCACTATTTTCAAGTAACACCCCCCTCTTACCCATTTTCACTATTTTTCATTTTCACCATTTTTTGAGTACACCCCCCTTACTCATTCTCACAATTTTCAAGTAACACCCCCCTCTTATTCATTTTCACTATTTTTCATTTTCACATTTTTTGAATAACACCCCCCCCCCTTACTCATTTTCACTATTTTTCGAGTAAGACCCCCCCCATACTCATTTTCACTATTTTTCGTGTAACACCCCCCCTTAATAAAAATACATGTAATCAGATAAATTTTAACATAGTAATAGGATTGTGATTCAGATTTTGAGAATCAACTCTTTACTCATTTTATGTGTAACGCAGGAGTCGAACCCATGACCCTTAGGTTAAGAGTCTCATGCCCTACCCTACTGAGCTATCCGGACTTTCGGTAAGAGTATGTACAACTGTGTTATATTTATAGGTATCTGATTACTTTAAACCCCAGTAATAATTCGAGTAACACCCCCCCCTTACTCATTTTCACTATTTTCAAGTAACACCCCCCTCTTGCCCATTTTCACTATTTTTTCATTGTCACCATTTTTTGAGTAACACCCCCCTTACTCATTCTCACTATTTTCAAGTAACACCCCCCCTCTTATTCATTTTCACTATTTTTCATTTTCACCATTTTTGAATAACACCCCCCCCCCTTACTCATTTTCACTATTTTTCGAGTAACACCCCCCCTTAATAAAAATACATGTAATCAGATAAATTTTACCATAGTAATAGGATTGTGATTCAGATTTTGAGCATCACCTCTTTTACTCATTTTATGTGTAACGCGGGAGTCGAACCCATGACCCTTAGGTTAAGAGTCTCATGCCCTACCTACTGAGCTATCCGGACCTTTTGGTAAGATTCTGTACAACTGTGTTATATGTATACGTATCTGATTACTTTACCACAGTAATCATTCGAGTAAAACCCCCCTTACTCATTCTCACTATTTTCAAGTAACACCCCCCTCTTATTCATTTTCACTATTTTTCATTTTCACCATTTTTTGAATAACACCCCCCCCTTACTCATTTTCACTATTTTTCGAGTAAAACCCCCCCATACTCATTTTCACTATTTTTTCGTGTAACACCCCCCCCCTTAATAAAAATACATGTAATCAGATACATTTTACCATAGTAATAGGATTGTGATTCAGATTTTGAGCATCAACTCTTTTACTCATTTTTTGTGTAACGCAGGAGTCGAACCCATGACCCTTAGGTTTAGAGCCTCATGCCCTACCTACTGAGCTATCCGGACGTTTGGTAAGAGTGTGTACAACTGTGTTATATTCATAGGTATCTGATTACTTTAACCACAGTAACCATTTGAGTAAAACCCCCCCTTACTCATTTTCACTATTTTCAAGTAACACCCCCCTCTTACCCATTTTCACTATTTTTCCATTTTCACCATTTTTTGAGTAACACCCCCCTTACTCATTCTCACTATTTTCAAGTAACACCCCCCTCTTATTCATTTTCACTATTTTTCATTTTCACCATTTTTTGAATAACACCCCCCCCCTTACTCATTTTCACTATTTTTCGAGTAACACCCCCCCCATACTCATTTTCACTATTTTTCGTGTAACACCCCCCCCTTAATAAAAATACATGTAATCAGATAAAATTTTACCATAGTAATAGGATTGTGATTCAGATTTTGAGCCATCACCTCTTTTACTCATTTTATGTGTTACGCAGGAGTCCAACCCATGACCCTTAGGTTAAGAGTCTCATGCCCTACCTACTGAGCTATCCGGACGTTTGGCAAGAGTGTGTACAACTGTGTTATATGCTATGCATAGGTATCTGATTACTTTAACCACAGTAATCATTTGAGTAAAACCCCCCCTTACTCATTTTCACTATTTTCAAGTAACACCCCCCCTTACCCCTTTTCACTATTTTTCATTGTCACCATTTTTTGAGTAACACCCCCTTACTCATTCTCACTATTTTCAAGTAACAGCCCCCCTCTTATTCATTTTCACTATTTTTCATTTTCACCATTTTTTGAATAACACCCCCCCCCCTTACTCATTTTCACTATTTTTCGAGTAACACCCCCCCTTAATAAAAATACATGTAATCAGATAAATTTTACCATAGTAATAGGATTGTGATTCAGATTTGAGCATCAACTCTTTTACACATTTTATGTGTTACGCAGGAGTCGAACCCATGACCCTTAGGTTAAGAGTCTCATGCCCTACCTACTGAGCTATCCGGACTTTTGGTAAGGTTGTGTACAACTGTGTTATATGTATAGGTATCTGATTACTTTAACCACAGTAATCATTCAAGTAAACCCCCCCCCTTACTCATTCTCACTATTTTCAAGTAACACCCCCCTCTTATTCATTTTCACTATTTTTCATTTTCACCATTTTTTGAATAACACCCCCCCCCTTACTCATTTTCACTATTTTTCGAGTAAGACCCCCCCCATACTCATTTTCACTATTTTTCGTGTAACACCCCCCCTTAATAAAAATACATGTAATCAGATAAATTTTAACATAGTAATAGGATTGTGATTCAGATTTTGAGAATCAACTCTTTTACTCATTTTATGTGTAACGCAGGAGTCGAACCCATGACCCTTAGGTTAAGAGTCTCATGCCCTACCTACTGAGCTATCCGGACTTTCGGTAAGAGTATGTACAACTGTGTTATATTTATAGGTATCTGATTACTTTAACCCCAGTAATAATTCGAATAACACCCCCCCTTAATAAAAATACATGTAATCAGATAAATTTTACCATAGTAATAGGATTGTGATTGAGATTTTGAGTATCAACTCTTTTACTCATTTTATGTGTAACGCAGGAGTCGAACCCATGACCCTTAGGTTAAGAGTCTCATGCCCTACCTACTGAGCTATCCGGACGTTTGGTAAGAGTGTGTACAACTGTGTTATATGCATAGATATCTGATTACTTTAACCACAGTAATCATTTGAGTAAAACCCCCCCTTACTCATTTTCACTATTTTCAAGTAACACCCCCCCTTACCCCTTCTCACTATTTTCAAGTAACAGCCCCCTCTTATTCATTTTCACCATTTTTCATTTTCACCATTTTTTGAATAACACCCCCCCCTTACTCATTTTCACTATTTTTCATTGTCACCATTTTTTGAGTAACACCCCCCTTACTCCTTCTCACTATTTTCAAGTAACACCCCCCTCTTATTCATTTTCACTATTTTTCATTTTCACCATTTTTTGAATAACCCCCCCCCCTTTACTCATTTTCACTATTTTTCATTGTCACCATTTTTTGAGTAACACCCCCCTTACTCATTCTCACTATTTTTCGATTAACACCCCCCCATACTCATTTTCACAATTTTTCGTGTAACACCCCCCCCTTAATAAAAATACATGTAATCAGATAAATTTTACCAGAGTAATAGGATTGTGATTCAGATTTTGAGCATCAACTCTTTTACTCATTTTATGTGTAACGCAGGAGTCGAACCCATGACCCTTAGGTTAAGAGCCGCATGCCCTACCTACTGAGCTATCCGGACGTTTGGTAAGACTGTGTACAACTGTGTTATATTTATAGGTATCTGGTTACTTTAACCCCAGTAATAATTCGAGTAACACCCCCCCTTAATCAAAATACATGTAATCAGATACATTTTACCATAGTAATAGGATTGTGATTCAGATTTTGAGCATCAACTCTTTTACTCATTTTATGTGTAACGCAGGACTCGAACCCTTGACCCTTAGGTTAAGAGTCTCATGCCCTACCTACTGAGCTATCCAGTCTTTTGGTAAGAGTGTGTACAACTGTGTTATATGCATAGGTATCTGATTACTTTAACCACAGTAATCATTTGAGTAAAACCCCCCCTTACTCATTTTCACTATTTTCATGTAACACCCCCCCCTTACCCCTTTTCACTATTTTTCATTGTCACCATTTTTTGAGTAACACCCCCCTTACTCATTCTCACTATTTTCAAGTAACACCCCCCCTCTTATTCATTTTCACTATTTTTCATTTTCACCATTTTTTGAATAACACCCCCCCCTTACTCATTTTCACTATTTTTCGAGTAACACGCCCCCTTAATAAAAATACATGTAAACAGATAAATTTTACCATAGTAATAGGTTTTTCGATTCAGATTTTGAGCATCACCTCTTTTACTCATTTTATGTTTGACGCCGGAGTCGAACCCATGACCCTTAGGTTAGGAGTCTCATGCCCTACCTACTGAGCTATCCGGAATTTTGGTAAGATTGTGTACAACTGTGTTATATGTATAGGTATCTGATTACTTTATCCACAGTAATCATTCGAGTAAAACCCCCCCCTTACTCATTTTCACTATTTTTCGAGTAACACCCCCCCTTAATAAAAATACATGTAATCAGATCAATTTTACCATAGTAATAGGATTGTGATTCAGATTTTGAGCATCAACTCTTTTACTCATTTTATGTGTAACGCAGGAGTCGAACCCATGACCCTTAGGTTAAGAGTCTCATGCCCTACCTACTGAGCTATCCGGACTTTTGGTAAGATTGTGTACAACTGTGTTATATGTATAGGTATCTGATTACTTTAACCACAGTAATCATTCGAGTAAAACCCCCCCTTACTCATTTTCACTATTTTTCATTTTCACCATTTTTTGAGTAAAACCCCTTACTCATTCTCACTATTTTCAAGTAACACCCCCCCCTTACTCATTTTCACTATTTTTCGTGTAACACCCCCCCCCTTAATAAAAATACATGTAATCAGATAAATTTTTACTGGGGTTAAAGTAATCTGGGGTTAAAGTAATCAGATACCTATCAGATACGGTAATCAGATACCTATCAGATACCTATAAATATAACACAGTTGTACATACTCTTACCAAAAGTCCGGATAGCTCAGTAGGTAGGGCATGAGACTCTTAACCTACGGGTCATGGGTTCAACTCCTGCGTTACACAAAAAATGAGTAAAAGAGTTGATGCTCAAAATCTGAATCACAATCTTGTTACTATGGTAAAATTTATCTGATTACATGTATTTTGATTAAGGGGGGGTGTTACACGAAAAATAGTGAAAATGAGTATGGGGGGGGTGTTACTCGAAAAATAGTGAAAATGAGTAAGTGTGTTATATTTATAGGTATCTGATTACTTTAACCCCAGTAATAATTCGAGTAACACCCCCCCTTAATAAAAATACATGTAATCAGATAAATTTTAACAAAGTAATAGGATTGTGACTCAGATTTTGAGCATCAACTCTTTTACTCATTTTATGTGTAACGCAGGAGTCGAACCCATAACCCTTAGGTTGAGAGTCTCATGCCCTACCTACTGAGCTATCCGGAGGTTTGGTAAGAATGTGTACAACTGTGTTATATGCATAGGTATCTGATTACTTTAACCACAGTAATCATTTGAGTAAAACCCCCCCTTACTCATTTTCACTATTTTCAAGTAACAACCCCCCCTTACCCCTTCTCACTATTTTCAAGTAACACCCCCCTCTTATTCATTTTCACTATTTTTCATTTTCACCATTTTTTGAATAACACCCCCCCCCCTTACTCATTTTCACTATTTTTCGAGTAACACCCCCCCATACTCATTTTCACTATTTTTCGTGTAACACCCCCCCCTTAATAAAAATACATGTAATCAGATAAATTTTACCATAGTAAACAGGATTATGATTCAGATTTTGAGCATCAACTCTTTTACTCATTTTATGTGTAACGCAGGAGTCGAACCCATGACCCTTAGGTTAAGAGTCTCATGCCCTACCTACTAAGCTATCCGGACTTTTGGTAAGATTGTTTACAACTGTGTTATATGTATAGGTATCTGATTACTTTAACCCCAGTAATAATTCGAGTAACACCCCCCCCTTAATCAAAATACATGTAATCAGATAAATTTTACCATAGTAATAGGATTGTGATTCAGATTCAGATTTTGAGCATCAACTCTTTTACTCATTTTATGTGTAACGCAGGAGTCGAACACATGACCCTTAGGTTAAGAGTCTCATGCCCTACCTACTGAGCTATCCGGACCTTTGGTAAGAGTATGTACAACTGTGTTATATTTATAGGTATCTGATTACTTTAACCCCAGTAATAATTCGAGTAACACCCACCCTTAATAAAAATACATGTAATCAGATAAATTTTACCATAGTAATAGGATTGTGATTCAGATTTTGAGCATCAACTCTTTTACTCATTTTTTGTGTAACGCCGGAGTCGAACCCATGACCCTTAGGTTGAGAGTCTCATGCCCTACCTACTGAGCTATCCGGACGTTTGGTAAGAGGGTGTACAACTGTGTTATATGGATAGGTATCTGATTACTTTAACCACGGTAATCATTTGAGTAAACCCCCCCCTTACTCATTTTCACTATTTTCAAGTAACACCCCCCCCTTACCCCCTTCTCACTATTTTCAAGTAACACCCCCCTCTCATTCATTTTCACTATTTTTCATTTTCACTATTTTTTGAGTAACACCCCCCTTACTCATTCTTACTATTTTCAAGTAACACCCCCCTCTTATTCATTTTCACTATTTTTCATTTTCACCATTTTTTGAATAACACCCCCCTTTACTCATTTTCACTATTTTTCGAGTAACACCCCCCCCATACTCATTTTCACTATTTTTCGTGTAACACCCCCCCCTTAATAAAAATACATGTAATCAGATAAATTTTACCATAGTTATAGAATTGTGATTCAGATTTTGAGCATCACCTCTTTTACTCATTTTATGTGTAATGCGGGAGTCGAACCCATGACCCTTAGGTTAAGAGTCTCATGCCCTACCTACTGAGCTATCCGGACTTTTGGTAAGACTGTGTACAACTGTGTTATATGCATAGGTATCTGATTACTTTAACCACAGTAATCATTCGAGTAAACCCCCCCCCTTACTCATTTTCACTATTTTCAAGTAACACCCCCCTCTTACCCATTTTCACTATTTTTCATTTTCACCATTTTTTGAGTAACACCCCCCTTACTCATTCTCACTATTTTCAAGTAACACCCCCCTCTTATTCATTTTCACTATTTTTCATTTTCACCATTTTTTGAATAACACCGCCCCCCCTTACTCATTTTCACTATTTTTCGAGTAACACCCCCCCTTAATAAAAATACATGTAATCAGATAAATTTCACCATAGTAATAGGATTGTGATTCAGATTTTGAGCATCAAATCTTTTACGTGTAACGCAGGAGTTGAACCCATGACCCTTAGGTTAAGAGTCTCATGCCCTACCTACTGAGCTATCCGGACTTTTGGTAAGACTATGTACAACTGTGTTATATTTATAGGTATCTGATTACTTTAACCCCAGTAATAATTCGAGTAACACCCCCCCCCTTAATAAAAATACATGTAATCAGATAAATTTTACCAGAGTAATAGGATTGTGATTCAGATTTTGAGCATCAACTCTTTACTCATTTTATGTGTAACGCAGGAGTCGAACCCATGACCCTTAGGTTAAGAGCCGCATGCCCTACCTACTGAGCTATCCGGACGTTTGGTAAGACTGTGTACAACTGTGTTATATTTATAGGTATCTGGTTACTTTAACCCCAGTAATAATTCGAGTAACACCCCCCCTTAATCAAAATACATGTAATCAGATAAATTTTACCATAGTAATAGGATTGTGATTCAGATTTTGAGCATCAACTCTTTTACTCATTTTATGTGTAACGCAGGACTCGAACCCTTGACCCTTAGGTTAAGAGTCTCATGCCCTACCTACTGAGCTATCCAGTCTTTTGGTAAGAGTGTGTACAACTGTGTTATATGCATAGGTATCTGATTACTTTAACCACAGTAATCATTTGAGTAAAACCCCCCCTTACTCATTTTCACTATTTTCATGTAACACCCCCCCTTACCCCTTTTCACTATTTTTCATTGTCACCACTTTTTGAGTAACACCCCCCTTACTCATTCTCACTATTTTCAAGTAACACCCCCCTCTTATTCATTTTCACTATTTTTCATTTTCACCATTTTTTGAATAACACCCCCCCCTTACTCATTTTCACTATTTTTCGAGTAACACGCCCCCTTAATAAAAATACATGTAAACAGATAAATTTTACCATAGTAATAGGTTTTTCGATTCAGATTTTGAGCATCACCTCTTTTACTCATTTTATGTGTAACGCCGGAGTCGAACCCATAACCCTTAGGTTAAGAGTCTCACGCCCTACCTACTGAGCTATCCGTAATTTTGGTAAGAGTGTGTACAACTGTGTTATATGTATAGGTATCTGATTACTTTATCCACAGTAATCATTCGAGTAAACCCCCCCCCCTTACTCATTTTCACTATTTTCAAGTAACACCCCCCTCTTATTCATTTTCACTATTTTTCATTTTCACCATTTTTTGAATAACACCCCCCCCTTACTCATTTTCACTATTTACTAGTAACACCCCCCCATACCCCTTTTCACTATTTTTCATTGTCACCATTTTTTGAGTAACACCCCCCTTACTCATTCTCACTATTTTCAAGTAACATCCCCCTCTTATTCATTTTCACATATTTTTCATTTTCACCATTTTTTGAATAACACCGCCCCCCCCTTACTCATTTTCACTATTTTTCGAGTAACACCCCCCCCATACTCATTTTCACTATTTTTCGTGTAACACACCCCCCCCTTAATAAAAATACATGTAATCAGATAAATTTTACCATAGTAATAGGATTGTGATTCAGATTTTGAGCATCAACTCTTTTACTCATTTTATGTGTAACGCAGGAGTCGAACCTATGACCCTTAGGTTAAGAGTCTCATGCCCTACCTACTGAGCTATCCGGACTATAAGTAAGACTGTGTACAACTGTGTTATATTTATAGGTATCTGATTACTTTAACCCCAGTAATAATTCGAGTAACACCCCCCCTTAATCAAAATACATGTAATCAGATAAATTTTACCATAGTAATATGATTGTGATTCAGATTTTGAGCATCAACTCTTTTACTCATTTTATGTGTAACGCAGGAGTCGAACCCATGACCCTTAGGTTAAGAGCCTCATGCCCTACCTACTGAGCTATCCGGACTTTTGGTAAGACTATGTACAACTGTGTTATATTTATATGTATCTGATTACTTTAACCCCAGTAATAATTCGAGTAAGACCCCCCCTTAATAAAAATACATGTAATCAGATAAATTTTACCATAGTAATAGGATTGTGATTCAGATTTTGAGCATCACCTCTTTTACGTGTTACGCAGAAGTCGAACCCATGACCCTTCGGTTAAGAGTCTCATGCCCTACCTACTGAGCTATCCGGACGTTTGGCAAGAGTGTGTACAACTGTTTTATATGCATAGGTATCTGATTACTTTAACCACAGTAATCATTTGAGTAAAACCCCCCCTTACTCATTTTTCACTATTTTCAAGTAACACCCCCCCTTACCCCTTTTCACTATTTTTCATTTTCACCATTTTTTGAGTAACACCCCCCTTACTCATTCTCACTATTTTCAAGTAACACCCCCCTCTTATTCATTTTCACTATTTTTCATTTTCACCATTTTTTGAATAACACCCGCCCCCCCTTACTCATTTTCACTATTTTTCGAGTAACACCCCCCCTTAATAAAAATACATGTAATCAGATAAATTTTACCATAGTAATAGGATTGTGATTCAGATTTTGAGCATCAAATCTTTTACGTGTAACGCAGGAGTTGAACCCATGACCCTTAGGTTAAGAGTCTCATGCCCTACCTACTGAGCTATCCGGACTTTTGGTAAGACTATGTACAACTGTGTTATATTTATAGGTATCTGATTACTTTAACCCCAGTAATAATTCGAGTAACACCCCCCCCTTAATAAAAATACATGTAATCAGATAAATTTTACCAGAGTAATAGGGTTGTGATTCAGATTTTGAGCATCAACTCTTTTACTCATTTTATGTGTAACGCAGGAGTCGAACCCATGACCCTTAGGTTAAGAGCCGCATGCCCTACCTACTGAGCTATCCGGACGTTTGGTAAGACTGTGTACAACTGTGTTATATTTATAGGTATCTGGTTACTTTAACCCCAGTAATAATTCGAGTAACACCCCCCCTTAATCAAAATACATGTAATCAGATAAATTTTACCATAGTAATAGGATTGTGATTCAGATTTTGAGCATCAACTCTTTTACTCATTTTATGTGTAACGCAGGACTCGAACCCTTGACCCTTAGGTTAAGAGTCTCATGCCCTACCTACTGAGCTATCCAGTCTTTTGGTAAGAGTGTGTACAACTGTGTTATATGCATAGGTATCTGATTACTTTAACCACAGTAATCATTTGAGTAAAACCCCCCCTTACTCATTTTCACTATCTTCATGTAACACCCCCCCTTACCCCTTTTCACTATTTTTCATTGTCACCACTTTTTGAGTAACACCCCCCTTACTCATTCTCACTATTTTCAAGTAACACCCCCCCTCTTATTCATTTTCACTATTTTTCATTTTCACCATTTTTTGAATAACACCCCCCCCCTTACTCATTTTCACTATTTTTCGAGTAACACGCCCCCCTTAATAAAAATACATGTAAACAGATAAATTTTACCATAGTAATAGGTTTTTCGATTCAGATTTTGAGCATCACCTCTTTTACTCATTTTATGTGTAACGCCGGAGTCGAACCCATGACCCTTAGGTTAAGAGTCTCATGCCCTACCTACTGAGCTATCCGTAATTTTGGTAAGAGTGTGTACAACTGTGTTATATGTATAGGTATCTGATTACTTTATCCACAGTAATCATTCGAGTAAACCCCCCCCCCCTTACTCATTTTCACTATTTTCAAGTAACACCCCCCTCTTATTCATTTTCACTATTTTTCATTTTCACCATTTTTTGAATAACACCCCCCCCTTACTCATTTTCACTATTTACTAGTAACACCCCCCCATACCCCTTTTCACTATTTTTCATTGTCACCATTTTTTGAGTAACACCCCCCCTTACTCATTCTCACTATTTTCAAGTAACATCCCCCTCTTATTCATTTTCACATATTTTTCATTTTCACCATTTTTTGAATAACACCGCCCCCCCCTTACTCATTTTCACTATTTTTCGAGTAACACCCCCCCATACTCATTTTCACTATTTTTCGTGTAACACCCCCCCCCTTAATAAAAATACATGTAATCAGATAAATTTTACCATAGTAATAGGATTGTGATTCAGATTTTGAGCATCAACTCTTTTACTCATTTTATGTGTAACGCAGGAGTCGAACCCATGACCCTTAGGTTAAGAGTCTCATGCCCTACCTACTGAGCTATCCGGACTTTTGGTAAGACTATGTACAACTGTGTTATATTTATATGTATCTGATTACTTTAACCCCAGTAATAATTCGAGTAAGACCCCCCCTTAATAAAAATACATGTAATCAGATAAATTTTACCATAGTAATAGGATTGTGATTCAGATTTTGAGCATCACCTCTTTTACGTGTTACGCAGAAGTCGAACCCATGACCCTTAGGTTAAGAGTCTCATGCCCTACCTACTGAGCTATCCGGACGTTTGGCAAGAGTGTGTACAACTGTTTTATATGCATAGGTATCTGATTACTTTAACCACAGTAATCATTTGAGTAAAACCCCCCCTTACTCATTTTCACTATTTTCAAGTAACACCCCCCCTTACCCCTTTTCACTATTTTTCATTGTCACCATTTTTTGAGTAACACCCCCCTTACTCATTCTCACTATTTTCAAGTAACAGCCCCCTCTTATTCATTTTCACTATTTTTCATTTTCACCATTTTTTTAATAACACCCCCCCCCCCTTACTCATTTTCACTATTTTTCGAGTAACACCCCCCCTTAATAAAAATACATGTAATCAGATAAATTTTACCATAGTAATAGGATTGTGATTCAGATTTTGAGCATCAACTCTTTTACACATTTTATGTGTTACGCAGGAGTCGAACCCATGTCCCTTAGGTTAAGAGTCTCATGCCCTACCTACTGAGCTATCCGGACTTTTGGTAAGGTTGTGTACAACTGTGTTATATGTATAGGTATCTGATTACTTTATCCACAGTAATCATTCGAGTAAACCCCCCCCTTACTCATTTTCACTATTTTCAAGTAACACCCCCCTCTTATTCATTTTCACTATTTTTCATTTTCACCATTTTTTGAATAACACCCCCCCCCCTTACTCATTTTCACTATTTACTAGTAACACACCCCCCCATACCCCTTTTCACTATTTTTTCATTGTCACCATTTTTTGAGTAACACCCCCCTTACTCATTCTCACTATTTTCAAGTAACATCCCCCTCTTATTCATTTTCACTATTTTTCATTTTCACCATTTTTTGAATAACACCGCCCCCCCTTACTCATTTTCACTATTTTCTAGTAACACCCCCCCCACACTCATTTTCACTATTTTTCGTGTAACACCCCCCCCTTAATAAAAATACATGTAATCAGATAAATTTTACCATAGTAATAGGATTGTGATTCAGATTTTGAGCATCAGCTCTTTTACTCATTTTATGTGTAACGCAGGAGTCGAACCCATGACCCTTAGGTTAAGAGTCTCATGCCCTACCTACTGAGCTATCCGGACTTTTGGTAAGAGCATGCACAACTGTGTTATATTTATAGATATCTGATTACTTTAACCCCAGTAATAATTTGAGTAACACCCCCCCTTAATAAAAATACATGTAATCAGATAAATTTTACCATAGTAACAGGATTGTGATTCAGATTTTGAGCATCAACTATTTTACTCATTTTTTGTGTAACGCAGGAGTTGAACCCATGACCCTTAGGTTAAGAGTCTCATGCCCTACCTACTGAGCTATCCGGACTTTTGGTAAGAGTATGTACAACTGTGTTATATTTATAGGTATCTGATTACTTTAACCCCAGTAATCATTCGAGTAAAACCCCCCCTTACTCATTTTCACTATTTTCAAGTAACACCCCCCTCTTACCCATTTTCACTATTTTTCATTTTCACCATTTTTTGAGTAACACCCCCCTTACTCATTCTCACTATTTTCAAGGAACACCCCCCTCTTATTCGTTTTCACTATTTTTTCATTTTCACCATTTTTTGAATAACACCCCCCCCCCCTTACTCATTTTCACTATTTTTCGAGTAACACCCCCCCATACTCATTTTCACTATTTTTCGTGTAACACCCCCCCCTTAATAAAAATACATGTAATCAGATAAATTTTACCATAGTAATTTGATTGTGATTCAGATTTTGAGAATCAACTCTTTTACTCATTTTATGTGTAACGCAGGAGTCGAACCCATGACCCTTAGGTTAAGAGTCTCATGCCCTACCTACTGAGCTATCCGGACTTTTGGTAAGGGTATGTACAACTGTGTTATATTTATAGGTATCTGATTACTTTAACCCCAGTAATCATTCGAGTAAAACCCCCCCTTACTCATTTTCACTATTTTCAAGTAACACCCCCCTCTTACCCATTTTCACTATTTTTCATTTTCACCATTTTTTGAGTAAAACCCCTTACTCATTCTCACTATTTTCAAGTAACACCCCCCCCTTACTCATTTTCACTATTTTTCGTGTAACACCCCCCCCTTAATAAAAATACATGTAATCAGATAAATTTTTACTGGGGTTAAAGTAATCTGGGGTTAAAGTAATCAGATACCTATCAGATACGGTAATCAGATACCTATCAGATACCTATAAATATAACACAGTTGTACATACTCTTACCAAAAGTCCGGATAGCTCAGTAGGTAGGGCATGAGACTCTTAACCTAAGGGTCATGGGTTCAACTCCTGCGTTACACAAAAAATGAGTAAAAGAGTTGATGCTCAAAATCTGAATCACAATCTTGTTACTATGGTAAAATTTATCTGATTACATGTATTTTGATTAAGGGGGGGGTGTTACACGAAAAATAGTGAAAATGAGTATGGGGGGGTGTTACTCGAAAAATAGTGAAAATGAGTAAGTGTGTTATATTTATAGGTATCTGATTACTTTAACCCCAGTAATAATTCGAGTAACACCCCCCCTTAATAAAAATACATGTAATCAGATAAATTTTACCATAGTAATAGGATTGTGATTCAGATTTTGAGCATCACCTCTTTTACTCATTTTATGTGTAACGCGGGAGTCGAACCCATGACCCTTTGGTTAAGAGTCTCATGCCCTACCTACTGAGCTATCCGGACTTTTGGTAAGATTGTGTACAACTGTGTTATATGTATAGGTATCTGATTACTTTAACCACAGTAATCATTCGAGTGAAACCCCCCCTTACTCATTTTCACCATTTTTTGAGTAACACCCCCCCTTACTCATTCTCACTATTTTCAAGTAACACCCCCCTCTTATTCATTTTCACT